>OU342637.1:30092478-31342478 GCA_910589415.1 Malachius bipustulatus
TCATAGCTCTCAGTTCCTCGAGCTGTCTCTGGTGCTTCAGCTCGAATCGCTGCTGCTCCGCCTGGTACCTCTTTTTCTCCTTCTCTTGGAACTGAAACACGCAAAATTAATTCCTGACGGACGAGTCCCGGTTGAGAAAAACTCACCTCCTTGAATCGGTTCTTCTCCGATTCCGGATCACCGGTTCCCGTCATCGAGATCCTCATCGATTCCCTGAACATCATCTCGCGCGCCTTCATCTCGGCCTTGATCCGCTTCGGCAGGTTCCTCTTCTCGATCGCCTGCTTCTTGAGCAGCTCCTCCTCCTTCAGGACGGCGCGCCGCTTGATCTGCTCCTTCTCCTTCTCGTGCCTGGTCAGCATCTGGTGCCGCTGCAGGATGAAGATCTCCTTGATCTGTCGCTTCTTCAGCTGGTGCTTCTCGTGGATCTGCTTCTCTTCGATCTCCCAAAGCGCCGCCTCCCTCGTCCTGGTCAGCTGCTGCTTCTGCTGCAGGAACTGGCGCTCCATCAGAGCGATCTTCTCGCGATGCGCCTCGCTCAGTCGCCGCAGCGACGACTCGTGGTTGTCGTTCAGTTTCTCCAGGAAGTCCTTCTCCCGCTGCAGGTGATCAAAGTCCATCTTCTCCTTCCGCACCTTGAACTCGAGCTTGCGGTGCTCCTTCGGCAGCATGTCGATCTCCGCCTTCAGCAGTCTCAGCTCCTGCTTGAGACCGTCGCGGAACAGTTTCAGTTCGCGTTCCTGCTCGGCTCGGATCTTCTTTGAGGTCGCCCTCAGTTCGGCGTCCTGATGCGCTTCGGCCTTCTCGATCTGCAGCCTCTGCTGACGATTGAGCATGTCGAGGTCGTTCTCGTAGGTCCTCTCCAGGTTGCTGCGCTCCTGCTCGAAGCGTTTCTCCTGCTGCTCAATCGCCTGGTTCTCCTTGAAGGCCAGATCCTGGAATTGCTTCTGTTCCTGCTTCTGCAGGTACTTGAGTTCCCTGAGTTCCTGTTTCCTGTCGTTGTGGGGATCGGACAGGTTGTGATTGTCCTCGTCGCCGTATATCACCTTGCTAGTCGTCGTCGTTATGACGACCCCGTCAATCACGAACTTCCTGGTCCGTTTCCGCGTCTTCCTGTTCAGCATGTTGAGGGCGTGATCGGCGCTCTTCTGCGCCGCCGTCCTCTTCCTCAGGATCACGTGATCGTCGACCTCTTGTTCCCGGTTCTCCGTCTTGTTCTCTTTGTTGCTGCCGTGGCTCTCGTGGCTCGCTATCGACATGCTCTCGACGTCCGAGTGCTCAACGCTCTTGCTGCCGCCAGAGACGGGCCGTCGGTGCGATGAGTCGTTGCTCCTGACCGAACCGCAGTCGCTGTGAGAACGATCGGAGCCGCTCTCGTTGAACCGCTTCCCGTTCATGTTGCCCCGCTTGTACAGATCGTCCCTCGACGAGTGAATCACCTGCCCGTTCATTCTTATCCTGCTGACGTCGCTCGTTTCAGGGCCGGTGCCGCCGTCCAGGATGATCGACGTGCCCCTGATCTCGTCGCTGAAGTCGCTCTTGACGCTTCCCGTCTTGCCGCAAGACGCGTTCGAGAGGTCGCTCATCGATCCGGACCCGTGGTGGTGGTGGTGTTGGTAGTTGTCGGGCGAGATGTCACTCAGATAGGACGTGGAATCCTTCACCTGGACCTTCTGCTCATCGATCCGGACGACAGACACGTGGCTGGTGTCGAGAAGACGCGAGTTGCCGCCACTCTCAGACGAGACGTCGAGACCCGAGTCGTTTATCGTGTAGCCGGAATCGACGATCAGCACCTCGCTCTCGTCCAGCTTCTTCGCCTTGGGCGGCGGCCTGTCCCGGAACTCGGACGGCGGCGGGTACTCGAGGGAGTCCAGCGACGGGCAGAACTCGTCGTCGTCAGACGACTCGATGCGCGTCTTGTTCGTCTCGTTGGCGACGATCACGACCTCGCCGCTGCCGCCGGGCGACCTCGACTTGGGCGGCGGCGGGACGGTGTTGTCGATGATCACCGGCGGGTGCGTCGTCACGACTGTCACCTGAAAATTTCGGGGTTTTTATTTTTTTATCGTCGGAACAACAACAAAATAAAAGAAGAAGAAGAGTCACTCACCTGGCTAATATTCGAAGCTAAACTATTGGACGGATCCGGCAGATCGGAATTAATCGTAATAGTGGAAGTGTTCTTGTTCCTTTCGGACTGGGGAGTCGAGACCAGGAGCAAGTTGACGCCCTCGTCAGATTTGGGCGAGTCAAGATTTCGACTGCTGGTCACCGTCACCTTCTCCCTCGGTGACTCGTCGCCCTCCATGTGCTCCTCGACTCGGGCGAAATTCAAATTCCTCCCTCGGTCGTCACGCGGCTTATCGAAACACTCCGGAGCCGGAATAATCTCACTGGCGGCGGGAAACGTCGAGACGTCATCGGTACTGTCCCGGTTTGGCACATGCGATATCTCCTCTCTTGCGACTGCGGCAATTTTGACCGCTTCTTTTTGGATAAAAATAACTTTAAACCACCGACAAAAGACAAAAAAAAAAAAGAAACTTACCAGTGTCTTCTCTCTCTTTTATCTCCTTCTCGCTCTCCTTTTCCTTGCTGACTGCCCGAGACGGCCCCGGTTCGAGTCCCGCTCGCGGCGGACTGTCAGGTGGAGTAATAGGAGAGGAGGGCGGCGTTGGTAGTGCGACCAGAGAAATGGGCGGCATAGGAGGCGGCGGGGGCGCCGGTCCTTTATCCTGAACGACGGGCGGGCGGTCTCGCTCTTGGGGATGGACCGGAGGCGGTGGCGCCGGGCCCTTGTCGCGGGATGAGCGGCGTTGCTGGTCTTCGATCTTACGCCCCGACGACTCTTCTTTCTTTTGGTCAACCTATTTATTAAAAAAAAATAATATTTTTTTCAACGCGCGGATCCATGAAACTTACCGGTTTTTTATCGATTTGTATCGGCTCGACGGTCGGAGGAGCCGGGACGGGGGGCTGTTCGATCGGCGGGGTCGGTTCTTTCGGTGTTTGATTTTGGGCGGGAGCGGCGTTCGTTTCCGGCGGAGGGACTGCCGGGGTCTCTCGTTCGACGGCTGGAATGTTTTTATTTTTGCGTC
This sequence comes from Malachius bipustulatus, assembly GCA_910589415.1. Taxonomy (NCBI): domain Eukaryota; kingdom Metazoa; phylum Arthropoda; class Insecta; order Coleoptera; family Melyridae; genus Malachius; species Malachius bipustulatus. The sequence continues at coordinate 30,095,580 of OU342637.1, forward strand.
GTTGTAAAAATGTCGTTCGGTTAAAAATTCGACGGGAATCTCTCTCACCTTTAGCCTCGAGCTCGGTGCCGGTGCTTTTTACGGAAGCGGAATCATCTTCTAAATCCAGAGGAACTTGAGAGGTGCGGTTGTCCTAGAAATGTCAATTACACAGTTAAATCGGGACGATTAAAGATGTTAAATAAAGAGACACGGGTAACTAGCTTTCATTACAAGACAAAAAAATTGCCAGACTTGGATCAATTTTATCCTAACAACGGGTGCTACTTCATTTTATTTTGTTTGGAAAGTTCTTTTCTTCTTAATTTTTACATCCAAAATGAAGGATCAATTTTTGACAAGGCAACCTCAAACCCCTTTCTAGGTACCTGGTACATACAGTAGGTACAGTGTGACTCATTTCTTCTTGAATCACCCTGTAAAATTTATAGAGCTTGATGAACTGCATGTATTCTTGGAGTAAAGAAAACCTCATTTCTATAATACCTATGGCCTACTAGATCAGTGTTTATTAATAGAATTTCAAGAATTGGCAAGTTTTTTTTTAACATTTTGCGGTGCGGTGCATAGATTATCCGAACTATGCAATGTTAATTCTACCTGGTTGGATTTGTATTCTTCATCCATCTCTAAAATTAAAAACACATCAAGGAATTTACTGAAATATGAATAGACTTTTGTTTTGTCCTTTGGATATTTTTGTGATGTGTACTTCTTGTTTGACTACTTATGTTTTGATTTTTGTTGTTGTATTTTTTCACAATTATTGTATACTGCACAACTATTTCAAATTTATATTCTTTGTATGGGGCTTGCCCTGTCGAAACAATAATAAATAAAAAAAATAAATAAATAAATAAATAAAAACATCCAGGGCACACCACTGGATTTACCATCTCTCAAAACGGTACTACACCTGTAAAGTAATAACGATTTTATGGCAAAAACTTTCAAGAATTGGTAGAGCAATTTTAAAATTTGAGTTTTTTAGGAATACCCTGGACACACCACTAGATTTACCATTTCTCAAAGTCAAAACCGCACTATACCAATTCTATTTAACTAATTCTACTAATTCTATACAATCTACGAGTATTGACGATTTTATAGACATATAAAATTTCAAAAATTGATAAAGCAATTATTAAAAAAACCTCTTTTCTCTCCTTTTTATAGGGAAAACCTAGAAACACCACTGAATCCACCACCTATCAAAACGATGAAGTTCAAAATTTTATTGAAAACTGTCAACTAATAATGATGTTATTGCCAAATTAAATTTTCATGAATTCATGGTGATCTGAGCACGTCACTGGATTAATTTTTTTAATCACTATATCAATTTTAGAAATTTAAATTTGGCTATAAAATTATTATTAGTTGACAGGTTTCGATCAAATTTAATATAGCGCCGTTTTGGGAGATGGGTGAATTCAGTGGCGTTCCCAGATTTTTTTCTAAAAAAGAGGTTTTTTAAATCGCTATAACAATTTAAAAAATTTTAATTTGGCTATAAAATTATTATTAGTTGACAGGGGTTTCGATCAAATTTGGTATAGCGCCGTTTTTTTAGAGATCATGAATTCAGTGGATTTTTTCTAAAAAAAAGTTTTTTTTAATCGCTATATCAATTTTGAAAATTTCAATTGGGCTATAAAATTATATTTAGCATAGAGAATGTGGTAATTAGGTGACTAGCACAGATTTTCCCTAAAAAATAGTTTTTTTTAATCGCTATTTCAATTTTTAAAATTTTAATTTGACTACAAAATTGCTAATACTTGACAGGTTGCGATAAAATTCAGTATAGTATCGTTTTGAGAGATAGAGAGATCAGTGGCGAGCCCAGACTTTTCCTAATTTTTTTTTTCAAATGCAATATCAATTTTGGAAATTTTAATTTGGCTATAAAATCGTTATTGGTGGGCAGGTTTCGATCAAATTTAGTATAGCACTGTTTTGAGAGATTATGAATTCAGTGGATTTTTTCTAATTATTTTTTTTTAAATCGCTATATCAATTTTGAAAATTTCAATTGAACTATAAAATTAAATTTAGCATAGATATGTGGTAATTAGATGGATAGCACAGATTTTCCCTAAAAAATAGTTTTTTTTTAATCGCTATTTCAATTTTTAAAATTTTAATTTGACTACAAAATTGCTAATACTTGACAGGTTTCGATAAAATTCAGTATGGTATCGTTTTGAGAGATCAGTGGCGAGCTCAAACTTTCCCTAAAGTTTTTTTCAAACGCTATATCAATTTTGGAAATTTTAATTTGGTTATAAAATCATTATTGGTGGACAAGTTTCGATCAAATTTAGCATGGCGATGTTTTGGGAGATTGTCAATTCAGTGGCGTTTCCAGATTTTTTCTAGAAGAGTTTTTTTTTTAATTGCTATATCAATTTTGGAAATTTCAATTGGGCTATAATTAAATTTAGCATAGCGCCGTTTTGGGAGATGTGATATAATGAAGTGGCTGGTACAGATTTTCCCTAAAAGATTTTTTTTCATCGCTATATTCAATTCTGAAAATTTTTATTTGGCTATGAAATCGTTGACGGTTTTCAATCAAATTTAGTATAGCGCCGTTTTGGGAGATTGTGAATTCAGTGGCGTTCCTATATTTTTTTCTAAAAAATAGTTTTTGTTATCGCTATATCAATTTTGGAAATTTTAATTTGACTATAAATTATTATTAGTTGACAGGGTTTCGATCAAATTTAGTATAGCACCGTTTTGGGAGATTGTGAATTCAATGGCGGGCCCAGATTCTACCTAAAAAAATTGTTTTTTTTTTATCAATCACTAAATCAATTTTGTAAATTTGAATTTGGCTATAAAATCGCTAATACTCGACAGGCTTAGATAAAATTTAGTATAGCACCGTTTTGAGAGATAGAGAGGCCCTAATTTTTTTTTTTAATCGCTATATCCATTTTGGAAATTTTCATTTTGCCATAAAATCGTTATTAGTTGACAGGTTTAGATCAAATTTAGTATAGCGCCGTTTTGGGAGATGGTGAATTCAGTGGCGTGCCCAGATTTCCCCTAAAAAATCGATATCTTAAAAAAAAAATCGCTATATCAATTTTTGAAATTTTAATTTTGCTATAACATCGTTAATATCTAACAGTTTTCGATCAAATTTAGTATAGCACCGTTTTGAGAGACGGTAAATCCAGTGGCGTACTCAGATTTTCCTATTTTTTCTGTTATCAATAGAAAAAATAAAAATAAAATAAACACAGATCTAGTAGGCCTTGGATTTTGCATAAATGGGACGCCTTTTGCTCCAAAAATACAGTTCGTCAAACTCTACAATTTAAAAAGGAAATTCTGGCAAAGCTTTACAGGGTGACTTAAGAACAAAAATTGGTCACACTAAACTAGACATTTACATGTTCAGCTAAATTATTTTTATCAATTATTTTTCCGAGCCACACAAATTACAAACAACCACCACTAGGTACTGATACTTGGTACAGGTACCAAGCAGTTTATGCATCGTATTGATTGACTCACCCTGTATAAATACAAATTTAAAACATCCCAACTCAACCCTTATCTGACAAGTGAAAATAATCAAAATTATAACGGAATCAAGCCCTACATGACCACAAAACACTAAGCTTTATTCAAATTGATCGAGGTGAAGCATGGGGTGAACATTATTATTATTCTCGGATACCTGTGCTTAAAAAAAAAACTTAAAAATCCAGGATAGGAAGTAGGAACATGAAATAAGCGAGTTATTCCCCTAATTACGTGGTAAATAGGCAGAACGGTCAATTGGTAACAATAACGGAACGTAAACGTTGGATTGTCTAAATTAAAAATCTCACCTGAGCACAGAGGTCAGGTGAAGGTGGACCGGGCGAGCCGCATGCACAACAAACAAGCCGTGATAACGCCACTTTTACAATATCGATCGGTTTTTTCATTGATTGATCGATTGCAAGAATTATTCTTTTCTTTTATAAATAAATAATTATTCATTAATATATTTATTATACACAAAAAAAAACAGAAAAAACTGATTCAGGCAGGAGAAAGTGACATTTTTGGTTAGACCCCATCTAGATAGGCCTGAATAATTCTTGCAACTCGTACCACATTACAAAAAAAAAAAAAACTACTGCTTCATCAGACGCTTCCTACTAGAAAACTTCAATTGATAAACTTACCAATTCTCTGATAAAGCTCTTTATGCTTACGATATTTCCGGCCGCGCTAAACACCACATAAATGTACTTTCTCGTACTCACACAACTTACAAAAAAAAAAAAATAATAATAATCGTACCTCCGGATCGTCATCCGTCAGCAGTTCCTCCTCGACGACCTCCGCCCTGTACTCCAGCAGGAGGTCCCGGATCGGTTTCGAGTCCAGCGTGCAATTGATGAACGGGTGGCGGAGCAGCTCGTCGCACGTCGGCCTCTTCTCCGGGTTCTTGATCAGGGCCCTAGCGACGAAATCGATGAACTCCTTCGACCACTTGGACGGCTGCTCCAGCTTGGGCGGATCGGACTTCTGGATCTTCAGCAGAACGCGCATCGGCGACATCTCGTGGTTCGGCGGCTCCATCTGGGCAAACTCGATCAGCGTTATGCCCATCGACCAGATGTCCACCTTGAAGTCGTACGGGTTGTCGCGGAACGTCTCGCAGAGGACCACCTCGGGCGCCATCCAGTACGGCGTGCCGATGAACGTGTCGTGCTTCTGCAGGGTGCTCTTGTTCTTCGCGGACACGCCGAAGTCGGCTGCGGTGATTCAAACTCGATTAATTATTTATTTACAACTTTGCACGATTATTTATTTCAACACGAAGTAACTACTAATATTTATTTTTGCATACGGTTTCAATTTATTTAACACTTTTGATAGTAAAATAACACATTTAATAGTTCAAGATAGTTTATGCAAACAGTCTAACTCTAAAGTGAAGGCGGTGGCATAATTATCTTTAAAAATGAGCGGATTGTTACAATAAATTGCTATATTGCAATAAACAAAAAGCAACTGACAATATTTAAACAGCCAGAAACCTAGAATATTTCTATTTTCTAGATTTGTGTTAATTGTGGTTATAAAGAGCAGGTGTATCTTCTCCTTCTTCACCCACAAAGACGCCTGTTGACAGTAAACAGGAGAGGCAGTGTTGCCTTTTTATATGTTTGTCTTAAATTTAGGGAGACTGTATCAGATGCCAGTTTAGGCCTCTTATCCTCAAATCATTTGCCAAAAATACCAGTTTAAGCTGGGAATCTTCAAAGAAAAAAAAGTGTTGCTTATTTCGATTTTTATCATCAAATTTAATTTAGGGATGATATAAGGAAAATTTAGGGACCCACGAGGATGACTACCAGCAACAAATAGATTAGGTCCAGTTGCCTTTTTGTATTTTTAAATATTTAGAGATACTTTCGCTGTGTCAGGTGCCAGCTGGAGCCTCTCATCCTCAAATTGTCTGGTAAGAAAAAAAAACATCAGGGCTTAGTATCTTCAAAGAAAAAAAAAAGCGACAGTGTTGTCTATTCAGATTTTTGTCATAAAATTTAGGGATTTTTGCCTATTAGGGCTTTTGTCATCAAACATTTATGGAAAAGACTCAGTTCATCTTCTCCATGCACAAGAACGATTGATTTAAAAACTCAGTGTACAAAAACCTAAACCTGAGAGTATTTAGATGAAGCACTGCATTTCAAGAAGTTAGAACCAAATTTTGAGATTCAAGAACCAAATTTAGGGATTTAGAACCAAAATTAAGGATTTAAGAACACATTTGGGGATTCAAGAACCAAAATGGATTTAAGAACAAAATTATCGATTAAAGAACCAAATTTGGGGATTTAAGCACCAAAATAAAGGATCTCAGAACCAATTTTAAGGATTTAAGAACATAATTTTGGGATTTTGTCAACCTTCAGAATCAAACCAATCAAACCAACCAATCAAACTTGAGTTTTATGAACCAAAATTAGAGATTCAAGAACCGGTTCATCTTCACCTACAAAGATGACTGGTAATGGCAAAAACATGGAGCAGTGTTGCCAATTAAAATTTTTTATCAACTGTAGGGATTCAAAACCCAATTTTGCGATTTAAGAACCAAATTTTGCGAATTAGGAACCAAATTTGGCGATTTAAAGTAAATTTAGGGATTTAAGACCAAATTTTAGTAATTTAAAAACAAAATTAGGAATTAAAGTACCAAATTTGAGATTTATGACCCAAATTAGGGATGCAAGAACCCCATTCATCTTCTAAACCTACAAAAGTGATTGTTAACGGCAAAAAGATGAGGCAATGTTGCCAATTCAGATTTTTCCATCAAATATACAGGGTGATTCCGAAATGGCGGACACGGACAGCACCACAGCATCCATTGTGGATTAAAGATTCTAAGTTTTATTTACTGTTTTCTCCAGTATGGCTCCCTTAAGAAGATATGACCACTTTTCTGGAAAATAAAGTCACAACACTGCACTGGATACCCTTCTTCAGGGAGAAAAATAATGTGTATGTCTACAATACCCAGATAGATGTTACCATGGAAACATATGAAATGAAAACAAAACAAAGCTTGAAACAATAATCGTTGCACGGATACCACATAGTCGATAATATTATTCAAAATCTCTAATTCGAACAACGATGTCACATTGAAAAATTTTGTTGAACTCAGGGAATAGGTAAACATTGAATGCCTGTAATTCCGTTCCCGATAATAAAAAAAATTAAAAGCAAAGACTATCGTTATAGTTATGTGAAACCATGTGCTTTGCCAGTGGAGGTTGCTTAAATTTGACCGCCATTTTGATTTAAATTTTAAAAAACGGACAACCTATATCTCGGTAACGAAGCCGAGGAAACCATTTTTGTTTTAAATTTACAGTCTTTCTGAAAATCCTCTACAACACCCTGTATACCGTGTCCGCCATTTCGGGATCGCCCTGTATAATATATGGATTTAACCCTTTAAGCGGGTAATACGCGCCCGCTCGTCCGAGCGAGATGCAACGTACAGTGGGTATGACGAGCCGGTGCGTTTCGTATATAATTTTAGCTAATATACGGCCAAAGTGGATGAACCTTGATTCATTTTCAAGGTTTCTATATTTGACATCTGTTGGTGAAAGTTTGAAATAAATCGGCTAAAAAATAAGGAATCTGTAATGGAAAAACATTTTAAACGCTAGACTTCAGTGGCGCGCAGTTGATTTACAGCAGGAAGTAATAAATACGTTCCAGAAATCTGTATAGAATAGAACATCGATTGTATTGATTTATACTTTGGTTATATTCTCATTCCTAGATGGCTCTAGGACTACTAGTTTTTTATTTATTGAGTCTCGTAACTTACATTGATAGGTAATTGAAATGACTTTTGTGATGGGCAGTTTAGAATTATTATTGGATTAGGTATTTCATGGATTAGAAATTAGAAATTTTGCATTCTAATATCGGCAACGTAAAAATTACATAGGTAATATTTTTACAATGTAAATATGTGATTATTTTTTAGAGTAAAATAAAAACTTTTGAATCTCAGCTTTTCTTTATACTGACTTTTTTCTTCAAATTCAGTTTCGTTTTGGCGACAAAAGAAAATAAATATTTTTTATTGTCACATATGGTGACCAACCGAGTCGATATTTACATTATTGGCCATTTATAAAGGGCGGAACAAGATAATAAAATGAGTTAGGTAGATCACGCATTCTTGCTTGGACAAAATATAGGTCATTGGAAATGTGCATTGTTGTATTTTGATAAAAAAAAAATAGAGTATAAGTATGCTCACGTGAGGAATTATATTTTGTATTTGTATTTTATACAATAATAAAATCCGCAAGCATAAAAACTTTTTTTTTGATTGGGTAGGTACATTTATTTTTAGTTGAATTTTTGATTCATGTAATGAAAAGATTCGTAAATAAAATACATTTTATTTGTAATATTTTACTATGGATATTTTATTTATTTATTTCAGTTGCAATAATTTGAATCCACTAAATTGAATAAATAGCAACCACCAAGAAACATTGAAAAAAAAAAATAAAAAAACATTATCCCCTAAAATATTTATGCATCTCCGCCACTGGTGCATTTTTTTTTCTTATAAATCTAATGCAAGTTTACTTTAAATGTAGTTTGTTGTATCAAACTTTTCTTGTATATTTTTTCAAATTTATTAATTTTTTGAACCCTGTAAAACTTTTACATGCGCGACACTGATGCACTAAATTTTCGTTAGAGCTATTTAAAATTTTACCGGTAAATTTGTTTTGAAAAAAAAAAGTAAAAAAAAAAATTGTCAAACACTAAAAGGGTGGTACCCGCCACTGACATGACAAATTAAACTTCATAAAAAAAAAATTTTCAAATTATTTTATAATAAGTATGTTATGCTGATTACCTAAAAAATATCGAAAATTCGAATATACAAAAAAAAACTTCTCCCCACCACGGGGTAGAAAACCTAAAAATGTTTTGCCCACTTAAGGGGTTAAGAACCGCATTTAGAGATTCAAGAACCCAATTTTGCGATTTATTAACCAAATTTTGTGATTTAGGAACCAACTTTAGCGATTTAGGAACCAACGTTAGCGATCTAGGAACCAACTTTAGCGATTTAGGAACCAACTTTAGTGATTTAAAACAAATTTCGGGATTTAAGAACCAAAATTCGGGATTCAAGAACACAATTTGGGGCTCTTCGAACCAAATTTAGGGATCTAAAAAACAAAATTAGGGATTTAAGACAAAATAAATTGCGGATTTAATCAAGAACCAAAATAAGGGATTTAAGAACAAAATTGGGGATTTAAAAACAAAAGTAGGGATACAAGTACCAAACGTGAGATTTATGAACCAAAATTAGGGATTCAAGAACCGATGAATCTTCTCCATCTACAAAGACTACTGGTAATGACAAAAAAATGCAGCAGTGTTGCCCAATTTAAGTTTTTGTCATTAAATGTAGGGATTTAAGAACCCAATTTTGCGATTTAAGAACCAATTTTTTCGATTTAGGAACCAAATTTTTCGATTTAGAAACCAAATTTACCGATTTAAGACAAATTTAGGGATTTAAGAACCAAAATTAGGGATTTAAGAACAAATTATGGGGCTCTACGAACCAAATTTAAAGATTTAAGAAAGAAAATTTAGGGATTTAAGAACAAAATACCTATGGGGATATAAGAACCCAAATAAGGAATTGAGGAACAAAATTTAGGGATTTATGAACTGAAATTAGGGATCCAACAACCGGTTCATCTTTTCCACCTACAAAGATGACTGGTAACGACAAAAAGATGAAACAGTGTTGCCAATTTAATTTTTTTCATCAAATGTAGGGATTTAAGAACCAAATTTAGAGAGTTAGGAGCCAAATTTAGAGATTTAAGAACCATATTCAGCTATTTAAGAATCAAATTTACGGATTTGATAACAGGTTCATCTTCTCCATCCACAAAGATGACTGTCAACAGCGAATCAATGAGACAGTGATGCCTTTATAGAATCTTTGAAAAAGCACAGTGTTGCCTATTCAGATTTTCGTTTTCAAATTTAGGGATATTTGCCTACTGAAATAATTTCGCATCAAATTTATGTAAAAAGAGCCATCTTCTACATGGGCAAGAAGAACGACTGATTTTTAGTTCTAAATCCAAAACTCGCCTGACCTGATATATAAAGAATATTACTTCTACGGCAGTGCTGCCAGTTGAAGCCTCTTTTCCTCAAATTTATAGAAAACGGAATAAAGACGTGTTAGTGAGATGTGGCAGCGTTGCCAGTCAATATAAAATTCCGGGATCGGGATGTCTACTACTTCTAGACTAGACTAGACTAGAATTAAATTACATGGAACTATTTGATTTCCAAGCGTTTTAGGACACTTCAGATTTTTATCCTTGAATCTGGAAACAACGAAACTAGGCAAACTTATGAAATTCCTTATCCTGATATCATGATACCTGACACTCTCTGGCTCTAGTCGCTTACTGAGAGTGATGATAAATTACAATTTTTTATGGGAGTTGAGTTTATTAACCTCAATTGTAAAAAGATACAATAAAACTGAAATACTGAAAATACTAACACGACCCTATGAGTATTTACTCGAGCAACCTCGAACAAACAAAACATAAAAATGCAAACGATAAAAGACTCGGATCCCATCCTCAGAACAAATAATAAGAAATTATCACATCTACATCTCATCTACCTGATTACTACAAATAATACGTAATATATTTGCTCTAAAAATTCATAAAACTTGGGAGTCTCAGTCTCTAGACAGATGAAGAGAGAAAGAAAGAAAGAGAGAGATGGCATCTCATTATCTCCCATTTATTTAACCAGCTTGTTATGCAAACAACAAACAACCTAAATTAGGTGTTACACTACTTGTAACTTGTACACACAAACAAGCAATAAGCAACAATAAAATCTGTGTCATCTTTTCTACTTGTACACCTAATAGCTATAATACTGTACTGGTATCGGTACTGTAACTGGCCAGTTTTATAAACAAGGCGAATAAATAATAACACCACAAAACACAATCGATCAAGAGGTTAATTTGTAATTTGCAAGGTTAATTAATCGAAATCATGGGTCAAGTCGTCCAGTAATTGTCTCTGCACTTTACTGCTGCTATTATTGCTGCTATCATTGAACGAACACACCATAAATAATGCTGGAATCGTGTATTTCGTCTGATTTATTTTACTTCAATAATAATCGTCTGGGTTTTCTAGGAAAATTGAACAACATTCAATTAGATTGGAATAACTTTTCCTAGTTACACAACCAGACAATTACTAAGAGTAAAACTACTGTAAAATGACAAAACTACTGTAAAACAATCCCTTTCATGGCTATTTATTTAAAAATCCCTTGAACCATGGCACTAAGTCAGAGGAGTCAGAGGATACCCCAAACTCCTACCAAGCTGATTCCATCAAAATTATTAACAAGAGAAAATTGCCATAAAAAGGTTATTTATTTTTTTATGAGCAGGGATAAACAAGCCATATTGAAGGTTGTACTTCCATTTCAAGGGCCCAATTAGGGCTTTTGCAGGGAGAGTACTGTAGGCCTCTTTCTTAACTTAGAGAGACTCGGAAGTATAAATCTTCTCTTGATCAATAAAACCTTTCGATTGACACCTATCAGATCAGAGGAGACCGCAAATTCCCACTAACCTGATTTCATCAAAATTGTTAACCAGAAAAAAAGGTTATTTCTTTTTTATGATTTCCAGGACCAATTTGGGCTTTTATGGGGAGGGTACTGGTACTGTGCCCCCCTTTTTTTTTCATAATAATGCATAAACCTCGTGATAAAATCCATAATTCTTCCAAACTCTCTCTGAATTTTGTGATTTTTTTCCATGAGGCTAGCTAGTTGACCTTAAAACTTATTTATACAAAAAAAATTAAGCAAAAAATCTATCTCGCAAAATAAAAGGATAAAACATCTGACGCTGGAGCTCCCACTCACCCAGCTTGACACCGCCGGCCATGGTCAGCAGCACGTTCCCCGCCTTCAGGTCGCGATGTATGATGTGCGACTTGTGCAGGAACTCGAGCCCCTTGCACATGTTCTGGCAGACGTAGGCGATCTGCAGCTCGTTCAGGGGCTTCTCGAGTTCGGTCATGATGCTGTCGACGGCGCCCCCGTCGCAGTACTCGATCAGCAGCCACAGCTGCTGCTCCTTCTGGAAGGCCTCGTGCAGCTCGACGATGTTGATGTGCTTGCACTCGGTCAGGATGTCGATCTCGACCATGAAATCGGAGAGGTCGTCGTCGCCGTCCAGCCGGCACATCTTGGCGGCGGCCAGCTGCCCGGTGTGCTTGTGCTGCGCCTTGTACACCTTGCCGTAGGCGCCGTCGCCCAGCTCGCCGATCAGGTCCCAGAACTCCTCCGGGTCGCAGTCCATCCGGACGTTGTGGTAGACCTTCTTCTTTTTGGCATCGTTGCCGCCGAAGTGGAGCACCTTCTTGATGTTGTTGAAGAAAGACATTTTTTACTCGGTTGAAGGCACAATGATTACTTAACAACGCGGGTTGAGAATGATTGAATTACATCTTAATTATATAACGGAACTGATATTCACATCACAGATAAGGAAGTTTCGTTTAATACACTACTAAGAATAATAATTCACTAGAACTAACGCACTGGCACTACATCATCAAAATGATCACCATCATCATCGCCACAAAAATCTGTAACAAGGTAAAGGTAAATGGTTAAATTGGTAATAGTAAAAGATGTCATAAAACAAGCAGAACCAGAACCAGAATTGCCAATTAAATTATGAAAAGTTCGTCAGTAACCTGCGGTTGTGGTGTTGGTGCTGAGTGCTGATGGTGTTAGTGCTGCTGATAATAATTAAGAAGCGATAAAACGCGGAAAAAGAACTCGCTTTGCAATGAATAAATAATCAATGCGATGATGACACTATGCAAATATGAGGAGAGATTCTAATTATACATTCCATATTTTCCAATCTCGGGATCTCATGACGGTGAAAGGAAATGTCACAGCAACCGCAAATTTATGACAAACACTCTTATTAATTGGAGTTTTCACGTTATCGAAAATCGCCGCACCTACCTCCGGGACGACGACAGGATATGCTCATAACTCGCGGGGCGATGCAAGCCGGGGGTTTAGTCTCACTTTTAATTAATTAATTGCGCTGCTGCTTGAAAAACATGGGAATTTTATAATTACATTATTTTATCCGAAACGGTCAACAAGCAGCCATGCTAATAACTGGAACTGCCATATTGAAAAAAAAGTCAACCAATCGCCGATCGCGTGATTGACAAATGACAATCACCACACCTCGAGGACTTTCGTTGACAGACAACTGACGTTTAGTGAAACGTCAATTTGCTTACTAGTCTATTAAATTGTACTTACCGTAATGAGGGCCGTTAGGGTGACGTCACTGGGAGGAGCTATATAAGTAAAATGATTTAAGCTTACGTCGTGGATGTGGTTCTGAAGTTTGATTTATTGAGGGAACTACCACGTTTTTAGGCATTGAACTGTGATCGTCATCGATTAAATTGAACTAAATCATATTGTAGGTTTCCGTCGAGCTAAAATCACTAAAAAACTCCTTTTACTGTAATCTATGACATAATTTTACAGCAATTTAACGATTGTGAGTTTCCACTGTAAATTATTATTAATTGTTAAAATATTTTCTAAGCAATAAGCACTTTTTGCTTCAGCACTATTAGGATAGAAATCAACTCTATTATGTTATTATGCTTTAATGAGGATTTGGAACTTTGATGTTTAAACGTAAAACTTTACAATGAATTTAACAAACCTGCAACTGTCAAATGTTTATTTATCCGGGACCATCTCCATTAGCCTCACCCACAATGACACTGCCGCCAACTGTACAAAAGTTTTTATTTTTATTTTGTTCATTTCAATTTTCAAACTAATTACTGCGTTAATGATGCTCGTTTCATTTATTCAACTGTAAAAACGGGGCCCTTGTCAAAATTGAAAAATCTTTAAAAGCAGCAACACGTTTTATTTCATTTATTAGATCCTTAACCTTATTTGAAAAGATTCTTCAATGAGTAGCTTCTGGCTTCAGGATAGCAACGTAATAACGCTAATTAATACTTTATTAATCAAACAATGATAATAAAAATGCCCCAAATATTTATCTAAAATTTAACGTTAAAGCTGAAATGCTATTTTTAACATTCATTTGAAATATAATAAAATGGGAGAGCCTGAGTGCTTAATAGTGTCATTGAATTTGTACATTGACACAATTAAACGTCACGTCAATGTCATTGTGACGTCGTAATAGTTATATCATTCAAAAAAGATAAAATGGCAGTTGTCATTCATTACACGAGAGTTGTATGTTGTGTTATGTTGTAAGTTTTGTTAATTACTAGCTTCTCGAACAGTAACTCGCTAAAATTCTACATATCTTCTGTATTTTTCACCAATAGGGAGTAGATGAAGGTAAGAGAATCGAAAACCGTGCGAAAATCCGACAACGGTAACCAATACGCTGCGGACGCACGTAATTTAATGTTTCCCGTAACTCGCAAGGCGATGTTTTGTGCGTCATTTTTGGTAAACATCTTTCTGGAAGTACAATGAGAAGGCCCCGTTCACGTTTTTCGGGCAACCTCTCCACCGATATCGCCTCGAGATGGACGGCAGAAGCGATAATTGACTTGAACTTGACAGTATTGTTACCGCTGAGTTTGTTGAACTTTCATTTCTCGTTTCATTGCAACAGACCTGTGGACTCGATTGGCGACCGATAAATCGTATCAATTTTCGAATCGCTCGACTGCCGCCAAAATTGACGTCAATCAGGATGTCGCCTAGCATTAATCGCGCGATTACTTATCGCGCCCCCTTTCACATTGTCAGGTTTTCTTTGTTCCAGGATATAATATGCCACGAACTTCCAAGGAAAACAAATACGATAACAATGGAAAACGGGGAATCCAACCTTACATGTCGGCCGAAGACCAGGCATCCGGAAAGAAGTCACACTGGACTGAACTGGAGATAACAGGGACTATCCGGAATCTAAGCCCTAATTTATTTCAGCTAACACATCTCACCGGTCTCTATCTAAAGAATAACTGTCTTCAGCGACTCACACCCGACATCTGTCAGCTGTCGAATCTGAGAAGTCTAGATGTATCTTATAATAAATTACGTTCACTGCCTGCAGAATTAGGCGAACTTATACACCTCAGGTGAGATATCATTTCGATTGTTTACCTTTTACCTCCTATAACTAATTAACCAGAAGAAGAATGTCCTCAATGAAGGTGTTAAAATGTCATAATTTTTGTCTTGTCACTGCTCTTATTATTTAAGAATCACAGTGACATATTTGATTGGCTGTGTAAGTTCCAAAAGGGGTGGAGCTAGAGCCTAGAGCTAAAGTAGCTTTCTTCTTTTTCTTTTGATTTTTTGGCTTTCACTTCCCAAGCTATTCAACCAAACATCATTTCAATCAAAATAAATTTAATAAAAATGTAACAAAATAATGTAAATTTAAAGCAACCATTTCAGAAGAGACAGAAAAGACTTTCAAAATCAAATTCTTGATCTGAAAGACCTTGTTGTAAATCCTTTACATTTAGGAGTAAGCAAGTGGAACATTTTACACTTTTTTTGGGATAATTCCCCTCATTTTAAACTTCCTTTCCATGTCCCCGAGACGCACCCCGGCCCGCAATCCCCGACTCCGATCGAATCGATCCCGCCGTCCGCTCCGTGAAACCGTTACGACCGCATGTAAGTGACGTCGTTCCCTTCCACCCTCCGCTCGATGGCATTTAAAAAAAAAGCTTACAGATTCGGGACTTTTCTCTTTTTCGCAGGGAACTTCAGTTAAGCCACAATCAGTTGCGAATCTTACCGTACGAGCTGGGGAAGCTGTTCAATTTGATTAGCCTCGGACTGGGCGGCAACCCGATGAGCAAAGACATCATGTCGATCTACAGCGAACCTAATGGGACGCAGAAGTTGCTGACGTTCATGCTCGACAACCTTAGGGGTGAGTGGATCTGTTTGTTTCTTTCTTTGGTAGAGGGTTTTAGGTTAGGTTAGTTCTCTCTTAAATGAGAAAATCCTGGACGTTTCCACAATATTTTGCTTTATTCTTCTTCTTTTTTAAATTACATTAACCCTAGAAAATTGCAAGCAGTTTTCTGAGTTATTTGATCAATTTCATGGTAAATTAAAAGCGGAATTGACAGTTTTGACAGTTGTTATGTCATATTGACATTGACAGCTATCGTCCAGATTGAGCATTTAATAATATTAACGATTATTTAAGAGCAAAAATCAAGTTTTGCTGCGTTTATTTCTTAATTCTTGCTGATGGTGCTAATATTTTATGTCGTTTGAGATTTCTTGTTTTTATTTTATGGTTTCGGCACCCTTGTGCATACAGTCAGGTTCAAGAAGTGTTTGCTGATTTTGATTCAGCCAGACTTGAGTCTGTACCTCTAGACTAGCCCATTTATTTGCTACTAATTATCTAAGAAAGATTACTATTTAGACATCACAGATATTCGTTTTTGCTTTACATATTTTTACTTGACAATTGGTAGCGGACATTTTTGATGAGCAATCATTATTTGAAATTCTTGTTCTTCTTCTCCTTCTTTATTTTCTTTAGGTTTGGGGATTTTAGCTTGTTTCTAAGCTATTTAGCCAGTACATAAAATTCTTGTTTGATTTATAGTTTGACAGTTGACAGATTTAAAGTTGTCAGCGGACGTTTTTGAATAAAAGTAAGGTGCTTTTTTAGAGCCAAATTCGCTCAAAAAGATGCGATCTGAAACGCGATTAAACCGTGAAAAGCACGTGAATTGAACTAAAATCAGAGAAAAAATTGTACTAAAGAAACCTCGTAGTCGTAATGCGCTTTGTGTAGCCACCTAACCTGACTTTTTATTCAAAGTGTATGTACACTTGAGCTAGGTCAGGAACGTCTGATACATCCATGATGCTTTTAAGCATGAAAATTGTGCCATAATCGAGGGAAAATTGTACCAAAAAACTGAATGCAGTAACCAGTAATTCTTTAGTAACTAGTACGAGCAGAAAATTAATTGTTTTTGACAATCGTGGCCGTTTTTTGTATAAACTATGTCGTCAGTATTCCTTTAAATGTGTAAATTGCACTAAAATCGAAGTAAAAAATTCTACCAAAGAAAAATCATTCGTTACGTACTTTTACATAGTGGCAGCTTTATGTAGACACCTAACTTGAGCTTTTATTCAAAATGTACTCTTTATCCGGGGAGCTTTTATTCAAAATGTACTCTTTATCCGGGTCAGGGACGTCCGATATATCGTCGCTGTCATTACGATTTAACAACTTTTCAGGAGAACGTTTTGAAGAAAACTCTACTGTTCATTTTGTCTGTAGCACGAGATATAATTCATTATCAGAACCTTTTTTTCATATACTTATAGCACAAAAGTATACTTAGAACATTGATGACCGATTGCACAGTCTCTACTTAAATCTGGACTTAGTTAAGTGACACTTAAATTTAAGGGCCACTTAAATTTTAATAGCATTGCACCACTGCCACTTACGAAATACTTAACTAAGTCGCAGTGAATCTGTCAACAAGGCTAAATACTGGTTGTTTTTGTGCTAAAAGTGATGTATAGTGGTACTACTGACGTAAGAATTCTGTCGGTTGTCACTTTGATTGACGAATTGTAGCGGACACGATGCCAGTTATTGACAGTATGACGTCATAGTCATTATTCAATAAAGGTATAGAAATATTCATTTCGAATATCAATATTGATTTGATGATTTGCCTTGGCAACCCATGGTGCCACGGTCGATGATTTCGAATATTTCCTCCAGATCATCTTCCAAAATATCGTTTTCTAATACAACATCCATTTTCGTATTCCTATTTATATTAGTAAATCAACGGTAGTTTTATTTTTATTAGCCAGGAATGCTACGATACTGATGAACACACAACACGATTTTATGGTTATGTCGATTTCATGCATTATTTGATTGGCTCTTTGATTAGGCATTATTTGCTTCTTCTTATTTTCATGGTAAAATTTTTGTAAAACTACCTTATTTAGGTTAAGTGGGACTTTAAGTTGAAGATTTGCGGCCCTTAAGATAAGTGTCACTTAAAATTCTTAAGGTCTACTTAAATGAGTGGTGCAACGGAAACAGTCCCCCTTAAAATTTTAAGTGACACTTAAGATTTAAGTGTGGGTGGTGCAATCGGCCATGAGACATAATCTTTTTTGAAAGAAAAGATTGGACTTTTTCTGTATATAAATTATTAAGAAGATAGGCCCCTTCGTACTGACAGCGACGATATGGAGGATTCTTTTAAACATGAAAATTGTACTAAAATCGAGGGAAAATTGTACCAAAAACTAAATGCAGTAACCGTGGAATTTACAATCGTGGCCGCTTTTTGTAAAAACTATGACGTTAGTTCATAGAAGACTTCCTTTAAATGTGTAAATTGTACTAAATTCGAAGTAAAAAAATTCTACCAAATAAAACTCAGTCGTTACTTTACTCAAAATTTACACTTCATCAAGGTCAGGAACGTCTGATATATCGAGAATTCTTTTAAAGATGAAAATTGTACTAAAATCGAAGGAAAATTGTACCAAAAACTGAATTCACTAACCGTGGAATTTTCCAGTAACAAATACTGCCAAAAAATTAATTGTTTTGACAATCGTGGCCGTGTTTTGTATAAAATATGACGTCAGTTAGATGACCTCCTTTAAATATGTAAATTGTACCAAAATCGTAGTAAAAAAATTGTACCAAAGAAAACTCATTCGGTTTGTACTTTTAAATTATGACAGCTTTACGAAGACACCTAACCTGAGCTTTTATTCAAAATGTACACTTTATCCGGGTCAGAGACGTCTGATATATCGTGGATTCTTTTAAGGATGAAAATTCTACTAAAATCGAGGGAAAAATGTACCAAAAACTGAATGCACTAACCGTTGAATTCTCTTGCAACAAATACGAGCAGAAAATTAATTGTTTGGACAATCGTGGCCGTTTCTGGTATAAACTATGACGTCAGTTCACAGATGACTTCCTTTAAATGCGTAAATTGTGCCAAAATCGTAGTAAAAAATTGTATCAAAGAATCAACAAAAGAAAATTCATGTTGTTTTGTCAATGTTTTTTCAAAGTGTCCGGGTCAGGGACGTTTGATATGTCGAGGAGTCTTTTAGCATGAAAATTGTATCAAAATCGAGGGAAATTTGTACCAAAAACTGAATGTCGTGGATTTTTCTGGTAACAAATACGAGCAAAAGATGATTTTTTAATTGTCATCATTTTTATATAAACTACCCCGTTAATTTATAGTCGACTTCCTTTAAATGTGTAAATTGTACTAAAATTATACTTAACCTTGGTTATGAATTGCTTTTAAAGCGTGTCGGCTTTATGTAGATATGACCAGGAATAAGGAGACATCAGCTAATTCGAAGGAAGTATGAAGATCGTACTAAAAACAAACGAAAATTGTACTATAACCGTAAGAAAATTGTACCAAAACCGTAAGCAAATTGTACTAAATCGTAGGAAAATTGTACTAAAACCGTGAGAAAGTTGTAGTGAAACAAAGAATGACAATGCAACGATCTGGTATTCTTATCAAGTTAGGGAAGTTATTGAACCTGGCCTTTTTCCCTATTAGATCAGGCAATAAAACAAAAAATAATAAGAAGAAATTGTTCTCTCTTTCTGGTTTCAATTTTTTATTCTCAATTATTATTGAATCAAAACAGTTTCATAGAAAATATCTAAACATATACTAAATGGACATTTTCACTTTTCAATAAATAACTCGCATTGATTGCCTCGATAATAATAATTGGCTATCGGAGAAGTCCTGTCCCCGTTGCGATTTCTATTAATCGGACTCGCATGCATGAATCGTCTCAATGTTACGCGCGGCCAAATTAAAAACGGCGGCGCGTTAAATTGACTCAATTAGATGCACTCTCGAGCTCTTTTCAGTTTTATTTAATTCGATCGAATCGATTAGCGTGCGCGCAAATTAACGAAAGTGTCCTCTCGATTAACCCTGATTCGAATTAGGTGGGTACCAGTTTCAAGCAGCTCGGTAATTATTTCGTTCCGTTTCACTTGTCGACATTATTTTATTAATTAATTGCGTCCTCGTGAAAGTAATCTTTTACATCGTGGTAGTATCGATTGATTCTTCTCTTCTCTTTAACACAATTTTTATTTGAACTGTTTACTGTTTTAGGTATTTACCACAAAAAAAAAAGAGAGAACCAATAAACAAACAACTGCCTGAAAAAATAATGTAGTATTTTGATAGAATTTGAACGCTAATAGGGGGTGTAATTTAATCGGGGAATTCCCTAAATTTATGGTAATAATAAGAAACGTCTCCCAGGTTTCGTTACTTGGTTCCTCTTATCAGACTCTTCTTATTAATGATTGCAGTTTTCAGTATGAAGAACGACGTGTGACTCAAGGTGACGTTTTGACATGCGTTATTTCATGCATCTAGAAATAAAAATGGAAGCGCTCAGAATGATTTATTTATTCTAAAGAGTGAACTTTTGTCGAATATGGGAAGAGAGAAAATGAAGAGCGTTTCGCTAATTCACGGAACCCACGCCGCCCTGTTCCTTCCGCGGCCGAAACCTCTAATTTGCCAATTTCTAAGATTGATGTGCTCTTGGAGTTGGAACATCGCGAGACCATAATAGAAGAGGCGAGCGAAACGCGTTTTTTTTTTTTTTGTTTCGAAACTTTCACTCGATTAAACTAAATTACTGTTTGAAAATAATGGTACCGGCACCATTATCATTATTGTTATTAGAGGTGAAAGCTTTTTAACGATGCGCCGTTTCTCGGTTTCTTGCAAGGACCTCTTTTCATTATTTCAAGATCTCTTTGATGAATCGAAATGGCGTTTCCCAAAGTTAACAGTGTCGTATTTTATCATCGTCGTTCGTGATTAATAGATTTACATAGGGGCCTGTATGTGTGCGCAGCTTGCAGTAGTAGCGAAGAGAATGTAAATGAGTATTATATACCTAGTAGTTACTTTCTAAATCTAAATACTTCTTTATGTTTATGTTCCTTAAGTATGTATTATTTACCTATGTACAGATACACAGACTACAGAGACTCGTTATTCCATTTCGTTTGGATTTTTTTTCTCAAGTGAAACAGATTGCACAGTACTTAGTTGTTGTTGCATTACCATTAATGGTTCGAATATTCTTGAAAGGTTACTATACTCGTTGTTGATACCGTTACCGTTACTTCTTAAATGTCACATAGTTCTTTTGATTGATCGGTCTGGGCTAGGAAATTGTAAACAATTCATTCAAATGAGTTTTTTTGTTTGTTTGTATTAATTGTGTCAGGTTTCCGTCATCGTCTTGTAATCTCGGTTGTTTATTATCGTAACGCGGCCGCTTTTAAAGCCGCAAACGATGTTTTTTCTTTCCGGCCTTTTTTATATCTCTGCGATAGGAAAAAGGGGACTGCCAGTCACAATAATTGAAAGCGAAACTGAATCCTTCTTCTGATTCAGTTCCCCTTGTCTGTGTTTCCCCTACCAGAGCTAGATGCTTTTCTGGTATTCCCCTAACTCTTTCTCTGTATGTGGTAAAAATTGTAAATTGTACCAAATTGGGCGGGAGATAATAATATAATTGGTACTTTCCCTAGAATCACGTTCTGTAATTCGGTGTTTCCCCTTCGTCTCTTTTCTTCATTGCACACATCTTTTTTGGGCTAAATTTATGCAAAATGATTTTTGTGATAATCTTGGTATTAGTGACGCGAAATTTCAAATAATCCGTGGTTTTTTCGCCAGAATTATGCTACTATAAGTAGGGGTTTCCCCTACAAAAGCGTCGTCTCTTTCTCAAGTGAGTTTATACGTACAATAAAAATAGAAAACTCTTAATGAACGGTAAAAACTAAAAAAAAGAACTGTAGGGCGAATAATTTCAAGTATCACTCTTGTGTTACTGTAAAATACCAGAAATGGCACGAAATTTAAAACAGTATCAGATGTTTCCCTCAGAATACGGCGCTTTTAATTCGGTACTTCCCCTAACAAAGCTTCAACTCTTTCTCAAGCGAGATTTCTGTGAAACGGAAGTTTGAAAGCGTCCCTCTCTGAAAGTGCTAAAAATGGTAGTATCGGTTGTTTCCCCCAGAATAAAGCGCCTTTAATTCGGTACCTCCCCCAACAAAGCTTCAACTCTTTCTCAAGCGAGATTTCTATGAAAGGAAAGTTTGAAAGCGTCCCTCTCTGAGAGTGCTAAAAATGGTAGTCTCAGGTGTTTCCCGCAGAATAAAGCGCCTTTAATTCGGTACTTCCCCCTGGCAACTAATTCTATCAAAGTTTTATGACGTTATCTCTCTGATGTTCTGCTCCTTATTAAAAAAAAATCAAAATCCAAGGTATCATAAAATCGTATTCGCTTCAATGGAGCTCGATGAATAAATTAATTACCGCCAACGACTATCTTAATTAATTCTTCAAATTGACAGTTCAATCTCCACGCAGAAACGGCGAAGATCGTCCCAATGTCGCACACTACTGTCAACCGATGAAAAATGATTCACGATCGTCGAGGCTGCTTTAGGAGGTCGAATCGGATAAAAAACCGAGTGGATTTCATCGCGTCGAGCAGATGAAAGTGTTGTCCCGTATTTTCTGTCCTAAAAATCGCATTCTGTCACTCCGCTCGGCGACAACAGTTTTTTTTCCCTCAGCTTCTTGTTTTAATTCGTTTTTGATCGATCGATACGCAACACCGCGTTCTTACTTCTTATTTTTAGAAAGTGGTCGAGTGCGTGATGTCCGCCTGATGGTCCGATTCGTCTTGTCGTTCGTCGACGATTTATTATTGTTGTCGTCGAGATTTAATTTAAATGTTTTCACTTGCTCGATGATGCCTGGCTTGATCCTATTGGCTTACTTTCTTATTTCTGGTTTGGACGAGTCGAATGAATATGATCGCTTTTAATTGGTTCGGTGATGGTGAATGGTAATGGGACGTGTGATGATGACCTATCGCAAAGATTAACCTAGACCTAGAAGAAAATTGGGCGAGGATCAAGATTTAACCACAATATGTCGTCGGTTGAGATTAAGTGATCTAATTAGGATGGTGCTCCTCCTCATCTATTGTTCATATGAAATGCGTCGGCATCGATTTTTTTCCAGTAGGTTTGAAGTTCTCGACGCCTTCTCTTGATCATTTTTCCTGATTTTTATGAAAATTTATTCGGAGAGTAACCCGACCATGAGGGATTCATAAAAGGGTATTTTCTAGAATTTTCCGTTTTCGAGGTAGAGGCTGTAACTGTTGTTCTGTTACTTTTAACACAGATTTGCATGAAAATTTGAAAAGAGCATTTAAAGAAACTGCCGGAAACCAAATTTTGTGTAAATCGGACCATAAATTAAAAACAGGCGCCACTTGGTACATTTTTTTAAGAAAATAAACAGAGAAGTGATAGGAGATAATCGATCCAAGGTGATAATTTTACCTGATGGTGTTCCTCCTCATTTTGACGCGTTCATTTTAATGGAAGCATAGGTATCAAGAAGCAAGATACCAATCAAAGCAGGTAGATCATTCAGCCTGACGGTGCTCCTCCGCATCTTCTCGAATGGTCTGATTATTTTGACTGTTCTTGCTATTGCGCGCGCATGTTTTTGACGGTTTAATTATAATGCAAGCATAGAAGAGCGCTGCAAATCAATAAAACATTGTTCAAAGATTACAATTTAACCGGACGGTGCTCCTCCTCCTCTTCGTCTCTTCGGGAGCTTCTTCCCTTCAAAGAAATTTTTAGGTTATCTTGACAAACTATATTAAGCTTATTGCGCAAGCGCGTTAGTAGTAACTCTTAAAAGCGTCCAGCGGCTTTGGTTCTTTGGAAGGCCTTGTTACAATAATTGTCGAAATTATTGTCTCTTCGTCTCTTCAGCCGCGTCAAGTTTATATACTTTTTTATTGTGCGGTTTACTTTCCTTCCAAAAAAATTTGTAGGTTATCCTGAGAAACTGTTTAGCTCATGGCGCACGCGCGTTAGGAATAACTCTTGCAAACGTCTTATGGCACTGCCTCTTTGGAAGGTAGAAGAGGTCTTAAAACGTTATAATGAGCAACGGCAACCCTTTTACGCCTGCAAAAGAGGCGATGTCGCTAGACGCTTGGTCGCTTGTGTAATAATTCTTATTCGATGCTAAATGAACGCACTTGAACCTTCCGCGGGGATTCCAGATGCGCGCAAATAACAGCAACGATCTCCGGTGTGTAATTAACGATAATTACAGTGTCGCAAGCCAGTTAATAATTATAATAATTGAATTACTCGAATCATCAATAATATTATAATGGCGCCCATTGTGGGCTCACAACAATGACGATTACTGCATCGGATACGCAGTTACGTTCTCACGCAACACCCGTTTCGATTCATTAGAACTGGGTTGTGTAAATAGATACACACACTTACCTGTTTTCCTTATTAAAGAATAATAATGCATACCTAATACCTAAGTACGTTACAGGTATTGTGGTAAATCGTGCGCGCTAATACACACATACATGCATACATGCATAGCATAGTATAGTATGCACATATACGATCGTAGGAGAAAGTAGTTACCTCTACGATAGTTTTAGTCGATCGTACGTCCACTGTAACTTTCTAAGAATGTATGTATGTATGTATGTATGTGTACTAACTAATCATGACCACCTTTTGCTTGTTACCGCTCGTTCGTTATTTATTATCGAGCGAGAAGTCAGGTGTGAAATCTGTCGATCGTGTTGGCGTTATTATTATGCGTGAGAAGTTGGTCTTTTTTCCCCGGCCGCTATATCCGGTTTTTTTGTGTTTTCTAGAGCACTCGGTATGATAATGAGCAGCGGGAGTGAAATTGGTTGTTTTCCATTTTATATGGTGTACTTTTGCTCCAATCAATCGGCAATCAGTCATATTAACTCGTACGAGTTACTATGAATGAACTAGGTACGAGTTATGCACACCAAATTCGAGTCGGGTTATTAAAAGGAAATGACAGTTCTCTTGAGAGTTGGTTTCATAGCCACCTTGATTATCGTGTTTATCTGCGTTAGAAACCAGAGAAAGAAGTAATTTACATTGACGGTAGTTCCCCTACCATAGTTGCACTACTTCTCTTAAACAACCCTCTCCGTGAGTGGTAAAAATTACAATTTTGGAAAATCTGTGGGGCGAATTGCCTGTAAAGTACTAAAACTGACCCATTTTATGAAATAATTTCCAGTGTTTCCCCTAGAATTGGGCGTCTTAAATTCGGTAGCTCCCCTAATACCAAAGATGCACTACTTCTCTTGAGCAACCCTCTCCTTGAGTGGTAAAAATTACAATTTTGGAAAATCTGTGGGGCGAATAACGGCATTGACTGTAAAGTACTAAAACTGGCCCATTTTATGAAATAATTTCCAGTCTTTCCCCTAGAATTGGGCATCTTAAATTCGGTAGTTCCCCTAATGGTAAAAATTACAATTTTGAATAGTCTGTGGGGCGAATAACGGCCTTGACTGTAAAGTACTAAAACTGGCCCATTTTATGAAATAATTTCCAGTCTTTCCCCTAGAATTGGGCGTCTTAAATTCGGTAGTTCCCCTAATGGTAAAAATTACAATTTTGGAAAATCTGTGGGGCGAATAACGGCATTGACTGTAAAGTACTAAAACTGGCCCATTTTATGAAATAATTTCCAGTCTTTCCCCTAGAATTGGGCATCTTAAATTCGGTAGTTCCCCTAATGGTAAAAATTACAATTTTGAATAGTCTGTGGGGCGAATAACGGCCTTGACTGTAAAGTACTAAAACTGGCCCATTTTATGGAATAATTTCCAGTGTTTCCTCTAGAATTGCGCGTCTTTAATTCGGTAGTTCCCCTAATACCAAAGATGCACTACTTCTCTTAAACAACCCTCTCCGTGAGTGGTAAAAATGGCAATTTTGGAAAATTTGAGGGGCGAATAACGGCATTGACTGTAAAGGACTAAAACTGGCCCATTTTATGAAATAATTTCTAGTGTTTCCCCTAAAATTGGGCGTCTTTAATTCGGTAGTTCCCCTAATACCAAAGATGCACTACTTTCTCATTGTGTTGGATCAGGCTGGAGGAGAATGCCTCTTTCATTAAATAGTCTCTGAACAACTGAATCGCGAAATTTTTATATTTGCAAATTTATTGCACCACTTGATTTTTATAGTACTTATTGTACCTCCCTCAAACAACGACCTTGACTTTATTTCTTACTTCAATTAACCGAAAAAAGAACGATCGCTCCATTTCCAGCTTGCAGAAACATGCAATTCCGCTCCGACTAATCGAAACACGCTTGTAATGACACAACAATAGCAAACAACTAGGTGAAATTACACGTCCCAAAGCAAACAATGTTGCTTGCAGGATGTGAGAAAAAACGGTTAAGAAATGTAAAACGTAACGTAACAAATGAAATTAACAGAACAACGAACGACACATTATTAAAAGTCCGTTTTAGTTTCGATAAAATAAATTAACGAGCGACGGCAGTTGTTGTTTTAATTTAACAACGGGCGGCAGGTGTGCAACTTTAATACCAGCTCGGCCAAAGGTGACCGTTTATCGGTATACCAACCTACCTATGCACTCGCTACCTATCTATGATGCAGCCCGAAGAGTTAATAATAATTATCATCACAGGCTGCGAGGTAAGTCAATGGAACAGCGGCCACGCTGGTGCTGGAAACCCCGATTCC
Source organism: Malachius bipustulatus (assembly GCA_910589415.1). Taxonomy (NCBI): domain Eukaryota; kingdom Metazoa; phylum Arthropoda; class Insecta; order Coleoptera; family Melyridae; genus Malachius; species Malachius bipustulatus. The sequence continues at coordinate 30,121,987 of OU342637.1, forward strand.
GAGGATACCTCGCCAGTCAGAACTAGTCTACTGGCACAGACACGGTACCAATCATCATCATCATCATCATCATCCGGAGCTCTTCGCTCTTTTACCGGGTTCTGGGCTGTTTGTTTATCCATTCGTTTTACGAGACCACGTAACAAATACACGTGTGTGCTCGTGTACTTTATCCAATCGATGGAAACAGTTAGTTACGTACAGTACGTATGTGCCTACCTACCTACCATTATCGTACAACGAGTCCAACGACAATGACATTTCATTTTACAGGAAACAAACAAAGAGACCCCGTAACCTGGCGGCGGCGATTCCACGCTACTTATCTCTTCCAATCCGAGCCGGGTCGCCATCGCCAATAATCGCACTCGCATTATAAATGCCTAATGCGTTTACGGCCCGTATATGGAATCCGAGTAATAACTCTTGTTGTGGGAAGACGTGCGGTGTGCGACAGATCCTGCTTTTTGATCTGTCCGATCCCGTTTCTATTTCCACTCGCATAGTGATCTGCGGTTAGTAAATCGAGAGAACTGAGGGGAACGATTTACACTACATACTTACTTTGCTAGGAGCGCATAACCCCTTTCCATCATTCCATTACAACAGTCATCAAAATAGAAATGATGAAAAAAACATTCGAAATATACGATTTTCAAAATCATGACCCTCATAACACGTAAAAAATTGAAAGCAGCACTAATAAAAGTTACTATAAAGTAAGCATAACTTTGAAGTAGCAATATAACTATAACTTTGAAGTCACAAGAGTAATGCAATTATAACAAGATGTGAGTGGCAACGATAATGTGTGAAAAAGTATCAGACTTTCTAGAATGCACCACATTATTGAAAAGTAACCGTTACTTTGAAGTCGTAGTCACTAATTAGATAATAAAATTCGAGTAGTTACACAAGTTTCCTGGTCACATATGCATAGGTATCTTCCTCTTAATCGTAGCAGTTACTCCAAAAATTACAAGAAAGTAATTGTAACTTTAAAGTCGTTCTTTCTTCTCGTGTTACTAGATATGAGTAATAGTTATAATGATTCATACGTCACACTTCAACGACAAGACTTAGATCAGAATGGGGCGATTTTTAGGAAAAATTACACCAAAGTAACCGCTACTTTGGAGTCTTTATTACTAAAATAAGGTAATAAAATTAATATGGCCGTTATTCAGCCTTCACTTCAAAACTGGACGAGTATTAGGTACTCGTAGTAGCAGTTACTCTAAAAGTTGTTATAAAACAATAATTGTAACTTTGAAGTTATTGTACTCAAGTAACAAGATATAAATCGTTACCATAATAATTGATAAGTCACAACTCAACGATAAGATGTAGATCAGAATTAGAGGATTTTTATGAAGTTACTTTAAAATAACCATCACTACTTTAAAGTCGTTTTTACTAATAATACGGTAATAAAATCAGAGTGATCGTTATCAAGTTTTCATATCACATCTGGGCGAGTATTACTCGACATAGCAGCCGATTAGAAAGTAATTGTAACTTTGAAGTCGTTCTTACTCGATCGACATGAGTAATTGTTACCATAATGTATACGTTACACAGCAACGATAAGACGTAAATCAAAACCAAGCTATTTCTAGAGCTACGATTATGAACTTTTAAAGTTAGACCAAAGTAACCGCGACGTTAAAGACGTAACAACTAATAAGATAATAAAATCAGAGGAGTCGTTATGAAGTTTCAGGTAACAACTGGGCGAGTATCATTCGACGTAGCAGTTATTTTAAAAGTTACTAGAAAGTAACTGTAACCTTGAAGTCGTTATCAAGTAACAATATAGAAATCCTCACTAAGTCACAATTCAACACGACATAGGTAAAATGTAGCAACTTTAGAAGTCAAGTCACCCGAAAATTTCCGCTACTATGAAGTCGTAATTAGGTAATATAATCTGAGTCGTCGTTGAAATCCGAGTCGCAACTCCATGACACTTTTAATCACGTAGAGCAGAATTTGACAAAATTTCTGGGACGCAGCTGCTACTCTAAACGTTACACCAACAGCAAAGTAACCGCTACTTTGAAGTCATAATAACTAATTCGGTAATAAAGTCTTAATCGTTTCAAGTCGAAATTTATGATATTCAATATGTAAATCATACGGTTTTTGGGAGGTAGCAGCTGTTCTAAAACTCTGAGAAATGTTACTGGAAGGTAACGATAACCTTGTAGTCGCAATTACTAATAAATCGTAGATAATTAGATCTGTAAGTCAGATCAGAATCTAGGTACTAAACTAACACTGGCACCCAAATGAGGATGTAAGTCGTGAAGGTTGGAGAGCTCTTTGGCCTCGCTCTATAGGCAATTCAGCCAATCCAACGTAAAATTATTGCAACTCGTATAAAATATTTTCCTCGTTTATGTCGTTTATATGCAGATTAACTTATAAATTGACAGGCCAGATTAAACGCGTATATTTGGTCCGATCTTGAGGTAAAAGAATCCTCGTCACCCCCGCAACAACCTTCTAAAAGGCCGTCACTCTCAGCTGGCTCCACGTAATAAGAAGAAGTCGACCCAGAAACGCGAAAAATTTGCTACATCTCATCCGCACACCGTGACTCGCAACACCAACAAACAACACACACGGCTCTTCGGATCTTCGATTCGATCTCGTGATCTCGATATGTAGACCACAAAAATTGGAGTATGTGCGCTCGTGTTGCGAGTGCTCCGCCGTTGTTTTGTTTATCGGGCCGATGAGGTTCGTTATTGTTATTGCATACAGAAAAGCACCTGTCCGGGCGATAAAAATGTTTTCAAACGTAACGCTATAACGCTAACGCTAACGCGACCTTGCTGGCCGTGTAACATAATAATGAGTGGTCGTGTGCTCGCCACACATGTTACCGATAATTCGTCCTGTAAACATATTTTCTGATAAATAATTAAAAAGTATGTAAATGCGATAATTAATCATTATCTACATTCCTTATAAAGGTTCACACTTAACTTGGATGCCTTATAAGGAAGACACGAAGTGTAATAATAATAATTGCAGCAACTGTAACCTTCGTGTTGGTGCCGGTGCTCGGGACACTTGGTAAATAAATGCATCCTCAAGAGCTAGACTTTATTATTATTATTATTATTAGCAACCCTTTAAAATACGTCATAGTTATTCATCGTTATTCTCATTCAAAACCATATTTATCGCCACTTATATTGTTTCGTCCCCTCGTGTTAATACTGCTCCACATTTAAACCAAAACCTCATACCTCCTCTCCCTATACCAAAACTACCTTCCCTTCCCAGAAACATTAGCAGACTAATAGCATCCACACGGAGTCGGCAGCCCTCGGTAGGACAAAGGGAAGCATGGACCGTCCCAACCTCGTGGGCCAAGAAACACCTACACATTAATACACATTCGATCGTTGACCATTGCTGGAGTCATATCGTTGACTCTTCGTTTCGTACTGTCGTCGTCATCGAAGCTAAGCAGAAGTGGCCGTACCTACCTACACCAACACCAGTGAAGTGCAGTGCCAAGGGCCGATATCGCACCATCCTGTCGGGACGTCGCCCATTAACAGTGATAAGTTATTGTAAGTCTGTCTAATCCTTCCATAATTATTGTCTTCCCTTCTAATATTCGAATTATTGTCCTTGTTGCAGTATTAACGCCCATAAGCAGCAATAACGAAGAATCGCCATAACAAACTCACATATACAGTCCACATTTGTTACACCATTTAATAAATTCAATTTATGTTACTTGTCCTTTTTTTATAATAATTTTTTGTACACTCAAACATTTGGTCCTTCGTTGCCACATGAAGAAAAGCTCTGTGGATTTTCTTTCGATTTCGTTATTGCTGCTTTAATTTTTTTTTCGTAGGTATTATTACTTAGTATTCGGTTCTGCCAATTAGTAATTAGATTCATTTTATTTCCATTTTAATTTATCACATTGGTATAGACACTGCCTTTACCAAATTATTGATTTTATTTGTTATTGTTTCGTTATTGTTCCGTCATTTTTAGTGAATTGTAAAATGAGTACCTACCTATCGTCGTGGCTGCTATAACGGTTGCTTTCTCGTTTGGAATCTTTTATTGTAATAATAATTATTATACCTAATTGTTCTTCTATAAAGTTTTCCCTTTTGTCGTGCAAATATTTGCAATTCCACATAGGTACTTACTTGTCGTTTATCGTTCCATTGTTCGCATCTTTTACATATCGCTGCTTTCATTGTCGTTTGAATTATCGCAATTTTAGAACATTCGTCGCATTCCTTTTATCTTTGCCTATCGCTCTCTTCTCAACGCTAAATAATTAACTATTTGTAATATTTCGTAACATGGCTAATGAATGCAAACGTGCTCGCTGCTTACGCCAAATCGCGGTCGACCGAATTACAGAACTCTCCGATCTCGCAGAGGTAGCTGAAAGGCAGGTTGCTATGAGAGCTCTTTTGGAAGTGCGCTATGCACATGTCGAGCAAATCAAAGGGGAATTCGAACAACATCATTCGGTTATCGTTTCATATATTTGTACTCAACCGACTCCTGAACTTGAACCCGAGAATAATATTAGAAAAGAATTTGATCGAAAATACTATCAAGTGAAGGCGACATATCTTTCGTTGCACCCAATCACCGACGGCGGTCCTTCGTCGCAGTCTCCGCCCTCTAATTGTTCAATCCGCTTACCGAAGATAAATTTGAAAACGTTCAGCGGTGATTTCGGTGAATGGACTACATTTATACAATGTTTTGACACTGCCATTCACAAAAACTCGAGTTTGGCCCCCATAGACAAATTTCAATATCTTCTGAATTCGTTGTCAGGTGAACCACTTAAACTAATAAAAACGTTGAAATTAACCGATTCAAACTATCCTATTGCTTATCAGGCTTTAACCACTCGATATAATGACCAACGGAAACTTGCATCGGAATATTGGAGCAACATAAAAAATCTCGCTAAATTGAATAGGGAGTCCGTTAAGGATTTGCGATTTTTGATTTCTACGTTTAAGGAAAATATGGAGGCACTCAAGGCGCTAGAGCTAGCGGAAAATCTCGAAGATTTTTTGTTTTTTAATATTTTATTTGACAAGTTAGACCCTGAGACTCGTAAGGTGTTTGAGGCGGAAAATCGGTCCCTAAAGGACAATATACCAACTTTCGAATTACTAGAAGAATTCTTAACATCACAGTGTCGGGTATTGGATTCAGTTCCTCAATCCACTCTCGCAAAACCGACTTATAGTCATCCTTCTAGACCCAAAGTTGCTCAGCCAAATTGGCGAAACCCCTCTACACATACGAGCATGGTAGCAAAAACTTCTCCTTGTTCGAACTTTCAAACTTATTCAAACACTTGTGATTTATGTTCGGGTTCACATTTTATTAGTTCGTGTCCAGAATTCCTTAAGCATTCGGTTAATGAACGTTTTAACGTGGTCAAGCGCTTAAATTTGTGCAACAATTGTTTAAACTCGGGTCACCTTCTCAGCAATTGTAACTCTCGTTTCTCGTGTCAACAATGCCAAAAGCGTCATCACACCTTGGTCCATTTTCCTATCGCTTCCAACACGTCTTCTAACACTCCGCAACACCAGCAGTCGCCAAACATAGCAACAGGTAGCCACATGCCATCACCCGGTCATTCTAATCGGTCGCCCCCCGTTACCTCCGCGGCAGGAGTCCTCCATTCTCACCGTGCTCATGTGCTTTTGGCTACAGTTGTCCTCGAGATTCAGGATCGCTTTGGAAATTTTCATAAGGCTCGAGCACTTATTGATAGTGGCTCACAAGCTTCTTTTATCGTTGGTTCACTTGCAGCCCGCCTATCATTATCTCGTTCGCGCACTTCTATACCTATCGTGGGTCTCGGTCAAATCTCGTCGGAATCTCAGGGCACATCTGTCGCTACTATTCGTTCTTGCTATTCACCAAATCATTCACTCGAAGCAGAATTCGTCGTGATTCCCCGAATATGTGGGAGTTTACCCGGAGTACCCGTTGATCCGGACTCTGTTCGGCATATTTCAGAGACTCCTCTAGCTGACCCAGAGTGGTACCGTCCTCGTCCTATTGATTTGCTGCTCGGCGCAGATTTGTACCCATCTATTTTGGTTAGAGATGCGTCAGGTAATGACCGTGGTCAGCCCGCAGTTATTCAAACAATTTTTGGCTATATCCTTGTAGGTCCTATTGATATTCCGCCATCGGCTATTCGTTCGTTTTTTGTTTCCACTTCACCATCATCTATTGAGTCGTCTCTTCATCGATTTTGGGAAATTGAAGAGCCTCCTATGAGACCTCCAGATAAGTCTCATGAGGATAACATCGCCGAAGAATCGTTCAAGAAGGGAGTTTTTCGCTTACCCGAAGGTCGTTTTGGGGTCAGTCTTCCCTTTAAGGAGTCACAGCCGTCTTTCGAAGGCTCGAGAGCCATTGCCGATCGACGACTACTTGCTCTAGAGCGCCGTCTTTCTCGCGACACGGCGTTGCGCGATTTATACATGGACTTCATGACAGATTACTTACAATCTAAGCATATGACACCATTATCGATAGATGTCGAGAATCATCACGACGCTTACTATATTCCCCATCACGGTATATTCAAGACTGACTCCCTTAGTTCGAAGATACGAGTCGTCTTTGATGCTTCCGCGAAGGATCGAAATGATCTTTCACTTAACGATACTCTTCTCATTGGACCTAAGTTGCAATCGAATCTCACCGTGCTATTGCTCAATTTTCGTTCCAAACCCATTGCATTTTCTTGTGATATTCGTCAGATGTATCGCCAAATATTGGTTAGCCCGGAGCATCGTAAGTTTCAGCTGATTCGCTTCCGTTTCTCCCCATCTCAACCAATTCAAACCTTCCAATTGAATACTATCACGTACGGGGTCTCCTCGGCACCCTTTCTTGCGATTCGTACCTTGTTGCATCTTGCGGACCTATATGAAGCTCAGTTTCCCATTGCAGCCGAGCTAATTAGAAATTCCCTATATGTCGATGATTTTGTTTGTGGTGCTACCTCATTAACCGAGGCTGAACTCATGAAGTCCCAATTGGTAGCATTACTTAGGAAGGGATGCTTGGAATTGCGAAAATGGGCCAGCAATACCCCAAGTTTGCTGGATGATATACCCCCAGACCATCGTCAATCGAACAATTTAACTTTTGCCGACGAATCTGACTCAGCGCTGAAGATACTTGGTTTGCAATGGCAATTTAGTTCGGACAATTTTTCGTTCCAGGTTCGCTCGAAAGATGCTCCCTGCACCAAAAGATCGATATTATCGGAAGTCGCTCGAATTTACGATCCTCTTGGTTTTCTTTGTCCGGTCACCTTTTTTGCCAAACATTTGATACAGCATCTTTGGATTCTGGGTCTCGAATGGGATGCAACTCCTCCCAGCGACGTTAGCGCCAAATGGTTGAGATATAAGAACGAGTTGACGCTCCTCGAATCGATTAGAATTCCTCGCTTGTTGTTCCCTAGAAATCTTGTTTCATGCCAGCTACACGCCTTCTGTGATGCTTCTGAGTTAGGCTATGCAGGGGTAATTTACTTTAGTTGCGTTACATCACGTAATGAAATATCCACCCATTTTGTTATCACCAAATCCAAAGTCGCACCAGTTAAAAGGCTTTCTATTCCGCGCTTAGAATTATGCGCGGCTGTATTGCTCTCTAAGCTGACTAAATTTGTATTGGAAACGTTCAGCGGAAGGGTCCCAATAGAACGAGTCGTTGCATGGAGCGACTCTACAGTAGCTCTTTCATGGATACGGTCTTACCCACACAAATGGAAGACCTTCGTTGCAAACCGTGTGTCGCAAATTCAGGACAACATTCCTCCCGAAAGTTGGCACCATGTTCGTTCCGCTGACAATCCCGCTGACCTGGGCTCACGTGGTATGCTCCCGAGTGAGATTCTTTCATCGTCGCTTTGGTGGGCGGGACCTGTCTGGCTCTCGAAACCTACCTCCGATTGGCTAACTTCTGGAATTCCTTCCATTTCCCCCGAATGTGATCTCGAGGAAAGAAGGAATGTTTTTGTCGCTCAAGTTGATCAGCAATTTCCGTTGAGACTATTGGATAGATTTTCCTCCTTTAGTAAGATCCAGGTCGTTATAGCCTTTGTTCGTAGATTCGTATTCAATTGTCGAAGGGGTCAACGGAGCTCAGGACCGCTGTCTGCAATGGAACTTCATCAAGCGTTATTAGTTCTAGTAAAACTTGTTCAACGAGAGGTGTTCTCGCAAGAAATTCATCGGTTAGCTTCTAATAAGCGCTGTGCCAAATGGCTTTCAAAATTGTCGCCTTTCCTTGATTCGGAAGGAATTTTGAGAGTGGGAGGACGGCTTGAGCATAGCGATCTACCGTTTGCTACCAAACACCCAGCCCTGTTGCCGCGCAATCATCGGTTGACTGAACTGATTATCCGCCAAGTTCACGACAAAAATTTGCATCCGGGAGTTAATACCACTATTTATTTACTCCAACAGAATTTTTGGGTGTTATCCAGTCGCCGTGCAGTACGGCATTATCTATCGAATTGTTATCGTTGCTTTCGAACCAATCCTCGTCCCCTGGAGCCTCAAATGGGTGATTTACCCTCCGTTCGTGTCAACAATGTCAAACATTACGCTGGCCCAGACGGCATATGCCGAGTCGCCTCTGTAAAGACCGTCCAAGGAGAGATCAAACGCCCCCTTATTAAACTACATCCTTTGCCATCGCAAAATAATTAGTTTGCCGTGGCAAGGTGCTTAGACTAGGTTAATTTTAATTTACTTCTTTATTTTGTTTATTTTGTTTCATCTTTCTTTTTTTATTTTCCTTTTAATTTTGTATTTGTATTGTTCCGTTTATTCGTTAATCCACTATCCATTATTTGGAAGTAATTGGCAGAACCTTAGATTCTTGTGTTAACATGCTAAAATACCTATTGTCATAGTCATTTTGGTGGGCGGTATGTTTCGTCCCCTCGTGTTAATACTGCTCCACATTTAAACCAAAACCTCATACCTCCTCTCCCTATACCAAAACTACCTTCCCTTCCCAGAAACATTAGCAGACTAATAGCATCCACACGGAGTCGGCAGCCCTCGGTAGGACAAAGGGAAGCATGGACCGTCCCAACCTCGTGGGCCAAGAAACACCTACACATTAATACACATTCGATCGTTGACCATTGCTGGAGTCATATCGTTGACTCTTCGTTTCGTACTGTCGTCGTCATCGAAGCTAAGCAGAAGTGGCCGTACCTACCTACACCAACACCAGTGAAGTGCAGTGCCAAGGGCCGATATCGCACCATCCTGTCGGGACGTCGCCCATTAACAGTGATAAGTTATTGTAAGTCTGTCTAATCCTTCCATAATTATTGTCTTCCCTTCTAATATTCGAATTATTGTCCTTGTTGCAGTATTAACGCCCATAAGCAGCAATAACGAAGAATCGCCATAACAAACTCACATATACAGTCCACATTTGTTACACCATTTAATAAATTCAATTTATGTTACTTGTCCTTTTTTTATAATAATTTTTTGTACACTCAAACATATATGGTCTCTGAATGACGAATGACGAAATTTTATTATTTGCGAATTTTATTGCATCGCTCGATTTCTATGGGTTGAGCAAAATTGGTGTTTTTTTTTTTACTTTTTTTAAATGTTTGCATCGAAAAATTTTTATTTTATGGAACGATTTTTTCTCCTATATTGAAAAAATACATTTTTTCTGTCGAGCGATTACAAGAAAGTAATTGTAACTTTAAAGTCGTTCTTTCTTCTCATGTTACTAGATGTAATGTAATAATTCATACGTCACATTTCCACGACGAGACTTAATCAGAATTAGGCGATTTTTAGGAAAAATTACACCAAAGTAACCGCAACTTTGGAGTCGTTATTACTAAAAACTAAAAAATAAGGAAATTATATTAGTGTGGCCATTATCAAGCTTCACGTCAAAACTGAACGAGTGTTTGGTACTCGCAGTAGCAGTTACTCTAAAAGTTATTATAAAACAATTGTAACTTTGAAGTTATTGAACTCAACCATAATAATTGATAAGTCACAACTCAACGATAAGATGTAGATCAGAATTAGGGGATTTCTAGGAAAAGTTACTTTAAAGTAACCACTACTTTGGAGTCGTTATTACTATTAATGAGGTAATAAAATTAGTGTTGTCGTTTTCAAGAAGTTCTCACGTCAGAATTGGATGAGTATTACTTACAGTAGCAGCTAATCTAAATGTTTCTATAAAGTAACTGTAACTTTGAAGTCGTTCTTACACTCCAATAGCAAGTTATGAGTAATCGTTACCATAATTTAAGCAATCTAAGCAACGACAAGACGTAAATCAAGAGCTATGAACTTTGGAAGTTAGACCAAAGTAACCGCTACTTTAAAGTCGTACTTTAAAGGTTACTAGATAGTAACTGTAACCTTGCAGTCGTTCTCGCCACACGATTTCTATGGGTTGTACAAAATTGGCGATTTTTTTACTTTTTAAATGTTGAAATCGCATTTCATTAAGTCATGGGAATAATAGCCTTTCGTGGCAGATAGTACTAATATACTACCAAGACGTTGCACTTTGTTTTCGATTTCACCCTGTATAACGAAAAGTAAGAAACAAATTACACGATAAATGGTAAGAAAGAACGCATTGCGATCACCAAATAAGGTGTACTTATTGCAAGAACACCAATAATAACCGTTGGAAACGTGCCAGCACACAGTGTTCATCTCCGCGAGAAGAGACATATTGGCGCCACCGGCGACGCTAATCGACGATCTCTGCATGTGTGCCGGGCCGCGGTCGCCGTTTTTGCCAATTCACACGGTCCCGCGGCACTTCTCGGCATCGAAATGAAATCTCTCGCCTGGCTCGGCTTGCTCGTTTCCCCATCTCGACTTCTCGAAACTCCCATATACAAATAATCGGTACTGGTACTGGTACTGGTACTTGTACCATCGATGGTACCATCGCTGGGCGAGATGACGACGACGATGATGACCCGCCGCTCGCTCGCTCAAAGAAGAAGCGAGAAGAGAGTGTGACCCACTTACGGCGATCGGATCGAGGTCACCGGCACCGCGCGTCTTGGGCCCGGTGTGCCGTTGCCGCTGCAGTTAATTGCCCCCGGACCGAAACTCCCGAGTTTTAGTGTTAAGGCGACAGGAATGCATTTCTCCGAGAACGACGACGACGACGGCGTTCCACTATTTACACGCCATACGCGATGACCCAGTTGTGTGGGTGGATTTCTCGGCAGCGGCTGCTCTTTCTCTCTCGTCTTTGTCCGCTGTAGTGATGTGTTGTTCTTTTAAAACCTGTTCTTTTAGAACTGTTCTTTCTTAGTCACAGCTCTGAACTGTTCCGTGAGTGAGAAACTACCGGTTCTTTTTCGGAACAGTTCAGTTCACGAATCACGAAAGCGGAGCGGACGAAGATCACTGATGATGATGAATGACTGGAAGACTGGATGAGTCGCTCTCGCTTCTCGCTCAATTTTTGTACGTACAGCAAATCGCCTCGCCGCACGCACTCTGTTCACTACTGCACTGCTTAGTGCAACTGCGATAGATACAGGTTCCAGGTTCTTGCATTGAACATTGCAATAAGAAGAAAATTATTAGACGTGAGATGAGAAATGAGAATGAGTGACCAGACCAGACTGACTGGATGGCTTTGACGAGACGCAGGATGTAAGCTCTTTAAATGAATGAATATGTGAAGATTGATAAATTATTTTTATTTTTCTGTAATAAAATGTTAAAACTAGGGTTGAATGAGCACCCAGCATGTTGATGATATCTAGGGAGTAGGGAGGTGACATATCTAGGGAGATTATATTTTAGTTTTTAGTGAATATTTTTATTGAACGATCAGAATATTTTTATTGAACGATCACGGACAGTTTATCAGGAAATTAAAACAGAACAGCATATAAATGTCCATATACATATACATATATATAGGAGCATATAAAAGATAGATTTGTATTATAGACAATGGACAAAGCAAAGAACCAGACTCAGGCAGGAGCTAGAACCTATAGAACCAGAGTATTCCCAGTCACAGCTCCGCAGCAGGAACAAGACGAGGCGGCGGCAGGCAAAATAAATGCGGCCCGAGCGCTGAACTTGCCGCAGCGGGAACAGTTTTGAGAGTTTAAACGTAAAGTAGATTTAATGAACTGTTCCGTAAAAGAGCTGTTCTTTTACACTGTTCTTTAGCCGGAGTGGGAACAGGTTGCTCCTGTTCAGTAAAATAAACAGGTTTGCCCATCACTAGTCCGCTGTCGCTTGACGTCCCGAAGTAGGTTAGTGCAGCCTGGCGAGCGAGCGAGCGATCGGGCGGTGGGGCACCGCGGCGGCCCCGTCTGGCGGACCTCGCCGGCCAGCCGCTCCGACCGACAGCGGCAGCGTCAGTGGTTCTCAGGTGTTCGTCATGTTTACGTCGCGGCTCCCAGGCAACATAATAGGCATGTGAGGTGTCGCGCACTTTGTTCGCCATGAGTCCCGCGTCCTCGGGCACTCTGGAAGTGGAACGGTACATCGGCGCCTGCCTCATCACGCAGAACCGTCCCAAGGCGGCCAACAAGGCGCTCCAGTTCGCCGCCAGGGAGCAGCGATTCGTCCAGCAGGAGTTCTATCGACGCGACGATCGGTTCCGGTTGCGCCAGGACGGCTGGGCCGGCGGTGTCCCGCTCATCTCTTTCGCCAACACCCAGAGGAGATACTGCAAGCGATTCGAACACCAAAACCAAAACCAGCACCACCAGCACCAAAACGATTCGTCCAGAGATAACCAGAACCAGCACCACATCCCTTTGGCCAGACTGACCTTACACACGCAAGGTGCTCCTCTTATCTTATCCAAGTCGTACCACAATAATAAGAAGCAGTACCAGAACCAGTACCAATCCCAGCACCAGCACCAAAACAATAATAACAATAATAAGAAATCAGGAGAAGTTGTCGTCAGTGGTGGTGATGGTGGTAGCAGCATCGGCATCAGTGACGTAACCAGTTCCCGTAACCAGAAACAAGTAGTGACCAAGTGCGAGGAGAACCAACCGTCCGCCGCCGTAGTGGACACTTTCAGTGTGGCCAGTGACGAGAGTTCCGGATCGGGCAACTCGGAGAACTGCCTGCCGCGCATAATAAAGCCGAGGAAGCGTCGGAAAAAGGACAGGAAGCCGCTCCTGGTGCGTCGTTCCAGTCCCGAGAGCGACGTCGTCTTCAAGCCTTTCACCCCGTTCAATTTCGACGAGCTGGTGAATCTGACCGGCGACAGTCCAGCCGCGTTCCTGAAAATCAAATCCGCCGCCCACGGCCTCTCGGACACCCCGAACCTGCATCACTCGTTCGAGGACGTGGAGGACCTGGACGACGGGAAGGACATCAACGGGAACCAGCCGACCGTCACTTGCCAGTGCAGCTACTGCGACCCGTCCGGGCTGATCTGGGACGTCGAGAGGGACTGTTACTCGCCGTTCCTGACCTCGCCCACCGGCGGGAAGGCTTTCAAGTTCCCCGATTCCTCGATGGACGGCTTCCTGGCGTCTCTCTCGCACAGCGTATCGTCGCTGTCGTTGGAGGGCGAGAGGGGCGGCAAGGGCGGCGGTTGCGCTCCCCGATCGGGCGACTTGGAAGTGTCCACGGAGATCGTGACGTCGCTCAACGGGCACAGGGACCTGGAGATCAAGTTCTTCTCGGCGAACAATCTGGAGCAGCAGCAGGTGCGCGTTGGCAACGATTGGAGTCATCGGAATTGAATAATTGAGAATTAATGTGATTTATTTTTTGATCTTTTTTTATTTGTGACTTGTTGTTGTGATTGATTGGTTGGTGGTTATATGGTTTATGGTTGCAGATTAAGAGTTTGTGAAACGATGATTTGGGTGCGTTTTTTTTTTTTTTTTGGGAACTAAGTTTTATTAGTTTTGCATTTTTCTGTAATTTTTTATACAGTCGATTCGATTGAAATGTAACAACGCTAACAATGATGGAGAGTTTCATTCATCGTGCGTTTCACAAGTCCGAGATTGAGGTTATTTTAGGTCACAATAGAGAGCGTTTTTAATGAATGCAGCGAGCACGACATTATGTACAGGTTGGTCGGGCCAGGTGGCGGCTTTAATTGGAAAAAATATGTTTTTTCTTTGATAAAAATTGAAACTTTGGCCGAATGTGTAAATAAGTAACGTTGCAGGGCTTTTTTGGATTAAGAAAAAACAACCAAAAAACTCGATTGGTGCAATAAAATTCGTTAAAATTGATTTATTGGCTTAGAAACAATTTTTCCACTCAAATACTGGTCCAGGGGGGTATTAAGTGACGTTAGAACTGGTTTTTGAATTATTTTTATAAAAAAAATGGAATTTATTGTTAAAAAATGGCGAAAGTAATTGCATTTTTATAGATGTGTAGAAATCAATTTATAAAATAAAAAAAAAAACATTTTTTGATGTTCCCATTATAAAATAATTATAAAAAAATTATAAAAAGCCATTACTTATAAGAAAAAAGCAAAAAACTCGATATGTGCAATAAAATTCGCAAATATTAATTTATTGGTCAGAAGCTGTTTAAATGAAAGTAGGGTAATCCTGTACAATCTGTCGCTAAATTTTACCCTACCATACCTATAAATAAAAATAAATGCGTCGTAAGTCAGGTCTTTGGTCAGGGTAGGGTTTTTTTTTCCTTAAAATGACCTTGAAATGAAAAAAAAAAACCTACCCTGACCAAAGACCTGACTTACCGAACCGGAATTTGGAGGATTTATTTTTATTTATATGGTAGGGTAAAATTTAGCGACAGATTGTACAGGATTACCGAAAGTAGAATGGGTTTAGAATTTTTTTTTATAAATCTGCCGTTTTTTGGTAAAGTGGCAAAGAAAGTTTTTTTTTTAAACAAGCGTTTTAAGAATTTTATTGCCATAGCACCGCGGGTCCCTAGAGAAAAATAAAAAGACGATGTTGCCATTTTTATGAAATTGACAAGTCTAATTAATTTTATAAAAACCATATAACTCGTTTGGTGTAATAAAATTTTGCAAATATTGCAATTTTTTTAAATCCACAGTTTCTTGGTAAATGGCGAATGAATTATTATAAAATTATTTTATAGAATTGAAATTGGGATTTTGATTTTTTAAATTTTTTTAAAAGTTGATTAGCCGCCAATTTTATAAAAACCATTAAACTCGATTGGTGCAATAAAAATTTTCAAATATTTCAATTTTTTTTTATTCCGCAGTTTCTTGGTAAAATGGCGAATGAAAAATGAAAGTGTTGAAATCATTTTATAGACTTGAAATTGGGATTTTGATTTTTTTAATTTTTTAAAAAGTTGATTAGCCGCCAATTTTATAAAAACCATTAAACTCGATTGATGCAATAAAATTTTGCAAATATGAAAAATTCTTGATTTACCAATCCAGAGGCGTGTATTACGTGAAGATGGATCAAACTGGCCATAAATTAAAAAAAAAGGAATTTTCCTTTACAATTACAAAAAAAGTTGATTTTTTTTTAAGTGTAGAAATCAATTTATAAAATCAAAATCTTGTAATTGAAAAAAAAAAACTTAAACTCGAGTGGTGCAATAAAATTGGCAAAGTGACGACAAAGCTGGGCTTGAATTAATTGTTTCAAAAAAACTATGCGAGAAAATTATGAAAGATTTTTTTTTATAGCAGTGTAGAAATCAATTGATTAAATCAAAATAGCGGTGACAAAATTTTAAAAGCCAATAAACTCAATTTCAATAAAAACCATAAAACTCCCGTGGTGCAATAAAATTCGAGAATATTAATAATTATTCATTTACCTATACATACTCGTTCCGAGGCTAATAAAAATGGTTTTAAATTAATTAATAAAAAATGGTGAAATAATTATTTTTGTTCTATACAAGTGTAGAAATTAACTCATAAAATCAAAATTGCGATAAGATTTCAAAAGCCAATAAGTCGCCTATTATAGGTATCCAATATAATTATTATAAAGACCATAAAACTCGTGTGGTGCAATAAAATTCGCAAACGTGACCAATTCTCTCGATTTACTTGTTCATGTAACAATAGAGCACTGGCGGTCGTCATCATCATTTTATAACCATCAGAGATAAATCAATCAAAATGCTCATACGAAATGTAATTATTATTATTAACGAAAAAATCAATAAGCTCTTTAGCGGTGCAATAGAAAAGTTTCAATTTTTGTCTCAAATTTTGTGACCAAGAAGCAGCTGTAATGGACCATCCTGTACCGAGCACAAGAGAGAGAGTACTTTATGCTCAGTTTCGAGTGTCTTCTTCTTGATCTCCGATTGTACCGAGGCGGGTACAGTCCCCTCGATTGTACCCGCTCCGTGAGAGAGTATAGTATTATTAGAACTAACTTTCACTGTTCATTTTAATTTTTCCTCGCATGTCATTATTGAACTTTGTTTGTCGGATAGAACGACGGACTTTCTAAAATAAAGTTCGCTGGCGTACGCGGAGAGAGAGCCCGACCGACCGTGAGAAGGAATTTTTGTTTTATTATTGATACTTTTTTTTGTTTGTACTTTTGCTCGTTACCTGTGTCGGTGTGCGATGTTTGTGTTTTATCAATCCGGTTGGGAGATTTATGTCTAGTAACTTACTTATTTATTTTTCCCGGGCCAAGTTGTCGGTCCCTTTCTTGAAATGTATTAGTGTTTCTTTTTTAAATATACGATTTTCTTGATTAGATTTTTGTTGTTTATTTTGATTTTATTAATTATTAATGGTATCGAAATTATTCTAAAATATAAATCTTTTAAAAAAATCACGAATTTATTAGTTGTAGAAAAAGTACAGTGCATAACAAGAGTAGTAAATCACCTCCTGCACGATCGCAGCGAGTCTGTAATTTTAGAATTGCGGTTTTTTCTACGATGACAATGTTTCGTTGAATAATAGTCTTTTAGTTAAAAAAACAATTTTTTTTTGTTTTTTTTTACCTAAAACATGACATTCAAATTTAAAGATTATTAAATATTTCATTTTTTACGAATAAAATATGGCCGTAGAAAAACTTTAGTACTATAATAAGAGTCTTAAGTACCAAATTCTGCAGTTATCGTTATTTTTTGCGGTTATACTCGTTGTAGAAAAAGTATAATACTCAACAAGAATCCTGCACGAATTGCGGTGAGTCTGTAATTCTATGAGTGAGCTTTTTTCTATTCAACTCGTGTTATGTGCTTTACTTTTTCTGCGACCACAATATTTCGTTAAAAATTCGTCTTCTTTTAATAAAAAAAAACTTTTCGATTGGATTTTTCGAAGCGATTTGTTTACCAAACGCATTGAGATTGTTAAATTCAAAAGATTGTTAAATATTTCTTTTTTTTTCGAATTAAATGTGGCCATAGAAAAAGTTTAGTACTATAATAAGAGTCTTAAGTACCAAATTCTGCAGTTGACGTTATTTTTTTTGCGATTATACTCTTTGTAGAAAAAGTATAATACTCAATTATCATTAAGTAAAGATCATTAAGTAAAATCCTGCAATGAGTCTGTAATTCTATGAGTGAGTTTTTTTTTATTCAACTTGTGTTATGTGCTTTACTTTTTCTGCGACCGCAATATTTCGTTGAAAATTCGTCTTCTTTTAATAAAAGAAAAACTTTTGCTGATTACATAATTACATTCAAATTTATATGTAGAATGGTAAATATTTCATTTTTACGGATCAAATATGGTCGTAGAAAAGGGGTAGTACGATAATAAGAGTCCTAAGTACCAAATTCTGCAGTTAGGGTTATTTTTGCGGTGATTCTCGTTGTAAAAAAAGTATAATACCGAACAAGAGTAATAAGTAAAATCCTGCACAAATCGCGGTGTCTGTAATTCTACGAGTATGAGTGAGGTTTTTTGATTCAGCTCGTGTAATATGCTGTACTTTTTCTACGACAACAATTTTAAATTTAAAAAAAAAACAATTTTTTTCGATTAGATTTATCGGAGCATTTTTTTACGCATAATTACATTCAAATTTATATGTAGATTGGTAAATATTTCGTTTTACGGATCAAATATGGTCGTAGAAAAAGGGTAGTACGATAATAAGAGTCCTAAGTAGTAAGTACCAAATTCTGCAGTGAGGGTAATTTTTGCAATTATACTCGTTGTAGAAAAAGTATAATACTCAACAAGAGTAATAAGTAAAATCCTGCACAAATCGCGGTGTCTGTAATTCTATGAGTATGAGTGAGGTTTTTTGATTCAGCTAGCTCGTGTAAGCTGTACTTTTTCTACGACCATAATTTTTTAAGTCTTTAAATTAAAAAATGTAGATTGGTAAATATTTCAATTTTGTGGATCAAATATGGTCGTAGAAATATGATAGTACTATAATGAGAGTCCTAAATACCAAATTCAGCACTTTGCGTTATTTTGTTTGTATTAAGGTATTGTAATATCCTATACTTTTACTACGACCACAGTTTTTTTTTTTTTTTTGAGAAGAGTGTAGTAGAATTTTTTTGTGCTTTGTAGATTTCAAAACTTCGAAAGAAAAGTGAGTGCTCTATTTTTCCGATTTAATTATCGTAGAAAATAGAGTAGAATGTTTCTAACAATTGCAGAAGCGTTTTTTTTCTTCATGGATTTGTAGAACTAACTGCAGGAAAAAAAAAGAATCGTGGCTAGAATTGGTCTCACTTAATGCGAGAAGTATTTTCTCTGTGTGAGAAAGATTATAGTTGAAATTGTCTAAAAAAAATAAAAAAATTCTTCTTGACATTTGACAGAATGTACCAGCACCAGCACCAAATCTTATGACGTCGTACTTTCACAGAAAATAGAGTAGAAGTTTCCAAGAATCATAAAATCGTAGCACCTGATTTCGTTCGTTTGTGTGTCGTCAAAAAAATTGCACCGAGTCCTCGTTAATGAAATGGAAGTTTTATCTGGCAGACATTAATCCGCAGATAGGAGCGAAATTTTTTCCGGTCACTCGTACAGAGTGAGCGCAAAAACGCTGCCCCCAGGGTAAATGACATGATTAAAACGTGTGACTGGGCATAATAAGGTTGAAACGGTTATTTTAAACAAGTCGTAAAATTAAATATTAAAGTGCGAGTTTTTATCGCAGCGTCAGCGCGGGAGAGACGACTCATTTCTCATTTGTCAAGGTTCGCTTTGGCGTTTCAGGTATCCGAGGTACTCCTCGTACGTACGCGCAAGTATCTCTATGCAGGTAGATCGTCGTATAAATAGACGAGGATTTTTTTTGTCTAATTAAATTAGATTACGTCAGCGGACTTTTGCATACTAAACGCGCAGACATTGGAAACGTCTCAATTTCTTCACGTTTACCTGCAATATCTGTTTAGTCGAGTTGAGAGTCAGCGACCGTAAGTTTTAGACCAGATTTACATGGAAAAATTGAATAGGCGAGTCAAAATAGCTCTAGAAACCAAATTTCAAGAAAATCGGACCAAAAATCAGTTTTTTTTTGTTTAATTTTGGCTCTGATGATGGTTTCAAAGGTTCGAAATAGGTTTAGACCCCCTATTATAACAAGATAAAAAGTTTGGTGAGTTTAAACTGAGCAGTAAAGAGAAACATCCAAATCTGAAGATAAGGACAGCTGTTTCGTCCCTCATTTTGGCTTCATCAGCGTGCCATATCAGGCTGATGGTGCCGGTGGATGAACTTACCTGTCTCGCAATAATTTAATTGCTTTGTTATTTTATTTCTTGTATTATATGCCTGTGAAATGATGACAGAGTTAACTCAGCTAGAATCAAAATTATTTCAACTGTCAAATGAAATATTAAAATATTCAGAAGCCCTGTGAATTTTTGATACTTTCTGTAGCTTAGGATATTATTTTTTTAGGAACATCAAAATTTAAATAAAAGGATCTGGCATCCCATTATTACCTTTTTCTCTTTTAAAAGAACCGCTCTTTATGTAAGAGAGAGTTTCACATCAATGTAGGAATTTAACGCCTGATTTGAACTATCTGCTTTGATGTGGGTGTGAGAAAGAAAATAACTTCTCTCTCTCTCTCTCTCTCTCTCTCTTATCTTTACTTGCTCGCACTATCTTTTCTTGCTCGCATCAGCCGGCTACACCATTTTTCCTTTTCTGGCATATGACGCTCTGTTTGTATGTTTCATCTTTATTGTCTCTCATCAGCAACAGTACATCAAATTAGTCAATGATTGGTATAAATTGGCAGTCTTTGATGCGATGACAGTTAAGTGCCAACTGAGAGTGTTGTTCTAGGTAATCACCAGTCACCACAAAACGACAAGCAATAAGAACGTTGCAAGTATTACATACAAATTATCGCTCAATTATTTTAAATCGCTTGCAGTCCGCGTAACCCGTAACTAAGTAGTAATAAGTGACATGTCTAATTCGCGTCACGCATGAAACAGATTACGGTCGCCCGGTTCTGGTCGGCATTATTAGTTTACCATTACCAATAACAACTAACGATAATTGCGGTGCTCTAGAGCTACGCAACATTTTTTTGCGAGCAAAAATCGATCAGGGTTGACCCGAACGCGCTCGAGACTGGCGACAAACCGCAGCGTGTCATTGATTTTCGAAGGGGAGGTGGAGGTGTTATTATGGTCACCTTGACGTATCTTCGCGGTGCGTGCATAAACAAAGAAACCGCCCGTTCTTCTTAAGTCGTAAAAAGGTGAATGGGTGAATGGGGCTCGAGGTCGCCGTTGTTCTTCTTGTTACTATCACTATCACTATCACCATCGCCGCGGACGCACCTTCCACGTTCCGTGGATATTCGGCCGGGCGCAACAGGTGTTGCCGCTGCCAGGTCATTATTGCAGGAAACGTATCGGCGTCCTTCGGCCGGGAGATCCTCGAGCCCGCATATGAATCGAAGATGAATAATTGTTGTTGTTGTTACGAAATTCGTTATTCGATCGGCTCGCATTATTACGATGTCGCTTTCTATTCTAATCTAACGACGAACACGTTTACCCACGTCGTGGGATTTTTTGTCTCGGTAACAATCTCCAGACTAAATGTACTATCCTCAGCGTCCGTCCGTGGGTGTGTTTACTCGAAGTAATCTGATTACCTATGCATGTAGGCTCCGTTTATGTGAGCTATTGTTTTTAATATCTCGCTTGAAAGTATAATGAACCCCGAGCGATTTTCTCCCGGTTGAATATTAAGGTCTCCGTGGGAAGAGTTTAATGTCTGTCAGTGCGGGCTGACGTGTTACCGGACGACGGAAGACGACGAGACACACTAACTTAAATCAGGTCCGAGTCGTTTGAATTCCATGGCTGGATGAAGAGATGAGGCCCTTTTGATTGTGTTAGTTCTTGTGGGAAATGAGACTATTGAGGGATGAGACACACTCAAATCAGGTTGAAGAGATGAGGCACCTTTTTTATTAATTTTTAAGAAATGAGACACTTTGGCGTTGTAAAATTGGTGCGCCTGAAAGATGAGACACTTTTGATTCTTTTTCTTATTAGAAATGAGACGATCGAGGGATGAGACACGCTTAAATCATTTCCGACTCCATTTAATTCCCTGGCGGGATGAAGAGATGAAGCACTTTTGATTCTGTTACTTCTTGAGAGGGATGAGACACACTTAAATCGGGTTGAAGAGATGAGGCACTTTTTTTATAAATTTGTGAGGAATGAGACACTTTGGCGTTCTAAGATGGGTGAGCCTGAAAGATGAGACACGTTTGATTTTGTTACTTGTGAGAAGGGATCGAGGGATGAGGCACGTTTAGATCATGTCCGAGTCCTTTTAATTCCCTCGCGGGATGAAGAGATGAGGCACTTTTGATTGTGTTACTTCTTGGGAGAAACGAAACGATTGAGGGATGAGACACACTTAAATCAGGTTGAAGAGATGAGGCACTTTTTTATAAATTTGTGAGGAATGAAACACTTTGGCGTTCTAAGATGGATGAGCCGAGTCCTTTTAATTCCCTAGTGGGATGAAGAGATGAGGCACTTTTTTATTCATTTGTGAGGAACGAGACACTTTGGCGTTATAAAATGGGTGAGCCTGAAAGATGAGACACTTTTGATTCTCTTTCTTGTGAGAATTGAGACGATTGAGGGATGAGGCACGCTTAGATCAGGTTTTTTCCTTCTAGAAAGCTAGAATTCTAAAAACTTTCTTCTGACGGATGAGACAAGTTTAGAGCAAAAAATAAGACACTTTTATCAGTCTTGGTTCTTTTTTTTCAGTAAGTGAGACGTTTATTCTCTTCTTTGTCGAGGTACACCAGGCAAATTCTCTTCTGAAGGAAGGGAGGGGGGTGAGACTCACTTAGACCAGGTTGAGTCCTTTTTTCCCTTTTGCCAGGAGGTGAGACTTCTTTTGAATTTTTTAGAATTCTCCATGATTTCTCCCAAAGAGATGAGGCACTTTAGTTCGTTTTTTTTCTTCTGAACGATGAGACACAATTAAATTAGCCACGTCCTGTCTCCAGTTGACAAAAAATGAGACACGATTTTCGGCAAATATTTCTTATGAAGGATTAGATATGAGACACGCCTCTGAGGTATGAGACACACCTGTTCAGGTGAATTCCTCTTTTTTGTTTCTTTTTGAAAGAAATTACACTTTTTTGAATCTCTTCTTTTTATGAATGAAACTTTCTAATTTCTTACTTGTCCAAACTTTCTCCTGGAGGACGAAGACTCACTTAAATTAAGTCAAGTCTTTTTTTTTCTTAGGCGAGAGATGATACACTTTTTTGGGTGGAGGAAGGGGGAAGGAAGGCTTGGAGGGGAAAAAGTTTTACTTTTCCCCCGTGGGATGAGACAACAATAACAGTTGTCAGTGTTCTAAGTGTAACGTGACCTGCTTCCGAGTCGACAGCGCCGTTCTATCTCATTTCGAAAGGTAGATTTATCTCTTCTGCGAGTAACAATGGACGCGTGGTGATGGGTGGTATGATAAATAGCGAACACGGTTGTCAGCTCCACCTCTTCCTGAGCGGCCGCGCTCTGTTAGTTAACAATCGCGATTATGTAAATAAGAATTTTGCGACACAAAAAACCATCTAACAGATCGGTTTCCATTGACAGTGGGTACTCGTCATTTAGTTGTCTTTATTTCGTTATTATAACCTTTACGTCAGATTTGGTCGGAAGTGGATAATTATTGTTACTTAAGGCGATTCCCGGGAACTGGTGCAATTATTCTTATTGAGAAATACGACTATTAGACGACTAATATTTTGGTACCATTACCAGTACCATAATGGTACCGATTTCAATGAGATATGATTTCATAATTCTTCGTTTCATGTTTCATGCTATTGATTATTAGTTTGAAAATTGTTAAAGAAAAAACAGCTGCAACAACTTTTTGGTACCATCTGAAGCACTCTCAACTTGTTACGGTACCAAATTTTGACTCGATTACACAATTTCATACCCGTTTCTTCTATTTTTTTTTAATAATAAGTACTTTACCATTTATTTCCTCATCCTATCTGTTTATTACTTATGCACGGTACCAATTTATGGTAGTACCAAAACTATTTATGGCACACAATTAATACTTTGGTTCCATAAGAGGCTAAGCTGTGGTGTTGATCGACTAAACGACCACGACGTAAGCTTGATGGATATTTAATTATTGTTGTTCATATTTCTAATGAATTGATTATGAAGAACCAACGACTTGGGGTACCCGTCTTCTATTTAAAAATTCAGTTGCATCTCGTTAGCAGACCACACGGGAAGTTGGAGTCATTAGTGGTTTATTTGTTTACTCATAGAAAGTGAGAGGTTGGTTGTTAAAAAATTGGTACCATTTTTTCAATGGTACCAATATAAAAAAATATTGTATCGTGGTATTGATTACAAGAGATTACAAGAGAAATTGGTACCAAATATTGGTACTGATAGCAGACTATGGTATAAGGAAGCAAAAAGATCAAGCTATGAAAAAAATATATGGTACCAGATTTGGTACCGATTCTAAAATTTTGCCACCAATAAATCTTGATTTGGGAAAATGTTTAGACAGGGTTTGGAACCAAAAAAAATGTTCCAAATTTAAAATCAAGATAAATGTATTTAATAGGAAAATTTTCTCATTAATTATTTTGTTTTAATTTTTACGTTGGTGATTAAACGGATTCAGTACTAAAAGTGGGTACCTACTCTATTTTTTTATTTAAAATGGTGTGATTTTCAACTTTTTATTAAATTCTTTAAGTTATGCTTCGAGAAGGAGGAAAGATTTTTGGTACCAAAAAGAGTTGGTTCCATCATCCTCTTTATCTTTCAGTCTATTGGTTCTATCGGTCTCTTTCGGTTCTCTCAGATTTTTGTTGCTCTCTCAGCCTTCTTTGATTATCTCAGCCTCTTTCGGTTCCCCCAATCTCTTCCGTTTCTTTCAGTTGATTTTGGTCCTCTTCTCATCTTTGGGTTATCGCAGGCTTTTTCTACGATATCGATAAGCAAACCCCTCTTTTGGTTCTCTCAGTCTGGTTTGTTTCTTTCAGACTCTTGTAAAGTTTTCAAGTTGACATAATATCAACCAGAAAAGCGTTTTATTCTCTTTGACATTGATAGGGGAACATGTTTTGATTGACTCAGCCGCTTTTGGTTTCCTCGGCCTCTTTTTTCTTTCAGTCTATTGGTTCTATCGGTCTCTTTGGGTTCTCTTTTTTTTGTTCTCTCAGCCTTCTTTGAAACTCTCAGACTCTTTTGGTTCCCCCAAACTCTTTCGTTTCTTCTCTCGGTTGTTTTTGGTTCCCTTCTCATCTTTTGGTTCTCCCAGTCTTTTTTTTTTGTTCTCTCAACCCCTTTTGTTCTCTCAGTCTTTTTTGGTTCCGTGAGCCTCTTTTATACTTTTAAGTTGGCATATCAAAACAAAATTGTCAATATTCTCCGTCGATGGGCTAACCTTTTTTTGGTTCGTTCAGCCGCTTTGGGTTCCCTCTGCCTCTTTTATTTTCTTAAGTTTCATGGTTCTCTCGGTCTTTTTTTTTGGTCCTCAATCTTTTTTGATTCTCTTCCAAACTCCTTTGATTCTCTCGACATTTTTTGGTTCCCTAACTCTCTTTTGGTTCTTCTCTCAGTCTGTTTTGGTTCCTCAGCCTCTTTTGGTTCCCTCATTCTCTTTTTGGTTTTCTCTCAGCCTTTTTTGGTTCCCTCAGCATGTTTCTTTCAGTTTCTTGATTATCTCGCTCTCTTTCGGCTCTCTCGGTCTCTTTAGGTTCTCTCAGTCTTTTTTGATTCTCTCAGTCTTTTTTTTTTGGCTCTCAGCCTTTTTTGTTCTCTCAACCTGCTTTGATTTTCTCAGCATCTTTTCGTTTCCTAAACCTTTTCAGTTCCTTTTGGTTCCCTCAGCGTCTTTTGGTTCCGTTAGCCTCTTTTATACTTAAGTTGACATCACAAATTACAAGCAAAGTGTCATTCTCTACTATATCGATAAGCGAATCTTTTTGGTTCTGTCAGCCCCCGTTTAGATTTTCAAGTTGACATTGTACACTTACAGATTGCGGAGGCAGCAGTGGAAATCAGATCAATTGACTCGAACCTGTATTGATATGGGTGTCCAAAATATGGATAATCGTAGGCAACGTTGGTACCGTTCGGTCGCAATAATAAAATCGCGAGTATGTACCGTCAATTAGCCTACTTGGCTCGGCAGAGAGTATTACAGTAGGTAGGCCGTTGTGTTGTACAAAAGTTGCGATTGCCGCGTTTACGGTACAATTCCGAATTAATTGCCCGCTTTTTTCGGGGAACATCTTTATTATTATGAAAGAACCTTGTTGTCGGATAACTAGACCGCACGACGGCAGCATTTCTGCATGCAAATTCGCGTTACGGCCGCTTTGATTGGTGCTTTTGACAGCGTCGACCGTGACGGCGGAGCGGATGATTGTTGTGGTCAGCGTCCAGCGTCGTTTCCACGGCTCGTCGGAAAAAGTCGAGCGTGACCGACCCGTTCGATTTTAATAATGTTGCGCGAAATCCCGTCACGTCCGACGAATCTGTTTACGGGACGCTCCATATATCTCTTCTTCTACCTGCTGCTGCTGTATGCATTTTACGATTGATTCCCCGTCGTCATCATCATCATCGCTTCTCGATTATCCGTAAGATTGGACGATTTGAATTTGCCTCAACGCCGGATTATCATTCGAATTTCCATAACGAACGACCCAGATCGGAAGACAGAAGACTAGAAGCCTTAAAGCGGGCGATAATGGAACGGTGTACGCGTGAAAATCGCGTTGTCGTTGTTTCGTTTCGAAACGTAAACACTTTACATACGTCAATTAATACTTATCATACGATTTACTGTTAGCGGCAGCGTGATTGATTTATGCGACCCAGAAAGTGCGATTAAGGAAAATGTGCTTGGAAAAAACAGACAGCGTTCGCTTGCACCGGTAATCCTTATTCAGATGTAAAAATTTTAAGAGGTACCCATTCCGGCGGAATAATTAATAATAACGGAAACGAGGTTGCCCCGAGGCCACGATATCGGACAATTTAGTCACAAATACCGGAGTTGGCATTTAAATTAGGTAATAATAATAATAATAAACAAACAATAAAAAGCACTATTTATGCGTGGTTGGTTATACATACTTGTCATCTCTAAGAAATGATTTGAATTCCCTCTCAAGTATACTCTACTGCCAGACGATTATCGCTGCGGTAGTCAGAAAATTTTGTCTCTTCCGTCGAATGTCTAGGAAATTCTATAAAATCACGATGCAACAAGAGACCGGTGAAAACAGCTCTGACAAGTTTTGATGAATTTTTCATGGCACCTTTCTCGACGAGAAGGAACCAGCAGCAGTCTGGTTCCGTTAGAACCATCTGAAAGTTGAAAATTTGGTAGTAATTTATAAATTTTTCCGTGTCTCATAGGTACACTTGATAAAGAAGGAGACATATAACTGGAAAGCAAAAATTGGTACCAAGTATTGGTTCTAAAAGAAAGTTTGTTTGCTTGACAAAACATTTTCGTCTTTTTGCTTCTTCAATCTAATAAGCAGAAAGAAAAGTAAGAAGCATTGATGGTACCAATTTTGGTTCTCTCAGCCACGTGAAGTACCAGTCAAACAAACTTATTACCGAAAAATCGGTTCTCCTATCAAGTTTTGTTTCCGTTGGTTCTGAAGTTATTAAACTATGTGCGTATTTGTGATTTTTTCTTTGCTTGATAGAAAATTTAAAATTGGTACCAGTACCTAACTACCCCGTGATATTGGTTCTGGTAAAATATATTTTTTCTGGCAGAAAATGGCAAAAATTTTTGCTAATCCAATTTTTAAAACGGTAGAAAAGTAGAATAATTGCGTTTTCTCAAATTTTGGTTCCATTAGAATTACTTACTTGAAATAGAAAGATCTGTCAAATGAACTGATTATTCGAAAACAGTTGCGAATTTTTGCGTAAAACGATAATTCGGTTCGGGTACCAAATTTTGGTTCCTTTGGTACCATAAATTTTGTTCATTAGAACCACCTGAAGTAATGACGTTTCGTTAATATTTATAATTTTTTCAGTATTAATATTTAAAGCAATAACTGAAATCAAAAATTGGTACCAAGTATTGGTACTGGTAGAAAATATATTTCTCTAAGAAAACCTTTTTATATTTTTGCTTGTTCAATCTTAATAGCAGCTCAAAACAGAAAACTTTGAATCGTTGCTAATACCAAGTTTTGGTTCTCTCAGCCACCTGAGGTAGGTAGGTACCAGTCAAACGAACTCTTCATTCGGAAATATTTCGCTAATTTTTGCTTTTTCAATAATTAAATTAAAAGCAATACCACAACTGAAAACGAAAAATTGGTTCTAGTACCAAATTTTTGTCCCGTTATTAGAATCACCTGAAGTTATCGAAAATTTCTTGCTTATTTGTGAATTTCTCCTTCTTCAATATTTAAAGCACACCCAACTGGAAAACAAAATAAAGAACTACTTGAAATGTGAAACGGAATGATTATTCGAAAATATTTTTGCAAATTCCTTATTCAATCTTCAAAGCAGGACCGTTTTGTTCCGTTAGATCCATCTGAAGTTATCGAGAATTTCTTGCTTATTTTTGAATTATTCCTTCTTCAATATTTAAAGCACCACACAACTGAAAATCAAAAAATGGTACCAATAACCTACCCACCAAGTTTAGGAAACTTTTTTTTGGTTTCAAGTTTTGGTTCTATTAGAATCATTTCAATTTTCGAAGCAATATTGAATTTTAGTTCCGTTAGTACCCAATTTTGATTGCGTTGGTACTCAATTTTGGTTCCACTAGCATCACCTGAAGTAATTGAAAATTTATTTAGAGTAAAAGATAATAATTGAAATCAAAAATTGATACCAGTACCTATTAACTAAGTATTAGTTCTCATTGAAAATATGTTTCTTTTGAAAAATATTTTCCCATTTTGCTTGTCTCAACCTTGAAAGCAGTGCACAGAATTATTGCCAGAACCAAATTTTGGTGCTGTTAGATAGAACTGGCTTAATGAATAATGAATTTCTTGTAAATATTTATTGCCTGTCCAATCTTTAGAGTATACAAAACTGAAACAAAAGAGATAAATAGAATTTGTACTTATTCAATTTGGTACCCAACAGAAAACTAAAGATCGTTACTGACCAAACTTTGGTTAAATTAAAACCATTTCAATTAATAAAGGTTTTCGTGAGAGTGAATTTTTTCTCCTCTGAATTTAAAGCATTAAGGTGCGTAACTGAAAAACAAAAATCATTGCAGGTACCAAATTTTGGTTCCGTTAGAACTGCTTGAAGAAATTTGAAATTTCTTGTGAATATTTGCTTGTTCAATCTTCATTAAAACAAATTATGCACAACTTGGTACCAGTACCAAATTTTGGGTATCATTTTACAAATTTTGGTTCCAGTGCAATAATTAGAGAAGATAAGCTCGAATTCTTGTTCCATATTGGTGAACCAATATTCAGGATTTGGAACCATAATTATTACTGCTTAAAATCATATCGAGGTTAAATGTATAGACTCTTTTCCTCCATAATTACTGCAGCCACCAATCGGAGTGGTTCGGGGTTCGCGAGGAAAACAGCCAGGCACCGATTCGAAACGATACGAGCGATATTAATCTGCGATTTCCCAACAACGGTGAATTGCAGAAACGAAGATAAGAACCCATTTTTTCAGACAAAACAAACAATCTTGAAGACGTAATTACTTCAAGGCGAAGTTCCGTCGTTTCTTGCATGCCGACATGGAAGATTGCCCAACAATGTGAAGCAAAAAAAAAGAAGAAAAAACCGGTACCAACCCCGCGCGTATTAAAACAGATTCTCACACCGGCCGTAATTATTCAAGTGTTATTACCGCGACAAAGAAGATTTCGTCACCGCATAATGCCTTCCATGTCCACTCATTGCGCCAGCACCAACAATGCGCAAAACGTGTAACTTGGAATGTTACTCGGCAAGACAAATTGAAGCGAACAGACGCAACAAGTGAAAGTTTATATATGTAGGTATATAATAATACATAGCCTAGGTAGGTAGGTACCGTCTTAGTCTAGGCTAATTCTGTAATAATTAGTACCCATACTAACGCTGGTGCTGGTAGGTAGGTAGGTACCATTATACTTTAGTATCAGTAATGGTACGGTGATGCAGGTACTGGTTTAGTCTGGGATATCCTATTTAAAGGTAACCATACCTTTAATAACCAGTGGCGTTGTCGATCGTTGGAATTCTAGGATTTACCCAGCCTTTTTTGCGTCTTATGGTTCCACGGCACCACTGATTACAAAAACCTTGAATAACATAATTTTCAGTTTAATTATTTTAAAAACTCGCCCTTGAATGGATATGGAAAATTAGCAATTTTCTACCTACGCCACTGGTTAATTAATAGTGAAAATTGAAGTTTGAGTTTTAAGAAATCCTAGTCACGGCACCACCGAGCTACTCCAATCCAAATAATACGCCACTGCATCAAATTATAACATAAAGATGATCTATCTCGCTTAAGTCACGCTTGAACGGTTAATCGGGACTATCCCCAATAGAAGGTGTATGCGACGTTACATCAGAAGGCTTATGACTCGTTTCGTTACAAAACGAAACGAATATTTAAACAGATAAAATGTGTAATGAAATTTTCTCATCATCATTCCGACCGATACGCGGCGGCGATGCGGCGATTGCAATAATAATTGTTGCAAAACGCTATTGCAAGATCCACCCACTGATATTTATATTCGATTCCGTCCGTCGTCCCCCGGCGAGCGCAATAATAAAGTTACCTGCCTCGCAGAAATGCCCACCACTTTTGTGGGTTTTCCGCAATGGTAATAATAATAATAATTGAACTGATAGCACCAGCACGGACATTGTTGTTATAAAATAAAGAGGTAGGACTGGAACTATGCGTATCGCCGAAAGAAATCGCGACAGGTGAGTTAGATCTCATTGAAATAACAGAACGCGAGGTCGACTACATTCTACAGGCCGCATTCGATCTAATAGTAATGCCGCGTATAAAAGGGAGTGGAACTTTTAATGGGAAATTACCGTCAGCGACAAGTGAGCGGTGATGGTGCTGGTGCTGGTGCTGATGTTATGTAAACATGTCGGTCTTCCATGTCTTCCTGGGAATTCTCTCTTTGTTTTAAGTATTATTGAAAATCTAAGACGACTCATCTGATGATTCACCCTTAATTCTTACGCACGTCGATCTTGAAAAAAAAACTTTAATTTTTGTAGCGAACCTTCCGGAACCAAAAATTATGGTACCGGTACCCAGGTACCAGTACTAAGTCTTCTTTATATCCTGGTACCTGTTGCTGTTTCATTATATTGACTGATGTTGTCAATTTAATAATAAATCAAAAAGTTATGGGTGCAAAATGGTAAAATTGATTCCATGTCGAACTATTGGTTCGATGATAAGTTGGGAACCAAAGGTACCCATATAAAAATGCATTTCACATATTAGCAATTAGCTTTTCATATTTAAATTTTATGGGTACTTAGTACGATTCCAAGAAAAGGGAACCAAGTAATGAAGCTACTTGGGAGCTTGAAATTAGAAATAGTTTTGTAATTTTCATTATATGTAGTCGAGATAATATTACAGTTGACAGATCATATTACTCTTGGTTCTGTGTTAATTAATTATGTCGAGAACCAAAGTTTGGCACCAACAAAAATTATTTTTTACATATTACCAACCACCTTTTTATATTTAAATTTTATGGGTACTTGGCACGATTCCAAGAAAAGAGAACAAAATTTACTTGACCAAAAAGGGAACCAAATTATGACGCGGCATGAGATCTTGAAATCAAAATTTGTATTGTAGTTTTCATTATAGTTGAATTAACTAACATTACAGTTGACAGATCATATTTCTCTTGGTTCTATGTTAATTATATCGAGAACCAAAGTTTGGTACCAAAAAATAATAATAATTTACTTCATCAAAAAGAGAATCACATTATAACGCGACTTGAGATCTTGAAATCAAAATTTGTATTGTAATTTTCATTATAGTCTAGATAATTTATGTAATACAGTAGTTGTCAGATTGGTTTTATGTTAATTTGGTCGAGAACCAAAGATTGGTACCCATATCAAATTTTAATACTTACGAAGATGCATTCGAAACAGATCCGGAGATGCATATCAGCAACGAAATTTATATGTAAAGTGGGTACCCAATGGTGTTGGTGTTGGTGTTGGTGGTACCCATTATTATAGAGATGCATTGTTCGTGTTTTATCGAACCGATTTAAAAAATGAAGAGTCACGTCCTGGACAATTCATGAATCGAATATATGAACGAGAAGTGTATATTGACTAATTTCTTTTCGTTCCTCGATAGTTATTATTTTAATAGTGGTATGGTTTTCAAGTATGGAGAGATCGGTACCGGTACCTAGTTGGTATATATTTCATGGTACGTCTTTGTTCTGTGTGGAGAGATCGGAAGATCGGATTTAATAATCTATAAGACTTTACTTTGAAGGTTGCGTCTAAATAATTGTTTTTCTTTTTTTGATGACATTGGTTCCAGGATTTGGCGTTAACGTTTTGTTTAATATTCTTGCGCTTTGTTCTTAATACTTGTTGAAAAAATGTTAAAAAGCGTTTGGTTCAAATATTTTTTCATGTAAATTTTCGTTTCAATCGGTCAATATAAGAAACGCGTTTGGTTCTTTGGTTCCAGGTACTTTTTTTTAAATTTAGATCCAAATTCACCAGTAAATGTAATAGTGATGTGTTTGGTTCTGAATATTTTTCCATAATCACTTCTATTTTATTAGGTTTATGTATGAAATGCTTTTGGTTCTTTGGTTCCAGGTACTTTAATACTAATCTCGATCTAAATTCGCCAATAAATGCGTTTTATTCTGAATATTTTTCCATAATCACTTCTATTTTATTAGGTTTGTGTAAGAAATGCGTTTGGTTCTTTGGTTCCAAGGACTTTAATACTAATCTCGATCTAAAGTCGTCAGTAAATGCGTTTGGTTCTGAATATTTTTCCATTATAACTTCTATTTTATTAGGTTTATGTAAAATACGCGTTTGGTTCTTTGGTTCCAGGTACTTTTTAATAAAATTTTTGATCCAAATTCTCCAGTAAATGTAATAGATGTGTTTGATTCTAAATACGTTTTCATAAATTTTTTTATTTTATTAGGTTTATGAGAAATGCGTTTGGTTCTGTGGTTCCAGGTACTTTACTAATCTCGATCTAAATTCGTCAGTAAATGCGTTTGATTCTGAATATTTTTTCATTATCACTTCTATTTTATTAGGTTTATGTAAGAGATGCGTTTGGTTCTTTGGTTCCAGGTACTTTTATACTAATTTCGATCCAAATTCGCGAGTAAATGTAACAAATAATGCGTTATGTTCTTTCTACTTTTTCATAAAAAAATCAATTTTAATCCAATGAAGGTTCGATATTTGTTAGGTTCTTTGGTTCCGGGTTTCAAGTACTTTCATGCAAATTTCGTTTTAAATTCGTCAGTAGGTAAATGAAATAACTCCGTTTGTTTTCAAATACATAATTTATCGTAAAAATATATATTTTAATTTGTCAGTGTTTTTGGTTCCATTTTGGTTCCAAGTGTTTTATATATAAATTGTGATTCAAATTCGCTAGTTATTGTAACAAATGCGTTAGGTTACACATAATTTTTCATAAATGCCTCTACTTTGATCGGTAGATGTAAGAAATGCGTTTGGTTCTTTGGTTCCAGCTACTTTAATACACATTTCAGTTCAAATTTCGCCAGTTCAAATAAATGCGCTTGGTTCAAATAGTGTGCCATAAAAATGTCCATTTTAACCGGCCAATGTAAGAAATGTGTTCGGTTCCTTGGTTCCAGGTGCTTTAAAACAAGAGATTCGAATCCAATTCAGCGGTCAATGTGAGAAATCTTGTTACCTTTCCTTTTACGTCTAAAAAGGAATAATTAATTAGAAGATGTTCCTGTTTGTTTGCAACTGCGGCAACATGGTACTTAGTTTCTAAAACCCGATTCAGAGAAAGTGGACTACTTTACACGACTCGTTTCCATTGCGCTGCCTTCTCTCTCTCTGTCTCTCTCTCTCTCTCTCTCTCGCTGTGTACACGCTCTGATGATGAAAATAAAAACAATCCCATTGAAGTCTGTTTTATTTTGGTATAATTTCAATGGTCCACTTACTTATGGCTTCGCTCACGAATACACAAATAATTATACAGTCGTCGTAATAGGTAATGGACAAATAATCGACGTTCGCTCAGACGTGATATTTTAATTATAATTTTTTCTTCTTTTTTCTTCTTGGACAATTTCACGCCGGACCATTTAATTTCAATTTCGCCTCGTCGTCCCTGCTACATTATTACATTATGCGCACGTCACCTAATAAATAACACATATCATCGCACGGATTCCTAAACGAACAATAAAGGTATCCATCCATCCATCCATCCTCTCATTGTCGCAGCGCGATAAATAAAAAATAAGAGGTCAATGGATGAAACGAACGTGATTTGTATGCGCTGCCTTCGCCGGCCGTTTTCAGTTTTTGTAAGGTGGTTTACTATTCTGGTCTTGAAACGGAATAAGGATTCAGTCCTTGTGCGGTTTGTTGTTTTTCCATGCCAGGGGACAGATCGTGGACTATCTATCATCGCTACGCTTCAGCTTTGCGGTCGTCGTGACGGGGACGCTCGTCAAGGCACCTTCAATGTCAAACGATCAAAAAATGTTCCATCATCCTATTCCATTCCGATATTATGCTAATTATTACACTTAAGGATTTATGACGTCTTTATTCCCGATGAGGATGAGTATAAAGGATAAGAATAACCTTTTTTTTTTTTTTGGTTGAAAATAATTATGATTTTTTTTCAGTATCTGCTCCAACGCCACCTCCCAGACCATGGATACCTTTAGCGAGGCCATCTCAAAACAGAACAACCTGTGAGTATCCGCCTTGGTATTTTTCTCGTATCCGCAGTTTCGTTTACTGGAACTACAGTTTCCCCCTAATCCCGATTTCAGGTATTTTCACTGTGATGTGTTACAACGTACTTTGTGATAAATATGCGACGAGACAAATGTACAGCTACTGTCCGAGCTGGGCCCTGAACTGGGACTTCCGGAAGAAGGGCATCCTGGACGAGCTGCGGCACTACGAGGCGGACATAATCAATCTGCAAGAGGTTGAGATGGAGCAGTTTTACAATTACTTTCTGCCAGAACTGAAAGCGGAAGGGTACGCCGGCATTTACTCGCCCAAGTCGCGGGCGAAACACATGGCGGAGAGCGAGCGGAAATACGTCGACGGCTGCGCCATCTTTTACAAGACTTCTAAGTACGTTTGTATTTTATTTCCCTGATCTCTCTGTTTCGTGTACGTCTGACAATTATCTGACTTTTAATTATTTTGATACAGATTTACGTTAATAAAAGAACACCTAGTAGAATTTAATCAGCTTGCGATGGCGAACGCGGAAGGTCTCGATCACATGCTGAACAGAGTTATGCCCAAAGACAACATCGGACTAGCTGCTCTCTTAACGACCACGGAAGCCGCCTGGGCGAACGGTATGATTAATGTTATCATCTCGTTGTCCGGAATATCACTCGATTATCATCTACCCGCACAGATTATCACTCGACTATCATTTCCTTGTTCAACTTATCACTCGATTATCATCTCCTCGTCCAACTGATCACTCGACTATCATTTCCTTTACAGACTATCACTCGATTATCATCTCCTCGTCCAGATTATCACTCGACTATCATTTCCTTATTCAAATTATCACTCGATTATCATCTCCTCGCCCATATTATCACTCGACTATCATTTCCTTATTCAAATTATCACTCGATTATCATCTCCTCGTCCAAATGATCACTCGACTATCATTTCCTCATTCAAATTATCACTCGATTATCATCTCCTCGCCCATATTATCACTCGACTATTATTTCCGCATCCAGATTTCCACTCAATTATGTTCTTCTTGTTCAGATTTTCACTCGATTATCTTCTTGCTCAGATTATCATTGAATTGTCACCTCCTTGCCAGATTTTTACCCGTTTATCGTTTCTAGCCCAGTTTGTTCACTTAATTAAAGTGTGCACAGATTATCATTTTGCCCGTATTATCACTCTATTATCATCTTCTTGCCAAAATTATCACTCGATTATCATATTATCGCCCAGATTATCACTTAATTGTAATATTCTCGACCAAATAATCACTAAATCATCATATTGCTCAGATTTTCACTCGATTATAATCTCATCACTCAGATTATCACTGTTTTATAATCTCCCCGCCCATATTATCACTCAATTATCATCACATTGCCAAGATTTTCACTCGGTTATCATCTCCCCAGATTATCACTAAATTATTATCTCCTCGCCCATATTATCACTCAATTATCATCTTCTTGTCTAAATTTTAACTCGTTTATCATCTCCTGCTCAATTTTTCGTTCTTTCATCATCTCTTGCCCAGATTATCACTCAGTCATTTTGTCCAGATTTACATTCAAGCATCATCTTGTCTAGATTTTTCTCTCGTTTATCAATTTGCCCAGATTTTCACTTGTTTATCATCTTGCCCAGATTATCACTTAATTATCATCTCCTTGCGCAGGTTTTCACTCTTTTTATCATCTTTGTCCCAAATTTCCATAATCAACTCTAGCCCAGTTTGTTCACTCAATTCTAATCGTGCCCAGATCTTGGTAATTTTGCCCAGTTTATCACTCTATTTATCATCTCCTCATCCAGATTATCCTGGTCCAGATTCTCGCTCGATAAAATGATTCTCATCTCTTGTAATGTTTCCAGCTTCCCACGACGTACCGTTTGTCCCGCAACCGGTTCTAGTCTGTACTGCGCACATTCACTGGGACCCGGAGTTCTGTGATGTGAAGTTAATACAGACGATGATGCTAAGTAGCGAACTGAAGGGCATCCTTGAGTCGTCCGCGCAGCTGCTGAAAACGTCGGAGAACATGAACGTCGACCCGGCCAACATCCAGCTCGTCCTGTGCGGCGACTTCAACTCGCTGCCCGACTCGGGCGTGCTCGAGTTCCTGAGCACCGGCAAGGTGTCGGTCAGTCACAAGGACTTCAAGGATCTGAGCTACCAGAAGAGCCTGGCCAAGTTCTTGGGCGTGTGCGGCAGCAGCGGCGGCGGCGGATGCAGCAGCAACGATAAGGGAGGAAACGAAAAACCTATATCTGAATTCACACATTCCTTTAAGCTCGCATCAGCTTACAGTGACGAGATAATGCCGTTCACGAATTACACGTGAGTGTGAATTACTCGCCCTCTCGAGTGCGGATCACGATTCACGAGTTGAAATAATTGTTTGTTGCAGGTTCGATTTTAAGGGTATCATCGATTATATATTTTATTCGAAGCAAACAATGACTCCTCTCGGTTTACTGGGACCCTTATCGGTGGAATGGTTAACACAGAATAAGGTTATTGGTTGTCCTCATCCTCACGTTTTCTCTGATCACTTCCCCCTGCTGGTGGAACTGGAGATGGTGCCCACCATATCGCCGCCACTTAACGGACTGATAAGTCACAGGTAAGTCGTTGGTCGGTATTTCGTCCCCCAAGCTTCTTTTTTGATTCGCTTGATACGATCTCGATGAGGGAAGAATAAAAAAACTAAAGTTGCGTATCTTTTTTTTTGGACAGGTAGCAGCCGTTGAAACGTGTGAACTAACCATTGTCGCCTTTGCATTTGCTGTACCTGTACATCATATTGTAAACAGTGAAATCATCTCCATAATAGATCTTAAGGACAAGGTACCTGACGGCATCACCGCACCTTCAACCAACCAAACAACCAAGCAACCACCCGGCACCATAACCAGTACCACAAAAAAACAACAATCTGAGAATGATCGTTTTTATTATTATTATTGTTACTATTATTTACCCGTTGCCGCAATCCGAAGAAGTTTACCAAACAAGCGCACAGACGCGGCAACCGCGCCGGCGTCGCCGGCCCCCCCATCCGGCGACAAACGATCCGTCATCCTAACCGATTGATTTCTGTGATTTTTGAAACTCTCCCTGTCCGGGCCGAGTCGCCGCTTGGGTGAGACACGGAGTCGGCGGTGCCACGCGGTGTCCGATTCCCGGATGACGACCCGTTATTCGTTGGATAAACGACGTGACGTGGATGGTGTGTTACGCTTGAACTAATTGTACCGCTCTCTCTCTCTTTTTCAATCTCTTCTCTCTCGCTCTTTCTTGCTCGATTCCCTTTAATTATTATACATTGTTACTATTATATTTATTATTAATTTTTTGAAGCGGTACGGTCACTTTAAGTAAATCGAGCCATCGTGAGGAGGATTTTCCTTGATTTTGTAAATTTATTGTCTGTCTGTCTGTCTGTTTGTCTGAAATAGAAATTAATTATTATTATTATTATTATTAATAATAATGAGTTACTGTTGTAGTACTTGTGTAGAGATAGAGCTAGAACTAGAGCTAGGAGCTTATCGTGTAATTTGACTAACAACAAACCGTTTTACTTTTTACTATTATTATTATTATTATTATTATAATTCTGTATTCTTTTTAGTTAGGTTAGATTTTATTATTTTTAATTAATTAATTATTATCAGTAGCGCATAATATAGTGTGAAAACTAGATGGGTAATAATACCTAATTATTATTATTATTTTTATTATTAATTGATAAGTAGCGATAGTGAGGTGCTCGCGATCGATAACGGGATCGATCTGTTCTTACAGTAATTTTTAGAAAGTTGGGCACGTTCTAAACCCGTTGTTGTGACTTTTTAAGTGATATTTTGTGATTTTTTAGGTCGTCTTGATTGTCGGTCGTGAGCACCCGGACGGACGGTGTATATTCATTTATATCGGTCCGGTAGACGATAACTGAAGCGTGCTGGAAGATGGACCGGCTCGATCCGGTTACTTGAGGTCCGGATTTTTATTTTTTATTATTTTCTCGCTTTTAGTTCAATAATGTTACCTTCTGTGGTTATATCAGGTCACCGGGACAAATTTAACGAATTCTGATCGGTATCGCCTTTTTTTTCTTGGTAATTTTCCTCCCCTTTTCTATGATTTTTTGTTTTCGCGCAATTTCCGGATTTTTTTGCAGTCGTTTCCGTTTTTTCATGTATTTCCCCTTTTTACGAGTACAAAAATGATTATTTTCCTTTTCCATTAAAATTCAATTAGTTTGAAAGTTTCTCAAGTTCATTAATTGAGTATTTCCCCTAATTTTTTGTCGGTATTTCCGCCATTTTTTTTAGATATTTCTTTTTTTTTCTTCACCCTTTTCCCCCTTTTTGTTGGTCTTTTATTGTCACATATTCCCCCTATTTTTTATGTGCTTCCCCATTTTTTAATGCATTCTCCGCAAAAATTCTTACTTTCGCATTATTATTGTATTCGTATGAAAATTTCTGAAGTTTATAAATTTTTTGAAAAATGAGCCAGTTCTGGTCGGTATTTCCCCTATTCTTTCGCAGATTTCCCCCCATTTTTCACGTATTTCTCCTTTTTCTTTACTCTTATCCTCCTCCTTTTATGGTTATTTTATTGTCGCATATTTTTCACTTTTTCTATCTGCTTCTCCCGATTTTCAGGTATTTTCCCTTTTTATGAGTACCGAAATTACTATTTTCCACAATTTGATGAAATTTAAAAAATATAAATTTTTTTTAGTGGTATTTTCCCCAATTTTTTCACGCTTACCTTCCTAGATAATTCTTGTAAGAGTTCATAAAAATTGGTTCAAAGATCGGATACTCGAGAGGCTGCCCTTTTTAAGACTCCTCGGCCATTAATTATTGTAAACCTAGCTGGGCAGTTTAATAATCTTCCCCTAATTTTCTCCTGTACTTCCCCAATTTTTGATGTATTTCCCCTAGATCTTTTGAAGCTCATAAAAAGGAAAAAAAATCAATTCTGTTGAGGTATTTCCCCTTTTCTTTTAACCTGTTAGTGGAGAGATTGTTTCATCTTTTTTAAGACTCATCAACTATTGTAATGTAATCACAGATGGGCAGTTTATTTTTGATCATAAAATGGCTTGAGGGAATATTTGTGAGGTTTTTCTTTTATTTTCGCGTATTTCCGGCTTTTTTTCAAATATTTCTATTTTTAACGCACTTCTCATTTTTTATGTCTTTCCAAATTCAGAAATTTGTGTTGAATTGAGTAAATTCTGATGGGTATTTTCCCTTTTTTGCACAGTAGTCGTTTTCTCATTAATTATTGAGCAGTTTTATCTTGACCATAATTTTTTTTTCATCTTGATGAGTATTTCCCCTTTTCCTTTCACGTATTTCCCCTTTCTCATTAATAACGTTTGTGTTCATAAAAATTTTTCGATAAAAAAAAAACGTTTGACAAGAGATTGTTTCATCTTTTTTAAGACTCATCAGTTATAATACGCTCAACTGGCTTGTTTAATCTTGACCATGAAAAAGATGAGTTAATTCTGGTGGGTATTCTTTTAACTCGTTTGTCAAGAGACTGTTTCATGTTTTTTAAGTCTCAGTTGGACAGTTCAATCTTGCATTAAAAAAATTATTTAATCTTGGTGGGTATTTCCCCTTCCCTTGTTCATTAAAATTGTCTCTGATAAAAAATACCCGCTAAACGGAGACTGTTTCACCATTTTTTAAGACTCATTAGTCATAAATAAGACTTTCAGCTGGGTAGTTTAAGCTTGACAATAAAAAAATCGAGTTTATGCTAGTAGGTCTGTAATTCTTTGGAGAATAAGTCACCTAGAAAAAGGTGCCCTATTCAATGTTTCATCTTTTTTAAGTCTCATCAATGATGGTATTCTTGATTAAGCGTTCAAATCTTGCATCAAGGAATTGATTTAATCTTGGTGGGTATTTCCCCTTTTTTGATTAAATCGCTACGAAATAAATCAAATTCTGATAAGTCGAGAAACCGTTTCATCGTTTTTAAGTCTCATCAAATGGGTGGACGATGGAAAAATTGAGTTAATTTTTTGATTAACTCAAATTTGAAAATCAAATCGTCATTTTTGATTTATTATTTATTAACTGCCAGTTAAATTTTCTTCTCATCCAATTAATAGCTCTTTGATCTTATCGATTTAATTGGAATATCGTCCAGGCCCAGGAAGTCTTTTCTCGAGTTATGAGAGAAAAAATTAACATTCTAATGAAACGTATCTCGTAAAATGAATTAATAAATGTACTTACCCTCTTTCTTCTTCCCGCACGCTTCACGCTATCATTTTTTTACTACCAAGTAGAGTTGTGAGAAGATTTAATTGAGATTAATTAATTATTAATTGCCTTTAATTTAATTTTTATAACGTTGAAGAAGGATAAGACGATAAGCGGAGGTCCTCGAAATTAATTAGAAGAACTCTCGATCGATACCACTGAGACTACTACTTACGCAAGCAAAATCTTGTTATTTTTATACAATCAACAAGCTTCAATTTTTCATATACACATATACATTTATAATATGTACTAAGTACTACGTACGATAAGAATGTAATTAATTAATTAGTCGTTTTGTACATGGTAATTAATTAATTAGTCGAGGGGGGGAAATAGTTTGTGAATTTCTAGGGGCGCGCCATTAACGCCAACGCCACACATGAACAATTCTCTTTTTAGCTTGATTGATTGATCGATCGATTGATTGATTGATTGATTGAAACCGGTATAAGAACTTTATAAAATGATTAAAGTGTAGTTTTTAGCGATTAAGGATGTTAATATTAATTGATTAATTAATTAATTAATTAATTAGCTTAAAGCGTAAGTACCCTATATACTTGATTGATTGACGATTGATCGATATAACGCTTTCTTTAATTTTATTTAATTTAATTGAGAGACACGAACGGGAATATTATTATAGTCAACAATAGAAATTTTTTGGGAGTATTCCCGTCCCATTGTTTGCTCCCTTTTTACAGGACGTTTTATCCGTTCAACTTTAATTAATTGCGACTATCGATTAGAAAGGTTTACCGTAGTGGAGTACAAAGTGTTTCTTATACCAATCGATCCCGGAGCACAAGAATTGATGCGTTTTAATTGCAGTTCTCGTCTACTTTCTTGCCTTGCCTTGCTTCGAGTAGATTTTTAGACTTCAAAAACCATCATTTACACTTTTTTTCACAGTCAGCCGTAATAATTATATTTTTTGTAATTTTTTATAGTAATAATAACAAAGTATGATTGAGATTGTGTATTGTGTAAATATTTTTTTTATTTATAGGAAGAAGTAAGTAACTGTGATGATTTTCTTTTTTATTATTCAATCATATTTGCGTTACGACCTGATACAATTAACACTAACACGACATAAATGACAGTTGATGTGTCAAATAAGACAGCTTGAGGCATATTTGAACACTTCCACTAGTAATAATAATAATTGCACAATCACTTTTTTTCTCAATTATTAAATCGGATAAATTTTCCTCTCTCTCTTCCTGTTACATTTATTATAGTATCGGGTTTTTTTATCGCTCGCTCTACTATGATTCGCTTGTAATTTGTAATAATAAAAATGTCGATCAGAGATAGTGAGCCGGCGGTAAAGAAATCTGTCCTGATTTTTTCGAGTTAAGTTTGATGAATTTAACACGAAACTGTTTACTTTTTAAAACATAAGAACGAGTAGATATATGATTTTATTTATACCGAAAAAAACCTGTACATAATCTTGACTATTCTTATTTTTATACATATTTTATTACTGGTACTGCTACTATTTACATGTCTAGCAAACTTGTATCTCCCATGTTTTGTATAAATAGATTTTTTTAGTTTAAAAAAAATGAAAACAAACACCCGAAGAAGAGCAGCAAGTGTTTTTGTGTTTAGAAAATGAAAAGAAATATGTCTATGTATAGTAAAATTGGTCAGCTTTAATACCTGTTCTGTGATTTTTAAATGTAACCGATTTTTTTTATCGCTGAAATTTCTAGTCAGTAAATTAAGATTACCGTGTAAGGATTCATTTTGTCTGCCACTCGTGTAGCTTTTTATTGATTAATTGATTGAATGATGATTAGTAATTTTTTTCGAGACGAATTATGTACATAGATAATTATTATAGAGATTTACTATTTATTTACAAAAAAAATTTATAAAATTTCTTTTTACACCTCCAATATCATTTTTTCTTAATTTTATTGAATTTTTTTCGCACCAAATCTCTCCTTGTATGTGCAATGATTCTCTGTATTTCGATCTAATTATTATTATTACACAGGGTGATCTAGTTGTTATAATTTCCCCATGATGCAATTTGATATTATTTATTTATTTATTTTTGTTAATACTGTAACTGTAAACTGAATAGCTATGGATTATCAAAATTTATGCGCCGAAAAAAAAACCCACACGTCCATGTATAAATTATAAACCAAATTCTGACACTTTGTCTAAATTTGAATCCAAAATCCTGTCTTAGAATCAACCCTCTCTCATGAATCAGTGAGATCTTAGTAGGGGATTCCCTTTTGATAGAATCAATCATGTCTCTTGATTCAATTAGATCTTGATATTCTGTGATTCCTTTAATTTTAGCAGTTGAGGAATTCCCCACATTCTGAATTATTTTTCATGTTTAAAGAATCAAGTTTTAGCATAGTAGAAGTCTTCTTTCATTTTTTTTTGCTTGAATTTACAGTTTCAACAGTTTGTTGAAAATGTGTTTAAAACACATTGTTTTTTGATTTATTTAGTTAGATCTTGGTAGTTCAGGGATTGCCCACATT
This sequence comes from Malachius bipustulatus, assembly GCA_910589415.1. NCBI lineage: Eukaryota > Metazoa > Arthropoda > Insecta > Coleoptera > Melyridae > Malachius > Malachius bipustulatus. Next base: position 30,165,355 of record OU342637.1, read on the forward strand.
CTGAATTATGATTTCTAATGAGTTAAAATAATCAAATAATATACACGGTGTTCAATCCTAATAAATGTGATCACCTTGTGTAGTAATAATGAAAAAAAATTGTTGAACCCTGTAGATCGTTATTAAGAGAACTTTCAATTATTGATCGATCGAAATGCAGAGATAATTATTATAATTGACAAGGAGGAGGAGTAGGACGTAATTAATTGATTGTGACAAATAAGTTAACTTCAAGTGTGTAGGGTATAGACTTATTAATAAATCGTAGTGTAAATCGCAGGAGTTTAAAATAAAGTAACAGTAATTCCTCCACCGATTTTGTTTGTGGTACTTGTGTAGATTTTTAAAATAAACGATGACAAATTGGTTAGCAGAGTAGTAAATCATGTGCAATGAAATCTGTAAATACATACTGATAACGGTGATTAACCGATAATTAAAATTAATTAATTAATTAGGAGATTATGACGACGAATGAACGTACTGATTGAAATTTAAGATTAAAAAGGGAGTGTACAGTGTTCGATAAGAAGTAGTAACGATCTGTTATAATTAAATCTATTAATTATTATTGTACAGATTTCATTGAGTCATTGTAGTCTTTTTTTCCTTTCTTTTTTTATTCTTTTAAGCTTAATAATATTATGATAGTAATTGTTTAGAGGTGTTCTCTTTGTAAGAAAAGGCCTAACCACTTTTTTTTCTTGTCACTATTAGGACCGTTTTTAAGTAAAGTATAAATGTTCATTGCGAAGATCTCTTATTAGGGTCTTACTACCGACGACGACATTCTATTATTATTTGTTATTAGAAGAGGTACTTACTGTTGGAAAACATTACAACAACTCACCTTTTGCCAGATCTCAGATTTTTATTAATTTCAGTAAGTAGTGCTTATGGTTTTGGACAATGGTTTGAATTGATTCATAGGTGTTTTAACAGATATTTATGTATAGTATTAAAATAAATCCAACTGGACCATTACTTTTTCTATTTTTTCTTTTCCTACAACCCATACCTCATTCTCCATGCCCCATTCAAATTGGTTTTGCTCTTCCATCAAAGACAGCAATAATAATTATTGTCGTCTTTGATTGGTAAAATTAATGCCACACTGTTTTTTAACAAAGAAAGAGTGGAAAAAGGCACTACTGGTACTCGATTTTATTTTTGGTCACAGATATTTGAAAAAATGGGTACCAGAAAAGTGGTTAAAGCAATAAAAAAACTCAAATTAAATTTATTTTAACTTCATGAAACAAAAAAAAAACAATATTAGACTGTAACTAATTACTAACAGCATTAATGGGCGTTAAATTAATCAACTGGTTACTATTTTCCGCCAGTTCGGCGATCGAAACCCTACCCCTCTGTTTGATAAACTTGGCGACCGCTTCCATCTCTTCCGGCGACACGTAAATAAATTTCCCTCGATCGTCGATAACGCCCGACAATATGTTGTCACTCTGCAGGTCCCTGATCCTGTCGATGACGGCTTGCGTCTTCAATTTAAAGTGCAGGGCCAGATCTTCGATCACCACGACCTTATTGGCCTTAACGTAATCGACAAACTCTTGCAGGATGTTCCGTTCGCAGTCCAAGTCGCCCTCTTCGAACCCCTCTTCCTCGACCGCAAACGCTTCCTTCATTTTCAGGTACTCCTCGTGCTCTCTTCTCTCCTTCTCCTCCCTCAACCGCTTCTCCTCTTCCTCTTTACGCTTGCTCTCCGCCCTCTCCAACTCTTCACTTTTACGCTTCTCCTCGTCCTGCTGCTGTTCCTTCTTCTTCTTCTCGGCTCGCAGCTGTTCCTCGACCTCTCTCTGCGCCTTCTTCTCCGCTTTCGCCTCCAGCTTGGCCCTTTTCTTGGCGCCGATTTTCGCGTCGCTCAAATCGGCGGCCGGCGTGGCCTGCACCTCTTCGTCCTGCGGGTCATCTTCTTGTTGCTGTTGCTGTTCCTCGGCTGCTACTGTAAATTTAATTGTGGAGCGTTTTAAAATTAACCGTTACAGTAAATTATTAATGGTGGTGAAGTTGTACCGTTTGCTCTGAGACGGGCTCTGTTTCTCGCGAGTTGGGCTCTGCGAGGGGCTCCGACCGGGACCCTTCTGGGAGCTACATCTCTCGCTCCTGCTGCTCTCTGCCTGTTCTGATTTTGATTGGCTGGGGGACGAGTTCAGAAGGTTCAATTAATTGCAACAAGAAGGGTAATAATGGGCTTACCTTTATCGTCTTTTTTGAAGAATAATTTAATGCCAATTAATATCAGAATTGAGGCAATGGTGATAGACAGGAGTATGGCAATATCCATTTTTGCTGGAAAGGAAATTCAAGAACTAGATTAGATTAGAGTAACATTTCGTTTATAGCGAGCTGTTCTGGTTCTGGAGACGCGTAAAATTTCCTAATTATCATACTAAATTATTAATTCCCTTCTTATAATATCACAAACATCCATACTATTTATTAGAATTAAATTAAATATGAGAATATGACACCATACCATATGGCAAAATGATAATAAAAAATGGCAACTGGCAACAAAAAACAAATATTTGACAGGACACTAGACAGTTGTTTGGCTGTCAATTTAGCCTATCTGCCAAATTTGATTAGGTAACATTCTCAACTGTCACTTGTCTTGAACTGTACAGCTGCACGAACTTCCCTAATGAGGGTTGGCGTTTATTCATATCCCAACTAGATTTTGCTACTGTATGCAAATCCTGCGTTTTGATAGGTGGAGGTGGAAGTCAAATGTGTATGTGTGATCGGGATGCATATTGTGACCGTGCATAGCCAAGCCATGCAAAGATCACAGAACTTAATAGACAGTTCATAGTTTCACACAAAAATTACCGGTTCTGATTGACACGTCGAGTTCACCTGAACGACTAATCGGCATTATAGTCCTCTCATAAAACGACTGTCAGTTGTCACTGTCACTAGTGTCGATCACGCAGCTTCGGCACGTGACAACAGCTCCTACGCCGGCGCGTGCCCGCTCACGTTTCGCTCTTCGCGCAGCGCATTGCATTTGCATTTTTATTTGCAATTTGCATTATGAATATGAGGTGATGGACTGATGGCACGTGATGGAGTTAATTTAGTTAAATTACCATCATGAGTTTGAATGTAGAAAATCTTGATTGTCGTGCTGGACCTGGACATCAGGAAATGATGATCAAAACTGAAGCATCAGAAAATGATCCTAATGTGAATCTGAAGATGAAGTTTGATGACTCCTTACTCTCCTCCTGGAAGTTGAAGTGTGAAAATGGACAAGAAGACTCGAGCTACCATCAATCGTGTGAGTTGAAAAATTTGGAGAATACTACTCTTCCAGACTGCTCCATAAAAACAGAACCTGAAGACTCCGGAGATGACGTTTTGGCAGAATTGAAAGAGGAAGAAATTGATATTGAAGAACATCGACCACGCTGGGAGCTGATTGCGGGGACGAGCAATGCTGTTATAGTGAAGAAAGAACTCGACTATGTTCCAGAAAATCGGACACAATCTTCTGAAAGTACGAGCGAAGGGAGGCAGTACAACTGTGCTCATTGTAAATATAAGACGAACTGGAGACGTTATTTTATGGATCACTGGAAAGGCATACATTCAAGACATGATCTGGTGTACAAATGTCAAGATTGTTCTTATGAAACAACCCATAAAAAATATTTGACTGCACATTATAAGTATAAACATTCGAAAGATGCTAAAGTGTACAAATGTCAGGAGTGTTTTTTTGAAACAACCTATAAAAGTTATTTGACTGTACATTTTAAATGTAAACATTCAAAAGATGCTGAAGTGTTCAAATGTCAGGAGTGTTCTTTTGAAACAAAATATAAACGTCATTTGACTCGGCATTATAAACTTAAACATTCAAAAGATGCTGAAGTGTTCAAATGTCAGGAGTGTTCTTTTGAAACGAAAAATAAAAACTATCTCACTAAACATTATGAATATAAACATTCAAAAGATACTGAAGTGTTCAAATGTGTGTATTGTTCTTACGAGACAAGAATTAAAGACTGTTTGACCCAACATTCTAAATATAAACATGCAAAAGATGCAGAAGTGTACAAATGTCAGGAGTGTTCTTTTGAAACAAAATATAAATGTTATTTAACTAAACATTATAAACGTAAACATTCAACAGAAGAAGTGTTCAAATGATAGGAGTGTTCTTTTGGAACGAGATGTGTATTTGTTTTGCCCCAGCATTGTAACATTGAACATGGAATAGAAGTGAAAGTGGTTTCCTCTGACTATGTGAGCAGGAATGACCTGTCGAAACAAAAATTCATAATAATTTTACGAACACCATGAAATAAATATACACATTCAAAAGATGCAGAAGTGTTCCATTGCTGTGAAATTTTGTTTCTATGCTGCTCAAGTCAAATCTCTAAAAATTTCCAACTGTCAGTCGCTATCATAAATTTATAATAAATTGTTAGTTGTCAAAATCAGTAATAGTGAAAATGTCAAAAGCCTTACTATTGTTTTATGGCAATTACAAAAATTCGCACAAGATATAGCAATGTTCTTCTCAAACAAGGATGGAATGTGATTTGAGGAAATATTAAACATTGTAAACTTGAATCATTTGCTACTGTTTGTTCTGTTTTTGTTTTAGTTTTGTGTTAGTTTTAATTGTTTGGGCTGTACAGGGTTCGAAAAATCATGATTTAAAGAAAATCAACATTTTAATAAAGAAAAATATTTTTTTTATTTCTTTCTTTATTTTTTTAACTCCTAATAGTTCTATATATAAAATTTCTATGATTTATTTTAAGTATTTTTAGGTGCAAACAATAAGAAAATGGTATTTTTATATTTTGACATGTCTCGTACTGGTTTATTTATTTTAGGTAGGAATATGTCGAATCAATATTTTACCGAATCACTGAATGAATATGGATGAAGCTAAGGGCAAACTACGCTGAATCACTGAATGTTCGACAAGAATTAGGTATAGGTTCAAGTCCAGTGAAAAATCACAATTTAAATTTTTTATTTTTGAAATCGCTACCTCACAAACGATTAGTCCTTCTATGAAAAAACTATAGGACATCATTTGTTGAAAGAAAGTGTGCGATCTATAATTTTTTGATAAGAACTACTTTTACTCCAACATTTAACGTTTACACTCTCACACGAAATATGTGAGAAGTTTTAACTTCATATTTTCGTTAGGGCTAACGAGTGAAACTTTTGATTTTTGATTACCTGAATTTATTTGACCATGCAATCTAATTACTTTTATGTAGTATAAAGGGATGTTTTTTATGTTTTAGATCAGTTAAAATTCAGAAGAGTTAGAAACAGTTTTTATGCATTAGGCAGGTATTTATACTTATGAAGAATTCTTTAGGGGGCTGAAAAGTATCACAAAAAGACAGTGAAACCTTTCACTATTCATACACATAATAAAAATAATATAATAAAAGGAATAATATTCTTGTTCACTTATTATATTATTTCCAAGTCCATGGTCCAGCTAAGTGAGATCAAAATAAAGATGCATGGGATGAAATATAATAGATACAATAATTTGTTGTTTACATATACAGGGTGTTAAGAAAATGACGGATAAACTCTTTGGTACATTGTAGGGGACACTCACTAGAATATGGGAAAAATAATTTAAAAAAATCCAGAGCTACATTTTAAAAGATATAAGCAAAATATTGAAAGATAAATTTGGCAACGTTTAACACGATAACTGCTGGCATTTTGGCGATTTCGTCTAATTTCTAACAATGTAGGTAGTGAAGTATCAAAACTGTTGTTGCCAAAGCATCTTTGAAAAGAAAAAAAAAATTCTTATTAAATTTTCCAAGTCGGTAATTCATCTTAAGCAATTTTTTTAATTGATGACGATTAAAGTCTACCCTTTTTTATATCTGTAAAATCATCTAGTTTTTGGAAATGCCGAAAAACAAAGATAGTAAAATGTTAACTTTGGCATTTTTTATCTCACCAAATTGAAGACCAGAATTTTTTTAAATAATTTTCCCGTACTCTACTGAGTGCCCCTACAATGTACTAAAGAGTTTATCCGTAATTTTCTTAACACCCTGCATAATTACCTACTGCATCTATTCAAACTTAAAGTGGGAATAATATATAAATTATTATGATTTATGATCAATGCTGTTTGAAGGTTTCAAGTTTCAAAAGAAGGCAATAAAAAGTTTTCATCAATAATTATTATTATTGAGGTTTATGGCACCTTTCACACTTCTACAGGTGTCCCATATATAAGTAATGGTCCGTGGTGAAATGGGAGATTCTTGGTTTAAAAATATTACGATCTGACACTACTTGCTCTAACAAAATCTTGATAATAAAAAAGATAGGGGTGGCAAAGTTGAGACTTAAAAATTTGCTTTTCAAAATATCTTGAAATTGTGTTATTTAATTATTTTGCTGTTAAAACTTATTTTTAGCTCGGAACAATCTGTAGAAAGGGTCCCCAATCTTGGCTAAATCTGTAGACAAAGTAAATTTATTTGAAATACCTACAAAATACGCAAGTTTTAAAAAACCACATTTGATTTTTCTTAAATTATTAACAATACACATGAATATGAAATCCCGAATAAAAACTAAAAAACTGAATTTCCTTGTCGATTTCAGAGTTTAATGATGCCAAGTATTTTTTTACCACAATTATAGCATTTTTCACGTAGTCTTAGAAAATGCTATATATATGAAATAAAATGCATACAGGGTGAACTTTTCGACAAAACCGAAAGATATCAAAAAAATAATTACGGCCCTGCAGTTTTCGAATCGGCGAAAAATGCGAGGTATTAAGTGTGAGTAGTAGAACATATCTACCAAATTTCGTTAAATTTGATCAGTTCGTTCAAAAGATATCGCTCCATCAAAGATTTCGGCAAATTGCACAAATCACCCTGTATAATCGAAACGAAGGGCCTCAGGAAAATTTCAAAACCAGATCCTGAATCGCCTTGAAAAACTACACCTACCCTTAAGCTATGAGACAGTCATGTCGTGGGACACCCTGTATTTCTGATTTTTTTGATTTTAATATTAAAAAATCACTTGATATAAATAGTTTTTACTTTTACATCATCAGGACGGCCCGGGATGGAACTAACAGTGTGTTTGATTTTTCTCTCCTTGAAAAAAAGGCTGGTGGAAATATTTGTATCCTTGTTACTTGTAAAAGTAATTCAAAAAGACTAAAATATCTGGCGGAAGTGTAATATTCTTCACACGTTTCCTAAATATTATATATTATTATTATTGTTATCAAAGATGCGAAAATCCGTCAGGGAGGGGAAAGATTGTGTCGCAGAATATACCTCTATTCTTTACGGGTAAAGTTACATGGACCTTTTTTAATATAAATATTGTAAGGAATGCGTAAAAAGTGTAAACAATTCAAAGTTTTGACTTCTACCAGTCATTATCTATTGTGTGGGTCGATGGGATTCCAATTTTCATAAACCTTAAATAACATGAACAATAATAATTATTCAAGTAACAAAACCAAAACAAGAAATAACACAAGCCTACTTCTACATTCTTAAGCAATATTTACGTCAAACGTAGGAAAGAAACAGTGATGGAAGTGCTGAACTAAAGAACTATGGATGTTTTCAATATGGCGGTTTCCGTCGAGTTAACCTAAACGACTAATATGTGCATTTTAGTCTGCCGTAGTTTTTATATTCAAAACTTTTGTGAAAGTACAATGACATCGTGGATGTACGCTGAATGTCAGTTGTCACTGTCGCTAGTGTCGATCACGCAGTTTCGGCACTTTCGGCACATGACAACAGCCCCTACGCCGGCGCGTGCCCGCTCACGTTTCGCGCTTCGCATTCGCAACGCATTGCATTTTTATTTGCATTATGAATGCATCATGAGTTTGAATGAAGAAAATCTTGATTGTCGTGCTGGACCTGGACATCAGGAAATGATCAAAACTGAAGCATCAGAAAATGATCCGAATGTGAATCTGAAGATGAAGTTTGATGACTCCTTACTCTCCTCCTGGAAGTTGAAGTGTGAAAATGGACAAGAAGACTCGAGCTACCATCAATCGTGTGAGTTGAAGAATTTGGAGAATACCACTCTTCCAGACTGCTCCATAAAAACAGAACCTGAAGACTCCGGAGATGACGTTTTGGCAGAATTGAAAGAGGAAGAAATTGATATTGAAGAACATCGACCACGCTGGGAGCTGATTGCGGGGACGAGCAATGCTGTTATAGTGAAGAAAGAACTCGACTATGTTCCAGAAAATCGGACACAATCTTCTGAAAGTACGAGCGAAGGGAGGCAGTACAACTGTGCTCATTGTAAATATAAGACGAACTGGAGACGTTATTTTATGGATCACTGGAAAGGCATACATTCAAGACATGATCTGGTGTACAAATGTCAAGATTGTTCTTATGAAACAACCCATAAAAAATATTTGACTGCACATTATAAGTATAAACATTCGAAAGATGCTAAAGTGTACAAATGTCAGGAGTGTTTTTTTGAAACAACCCATAAAAGTTATTTGACTGTACATTTTAAATGTAAACATTCAAAAGATGCTGAAGTGTTCAAATGTCAGGAGTGTTTTTTTGAAACGAATAATAAAAGTTATATCGCTAAACATTATAAATATAAACATGCAAAAGAAGCAGAAGTGTACAAATGTGTGTATTGTTCTTACGAAACAAGAATTAAAAGCTGTTTGGCCCAACATTTTATATGTAAACATTCAAAAGACGCTAAAGTGTTCAAATGTCAGGAGTGTTCTTTTGAAACAAAACATAAAAGTTATCTCACTAAGCATTATAAGTATAAACATGCAAAAGAAGCAGAAGTGTATAAGTGTGAGAAGTGTTCCTACAAAACAAGAATTAAAGTCTGTTTGACCCAACATTTTATATGTAAACATTCAGAAGACGCTAAAGTGTTCAAATGTCAGGAGTGTTCTTTTGAAACAAAACATAAAAGTTATCTCACTAAGCATTATAAGTATAAACATGCAAAAGAAGCAGAAGTGTATAAGTGTGAGAAGTGTTCTTACGAAACAATAAGGAAAAGGTATTTGCCAAAACATTATAAAAATAAACATTCAAGAGAAGCTGCGGCAGTGTACAAATGTGAGGTCTGTTGTTATGAAACAAAATTTAAGCATCATTTCCATCAACATAAACCTTGCCATAAATATACACATTCAAAAAAAGCAACCGTATTCAAGTGTAAGGAGTGCTCGTTTGAAACAAAAGACGAAGCTTGTTTAACTGTACATTATACACATAAACATGCCGAATACAAATACAAATGCCAGGTATGTTCATTTCTGACAACACGGAAAAGTTATTTAACTAAACATTATAAACGTAAACATTCAACAGAAGAAGTGTTCAAATGATAGAAGTGTTCTTTTGGAACGAGATGTGTATTTATTTTGCCCCAGCATTGTAACATTGAACATGGAATAGAAGTGAAAGTGGTTTCCTCTGACTATGTGAGCAGGAATGACCTGTCAAACAAAAATTCATAATAATTTTACGAACACCGTGAAATAAATATACACATTCAAAAGATGCAGAAGTGTTCAATTGCTGTGAAATTTTGTTTCTATGCTGCTCACGTCAAATGTCTAAAAATTTCCAACTGTCAGTCGCTATCATAAATTTATAATTGTTAGTTGTCAAAATCAGTCTTAGTGAAACTGTCAAAAACCTTATTAGTGTTCTATATCAATATAAAAATTCGTACAAGATATTGGAATATTCTTTCTCAAATTAGGTGCAAACAATAAGGAAATGGTATTTTCCTATTTTGACATGTCTCGTACTGGTTTATTTATTTTAGATAGGAATATGTCGAATCAATATTTTACCGAATCACTGAATGAATATGGATGACGCTTAGGACAAACTAAGCTGAATCACCGAATGTTCGACAAAAATTAGGTATAGGTTCAAGTGATTCGAGTCCAGTGAAAAATCACAATTTAAATTTTTTATTTTTGAAATCGCTAACTAACTTCATCACTGGAAAAATGATCATTTTGAGAGCAAACTTCAAAGCACAAAGCGCCAATGTTTTTTACACAAAAAGTACTCCTGGTCAAGAGCTGTAGAGGACACCGTTTTCTCAAGAGAAAAAAAGGCATTTCAGATCAAAAACATACAGAATTCAACATGAACAGAAACAGAAATGTATTTATTTTATTTTATTTATTATGTATTTATTCTAGACGAAGTTGAAAACAATCTGGCTACAAGCACAAGCAAAATAGGTGCAAATTTGAATTTGTGCCATGTCACAGTATGGAAATTTTGAAAAATTTTTTTTGTTCATGTTTAAAGATGCCCTTTTTTCTCGAGAACGGTGGCTTCTACAGCTTTAGAATAAGTTGTAGAATCACCTCCTTTATTTTGTACTACATTATATAGTTGGTGGTTAACACCCTATGTCTTATTATTATTATTAAAGATGCGAAAATCCGTCGGGAATGGGAAATATAAATATTCCAATATTCATGTGAATATTCACAGTTCATATAGATCAATAGTCATTTCTGTAATATTGAATAAGTATACGATGTATTGTGTGTGGTGTGTGGCACATCGATTGTGATTGTAAGCTGCTGCTGCGAGAAGTGCTAGGGAACCTGTATTACCGACACTGACGCTTACTTATTAGTGTCGGTAATACAGGTGTTTTCAAAATGGCGGTTTCCGTCGAGTTCACCTAAACGACTAATTGGCATTTTAGTCCTTCCGCATGTTTTATATTCAAAGGTTTTGTAAAAGTTCAATGATATCGTGGATGTAGGCTAAATGTCAGTTGTCACTGTCTCTAGATCGATCACGCAGTTTTGGCACATGGCAGCAGCCACTACGCCGGCGCGTACCCGCTTACGTTTCGCGCAGTGGCAACTGGCAGCATTGCAATTTGCATTTGCATTTGCATTATTGTATTGCTTATTGATATGGAATGAAGTAAGTATGGATTTGGAAGTTTTTCAAAAAAGCTCATCTGAAAAATAAATCACCATCATGAGTTTGAATGAAGAAAATGTTGATTGTGGTGCTGGACATCAGGAAATGATGATCAAAACTGAAGCATTAGAAGATAATCTGAAGATGAAGTTTGATGACTCCTTACTCTCCTCCTGGAAGTTGAAGTGTGAAAATGGACAAGAAGACTCGAGCTACCATCAATCTTGTGACTCTTGTGAGTTGAAAAATTTGGAGAATACTACGCTTCCAGACTGCTCTATAAAAACAGAACCTGTAGACTCCGGAGATGCCGTTTTGGCAGAATTGAAAGAGGAAGAAATTGATATTAAAGAACATCAACCACGCTGGGAGTTGATTGCGGGAACGAGCAATGCTGTTAATCGGTTCCAATCTTCTGAAAGTACGAGCGAAGGGAAGCAGTACAACTGTGCTCATTGTGAATATAAGACGAACTGGAGACATTATTTTATCAAACACTGGAAAGGCATACATTCAAGACATGCTCTAGTGTACAAATGTCAAGAGTGTTCTTATGAAACTAGAAGAAAATGTCATTTCACTCATCATTTGAAAACTAGACATTCCAAAGAAGCATCACTGTATAAATGTGAACAGTGTTCTTACAAAACAAAACATAAAGGTCATATGACCAGGCATTATAAGCATAAACATGCAAAAGACATAGAAGTGTACCGATGTGGAGAATGTTCATATGAAACAAAAGATAGACATAATTTCAACACACATTATAACAATAAACATTCTAAAGATGCACAAGTATTTAAATGTGAGGAATGTTCACATCAAACAAAATATAAACATCATTTGATCCAACATTATAAACGGAAACATTGCAAAGTAGCAAAACTGTACAAGTGTGAGGAATGTTCGTATGAAACGAAAATTAAACATTACTTCGCCAGTCATCTTAGATGTAAATGTACAAAAGATGTAAAACTGTATAAATGCCAGGAATGCTCATTTGAAACAAAACATAAAAGTAATTTCAACAAACATTTTAAATATAATCATTCAAAAGATGCTCCAGTGTACAAATGTCAGGAATGTTCATATCAAACAAAATATAATAATAATTTGACCAAACATTATCAATGTAAACATGCCAAAGATTCAGAAGTATTTAAATGCGAGGAATGCTCATACGAAACAAAATATAGACATGCTTTGCCCGGCCATTATAAATGTAAACATACAAAGGAAGCCAAGTTGTATACAAATAATGATAATAATTGAATTGACGAGGTAATCTTAGAAAGTTGTGAAGGAAAATAAAGACGCTCATATACTCCTGTCATCATTTTTCTTTATTTTGAACGTGCCACTCTTTCTAAGGTGAAATTGACATATTATTGACGGTTTGAAGGTGAACTTCCTTATAGATGTAGGACAGGACATGAAAGAGTGCTGACCTGACTGCTGAAATATGATATGGTATGTAAATAATAAACTTTTCCTAAAGAAATAACAATACCTGAATAATTAGACGCTTTATTAAATGTTGTTCCTTTTATTTTTATAGGTGAATAAATCTTGTGTTCACTGTTTTATTCATTTAATTGTTGTAGGGAACATTTTGCTAGTACAGGGTGCACCATGTATCCTTCTCTATATTGCTATCTCCTGAACGCTAAGGGATACAGGGTCGGTTAAATTAGAGAAAAGGATGCGCTGTTTTGTGGCCATCTCGAATCCGTCAAGACATACAAAATATCTGTGACCGTTCCTGAAATATCCTGAAAAAACTGAAAAATCGAGATTTCTTATTTTTGCCATATCTTTCTTATTATTGGAAATTAATAAATAATTTTTGTAGGCTTAGAGCTTAGATGAATCGTCAAGAGCTACCCATCTGTCATTAAAAAAATTTTCAAGGCCGACTAGAACCAAGAGTTTTCAGTCAACTTACGTTTTTCTTACGGCCGTCAGATTATTTTTTTATGTCGTTCGATATGAAAAAATAATGGAAACCAAAAATTAATAAACGTCAAAAAAATATTTTTAATTTTTATTCTTCTTTTATCAAAGAAAAACAAAAAAAAAATCGTCGAAAAACGTCAACATTTGTAAAATACGCCAAAATAGTGCTTGCCTTATGGTTTTTCAATTTATCTATGAAATTCGGTCTAAAAAGTTGTCTTTTTTGTAAAAAAAAAGAAATAAAATTGTTTTTGGTAATTGTATACATCCGCGGCTCCTACGTTTCACCAATTTTTTCGGGACCGAGGAGCGAAATAGGGGTGCTGGGTGGGTAAGAAGCTAAAAACAGCCATTGCAAACTAATATTAAGGTCACAACTAAGGCCTCTTTGGCACTACGGTCGAATTTCTATTTTTTTTCACTTTCAGGGCAAGGAATATCTTCGAGATTAACAATAGCACAGTTTTTATTTTGAATTTTGCATTCATTTTGCATTTATATTCCAAAATACGCGACATCGCTCGGTATTATAATCCGACTACGTTTGAATGCGGTTCGTATTTGCGTATGTCACCAGACCGGCTCTGGTGTTCATATTACGAGTTTCCGCCGTCCACTCGACACTCTGACCTTGCATGTTTATTGTGATTTTCGCTGTTCTAAACAGGCCCGCACTCAGGAAGACCTTCTTTTGATGCCCTTTTGTTCGCTTATCTTTCATTTGCAAAGTAAATTAATACCTTCTTGGTGTTACTATAGGTATGTGTATGTCCTCCACCCCTATGGGTGTTCTACAAGCTCTATGACAAACTTTGACAGATGGTAGGTTGCTTGATTTTAAACATATTTTTTTTAATAAACATGGGTCCGATTCGTTTTTGTTTAGAAGTTACAAGCATTTAAAAAATCGTAATTTTTCAAGTTCAAGGCCCTGTAAAAGGAAAACGGTTCAAGATAGAGAAAAACGGCTTACATGTCCCTATTTTAACTTTTCATGTACTATCCAATGATGTAGATGAAATGTTTATACAGGGTGATAAAAAATTTGAAAAAATCTGAGATTTCTCCACATTTAAAAAAATCAAAGAAAGTACAAATGTTTCTATACCATAGGATAGTCCATAAAAAGTTAAAATAGGGACATGTAAGCCGTTTTTCTCTATCTTGAACCGTTTTCCTTTTACAGGGCCTTGAACTTGAAAAATTACGATTTTTTAAATGCTTGTAACTTCTAAACAAAAACGAATCGGACCCATGTTTATTAAAAAAAATATGTTTAAAATCAAGCAACCTACCATCTGTCAAAGTTTGTCATAGAGCTTGTAGAACACCCTGTATAGGTGCCATAATAATAACATTTATTTCCTTATTATAAATAGATATTATTGTATTTTTTGTGGAAAATAATAAATCGTAAAATTAGTTAAATAGTTATTTATTATACAAGGGAAAAAAGTGATAGATTTTAGCTCGAGATGTGGTTTCGTCCCCGACGCGTTAGCGGAGGGGACAAACACATCGAGAGCTAAAATCGCACTTTTTTCTCGTGTGTAATATACAATTTTTTTCTGCGAGAAGAAATATCAGTGTTATTAGAATGTCGAAAAACGTAGTTAGATAACTGAAAATTATGTCGGAAAAATGATTTATGTTAAACTTGGATTTTCAAACTGTCTTTTATCGTAATTGACGTTGCCTGGAAACGAAATATTAAAAATCCTTATAATGTCAATTTAATTATTCATTCATGACAGTTTATTTCGCAATTAGGTACATATAAAGTTTTAGATGGATGAGTTTGATTGTTCAATGGATAATAATAGTGATTGTTGTGAAGAATCCTTTTCACTTACACCTCCAGAACTAATAAAATTAGCAGAAGAGGCATCGGCGAAATTACTACCAAGTAAATCACAAAAAGTTTATGAAAACGCGTATTCAAGACTAATGCAATGGAATGCCAAAAAAAAATCCAGCTCTTTCTCTGAGACAGTGTTATTGGCGTATTTTAATTAAAAACTATTTAATTACGTAAACGTCATATTAATGTAATTAAAATTTTAGATAGTTTTGCAAAGATTCTTGTAAGGTCTCAATGAGTGAATTTATTAATATGGATAGTGATTGTTATGAAACTTCCCTTAATAATTGCCATTTGGATAACAAGGTAACTTTCCTTTACGTATATTTGATATAAATTGAATGATATCTGAGTGTTAAATT
This sequence comes from Malachius bipustulatus, assembly GCA_910589415.1. Taxonomy (NCBI): domain Eukaryota; kingdom Metazoa; phylum Arthropoda; class Insecta; order Coleoptera; family Melyridae; genus Malachius; species Malachius bipustulatus. The sequence continues at coordinate 30,180,543 of OU342637.1, forward strand.
GTTAATAGTAGCTATACCTAAGCCGCCATTTCGGGGAAATAAGTACTCATTTATTTCCCTGCTAATTCATTCATTTCCCCGATAAGATGCAGCTCATAATAATGAGGCATTTTTCTACCTGTTAACTGGGAAAAAAGGTCACACTTTTCGCCCGTCGCAGAAAAAAAGTTATAAAACTATGAAATTATGAAATAAAGTTATGAAATTATAAATCCAAAGAATTGTTCAAATATTCATTTAAGCTATAGTAGCATTTTTGTAATAAAATATTTTTAATTTCTTTTGAAATTTTTTTTTAATTATATTTTTTGTAATTATTTGGTAAATGATTATAAATTTTGGCACATATGTATTCAGAAGATAATTCATAATTTCATAATCCATAGTGAAACTGTAGGAGCCGCGGATGTAAATAATGACCTTTTTTTTAATTTATTTTTTGAAGTTTTTATAACAATTTTTAGTTTTTAATGATTTTTTTTATACCAAACAAGAACAACATAAAAAACAATATGGTGGCCATAAGTAAAACGAAAGTTGACTATGAAAATCCTGGGATCTAGTCGGCTTTGACAATTTTTGAAAAGTCAGATGGGTAGCTCTTGCCGACTTATGTAAGCCCACAAAAAATTATTTATTAATCTCCAATAATAAAAAAGATATGGCAAAAATAAGAAAACTCGATTTTTCAGTTTTTTCAGGATATTTCAGGAACGGTCACAGATATTTTGTATGTCCTGACTGATTCGAGATGGCCACAAATTTGCGCTTCTTTGGACTTGTTTAACCGACCCTCTATCTGTTAGCGTTAAGATATAGCAATATAGAGAAGGATACATGGTGCATCCTGTATATTCAGGTAATTAAGTGTGATTTCCCTTTCCTTAAAATTTTTAACTAAACAGCCAGTATTATAAAGGCTCATTAAGCTAACGAGCAGATTTTTGTGGTCATTTTTAATGCTAATTATATCGACATCAAATTAAATTTAATAACATTTTTGAAACTCCCTTGTCTTAAAAATTATCACTATCACTAATGACTACTTAAACTACTTATTAATGAATCGGAAATCATAGGTTAAAATGAAGACTGTCATTAAGCCTTTAACTAATTAGGCAGTCCTATTTTTTGTGAATTATTTCGTATTATCTGCAAAAATTTTACGAGCAGTAGACTTTGCATACAGTCCTTACAGAATTACATGCAGTGGTTTCTCTAGTAAAAGAATAAATTTAATATGAAAAAACTTCAATAGCTGAATTATTTCTGAACGCACCCAAAGTTTACTCAACAGTCGACATCCTTATCGTTTCTCGATCGTTGTCATTAACGTCAATGCGTCGAGAGTCGAGACTTTGTGATCGTAGAATCTAAAACATCCGGAAGAAGTATAAAATAAAGCCAACTGATCGTTCTGGTCTGGTAATGATGAACGCTAGTAATGTAACGTAAAACGTCTTTTTGCACCTATTTTACTCATTATTATTAGTTCTAATGCGACATGTTATTTTTATTAGTTTGAATAACGGGTATTATGTTCTCTCCACGTCTCCACCATATATTCAACTCCCCTTCCAGATGTAATAAATTCTATGGCAGTGACTTTCGTCCTCTCTAACCTACATAAAATTAAATATTAAGAAATATTTTCCTAAATCATTTTCCTTGGAGCACGCTCTCTTGAAACGGAGAAAACTGAGCTCGACAGCGTTTCGGACACAAATAAGAAACGCTGCGAATTTAAAACGAAACACTGAAAAGCAAAAATAAATTACACTATTAGGGCGATGCTATAGCGACGATAGCCATGGAGTAAATACACTTCAATAAAGCCATGGCGGTGTATATTTATTGCAATTTCACGGGAAAATAGTTGCCAAATTTCCTATCCACTAGGTTCTAATCAATTTCTGGTCATCTCCGTAATGTGAATAAAATTAATTTTGCAATGTCACAATTAATCACCCAATTTGGCAGTCCATAAAAAAATGTATAATGCGCATGCCATTATTGTGTTTACTTTTTATTTAATATACAATATAACGGTTTAAGTTAGGGGTAGAAAAAAATTAATTTCCCATATGTCATACTACATTAACTTTATTAAAAATTAACTAATCTAATTAAGATCATTATTTATAAAATATGGCAGTATCTATTGTTTGTTTCAATAATACAAATCAAATCAAGATACATTATTAGACGTACATATATCTTATTCTTCCATTATCTTTGAAGCCTCTAACAGTCTTGGTCGCATCAGTCTCGGAAACTTTATGTTATGTTAACTGAAAAAAGGGAAAGATTACTCATGAAAATAGAATTCAAAGAAAAAATCTCACCATCTTGCAATATGAGCAGGGAGACACCTGTTCGTCTTCGAATCGTACATCAAACCGTTTGGACATTGGATGACTTCGGCTACCCCCTGTTTGCAGATACAGGCGACGCTGCATTCCGGATTCAGACGAATTACTGTTCCCGGCCTGCAGTACTGCACTTGGGAGAAGACGTCTAAAAATGAAAATTAGAAAGACGGACTTCAAAAAAAGGGAACAAAAATATACCTTCCGGTAATCTGGGATAAATATTAGTCTTCCAGGGATACACGTAAGGCTCCTCCGAGCAATTAACTCTTTCTTCATAATCGCAAACGCCGATTTTCTGGAACAAATTAAACATTTACAGTCATTACTCAAATTTGAATGCCTGTCGAAACAAATGCGCTTACGTCATTGAATTTGAATCCAGGCGGGCACGAGAATTTCGCCACAACTCTTCGATTGACGCAAGTGAAATATAAGCTGCAGTTGTTCTTGTCCCTGAAAGTGCCGCTGTCTCCCAGACAAACCAGATCTGAGCCCGTATTCTCTGAAACAACTATTCAACTTAATTAGTTATTTTAAACAAGTCATAGATCGCAAAATAAATTACAAAATTTATATATAGAGAGTATAGCCACAATGCAAGGCCAATTTTCCAAGAGAAGAAGAAGAACGAATATGTTTCCCTCTCGAAAACTTTGCCTCCTTTTTGGCCTCGCGTAATATGCTACAAAGCCAATTCGATCAGTCAAAACGTATAGTTCAATAGACTGACCCCTATTATCAAGTAATCCAGAGCTTATTCGTTTTATACACCAATTGTTTCATGACCTAACCTATAATACTAACCTCGAGTGGTAGTGGTGGTCTTGAAACCACAATCGACGTTCTCAGGCCAGTCGCAGTATCCCTCTTTACCGTTGAATGCTGTCCCGGGTGGGCAAGTCTGCTCGACGCCGTTTCCGTTCCAGCAGTTTACGTATTTGTGGCAAGTGGCTCCCGGAAATAGTCCCGTGCGTCCTAGACATTGATGACTTGACACTTGTTGCGATTCTGTAACAAATGATAACAATACAACATTACTTCTGGGGCCTGTTTCTTCTATTTCTATTATTGTTTTGTTGCAAGATCAGTACAGGCTGAGTGCTTCAAAAATTGAAGGCCACTTTTATTAGGAAGCAATGAAATTGACAGTAGTTCTAATAGTTGAAGTGTATGACGCATTGTGTCAATCAGAGCCTCGTGGCTTTTATTATTTTTTCTTACTATGTAGCCTAACGGCCTTCATATAGCTGTTCATTTGGTCAGGTCAACTAACTTTTTTTTTTTTTTTGATGGAGAAAAAAACCAAAGAACAGTATCAACTGAACCTATCAATTGCCTTACCTGTACCTGCAGAGGGTGTGGGAGCTTCAGTCGATAACCTTGGTGCAAGGGTAGTAATTCGAGGTAATAAAGTCGTCACCGGTGGAAGGGGTGTTGTCGCTGATGGATCGGGTTGATTTGTCGAAACTGCAAATTTATTGTTAATATTTTTAATAACTTTATCGAACTTTTACATATATGTTATATTGAAGGTACCACTGAATTTTCACAAATTACAGAGGTGAAATAAATTGTGAAATGTCAGAATATTTCTCACCTGAAGCTTGATCTTGTCCTCCTTGCGAGCACTTAACGTTGACCGACCAATCGCAGTACCGTTTTTCTCGATTGAAGGCCAAACCGGGGGCGCAAGTGAGCAGCGCCCCATTTCCGTTCCAACAACTGAAATATTTATTGCAAGAACTGCTCGGGAAGGAACCGGTTTTACCCAAGCAAAATTCTTTTGCCGCTTGCTGATCTGAAAACGAAAACTGTTAATTGAAATTGACTGTTATTGCGCTTGCGCTGTGCTCTTGAAATTTTCACTTATGACCCACCTTTCTCCAAAACGGGAAGATTCGTCGTTGGATTTGTGTAGAAATAAACTCGTGTCGAGTTCAGAGACGCAGGCGCTTGTGTCGTGGGAACTTCTGTAATCGACGAGAGTTAAGTATTATTTCTTGCGTATTTAGTGACGAATTGAATTTACCAGAAATGGGTTTCCCCGAGCAGTCGACTACTCCGGGCCAGTCACATTGTCCTTTCGCTGGATTGAAGACCGTTCCTGATGGGCAGATAAATTCAGCTACTCGTCCGTCCCAGCAACTGATGTATTTATTACAGGCGGTGCTGGGGAAAAGACCTTTTCGGCCCAGGCAGCTTCCTAGCTGAGCTTGTAATTCTGTAACAAGAAGATTTGTGTCATTAGAGATAACAAACGTCAAAACGTATTTCATAAAGTTAAAACATAACCTATGATCGGAACTTGTCTGGCTAGCACGCAGGCGCAATAACTAAAACAATATCACTGCTGCCAAAAGATGAACCAAATAAAAAACTTAAAATAACACAAAGACGTATTTAAAAGTCCGTTATAGGTATGTGGGATGAAATAATTTCAGCTCCGTCCATACGGTTAAGGGAAAAGAAGACGCTTTATATCATATTATTGTAGTGTAACCTACCTTTTAAAATGAAAGATCCTACGTCATGCGCATCAAATTCTGTAATGTGGTCCCCTTAACTGAATGATTGAATAAGAAGAACCTCTCTTTGACGGTTGAAATGTCAACTTGTCTGTCGTGAATGTCTCTATATATTGAATTCCCGCCCTGACTCTTGATTTGAATTTAAGGTTATCCCGCCCTGAAGTCTTATTAGAGATTATTTGAACTGATTAAAATTCCCCCGTCCTGAAATCTCTAGCTTCAAATGTTCCAAACAAAATGGCCGATGTGATTCTAACCCCTTTTGCAACCCCTGATCCCTGATTTTACCTATGATCGTGATCGTCTAGTTTTCAGCTCGTGGACCTTCTATGTTGTGTTCGTTGTAACCTTACTTCGTTCGATCGTAGCAATACGCTACGATTGATTAAATAAATAAGATCGATTTCAAAGGACATCCAACGTCAAAAAGAGAGCGTCGATTTAACGCTTCGATTCGTGAATTTCAAACATACAAAATCATATCGCCCCTCGTTTGTTAAGAGCTACAATTGTATTATTTTAAAGAGACCAATGTCGAGCAACACATGTTGATTTACCCATTAATTACAAGAAATTACAGCCCCCTTTAGTTTATGCACACAAAAAAATATTTAGAATACTATGAGCCCCATTCACAGGAGTAAGAGTAATTAAATTAACTAGGACTAGGACCACACGTGTGGCTCCCATCCCAGTGTCGTTCAAATAAACGATGTTTCAACAGTAAGTAAACAGTAAAAGAGAAGAGCTAGTCTCTTGTGATATTATAATAACAATAATTAAATAAAATAATAACTCCCTTGCGTATAAAACAATAATAATTGTCGATTTCGTAGGCTTTATTTCTATTTATAGTGTAACATACTTAATTAAAAGATTGCAAAGAGAGTGCCAGTCTAATTATTTGAAAAAGAAGAAATATTGACATTTGAAAAGTCAACTTTCGAATTTAATTTGAAATTCTGGCCTACTGACTAAATTAACAATGGTGCGAAGGCCATTAAAGAAACGAATATCGTTTTTACTTTTTAATAAATTAATTCAGTTCCGAGTCTCTAATGAATCTGATCGTTCGAAATTCTCTCGTCATTAATCTATTTTTGAACGTTTGAATTGTAACAAACTGAGCCAAAGTACCTACACCTTTAAAATTTTAAAAGTTCAGTTATTTAAAAAAATTCTAACCTTGCGCAGTTATCATAATATATGATGGGCGGGGCTAGCTCCATCCAACTCGGGGCTTGTTGCCAAGTTGAGCAAAATTTCATGAACGGGAAGAAAATATTGTTGATTCTTGATAATTTTAGCACAATCTGGCTACTATGTTTTCAAGCGTATTTAACTAATGTTTATTCATTTTTGCATTCTTTAAAGCGCTTTAAATTTTCAAAATATTTTTTATACCACAAAAATGTCCCTATGAAAAAAAAACAGAACCCAAATCGCGTTAATTTGATTAAAAAATTAATTTATAATTAAAACAAATTGCCAATTGGCAAAAATTATGTTTTAATTTAACCGCCTGCCCCCTCCCCGTTTCAACTCAAACAACGTCATATGTCATGACAGATGACAGATATGACAGATACATCTAAATAAATTTGCATTCCTAATTGAGTCTTCAATTTATTGATTAGTATAGGAATAGGAGAAGAAAAAAAATCTCGAGTCTCATTCCTCGAGAATAAAGCGCCATTATTCTCCTATCAATAACGAATTATACTGAGGAGAACCGAACCCGGATACCTTAATGAAGACGACTAAAAAGCAATTTTTGCATTATCATTATTTATGATTATACCTTCCTTTACCTACGTCTAATAACGTTCGTGTCGCCCGTTCCGGCAACATTAGGTTTATTATTTATATTAACTCGGGTACCAATAATGGTACCATATTATGATGATGAGATGGAGTGCATATGGGAGGGTTAAATGTTACTGACCGCATGATTAGGTAGGATCTCGTCGTAGGCTCGGGAACAGTAAAGCTGTGTGCTTCTTTTTTTTTTAACTTACCAACACCAACACCAACACCATCGTCATCGACAGGTACAGGTACAGGTACATTTATATTGTATAATTATGTATAGGAGGTATACCCATTTTAGGACCATACCGCTTTGGCAATGGCATAGACCACTTCTCAGAGGTTTTTCTTCAGCGATAGGTAGGTATACTCATAGTGTGGGTGTCTGGGATTTTATTTTAGTGAGAATTCTTAAGAGATGCCTCGCTTATATGGTAATTCAATTATTTGTGTATCAGATGCATCGTCCTTCTTTGGATATTCCTATTTCCTACCGCTGCCTACCGTTGTATAGTTTGTAGTAGATTTGCTAGTTTAATGATGGCTATTTTTACCAACCACCCAGCAGGATTAGTCAGATTTACTTATAAGGTGGATTCTTATTTTTATAATGATCAAAACATTTTACAGGGAATTGGGCAGTACGAGAGTTTAAATTTCCCGCCCTAAAAGTTTATTTTAATTTCCTCTTGGTATATTTGAAAAAAATATTCTTGAAGCGAAAGGGGTAATTGAATAAAAAAAGAAGAACGAATTCAACAACCTTGAAAGTCGCTATACGTTTAAATCTCCCGCCTTGAAGTTTTTTTTTTCAAAATTCCGCCCTGAGTATATTTGGAAAAAAAAACTCCTGAGACAAACTGGGTGAAAAAATATTTAACTAACGCAAAATAGAGAAATTTAAATAAGAAGAAGACAAAATTTAACCGCCCTGAAAGATTATAAGTTTAAATCTCCCGCCTTGAAAGTGTATTAAAAAAAATCCCACCCTGAGTATACCCTACGTATACAGGGTTTAGAACTATTTTTTTAATGGGGGCACTACAGGCCCTAAATCATTGAAGATACGAGGTCGGTTAAATTAGAGTTGCGCTATTTTGTGCTTAATAAGAATCTGGAAGTTTTCAGAAGAAACCAGGATATTTTCAATTGTTGCTGAAATATCCTGAAAAAACTGAAAAATCAAAATTTCTTATTTTAGCCATTTTTTTATTATTCAAAATTAATTAATTATTTTTTGCAGGTTATCATACGCCATCAAAACCTCTCAATCTGACATTACAAAAATGTTCAAATCCCATTAGACCCCTGAGTATTCCTGACCAACTTTTATTTTTCTTATGGCCATTGAAATTGCTTTGAATTTTTTTTCCTTTACACAGGGTGCTTCGCATAAGAACCGATACAGAGCAGGGGCGTGTAGGGGACCCCAAAATATGGTGATTTAACGCAACTTATCTCTATACTATAAGTTGCACGTCTGAGAAGTTAGAGGCATTGAAATAAGGGGTTTCAAATTTCGAAAAGAAAATCAATCTCAGTTATCCTAGAACTGAAAAACCAAATTTGGTACACGTTGGGAGTGTACAAAGAAAATTAATTGACAGCAAGTAGTACACTTATTAGATTGTAGCTTAAAGGGTTGATAAGGATAAGGGATGATGCATCCTTAAAATGTTTCAGAACTTTTTAACCCGTTTTCCGATTTGAGAAATTTTTACTTTATTTTATGGGGAATTTAATTCTAAAACTTTTACTTTTCATATCATTTTTCAAAAAGGTTTGTCGTTTTCAACAAAAATTCAAAAAACTAAACAAAAGTATTGCAATTATTGTGTTATATAAAATCATCGAAAATTCAAAAATTGGTTTTTAAATTAAGTGTCAAAGTTGAAGATCAGGGAGAAAGTTGAAAATGACACAGACTTTTGAAAAATAAGAAAAGAAAAAAGTGTGGGAATAAAAAAACAACTTTTCAGTTTTCGATGAATAGATTACAGGTAGGTACATGACTGCAATATTTTCTTTTAGTTTTTCAGATTTTTGTTGAAAACAACAAAGTTTCTTGAAAAATAATAAGAGAAATAAAAGTTTAAAATTAAATTCCTCATAAAATGAAGTAACAATTTCTCAAATCGGTCAACGGGTTAAAAAGTTCTGTAACATTTTAATGATGCATTAACCCTTTGAAATGCTACACTTACTCAAATGCTCTTGGTACACTCACAACGTGTCCCTAATTTGGTTTTGCTGATTTGAAATTTGAAACTTCACTTTCCCTATAACTTCTCACGGGTCTCACTTAGTATAGAGATATAAGTTGCGTTTAAATCGCCATATTTTGGTGTCCCCTACACGCTCCTACTATGTGTCGATTCTTATATCAAACACCCTGTATATGATTCTTATATGATTTAGGATATATCCCTGTAAGTAGTGCCCCCATTAAATAGTTCTAACCTTGTATTTGGAAAAAAAATTACTTAAGACCAAATGAGCGAAAATATGTTTAATAAAGTTCAAAATCAGGAAAGTAAAATAAAAAGAAGAATATAAATATTTAACGACCCTTAAATTCGGTACGTTTAAATAACCCCTTCCCCCCCCCCCCCCCCTGAAACTATACATCAGGATAGGGGAAAGTTCAAGAAAATACAGGATGTTTCCTTTTGATGTGGTTTTCGTACCATGCATTTTTATAAAAATGAAATCGTTTTTTATTACTTTTTATATTTTTTTTGCGTAAAATTTGGTCTTAAAGTACCTTACCTACTATGAATAAAAAAGCGTTTTCTTATTAACGTTTTTTTTTTTTAATTATTCTAGCAGTGGCGTTCTAAACTAGTGCCTGAAGTAAATTATTCAAGTGACAATAAACGATTATAAAAATAATTTTTACTTAACAAAAAACAGCAGTGGCGTTTATGATTTTTTTAACGAGAAAACATAAAATATCTACAAAAGAAAGTCTACGATTTTTAATCTCCCGCCCTGAAACTCTTATGATAGTCTTAAAATGGCCGCCTTGAGAATACCTCGACAAAATGGTCGAAACGATTTAGTTCGATTATTTTTTAATGGCTTCCATACTTGGTGTATTTAGCCAGCCTCAAACTCTCCTTAAAATGTAACAATTTCCTTTGAGAGATTACACGCCTGAAAGGCCGCCGAATTTAATAATAAACCAGAAGAAAATATGATAAAAAGAAGATTAATTTATTTCAACATTTAATAAGTGCCTTATTGAAATTATATTTTAAAGATAACAATGACCACAATAATAGCTTGGATAAAATAATAGAAAAATCCCTAAAACCTGAATTTAAACGTTTTTAGCAAAAAAAAAAATCACCGACACCTACGTTGTGTTTTTTTTTTCTAATAGAATGCACTGAAAATAATGAAAAAAAAAATTGGACGCATGAATAAAGTTTTCTTTTTTTATTTAATTAAAATTTTTTAAATAAAATTTTGAAGTGGTGGACTAGTGTTCTGACTAGTAGACTCTCCGATTCACTAATAAAAAAATTAATTCTACTTATAAATAATTAAGAAAAATTAATACAAATTAATTAATAATTTTTTCCCGAGGAACTGTTGAAGATACAAAAAAAATTGAGAGATATTTTTTATTATAAATTGAAGCGTGGTTAATAAAATAATTTTTATTTTTGAAAAAGCGGTAGCGTTGGTGTACCATTTTTTGAATTATTGTAGTTAACTAATTATAAAATTAATTGAGTTAAATTGATAAAATTCGTTCATTTTATGAAAGATATACCTTATGTTCATTGAAAAGTTTTATATAAAAATTATTTCCGAAACATCTAAAACGTTATTATTTTAGAATTATTACTAATTCCTCAAAATATTAAAAATTAAAAAAAAATGAAGCGAAAATAATATAAATTGGTTGTTTTTAATAATTATGAAACACTCTTTATATAGGTAGCTAATTAATCCAATTAAGCTCCAGCAATTATATGAGAATAATCATATTTATGCTAATTGATGCTTTAATTAATTGTTTTAAAGTAAAAATTAAGGAGACAAAAATTGTAGAGAATTTAAAATTACAACTTATAGAAGTATCAGGTATTGTTCAACGATTACTTGAAATACCTTTAAAAATATTTACTATTACCTATTTGTTTCAATTTAATTAATTATTTCTTATATAATTACTAATTAACTAAAATACATACATACCTCTAAAATCATTTTTATTATTATTGTTATTACAGAGCACTTCACTAATTATTATAAATATAAATAAAATAAATAAATAAATTGATTTATCCATCACAACCATATTCGTGAGTAGGTACTTTTTAATAATAAAAAATAAAAAATAAATTTAACGGCGGTGCCAGGTGATCGCGGCGATTTTGAACCAACAAGGACGTTCGATACGGTCCAAGTGCCATTTATATTTATTTATAGGAGCGCTGGGTGGATCCCCAGTCCCCACCACGATCAGGGATAATAAATGGATGCGGGTTCAGGTTCGGTCAGGGGTTTAGTGCCGCTTTTAGCGGCGATTCGCGCTCCGCAAAAAAAAGGCAGCGGCGATATCATAAAACGGCGAAATTATAACCATCGTGTAGGATTCCACGTAGGTTTTCAGATATTATTCCACTTTAATGGCTCTTCTATGGGAGGTGTACCGTTAATAAATCTTCACATGTAAATTTATGACAATAATTAATTTTTTTTTTCGTCCTCATATATTCGGGAAATATGCGAAATGTGACGATGATGAGTGATGCTGCCGGTGCTGGTATCTTATCTTTATTAACATTGGCTGTGCTGGTGCTGGTGCTATATCAGTGTCTATAGCTGCTTATTATATATATTTTGCGAGATGCTAATTAAGAACCTAATACCAACAACGGGCAAAGCAATCAGGAATTTTACGGGTAAAAATTAAATTAAAAAAAAAACAATCATAGTTAGACGTTAGACAAGTTAATAAAAAAGAAGAATAATAAATGACGCAGGAAAAAAGTATATAACGTAACTTATTGTATGAAAAGTAGTAAATTTCAGAACAGGTACAATAATTTACGATGCGATATAAATGACAACATGAGCTTGTTAATGGCAATCAAACTTGAATTATATTTATAAGTCTCATAGCATATTCGTATCTAAAACTTTATATCGCCATAACTTTTTTTTCCATAAAAAAAAACGAATTAAAACTATATTGTGACACTTTATAATTTGTTCCTTATGTAGATGTAGAAGATACATAACATATTTTCTCAGTCAGTTGTACGGGGCATATCAATTTATAATGATGAAGCACTATAAAGTATACTCATACGCTACGGCTGTACTCTTAGACGAGATATAAATTATTTTATTTAAGAATCCATTGAAGATAACGTTTCTCAATCAGTTGTGCGCCGAGATAAATGCCATTTTAATAACTATGAAGCGCTTGCTCCCGCGGCTGCACCCTTAGAAAGAATATAAATAATTTTATTTAAGAATACTCTTCAAGGTAACGTTTCTCAATCAGTTTTGTGCGCTGAGATAAATGTCACTTTACTAACGATGAAGCGCCTGCTCCCGCGGCTGTACCCTAAGAAAGAATATAAATAATTTTATTTAAGAATATTCTTCAAGGTAACGTTTCTGAATCAGTTGTGCGCTGAGATAAATGTCATTTTACTAACGATGAAGCGCCTCCTTCCGCGGCTGTACCTTTAGAAAGAATATAAATAATTTTATTTAAGAATATTTTTCAAGGTAACGTTTCTCAATCAGTTGTGCGCCGAGATAAATGTCATTTTAATAACTATCAAGCGCCTGCTCCCGCGACTGTACCCTTAGAAAGAATATAAATAATTTTATTTAAGAATATTCTTCAAGGTAATGTTTCTCAATCAGTTGTGCGCCGAGATAAATGCCATTTTAATAACTATGAAGCGCCTGCTCCCGCGGCTGGGCCCTTAGAAAGAATATAAATAATTTTTTTAAGAATATTCTTCAAGATAACGTTTCTCAATCGGTTGTGCGCCGAGATAAACGTCATTTTAATAACCATGAGCGCCTGCTCCCGCGGCTGTACCCTTAGAAAGAATATAAATAATTTTATTTAGGAATATTCTTCAAGGTAACGTTTCTCAATCAGCTGTGCGCCCAGATAAATATCATTTTAATAACTATGAAGCGCCTGCTCCCGCGGCTGTACCCTTAGAAAGATATAAATAATTTTATTTAACAATATTCTTCAAGGTAACGTTTCTCAATCAGCTGTGCGCCGAGATAAATGTCATTTTAATGACGATGAAGCGCCTGCTCCCGCGGCTGTACCATTAGAAAGAATATAAAAAGGTAACGTTTCTCAGTAAGTTGTGCGCCAAGATAAATGCCATTTTAATGACGATGAAGCACGTGCTCCCGCAGCTGTACCCTTGGACGAAATATAAATGTTTTTATTCAATGATCTTGATGATAATGTTTCTCAATCAGTTGTCTGAGATTTATCAGTAGAATAATGATGGCACACTTCTGCCCCTGCGGCTGTACCCTTAGACGAAATATAAATTATTTAAGAATCCATTGAAGATAACGTTTCTCAATCAGCTGTGCGCTGAGATAAATGTCATTATAATAACGATGAAGCATTTATTTGTTCCTGGTGGCTTTTTCAGCGAAGATGACCAGATTTCTCAATCAGCTGTACTCAGAGACATTATTACAAATTACAATTTTTTGTTTTTCTGTCTTTGGGGTTGCATACCGAGAGAAAATTTCAAAAATTACACAGTTTTGAATTGTGCAGGCTTATCCATCAGCGAGAGTCTTTTAACTGAAATCAGTAGGTACCTACTTTTTAGAGAATTTCGTGCTGTTGAGCACCAGACCAGTGTAATTGACACCCAGACACTCGTCTACAATTGTGACAGACATCATCATGAGAAGCATCCATGATTCTGGTTAGACACGAACAATTTGCAGGTTTAAACTTTTTTTTTTTAATTTTCGTAAAAATTTCCGATTAGTTTCTCAAAAAATTGTTTTCCTGGTTCTTGAGGGTGTCTTTTTTATCCCGCTATTTTGAGTCAGATTTATAGGTATTTTTAATTTAATCAATTTAATTATTAATAAATATATGCAAGGTTAATGGTACGCCAATGGAACGACAGGTGAAGAAGAGTGGCCGGCCACTGAATGGTAATAAATTTGACAGGTGTACAGTCGATTCAAAATTTGGTAATCAATACAACAAAATCTGATAATTAAATAAAAACAACTTCTTCTTATTTTATAAACTGGAATAATATAATATTGAGAGACTCGATCTAAATATTTTTGATTATTATGAGATATTTTTTGATCACCTGTTACATTTGTTTTCTCATTGTTTTTGGTAACAACAGTTGGTGCCGGTGTTTAATGTTATCGAGTTGAAGGTTGGTATTTCAGGAAACAAAAATGGCATCAATATTAATAATATTATTGTTATTATTTATTATAAGAATAGAATGTGTTGTTTTGATATTATTGAAAATATAAATAATAATAATATTGTGGAACGAAAATATCGTTAATTAATTATTGTGATTGTGATAAATTGAATAATTTTAATCGGTTAGTGATTTGAACGTTCGATCGAAGTTGGCAACACTGCTCGTGAAATTCGCCAAAATCAAGATACCACAGAATAAACAAGCAGAAGGCAAACTCGCCGGCTTGATCTTTTAGAGACAAGCCATAGGAACCTGTATTGCCGACACTGACGCATTCTCATTCTCACAAAAAGTTGGGAATGTCAAATTTAACTTAAAATACGCCAGATTTTTCATGAACGTATGTCTAAAAATTCACATAATTTGTTATTAAGTCCGCGTATTTAAAAAAAATGGTAAGCTTTTGCTGCGTTAGAGGATGGTTTAACAATAAAAAGAGGACTTTCTACTTTTTCGTGTGCCTAAAGGTAACTTTCTTTATTTTTTTAAACTCATTATTGTCCCCTATGAAATATCAACTTGTTACTGGAATTTTATGGACAAAAAATGCACCCAAAGGACAGTAGTTATGATTGCAGAAAATATACGGAGCTCAGAATTTCCATATACCTGGAAGTTTGTCAGGTAGGTTTTATTACATCTTGAATCTTGATGAATCTTATTTATAAGGATCAGTATGGGGAGGGTCTTATAGGGGTACCTACTAAGATCACACTACCGTTCTTGTGTATACCAAGACGCTTTTTCTCAGTAACTACGCTAGATATCGAGTTAAAAATTATACCCAATACTAAAGCCTACAGCTTCGTAGATCCTATAAACCCGCAATAAGTTTTTAATACCCACTGAAACAGGATTCCTTATTGAATTCTATTCGTGTTATTATTTTGTTTCACTTTTCAAACTTCGCTTTTTTCAACTTGATGACTACGCCTGTGACCAAATGTGTCAAAAATATGACATCAAGCTGTTCAAACAGCCGTGTTAAGTAAACGTCAACGAGTGAATGCGCTACCCTATTATGCGTTAGTGTCGGTAATGCAGGTTCCATAATGCTCTACCCAAGTAAGCGCTAGTGTCGGTAATGCAGGTTCCCTAAAACATGGCGGATTTCCCTAAAACAAGGCGCCGAGTAGATGCGCGAACTCGTTTTTTTTTTGTTGAAGTTTGCCTTCTGCTTGTTTTATTATTCTGTGGAGAGACGGTGACAAACGAGATACAGTACTTCTAGTGTCACTAGTGTCAGAACCAGGTAGTCTACAGTCAGTGCGGGTGTGCGGGCACTGCGGGCAGCAATGGCAACATCACCAGACGGATGTATGTAGCAGACAGAACAGAAGTACAAGAGAAGAGAGAAGAGAAGTCAATTTCGCCCGTCGTCCAAGTTGCAAGTCGGTGAAGTGAAGTGAGAGTACACAGAGAGGGGCCCAGTGGCCATTTTGATGTAGGGAGTGAACAGTTATTTGGGAAACTTCTGTCGGGAAAACGTGTCCCGTTCGCGAAATAAACAATATTCCGGCTCCCAGGATCGGTAGCTAGTGAGACCCATGGCTTGTCTAAACACCCTAAAACAGGAAATCAGGACATTAGAGGAAATATTTACAAAACAACACGAACGGTTTCAGATTGTGTCCGCGAGTGTTGACGAACTGAGCTGTAGGTTTATAGGGAAAAACGGCAAGAAATACGAAATTCACGCCAACATAACGGTAAGTTGCACGCGCTGCCCTGTCCCCGGATCGATTCCGACCCCCCAGCTGGAATTTCCACATCACAATTAACGTCCATAACAAAGGGATCCGTCGATCCATCTTGTTGTTTTTATCTTTTTGACATTTAACATATGTGGTCGGTTCTCATTTGCATGATCGCATGCAGGCCTCCTTTCTTCGTCTCGGGCCCACGTTCGCTGGGACGTGAGCGAGAGTCTCGTCGAGTTACAACAGTCTCTCTGTTACTTGTTTTGGAGACACCAGATCTTCATCCTCAGATCACAACCAATGAAAGATTATTTATTATTGTTTGGTATAAGGATTTAATATTATCATCCCTCTCTGTCTCTCTCTCTTCTTCTTAAGACCATGTGAGAGAGAAGTGTCAAATTAGGACTGGGACCGGGACTGGACCAATCAGGATCCTTCCAATTAAAAATTAAACAAAATATTCTTGTGGCTGGAATAATGTAAACAAGGATGAGTTCTTTATTTGTTTTATTTATAACTGAAAGAAAGAGTCAGTCATTTTCTAAATTTACATCCTTTTACTTGTTTCGGGGATACCAAAACTTCGTCTTCAGACCAAAACCAATGGATCTGGTATTGGCATCAATCTCAATCCTGGACTCGATCAATCAGGATCTTTCAAATTATTAAATGTGTCTTGAATAATAATAATTGAAATGTGAGTTATCAAAGCTTATCTCGTATTAACGTTAACGGTTCGTTTAATTTGTTTCTTGACAAAAGAAAGTCGAGTTTCTAAATTTACACCCTTTTACCTGTTTCGGAACATCGATATCGGCAGCATATCTCCATCTTCAGATCAGAAACAATTAGAGATGTGTCAGTCCGGTCGGACCCGTTCCGTTGGAACGGGTCCGATAGTGGAACGATTCGGACCGGGTCCGAGACATGAAACAGAACGGGTCCGTCGTTCCACTCGGTCCGGTTCCGTGAATGAATGAAAGGAACTAACACGACTCCGGCTCCGGCTCCGGCTCGGACCTGCTGGCCTGGACCGGTGTACGGGTGGTACGGACACAGTGAACGGAGAACGGAACGACTGTGCTGTGAGGGTGACTGGTAGACTGGTACGGTACGACTAGGGGTTGGGGTGGATGAGGCTATTATTGCTATTGTATGCTACATTTTTTATGCTACTTAACGCCTAACGTATACCTACCAAATAATTTTCTTATTAAACTAAGTACCTTCTTGATTGGGATTCGACCGGATAAAGTTTTTTTTCGACCAGATAAAAATTGAAAACAATTATTTATAGCAAGTTTATACTTATTGTAATCTAGATTTTAACCTTTAAGTGGTAAGGTGGAACCGACTTACTCTTACGCCAACGCGGTGTCTCACAGGCACGGAAGACATTAATGCATCATTGGGGGGTTATGCAATATTTTTGTGTTAATATATGCTTGTTATTTAATTTTTTGAACCTATAATAATCGGATACGTTTGTGTTTAATTATTTTTTATTTGACAAAAAATAAAAAAATTCACTTTTAAAATAACAATCTCAAAAAATTAAGTTAAAATTCCTAGTCAACAGGTGGCAATAAAATATAATCAATAAATATTTGATTATATTTTTTTTATTTTTTTTTATTTATGGTTGCAATAAACTGCATTATGTTACTTTCCGAGATGTGCAATAAATTGAAGCAAACGTAATTGCATAGTTCTTTTAGGAACGTGAAGACGATAATAGAAAATATTGTTCTTTATGAGACAGTTATTTACTTCCTTTCGATGAATGAAAAGTTTATACAAAGCAATATTTATGTTTGCTTTACCCACAATTCGGTGTAATTAATCATAAAAATAAAGTATTCTTTACGGTAACCCGGTGTCTGCCAGACACAGAACAGGACATGCTATACTTAAAAAATTTATTACTCGCTTCCTGTGTGCACAAAAATTATGAAATTTTGGCTTTAGTTTCCTAAAGGTACAGTGAAAGAATACACGAACGGAAAAAATTATTTCAAAAGTAATAACAAAAATATAGCACATTGAAAATGTGTCAGTGTCTGAGAGACACCGCGTTACCACTTAAAGGTTAATTAAAAATATGGCGTAAGAACTATTTGATTATTGAGTAGGACTTGAAATTACAAAAAACAAAATTTATAAAAAATTATTTAATTATTAAAATATAATTTATCAACCCTATAAGGTACTCGAACATAGGTATAATGAGATCTGCATGTACCTAATATGTAGGTACCTACCTATGCGCGCGTATATAGGATGATGAAAGAGAAAATCAGGTGTTTAATTATTTTTTTTATTTAATATTTTTTATGTTTATTTTGATACTTGGAACTTTTACTTAATGGGGTAGGTAAGGCAGACAATTAAAAAATTCCTAATTGTTCTGAAAGAATAGCGAAAAATTCAAAACTTGTTAGACCGTTATAGGCGCAGAAAATGGCGTAGGTATATTTTAGGATTTTAGGAAGTAAACTTAATTAAATTAAGTTAAAAATAAAATTAATTGGTGTGCCTCGAATTGGAGAGAGAAATTCGTTCCATTCCATAATGATGAACTTATGACTGACTGGACTGGACCGACGAGAACCGGACCGGGAGTACCGAATACCGATTGCCGTTGCCGATTCTGATTAGGTGAGGCAGAACGGATCCGTGGAACGGGTCCGATGGAACGGGTCCAAGCGTGGAATGAATCATATCGTTCCCGTTCCAGCCTGGACCCGGACCGACACATCTCTAGAAACAATTAATTTAACGATTTTAATATTTTTAATTTCTCTCTTTCTCTCTCTCTCTCTTTCTTTCTCTTTCTTTTTAGGACAAGTGAGGCATGGTTGGATCAATTCTGGACCAATCAAGATCCATCTCATTAGATGATTATAACAACTGTCAAAAGGAGTGGGACTGAAAAATTTAGAAGTCTCTGTCATCTGTCAGTTAGTAGTAGTCTATGTTTTGACGTAACTTTTGATTTTAGTAGCAGAATTTTACCATTTTCTTGATAGTGACGCTCTAAGTTTCTTTAAATGTAAAGAATGATAAGCGGGGTTATGTTTCCTTCCTATTGTTGGCTGCTTAAAAGATATAAGAATTTATTCTGTTGACAGAACAACAAAAAGTCAAAAGATGACGACACAATTGTCATCATCTGTCAGTGGGGCTAGTCCAAGTTTCGAGCTGTGTCATAACTTCCCAATTTTTGGGAGCAGAATTTTACCATTTTCTTAATAGTGACGCTCTATACCTTTTCAATGTCAACTTCAGAAAAAGTAACCTCTATTTCAGAAAAAGTTAAATCAAATTCAGAAAATGTTAAATCAAATACAGAAAAGGTAACTTCAATTTCAGAAAAGTAAAATCAAATTCAGAAAAGGTAACTTCAATTTCAGAAAGGTAAATCAAATTCAGAATAGGTAAAAGCAATTTCAGAAGATTAGATTTAAGGGTCTTCCTGTGAATAAATCATCTTTTATAAATGCATTTATTATACTATAGGTACATAATATATTTATTTTCATAATTTTTTCGGTGTGATGTATGTAAGGCTCCTGGTGCATGGGTGACTCTGGCGACGGAGCCCAAGATCATGGGTTCGATCTTCGCTCAGCCCACACTATTTTGCAGATTAATTTTCGAATGTTTATGACAAATGTAATATGCGATCGATTGGGCGGTGAGGGCCAGTGGGATTGACACCGAGACCGAAAGGGCCTTGAAGGCCTGGGCGTTTGGGGTGCATAACACCTTCCGTCGATACCATTACACATTGGGGCACTCCACTTGCTGCTAGAAACTTAAAATTTATTAGGTACCTTCTGTTTCAACTTAGTGTATAGTATAATACGCGTTCGTAGGTTTCATCGCCTTCAAATTTTGCCTACGTCTTACCATCTTGTTAATATTTTAGTTCGGTATACCTTCATGACACTTGTGATAATTTTGATTAAGCGCTTGTGAAATCACTACCCACTTTAATGAATTATAACATAAAGTTTAAACACTTGAATAATATGAATTAATGGTACTATTAATACAAAACATTTATCTGAAGGTAATAAAATTTGTACTTTTTCCTAAATTGGAATTACTTATTCTCAAGTTGTTTTTACTTTTTCTGAAGTTGACTTTACCTATTCTGAATCTGAGTTTACTTTTCTGAAATTGAAATTACTTTTTCTGAATCTGAATTAACTATTCTGAAATTGAAGTCCCATTTTACTGAATTGGATTTTACTTTTTCTGAAATTGGTGTTACTTTTTCTGAAATTGACGTTGAAAAGGTATAGAAGTTTCTTTAAATGTAAATAATGATTAGTGGGGTTATGTTTCCTTCCAATTGTTGAATTTAATCTTTTTTTTTTTAACATGACAATCTATTACAATGAACGGGCTACCATAATTATGTTTTTATAGACCTTTTTTTCATCCGGAACTGCTTCTAGTTAAAAACAACAAACATTTTTGTCACAGTCCGGTTTTATTTTTCAGGAGACGTACCCGGCCGTTCCGCCGGTATGGTTCGCGGACTCGGAAGAGACCAGCATCACTAACGCTGTCCAGATCCTGTGCAACACGGAAGGTCTCAATAATCATGTCCTCAATCAGGTGATTCTGCTCGTGAGAGAGCTGTGCCGCCTCCATGCCGTACCGGAACCTCCCGACATCGATAGGCTCAGGATACCCAACCTGAGAGCCACCGAATGGTAATTGTTTGCTTAAATAATTAAATAATTAATTAATTAAAAATAATAGGTAGGGTTATGTTAGATCAGGTTTAATTGGCCAATTAATTTATTTATTCATTTGAATAATTAATTAGGAGACTTGTTGATGTAATAATAAGAAATTTCCTGGTTTTAGTTGACCTTTTTTGTTTGTCATCAATCGTTACAATCATGACATGCGTCATTACTACATGTCATGATGATGTAGTGGCACCACTGAAAATCTTGTTTGAATCTAATAAAAAGAAGAATGTGAGAAATGCGAGGTTATGTTCATTGTTGTTGTCGCTTTTCTGTTGACTTATCCAATAAATCTTTTTTGTTTTTATAAAAAGATTTATTCATCTTCTGTCTTCTAAGGAATGAATCAAATTAAATTAAATACAATTAATTAAGGTTAGAATTCAAGTTTCTTGCCTTGACATTTGTCATTTTTTGATGATGTAGTGGCACCAATGAAAGTCTTGTTTGACACTAGAAAAAAAGAAGAAGGTGAGAAATGTGAGGTTATGTTCATTGTTGTTGAGGTTTTTTTTGTTTCCATGAAAAATTTTCTTAATCTTTTGTCTTCTTGGATGCTGTAAATATGTAATTAAATACAATTAATTAACTTTCAAGGTTAGAATTCAAGTTTATTGCCTGCTCTAATCTTGACAGAGAAACTCTCTGTTTCTGGGAAGAATTTTTGAAAGAAACCCAATCGACTCATTCAGTGGCATTATCGTTTCAGTATAACGGCGGGCAGCGGTGGAGGCGGAGACGGCGGTCCCGAGGCGATGGAGGACGAGGGAGTGGACAGCGAGGCGGACATGTGTGACAGTGACGTGGAGGAGGAAGACAGCGACGCGGACGAGGAGCTGGCCATGGAGATGGAGGACTCGAGACCGAAAGCGGACGAGATGGGCGTCGAGCACCTGGCGACGCTCGAGAGACTCCGACAGAACCAGCGGCAGGACTACCTCAAGGGCTCGGTGTCGGGCTCCGTCCAGGCCACCGATCGCCTGATGAAAGAACTGAGAGACATCTATAGATCTGATTCGTTCAAGAACAAGATATACCAAATCGAACTGGTGAACGACTCGCTGTACGAGTGGAACGTCCGTCTGATGGCCGTCGATCCGGACAGTCCGCTCAGCCACGACCTGCAGATGCTTAAGGAGAAGGAGGGGAAAGACGCCATACTGCTGAACATGCTCTTCAAAGATTCCTATCCGTTCGAGCCGCCCTTCGTTCGGGTCGTCTATCCCATCATTTCAGGTCGGTTTATTTATTTATGCGTTTATTTAACTGTTTATTTAACATGTCTGTGTGAAAAAACAGGCGGTTACGTCCTGGTAGGCGGAGCGATCTGTATGGAGCTACTGACCAAGCAGGGCTGGTCGAGCGCGTACACAGTCGAGGCGGTCATAATGCAGATCTCAGCCACGCTCGTCAAGGGCAAGGCGCGCATCCAGTTCGGGGCGCCGAAACTCTGTTCCGCCTACAGTCTGGCACGCGCCCAGCAGAGCTTCAAGTCTCTAGTACAAATACATGAAAAAAATGGTGAGAACGATAATTATTGTCTGTTAAGTTACTGATGGATTGTTTTTCAGGTTGGTTCACGCCGCCAAAAGAAGACGGCTAATGAAAAGACTGTGCCAACCGTCACCTGTGCAGACTTCACACATTTCTCTTAGTTGTCCGTTCGTCAAAAAAATTGACTTTTCCTTCAAATTTTTTCTTAGTGCCTACACACAACACTCACACATACGATCGTCATTACTGTTGTCATGATTCATGTTTGTTTCCAAGAATACACGACTCATTCCATCCATCCCCTTCGTCTTGTCATCTGTCATGGTCGTTCCATTCATTGATTCGTTCATTCGCGACTAGAAAATTGAAACCATGTGTACTGTAAAATATAACGAAAGCATTAGCGTTATTTCTTTATTATTATTATTATTATTATTATTATTGTATAATAGTTGAGGTGGATATCGTAAAAAAGTTAACGTAACGTCGGTAATAGGTTAGTTAGTTAGACTCGGTATCAAATTAATCTTGTATAACGTTCGTTTAGTTCTTACTTTGGTAAAATCGACTCTCGTTACCTTTTTTATAATATTCCCTCCACCTCTTTAAGTTAACTCTGGATCTTTCTACACCACCGCTATTTCTATCGATCGATACTGTCGTATTATTATTCTTATTATTATTGTTGTGTTCTCTGAGACGAGTGTGAACTTTCTGCTGAAGTTCGCGGGCAGTGACCGGAACCGGTTACGGAAACTTCTCATACACGAAACAACTTTCGACGACTGTTCATTCATTCATATTTTATAGCGAGGACTGTGATTTTTCATTCATTTGTTTTGTGGTAGGGTTTTTTTGTTCTTAATCGCCTCACCAGCACCACCGGTGCCGGTGCCGGTACTGGTACTGTTACTGTTACTAATCGGGCCAGTATTGAGCGTTATTGGAACGTTACTTAAACACGACCGATGCTGACAACGCGTGCTCCAAGTTGAGTATAATGTAAAGTCAGGTTGGTGTTAAGGTTTATTAACGTGACCTGTACTACTAACTGTGTTGGTGTCGGTAGTAATTGTTTCAGCTAACGGTGCAATTACTTGATTGTTCGTTGTTTCGTTTCCTTCGATTGAGTTTTTTTTTTATTTACTTTTTGTATTGTTTCTAGTTTCTATGATCATTATCGATTATTTACTATTATTATTATTATTCCTTAATGAAGTGTATTGTAAAAAGAAGAGCGCGTCGATGAGCGTAATGAACCATTAATTAACTAAATAATGATTGTGCTTCACTTTCGTTAGTTGATTATCCGTGATTGATTGATTGATCGAATTCTCTCTCTTGTTCGTTATTTTTTAATGTCGTAATCGGCGATATGCAATATATTTATGTTGAACACAACGCTGCGTTGTGTAACGGTGCAGTGTTCATGTACTTGATATTGAAAGGTCCAAAAATGAGTAAGTAACGTGTAACTGAACGATTGATTCAAGCAGTGTGGAAGGACTTGATGATTGATTTGTATTTTTTTTTTTAGTCTTAACTTAACGAGTAATTACTGTTGTTGATTTATTATTAACGATACGCTATTATTACTTAGTTCATTGTGACGACTTGATTTGCAGTAAATTAATCAAAAAAATGTCTTCTGACGATGCGTTATATTATTAATCGGAACTGGGGTTTTTATGAAACCAATTACTTAATCAGGAAGCGACTCGTTTCAGGGTTAAAATATTTACAGCCATTATTATAAAGGCCCATTAAGCTAACGGGCATATTTCAGATACCATTTTTAAAGCTAATATCGACCTCAAATGACTTTTATTAACATTTTTGTAATAACTTTCATGCCAAGAATCAGTAAAATGTTCGTTTTTCCACCCAGAGTCGATACCTTTTCTAGAAACGGCCCTAGAAATCTGCCCGTTAACTTAATGAGCTTTTATAATCAATTGCTAGACATTTGTGTTTTATTATTGTTGATGACAATGTAAGCGGATCAAATTTGAGGACTCAATAAATTTTTGATCCAATCGTCACAGTTGTCATGAATGTCTCATTTGTTTGAAAAATCTGATTTTTTTAGGTTTGTAAAAAAAGCTTACAAGTCTTTTAAGTTTTTATAATCAGTTCTGTCATAAATAAATAAAGACAACTGGCAAAAGGATGTGAAGGAAAGTGTTTAAAAAAAAAAACACAAACCTTTAATTATGTCTGTTCAAAATGTCAAAACAAATTGATTGAGAATTTGTTAAATTGGCAAACAAGAAAGTGACATATATGTCAAAGTGCTATCATTTTTTCATGACAACCAGAGAGGAGCATGAATTTAATAATGTAATAAAATAAAATGTCATTTGTCATAAATGGAAACGAGAGGAAATTTTAAACAAATTGTCAAAATGAGAAAAGCATTCCTGTCAAATGATAATCACTTATCTCTTGGCAATTATTATTATTATTATTATTAAAAAATTAATTTAATGATCGTTATAATAATGTTTCATAGAAGCTCCTGATGATTTGTTCGATTATAATAATAATTTAATTAACGATGGTTCGTGAAAACGCATCAATACTCGGGGTCTGTTGTACAGTTCTTATTAATCGTTGAGACGATTTTGATTGGTACCAATGCCGGTGCGGGTGCCTATTCCTATCCCTTGTAAGTCGTTTGTCTTTAAGGCCCCTTATGTTAAATGATTTATTTTAGTTTTTAAAGGATTTAGTATGTACATACCTATACCTACAACTTGAGGATCTTGCCTAACGTTTAGTTATATAAATGTAATGAGTAAATAAGTGTAGGATTGTTTGTGATTGTCATTTGTCGTCCGGTGTCGTTTTACTACTATTATTATTTGAATCGATTGATCAGTTACACGACACTTTACCTTCTCTCGATTTACTCAGCAATTAAATAAATAATTAACTTCTCGAGGACCTGACGTTTACTAATTAAACAAAGAGCAATCTAATATTGTAGTGTTTGGAGCATTACTTTAATTAATTAATTAATTATTATTATTCTTCTTCTTCTGATTAGGATTGCAGTTTCGATTTTGAATGGTTATGATAGGCTAACTTTAGTTCTCGTCTTCTACTTATTTAGTGTTTTAATTTAGTTATCGGCAGCAGATGGATTATTTGTGTATAAAAAAAAACTGTGTGTTCCGTTTGCTGTATTTCAATCTTAAGCAGTACGTTATGTGCTTCTAGGTCTTAAGTTTAATAAACGTTTATTATTATTATCCAGTGGTTTTATTTATTCATTTGTTTTCATTTTCAATAACGACTTTAAAATATTTTCACATGAATGGACATAACCAGTAAGTGATTAGAAAACCTTGTGGATTTATTGCCACGATTATCACCACAATGTAACTTCTGTAACACAATGGGTGGAGTGCTAGAACGCTAATTAAAGATTTGTCAGATAATTATTGATTTTAATTTTTAAATTGCAAATTTTGAAAATGGGGTGAATATTTTGAATGGTCTTTCATTTTTTATCAGTAATTAACTCTTCTAAAAGGGAGTAGAGTTTATTTCCAGCAATATCAGACCAACATTTTGATAATACAGGACATTTTAAAATCAGTAATTATCTGGCAGATCTGTAATTAACGTTCTAGCACTCCACCGTATGACATCCACAAATAGATCCATATACCTCCTCACTACTTCTAGCCTCCTATTAACAGGCGCCATGTTGAGGGGAAAGTTGTTTACATGATCGCATTTTTCTCTTGTCCCGACTATACCTCCTCAAACTTCTAAACGCAAAATAACAGGAGCCATGTTGAAGGGAAAGTTGCATACACGATCGCATTTTTCTCTTGTCCTAACTATACCTCCTCACTACTTCTAGCCTCCTATTAACAGGCGCCATGTTGAGGGGAAAGTTGTTTACATGATCGCATTTTTCTCTTGTCCCGACTATACCTCCTCACTACTTCTAGCCTCCTATTAACAGGCGCCATGTCGAAGGGAAAGTTGAATACATGATCGCATTTTTCTCTTGTCCCGACTATACCTCCTCAAACTTCTAAACGCAAAATAACAGGAGCCATGTTGAAGGGAAAGTTGCATACACGATCGCATTTTTCTCTTGTCCTAACTATACCTCCTCACTACTTCTAGCCTCCTATTAACAGGCGCCATGTTGAGGGGAAAGTTGTTTACATGATCGCATTTTTCTCTTGTCCCGACTATACCTCCTCACTACTTCTAGCCTCCTATTAACAGGCGCCATGTCGAAGGGAAAGTTGAATACATGATCGCATTTTTCTCTTGTCCCGACTATACCTCCTCAAACTTCTAAACGCAAAATAACAGGAGCCATGTTGAAGGGAAAGTTGCATACACGATCGCATTTTCTCTTGTCCTAACTATACCTCCTAACTACTTCTAGCCTCCTATTAACAGGCGTCATGTTGAGGGGAAAGTTGTTTACATGATCCCATTTTTCTCTTGTCCCGACTATACCTCCTCAAACTTCTAAACGCAAAATAACAGGAGCCATGTTGAAGGGAAAGTTGTACACATGATCGCATTTTTCTCTTGTCTCAACTATACCTCCTCACTACTTCTAGCCTCCTAATAACATGAGCAACATTTAGGGTTAAAAGGAATAAATGAAAATGATTGATGTTATAAGTAAATAAAAAAATCATAGAGAATAGTAAGAATTTATTATTATAAAATATAATAAAAATATTTTTATTGTAAAAAATTATTAATTGAACGTGAATGAATTCATAACTCACACTGCTGAAAGGGTTTATTTAGAACTTTTATTTAGAATTATTTGGTTAGTTATAGAAAACTTTTCAGCTTCAGGGTGTCCTCTATCATTCAGCCCGTCCCATATATAGCCGCTGCCCATTCCGATACGTACTGCATATTTCAATTTTTCTATCAAAAGGATGGAAGCAGCATCAATTACAAGGTAAACAAGTGTCCCTCCATCGACCTTGTAAATTGAGTCGATCTTCCAGAGTTCGGTTTTTAGTTCTGTTTTTACACTAAGCGCTGATTTCTTTATCCTCTCCAATATATTATCGTAGTCTATGTTAGGCATAACTGAATCCCGGACGTACATATGACCGAGGTTCCAACGCATCTCACCGACCATTGCTTCTTCAACCGCCAGAAGCGACCTTTCCTCGAAAGGTGACAGTTTCTTCACAGCATCGATTAACCATAGCCTGGAATATTCATTGACGCAAGTAACTCTTACGTATGGCTGACGGCGGGATGGAACGAGTTCGTATTTATCGAAGATTGGAACCGGGTCATCTTTATCTTCAACAGCATACATAGCGTCGATTAGAGCGTCCAACAGATTACTAGAACACTTCTCTGGAAATTCTTCGATGCCAACCTCGATAATTGCCATCTGCACAATTTTTTCTTGGAATTGAGTTTTATCAATAAATCCAATTCCAGTTACTTTATAGCTCTAAAAAAATATATTTTGATTAGGGGGGCCCTAACTTGACACTATCAGTTACATAATTTATAAAAATTATAGCTACCATTTTGCAACTGCGATGATCCGTGGGCGTTGACAGTAAATAAAAATTCTGGTTCTGTCCCTGGAGTGATCTGAAAGTAAAAGAAAATTCTGGTGAGTATCTCCTTTAAATGCCCACAATTCCCACAAATGTTGTGGCTGGAGCAATAAAGACTTTTTTACCTGTTGCTAGTCAAGCAAACCATAAAATTACATTTCTCTAGCAATTTTTGACTGTTATTATTGTAAAGATTGTGGCCTTACTCTTCACACTTTGATCGGAATCCCCTTCCCCCCTAATCCACATGCATTCCTCAATTCATTAGTAATTGGATGTAATTTATTGGACCATTAAAATTAACTTTCAACAAGCAATGTGTAACATCAGACAAAATTTTGCATTTTTGATCTTTTATTCATTTTCAATGTGACTAGGTAATTAGACTTATCACATATTCGATCACATATTACTTAAAGTCCAAATAATCACACAATATAATTTTTAAAATTTTTAACAGAGTCTCAATCAGGATTTAGGGTACGGCCTTGACCTCGTCATTCATCAGATAGACAATCTCTACCCTACAAGTCCAACTTGAGAATTTTTGATCGAAAATACTTTGGATCGTGAACGGGGTATATTGTGTTGATTGTGAACCGATTATATATACCTATGCCGTTATCTGTCAGTCCGGTCATGGTAATGTCAACATGTATGACAAGTGGCATGTTGACTTTGTCAGTTGTCATATTTTAATTTTATTTTTATTGTATTGGGTTTTGATGGTGTTGGTGTAATTAATTGGTAATTAAACATCAATGGGATCTACGTGTTTTACTAAATTGCTTGAGAATTCCTGTGGCTAACCCAAAACAAGAAGTTACAAATAAAATAAAAACAAAATGCAAACCGCTAACCGTTTTTCCATTATGGCTGTCAGCGTGTCAAATGCGACGTTGCCATCATTTATATTTTAATATAACATTTCAAAAGATTAATGAATATTCGCAAAAAAACTGTATTAGACAGCCACTGTTTGCTAGTACTCTATACTCTATCTAGTACTTATAATACTGAACTAGTGAAAAAATTATTATTACGAAATAATAATCTTTTTTAATACAACTGGACTGGAATAGTCATTCAAATTAATTATTAATTTAGTCAAAGCTAGAATATTTAAATTCTTTTTAGTCAAGCCAGACGATGCATGGCTCACTCGATGTATCTCGGGATAGAAATTTTTACAATAATTTCATTCGCACATTGACATTGATAATTTCACCAAATAATATCACAAGATATAAGTAACAAACGTAAATCTGACAACGTTGCACAGTTTGATTTGTTAATTCGTTATATTTTGTATATGTCAATCTGTCATGTCATGTACTCGGGTGAAGTTAGCAACGAAAACTTAGAAATGGGAGTGGCTACACATCCGGCTCCGGTACGATGATAATTTAATTAGGTACATAATCTGCTATTATTAAATTAAATATTAGATTAAATTTAATCAAGTAGTTTAAAAGTTATTCAAGAAAAATGATTTCCAGTGGCGTCCTTTAGGAGGCTGTATCTCCGTAGGGAGGGCCGCTAGGAAAAAAAATTATAGGAACTTGTCATCTTTTTTTCTTAAGTTCTATCTGATTCCGAGAGATTTCCCACATTTTCCCAGACACCCTGTATTTTGATTCGGAATTTAAAGAAAAAAACGGTGGCCGTTTATTTTAAACCTTATTGTTAATCATATTGTAGATGATCCTAATTTTCGATTTTCGGCCATAAAACCTCGCCTTGTCCAGGCCCAGAACGACCAATGTGATTTTTTGAATTGGTAATTGTATACATCCGCGACTCCTAAGTTTCATCAATTTTTTCGGGACCGAGGAGCGAATTAGGGGTGCTGGGTGGGTGAGACGCTAAAAACAGCCATTGCAAACTAATATTAAGGTCACAACTAAGGCCTCTTTGACACTACGGTGGAATTTCTATTTTTTTCTTCACTTTCAGGGCAGGGAAAATCTTCGAGAATAACGGTAGCACGATTTTTATTTTCAAATTTGCGTTTATTTTGCATTTATATTCCAAAAATCGTAACATCAATCCTGTGGTCTTTTCACGATATGAATAAGCGGATATATTGCAAAATACGTGCCTGAATACGTTTGGGAGCGGTTCCCATTGTTGTATAAGTGGTTT
The DNA here is from genome assembly GCA_910589415.1 of Malachius bipustulatus. Classification (NCBI taxonomy): domain Eukaryota; kingdom Metazoa; phylum Arthropoda; class Insecta; order Coleoptera; family Melyridae; genus Malachius; species Malachius bipustulatus. The sequence continues at coordinate 30,210,426 of OU342637.1, forward strand.
CATCATCATCCATAGTTAGATCTGAGAGCTTGTGTCAGGACCGTACTGTCGTTGCAGTCCCAAAATCAATTTTTAAAGTCGTTTTGTGGCCTTCCCTTTCATTTGCAAAGCTAATGAATACCTTCCTGGTGTTACTATAGGTATGTTCTCCACCCCTATATAGGTGCCATAGCGAAACTGTAGAAGCCGCGGATGTATATAATGACCTTTGAATTTTTTTTTGCCCGGTCCGTGGGTTGTGAAAACTCGTCTTCTCCGAGCCCAGAACAACCGCCATGAATTTGGAATTTAAGATTTCCAGCTGTAAAAATGATCTTGGATTACAAGAACTGCCCATTACGAGTTGCTAGGGTTTTTTATTCTTACATGCAAATGTTCTTACACGACTTCATGAAATGGCATTTCATTGTCGTTCAAGCAATAATAATAGCAATAGCTGACTATGTAATAATTAAATTATCATCGTACCGGAGCCGGATGTTTAGCCACTCCCGTTGCTAACTTCACCCAAGTATGTCATGTCACTCACGTCAAATCTATAATTTTAGGTCAATTTTAAATTTTAAATAAAATTTTCCCAAAATTCGAAGTTAGACGCACTGATTAGATTAAATTAAACTATCGAAATTAACTCTGGATGTACATGTACGTAATAAGGACATTAGTGGAACCGGAACCTGTAAAAAATAATCTCTGGTGGACGGCTCACGTTTTGATTTTGAATAAACCGACCCCACTTTCCCGCAATAACTGCCTAAATTTTACCCTGGAACCGGTCCCATTCTTTTTGCCCTTATTCTTATCTCACCTTTAGGAAGAAAGTGAAGAAACTACACACCACAGAATCATAAACAATCAGATGGCAAACTTCAATAAAAAAAACCGAGTTCGCGCATCTGCTCGGCGCATAGAGATCCGTCATGTTTAGGGAGGAACTCATAGGGAACCTGTATTACCGACATTGACGCTTACTATGGTAGCGCATTCTCATTCTCACAAAAAGTTGGGAAGGTCAAATTTAAGTTTATAAGCGTCAGATTTTTCATGAACGTACAACTGTCATTAATAAGTTGGCATATTTAAAAAAAAAGGTAAACTTTTGCTGCGTTAGAGGTTGTTTTAACAATAAGAGAGCATTCTACTTGTTCGCGTTGCCTAAAGGATCTTAATATTTTAAACTCATTATAGTCCTCTATCAATACTTTATCTGTTACTGGGATTTTCTGAACAAAAAATGCACCCAGCCCCATCAGCAGACAGTTATGATTGCAGAAAAAATACGGAGCTCAGAATTTCCGTATTCCTAGAAGTTTGTCAGGTAAGTTTTATTACATTTTGATGAAACTTATTTTTAAGGATCAGTATATGGGAACTATAAGATCACACTGCCATTTGTGTGTCTACCATAAGACGGTTTTTCTTAGTAACTGCACGTTAGATATCGAGTTAAAAATTATACCCAATACTAAAGTCTACTGCTTCGTAGAACCTATAAACGCGTAATATAGTTTTAATACCCACTGAAAGAGGTTCTCGAATTCTACTCGTGTTATTATTCTGTTTCATTTTTCAAACTTCGCGTTGACTAAATGTGCCAAAAATATGACATCCAGTTCAAACATAACCGTGTTAGGTAAACATCAACGAGTGAATGCGCTACCCTAGTAAGCATTAGGGTCGGTAATGCCGGTTCCCTAGGAACTCAGGATCTAACGCCGTGTCCTAGCTGCATCCGGGTAATGCGTTGCGTGCGATGCGGGGAACGCACGCAACGCAAACTCGCACGAGAAATTTTGAGTGTGTCCTAACTGAATGCGTGCGGTGCGGGCGAGAGAATGGTTTCCAATCCAACTATTTCTGGTGCAGCTTCAGATTAAATACGTTTTAATTTGGAAACCAGTAGGTTGTTGGAGCTTGAAAGACTTGAAAATCACAGAAAGAAACATGTTACTTAAGAGAAAGAAACAATAAGACGCAAGTAATCTATAGAAATAGGTATAGATTTGATAGATAGATAAATAGCAGGTAGGTTAAATATAAAAAGGTCTACAATAGAAGTTAATAGACCTCATACTTACTTTAAAAACCTAAATTCGAGACATTTTCACATTCCCAGTGTACCTTGACTCTTGTTCTTGTAAAATAGATTTCTCTTATTGCACAAAATGTTTCGCTTTGGCACGAAGGCAATCGAAATTAAAAAAATTCCTGCCCGCCGCAAAAATCGCAAGATTTTGACAGATGAAAAAACTAAATATTTCAATTTAAAACAATGCGTGAGTTGCGGTGTCGTTTTATCGTACGACTTTGCGGGCAAACGCGTCTACTGAGGACACTCCCATTGCTTTGCATGTGTTTTATTTTAATCGTTCCCCGCAACGCACGCACGCAACGCACGCAACGCAGTCCCCGGATGCAGCTAGGACGCGGCGTAAGGCGCTGCCAGCGAGTTTGCCTTCTGATTCTTTTTATTTTATTATTCTGTGACACTACCACAGATATCTGTGCTGTCAATGCCAATAATCACTAAACAACCAACGATCCAAATCCAATGCAATGACCAATGAAATTGAAGACTGAAGAGAAGAGTGGAGTGAAGACTGAAGAGTAAAATGAAAACAGTGTTTCCAGCCCGATGATAGCTAAAGTCAGTAGATTTCACTGAAAAAAAGGGAGGCAAGGCATCAGTAAAAATCGGTAGATTCCGGAAATAGGCAACCAATTATTCACTTTACCTCGCCACTATATGCGCATGAGCGCATGCGTGAACGTGAAGAATTCAGACCAGCTGTCTTTGAATTACTTACTCACGCGTGCGCAATATAGTGGATCTCACATCAAATCAAATCACAGTAGAAAACATAGAAATAAGCATAATAGTACCAAATAACCCTTCCAAAATAGCCGGGTGCAGCTTTATTACATATACTTAAACAGAATATCGGTAAATATTTTGCAAAATCGGTAGATCTACCGATAAATTTGTAGGGTTGGCACCAATGAATGAAAGAATACGACAATATAAATTTCGATAGATGTTGCCAAATTTCGATAGGAACAAGAATTTCATCTAATTCCGTCTAATTCAAGTTGTTTATACCTAATCAATATAACGAATATAATCGCAGTTGAAGTGTTTACACGCACCTATGTCTACAGCTGAAAATGTTAAAAATTCTTTGTTCTTCATTCTTCACAATAATAGTACCTACTAATAATAGAGAGGACATCGGTTCCCCCGTCCACATATAATAAGAATTATTCTTAACTTGTCATTTTGTCATGTCATCGGCAGACAAGTTAAAAATTCGGTAGATCTAACAAAATTTCGGTAGAGTTGGCAACACTACATTATATTGAGACTTACCACAGAAGGCAATCAGAAGGTACACTCGAGCTGACTCCGTTGCGCTCCGCCGGTGCTGAGTGCCTCCCCATACATGGTAAGGAACCTGTATTACCGACACTGACGCTTAATACGAAAGTATCGCTAATGTAGGTTCCCTAAAACATGGCGGATGTCTATGCGCCGAGTAGATGCGCGAGCTCGGTTTTTTAATTGAAGTTTGCCTTCTGATTGTTAGTTCTTCTGTGACCTCACCCTGCAGCTTTCCAGAATCTTTTCAACCACCTAATAACCCGGTATTGTGCATGTTTGGGGAGGCTGTTCATTTACTGAATGTAAATTCAAGTTTTATCAAATTTAAAATTATGAGACCCGATTATTTTAATGAAACTGACTGCAAATAAGTGGTTACTGTCTTGGTGTAGTCCCGCGATACACCAAAGTCTGGCCATACGCTCGGCCGCCGCCATGTTTATCCTTTTTCATCGAAAAAATGCATTGTATGAGATACGTGCATAGCACACTTAAACAATAATTAAAATACGCATCATTTTGACTAGGAGAACGTTTCTTGTAAAATCGCTTTCGCGTTATCTTTTGTTTTACCTTGATTTTATTAAATATTGAATGTAGTAGTCAAGTCCAAGAACTGATGGTTTTCATTTATTTAGAAAGCAAAATTAACCATATTATTCAATACGAATGCTATCGTAAAGTATATTTCAAATATGAAATATGTCCTTTTTCCTCTATGAAGAAGGTAAATGGGTGTTTACGTCCATAAATTCAGATGACTAGAACAATAATTAGTCAGGTGTCAATAAAAAGCCCCGCTGCTTGAGGAATTTTACAAGGATTAACATTTATTATAACCGTTTATAATGTAAAATGTTTGTTCTTTCTAAATTTGTATAAAATATACTTTTTTTATGTTAATTTGCTTTTTTTTACTATTGGAACAATAACTAACTGCACAACGACCAGGCGTTGTGGCTGGAGCTAGAGCTAAAAGGATAAACAAGGACGTTGAAGCGGCTAACCAATCAGAAACATGACCACGTATGGTCAGAATCTGGTATATCGAGGGACTCTTAATTATGTGTATCCTGGTTTTTACTATTGATTGAAATATAAATTATAATTAATTTCTAGAAAAGCATTCTTTATCTTCTGTCTCACTTTTCCATGGCCTGTTTTATTAGAATTAAATAATTCATAGTGATAACAATAGTGAAAAGGCTGAAAATTTCTGAAAAAATAAACATTATACATAGAAATAATCGTAGAGAATAATAGAAAGAAATTATTATTATTAATGTGACAAAATACATTTTTATGAGAACAGTCTGGCTGTTAATGTTAATTGACACGAGTGAATTCAGGACCAGCAGAAAGGGTCTAATAAAAGAAAAACTTTTTAGAATTGACGGCGGCGGCGTCGATTCCTATTATTAAACCTATTAGCCTCATGGTGTCCTCTCTCTCTTTCCCTGTCCCAAACGTGGCCCCATCCCATTCCCAAACGAATTGCATATTTCATAGCTATTATCGATCGTACGGAAGCCGCGTCAATTTCAAGATGGATAAGCGTTCCTTCATCGAGTTGTAAAATTGAGTCGATCTTCCAGAGTTCGGTTTTCAGACAGGGCGTTGATTTTTTTATGGCTGTCAATATGTTTTTATGGTTAATGTCAGTCATCACTGAGTGCAGGACGTAAATGTGAAACATATGCCAATGCATGTCGTCGAGATTTTCTTCCTCGACGGCCACGAGAGACTCTCCCTGAAAAGGGGACATCTTCCTTACGGCTTCGATTAACCAGTTTTTCGAGTATTCGTTAACGCAGCTGACCCTGATGTGTGTGAAATCGGGTTGAACGAGTTCGCATCTATCGAAGGCCGGAACCGGGCCTTTTTCGACGGCATACATGGCGCGGATTAGAGCTTCTCGCAGATCGACAAAGTACTCCCATGAAAATTCCAGTCTAACTAGACCGGTCTGGATGATTGCCATTTCCACGGTTGTTGGATGCAGGTCGCTTCCGTTAAGAAATAGATTTCCAACTTTCGCACTCTAAAAAAAAATTGTCCATTATGGTATACGACCCTGCCGACTGTCACACAGAGTTGCCAGGTTGTACTGATTTTTACTTATTAATGGAGATGACTAGAAATTGAATGGAGACTAATAAATCAGGATCATTGGTCATGGGCATTGTTATGAGTAATAAAAATTGATCTGGCAACCTTGTATAACATCATTCTAAACTGATAAAAAAAATGTCATGTCAGCGATCAATACAGGGTTGTTCCTGGGGAATTTTACAATGTACTAGAATCAGACGCCATTGTAATTTTGTGTACGTCATTGTAATAATTGTACTACAAATAAAGCGCCAGTTATATTCTAATTATTGTACTGTTAACTGTCATTTGTCATATCTGTCACCTGCTGCTTTTTAACAAATATTGATACTCATTATTTTAGTCCTTTCATACACAATAAGTCAATACTCATTCATTACTGATACTTTTAATTATTTAGGGGTTGGAGAGGGGCGAGTGGTTCATTGTCATTAATTTTAACAAATTGTTTTTGGGTGACAAATGACAGGTCAATAGAAAATACATCATGTTATCATACGAATGATAACAAAACAATGACAATTGACAAACAAAAGCCAGCCGATTTTTATTTTGTTTGTACCGTAAATGAGCAAGTGTTGCATCGACCTCTATTGTGCAATTAAACTGGTACAATAATTGTGCTGAGAGGGAGGAACAACTTGACAAACTCAAACTACCAGATTACTACTCGATATCTTGATAAATAAAAATTATACTCACCATTTTGCAGGCCGCGACGATCTCTCGATTAGTCTGTAAAAAAAAAAGAAAATTACGGTGACAATCTTTTAGGTAGGTACACACATTCATGTTGCATTTAAAAAAATAGCCAAAAGCCAAAACGGACCGAATAAAACACAAACAGTTCAAAGAAAAACGATTGTCCTTCTTTCAAAACCTGAATAAACTATAGGATACGTTTGAGCTTGAGGAGAGTGCACAGGAGAGTGAATTTCTACAGTACAAAAACCATGCAAGAGTGCAAAACACTCAGGCTCAAGGGGGACTAAAAATTTGTCGCTAATAAGAATCCTTGTGAAGGTGAAAGAGGAAAGACAGTTGCGGCAACCTTTTAAAGCTCGCCCCGCAAATTGAGCCCAGCACAAGCACAACCCACGCTTGAAAGCTTCTGCAGAACACGGGTGTAGATGTGGCGGCGCATATTAAACCCGTTACACGCCGAGTACCGGTCCAACCGGTTTACACGTGAATTTGACTTGTGCCACTGCCACAACACATTTTTGTGGGTCGTGGGCTTAGTTCGAGTCTTTGAATAACATTAATAACATGACCTGTAAGGGGTTGCTCGCTCTGGTAAGGGGAGCAGTTGCTCGATTGGCAATTATCTTGGAGCTAGTTTAGGTCAGGGTTGTGTTATTTATATTATGCACTACCCTGTACTTGGGCTGCATCTCAACTTGGCCAAGCATTGGTTATAGAAGGCTGTGGTAATGGGCTTTGTATATTAGAGAAGGCTGTGCATGTGATGGGTTCAAAGGAGGCTCTATGTGAGCTTTTTTATCAAATTACTCATTAAATTATTTAGATATCTGGGCTTTAGCATTAGCACCTAACACAGTACAAACACAAACGGGCATTAATAGAGCGAGAGCCTGGTGGCTTTCGATTATAAACTTACCCATTTTCTTACATTTGCAAAATTTTTACCATCAAAACAGTCTCATTTTTACCCCTACCCGAAATATCACCCACCCGTTATTATTCTTACCTTACCTTCAATTAGTTTAATTTAATTCACCACTAATAATTATTAATGGGATTTATTTCAATCTTCAGAGTACTTGAATCGTCTACTTACGACACTACACTTACAAGAATTCAAGAAACAAAAACTGCCGAGGTCTGCTGTTTTTTGTTTCATTCGATTATCGTTTCAATTCCATGAAAGAAAAATGAAATGAAAACCTTAATATTAATAACAATAACAAACAATGTTCTTCTTTATATTTAGTGTTGTTATTGGTCTTTGGCCTTTACTACAAGCTATTTGGCCAGATAGGTAGGCATAGTTGCATTTCAATATTATCATCAATTGACATTGACAATTGTGCTGCGGTCGGGCTAATTAGATTCGGCTCTGGGCCAATTAAAATGATTCTTGGCCAATTAACATTCGATCGTTGTTGAAATAATTGCCGACTTACCTTCGTTGGGCCGAAGTATTAATTGATGCACCAAAATCTCACCCAGATTTCGTGCGACTGTGGTAACATCAGCAGCATAAAGCGGTACGGTTTAATTTCCTCTAAGATAAAAGATAGTGGGATGCCAGTGCCTTATGGTTTTTGAATAATTGATCTAAAGTAACCTGAACTATAAAGGCATCAAAATTCACTCAGGTTATGAGATGTTTACTATTTCTAACTACTGTAGTATCTACCTACTGAATAATAAAGTTGATCTTTTAATGAAAAGTATATTTATGAATTCTGTTTACAAAATAAATGATTGAAATTCTATGGTTATGAAATTACTAATTAATTGATCATGAAGTTAATTGCAAAATATCTCATTTAACAGTTTAACTGATAGAGAAAATAGATCTATTTTTCCTTCACATAAAAAGTGACAAATTCATTTCAAGCATTACTTGAATAATAATGGTAATAATTGTATATCAGGTATTTCATAGTTATTATTAATATAAGTTTTAATTAATAAAACATCAATCTCACGACGAGATAAGGCAATAGAACGACACAAAAATCCTAACAGATTTCTCTGATATCACTCTGAGCAATAAAAGGTTATGTCACACTTTGCTTACTGATACGACATTTTGCCTTCCTTGGAATGTCGTGCCGAGACTGGAGAGCGGGGCCCTGGACGAAATCTCGGGATAAGAGACCGTGGTCTCCCTCTGGGGTGGCAGAAAGACTGGTGGACGGTGTCGCGTCCCGTGGGAACACGTGCCTAACACTGGTAGCGTGGTCGTCCTTCGAGGTTAGATGAAAGATGAAAATATGAGGCTCCGAATGATGAGATCCAGTATTTAGGGGCAGGTAGCAGCAAAACTTTCAGATAGTGTAAGAGATTCCTTCCATAAAAGCGGATATTCAGATGTACCAGAAATGGAAACCAATATGGCGTCCGGGAAGACAGGTGGGGTCTACTCCGTAGATAGGTTTTCCGACGAGATAAGATAGTACCCCAATTGATAGGGTAGATAGAAAGAACTATAACAATATATAAACTCTATTAGAGAAAGTTTCAGATAGTTTGAACAATTTACTTACCCGATTTATTAATCGGTCCTTAGATAAAGAGAAAAGGTAGGGGTGCGACTTGTCGCTTCAAGCACCTAGATTGGAAGATGGCTGAGCCTGTTCCAGACTCGCGAAAAGGACCAATCCTTTTGCGCAACTCAAAAGGGTGTTAGTTCATCTTCCGAAACTATATCACAGCGACATCTGTGTTTCTAGTTAATCGAAAAGGAAGATTGTAAGAGAAGGAAGTTACAGATTGTACTACAAGGTAGGGATCTTGAACTTGCCTAGTTTAGTTAGTTTTACCACTCGGCAACAGGTGGCGATGTTGGATCGAAATTCATGTTTCAATCAAATAAAGTGGCTAGGCGGGCACCTTTATAGTAGGGATTTAGACAATGATATCTTACTTAATAATATTAAATGGAGCTAATTAAAGAATAAAACCTTTAACGACGTTACACACCTCTCTTTACCGGGGTAAGGAAAGGGTTAAAGATAAACCAACTGGAAAAAGCACAGGCGTATTTCAAGTTGTTACTATACCCGAAGAAGGGTATGTTTGCGGGACAACTAGGTGACGATAAGTTTAGAGAATATGATTCAGAAATCACGTTCATAAATAACATGAACCTTTCGAAGAAATAAGATAACAATTCTGAACGAACAAACTGTCAACGACATCATTGATCTGTTTCATTGAATGAATAAAATTTCTCTTATATATGCTTACTAAGGTAACATGCAACTTTCAAAAAGGGAATAGCGTTAGGTTTACTAAAATTACATGCAACTTAAATATTAAGCACCAGGTAATAATTATTCATAAGGTATAAAACTAAAAATATTCATGCTTCATTGCAAAGGTAACAAAATTAAAAGATATGCTAGTAACGGTAGTAATAAGATAATTAAGACAACTTTCTTAAACGGTAATTGTTCTTGCCGAACAATGTCGATAAACAAAGGAATAATTTCTAGATAACTAGATATGAAGATACGATAAGATATGGTTAGATAATATAAGATAAGATAGATACGATAAGATAAGATAATATTAGATCTCCTGAGGTGGGCACGGTTTCCTCCTTTGCCGTTAGATGGTGTTTCCTTGACCAATGACAACCCTGCATTCTGATTTGGAGCATGCACCGCCACTGAAACAGTGGGGGCGCGGAAAAATCTAGAATGAGACTGTCGCGGTCAAGTAGCAAGTCTAACAAAGGAAAAGTGAAACACGATCCTCAAGGGGGTTGATGCTGTCCAAACTTGGGCATCAAAACATCTTTGTACAGGGAAAGATAAGTTTTAGAGTCCACAAGGGTAATCCATGAGCAAGATTTTTCATTTCTGAACCAGTCAAAATTTGACTATGTCGTCGTCTATGCGACTCCATAATAAATGGTTAAGAGAAAGGAAGTTTGCAGATAATCACTGCGTAGCTTATCAAATAGCGTAATTGCAATAATCATATCGATAAATCATCCAATAATCACATAGATAAACATTCGATAATCGCACAGAGAAAACGTCAATAATCGCCTGGATTATTAGATAAACATTGAGGTAACGGTAAGATAATTTATCTCACTCGGTAAGATAAGAAAAATGGAACAACCATTTTCATCGCTAAGGTAGGGGGCATTCGATATCCATGTTCAAATTCATTTACGTTAACACTGAATATCAAAATTCATCTTTGTAAATTCGTAGCTCGAATTCACATAGATTTTTATTTTCCATTTTGGAAAATATTCGCAGAGAAGATAAGTATTAGCTACCATTCTATTATGGTACTAACAGGTACAGATAAGGTAAGATAAGGTAATTCCTTTTCTTTGAAAAGAAATTTAAGATAAGAAAGGCACGAAGCTTTGACTAAAGCTTACGCCTGTCATTTTTCAAGAAGAAAATTGCAAATTCAATTTTCGTTTCCTTGAACGGTAGATAAGATAAGGTAGAGATATTCTGTTGTCTTCCGTTGAGGCAACAGAGGGATTTTTCACTTTAGCCATGCAGGGCGGAAAATCTTAAAGCACCCAAACTTGGAAAGATGGTAGATAAGATAAAAGAGATCTGCTGTCATCTGATTGGACTAGCAGAGCAGTTTTCACTTTAGCACATAGCAGGGCGGAAACTGTCGGGAAAGCACCCGTCTAAAACTAGACGGTAGATAAGATAAAGGTAAAAGATAAGATAAGGTAGATACAACGGCAAGATAGCATTTTCTTTAGTTCACTGAACATAAGAAAAGTTAAAAGATAACATTAGACCTGTAAACATAGTCAGACAAGATAGGCGAATAGTTACTTTTCAAGGTAATGATTTCAGATAACCAGAAAGATATGGGTTCTCAAAATTTGAGCGATAAAATAAAATGAGAGCCTGAGGATAGCAAATACCGATCCCAAAATTAACAACATTTATACTTTGAGATCTCACATTCACACAACTAATTTCAAGATCCTTGAGAAACGCTTTGAAAGATACGGTTTTCATTCTGCATACATTCTTCATTCATTCTAAGATACGACAAGAAACGGAGCTTTCTCAATTCTCGTATTGCTAGACCTCATTTTCTAAACGGATTTTTGTCAAATACAAAAAGAGAGATAAAGATAGGTAGGGAAATAAAACTAAAGAGAAGATATTACAAGGAACTATTCGTCGCTTTTCGGCGGGTCTTCGCCTCGATACGCCTTCAAATCTTTAGAATGCCAGCGACCTAGGGGATTGCCTTCTTGGTCTTGTAATTCGTACACTAATTTAGACACTACTTTAGATATCCGGCATAGTACGAATTTTGGGGCCAATTTAGCAGCAAAATTCTTTGCGGCATTCGAAAGTGGGTAGGTATGTTTCCAGACGAGGTCACCCTCGGTGAAAACATCGGGGCGCTTGCGTAAGTCGTAATGTTTCTTACTTACTTCGTAAGCTTTCTTGAGTCTATCACGTATATCGCTGAAGATAGGAGGTAATTTAGATATGTCTTGTTCTCGATGAACATAAGACAGATCATCAGGTAATTCTAGATAATTATCTGAGACTGGACCGTAAAAGGTTCCGTCTACAGGGACATTTCTAGCGAAAAGTAGGAAAGCTGGAGCGTGTTTAGTAACTTCGCTCACCGATAAGTTAATTGCTTGTGCAATTTTATAAACATTTTTATCCCAATCTTTATGATTGTCACGGATGTAAGACGAGATGGCTGTAAGGATGGTACGATTCGTTCTCTCGGTCGGATTCACCTGAGATAAATGCCTGGCGCTATACCACAAATTAACTTCGTAGTTTTTCAGCAAATTAGTAAATAGACTGCTTTTAAAAATTTGGGCGTTGTCACAAAGCAGAATTTGGGGCACACCGAAAATTAAGAACACTTGGTTCTCAAGAAATTTTGTAACGGCAGCTGCTGTAGCATTAGGCATTGGTTTAACCAAAACGAACTTCGAAAACCAATCAGTGACGACTAAAAGTTGGGTGTTTCTAGCCTTAGATCGAGGGAAAGGTCCCATGAAGTCAATAGAGAGAAATTGAAAGGGAAAATTGATTTTCTTATAATTACCCATGAGTCCTACGCGAGCAGTGTTTGGGGCTTTGTGTGCACCACAAACCTGGCAGTTTCTCACGTACTTTTTGACTGAGATAATCATTTTGGGCCAATAATAAACTTCAGATATTCTTGCCAAAGTTTTACTTACTCCAAAATGTGCAGAAGTTGGAGGGTCATGAAATTGAGCAATTATTTCCTCCCGATTAGGAGTAGGGACAACAATTTTCCAATCAGATAGGTTAGACACGACTTCCACTCGAGGCTTAACATGTTTATAAAGAATATTGTCTTTGATGGTAAAGTCAGGGTATTTCTCAGGAAACTCAGTAACTTTGGAGACCATGTCTTTATACCAATCATCAGGTACAAAGTTTTGGAGAGAGATAGAAGAAATAGAACGGGAAAGATAGTCTGCAGGGACATTGCAAGTGCCTTTTCGATGTTTAATGTCGAAATCAAACTGGCTGAGGCGTAAACACCATCTAGCTACACGACCCATAGGATCTTTTAACGTGCGAAGCCAGAGAAGAGAGGCATGATCGGTGTAAACTGTAAAATTTGCACCTTCGACATAAGGGCGAAAATATTCTATACCAAAGAGGACACCTAAACATTCTCTTTCGGTAACGGTGTATTTCTTCTCGGCTTTCGAAAGCATTCGACTAGCAAAAGCAATGGGGTGTTCAAAATCTCCCTCAAGTTGAAAAAGCACCGCACCTAACCCGAAATCACTTGCATCCGTCTGTATGCAAAAGGGCTTCGAGAAATCTGGGCTAGCTAGAACGGGAGCTGTAGTTAGTCGTTCTTTGAGAAGTTTGAAAGCTTGATCAGCTTCTGAGTTCCAAGTTATTGACTGTCCCTTTTTTCGGTTATGCAGCAGAGCTGAGATAGGAGCACTGATTGTAGAAAAATCCTTTATGAAACGCCTATAATATTGTAAGATACCTAGGACGTGTCTTACTCCAGTGGTGTTATGAGGAACAGGGGACTCAATAATCGATTTAACTTTCTCTTCACTAACTCGCAATCCGTTTCTATCGATAATAAAACCCAAAAAGGAGAGAGAATCTCGACAGAAGTGACATTTGTCGAAGTTGACAGTAAGATTAGCGTCTTTTAAACGCTCGTATACTTCCCTTAAAATTTCTAGGTGTTTCTCGAAACTATTCGTGGCGATAATTATATCGTCAAGATAAACGAAAACAAATGGCTCCAAAGCTGGACCTAAAATTGTGTCCATAAGTCGTTGCTGGGTTTGAGCACTGTTTCTCAGTCCGAAAGGCATTCGTCGGAATTGGAATAAACCTCTCCCGGGAACTACGAAAGCGGTCTTTGGGCGGGATTCTTCGTCCAAAGGAACTTGAAAGAAAGCCTGCTTTAAATCAATAGAGGTAAGGTAATTAGCATCTTTGAGCTTGCTCAAGATAGTATCGATTCTAGGCAGGGGATATGAGTCATGTGTGGTGATCTCGTTTAGTTTTCGACCATCAAAACACATACGGTATGTTTTGTCTTTCTTGCGGACCAAAAGAACAGGGGACACCCAAGGAGAATTACTTTTTTCGACAATTTCTAACTTAAGTAATTTATCTACCTCTTCATTCAGATATTGTTGAAGGGTTGGAGATAATGGATATTGTCTCTGTCTAAAAGGCTTAGCGTCTTTTGTTTCTATGGAATGGCATAGCACATTGGTTTCAGGGAGTATATCAACACGGGCCAAACTTTTGAATTTGTCTATCGTCGATTCAAGTCTAGACAGGTCGGTAGGAGGTAAACAAGAGATATCCTGAATCTTATTGATAGCGCAAACCGTAAGTTCATTAGGTAAGATAGGAGATAATGAAGACGAAGGATCACCGGGATGAACTTCGAAAGATTCATTTACGAAATTAATCATCATGTTGAAAATACGAGCTACGTCTATTCCCAAGATAATTTGTGGTGAAATGGAAGATACCACATGGAATTGAACTTTCTTTGTGACGTCATCTATGGTCAGGTCAAGTTCAATTATGTCGATAACAGATAGAGGGGAGCCGTCAGCATTTTTCAGGGAACACAACAAATCCGAATTTTTGGAAGGGATGGGTAGTTCACCCAGAACTTCCTGCATGGTTTCCAAATCACAAACAGAGATATTGGCGCCGGTGTCAAAGAGGGCTGTATAAGGTACGTCACACATTTTGACAGCTATAAATGGTCTATTGTCAACAGGGTTAGATAATAAGATTGGAGCTATAACAGGTATTAAAGAGTCAGCACTTATTGGTTTAGGTATGTCCTTTTTAGGAGGTATTCGAAAAGATTCGAAAAAGTTTGCAACTTTTTGCAACCATGATTTCCACTGTTCCTTTTGGATAGTGAAATCAACAAGATAACTGGAAGATACTAGTGCTGGTCTTTTGGAGAGGGAGGAGACTGATCGTCCTTTGGCTTCGAGCTCTTTTCTACAAGGGCTCGCTTTGGGCGGCTTGTCTCTTGTTGTCGCACTGCACCCTGTTGTGCAACTTCGTCGTTTTTTGAACGAGAAGTGACTTTGAGAGAGTTCAGGAAATCTGCCGAACATGAGGGGCATTTAGACTTGTAGACATTTTTATGACCACAGCCATAACAAAAAACTTTTCTAGGGAGATTACACCTTACATAGGTATGACCTTTGTTGGAACAATTCCAACAGGTGACTGCAGAAAGGTTAGTAACTGGGATCTTGGAGTTACTAGGTGTAGGTGCACCTTTAGTCGGTGTGCCTCTGGCTTTACGAGCAGAGAAAGAAGCTGGTTCTCCAGAACATGTTAGGTCTGAATTTAAGAGACTTTGAACCTTCTTAGAGGGAGGGGGACGATATTGTTGGATAATAGTCCTATTATCTTCTAACTTCTTTCCAATGGAAATTATGTCCTGAATGTTGTTTACCTCAACAAGGGCAAGATGGTTTTGGAAATAGGGATGAAGATTTTTCTTGATTATTTTAAATTGTTCCACTTCTGATGGGGGAGTAGACAATCTCTTAAATAAGCCTTGCATCGAGGCAACATAGATAGCAACTAACTCAAATTCACCATGAGTCCTTTGTTTGATTTCCTCTAATAGGTCATCATCGTAAGAGAGGGGGAGAAAAGTAATTTTCAATTTATTCTTGAGATCTTCCCAAGAAATAATTGAGCTGGCAACACTGCGAAACCAAATCAGAGCCTTGTCTTCAAAAAGATCCATTGCGGAATCAAAAAGATCGCGGTCTGAGACATTTCTCGACCTTTGAAGTTCTTTGACCTTTTCTAGAAATTGGATCAAATTATCCTTAGAAGAACCAGAAAATTTAATATTCCATTTATAAACTGGAACACTAGGTCTGGAATGAGTGGAGACAGTAGAGCTTGATGCACTCTGGGAATTGGATGAGTTATCAGTTTGGTCTAGGGACTGGTCGTTTTTCAGAAGCCATTGACCTTCTAATTCTAAAGCCTCAGAAAATAAATCATCAGCTAAAGCTTTTGCTTCAGGATCTTGATCAAGTTTGAATCTATTGATTCTAGAGATCACATGATTCAGACGACATTGAATTCTTTGACAGATAGGGTCATTAAGGGACAAGGGAGCGTCCTGTATTTTGATTTTCAAATCTGCAAGAGTCTTTTTCACCTCTGCAGAATCTTTGTCAAAGGGGTAGACAGATTCGGAAATAGAAAGAGGATTTTCTTCCCTATTTAACAGGGCACGAAACTGAATTCGTCTTTTCTCCTGTGTATTAAATGGGACTTGTTTTCTAATTGCTATTTCGTAAGCGAGTTCTTCACTTAATAAAGCTAGAACGGGATTCATGATTGAAATCTACTAAAGTCGGTAAGGTAGGGATCGAAAAAGCTATGTGACGCTATGGTGTATCTTTACACGTAAAGAATTCGTTTTCTACGTTTGACGTAAAGAATGCAAGGGATACGTCGCAACACTGCTCGTAGCTTTAGCGCTTGTCGGCACTATCATCAACAGCTGACTGGAGAGTCAAAGATTAATGGAAACCTAACCTAACTTAATGAGAAAATGGTAAGGTAATTTTCAGGGAAAGATTTTTGGATACAGTTTTCAAAGACAGCTTAACTACAGAGCTCTCGTATCGAGTATCCTCTCCGTACGGAATTAAGCTTCTCTAAAACTTGCTCGAGACATCGCGACGGTATAATCAACCACTCCGTAAAGCTCCCTGACGGGTTACCCTTTAGCGGCAGTGTAGCGGTAAGAAAAAGTAGGTATTTTCGCGACACGGCACTTTGCACAAAGATAATTAGGTAGGTACACATATATTAGGGAACAATAATGCTTAAAACTAAATCATGCAAAAGCTTTCAATAAAAAATTCATGCAGTAAGCAACAAGAGAAATTTATATAAATATCAAGTGATATCGCAGACAAATCGTAAAGTTCAAATAGTTATGAGATTTATTTTATGAAAATCCTAGATACATAAAAGCCAAATAAGATAAAGATAAATTGGATTTCTAATTCAAAGAAGTAAACGTTCCCCACCGGGGAGTGCCAATTGCTGCGGTCGGGCTAATTAGATTCGGCTCTGGGCCAATTAAAATGATTCTTGGCCAATTAACATTCGATCGTTGTTGAAATAATTGCCGACTTACCTTCGTTGGGCCGAAGTATTAATTGATGCACCAAAATCTCACCCAGATTTCGTGCGACTGTGGTAACATCAGCAGCATAAAGCGGTACGGTTTAATTTCCTCTAAGATAAAAGATAGTGGGATGCCAGTGCCTTATGGTTTTTGAATAATTGATCTAAAGTAACCTGAACTATAAAGGCATCAAAATTCACTCAGGTTATGAGATGTTTACTATTTCTAACTACTGTAGTATCTACCTACTGAATAATAAAGTTGATCTTTTAATGAAAAGTATATTTATGAATTCTGTTTACAAAATAAATGATTGAAATTCTATGGTTATGAAATTACTAATTAATTGATCATGAAGTTAATTGCAAAATATCTCATTTAACAGTTTAACTGATAGAGAAAATAGATCTATTTTTCCTTCACATAAAAAGTGACAAATTCATTTCAAGCATTACTTGAATAATAATGGTAATAATTGTATATCAGGTATTTCATAGTTATTATTAATATAAGTTTTAATTAATAAAACATCAATCTCACGACGAGATAAGGCAATAGAACGACACAAAAATCCTAACAGATTTCTCTGATATCACTCTGAGCAATAAAAGGTTATGTCACACTTTGCTTACTGATACGACATTTTGCCTTCCTTGGAATGTCGTGCCGAGACTGGAGAGCGGGGCCCTGGACGAAATCTCGGGATAAGAGACCGTGGTCTCCCTCTGGGGTGGCAGAAAGACTGGTGGACGGTGTCGCGTCCCGTGGGAACACGTGCCTAACACTGGTAGCGTGGTCGTCCTTCGAGGTTAGATGAAAGATGAAAATATGAGGCTCCGAATGATGAGATCCAGTATTTAGGGGCAGGTAGCAGCAAAACTTTCAGATAGTGTAAGAGATTCCTTCCATAAAAGCGGATATTCAGATGTACCAGAAATGGAAACCAATATGGCGTCCGGGAAGACAGGTGGGGTCTACTCCGTAGATAGGTTTTCCGACGAGATAAGATAGTACCCCAATTGATAGGGTAGATAGAAAGAACTATAACAATATATAAACTCTATTAGAGAAAGTTTCAGATAGTTTGAACAATTTACTTACCCGATTTATTAATCGGTCCTTAGATAAAGAGAAAAGGTAGGGGTGCGACTTGTCGCTTCAAGCACCTAGATTGGAAGATGGCTGAGCCTGTTCCAGACTCGCGAAAAGGACCAATCCTTTTGCGCAACTCAAAAGGGTGTTAGTTCATCTTCCGAAACTATATCACAGCGACATCTGTGTTTCTAGTTAATCGAAAAGGAAGATTGTAAGAGAAGGAAGTTACAGATTGTACTACAAGGTAGGGATCTTGAACTTGCCTAGTTTAGTTAGTTTTACCACTCGGCAACAGGTGGCGATGTTGGATCGAAATTCATGTTTCAATCAAATAAAGTGGCTAGGCGGGCACCTTTATAGTAGGGATTTAGACAATGATATCTTACTTAATAATATTAAATGGAGCTAATTAAAGAATAAAACCTTTAACGACGTTACAATTGAATTGTTTATTTTTACTTTTACTATTGTACCTCTTATTACAACGACTATCATGGATTTAACTCCTCCGTTATATTCATGGCCATTTTATTTTCTCGAAATTTCAAGGAAAATATAATATAACTATGTAAATATAAAGTCAGTTTTAGGTCATCTCTGTGTAAAATTAATCAATTTTGATCTTAAAATTATAATAATTCAACGCCTGCATTAACCGGTTCATAGAAACGTATTGCGCATGCTATCCACTTGAAGTAACTATTATTTTAGTCGCAAGTTGCGCAAGTTATTCCGCGCACGCGCAATATAGCGGCGACGTCAAGTGGAGAGTGGAGGATTACCTTACCATTTAACGGAAAATCAAAATTTCATATTCACGTCTCTGGTTTAATCGAGACCTTTTATTTTATAAGTACCTCCTACCCGACCAGACCAGTCGATGATTTTTTATAGTCAATGCGAGGACATCACTATTAATTATTTTGTTTCAGTAGGCAGCTCCCCTACTTTTGACGCATTCTTGGATAAATCCTCAGGGAGAAATTTCGTGCTAGGACAAAAAATTAAGTTTTTAGTATCGTGGGGAGGGGGGGGGGGTGTAGATGCATGTCTTCACAAGTACAGTATTTCAAGGTCTTCGTAATAACAACATTTCTCCAAAAATACACGATTTTATAGAAGTTAAGGCGTTAAACATTAAATGATCAAAAAATTGTTATAAATTTCCAAAAACATGCTGGAACTTTCTATTGAATTTCACATATAAATTGTGAAACTTTAAAGGAATGTTCGCCCTTTAAAAGACCACCATTAATTTTGTCTTTCAAACTTTTATACACACTATATCTAACATATGGTACAAAAGTACATAAAAATAAATGGTATCAATCGTTTTATGAGCGAATTATCTTTTGTTCTCACAGTTCTCATACTTTTTCCACCCCAATCAATAGAATCGAGATGATCAATTAATTGCAATCAATACAAAATTTTACCTTTTACCTTATTATATCTGTCAACTGTTTGGTTAAAGCAAAACTACAACAAAGCCCTAAATCAATAAATTGACAAAAATACAGTGGATGATGATTTTAAGATAAAGAAAAATAGTAGAAAATGAAGATTTATTGAAAATATAATTATAAAAAAAAGTTACTTCTGGTCTCTTATTAAAACGATCCAATCCGATTATTTTCAAGTTACTTCGACCATTTACGTTCAAGCAAGAACTTAGCTCGAGGGTGTCCTGTATCATTCTTATGGTCCCAAAAATACGCCCTGCCCATTACTACGTGGACTTCATAGTTCATTTCTTGTAGCAACCGAATAGAAGATGGGTCCAGTTCCAATTTAGCCATCATACCTTTATCCGAAAGCCATTCAATTTTTATAATCTTCCAGAACTGAGTTTCGATATTAGGTGTAGTTTTGTTAATTCTCTTTAAAAATATATCGTTTCCAATGTTTATAGTTAATTCCGGACCGTAAACATAAAAGAGACGCAATTCTGGAACATCTTTTTCTTCTACAGTACGAAGAGTCATATTCTCAAAAGGGGACAAAGTCAAAATTCGACTAATTAACCAGTTTTTCGAATATTCATCCACACAAATGACCCTGATGTAGGTCTTCTTTTCAGAAAGACTGAATTCATCGAAGAGTGGGATCTTTGTAGATATTTGCATATGTTTGTCTATAGCATCGCTTATAACTTTTTGCAGCCTAATATACTTATGATCAGCAATTTGCAGGATCCTAGCATCAACACAGATAATTGCCATTTGCCATGTTCCAGCAGGTTGGCTCAGTATTTTGAATAGTTTCGGTTCCCCCTTTTTCACTCTAAAAAAAAACATTAAAATGTGGATCATCTTTAGTTACTTTTTATTGAGTCCCTATCATAATAGTTCATCCATGTTTAAATTAAGATAATTCATTTTATTCATACTAAATCATTACGAACTTGATTCAACAGCAAGAAAATAGTAAAAATTGTGGGGGATCCTCAGCCTGATATTGACACTACCAGATACTGAATTAATTAAATAAGTTTTTACCATTTTGTTGGCGAGTAGAGCCATGTTCCCCCTTCTCTAGCCTTCTGAAAATAAAAGAAAATTCCGGTGAGCATCTCTTAAAATCACCAAAGTTTATTATAACCTGTAGGTATCTCGAAAATTAAAACTCCAAGGACAAATGTTTGCAGGAAATTTCTTGTCTATTTTTGCATTTCCTACATGCCCTTCAAGTTTGTAACACTAATTAATTAACACCCTGCGTAGGCTGTAGGTAGTGCCATAGTGAAACATTAATAGGACACTCAGATGTAAATAAATACCTACCTAAAAAAATTTCAATCATCTTTATTCCTTTTTTATAAACCCACCTTTTCTATTACTACACAGCGATTGTTAAAAAGGTTAACCTGCTGTTTAGCGACGGTTTTACCCCTACGCTGGCCCCCCTCCACTCTCTCTGCTAGCGTGCTGCTAGCTCTGAGTCGACAGGCTCTCAGCGTTGCCACATGAAATCCGTGTCTCCGTTCTCCTACGGCCCTTAAAGTGTCATTTTTGATTACAAATAATATTAAAACACTTATTTGCTGCAGTAAGTCAGGTCTTTGGTCAGGGTAGGTTTTTTTCCTTAAAATATTCGTAAAATGAAAAAAAAACCTACCCTGACCAAATACCTGACGGAACCGGTAGCTACTTATTACGGTCTCGTGCGGAAGCGGGCAGGAAGCACGCAGGATTGTCTGCAGAACGTAGGAGAAGGGCTTGCATATGGCAACGCTGAGAACGTGTCGGAGCCTAGCAAGCAGAGAGAGTGGAGGGGGGCCAGCGTAGGGGTAAAACCGTCGCTAAACAGCAGGTTAACCGTTAAAAATAAATACTTTCAACTTTAACTTTGAAACTGAAATGAAAAAAAAAACTTCTGGCTTTTATTAATGTCTTATCACAGAATTGTTGGTTCTTATGTCTTTATGGTTGGTTGATGTCTGATGTGGTTGTGGTTGTGGTTATTGTGGTTGGTTTGGTATAATAACAATTATTATTAACACATTATTATAGTCTTGATCTCGACACGATGACGACATTTATACACTGTGTTGCATGGAAAAGGTAACATTGGGAATACTAAATAAAATTTCAACAATACTTTGAAAATAAATGACATCCTTTCAAATAATTGAAAACTATCAAGTTTCCCAGGATACTATGCAGTTTCCTAGAAAACTATCAGCTTTTAAACCAGAGTGGCTTGGATCCTTAATAATATTATTCACTGTAAGTAGTGTTTTCCCTATGTTACCTTTTCTATGCAACACAGTGTATGTTAATTTTAAATTAGAGAAGGGAAGCGCAAGCGGAAAGTGATAAAATTGAGGTTCACGGACTTATTATAGTCGTGCATGGAGAATTCAAAAAGCCAAGTATTGCGCATGCGTCTCACTTGAATTTGGCCATGGATATAGTAACTCTGTTAGTCGCAACGCAATTGGTAAAAGGTTTTCAGGTTATAAAAATACACCTCTGATGAGCAAGTAAAAAAAAACATCGATCTAAATATGGAAACTAATAAGCATCAACGTTTTTCATAAATTTACTTATACACAATAATATATAACGCACATATTAATATGGGTCATGTCAACTAAAAAGTGGCCATGACGTATTGTCTCATTGATAATAAAATTACAAAGTTGCCACTGTTGCCGGTTTTCAAGACAGGATGAATTACTCAGTTTGAGAGGTTAGGTCAGATAATAAACTAATCAAAATAGAACTGATAATTATTATCAATGTTCTACGAGTGGCATATTACACAAGACACAAATAAACGAATATCGCTAGCCCACCCACATTGAAACATTCGGAATAAGACGAGAAATCTCCCCGTGAATGATATTCATAAATGATGCAGAAAGTGATAATTTGACAGTTAACCTCTTCATTCGAATAAATCCGACTACATGGTTCAGTCCTACCACCACAAATAATCATATCACACGCTCTGAGGTGTATATTTTGCGTAAATATACGGTTGGTATAAAGATGTTATTCGTAATAAACGTCATGGCCACTTTGCTGACATATAACCCGCCATAATCACAGAATAGATCAATAATTGGGATTTTGAAAAAAAAAAATTATAATAATAATAATAATATTTATTTCCTTATTGTAAATACATATTGTATTTTTTGTGAAAAATGAACAAAAATAAATCGTAAAATTAGTTATAAAGTTATAATTATTTAAAATTACAAATCCAAAGAATTGTTCAGATATTCATATAAGCTGTAGTAACATTTTTGTAATAAAATATTTTTAATTTCTTTTGAAATTTTTTTTTTATTCTATTTTTTGTAATTATTTGGGAAATGATTATAAATTTTGGCACATATGTATTCAGAAGATACTTAATTCATAAATGAGTGGTATTATGTTTATTTAAAATAATTGTATTAGAATTTCTGGTATTAGAATTGAAAAAAGTAAATAAATTTTTATTTTTATGTACAAAACAGAGACATTCGTATATAAATAGACTTGGAAATGATAAAATTTTAAAATTTTTAAATAATTTTTTACAACATGTCATGCGAGATTAACATTGCCTAGTATTCTTATGCAATTTTTTTGAATTTTGAAAATAATCAACCAATCAAAAGAATTTCCCCAATGTATTATTCCGTATTTTAAAATTGAATAAAAATTTGAATAATACACTGTTTTTAAAATTCCTATTGATTTTTTTTATTTATTTTAAAACTTTTCTTTCAATAATTTTGATATTTACTGCAAAAAACTTAAAAAATAAATTTTTTCAATTATAATTATAAACATTTAAAAATTGATAAAATTTAAAAAAATATCACGTGACTATAAACGCGCCAATATTGGTCACATATAGTTGTGACGTCATAATGTTATAGCTATTCAATAATTTTTATTCAATAATTCAATAATTTGCTATTCAATAACAGTACATGCAGCGTTTATTACGCCTATTACACGTGACTAGACAATAATATTGAAAATTTATTGCTAAAAAACCAGTTGTCAGTCTTCATTATATCAAATATAGTCCAATAAAGTCTAAAAAGTCATACGTATCGATTAAGAATACACATCCTTTTGATAGTTCGATTTATTTTGTGTCATGTACGTGTTTTTATAGTAACCTTCCAGTTTGACTAAATACTCCATCCCGCATAAATAAGTATACGTCAACATTAGTTTTGAATGAGAATTAAATGCACAACACAGAGGATAGAATGTCATTACGTGAATAAATTTTATGTAGTTGTCAGTGGCTCTCAAACTGACGTAAGCGGTTCAATTCATTTTTTGAATGATTCCTTCAATAATTACGCTCGTTCACAACTTGACAATTAACTGTTTGACATTTTCTGGTGAAATTAAAAATATTAATTCGGACGGTTAGTGAGACGTCACATCTGACTTTTTAAAGTTAATCCTACTATATAATTATTTATATCATAAATTATTGTGAGCATATCGCGTGAGAGTTACGGCGACAAAGCTATAGGTTATGTTCAACTAAGTCGTAAACATGAAAATATTTGTATTGTAAAAGGACGGGTATGCCCAGAACAATATTTGATTTGTATATTTAGATAAATAATAATTAACAACAGTACTGGTGTTAAGAATTACTTACATTGAAATGATCTTCACAACAAAAGAACGGTGCACTTTGAAACCATTTATTTCGACGTTTGTCATCTTGGGGAACATTTAAAAACATTTTGTCAGGAGTTGTTTTTGTAGTATTCGTACATACATTATGGTACAAAACAAGAACGATAACTTTTGAGATTCGACATTTTCAATATACCTAAATTTGAATATTTAACAACGACAACAAAATTAAATAGATCAAAACAATAATTACTTCTGTATCAACTGTCAACTGCAATGAGTGAAAACTATAACATTATGACGTCACAGTGTCACACGCGCTAGGGTTTGTTCGGGAGCTGTCGGCGTATCTTCGGTACTGGATTCAAAAATTAATTTTTATTTTGAAATAACTTTTGAATTATTGCGAAAAATAAAAAATAAAAAATAGTTTTGTTATAAAACTTATATATGATCTTTCCATTTAGTACAAATTTTTTTTTTTTCAAAAACCCAATTAATGTTATTATACAGGGTCCTGCAACAGTGCGTCCGTCTTTCCTAGCGCCTTTCCCGTGGTGGATAAAAAAAAATGTTTCGTACAAAAAATTATTGGTTTGGAAATCTTCATGCCATAAAATTGTTTTACACTATACAGGGTGTCCCATTTTTGAGGTATGCCAATAACAAACATTTTTTTAAATGGAAAGCCCTGTATTTATTCTATTTTTTCGATGTCATTTTTTACCATCTACATTGTTGTCTATTTACTATTTGATTATATTACAGTGTTGCCGACTTACAATTTTTTTCCCAAAATTCTTGTATAAAACAAGCCGAAGTTTAAAAAATGGTAGCGACCCTGTTTTTCAGAAGGTAAAAATTATTCTTAGCAATTACTTCAGTGCGGTTACTAAGCAACATTGTGATAATGAGAAATATGAACTTCGTAAAATAGGGTGTTCAGAAACAAATGCCAAACTTTGCAAACTTCAAAGTAGTTTAACTATTTTTTTTCAAATGGAATGCCCCTATTTTTATATCACTATTCGATAGGCCTTTTTCTTCTCTTCAATTTTATGGTGCATGTTGTATGTCTAAACCTCATAGTTATTGACATGATCAATATTTCGAACAAAAGTTACCATTTAATTACATTTCTATGCACCGAAGTAGGCCACAATGAAGCAAAACAACTGTCAAAATGTAAGTATCCAAGTGTCAATGTGACATCTACTGAAGTTAGGAATACAAACCGATAATACATATTATATAAAAAAGATTAATAATTATTTCATTCAAAAATATGCAAATGTAACAAAATTGAACATACAAATGAAAAACTATTATAATAAATGTTCAAATAAAAGTTATTTTTAAGTGTTTAACGTTTCAAGTTTCAGCTTGAGAAAATTCAATTAATTTAGAGAATTCAATTCACACTTTTGACAGTTGTTTTGCTTCATTGCGGCCTACTTCGGTGCATAGAAATGTAATTATGGTAACTTTTGTGGAAAATATTGATCATGTCAATAACTATGGGGTTTAGACATACGACATATGTACCATAAAATTGAAGAGAAGAAAAAGGCCTATCGAATGGTGATATAAAAATAGGGGCATTCCATTTGAAAAAAAATAGTTAAACTACTTTGAAGTTTGAAAAGTTTGGCATTTTTTTCTGAACACCCTATTTTACTAAGTTCATATTTCTCATTATCACAATGTTGCTTAGTAGCCGCACTGAAGTAACTGCTAAGAATAATTTTTACCTTCTGAAAAACAGGGTCGCTACCATTTTTTAAACTTCGGCTTGTTTTATGCAAGAATTTTGGGAAAAAATTTGTAAGTCGGCAACACTGTAATATAATCGAATGGTAAATAGACAACAATGTAGATGGTAAAAAATGACATTGAAAAAATAGAATAAATACAGGGCTTTCCATTTAAAAAAAATGTTTATTGTTGGAATACCTCAAAAATGGGACACCCTGTATAGTGTAAAACAATTTTACGGCATGAAGATTTCCAAACCAATAATTTTTTGTACGAAACATTTTTTTTTATCCACCACGGGAAAGGCGCTAGGAAAGACGGACGCACTGTTGCAGGACCCTGTAGAACAGAAAATTAATTTAAAAAATGTTTAAAAAATGAAAACCGACTTGAAATTAAGGTGCACTGACATCGATTCGATGTTCAATTATGTACACTGCCACTCCCTAGAAATAGTTTTTCTAAAATGAACCATCAAACAAAATCCATTATCCAGTAAAATCGGCTATACATTCATATAATAATTATAAGTTTGAAAGATTGTAAAAGATCGTTACCCCACTTTACGGGTGTAATTATTTCAATAGTTGATCTCTGTAATTATAGTTGTTTTTTAAAAATTGAAAAAAAAAATTGTTTCCATTTAACACTCCTGAATGAACCGTTCCAAATTCACCTCATGTGTATACAGGATGTCCCATAATATGTGGGCAATCTCCCGGATTTGGGTAAATTTCGTAAAAGTAAAGGAAAAAATAGCTATAAAATTAATTCCTCAGAGACACCCCTACAAAGATATTAGCTGTTGAAGTTGAGGGTTGAAAATCAATTTTTTGCAATAACTTTTTTATTTCTTGACCGATTTTGATAATTTTTGGTTTTATTTTGTATTATTTTGGACTGTTTAGGATAGTGCTTCATAATCTTTGGTAGCACATACATAGACCTCGAGATGGCATAACCCCCTCATTCACTTGAAAGAAAACAATAAAAATAATAATTTTACAGTTTTTAAAGGTTAATTTTCTTTTTATTTGTCATTTTTTACATAAAAAAGGTATCTTTGTTTATTTCGATAGAGCGAACCGTTATCGAGATAAACGTCCTTCTAATAGGTGATGCGTCGCAGGAACTTTCTAAATTTCAAGTAAATTTCAACAAAATGGCTGACCTTTCACAGTAAATTGAGCAGGAAACAAAACAATAACTTAATTAAATACACGTCAAATAGTGTCGAAGATTTCATTTCATGCAGATCCAATTCTAACTGATTTTAAAATGAGTTACACAAACGCTGAATACGCAGAAAATCAGTTAGAATTGAATCTGCATGAAATGAAATCTTCGACACTATTTGACGTGTATTTAATTAAGTTATTGTTTTGTTTCCTGCTCAATTTACTGTCAAAGGTCAGCCATCTTGTTAAAATTTACTTGAAATTTAGAAAGTTCCTGCGACGCATCACCTATTAGAAGGACGTTTATCTCGATAACGGTTCGCTCTATCGAAATAAATAAAGATACATTTTTTATGTAAAAAATGTCAAATAAAAAGAAAATTAACCTTAAAAAACTTTAAAATTATTATTTTTATTGTTTTCTTTCAAGTGAATGAGGGGGTTATGCCATCCCGAGGTCTATGTATGTGCTACCAAAGATTATGAAACACTATTCTAAACAGTCCAAAATAATACAAAATAAAACCAAAAATTATCAAAATCGGTCAAGAAATAAAAAAGTTATTGCAAAAAATTGATTTTCAACCCTCAACTTCAACAGCTAATATCTTTGTAGGGGTGTCTCTGAGGAATTAATTTTATAGCTATTTTTTCATTTATTTTTACGAAATTCACCCAAATCCGAGAGATTGCCCACATATTATGGGACACCCTGTATTTAATGGAAAATCAAAATTTAATGAAATCAAATTTCATATTCATGTCCCTGGTTTATTCGAGGCTTTTCCCTTTCATTTTATTGGTACATACCTACCTGACCAGACCAGTCGGTGATTTTTAGTCAATGAGGACATCATAATTATGTTGTTTTAATAGCAGAAGAAATTTTCTGCTACGACGTAAACATAAAATTTAACTCAAAGGGGGGTGGTGGGATACGTTTATTACAGGTACAGAATTTGAAGGTCTTCGTAAGAAAAACATTTCTCCAAAAATTCACAATTATTTTATTCACAAATTCATAGAAGTTGGGCGTTAAACATTAATGGGCGTTAAACATTAAATAATCAACAAATTGTTATAAATAAAAAAAAAACATTCTGGAACTTTATTGAATTTAAGCATATAAATTGTGAAACTTCTTTCAAAAGACCACCATGAATTTTTCTTGACTCCCAAAAACAATAACATTAGGTATAAACATTCAGCTGGCCCCTAATTTTTTTTTATCTCAAATAATCAATTTATTGTTGATTGTCGGTTAAATCAAACCAAAATTATGAGAAAGCGTTGGATCATATATTGACAAGAATACAGCCAATGATTATGATAAATAAAGAGAAACCATAGAAAATAAAAGAAATATTTTTAATACATGCATGCACATAATGTCAATTAACATGAAGACAAAAAATAAAAGAAGCAGCTTCTGGTCTCTTATAATACTCTAACAATTTAATTAAAACCAACGGATTTTTTTTCCCAATGATATTGAAGGAAGAAGGCAGCTTGCGGGTGTCCTTTCTTATTTTCACGGTCCCAAAAATAAGCCTTGCCCATCCCTACGTGTACCTCATAGTTCATTTCTTCTATCAACCGAATAGAACGCTCGTCAAGTTCCAATTTAGCAACCAGGCCATTATTCAGCAAACGCGTTTCAGTTTTTTGAATCTTCCAGAAATCAGTATCGATTTGGGGCGCTGTTCTGTTAATTCTTGTCAAAATATCTGTTCCTTTCTTTATACATAATTCTGGAAGATAAACATAAAAGAGACGCAATTTTAGAACAGTTTCTTCTGCAGTGACATAAAAAGACTTTCGATTGATGGGGGACAACTGCTCCACGGCGTCAATTAACCATTCTTTTGAATATAAATTGACGCAGGTCACCTGGATGTATCCCTTGTCTTTGGAGAGCTCGAATTTATCGAAGAGAGGGACCGGTCCATATTTAATAGAATACATAGCCTCATTTATAGCTTCTTTGAGCCCAATATATATTTTGTTTAAAATTTCCAGGGTCATTGCATCAAGACAGACAATAGCCATGTTCAAGTTTGGCTCATCATTGTTTTCAGTAATTTCAGTTCCGACTTCTTCATTCTGGAAAAAAAAAACTTTTATAGGTAACTGTTGCCTGCAAATATTTTTTGGTTAATACATGATTAAATTAAGTAATTAAAGATAATTAATTTTCATGCTAAATCTTTATGAACTGGATTCAATGGAAACAACAACAAAAAAAAAAATGTTAGGGGTCCTCGACACACTACCAGATTACTTGACAAATAAAAAAATACATTTACCATTTTGCAGGTGGGTAGAACCAATGCTGGTTTGCCTTCTCGAGTCTTCTGAAACTAAAACAAATTTCCGGTGAGATCTTTTAAAACTACCAAAAGTTTATTTATCACAAGTCAGGTTATCAATCACTGAGCAAAAAAATTCGAACAAGCTGATTTTTTGCACACGACGTCTCCTTTTTATTGTTCTAAAATAATTAGTCAAAAAATACCCCCCCCCCCAATTAATCTCTTGTATACTTCCAAATAAGATCAAAGGTCACAAAAATGATTACTTTAAAAAATATCTCGCTTTTTATTATTCGAAGATCAAACCTAAGAAAATCATAAATGAGAAAATTCTCTACAAAGTACAGAGGCGGATCTACGCAGTATCAAATTCTCTCCGACTATATGCCCCTATAATCTAATCTCTAACTATTAAAATTATAAATTTAACACATTCGCGGACACTATTAAAATATATATATATAATATATTAAAATGACACTATAGTTTGCAACTAGTATTATTTTAGATTAGTAAGGACACTACAGAAAATTGCAGTATTTGTGCTGGGACACTATAATGTAGGGTAATAGAAAATGCATGTGAACTTCGACGGCCCCAGCCGCTTTGCTGTGTATAGCAGCTTAAGTATCCGACGGCTGCTGCCGTCTTGTCCCTAGAGGTAAGACGGCTACAGCCGTCTTGTCCGCGAATGTGTTAAACATAAAACTATGATAATAAAACTGAATCTGGCAACACTGCACGAGTATCAGCTTGCAGCAGTCACATATCACATGCGCCATTAACTGCGTACTGGAAAACTAGGGGAACCACTTCTGTATCTGTATATTTACCCAATTATGACCCTAGCCCAAAACTCTATAAAAACACCCAAAAAAGAGTTTAATTTTTTTTACCGCATAGATGTCGATTTTCCACTGGAGACAAGTCGGTTTAAAAAAAAATCACAAACATTTCAAAAATTTTTATCGTCTTCAAAAACCGTCAGTTTTCCTAAAATGTAGAAAAAAAATCACTCGAAGTGGTGTGAAATTGAAGATTTGGCAAAAATAATACATCAGATTGATAATAAGAAACGATAGGTATACAATGATAACAAATAGACGTTTTTAACAAATAAAAAGATCCCAATATTGAAAAAATAATTCTTCATGAAGCACTCACCTTTTCTGTTAGTAGACAGCGATTGTAAAAACCAATAATACTTTCAACTTTAACTTTGAAATCTTGTAGACTGGGGTTACAATGATGCGACAGACCGTACGTAGATGAATATACCTATATACCTATTTGAGATCTTTAGTAGTAGAATACGCGGCTTGTATCGATGACGGTACGAGACTGTCCTCCCCGCGACGCTCGATGCCGGTTTCAGGTTCGCCTGATCGTTCAGCCAGCTCCGGGTGATTCCCCTGATTTGCGGGATCCCGCTGACTGTCTTTATGGTAGGATTGCGTAGAGGTATGTGGTTGGTATAACACACTAACATAGTCTCGACTCGATGACCACAGTATGCGACTTCAATCTCAATTTGCAACGAGCAACGACGCAATAGTTACATTATTTTAAATTAACAAGAGAAGCGGAAAGCGATAAAATTGAGGTTCATAGACTTATTAAAGTCATGCATGGAGAATTCGTGAAACCAATATTATTCTAGACAACTACCGTGGATTTAACTCAGCCATTACATCCAAGGTCATTTTATTTTCTTGAAGTTTAAGGGAAGAAAGAACCTATATAACAGCGACCCAATGCCTTGACAAATCAGGTTTCGGTCATCTCTATGTAAAAATAATCAACTTTTTAATCTTAAAATCACAATCATTCAACACATTGAATTAAACAGTCCGTGAAAACGAATAATGCGCATGCTGTATTTTGAAAAGCCAATTTGGATTGTATGGTATGATTAACTTTAAAAAGTCAGATGTGACGTCATACTAACCGTCCGAATTAAGATTTTTCATTTCACCAGAAAATGTCAAACAGTTAAATTTCAAGGTGCGAACGAGCGTAAATTATTAGAGGAATCATTCAAAGAATGAATTGAACGGTAAGTCAGTTTGACAGCCACTGACAACTACATAAAATTTATTCACGTAATGACATTCTATCTTGTGTTGTGCATTTAATTCTCATCTCATTCAAAATGTTAGATGGGATGGAGTGTTTAGACAAACTTGACGGTTTCTACGAGAACCAGTAAATGAAACAAAATAAATCGAACTATCAGGAGGATGTGTATTCTTAATCGACACATATGACTTTTTAAACTTTATCCTACTATACCTTCGTTGTAATATTTATTTAGGATATAAGAAATTATATTGTTTTACTATAATAATAATACATGTTGCCATTTAATCCTGATCATAACCTAATAATCAGACACTATCTCTTCTTCTTATAACTTAATGGTCATATTCTATTATTACACTTACCTATTTTCTAGTGCGGTGAGCAGCAGACATCACATTTGTGTTTTTGACCCTCGGAAGCAATAAAATTATAAAATATTCAGGCGGCCCCTATTTTTTACAATCTCAAATAACAATTAATATTATTTTACTGTTGACTGTTTGGTTAAATTAAATCAAACCTACGAGATGAAAGCCTTGAATCAAATTGACAAGAATATAAGCAGACGATGATATTTGTATAAAGAAAAATCATAGAAAATGAAAGATTTATTTTATTAACACAAACACATTTTATTGAAAAAACTTAAAAAAATACTTTTAGTCCCATATTACTAATAAATCAATCTAATTATTGAATGATCAATTTTTTACCAATAACGTTTAAGCAAGAAGGCAGCTCGAGGGTGTCCTGTATCATTTTCATCGTCCCAGAAATAAGCCTTCCCCATTCCAACACGTACCTCATACTTCATTTCCTCTAATAATCGAATGGAGGGCGCGTCGAGCTCCAATTTAGCTGCCAAGCCTTTATCCCAGAACGTGTGAGTTTTTCTAATCTTCCAGAAAGTGGTGTTGATACTGGGCGTTGTTTGTTTGATTCTTCTCAATATATCGCATTTAGTGTCTATGGAGAAATTCGGGAAAGAAACATAAAAGAGACGCAACTTCGGAACAGTTCCCTCGGTAGTAACATGAAGAAACTTTCCCCGGAAAGGGGACAACTTTTTTACTTCGTCAATTAACCATTTGGCTGAATATAAATTGACGCAGGTGACACGGATGTATCGTTTGTTTTCGGAGATCTCGAATTCATCCAAAAGAGGTAGAGGTTCTTGATTGGTAATGTCATACATGGCATCGTTTAGGGCATCGTTCAGTAAGGTATACATTCTCTTGGAAATTTGATGGATCGAAGCATTAAGACAGGTAATTGCCATTTTAATGGGTTGCTCGTTAGTTGTTTTGGTAGTTCCAGTTCCAAAATTTTCACCCTAAAAAAACATTAAAATTAGGATGTGGATCATCTTTTGCTACTGATGTCGATTGGTTAATCGGTTTCATAGTAATTCTCGTTAATATGTCAAACAAAACAAAAATGTCAGGGGTCCTTGACACACTACCAGATTACTTGATAAATAAAAAATATATTTACCATTTTGTAGGTGGGTAGAACCATGGCTTGCCTTCTGGATCTGGATAATCCGATAATCGTCTGAAAATAAAAGAAGATTACGGTGAGCAGCTCTTATTAATAAAACCACAAATTGTTCATTCATGTTGTCAAATTATCTCAGCGTCAACCACTTTCGTCCAAAATGAAAGCACACAATTTCTTAGGATTTTTCTGGAGAAAAATTCCGAGTAATTTGATTTTTAGCACGCGTGTCTTCTTTTCATTGTCATCCAAAAATCTCAAAAATTGAATTCAAATTTTATCAATTTTTTGAAAACACTTAACTGGATTAACCAAAAAACCATGAGGCAAAATATGACGTCATTTTAAAAGAAAAACATTTTCCTTCTTGTTTTCAAAAAAGGAAGAATATTTTGATTTTTTTTTCATTTCTAATGACATGAAAATGAAATAGGGCGGCCATAAGAAAAACACAAGTTGGCTATGAAAACCCTGAGATCTATTCGGCTTAATATTATGTTAGATTCTCACCCTGTATACCCGTCCGTTGGTAAATAAAACTTAATCTGGCAGCAATGGCAACATTGCATGACCATCAGGTGTTTTCTGCGCGGCCAGATGCGCGTTATTCGTTATTTGTTATTGCATTGCACTGGAACTGAAAACTGGGGTAAAAAGGTACTAACTTAACTGGGTACTGTATATTTCCCCAAAGATGTTGTGTGTAGGAGGTCACTGCCCTAGCCCTGCTAGCCCTAGAGTCCAACCCGGATGGTTGGGACTGATAATAGTATCCCCCCAGTAATGGGGGTGGTTGAAAATTTTTTGAAAAATTATCCAGGAAGTCTTGCAATTCATTTTTACTGCACATACCTATTTCGATTCCCCACTAGAGTAAAAAGTTGTGTTAAAAAATTAAATCCTTTCATTAAGTTGCCATTTTGTTGATTGTGCCCCTAACCTAAACCTAAAAGTGACATTCTTTTACGCACTTGTAGTTAAAAGTGACATGAATGACATGATAATATAAAATACCAATCTAGCATTCTAGCTCCAGATCCATTTTATAAATTTATATTTCATGAGGACTTATTAGAAATTAAGATAATTGATTGTTTCTTGGCGATTTGGATACGATAAAAGTTACAAAACGCAAGTCTTGATGAAGCACTTTGTTTGACGAATCAAAAGTCAGAATCAACACTCCGGTTTTGCAACTTGTAGGTATCACAAAAATAGCCATTATTGTCTTTGTCTTGAAACATTTTCCCTTTCGTTAAAATTTAACAATAATTATTCTCAATGAGCACTCACCTTTTTTACTATTATTACACTAACACAGCGACCGGCAAAAACAATTGTTGTTTTGTTTTCAACTTCTATACTTTGAAATTGTGATAAAATAAAACTTCCCCGCTTTATTGCTTGAAACAATTTCGACTATTTCGAGTCTCGATCTGTCGACGGTCTGCAATCTGCAACCTGCAACACACAATAAAATTGATGGAGCAAGCGCAAGCGGAGATGGGAGGCCAGGCCATAAAGTTGATGTTCACGGGCTTAATGTCATTATTTAGAGTTGAAATAAGAACTAGTATTATCATGAAATCGGCTAGGGTGTCTTTATTACCGACACTGACATTGATGCGTCTATCTACATACCAACTACCTTTTGCCAATGTATAAATAAGCCGCGTTTTGATTGAGGAAAGTCAAATGTATGATGATCGTTCATAACTAAGGAACCTACATTACCGACACTGACGCTTACTAGGATAGCGCATTCTCATTCTTACAAAAAGTTGGGAATGTCAAATTGAACTTCAAAAACGTTAGATTTTCCATGAACGCAAAACTGTCTAAGAATTCACATACTTATATATAAGTCCACTTATTTAAAAAAAATGGTAAACTTTTGCTGCGTTAGAATGTTAATAATAAAATGACGGCTTTCTACTTGTTCGCGATGCCTAAAGATAACTTTCTTATTAATATTTTAAACTCATTAAAATCTTGTATCATCTAACTGTTACTGGGATTTTCTGGGCAAAAAATGATTGTAGAAAATAAAGGAGGCTCAGAATTTCCGCTCCAAACCTGAAAGTTTGGCAGGTATATAGGGTATACGTTTTATTACACCTTGATGAATCTTATTTGTAAGGATCATTAACATCTCCGCGTCAAGTAAACGTCATCATGTGAATGCGCTACCTTAGTAAGCGTCAGTGTCGGTAATGCAGGTTTCATTCTATATTCATAACTGCTCGAAATCTCTATCACAGAACAACTAACATTCTTACTCTCTCTTTCTTTAGACCAAAAAAATAAGGTCTAATATACATAATAAGGTGTGTTAAGTGCTGCTATTGTTTTATGCCTTATTAGAAATTTTATATGATTAATAGAAATAAAAGTTTTGAGCGTAGTTATGCTCTTCCGCTACTAGTTATTTTGTAAGGTAGTTACGAAACAGGTTACATGGGATTACATGGGAACGCCAACAGTGTCAACACCAATTTAATTGGTGTTATCGCAGCACAGCACAGACACAAGAACTTATAAAACTTATAGGAGAGCTAGAAGGGGTGGCTTGGCAAAACCTAGTTGGGATATGAATAAACGCGCTATCGATACCGTCATGATGAATTGGTGACACACAGCGCCCTCCTCTAACCTGACTGGAACTAAGTAGCAACCTGGCATTCACGGTTGCCATTGATAATTTACTGCAGAGCAATAGTATAATAGAAAACAATTACGAGGAAGAAAAAAGGAAAATGAAGACTATAAAATATTGGATCGGTTTGTGTCCTGGCTAAACGAAATTTGTTTGTCATTGTCAAAAGAAAAAAAAATTGATCATTGTGTTCATTTCCATTTTCTGATACATCAAGCAAGTTTGCCTTGTTGCCGAATTTGGCACAGTATGTTGGCGGCTTGTGAACTCCAGACTTTACTTATTACTTCAAGCATCAATTAAGCTCCATACTAAACCTCGACTGCATTTGGGCGCCATTTTGGATTTTTTTTAAATTTTCAAATGAAATTGAAAATTGAACGAATTGAAAAAAAAATCATAAGAAATAGCATAAAGATTTATTATTATTATTACTAATGTGATAAAAAATATTACATTTTTACAAGAACAATTGGTCGATAGATAGGGGTTAAATTATTAGAACCCATACTACAGAAAGGGTTTAATTAAAAGATAATATTTTTTACCACTTTACCAGTAACGTCCCCGGAACGACTCAGCTTGAAGATGGCCTTTACTATTTTCCTTGTCCAAGAAATAAGCCCTGTCCATTCCTACATACACCGAATAATTCATTTTTTCTATAATTCATATCTAATTCATGGGAATACGCACGAGCCGGCAACGTCCCGTGGCGCTCA
This sequence comes from Malachius bipustulatus, assembly GCA_910589415.1. Lineage (NCBI taxonomy): Eukaryota > Metazoa > Arthropoda > Insecta > Coleoptera > Melyridae > Malachius > Malachius bipustulatus. The sequence goes on from OU342637.1 coordinate 30,246,712, forward strand.
CGTAACGGGACTCAAGGTCGAGTCCGGGTGAAAAGAAAACGACTCGCCCTTGAGTCCCGTTACGTGAGCGTCACCGGACGTTGCCGGCTCGTGCGTATTCTCGGACAAAAGTATTAGTCTGAGAAACTTTTGTTAAGCTTTTATTAAAAAATCATCTTTATCGAAAAATATGTCAAGTATAGTTTACCCTATGTTGCTGAAATTTGGCAGTTTCGTTTTCTGTAGTGAGAGAATAATTTAGTTCAAAATAGAATAAAATTATTAAGTCCAGTGGCGTGCTAGGTATAAGCACCTCAACGAAACTTTCAAAAAAAGTACGTCAATGACTGTTTTTTTTATTTTAATTTTAGAATATATCTCAGAGACTTGTCTTCCGTTACAGATCGATCGCACGCCGTACTTTGTCCATCCCATGTTAGATGTGATTTGGGAAGTTCTTCCGCGGGACGATCAACCGCATGAGGTGAAATAATTATTACTATATGAAACTTAGGAAGAATCAACCTCTTCAAAAGACCTTTGCAACGATGTAAATCACAATAATAGTAGGTAGACGGTTGTCGTTAAAAATAAAATGATGACGTCATCATAGTCAAAAACCAAACCAATGGGATCAAAATAATATTTTAGTTAGATTTTCATAAAAACCTCATACGAATTATCTTCCAATTTTTATGACTGACAAAAATTCTTCAAAATTTCGAGCTTCGTGTTGAGGCGGGTGCCTACCCTCTTGACACCAGTTTTTGTAGACTCACCTTCTTTTTGGCTGTCAAGGGGTTGGACCGCTATCAAGTGGGCCGAGCGGTTTGCCAAATGATAGTGGTCAGAGAGGTGTGAGGCACGCAGATTCGGGGGCTGCTAAGAGTAGAGCCCTCTTTATGTGAAATTCAGTGTTAGGGTGGTCAAGGGTGATAAATATGAACACCAAGTTATGATTAAAATTATTTACTAAATAAAATAAAATAAAATTACACTACTGAGATATCACTTAATTATTTCATTATCTACTATACTAAATTTCGATTATAAAAACTGATATGCAAAGGTTAAAAGAAAAAATTAATTTTAGAAAAAAGGAGAAAAAAAAACAAACTTTAGGAAAGAAAAAAAACTATTTTACGTACAATCTGACTCTAATCAACTACCATTTTATTTGTGGGAATAGTGCTGTGGCGGTACCTGGTCTGATTAATTTAATTTAGTTTCACAGGTGACGTTAATAAAAAAAATCAAAAATAAAATTTCTTTAAAAAAAAATAAAAAAAAATAAAATTCAATAAAAATCTTTCGAACGGAAAAACAGTAAAGTTCTAGTGTTAGTCTCATCGACTTACTACTTAGACGTAGCCCTTGGATTGTCCTATCTGTAGCTCTGACTGCAGCTCTGCTGGGTACCTCCCCGTCAAAGAAAAAAAAATCACTCACTCGCGTTTACTTTAAATTCTCGCGCGAACGCCCTGACCGTCCTCTTCGGTCCCCGAAACACCACTAAATTTTTGGTTTCTAAACCCCTTTCCAAATCAGTTACTCTTTTTCGGGTTTCGAAATGTAATTTCCACTGGAGTGTTGCCACCTTGACTTTTATTTACCGGTCGTCCAGTTACTTGACGTAGGTAAACAAAAGCAAGGTGCATTCTGACAGGGAAATGACAACCATGCGAGTTGTTCCAGTTTACCATGCGTTCAGCAGTCAGCGTTACATTAAAAAATTCAGCTAGCGTCATTAAAATTTTGCCGCGGTGGTTGTTTCTTGGCCTAGTTAAATTGTTTTTGCTTTTCGTTCACGACGCTTAATAGTGCTTAAAATTTAAATATGCAGTATTTCGAAATTGTGCAATTTCATTGACTCCTGATTAAGTAAAATATGTAATTTAATTATAATTTATTTTCTTTTTAAAACTAAGTAACTATGCCAAAAAAATACCGCGACTATCCTGGCTCTGCCACAGTGTATCTTTTGTTCTCACACTTTCCTCTTCCCCCTTTGACCATGCAATAGGAATTGAGATGATCTCGTCCAAAACTTTCCCAATATGCCGGCATTTTCATAGCGTGTTTTTAGATGGCAATTTGGATTTTATCTTTTTGTAATTTTGGCCCCCGGAAACAATAAGATTATAAAATATTCAGCCGGCAACTATTTATTTACAATTATTATTTTATATTGTCGACTATTTTGCTTAAACCAAAGGAAAACTATCTATGAGAAAGCGTTGGACCAAATTGAAAAGAATATTTATGTACGCAGACGATCATTTTTGGATAAAGAAAAATCGTAGAAAATTAAGAAAATTTATTAATACAGTAAAATATACATTTTATTGAAAATAATAATTATTAAAAGAAGTGATTACTAAAATAATCGAAATTAATGGCCCCTTTTGACCAATTTCGTGAAATTAAGAACTGTGCTTCAGGGTGTCCTTTATTATTCTTATGGTCCCAAAAATAAGCCTTGCCCATCCCTACGTGGACTTCATAGTTCATTTCTTCTATCAACCGGATGGAAGGTGGGTCTAGTTCTAATTTAGCAATCAGGCCGAGGCCATTATTTTTCAGCGGATACAAATTATACGATTCAATTTTTCTAATCTTCCAGAATTGAGTTTCGATATTGGGCGTCGTTCGGTTAATTCTCTTTAATATTATATCGAATCCCATGTTTATAGTTAATTCCGGACAATAAACTAAAAAGAGACGCAATTCTGGAACATCTTTTTCTTCAATAACACGAAGAGTCATATAGTCAAAAGGGGTCAAGATATTCACTTCTTCAATTAACCAATTTCTTGAATAGCTATTGCCGCAGATAACCCTAATGTAGTTCTTATTTGTAGAGAGTTTGAATTCATTGAAAAGCGGGATCGTTGAATTGTTTCGAGCCTCTATAGCATCGTTTATCTTTTTTTTTAGTTGATCAGATGTATCATCTGACATTTGCAGGACCGTAGCATTAAGACAGATAATTGCCATGTTCACGGGTTGCTCATCAGTTTTCTCAATAGTTCCAGTTCCAACTTTTTCATCCTAAAACAACATTAAAATTAAAATATGGATCATCTTTTATTATATCTACCATTAGTTAGTTGATCAAGTATTTTGGTTAATCGATGATAAAATTCAAATAAAAAAATTGAATTTTCATTCTAATTCAACAACAATAAAAAAAAATCTCCAAACATAACATGCATGCACTGATACTACCAGTTACCTACTGAATTAATGAAAAAATATTTACCATTTTACAGGTGGGTGGAACCAGGGCCCCTCTGCTGCCGGAGTTGTCTGAAAATAAAAGAAAATTCCGGTGAGCATCTCTTAAACACCAACATAAGTTTATTCGTGCCAAAAATTATCTCAGCGTCAGCCAGTTTCGGCCAAAACGAAAGCTCAACATTTCATCTTGGGGTTTCAACACTATCTTACAAAGCGAAATAGTATATATATTATGCAACGAGCTTATAATGAAGGCTATTAATACGCGAGTATGATGGTTAAGATACGAGCCGTAGGCGAGTGTCTTAACCATCATAAGAGCGTATTAATAGCCATTATCTGCGAGTTCCATACACTATTTTTTCTACGACCCTTTTCTATTTCATAGAAAAGATTAAAAAATTATATATTTTAACAATGACCCGTGTACAATTGCGGATCATTGAGGTTAAGATAGGCTGCTATTTGTTTACGCATATTACCAAATTTTCTCTAGTCGCTAAGATTATTCTGCTGAGACATGTTTTAGTATCAAGTTTAAAGGGCACAACTCACTACTGCGTAATTTTTATTATGCGAAGTTCGAATCCCGAATTTTACGCTTCCATTTTGAGATTAATTAATAATTTTAATAACATGACAGCCATTAATTACGATTTTCTTTACCTGCGCAACGCGGGTCGCAGCGTTGCCGCTTTGAATACTATCACGGAGCGTACGAATGATATAATACTTTATCTTCCCATCTTTTACACGATATACCTACCTATCAAATTAATTAAGGTAACATAAAATCTTGATAAATTTCCTTTGAATGTTACTTATGTTCTAAATTAAATAAACGTTCAGAATTTTTTTTCAGAAATACAGAACTTATATCACAAGGCAATTTTTGTCGTGAGTATGACAACTCTGTGACTTCGGTTGGCTTGCCGACCCGATTGTTAGCGAAAAGGAACCGATTCGATTGCAAATGCTCCTCTGCCATTGGATAGCTTGACCAGTGCTTTAATGAAAATTTGTATCTTAATGAGACCCATTAAAGCACTGGTGATTCATATTTAATATGCATATTAAAGGTTGGGAGTAGAAAAAATCTATTCCAGTCAGTAACCAAATAAATAATAAGGGCTCAGTGATAGATCTCAATAATAGATATTCGCCCAGTGATAAAGCGCCATTTATGGTGTTTGTAGAGCACAAGGAAAAGAATATTGGAAGACTTTTCCCTATCAGGGTAGGTCATTATTTGTTGGGTTGTGATAAAATAATTCCCAATGCAGTAATAGATATTAAAGTTGTCGGGATAAATAGAATCAAAGTCATTTTAAGTAGTCACGTGGCAGCAAACATGTTAGTCGATAATGAAGTGTAGAAAAATCAGAATCTCATTTCATACATACCTAGATTTTGTACTCAAAAGAAAGGGGTAGTTAAAATGGTCGATACATTCTTCTCAGAAGATCACCTTTTGAATTCAATCGAGTCCAAATGCAAAGTGGTAGAAGTAAAGAGATTAACGAGAAGAATTAGGGATTCAGTTACAGGTGAAGATAAGGTTGTCAAAAGGCAAATGATAGCGATTTCCTTTTTATCATGCTTACGGTACGGCCATTCAGAGAATCTCTAGTACGCAAAGGTAAGAAAACGATGCTCAACTTGTAGCATTGTTTTCATTGAAAATAATGAAGGGGAAACATGTACAGGTAATATATTGTGTGCTAATTGTGGAAGTAGGGAACACAAATCTTTATCACGTGACTGTCCAACCTTTTTAAAACAAAGCGCAATCAAGGAAATAATGGCTAGTAAGAATTTGTCCTTTAAAGAAGCTGAGAACATACATAACAACCCATCATATGCTAAGGTTGTTACAAACAACAGATTTTCGATTTTAAGCGACAAAAATTTTCCCGAGTTACCCAACTTACATTATTCTCATGAATCTACATCGGCAAATGCCAAGACCTACTTTCATAAACCTAAACAGGCTCTATTTTATTTATTTATTTATTTATTTATTCTCCCCTATTTAATTTTATTATAGAAATTTATCAGTTTAGGTTCTATTTCGTTGTTTGTTAACAATAAGGAATGATTTCTTTTTATTAATTCAGTATCTTTAAGTGATATTGATAAGGTGGCTGATAGAGAGGAAACCAGAGAAACGGTCGGCTCGAATTGACGATTGATTAATTAAGGAAGGTCTTCGTATTTTATTTGGTTGTGTTAAAATTTAACAATATATTTAAACATTCTCCTTATGTCATTCGCCTAATTATTATTGTGATAGTGGCCTATCGTTTGTTCCCGTCAGCGTGCTCAGTCTTTTCTTGTTAGTTAAGTGATTTTTGGGCTAGTTTAGTGTAAAGAAACCCCAATGAAATTGGGTAAGTAGTTTATATTTTTTTATTGGCTCTCTGTCGGTTTTTTATCAAAGTTTTGGAACTAGCGTTCTTCCGCAAATGGAGCATATATGAACTTGCGTTTGCAGGTTTTTTTTATGGTTGCCGTACTTAATATTCCTAGCCAGGGATAGTTTGGAATAGTGGTGGAAGAGCCGTGCTGACGTCAAGTTCCTATATTTTTTGTGAGGCCTTCCCTTGATTGCTGGGACACATGGTGGTGGATCGACTTCCCTGAGCAGGACGTCCTTCACCGGATTCAAGGCCAGATTACTCTAATTATTTTGAGTGAGATAGCGTGAACATTAGTTTCGTTTTTTTTAACCTCTCTGAAATTATCTATTTCACACTTGTTTAAATATTAATAAAGTTGGTTCCTCGATAGTTTCCCTTTTTAAGGAACATATTCAACTACTCCGTATTTTGTGAGTGACATTTAATCTGTAACACTTTTTATATAATTTGCACCTTTAAAATAGTCAATAGATCTCTATCATCATAATTAAAATCACATCATAGAACAAACTGTATTGTTAACATTGTAAAGCCGTGCCTACCCTCTTGACACCAGTTTTTGTAGACTCACCTTCTTTCTGGCTGTCAAGGGGTTGGACCGCTATCAAGTGGGCCGAGCGGTTTGCCAATGATAGTGGTCAGAGAGGTGTGAGGCACGTAGATTCGGGAGCTGCTAAGAGTAGAGCCCTCTCTATTCGAAATTCAGTGTTTAGGGTGGTCAAAGGTGATAAATATGAATACCAAAGTTATAATTAAAAATTATTTACTAAAATAAAAATACACTACTGCGAGATATCAACTTAATTATTTCATTATCTACTACTAAATTTCGATTATAAAACTGATATGCAGAGTTTAAAAGAAGAAAAAAATTAAATTTTAGAAAAAAGAAGAAAAAATACTTTTAGGTAGGTTAAAAAAAAACTATCTTATGTACAATCTGATTCTAATCAACTATGTACCTTTTTAATTGTGGGAATAGTGCTGTGGCGGTAGGTACCTGATCTGATTAATTAATTTAGTTTCAAAGGTGACGTTAATAAAAATGAAAGTAAAATTTCTCGAACTCAAAAAAATAAAAAACTAAAAAAACATTTTCGAACGTAAAAACAGTAAAGTTCTAGTGTTAGTCTCATCGACTTACTACTTAACTTAGACGTAGCCCTTGGATTGTCCTATCTGCTCCCCGTCAAAGAAAAAAAAAATAACTCACTCGCGTTTACTTTAAATTCTCGCGCGAACGCCCTGACCGTCCTCTTCGGTCCCCGAAACACCACTAAATTTTTGGTTTCTAAACCCCTTTCCAAATCAGTTACTCTTTCTCGGGTTTCGAAATGTAATTTCCACTGGAGTGTTGCCGCTTTTCTTTTATTTACGGGTCGTATAGATACTCGACTATGCAGTATTTCGAAATTGTGCAATTTCATTGGCTCCTGATTATTGTAAATATGTAATTGAATTATAATTTATTTTCTTTTCAAACTAAGTAACTATGCCAAAAAATACCGCGACTATCCTGACTCTGCCACATGTGCAAGCTCATCTTAAATTAATGCAATAATAATTCTAAAATACTCAGTTTATAACGGGCGATACCGAATTGGGCGAAGGATTTTGTTATTCACTAAACCCAGGGGTCAATTGGGCGATAAACGAGAAACTAGGGGATTATAAGAGATAAGTGAACAGACAAGAAATACATGTGCGGTCTTGCCCATATACAGTGCATTTATTTTAAGTGTTGCCATAGGGAATAGCATGTAAAAAAATACATGTCGTTTTTAATTTTAAATAATAGTACATACATGTCAGCTACTTTACAATACGGCCTTTCAGAAAAGCCTGTCATTGTTCAATTTTATGATACAGGCTGTCTCATTGAGGTGAAAAAACTGCAAGAGTCAAGTCGGTTAAATTACAAAAAAGTTGCGCTGTTTTGAGACGAGCATTTGGCAATAATTTCTTTTTTCTCAATATTCCCAGAATTTCCTGAAATATCCTGAAAAAACTTGAAACATGCAGATTTATTATTTTAGCTATATCTTCTTTATTATTTAAAAAAAAAATTATTATTTTTTTGTAGGTTTACATAAGCCGTAATGAGCTAATTATTTAACAATCGGAATTTCTGTAAAATCTGGCAACGTAGCCATACAAGAGCATGCAAATAATTCAACGGTATTTAAAAATTCCTTCGCCCAATTGAGCTGTAGGATTATAAGGACCCCCGTCGTGTCGAAGGGTCACTCAGGTAATTTCGCCCAATTGAGAAACGCCGGTTTTGTACATAACTAGGCAACCCTGCAGCTGTTTCCAAAGCATGCTTTGGTGTTGTTGCAAAATGATCATAATTTATGGTGATCAATTTTAGTGCAAGCAAAATTTTTAAAACAGTTTTTCTCGGAAACAGGTCATTTTATCGTGATAGACAAAGAGGACCTTTTCCGTATATTTCTTCATGTTCTTTAATTGTGTATCTTCAAAACTTGGAAAAAATATTACGAAAAAAGTTATAGGTCTTTTTTGAAGGTCAAGGGCAGTTAGGCCTCTTGATTTCGAGGGATTCAAGAATAATTTGGACCAAGGATGTAAAGCAACATCAGTGGCAAGTGTGTCAAATTTTAAGAAAATCTGTACACTCGAAAAAAAGTTATAAAAAAATATTGATTTAAAAAAATCAACTTTGAAGGCTCATAACTTTCTTATTTGTGAGTTTTCGAAAAAAAATTATAAATACTTTTGGCAATATTTCATCAAGTAGAATCAACCCCTTAATTTTTTGCTCATAATTTCCGGACACCCTGTATATCTACGGTTATCTAAGTTACTAATAATTTTTCCTGGAAGCCATTGAGTATTTGGTTTTAGCTGAACCCAAATATTTTTGTTAGATGGTAATTTTCTCAAATTTCTGGCCAATTTCTACGATTGTAGTTTTCAGCATTATGTATATTTTTTGTTTATTTGCTAAATATTCAGAATAGTGTTTTTGATTGATTATATGAGGTTGGAGTAATTTAAAATTTATTGGTAAGAGTGGATTACGTGTTCTTCTTGACATAAGAATTTCTCTACTACCTTCCTAAATAAATATTTAACATTTTGTACCTGCCTTTCAGCCATACCGTTCGACTGGCTATTGTAAGGTATAAGAATATGTTTAAAACCCCATTGTTTGCTAAATTCTCTGAAATTTTCAGACATGTATTGACCTGCTCTATCTGTGACTAGCAGTTGAGGGACACCTAAACGGGCAAAAATTCCTTTCATGATATTTATAATTTTATTGCTTGTAGCATTCTCATTGATTTTTTCTACCTCCACGAACTTGGAATAATAGTCAACAAGAATTAAGTAAAGTTGGCCATGAAGTTCAAAGATGTCAGAGCCGACCTTGAACCAGGGTATTCTAGGAATGTCGTGAATGCAAACTTTCAATTCTTTGTGTTGGTACTTTTGACAAATGTGGCAGTTCTCAATAAGCTGTTTTATCTCTTTACGCACCAGGGCGTACACCAGAGTGATTAGACCAATGTTGTTGTATGCATCTCTGGTATGGTGGACAAAGATGCAACAAAATACCGCGATAAACAAGCTCAGCAAGGTGCAAAGACTCGCATGCCTTGGAATAACGGGGGCAATGAAAACTACTTCAACTGCAGCAATGGAAGTCCTCCTAGACCTCCCACCACTTCATCTAATGATAATGGGAGAGGCAAGACTGGCACGACTAAGGCTGCAAGAAGAACCAAGGGGCAAATATGCGGAACTTGGACACAATAGAATCAAAAACTATGTGGAAGTGGACCTGCTAGATGCAAACACAGACCACATGGCTCCAAAATTCAAATTCCACAAGAGCTTTGAGGTGAGCATCAAAGATCGAGAGGAATGGAATGAGCCCACAGACAGCAACAGGCTGGTCGGAACAACCTGGTACATTGACGGGTCAAAGACCGACCAAGGAACTGGAGCTGGCATATACAATGAGTTGGACAATACTCAACACACCATATCTCTCGGGCAGTGGGCAACTGTATTTCAATCGGAAATATACGCTATGCTACACTGCGCGAGCATAAACAATAAGAGGGCCTACAAAAATAGACGGATCAATATATTAACAGATAGTCAGGCGGTTCTGAGGGCTATAGAAAGCCCCAAGATAACGTCCAGACTACTGTGGGAATGCCGTGAGAATCTCGAAACCCTGGCAGAACGCAATAAGGTAACCTTGATGTGGGTGCCAGGACATAGAGGAATCACAGGCAATGAAAAAGCCGACGAGCTAGCAAGAAGAGGATCCTCGGCTAAATACATTGGCCCAGAACCTGCCCTGGGAGTACCAAAAAGTACAGCACGGGGTCAGGTTAATATATGGGTCAAAGAAAAACACAAAATATATTGGGACAAAAGGACCAAACACCAACACGGGAAAGCCTTTATCAAAGGACCCATAAAAAAGACAACTGAAGAACTACTATTACTTAGCAGGAATCAGTTACGCATTACAGTGGGATTACTAACGGGATATATTGCCCTAAAAGAACACTTAAATAAAATAGGACTGTTCAATGGAGACCTAAGTTGCCGAGAATGCAATAGGGCCCAGGAGACAGCAAAACATGTACTGTGTGAATGCGAGGCTCTGGACCGCAGAAGACAGGAGATATACGGACAAAAAAAAATGCGTCCGGAAGAATATGAAACTCATTCAGTAACGGGGCTGCACAAGTTAGTTCAGGGAACCAGACTGATGGAATGGGTGTCATGAAGCAAAAGGGGGTGCACAATAAGCCCATGAGGCTGAGGTGCTTCCGGTGACCAAGACGGCCCTCGAAAGGAGGGGCTTTTAGTGGGTGGGACTCCCACATAACCCAATGCATGGGTATCCATAATGGATTTACCCTCCTTTTTCAAAAAAAAAAAAAAAAAAAAATCTCTTTACGCATCGTTGGCCAGAAGATATGCTTTCTTCAGCAAATTTTACAGTTTTATTATTATATCCCAGATGGCTATAATGGATTTTACCTAAAACTTCTTTTCTGAGAATTCTTGGAATGAGAACCGCCTCGCCTTTATAAATTAAGCCGTTAATTACTGTCAAATCATGTTTATATTTACAAAAAATTTTTATACTTGGATTTAATATTTTGTTATTATTCGGCCAACCATTAATATTACGTAATTCGTCATCTTTGTCTGTTTCAATTTTAATATTTTTTAGATATTCATCTGAGACATCGCTTGGACCTACATTTACTACGCAAATCTGTTCGCTGAGAATAATTTCTTTTTCATAATCATTAGAATTATTTAAATAAGGTCTTGATAAAGCATCTGCTATTATTAAGTCGCTACCCTTTTTAATTTTTTTTTGTGAATTGGTATTTTAAGACTTGTAACATAATACGCTGTAACCTTGAAGGGCATTTTGCTATCGGTTTTAAAAAACTTGATAACAGAGGTTTGTGATCTGTTTCCACAATAACATCTTTTCTACCGAAAACATATTCATGAAATTTGTTTAGGGCAAATGAATTTATTTGATGATCCATGGATCTGGTAAAGAGCGTCCAATCAGCTGTTTTGTCATTCCATTTGGTTGAAGGGGTTAATTGCTTAGGGGTAAAATTACAGTTGCATTCTAGAAAAACTGGACCAGAAAAAATGGTCAGAGCCCCATGTATCATCGAGAACTTTCCACGTTAATTTACCTATTAAATTGGGTGTGATAATGGATAGGTCAACTGCTTGTGGATGATTGACTCCTTGACCTGAAGGGCCTGGTGGAACGGTTTCCAGACGTTTCTCTCCATTGTCGCCTCTGGGAGTTCTTTGCACTTATTGAGTTGATTTCTTCACTTAAATTCGTAATTTGTTGTGTAAACCGATTCCCGATACTCTTGCTTTGTAATTTGGCTTGTTCGAAAATAGCACATAATTTCACTGCACCATCAAGTGTTAGGTTCATACTTTGTAAAAGTTTTTCTCGCGTATCCGGGTTGTTGGAGCCACTTATTAGCATGCACAATATCAAATCGTCCTGGAGATTGCCAAATTTTTCCCATTTTTCTAAGTTCGGTGATAAATTGTTCGAGGGTCAATTCTCCTTGCCGCATGGTAAAGAATGTTTACCTTAAAAAATTAAGTTTTCTCGCGGTTTGAAGTATTTATTTAATTTTTCGATCACTGGCTCTAATTTGTCCTTTTCTTCATTCGTGAAATGTAATGTATTATATATTTTCTGTAAATCCGGACCTGCGAAGTGGAGTAATGCCTATTTAGAGAGACAATGGTGGTAATGCGTTACTTGCCGCATTACTAACACAGATAGATCTACTGCTTTTCCTGCTCGGTCTGATGAGCTTATTGCGGGTGTATAAGATCGGCTAGCTCCAGCTTCGGTACAAAACAATCAAAACTATGACCACGTACAACAGAGAATAAAGGCAGGTCAGTTCTGGATGACCCTTTCTCCATCCAGGAGCTCAGAAACTCTCTGCAAAATACTAAAAGCACTGCACCCGGGAAGGACCAATTTACCTATAGTATAATTAAAAACATGCCTCATAACATTCTTTCTTCTTTGCTAGAAATTCTAAACTGTTGGTGGATGAAGGGGGAGACGGTTGAGCAGCTCAGGGAGGTTGTAATTTGCCTGATACTAAAACCCAATCGTGATCGAGAGTTAGCCTCATCTTATCGACCTATTTCGCTGATGTCTTGCTTCCCTAAAACTTTTGAAAAAATGATCAAAACCAGGCTGGAGTGGTACCTGGAGTACAATTCATTGCTCCCTCGAAATAAATTTGGCTTCCGCAAAGGAATGGGTACATTGGATGCTTTAACTACTTTAGTTACCAGCGTTAACCCAAAACCAATCTATCGGTCTATTGTTCGCTGATATAGAGGGCGCATATTATTATGATGCTGTGGATCTGAATATTCTGGCTAATAAGTTATTTGATATACAATGCTCAAAATATGTGGTATATGGCATCTTGCAGTTATTCTCTAATCGAAAAATATTTCTCAGAGATCATAAAGGCGACCTATATACATGGTCCGAGAATATTGACTCAAGGCTTAATGCAGGGTTCAGTGTTGAGCCCCATAATGTTTAACATATTATACACAGCCAGTTTACATGAGTTATACGAAACTGCTACTTGCATACAGTTTGCGGAATGTATATTTACTATACAAAATACCGCAGAGGAGTGTGTAGCTGAGCTGGAACATATTGTATCTGACCTTGCAGACTGGATGACAAACCATGGTTTGTCGAAACCATGGAGCCGACGAAACTATAGTGTTAAATGGAATAACATTCCCAGTAGTAAAAAGCTTTAAGTACCTTGGGTTGATTATAGATAATAAATTAAACTGGTCAGAACATATAAACTATGTAAAAAATCGATGTGAGAAGGCCTGCAATGTGCTTAAATGTACCACAAAACATTATTGGGGAGCAGATGTACATACCTCTTTAATTTTCTATAAAGCGTATGTCAGATCCATAGTTGATTATGGATCGTTCCTCTATGGAACATCAGCTAAAAAACTTACTTAAATTAGATCGTATACAATATAAATGTCTAAGAATAATCTTGGAAGCGATGAAGAGTACCCCATGTCCGACTACTTAGCAAGTAATTTTGTTGCAAGATTATTAATTTTCAACACTAGTGGTATCATAGAAATTCTTTCAAAGTTAACCATACTCACTATAACTCATAAATACTGGCAAAAAAAAGAGAACCCTTAAATATGCCAAGCCTACTTAAAAATTGGTGATTTTGAGGGCGATCTCCCTTCCTTTTCAAAATTTTCTGTTTTTCAGAAACCTTGTGAGCTTCTCAATTTTAGCCCTCGAATCATTTACCCTCAGTACACTCTATATAATGGAGCCAATAATTTAATTCTAGGAAATGTTCTGGAAAAATTCCCCGATGCAGTTCCAATTTACACAGACGGCTCAAAATCGGACCTTGGTGTTGGTTGCGCAACCTACTGCCCTACCTATGACTTGGTTATGAAATTCAAACTTAAAAACGTGTGCTCTATTTTCACAGCAGAGGCCATTGCTATTCTCAAAGCTTTACGCTGGGCTTACTGCAACTCAGTAGGTAGCGTGGCTATAGTAACCGATTCAAGGTCAGTCCTTCAAGCAATAGAAAGACCTATAATTAAAAATTTGAAAAATTTCTTGATTGTAGAAATTTTGGAAGTTTGCCTTTTGCAGAGAGTTTCTGGAAATCATGTTTACTTTGTATGGGCTAAGGGTCATTCTGGCATTGTCGGCAATTGCGTAGTAGATCTGCATGCAAAAGAGGCAGTAAATATTGGCGGCGAGGAAGTGAATACTGTTACGATTTCAGATGTTTCCTTGTCTCTTTTGAAAACAGAATCCAGCAAAAGGAAAAGTGAGTGGGCTCAATTCGTAAGTAATTCTAATAATCAGTATGCGTTGTTACACAATGATTTGCCCACCAGCATACCATATCGATACTGCAGTTGATTTTTCACTTCCACGGTCTTCAGACTAAAGGTTCAGCATGGTAAGTTTCCGGCACACTTAAATAGGATTGGCATTTCTGATGACCCAATCTGTCCGGGCTGTGTCTCAGACATTGGCTCACTGAGCCACAAAGTGTTGGAGTGTAGGAAAAACATACAAGCCACTCGCAAGCGACTCCAGGCGATACACTCAAAAGTTGATATCATGCCTAAGTCCCTCACTGATATTTTTGCCGTAGCAGATCTCGATATTTATAAAGCCTTGGTTGACTTTTTTATTTCAATTCAAGTAACCCTTTAATTTTCTATTAATACACTCAAAACTTCCTTTTCCATGAATTAGCCTCTGTAACCGGCGGGGAGTAAAAAGGGGAGAGTTTTTCGCGCGCGGGCGGGCGAGATTTCCGTCGAAAATCGCCGCTCACTCACGTGCGTACGTACGTAAACGAATAAACAAATTTCTTTATTTATTTATCTACCCACTACTCTCTCCATTCTTCCCTGTGTCACAATAGTCCTTTGGCTGGCCGAGCGGTTTGTCAGTTAAAGGCTTCGAAAGAAATGAATAGGTAGGGGCCACACTGTACAATTTAATGCACAGCGGCTCTTGCTAGAACGATCCAAGAAAAACTCAAAAATCTGCACTTACCTTTTGTTTTGTGAAATTTCAGAAAATCTGCCACCTTTTGGTTATTCCAAATTCTTTTCGTCTGGTTAGATACTTACTTATATTATACTATTAGTCAAATTGATTCTCATTCTGTATAGGGCATTGCCAGTTCAGTAATTTTAATACTTATTTTTCCTTTTCTGAACTCACTTTATTTTACTTATTTTAATTCATTGATTGACTATTGACAATTTCACTGACTCTCTTTTAAAATTTTCAACTTCTATTTTCTCGAAAATCTTGAGTCTCACAAAACTAATTTATTTTTAACACTGCTGGGGTTCTAGTGTGATTTTTCTTGAATGAAAGAGGAGAAGATAAATTTAACAAATTTATTATTGATAAAATAAATCATTTTGATACATGAATTACAAAAAAGTTGATTTTTCCTTACTACTATCTTGATTTTTAGGCACTTGCAAAATACAACTCTGCATTATTAAATTATTAATTTTAAATTTTCGAAAAGGAGGATAGACGGATGATCCAGATAGTTAATCGCTAGTCATCACTCTCTCTCCTCTCTTTTCTACTTCAAATGGTTACATAATTTGACTGTTACCAAACCAGGAAAATTAATTCAAATAAAAATAATGCTACATTCTGTAACTAAATTATCATCTTAAGCAGCACTCAAGTTTGGGACTTATATTTATTATTTCCATCTTTTTACTCAAATTAAAATTTAGTTTATGATTTTTACATTCTGACACTCTCAATAACCATTACTTCTTAAATTCCCAAATTTGAGGGCTTCCAGTGGCCAAAACACTACATCTGTGACAATTAGTACTCTACCATTCTACTCTTACATTTTAACACTTACATTAGAAAGTTGGAGGGGTGATTTATTCAAGTAATCCTTCAAATGACACTCACTACAGTTCAACACATTTTCGCACGCTCACGGTACGACACCTAATTCGAGTTCTACTACCCAATTAATTATTTTCTCGGAACCAAGATCCGACTACCTAACTTGACTTAATTTTCAAAATTCAACTATATCCCCAAGGGACTCTAACTCTCCACCAATTATGTACGGGGACTCTAACCCTTCACCAATAATTATTATATCCCGGGGACTCTAACCCTTCATCAATTATTATATCCCGGGGACTCTAGCCCTTCATCAATTATTATATCCCGGGGACTCTAACCCTTCATCAATTATTATATCCCGGGGACTCTAACCCTTCATCAATTATTATATCCCGGGGACTCTAACCCTTCATCAATTATTATATCCCGGGGACTCTAACCCTTCATCAATTATTTCAGGGACTCTAACCCTTTATCACCCGCCCTCGATACCTACATTTACTCAATACTATAAACTCTAAAACTTGATCCCATCACTTAAACTCAACTAAAACTTGGTAACTCGTGAAATACGAAATGCCGCGGAACTAGCCAGGAACTACCCCACAAAACTCCTCAACTGAACTAACACTGACACCAAGACTGGCCACCAAACTCCGAAAAACTGACGCCGAGCGAGTAAGTCAGTTAGTGAGTAACGTAAAAAGTGGCCGACCGACTAAAAAGTAAAAGTCAAAAGTAACTGAGTAACTGAGAACTAAAACTAACTGGAACTTCGCAAGCAACTGACGCTTACTCCCTTTTTTCCTCTATTTAATACCTCGCTTCCCTCTCTTAATTTCTTTCCGCGTGCCCTCTGCTTGCACCTCACGTTCATGATTTTTTTTTATATTAAACCTCCTGTCCCAGCTATTATTTAATGACTCTCGTTCTATTTTCTCACTCGTGGCGGCGGTGAATAAAGAGCAACACTGTTGTAGTGTTAACCTGATACCACGTTTTTGTTCAAATAATGACTACTCGACTTCATATCAACCGTGTGAGCTCGTATTATTAATTATTCCCATATACTTAATGCATATTTTCACGTCTGACTGCCGCCTTTATTTCAGCCAGACGCTCGCTTTGACTCAAATTACTATATCCTTCAATTTATCCATTCTTTTCATTTCAATATTATCAAGAAAATGAAAGAAATTATTTTCAACTGATGATCGATATTTTTCGATCTATCACACCTCCTATTCCGTCTGATGAGCGTTCTGGAAATGTTCTGTGGCAAATGAACAATGTTCGAGGCCAACCCAACCTTTCACACCACACACACATTTCCATGGTTAAACCAAATACGCTAAAATAATAATACCGGACACTCCTATACCTATAGCATTGCAACAGGTTGCGTCCATTTTAGCAGCGCCGCCAAGCATGAACTGGGGACACTAAAAATTAAATTTGGTGAAACATAGCGGGAGTTTTAAATATCAACGCTGAATAGAAAAGCTCCTAAAATTAATTAGACGGAATAGACGGAGGAAATTGGGACGAAGAATTATAATACAACAATAAACAACAAAGTTTTCAATATGTTTATTATATTAACAATAATCACTACTATTACACACAATATTATTAATATCTTTAGGTAGGTAGGTATATTTCAAAAAGATTGAATCGCTATAAATATACCTAAGTGTGAGTCTTTTATTTGCCGCAATTCCAATAATGTGCTTCCTTGCAGTTTTAAAGGTCTATTATTTGCTGGATTAACAAAATTTTCCTCTTTGAAATGATCAGTACAAAATAATATGGTGAGAAATCGGCTTCGACACTCCATACTTTTTCAAAATTTCGTCACTCATCGATGTTATTATAACCTATTGCTTGTTCCTATTTCCATCAGCATAGTTATAAAATATTAATAAGTTTATTTACGCGTCTTCTAAAGTTAACTTTATACATAATTCTTTATTCCTGCTTGGAACACCGTGGAAAGATCTGGACATGCTTAACAATCCATAGTCGGAGCAACCGCACACAGCACACAGCACATATTTTCTAGACATAATACCTATGTTCACTTTAATACAGCGGTATATTATAAATGCCTATTTAACTGGTACCCAACAAAATATTATCCGCTGATATAATGCTTTGAGAGTAACTTTAAATTGAAATTATACTTGAAACTAAAACGTTCAATTACTAATGACAAATTATTAATAATAATTATGATTGACTGCAGCTGTCAAAAACCGTGAAAAGTTACCTAACTTTGAATTTAAAAACAGCTTTAGTGTCCCCAGTTCCTGCATGAGGGCGCTGTAAAAATGGACGGAGTAGGGAACCTGCATTACCGTTTTACTAGGGTAGCGTTTTCACTTTTTGACGTTTACTAAACACGGTTATGTTTGAACAGCTGGATGTCATATTTTTGGCACATTTGGTCACAGGCGTAGGTATCATGTGGAAAAAAGCGAAGTTTGAAAAATGAAACAAAATAATAACACGAATAGAAATCGATAATCCTCTTTCAGTGGGTATTAAAAACAAAATTATGGGTTTATAGGATCTACGAAGCTGTAGTCTTTAGTATCTAACACATAGTTACTGAGAAAAATACGTTTTAATACGCGGACTTAATAACAAATTATGTGAATTTTTAGACAGTTGTACGTTCATGGAAAATCTGACGTTTATGAAGTCAAATTTGACATTCCCAACTTTTTTCCCAACTTTTTGTGAGAATGAGAATGCGCTACCCTAGTAAAGCGGTAATACAGGTTCCCTAGGACGGAGGTTTTGAGAGGAAGTGTCCGGTATTAATATTTTAAGGTATTTGGTTAAACTCTCGACTTGACGACAACAAAGCGTAACTATGGTAACGAATAATAACAATGCCCGAGTCGACATGCCACGTTTCCGGTTGAAAAGAACAGTCGCGGTATAATTTGACGTGTAGTTTGTCAAAATTAATCCAACTTAGTGCTTAGAATGCCCAAATTAAAAAAAAAACCCTGACGAGCAAAAAAAAATTAGGGGTGTAATTTAAAAAAAAAAAACAAGTAGGGGATGATTACTGGGAGGTTAAAAGGCGTAAATGTGTATTGAGGATGCTACCGCCTTTGGGGTATTTTTGTCATTACCAAAGTATAGTATGGTATGATTAACTTTAAAAAGTCAGATGTGACGTCATACTAATCGTCCGAATTAAGATTTTTCATTTCACCAGAAAATGTCAAACAGTTAAATTTCAAGGTGCGAACGAGCGTAAATTATTAAAGGATCCTTCGAACAATGTATTGAACCGTTTAAGTCAGTTTGACAGCCACTGACAACTACATAAAATTTATTTACGTAATGACATTCTATCCTCTGTGTTGTGCATTGAATTCTCATTCAAAACCAATGTTGACGTTTATTTATTTATGTGGGATGGAGTGTTTAGACAAACTTGACGGTTTCTACGAGAACCAGTAAATGAAACAAAATAAATCGAACTATCAGAAGGATGTGTATTCTTAATCGATACGTATGACTTTTTAAACTTTATCCTACTATATTATTATAATTTAAAGCAGACAAAACGAAGTTAAACTTGTGGAGAAAAAAATTATCAGTGGCGTAGATATTGGTAATGACCCCTTTTTTCCTCTCAACATTTTCTACGCCCATGGACTTACTAAGTACATAGGACTTTCAATTTCAGCATTGGATTCCTTGGAGATTTCTTATAGAAAAAGGTATAGGTACCTATAAATATTCAAAATTCCCAATAGTTTTCAAATAGTAAATTGACGCTAAACTACCTCAAACCGCTTACTTTGCTATACATATAAAATCATGGATTTTTAAATTATTATTTTATATCCAAAAATAACAATTAAAATCGAAAAAATGAGATTATTTTAACGGCATGATGAAGTTTAGAATCAATTTACGTAAAAACTATGGGGATTTTTGAATATCTATAGGTATACCTTTTTCTATAAGAAATCTCCAGGGAATCCAATGCTGAAATTGAAAGTCCTGTGTGTGTACTTAGTAAGTCCATGGGCGTAGAAAATGTTGAGCGAAAAGAGGTCATATATGTATACGCCATTAATGAATTTTTTCGGCCGTGTTTTTCTTCGTCTTGTGGACTCGTCTGCTTTTCTGGTTTTACACCTGTGTTAAATTTTTAATGCAAATTGTTTAATAAATTTTTTTTATTGATATTTACCTACATATAAAACTAATTAAAGCACTCCAATTAACTTGGCAATAATTGAATTACCGTCAGGAATTCGATACATACATTTCATATGAATTTTTTTACTTGTAATGAGCCCCTTTAAATATTTCCCTTTCCCCCTGAAACACTCTAATATACTAATACTGCAATAATAAATGAAAATAAAGAATTAAATATAGAAAATCGTGTTCAAATTTCGCGCTGTGAACGTTTCCTAAATTAGATAACATAAAAAAGATTAACAAATAAAAAAAAATAATAACAAAAACTCACCTCTTTCTCTTACTGTATGAGGATACCGAGCAAATAATAATAATAATTATAATAGTTATATTTGGTTACTATATTTGATAAATGAATTATATACGCAATAGATAATCGGGGAATCCCAAGCTTAACCAAGGCACACGCACACAAGCTACTTGTTGCTTCGCGAGTTCACGGTCGAGCTCGCTCTGCCAGCCCAGCAGTGCCAAAAACTTCCGCACTTCCGCTTTTTTATTGCTTGAGACTCGAAAAAATGCTCTCGATGAAATGGAAAAAGCAGAGTTTCAAAATTGCAGGCAGGCAGGCTTAATGAAGCTCCCAACAGAAAGAATTAACGACTTTATTGAAAAATATAGAAACGAGTGTTGAGGATGCTGAACGATCTCGGTCACTCGGTCGAATGACTAATAACATTACGACATTTCGTATCGTTCCAGGATGAAATATAATCTTCAGAATTACTAAATTATAATAACAATAGCTTATTATAATACGTTGATTCAATGTGCAAATTCCTGACTGTTATTAATAATTTACGCAAATGTTATTTTAGCAAAAGGAAATGAGACCATTAAGGGATCACGTTCACTTACGATAAAGTAACCTATAATATTATACAGCGTGGACTTGATTATTCCAGATTCGTGCTGGTAACTAGTATAAGTATTACATCGGAATTAATTCAACAAATTTCGGAAAAAATATAGAGGGTGAGGCAATAAAACAACAAAATGAAATAACACAATAATTAATATCTGAATTGACTGCTGAATCGGTGAAGTCCTGCCGTAAGCAGTTCGAGTGGAATGACGAACGACGTCCTAGGCAAGGAGGAGGGGGAAAACCTAGTGCCTAAATGTGCCAGAGCAGCTTCCTGCTGGAGCCTTTACTATCACTCTTCAGTCTAATCTCTACCTTTGGGGGACTTAAAAATTATTTTTCTAAATATTTTTTCTATAAAAATATACCTTATAATAAGTAAGTTTTTTTTTTATTTTTGTAAAGCCATTGGCATACTTACGTGTTTTGAAAGTTTTTCCAAAATAATATTCGTTGAGGTGCTTACCGGCACGCCACTGGACTTAATAATTTTATTCTATTTTGGACTAAATTTGGACCTCGAGTTAGTAAATACAGAAGTTGTCATAATTTTTCGAACAGATTTTCATTTCCAAGTCTCAGGATTCCCATTTATGTGTTCAGTACCGGCCATTTTGGGGAAAGCCAAAATTCAAAATTTTCCACGCCATCTTGCGAGATACCATTTCTTATAGATTTTGAGTCGCTGATTACGGTAGTAAAAACTGTAAGTCGATATGATGAAGGGTAAAAAGTTACGAGCATCGACATTGCAAAAATCAAAAAAAAAGATCATTATATTTTATACAATGCATAAGGGAATATTCAATTTTCCGAGCTACTGGATTTTTTAAAGTATTTTTTTCCTATTTCTCGACCTCGAGTTATATAGTAAATATAGAAATTTTGTTTGTTATTGTTAAAGGAAAAAGATCAATAAAATAAAAATAAAATTGATCAATGTTTTCATTTCCAGTTTCTGACAGATCAAGAAAGTTTGCCTTGTTGCCAGATTTGGCAAAATATGTCGGCCGCTGGGGTGATTTCCAAACTTATTACCGACTCTTTAAGTGGTGGTTCAAAAAAAAGCAATTAGCTGTTAGCCGGTATCTCGATAACGGGGAGACTGAGATTAAATTTTGGTTTTGCAGTTTTCTGTTTCTTACTACACGCTCCCTTACCATAAGCCTCGATTGTTTTTGACCGCCATTTTGGGAAATTAAAATTTCATTTATTTTCAAATTAAATTGAAAATTGAACGATTTGAATAATTACTAATAAAGTCGATGTATCGTACATAAAAAAATAACATGGAAAATGGTAAAGATTTATTATTATTACTAATGTGATAAAATATAATACATTTTTATAAGAACAATAATTATTATTAATAATTGACTTAAGTGAATTCAGAACCCATACTACAGTAAGGGTTCTTTATAATTATTATTATTATTATTATTAAAATATAACCATTTTTACTCATTTTCTTCCCAATAACGCCCACGCAACCACTCAACTTGAGGATGCCCTTTCTCGTTTTCTTTGTCCCAGAAATAAGCCCTGCCCATTCCTACATACACCGAATAATTCATTTCTTCTATCAATCGAATGGAAGACGTATCTATATCAAATTTACCAACTGAACCTCTGAACCAGGATGTTCTATCCGGTACAATTCCTCTAATCTTCCAGCATTCAGTCTTGAGATTCGGCGTTGATCTTTTCATTCTCTTTAATACATTGGCTTGGTCCGAATCATCTGCATAAGGGAGATGAACAAAAAAATGATGCAATGCTGGAACATCTTTTTCTTCGACAACAAGAAGAGATGTTTCCTCCAAAGGGGACAACTTCTCCACCGTATCAATTAACCACTGTTTCGAAAATTCGTTAACGCAGACTACACTGATGTACTTCTGTTCGGTGAGCTTGAATTCATCCAAGAGCGGAATCTGTTCGTCGTCGGTGCCTTCATCCATGGCGGTGGTTAGATATATTCGCAGGTCATCAGCAAAATCGTTTGAAAACTCTGGGGTAGGATTGCCTGGACCTATGATCGCCATCTTCCTCTAAAAATTTTAAATGAGAATATTAAGTAAGTTTTGTGCAACTCAAATCATTGTTGATTAATCTCCGATTAAAGAAAGGCATTGGCAACTTAAAAAAAACTTCTGATTCCTATCTCGATACTTCAACCGCGGTAGTTGTGACGTCAAAATTCTGACTTCAATAGCCCTTAACTCGCTTCTTTCTCTAAGTTGCCATAAATCTAATTCAAAGGGGAATGCAACAATAAGAAAAATGTCAGGCGTCCTAGCTTGACACCAATCAGTTATTAATAAGTTAATAAAAATTATTATTTTCTTACATTTTCACAGCTGGAATGATCTGTGGGCATCAGCACTTTGCAGTTGCCTGAAAATAAAACAAAATTCCGGTGAGCGCATTTCTTAAAACCAAAATTAGAGAGTCGCAAATTTTTTGTATATGAGTGAAGACACTGGAGAAACAAAACTTTTTCCTGTGAGAAGAATAATAAAAGTGAACTGTTCAATTTATTTCAAAATTCAAGTAGGCATGTAGACACCATTTTGACATAAAGTATCACGTTCATAACCCGGACTACTACAATGTATACGTTAAACGTGGGGCCTATTATATTGAGTGTCCAATTAATAAAAATTAACTTTACTCTCTACATACCTTACTATTATAGAAAAAGCGATTTAATATTGCATTGTCATCCAGTTCTGAGCTACATTAAATGTTTCAAGTCTCCAGCTCTTCGGGAAGTTTGCTTAAAATTGATTGCAGAATTGGGACCGCAGACAGTAAAACGATTCGAAAAGCGGGTTGGCATTATAAAACGTAGTAAAATGAAAAAAGGCTTTTGTATGGCGGTCAAAATTTTCTAAGATTGTGAAGATAAGGAACAGATCGCGATTTTAAAGATAACGATCTGATATCCATTTGAATTTTGAATTAAACCCGGACAATCATATTTTTCTGGAATTTTGGTATTTTCCTGGAAGAGACTATGAAATATTCTGTCTGAAAGTGTTACCAATCGGGTTGAAACTTTGCGCGGGGATACCTTGACGCTCCTTTATACGACTCATTATTGAAAATGGACCGGATCAAGAAATTTCAAGGCCCCCTTGAGGGATGTATTAAATTTTTTTTAACGGTGTGATCTATTTGGGCTTTTCTTATTAACGCGGTACGACATCGCGAGATTCTGTTAACCATTTTGTTTTTTTTTTAGGAGAAATATTATAACTTTCTAGTTCTATAAAACGATTTTTGAAAAATTAGATGAGCCCAAATTGGATCAAATAAAAAAAATAAAAAATTTTGATTGTGTCTATACAGGGTGTTTGGTAACTGGACAGTCAAAAGCGAATGCCATGTATAAAATCGTATTTTAAGCATAGAAGAGAAAATAATTTTTTTCAAGATCAGGCCTCTTAACAACATTTTTGGAGATATTTCCTAAACGAGAAAAAATTTATTCTCTCTTTTATGTCTAAAATACGATTTTATACATGGCGTTCAATTTTGACTGTACAGTGACTAAACAAAAACAATTTTTAACGGCCTGAGTTTTTCATTTTTGTAAATATTTTCTAAACGGGGCCCGATCTTGAAAAAAGTTATTCTCTCTTTTATGCTTAAAATGCGATTACGTACATGGTGTTCGATTTTAACTGTCCAGGTACTAAATTTTTTTTTTTAACGGCCTTAGTTTAACATTTTTGAAGATATTTCCTGAAAGAGGCCCGATCTTGAAAAAAGTTATTCTCTCTTTTATGTTCAAAATACGATTTCATACATGGCGTTTGTTTTAACTGTCCAGTTACTAAAAATAAAAAAAAATTTTAACGGCCTCAGTTTTTCATTTTTGAAGATATTTCCTAAAAAAGGCCCGATCTTGAAAAAAGGGTATTCTTTCTTTTATGCTTAGAAGATTTTATACACGAGGTTTGATTTTAACTGACCAGTTACAAAAAATATTTTTTAGCAGCCTTTGGTTTTACATTTTTGGTAATATTTCCTTAACGAGGCCTGACTTTGAAAAAAGTTATTCTTTCTTTTATGCTTAAAATACGATTTCATACATGGTCTTCGATTTTAACTGTCCAGTTACTAAAAAAATAAATTTTAACGGCCTTATTAGTTTTAACATTTTTGAAGATATTTCCTGAAAGAGGCCCGATCTTGAAAAAAGTTATTCTCTCTTTTATGTTCAAAATACGATTTCATACATGGTGTTTGTTTTAACTGTCCACTGTCCAGTTACTAAAAATGAAAAAAAAATTTAACGGCCTTAGTTTTTCATTTTTGAAGATATTTCCTAAAAGAGGTCCGATCTTGAAAAAAGGGTATTCTTTCTTTTATGCTTAAAATACGATTTCATACATGGTGTTCGATTTTAACTGTCCAGTTACTAAAAAAATAAATTTTAACGGCCTTATTAGTTTTAACATTTTTGTAAATATTTCCTAAACGGAGGCCCGATCTTGAAAAAAGTTATTCTTTCTTTTACGCCTAAAATACGATTTTATACATGTGTAACGCAGAAAAGAGGGAAAGAATTACTCACATGTAAATTCACAAATTTATTTCGTCAGGGCCATCGTTTTTCTAGTCACTCACCGTTTCTCTTGCCTTGCGACGTCTCGGCTCACTCCCTAAAGAGTTTAAAACTTGCATAAGTGTCCCATTCCTCCTAAAGCTTGCTTAGGCTTATCATTCACTAACGCTTAGCCTTCTTGGTAACCTCTCTCTGGAGCTTTGACTTTACCTTGCTGAAGATACGTAAATCACTGTTCAAGGTCATTGCTGAAGTTACTCGACTCAAGACTCTACTTAAGACATCTTGCTCTTAAGCCGTTGATCGTAGCCTTGCCAAGGATTACGGCGCCAAGGCACGCAGTGGTAACCAGGACCCACCTCGGTCCTTCCGATCTCAAGGTCATTCGCGGGAGGTCGGCAGGATCCTCTCGATCCTTCACTCCCGGGGAACCACCAGGCGGTCAGCAGGATCCATCTTGATCCTTCACGTCCGGTTAGAGATCACTAGGCGTTCTGCAGGATCATCCTCTCGATCCTTCCCACCTAGGCCACCATAAGCGTTCTGCAGGATCATCCTCTCGATCCTTCACGCCCGGTTCGAAACCACTCACGGGTGATCGGCAGGATCATCCTCTCGATCCTTCACACCCGGAACAAAGTCAGGCCACACTGGCCTCCACTCTGACCTACACATGCAGGTCACGCAGGCCACACGGGCCGCTCTCAGGTCTCCCGGGTCGACACCCGTTCTCAGCCTCACAGGCTACTGACCTCTCGTCGCTCTCAGGTCTCCCGGGTCGCCACCCGTTCTCAGCCTCACAGGCTACTGACCTTCACTCAGGGACTTATACTAACACATGCACAGCCACACAGGCCCACTAGAACTCTACGATCAACGCTCATTTCTGCTTTACACTTCAGCAATTTAGACATCTTCAGCATTAATTAACCTTTGTCTCTCAATAAGTACTTATCATGATTCTGTCTTTCACTGATTTGCCTATTCATGCTTTATTTATTCATGCTACATGCAGTTTCTCCTTTTGACAATCTGAGCTCCTTAACTTCTCATAAGACAGGCTAATAATAATTATTATCTTTACCAATTATTATATCTCAATTAATAATCATGATTACTTAACTCTCTGTTGCTTATCCTAACTCTATTTATCTTAGGAATAGGACACTCAGTGAGTAAATCAACTCACCTGTTATCTGTTACAAAAGAACGCCAGAACGCACCAAACACAAACACAAGAAATCACCAACTCACTCGACAACTTTCAAAACACAACTGATCGATCGGGAGTAGGTACTTACCACCCCGCGTCTTACAGTCAAGTAGGGTCAATGGACATTTCATTTCTTTCACGCAACGGATGTTCATTCTTCAGCATCCGGATGTTTATATCAACAAAGCGACCGGTTGTTACATATCTACTGGATTTTATATATCGATACCTATCGATATGGAATGAATGAGATTGAATCAAATTTACGTCTTACATTCGGCCATCCTGCGTCAGACTCGTCCCGAGGCTGCCTAGTCCTTCGACCAGCACTCCTCAAGACACATGGGTAACAATGCCGACTTCCTTGTCCTCTTGAACCTTTCTCCCTGGCCATTGGCTCGTGGAGTAGCCACTGAATTCACAACATGCTGAATTTTGAAGGTATCGCAAAATTGGCGGAACTTATGGGAAGTGAAAGCACTCCCTTGATCCATCACTAGACTCCGGGGTTTCCCGTAGAGTTGAAAAATACCCTCCAAAAATAGAATGGTGTATCTGGAGTTCGTTGATCTTACGGCCTTCAAAAACGTAAATTTAGTGAAGGCGTCGACAGCCACGATGATGTGAACGGTGCCTCGACTTGTTTTTGACAACGGACCATAGTGATCAACATGAAGCATATCCATGGGTGCAGCTGGTTTTGCTATTGGGTGTAAGAACCCTTCCTTTCTGCAGCCTATACAACAATCGGGTTTCGCAATAAGCGCGTAATTTTGGACAAAATGTCTAAAATAGCCCGTCAAACCTAGGAACTGCCTGACTTGATGTACTGTCTGTGGCACTTCAAATTCCTTTACCGCCTTTGTCTTCATTTCTCCAGGTCGCACCTTGCTGTTGTTGATTTCAAACCCTAGATACTCGACGGATGTTTCCAAAAATTTACATTTACTGGGGTTTAAGGTTAGGCCTTCCTGTTGTAAGAGTTGCAGGACCTTTTCCAAATTTTCCAACCCCTCTGCCACAGTTTTTGAAAACAAAAGGACATCATCCAAATATATTGCAGCAATGTCGCGAGCTGGTTCCAAAACCTTGTTCATGAGCCGCTGAAATGCACTTGGTGCATTCGTCAGCCCAAAGGGTAGTCGATTATACTCGAATTGGTCTTCGGCAGTGACGAAGGCTGTATATTTCTTGGAGCTCTCTGCGACGGGAATCTGGTGGTAGCCTGATCTCAAGTCCAAGGTTGTGTAATAAACACTTCCTTGCAGCTTATCCAACTGGTCGTCTACCCTAGGTAGTGGATAGCGGTCTTTGATGGTCATCTTGTTGAGCTTGCGATAGTCAACACACATCCGTTGTTCACCGTTCTTCTTTCGAACTAGTAAAATGGGCGACGAATAGGGTGAATGTGATTCCCTAATCACTTCGTTTCTCAGTAGGTCATCGACGATTTCTCTTACACATTCTTGCTCAGTCTTCGACATCCGGTATGGTCTATAACAGAAGGGCTTGTCATTTTCGAGCTCAATTTCAACCTGTGTCGACCTGGCACAACCAAGTTCGTCTGTGCTTGTTGCAAAGCAGTTTCTATACTTGTTCAGGAGATTGACCAATTGTTTCTGCTCGTCGGCTGTAATCGGACCAAAACACATATCTTTAGCTGTAAACTTTTTCCGCTTCTTTTCTCTAGTACGGAAAACACGTTCACCTCCCTCGGATTCAGGTTGACAAGGCCAACCTCTGGCTATTGGATACTTAGGCGAGAGTTGTAAGTCAACGTTTGACAGATTCACGACTGGCAACACCGCGTGTTCGTCTTCCTTGATCGTGAGGATGGTATGAGGAATACAATACTCCTGTTCTTCGCCGGTACGTACACTTGCCTCTACGTACAGGTCCCCTTGAAACTCTTGGAGGGCACTTGGAGTAAGATACGTCTAGTCATTTGGTGTACTGGTGTGTTTTTGGCCTCTTTGGGCAGGCTGAGGCAAAATGTCCGACTTCCTGACAGGTGAAACATCGGCCTTGCTGTAGGCCCTGCTGTCTGCCTCTGTCTCCGTGATGGTTTCCGTTGCGCTGTCCCAACCGTCTAAAGTTAAAGTTTGACCGGGTCCTCTCCGGTTCAAATTTACGCTTCCGACCTTGGAAGTTTTGGATCGCCATGGTTCTTGTTGGTCCGGCTACCTCAGCGTTGAGAGTTCGCAGGTAACCAAAAAGAGCTTCGGGGTCGCAACAATTTGCGGCCTTGGCACTTGCTCGAATGTGGTTCTCAGAAATTCCCGCAATAATACACGAGACGGCGTCTCTCCCTTGTATTCGGCAGGCATTCAGAAGAGCTTGCTTCTCATAAAAAATTGCGCAAAAGACTCAGTTGACTTTTTCCTTCTCGACATCATCTGTTCCAAAAGTTCATGGAAGTCACGCTGGACTGGAAAGGAATAGCAAAGGTTCTCTTTCCATTCCGACCAAGTATACTTGACTGTTTTCAATCCCTTGTACCAGACACTTGCTAACCCTCTAAGCTTGGAGAGAGCGTTGAAGATGGTGATATCTTCTGTCCAATGGAACATTTCACTGATTTCATCCACTTTATTGCACCAGTCCTCCACATTTCGGTTCAAATCGTTGGGGTCGAAGTACGGAATCACGTCCGCCCCCACAAACTTTGCCACCTTAGGACCTCCAGAACCAGAGCTCATATCTCGAAGAGCACGACTCAGAACATCGGCCAGTTTGCCAACAACTTCATCGGTCTGTCCTGCTTCAGCAACCAGTTTCGGCCAACGGTACCAACGCCGTGGGCGGATTTGACTTCAACACCGTGGACGGGTCTGACTTCCACCCACTATGTTTTCCAAGACTCGAGCTGGGATACATGGTCACAAAAATTAAAATAGAGAAACGGCAAACTTGTCTCAGAAACCGTTAACACAGCTAAACGTCACCAAACGTCACCACCGCACCGGATACGAAACCAAGAATATCAATCAGTGTCACTAGCACACCAAAATCACAAGAAACTTAAATAGTTCGAGACAAGAGAAGCAGCGGCGCCAAGTCTATCCCACTCCTGAAAACTGTAACGCAGAAAAGAGGGAAAGAATTACTCACATGTAAATTCACAAATTTATTTCGTCAGGGCCATCGTTTTTCTAGTCACTCACCGTTTCTCTTGCCTTGCGACGTCTCGGCTCACTCCCTAAAGAGTTTAAAACTTGCATAAGTGTCCCATTCCTCCTAAAGCTTGCTTAGGCTTATCATTCACTAACGCTTAGCCTTCTTGGTAACCTCTCTCTGGAGCTTTGACTTTACCTTGCTGAAGATACGTAAATCACTGTTCAAGGTCATTGCTGAAGTTACTCGACTCAAGACTCTACTTAAGACATCTTGCTCTTAAGCCGTTGATCGTAGCCTTGCCAAGGATTACGGCGCCAAGGCACGCAGTGGTAACCAGGACCCACCTCGGTCCTTCCGATCTCAAGGTCATTCGCGGGAGGTCGGCAGGATCCTCTCGATCCTTCACTCCCGGGGAACCACCAGGCGGTCAGCAGGATCCATCTTGATCCTTCACGTCCGGTTAGAGATCACTAGGCGTTCTGCAGGATCATCCTCTCGATCCTTCCCACCTAGGCCACCATAAGCGTTCTGCAGGATCATCCTCTCGATCCTTCACGCCCGGTTCGAAACCACTCACGGGTGATCGGCAGGATCATCCTCTCGATCCTTCACACCCGGAACAAAGTCAGGCCACACTGGCCTCCACTCTGACCTACACATGCAGGTCACGCAGGCCACACGGGCCGCTCTCAGGTCTCCCGGGTCGACACCCGTTCTCAGCCTCACAGGCTACTGACCTCTCGTCGCTCTCAGGTCTCCCGGGTCGCCACCCGTTCTCAGCCTCACAGGCTACTGACCTTCACTCAGGGACTTATACTAACACATGCACAGCCACACAGGCCCACTAGAACTCTACGATCAACGCTCATTTCTGCTTTACACTTCAGCAATTTAGACATCTTCAGCATTAATTAACCTTTGTCTCTCAATAAGTACTTATCATGATTCTGTCTTTCACTGATTTGCCTATTCATGCTTTATTTATTCATGCTACATGCAGTTTCTCCTTTTGACAATCTGAGCTCCTTAACTTCTCATAAGACAGGCTAATAATAATTATTATCTTTACCAATTATTATATCTCAATTAATAATCATGATTACTTAACTCTCTGTTGCTTATCCTAACTCTATTTATCTTAGGAATAGGACACTCAGTGAGTAAATCAACTCACCTGTTATCTGTTACAAAAGAACGCCAGAACGCACCAAACACAAACACAAGAAATCACCAACTCACTCGACAACTTTCAAAACACAACTGATCGATCGGGAGTAGGTACTTACCACCCCGCGTCTTACAGTCAAGTAGGGTCAATGGACATTTCATTTCTTTCACGCAACGGATGTTCATTCTTCAGCATCCGGATGTTTATATCAACAAAGCGACCGGTTGTTACATATCTACTGGATTTTATATATCGATACCTATCGATATGGAATGAATGAGATTGAATCAAATTTACGTCTTACACATGGCGTTCGATTTTGGCTGCCCAGCTATTCTCTTTTATGTCTAAAATGCGATGGATGACGCTTGAACCCATAACTTTTTCAGAAAGTCAGAAACCTTTTACACGTCTGCGATTTTCGTAGAACTTTAATTTTTCTACGTAACTTTCGAAGCTACAGCGATCAAATAATTTTTTACACAAAAAAAAACAAAATAGCAGAAAATTTGTTTTTTAAGTTCGTTAATATAAATTAGCTCAATACTTACTGGAAGAAAAACAGAAAAAAATAAAAAGACCATAATAAATTAAATGAAGATCACTTCTACTATTACGACACATCGCGATTGAAAAAAAAATTCAACTTTGAAATAAAATAAAACTTTTTTTTTCTTCCCTTGGCCTATTGAAACTCTAATCGAATCGAAGCACTCACGATGAAAGTCTGCCACGGAATGGGAAGGAGAATTCGCTGAGAGAAAAATTTTAGTTTAAAAATTGCAGGCAGGCAGAATTAAAATTCTTAGAAAAAAGGACTTAAAATAGAAATGAATGTTGATACCGATTGAACGATACGAACGTCGCTCCGGAATCGAGAGATTACGTTACATTTAATTTCGATTCGTTCCAGGATGAAATATGATCTCCAGAATTAATAATAAAGATAGAGCTTAGGATGCATGAACTAATGGAAAAAATTGCTGCCAGTCCAGTTAGTAAGTAATAATTGTTATTACTTATTACACATATTACCCAAGCAAAATATTATTTTAGTAAGAGGAAATGGAACTATTAGTAATAAAGTCTTATTATGGGATCTGGTTGACGTATGATAAAGTATCTTAAATAATAATATACAGGGTGGTCTTGCTTATTCCAGAGTCGTGGGCGATTCTGTAAAAATAATATGTCAAATAAAATCACAATTAAAAAAATCATCCAGTTCAGTAATTGAAGGCATAAAAGGGAGCCTTTTTTTCGAGAACCAGTTTTTCGAGAATATCTTCTCGCCAGCGCCACTTAAGTTAAAAATAGCGATTAAAAAACTTATTGAGCATAAAATTGCGTGCAACATTTGTG
This sequence comes from Malachius bipustulatus, assembly GCA_910589415.1. Taxonomy (NCBI): domain Eukaryota; kingdom Metazoa; phylum Arthropoda; class Insecta; order Coleoptera; family Melyridae; genus Malachius; species Malachius bipustulatus. The sequence goes on from OU342637.1 coordinate 30,278,903, forward strand.
GGAAATATTTTTCAATCAGACGAAAGCGCCATTGAACAGTTCAATAAAAAATTAAAGAGGAGGTAAGGTTTAAAATTAGAGAGAGAGAGAGAGAAGGGGGGAGGGAAGAGAGGGGGAGAGTGAATTAATGTAAAACTGCTGAGAATAAGTGTCTCTAAACATTTTCTTCTTTTACGTTTTCTTTATTTTTTTTTAGTTTTTTTGCTGTAAAACTTTTTTTTTTTTAAGGGGGAGCATCGGTCTTCCCTATGTAGGTAAGACAAAGTCGCTCCACACCGGTAATATGGGTTTGGAGCCTCTTGCTCATACACCCAGCCTCAAGTATGCCAAATAAATAGTAGAAACAACACAGACACCCAGAGCCTTCACCGAGAATCGAACTCAGTCCGACGGATCCAACGATCAAGCAGTTCTCGCTACTTAACCGCGTGGCCACGCCAGGCTCAGCTGCTGTAAAACTTATAAATTTATAAAATTTATGACAGTTTTACACGAATTCACCATGTAACATCGATGTGTCAATGTCAAACGTCACAGATGACGTTGCCAGTTCTGTCAATTTGAAAATATTGGTTCCAAAAATGGCGGCATGCGAGACAAAATATTTTTTAAACTATAGCGTGAGTAATAAAAAAAAAATGACATGCCGCCATTTTGGATTCAACAGAGATAGGTGGATAAAAAATAATTTGCGAGTTATCCGAGAAAAGTCTTTTTCATGGACATCTCAAAAAGCGCCTTACCTTTTATAAGAAGAAAGCACTCCTTTTTCAACTCTCTCCGTGGTCTGCTGCATGGATGTCGCAGAGTTTCAACAGGAAACCCCCGACCTAACTGAAAGCGTCAGTGTAGTGCGATGCGAAGGCAGCTTACACCCAAATTATTTTTATTCGTCCCCCTGATGTTTAATGAAATACTTTTGGATTGGAACATAGCTAAGCTAAATTCAGGAATATCATTATGCAAGATAAAATAGAGAAAACTGATTTCTAGTCTTTAGTCCAAATTTGAAATTCCAGCCCCAGACTATTTTTTTGAACACGACCAATGTGTGTTAGGCCAATAATAGAAATGCTGCAAATTTTTAGTTTTCCATATTTTTGGCTCAATATTATTTTTTCTCAGATCGACAGTAATTCAAACATCAGTTGAAACAATTCCAATGTTTTTTTTTTGTGGACGGAAAAAATTCCACTGCAGATTTTACCTTTTTGACTTCCATTCATTTCAACAATTATAATTAATTAATAACATCAAAATTTCGACCCGCCCTTAATTTTGACTACTTCAAATGTGATTTTGACTGCACAATTTTGTTAAATCAAACCACGAAAAAACTCTTTTGATCATATTGACAGGAATACAGTCGATTAATTGGTTATGGTGATGGATAAAGAAAAATGATAATAGACAATAATTATACATAATGATTTATTATTAATAGTAAATTCATAGATACATTTTTTTATTGACATAAATAATTAAAAGAAAGCGACTTCTGGTATCTTATCTAAAATAGCTGCTCAATTAAAAGATAACTAATACAATAATTTGAGGTGACGTCTACGGGAATCTTCAGCTTGAGGGTGTCCCTTCTTATTTGTACAGTCCCAGAAATAAGCCTTGCCCTTTCCCACACGTACCTCATAGTTCAATTCTTCGATCAATTGGATGGAAGACGGGTCTGTTATTTGAAATCTAGCAGCAGCAGAGCGTTCATACCAACGCAATTTAGCTTCTGCTTTTCTAATCTTCCAGAGTTCTCTTTTCAGAGATGGCGTTGTTCTTTTGAGTACTTTCAATATATCATGTCCATCCCTGAAGTTAAATTCCGGAATATAAACATGAAATTGACGAAGATCTTTTTCTTCGACAACAACAAGGGACTAAAACAAAGATAACTAATACAATAATTTGAGGTGACGTCTACGGGAATCTTCAGCTTGAGGGTGTTCCTTCTTATTTGTACAGTCCCAGAAATAAGCCTTGCTCTTTTTTCCCACACGTACCTCATAGTTCAATTCTTCGATCAATTGGACGGAAGACGGGTCTGTTATTTGAAATCTAGCAGCAGCAGAGCGTTCATACCAACGAAATTTAGCTTCTGCTTTTCTAATCTTCCAGAGTTCTGTTTTGAGAGCTGGCGTTGTTCTTTTGAGTACTTTCAATATATCATGTCCATCCCTGAAGTTAAATTCCGGAATATAAACATGAAATTGACGAAGATCTTTTTCTTCGACAACAACAAGGGACTAAAACAAAGATAACTAATACAATAATTTGAGGTGACGTCTACGGGAATCTTCAGCTTGAGGGTGTCCCTTCTTATTTGTACAGTCCCAGAAATAAGCCTTGCCCTTTTTTCCCACACGTACCTCATAGTTCAATTCTTCGATCAATTGGACGGAAGACAGGTCTGTTATTTGAAATCTAGCAGCAGCAGAGCGTTCATACCAACGAAATTTAGCTTCTGCTTTTCTAATCTTCCAGAGTTCTGTTTTGAGAGCTGGCGTTGTTCTTTTGAGTACTTTCAATATAACATGTCCATCCCTGAAGTTAAATTTCGGAATATAAACATAAAATTGACGAAGATCTTTTTCTTCGACAACAACAAGGGACTAAAACAAAGGTAACTAATACAATAATTTGAGGTGACGTCTACGGGAATCTTCAGCTTGAGGGTGTCCCTTCTTATTTGTACAGTCCCAGAAATAAGCCTTGCCCTTTTTTCCCACACGTACCTCATAGTTCAATTCTTCGATCAATTGGACGGAAGACGGGTCTGTTATTTGAAATCTAGCAGCAGCAGAGCGTTCATACCAACGAAATTTAGCTTCTGCTTTTCTAATCTTCCAGAGTTCTGTTTTGAGAGCTGGCGTTGTTCTTTTGAGTACCTACTTTCAATATAACATGTCCATCCCTGAAGTTAAATTTCGGAATATAAACATAAAATTGACGAAGATCTTTTTCTTCGACAACAACAAGGGACTAAAACAAAGATAACTAATACAATAATTTGAGGTGACGTCTACGGGAATCTTCAGCTTGAGGGTGTCCCTTCTTATTTGTACAGTCCCAGAAATAAGCCTTGCCCTTTTTTCCCACACGTACCTCATAGTTTAATTCTTCGATCAATTGGACGGAAGACGGGTCTGTTATTTGAAATCTAGCAGCAGCAGAGCGTTCATACCAACGAAATTTAGCTTCTGCTTTTCTAATCTTCCAGAGTTCTCTTTTCAGAGCTGGCATTGTTCTTTTGAGTACGTTCAATATATCATGTCCTACCCTGAAGTTAAATTCCGGAATATAAACATGAAATTGACGAAGATCTTTTTCTTCGACAACAACAAGGGACTAAAACAAAGATAACTAATACAATAATTTGAGGTGACGTCTACGGGAATCTTCAGCTTGAGGGTGTCCCTTCTTATTTGTACAGTCCCAGAAATAAGCCTTGCCCTTTTTTCCCACACGTACCTCATAGTTCAATTCTTCGATCAATTGGACGGAAGACAGGTCTGTTATTTGAAATCTAGCAGCAGCAGAGCGTTCATACCAACGAAATTTAGCTTCTGCTTTTCTAATCTTCCAGACTTCTGTTTTGAGAGCTGGCGTTGTTCTTTTGAGTACTTTCAATATAACATGTCTATCCCTGAAGTTAAATTTCAGAATATAAACATGAAATTGACGAAGATCTTTTTCTTCGACAACAACAAGGGACTAAAACAAAGGTAACTAATACAATAATTTGAGGTGACGTCTACGGGAATCTTCAGCTTGAGGGTGTCCCTTCTTATTTGTACAGTCCCAGAAATAAGCCTTGCCCTTTTTTCCCACACGTACCTCATAGTTCAATTCTTCGATCAATTGGACGGAAGACGGGTCTGTTATTTGAAATCTAGCAGCAGCAGAGCGTTCATACCAACGAAATTTAGCTTCTGCTTTTCTAATCTTCCAGAGTTCTGTTTTGAGAGCTGGCGTTGTTCTTTTGAGTACCTACTTTCAATATAACATGTCCATCCCTGAAGTTAAATTTCGGAATATAAACATAAAATTGACGAAGATCTTTTTCTTCGACAACAACAAGGGACTAAAACAAAGATAACTAATACAATAATTTGAGGTGACGTCTACGGGAATCTTCAGCTTGAGGGTGTCCCTTCTTATTTGTACAGTCCCAGAAATAAGCCTTGCCCTTTTTTCCCACACGTACCTCATAGTTTAATTCTTCGATCAATTGGACGGAAGACGGGTCTGTTATTTGAAATCTAGCAGCAGCAGAGCGTTCATACCAACGAAATTTAGCTTCTGCTTTTCTAATCTTCCAGAGTTCTCTTTTCAGAGCTGGCATTGTTCTTTTGAGTACGTTCAATATATCATGTCCTACCCTGAAGTTAAATTCCGGAATATAAACATGAAATTGACGAAGATCTTTTTCTTCGACAACAACAAGGGACTAAAACAAAGATAACTAATACAATAATTTGAGGTGACGTCTACGGGAATCTTCAGCTTGAGGGTGTCCCTTCTTATTTGTACAGTCCCAGAAATAAGCCTTGCCCTTTTTTCCCACACGTACCTCATAGTTCAATTCTTCGATCAATTGGACGGAAGACAGGTCTGTTATTTGAAATCTAGCAGCAGCAGAGCGTTCATACCAACGAAATTTAGCTTCTGCTTTTCTAATCTTCCAGACTTCTGTTTTGAGAGCTGGCGTTGTTCTTTTGAGTACTTTCAATATAACATGTCTATCCCTGAAGTTAAATTTCAGAATATAAACATGAAATTGACGAAGATCTTTTTCTTCGACAACAACAAGGGACTAAAACAAAGGTAACTAATACAATAATTTGAGGTGACGTCTACGGGAATCTTCAGCTTGAGGGTGTCCCTTCTTATTTGTACAGTCCCAGAAATAAGCCTTGCCCTTTTTTCCCACACGTACCTCATAGTTCAATTCTTCGATCAATTGGACGGAAGACGGGTCTGTTATTTGAAATCTAGCAGCAGCAGAGCGTTCATACCAACGAAATTTAGCTTCTGCTTTTCTAATCTTCCAGAGTTCTGTTTTGAGAGCTGGCGTTGTTCTTTTGAGTACCTACTTTCAATATAACATGTCCATCCCTGAAGTTAAATTTCGGAATATAAACATAAAATTGACGAAGATCTTTTTCTTCGACAACAACAAGGGACTAAAACAAAGATAACTAATACAATAATTTGAGGTGACGTCTACGGGAATCTTCAGCTTGAGGGTGTCCCTTCTTATTTGTACAGTCCCAGAAATAAGCCTTGCCCTTTTTTCCCACACGTACCTCATAGTTTAATTCTTCGATCAATTGGACGGAAGACGGGTCTGTTATTTGAAATCTAGCAGCAGCAGAGCGTTCATACCAACGAAATTTAGCTTCTGCTTTTCTAATCTTCCAGAGTTCTCTTTTCAGAGCTGGCATTGTTCTTTTGAGTACGTTCAATATATCATGTCCTACCCTGAAGTTAAATTCCGGAATATAAACATGAAATTGACGAAGATCTTTTTCTTCGACAACAACAAGGGACTAAAACAAAGATAACTAATACAATAATTTGAGGTGACGTCTACGGGAATCTTCAGCTTGAGGGTGTCCCTTCTTATTTGTACAGTCCCAGAAATAAGCCTTGCCCTTTTTTCCCACACGTACCTCATAGTTCAATTCTTCGATCAATTGGACGGAAGACAGGTCTGTTATTTGAAATCTAGCAGCAGCAGAGCGTTCATACCAACGAAATTTAGCTTCTGCTTTTCTAATCTTCCAGACTTCTGTTTTGAGAGCTGGCGTTGTTCTTTTGAGTACTTTCAATATAACATGTCTATCCCTGAAGTTAAATTTCAGAATATAAACATGAAATTGACGAAGATCTTTTTCTTCGACAACAACAAGGGACTAAAACAAAGGTAACTAATACAATAATTTGAGGTGACGTCTACGGGAATCTTCAGCTTGAGGGTGTCCCTTCTTATTTGTACAGTCCCAGAAATAAGCCTTGCCCTTTTTTCCCACACGTACCTCATAGTTCAATTCTTCGATCAATTGGACGGAAGACGGGTCTGTTATTTGAAATCTAGCAGCAGCAGAGCGTTCATACCAACGAAATTTAGCTTCTGCTTTTCTAATCTTCCAGAGTTCTGTTTTGAGAGCTGGCGTTGTTCTTTTGAGTACTTTCAATATAACATGTCTATCCCTGAAGTTAAATTTCAGAATATAAACATGAAATTGACGAAGATCTTTTTCTTCGACAACAACAAGGGACTAAAACAAAGGTAACTAATGTAGGATTTTGACTATGAGGCCTTCTTAAAACACACTTGATTAATAATAATGTATTAGAACAAAAATAGAACAGAGTTATTGATAAATAATTGAATGTTTACTCGTGAAATAATGTACCGTCTTTCCGGCTCTAAGATCTCGGTTGAACTGCCTCTCCTCTGGACCCTTCCTCGCTTCTCTCATCATCCAGTTGGGTTGCCAGTGGCGCGGATCCCACACTCGGCCATTTCTGACTCTCGGGATCGTTGTCACATTTTGGCGACGATTCCGCAGCAAAAACACTGATTGACATGGACTGACCTTGCCATGGCTTCATAAATTCGGCACATGTTGAAGTTTGATGGGGACCATCGTTACAACTGCTACTTCTTCTCACATCATAAGAATCTCCTCCTTTGATTTTCATAACACGGTAAGGACCAATATATTTGGATATTAATTTGGAACCAGGACCTCGTTGAATTCGCTTGATTGCTACCAGGTCCTCCAATTTATAGTTTCGTGAGCTTCTTCTTCTTAAGTTGTATGTCTTCTTATTCTCTTCTTGTACTTTGAAAATCTGTCTCTTCGCTTGTTCTCTTAAGGTTTCTCTTTCTTCCTGAAATTTTTCTACACTCTCGTCTTCTATAATTTCTCTCAGTCGTAAGTCATCTTTAGTTCTCATTGACACACCGGTTAGTAAGTTAAACGGGGTCGTATTTATGCTTCTCTGGAAAGTAGAATTAATATGCATCTGAACCTTGTCAACGTGTTGATACCATTTACCAGGGTTTTCAGATGATAACTTGGACAAAATTGGTATTATAATTCTATTAATTCTTTCAATTTGGCCGTTTGCTCGAGCCAAACCAGTCGTTATTTTCATATGTCTGATTCCTTCTTCAGCACAGTACTCAGAAAATTCATGCGACGTAAAAGCTGTCCCTCTGTCCGAAATTATTTGTATTGGACTGCCAAACGTTTTCTTTTGCAATTCTAGCTTGCTGATTACCTCTCTTGACGTCGTAGACTTGACAGGATACAACCATACGAATTTAGTGAAACTATCGACCACTGCAAAGATATGATTGTAGTTCTTATTCGTAGAAGTCAAAGGTCCTAAATGGTCAACATGGTAAGTATGTAGAGGCTTATCTTCTTTGAATAGAGTGTGGAGAACTCCTTCTTGTTTACCAGCTTTACTATTAAAGATGATGCATTTCAGGCAATTATTGATGCATTCTTCGACTTTCTTCGTCAAATTTGGAATGAAATAATCGCGTTTGATCATTTCCACAACTTTCCTAGTTGCAAAATGGCCATGCTCGTGTGCTTTCTTGATTATATCGTCTTGAAGTTTTTCAGGTACCAATAAAACTGATTGTCCGTTCACAATCTTGCATACTAGACCATCCTGGTGAACATCAATATCTGGATCCTTGCTCTTCAGTAACTCTTGTATGTAGGGATCGTCTTTCTGTAGTTTTCTGATGCGCGGAACTATTTCGTCTTGATTTGCGCTAGGCGTAAGGCAAATCATAACGGCACGAGATAACGCGTCGACATGTTTCATTTGCGTTGCACTACGATGCTCCATTACATAATGATAGTCTGCCAAAAATAATAGCCACCGAGCTACACGCGAGGATACTTCTTTTTTATTAATCGTCTTTTCAAAAGCACTGCAGTCTGTAACAATTTTAAAATCAAGTCCAATAAGGTAGACACGTAACCTCTTCAAACTAAACACAATTGCTAACGCCTCCAACTCATAACTCGAATAGTTTTGCTCTGCTGACGTAGTTTTACGCGACACATAGTATACCGGGTGAAAACAACCGTCTTCTGGTGCTTTTTGCATTAGAATTCCTGCTATTGCGTATTTCGAAGCATCAGTATGAATCTCAGTCTCATAACGCGGATTGTAAATTCGTAACACTGGTTCACTTGCTAATATTTCTTTCAATGTCTCGTAAGCTTGTATTTCCTTCTCACCGAATACAATAACTGAGTCTTTTTTCAGCAGGTCACTAAGAGGTTTAGATATCTTAGCATAGTCTTTTATATGTTTCCGGAAATGTCCCGTTAGACCTAAAAAAGCTTGAATAGTCTTTCGATCGAAAGGTTGAGGAAACCTTATAACACTTTCCACCTTATCTCGCGACGGCACTACCGATCCGTTTGTAATGTCATAACCGAGAAAAGTTATTTTCTTCTTCAGGAACTGGCACTTTCTAAAGTTGATCTGCAAACCGTAGTCTGAACATCTCTTGAACACGAGTCTTAACTTCTCAACAGCTTCGTCCTCTTCTTTGGCTGGGATGACCACATCATCCATATACGGGAAAGCTATGTTGTCATTGATCAACTGTCGAAAAATGCTGTAGATATATTTGCAAAAAACGGCGGGTGAATTGCACAAACCAAATGGTACACGTTTAAATTGCCACTGTCCATGGTGAGTGATAAACGAAGTGAATTTACGACTTTTTTCGCAAACAGAAACATGGAAGAAGCCATTCTTCAAATCGATTGTGGAGTACCATTTTGCATCTTGGAGTCTGTCAATTACGTCTTCCATAAGCGGCATGGGATATCGATCTTTCATAATAATTCTGTTGATATCTCTATAATCTACACAAAGTCTGTATCCGTTGTCTTTTTTGCGCACTAAAACGATGGGACTTGCATATTCGGAAGTGCTTTGTTCAATGACATCTTCTTCAAGCCATTGCTCGATTTGTTTTTCGACTTCTAGTCTTTCAGTTAATGGTAAACGTCTGGGTCTGTGATTAATTATTGTATCTTCTTTAACAATTATCTTCATCACCACGTCAACTTTTTTAATTTCTTCAGGTATTCTGTAGTCTTCTACTAGCTCTATAATTTTATTCTTGTTTTCTATCGTTACTTCTTCGCCAATATTCAGTTCGTTTTCTTCAATCTGTATCTTCATTATAGCCGCTTCTTCATCGTCGTCTATCTTCTTGATCATTATTCCTTTTCGGTTGATAGTCAGTTCAGCTTGTTTTAATATAGGACTTCCAATGACAGCAGAAACTTTCGTACAATCATTAGACACGACATAAATATCTAAGTTAAACTTGCAGTCATCAATTGTTACATCGGCGTTGAAATATCCAAAAGGTTTCACTTGATTTTGGCCAAATCCATTCAATAACAGCGTAGAATTTCTTAGGTTAGGTTTTCCAATTTCTACATATACATCTTCACGAATAAGATTCACTTGACTGCCAGTGTCAATTAGTGCTAATACTTTTAATTCGTTAATGAGTATGAATTTGCTCACCTTGTCAGTATTTACGAGTTTGCTTTCTGTCAAGGAGTTTGCTGACGCGAGTTACGATACGTAGAGCCGAAATTCTGTTTTTAAAAGAAAACTCAAAAACTTATTATTCGACTCTTTATTGCATATCGGACTATCCGCCAAGTACGCGACTGTGCGGGACGAATACCAGACAAATAGTGAGCGTTCAACTCTGTTCAAGTCTCGAAAGAAATAATACATGTTAATTCAGCATTTGCTAATTACAGTAATAAAGATTATATTTCATGGGTAGTCAGCTCTTATGGCTATATAACTCTTCCGCCCTTAAGAGGAGACTTTGGGGATGAACAAAGTCGACGTTCGTAAATACAAATACATGTAAACAAGATACATAAGTAATTAGTTCATAAACATAAATGATATAAGTATAAGATTATTATAATAAAAATAAACAATTAAAATCTTGTAGTTGTTCAGTACAAAATTGAAATTAAAAATACAAATTATTTCCTTATATGTTAATTATTACGTCTAGTAGGAGTTGGGAATGCTTGGTGCATTTCAACATCATTGTAAACATTCTGTTTGCTTTTATTACTTAAACTTCGACATTTGGTTAAAATTTCCCTGTTATATTTAAAGAGAACAATAATTATAATAATTAATGCAATCAAACATAAAATTGGTAAATTAGAATGGGACCAAATGTGGTTATTAGAAAGTATTGAGATTGGCTCAATATTTTCCTGATCTAGCGTAAGTTTAGACAATTGATCTAAATTAAATGATTTCAGATTCAGTTGAATCGGTTTTACATTTGAGATGTTTTGATTTATTGGGGGTAAGTAAACAGGTTCTTTAGATATTGTTCCTTCTAAATTCACGTATTCAAATTGCTTAGTAATGAATTTACACGAATAGGGTACATTCACTAAATATGTTCCTTTAAGTCGATGCACTTCCTCACTACCGCACTTTTCATGTACCAAGGTGTCGATTGGAGATATTATGAGGTACTTCTGGTCACTAATTGTTTCTACAAGGACGTCGGTAATTTCGACTTTGACGTGTAGACACTGTGGATTTTCCTTGACACGAAGGATGTTTCGAATGCAAGTATCAAGCTGGTAGTTCCTTTCTATATCGGAAGTTCTACAGAAGTATTCTTGTTGAATCTTCGAGCATCTCTTCTTTAGATAATAAATGTTGTCTTCTGTCATTGCCACATATGAGGTTGGGGGAATGATTTTTGTAAGTTCGGGAGTTGGAATGGAATATAAATGATACAAATCATAGGTCTTGGGATCAATTAGAGGTACGTGTAAAAGAAATACAGCATGATCTTCTGTTACATAATAATCTACTAGAATTGTTCTAGTGAATAATACATTATCATAAGAATAATAATTCTTTGGATCTTGGTATTTTGATAACTCAAGCTTCATGATATTAATGGCTTTTTCGTTAACTATCGATAAATGTAACGTGTTAAGAGAAGCGAAACTGATTGCTGTTAATATATTTTCAATCACGTGGGTCAAGTCTAATAGACTGATTCTAAATAACATTAAAGTATTAATGAATTGTTGATCCTCACTCCTTACTACTCTTATTACTTCTTCAATTCTTTTGAAGTTGGTTGACATATTTTTAATAGTTTCCTCATATTGTTTAATCAAATGTTGATTGAGTGACAATTGTTTATTGTAATGATTTATTACATTTTCTTGGTTTAACTTTAAATCAGCGATCGCCTTATCATAGCGAGCGCCATCTGAAGCGTCTAGATTACCAGATATAAATTTAAATACAGAACCTAGTACATTAATTATGCCTCTTTTAGATCTGTTCGAGTTTTCGAGAAGATCTGGGTGTAGGGTATTAATTAGAGACTTTACCTTGTTGCTTTCCTTTTGAATATATTGTAAGTCAATCATCTGTGCTATAGGTAATTTTTCTTTAGTTTTTAGATTGAATTTTTCAATAGCGCTTTCTAACTCGTTTACTTTGGTACCTAACTCCTTTATTGGGTAATTATGCACAAAAGTGTGATGCGAATATTGAACTCTGGTGGGACCTAATTTAAAAGGAAGAATACCAGGGTTGTTTTCGAGTGATTTTATCTCGACTTTAGGTGTGACTTGTGTTTGACTGGGGACTGATATCGCCAGGAGGAGAAGCATTTGGGGAAGCATCTGCAACAAAAGGATTTGTTATTTGATGCTTTCTAGTAGGTTTAATTTCTTGTTTATTATAAGTTCTGCCTTTGGTAGTTTTTATTTTTGTCTTAAAGTCCTTTTTAAATTTTACGTGCTTGTACAAAGGAGACGTTTTATTTCTGGGTGCTAGTGACAAAAATGCGTCTAGAGTGTTATGTGGTTGATGTTCTTGCCTTTGGCTATTTTCCTTTTCTATATATTTTTCTTTAACGCTTCTTGCATTTTCATACGCTTGGGTGTATAAAGTTTTAATTCTAATTTGTAAATCATTGAGATAGTCGTCATATTGACTTTTCGAAGATATTTCTAAAATATCTTTGTTATCTAAATGACCGAACAATAGTTCAACGGGTCTAAATTTGGTTGTACTGTGGATTGTACGGTTGTATATCACGACTGCGTTTTCAATTAGATTGTTCTTAAGAACTTTAGCGTTTTGTAGGGTCAGTGTTCGGATTATTTCTAGAATAGTTCCATGAACTCTTTCGATTGGGCTATTCGAGTTCGGATGAAGGGGAGTTGTGACATGATGTTCTACGTTAAATAATTTTAATAAATTCCTAAATAACTCTGTATTGAATTGGCCGTCAGTTACCAATATTTTGGGCATTTTATACCGCGAAAATATTTTAATGAATTTCTCAGCTATCTCGATCATATTGGTGGATGAGAGTTCTTCATACATTAAGAACTTAGAGAAATTATCTATACAGGTTAGGTATTTGTTGTTATTGCATGAAAATATGTCCATGAAAATAATGTGAAAAGGTTCAGTAGGGGTGAAAGTAGTTTCTAATTTTAATTTGACCGGGTGCCTTTCATACTTAGTTTGTTGACAAATTAGGCAATTGTTGATGTAACGTTGACAATCGATTGCGATGTTTGGCCAGTAATAAACTCTTTCAATTTCCGTTTTTAACTCGGTAATTCCTCGATGGGAAAGTCGATGAATCTTTTCAATAATTTCGCGTTGTTGTTTTTCATCAGTGACATCTTTCAAGAATTTTCTAGTAAATAAAAACTTTAAATTATTAGTAAAGTTATCATTTATAAGGGTGGCTAGTTTTTCATACAATTCATTATGTGAGGAATAAATTGTTGTAATTATTTGTGGGTTCACATATTCCTTTAGAATATTTATCACTTCATTTTCGTAATTATTTGTCGTAATTTGTACTCCAATGCGATCTTTGTTGAAGACTTTGGAAGTTTTAATTTTTGGTTCTTTACCAAAAGTAAAGATTAATTGTTTTTTAAAATGATTTAATGGTTTTTCAGTGATTTTCAATTCTGCAGAGATATCGTCATTTTGAGAATGAACGGTTTTATTATCATCTGATTGAGTCTCATCATTTTCTGTTTTGTTTTGAATATTTTCAGAATTAATGTTGATTTTGTTGGTCTTATCAGAAGATGGTGGTTTAATTTGTATGTCTGATAATATTTTAATTTTACTCTTGTCTTTGCTTTGTTGGAGTAATGAATCTATGTCAGTAAGGTCATCTAACTCGATGGTAGGTCGTTCAGCAATATCACCTGGTTGAGCGAATAATGATAATAAATCATCAGGTGTTTCGTCAATATTTACAGGGTATGCTTCTAAACGTGATAAAATTCGGTTTTGATTGTCTTTATTTCGTATTATTGGAACTTTGACTTTAAAATTATTAGCAGTATTTATATTCTCGGGGATCTCATAATGACCTAGTTGTTGCTGGGGAATTAATACAGTTCCTTTTCTGATGGTCACTGGTATAATTACATCACTCTGTTCAGGAGTAATCTGAGTTTGAAAATAATTTAATGCAGCTGGTTCATACCTACATAAATCATATTCTATACCGTTGAGAAAAATAGTACCTGAATTGTAATTTAATATCATGTTTAATTCTTCTAACGTTTGCGTTCCTAGCAAGAGGTCGAAGTGTTCATGAAAATTAATTACATAAAATTTCAAAGGTTGTCCAGGCAGGAAGAAATCTGCGATAACTACTTTATTATGTTCCGATTGATTGTAAATTGTTTTGATTGTAAACTTTTCGTCAAATATTTGATTTGGAAAGTATTTTTTAGCAATTTTGGGTGACATGAGCGAATTAGTTGCTCCTGAATCTATTAAAATTTTTAAGCCGTTAATTTCTAAATAGGGTAGGCTTGAAGAAATGATGTTATGATTGGTTTCGATTATTTGTTTTCCGAGGCCGGTAAACGAAAATTTTCTGGTGGTTCTACTGGAATTTCGTCAGCTTCGGGCATGTTTTGGGAATCTGTGTCATAACATATTTCATTATAATCGGGATAGTTATCCATATCATATTCTGGGTACGTGTTTTCGATTAAAGGGTTGGATTCTCCTAAATTGGGCTCTATCTCATTAAAATTGATTTGCGGAGCTCTCCAAGTGCGAAATTGTGGAGATTGAAAATTAGGATGATTCCTATATGGACTTGGTCTTAAGTTTGGGGAATTATTAGTCCTATTTATTCCACTAAAACTCGGTTGACCTGGGCGAGGTGCAAAAGGTCTGTTTTGGGAATTTTGATGTTGATTTGGGTGATTCATATTTTGAGTATTTGGACGACTTGTATTTGGATAGGTCGACTGAAATACAGGTTGTCGAGGTGGAAAATTATTAAAATTAGACACATTAGGTCTTTGGGGTCTCTGAAATTGTCTTTGATAGTTATTTTGAAAATTATGAATTTGTTTGTTAGGACCATTGGATGCTGATGTTTGTGCTTCAGAGCTAAAATTGCGACTGTTGTTAATTTTATTAATTTGGTTAGGACCGTGCTTAGCCAAAAATTTTATAACTACAGGGGTAGCTGCTGCAATGGTTTCCAATTCTTTGACTTCAAGAATTGTTTGCAATAATGGGGGACAATTGTTGTAAAGTACTTCTAATGCGGTCTGTTCGTTAATTCGAACATGTACAGCTTTTTCAGCGGCTGATAATGCTGTGTCTGATTGGGTTTTAATGTCTAATTGAGTTTGTACTGATTTGATGCGCTCTATGAAATCTGTTAGACTCTCTCTAGGGTTGATAGTTAGATATTTGAATTTGTGACATAATGTTAACCTGTCGGTATGGTCACCAAATTTCGTGCGTAACGCATCTTTTAATTGTGTCCAGTTAGTTAAATCTGATCTTGTACTAGCAAAAGTTTCTGCTGGACCATTTAATTTACTTAAAATCAAACAATAAGAGTAATCGTTTAAAGTTAAATCGGCTGTGTTGGCATATTTAGCATGAAATTTTTCTACACGAGTAATGAAAACTTCTAACGTGTTCTGATCACCATTGAAAGTGGGAATAACATCGCCATAATTTCTAGCTGCGCTAATTAAGCTTTCGGTAGTTGCAGGCATATTTAAATTTCTTGGTAAAGCAGGTGGCTGCTCTATAAAAGGATTTAAAATACTATTTACAGCGATTTCTTGACCAGGCTCGTATAAATGATCGTTGCTGGAATGTGCTAAATTCTCGTTATATTCAACGATAGTTACTCTTTCAGTACCTGACATAAATGAACTTTAATATTATTTTTAGAATAAGTGAATTAAAGCTTGCTCTTTATTTCTTACTCTGATTTAGAATTCTCTATAGGATAATTCTACAAAATTTTATTTAAATTACTTTCTATGCATTTATCGATAACAGTAAATTATTATTGATCTATCAAAATATCAATATCTTTGTAATTATCAAAAAATAATAAATTCGTTTCAGTTGTTTCAAACTTTCTTTTACATATACATAACTTGGTGTAAAATAAAATCAATAAAAAATCAAAGGAGGTGAAACATGGAATGTGACTTACTACTTAAATTTCTCCTTTCTCCTTGATTAGCTTTACGTTCTGATGACTCGGGTTGGACAGTTTTCCTTCTGGATTTCTCGGGTTGAGCAGTTTTCCTTCTGTTTGACTCGGGTTGGACAGTTTTCCTTCTAAGGGTAGAATATTTGAACTAGTGTTGTCTAGCGGCGGCAACACTTTGAAGACGTTCTCGAGTTGACGGGGTTGCTCTTCTGCTGCGGGGTATGGAAGACCTCAACGTTATGCGGGGTTGCTTCTCGTCGTAACAGGGAGACCTCGATTTTACGGGTTGGTTGCTTCTGGTTGCTAATTGACGTTGACCACTACTCAATTCTTCTAGCACTTTGCACTTTTAAGTAGGTAGTTTACCTACTTTGTTGGGCTACAATTCACTGCAATCCTGCACTTCACTGTAATCCTGGGTGCACTATAGGTTACCGGATTTCGCGATTAATCGATTATCGATTATTGAAAATCCGTTCCGACTGCGCCAGTTACGATACGTAGAGCCGAAATTCTGTTTTTAAAAGAAAACTCAAAAACTTATTATTCGACTCTTTATTGCATATCGGACTATCCGCCAAGTACGCGACTGTGCGGGACGAATACCAGACAAATAGTGAGCGTTCAACTCTGTTCAAGTCTCGAAAGAAATAATACATGTTAATTCAGCATTTGCTAATTACAGTAATAAAGATTATATTTCATGGGTAGTCAGCTCTTATGGCTATATAACTCGCGCTGTTGCTCTTCGTTTGCTGACACTCCCTTGACTTGTGCCCAAAGTTGTTGCACTTGAAACATTTTGCACCCTTTTCTTTGTTTATGCAGTCGTTTGATCTATGACCTTTTTCACCACAGTTGAAGCAACGTATCACAGGTGTTGGATATTCACTTCTTCTGTCCTCGTTTGATTGACGCTTTTCTCTTTCTATTGGAATGGAAGGTCCTCTTCTACTTTCGTTTCTTCTGTCACCTAATTTACGATTTTGCATGCTGTTTTGCTTAATGTTTTCATAAATCTTTACCTTTTCTTTGAATTCTCTGAAGGTCTTGGCGCCATATAGTATAATCTTGTTAGTTGGTTCATCGTAAATTCCGTCTATGGTGTACTGAATGATCGTTTCTGCATCTAAAGCTGCTCTGCTTCCGATTTCCTTCATCGTTAACACGTATTCTTGAACAGATTCGTCACGCCTCTTTTTCCTGTCCATCAGTAACTTATGAACTTGTGCACTGCTCAACTTTACTTCGAACTCTTCTATTAATAAAGATTTGAGCTTGGACCAAGTTTGAATGCCATTTTCAGATTGCACAAATAACTTTGCCAATCCTGTTAATCTTTTCTTAGCATAAATAAGCTTCTGTAAATCATTCCAGTGAGTAACTTCGGCTATCTCCTCAAAATCTGTTATCCATTTCTTCACCGGATAATCACCTCTGCCATCGAACTCTCTAATGCTATCTTCAACATCTCTGAATGATAAAGAGAATGTTTCCATCTTTCGCACTACTTCTTTTTGTTGTACTCTTCTTTTATCTTCTTTATGACTCTTTGAGTCGTCTGAATTTTCGACGTCGCTAGTAATTTTTCTTCGATGTCTGGACTCATAATTTGCTGTAACATCATCTTCTGAGTCTGATGACATCATCTGTCTATTTCCTCTATTCGTCCTATTATTTTCTTTAAACCTGTCTTTAGTAGTAGTCTTTCTAGAGAGATCTATTTTCGCTGACATTTCACCTTTTTCTCCGTCTTCGTCTTCACTAGATTGTATGTTTCCTGCTGCATCTTTATCTTCGTCTTCTGAAATCTTCTCTTTTTGCTGTTTATCAGTTTTTGAATCATTTGCTTCATCTTTTTCATTTTCATCGTCTTCGTCTTCGTCTTCAATCTCTTCAACTAGGTGATTCAAATCTGTTAAACAATCGCAAATTCGTTTGCAGAGTATTTTCCCTTCTCCTGTATGATCAATGCATAAGAAGTTGCACATAATTACCAAATCGTTGTCAGTGAAAGAATCTCTTATATATTCCAACTTCGCCTCATAATCTTTTGAATCCAACTGAAATCCAAAGCCGGTAAAATTCCTCAAACGTTCCCTGTTCTTTCTATCACCAACTTCTTCAAAAATTAATTGATGAATCATCTTAATCACTTTAACACTGCTACACTTAATTTTTCTCTTAATACCATCAAAATTTTTCAACGCTTCCATTTTTATTATTTAATTTTGTAACGCCACTGACTTCTTGAATTGCACGGACGAGTTATGAACGAAATACCGGTTACCCAGTCCAGCCAGACGCGACAAGGACACGAAGCACTACCACCACCACCAGCACCGACCGACCGACTTCAACCCTACAGCCAGCTACTGCGTAGGTATGGGTTGGGTAAACTTTGCACTCCGCACTTTACAATTCTTCAAAAACTTTAACGACTCCTTGAACGATCCCGGACGAGCCCCCAGTTTGTAGGATTTTGACTATGAGGCCTTCTTAAAACACACTTGATTAATAATAATGTATTAGAACAAAAATAGAACAGAGTTATTGATAAATAATTGAATGTTTACTCGTGAAATAATGTACCGTCTTTCCGGCTCTAAGATCTCGGTTGAACTGCCTCTCCTCTGGACCCTTCCTCGCTTCTCTCATCATCCAGTTGGGTTGCCAGTTGCGCGGATCCCACACTAATACAATAATTTGAGGTGACGTCTACGGGAATCTTCAGCTTGAGGGTGTCCCTTCTTATTTGTACAGTCCCAGAAATAAGCCTTGCCCTTTTTTCCCACACGTACCTCATAGTTCAATTCTTCGATCAATTGGACGGAAGACGGGTCTGTTATTTGAAATCTAGCAGCAGCAGAGCGTTCATACCAACGAAATTTAGCTTCTGCTTTTCTAATCTTCCAGAGTTCTGTTTTGAGAGCTGGCGTTGTTCTTTTGAGTACCTACTTTCAATATAACATGTCCATCCCTGAAGTTAAATTTCGGAATATAAACATGAAATTGACGAAGATCTTTTTCTTCGACAACAACAAGGGACTAAAACAAAGATAACTAATACAATAATTTGAGGTGACGTCTACGGGAATCTTCAGCTTGAGGGTGTCCCTTCTTATTTGTACAGTCCCAGAAATAAGCCTTGCCCTTTTTTCCCACACGTACCTCATAGTTCAATTCTTCGATCAATTGGACGGAAGACAGGTCTGTTATTTGAAATCTAGCAGCAGCAGAGCGTTCATACCAACGAAATTTAGCTTCTGCTTTTCTAATCTTCCAGACTTCTGTTTTGAGAGCTGGCGTTGTTCTTTTGAGTACTTTCAATATAACATGTCTATCCCTGAAGTTAAATTTCAGAATATAAACATGAAATTGACGAAGATCTTTTTCTTCGACAACAACAAGGGACTAAAACAAAGGTAACTAATACAATAATTTGAGGTGACGTCTACGGGAATCTTCAGCTTGAGGGTGTCCCTTCTTATTTGTACAGTCCCAGAAATAAGCCTTGCCCTTTTTTCCCACACGTACCTCATAGTTCAATTCTTCGATCAATTGGACGGAAGACGGGTCTGTTATTTGAAATCTAGCAGCAGCAGAGCGTTCATATCAACGAAATTTAGCTTCTGCTTTTCTAATCTTCCAGAGTTCTGTTCTGAGAGCTGGCATTGTTTTGTTGAGTACTTTCAATATAACATGTCCATCCCTGGATTTAAATTTCGGAATATAAACATGAATTTGACGAAGATCTTTTTCTTCGACAACAACAAGGGACGTTTTCCTGAAAGGGGACAACTTCTTCACCGCATCAATTAACCATCCCTTGGAATATCCATTGCAGCAAGTGACTTGAATGCAGTTCCTTTTATAGCAGTGCTCGAACTTCTCAAAGAGGGGCATGCGGCCATCTTCAGTATCAATACAAGCACGGATAGCCTCGGCTATAGCTTTCCGCATGTATATATAAAAACTCCCGGAAAATGTCGGGACAATAACATCAGCATCAGAGCAGACAATTGCCATTTTCCAGGTTTGCTCATCAGTTGTTTCTATTATAACTTCATTTCCAACGTTTTCATCCTAAAAAATGGTTAATTTTACGTGATTGACATCCAGTCATTTTCGATGAATTGATGCCAAAGAGAATTAACTAGAGAGGAGTGAATCTGTAGTAAAAAATTGGCAACAAAATAGCGCCCTCCTCCAACCTGGCAAGAACTAATCTTAGCCGGCACAAAAACCATGCATACTGTAAGCCAGTACACAAACCGGTTCTATATTTAGCCTTGAGACAAATGTCAATTAAAAATAATTATTGTTTCATAAGTCAATAAACAACAGACATTTTATTTAAACAGTTTAATAAATAAAAATTGGAATATTTTTTACATTCTAAGTAGGGGAATCATAAAGTTTAGTTATTTTGTAGAGAACCTTAAACTAAAATTTACATTTACAATATAACAACTTAATATAATATCAGCAATGGTTAACATAACGTAGCTTTACCTTTCATTACGTGCTTTTCAACTTCATTGGTCCTCAATCCTCATGCAGACGATCTGAAATATTATGAACTGCAACCCGCTCTCCTCACGATTGATTTCCATACTCTTCACTCTTCCGTCTTCAGCTCTACCACCGTTCTTTTTCTGCTGGACTTTTGATTTATTAAAAACTTGAATTACCTAAATTATAATTTTGGGTTTTTGACACGTAACATTTTACTTACGCTTACGATTGATTATTTTAGCTTTTGATTGTTTCATATTTTTGTTCTTTATAGTAATTTATCCATGGTAACCATGAATGCCAGGGGTAGTTAGTTCCCGCCAAGTTGGAGGAGGGCGCTGTACTGTTGCCAGTTTATCCATTTACAATAATCCCTCTCTTAGTTCATGCTCCTTGGTTAGAATCAAGCCCATTCAAAGTAATTATTGTGACAGGTGACAATGCAAAGACCTTGTGACGTTACAGTAACGTCGCGACGCTGGAAAGCGACGCCAGAATTTAAATAAAATATTATTCCCACGAAAGGCGAGAAGAAATCACGTAGGAATTATTCAAGTAGTAAATTATTAAAATCCAAGCAGATAAATCGGCGACAACAAGATAAGGGAAGTTTTTTATATTGGTATCAGTTGTTGTTTACAGAATGTGCCTCTAGGAAGGAACAGAAACAACATTTAATTCAGCGGGAAATATTAAAATATTAAATCCAAGCAAATAAATGCGAAGCCGAGAGGAAAACAAGATAAGAAGTTGTTGTTGTTTACGTCCGGTACCTATATAAAGGGACCGAGATGGAAGGAACGGCAGCAGATGGCAGCTGGCCTTCCTAGAGAACTGATCTAGGATAGCCGGTCCGCCATCCATGGCTCACCCCCTTGCCCAGAGGCCCGAGTACTGATCGGGACTTCTCCTAGAGCGAAGAAGAAGAATTGACTCTTCCGAGCTCACACCTTAACCTACCCCAATGCGAAGCCTGGGTACTGACCAGGAGTCAAGTTGGGATATCACGAGAGAGCAGTATTGATACTCTTTCGTCACCCCCTAAAGCTTATCAGTCTCGAACGTGGACCCAGGTGAAGCGAAGAATTGATTCGCGTCCCTGGTCTAATTACTCTGAGAAAGCGTATAATTCCCCCCGTGACTTCCTAGCGCGTCGAAGTATTGACTCGACGAGTTAGCAGGCACGTAGAAGGTCAACCTCCGGTTGCGAACGAGAATTGACCGTTACGCAATCGAAGACGAGCCAATCAAATAATGAAATCCATGTCATTTCAGATAACTAAAATTTTACCCCGAGCTAATCTAATTTATTAATTAAATTATTCATTTAAATAAAAGGGAATTATTAGGAACATTATTTATTCAGTTCAATAATAATTATACAATAACAATAATGACGAAGAAGTATATTATTAACATTCATATATTGACTCTACGACGGTTATACAACCACTACCGACTTCTAGCTCCTTTTCCTGCCTTGTCCCATGTTACGCATCATGCGCAACATTCCTAATACCAACAGACTTTCCTGTTGGTGTTAATGCGTCTGCATTCCTTGCATTCCTGTCTGTATTCCGATCTGAGTGAATCCTAACAACTCGTCCATCCTGACCAGGATTCGTCCTCGAATCCTACAATGGAAAGACCCAGGGTCCTCTAGAGTCTGGCAGGTGAACCCGCAGACTGGTTTGCAGAATGGCTGAAGCAAATACTCAATTAATTATACCAACCTCATCTGTTTCACTCAGTCATCTACTTCCCTTTCCATTCATCGTACTTCCATCAGAGCTCAAACTCGACGTTTCCCAGCTACCCTTGCAGCAAAATCGAACGACACCCGCTCGAAATCATAGCCTCCTAGTTATCATAAAAGAAAACCCAATCATTCCAGCTCTGGTAACAAACTCGGTCCAGCTCAGCTCGAAGTCGTCGGCCTATCAGCCAACCAAGCAGCAAACTCGGTCCAGCTCAGCTCGAAGTCGTCGGCTCATCAGCCAACCTAGCAGCAACTCGGTCCATCTCAGCTCGAAGTCGTCGGCTTATTAGCCAACCAAGCAGCAAACTCGGTCCAGCTCAGCTCGAAGTCGTCGGCTTATCAGCCAACCAAGCAGCAAACTCGGTCCAGCTCACCTCGAAGTCGTCGGCTCATCAGCCAACCTAGCAGCAACTCGGTCCATCTCAGCTTGAAGTCGTCGGCTTATCAGCCAACCAAGCAGCAAACTCGGTCCAGCTCAGCTCGAAGTCGTCGGCTTATCAGCCAACCAAGCAGCAACTCGGTCCATCTCAGCTTGAAGTCGTCGGCTTATCAGCCAACCAAGCAGCAAACTCGGTCCAGCTCAGCTCGAAGTCGTCGGCTCATCAGCCAACCTAGCAGCAACTCGGTCCATCTCAGCTCGAAGTCGTCGGCTTATTAGCCAACCAAGCAGCAAACTCGGTCCAGCTCAGCTCGAAGTCGTCGGCTTATCAGCCAACCAAGCAGCAACTCGGTCCATCTCAGCTCGAAGTCGTCGGCTTATCAGCCAACCAAGCAGCAAACTCGGTCCAGCTCAGCTCGAAGTCGTCGGCTTATCAGCCAACCTAGCAGCAACTCGGTCCATCTCAGCTTGAGATGGACCTTCTCATTCCTCTCAGGCATTACATCTCCACCGAGAAAACCCTTCCTCTTTCCTCTCAGGCATTACATCTCCTCACCGAGAACACCCTTCCTCTTTCCTCTCAGGCATTACATCTCCTCACCGAGAACACCCTTCCACTTTCCTCTCGGGCATTACATCTCCTCACCGAGAACACCCTTCCACTTTCCTCTCAGGCATTACATCTCCTTACCGAGAACACCCTTCCACTTTCCTCTCAGGCATTACATCTCCTCACTGAGAACACCCTTCCACTTTCCTCTCAGGCATTACATCTCCTTACCGAGAACACCCTTCCACTTTCCTCTCAGGCATTACATCTCCTTACCGAGAACACCCTTCCACTTTCCTCTCAGGCATTACATCTCCTTACCGAGAACACCCTTCCACTTTCCTCTCAGGCATTACATCTCCTTACCGAGAACACCCTTCCACTTTCCTCTTAGGCATTACATCTCCTTACCGAGAACACCCTTCCACTTTCCTCTCAGGCATTACATCTCCTTACCGAGAACACCCTTCCACTTTCCTCTCAGGCATTACATCTCCTTACCGAGAACACCCTTCCACTTTCCTCTTAGGCATTACATCTCCTTACCGAGAACACCCTTCCACTTTCCTCTCAGGCATTACATCTCCTTACCGAGAACACCCTTCCACTTTCCTCTCAGGCATTACATCTCCTCACTGAGAACACCCTTCCTCCTCTCAGGCAGTATACCTCTCAAACATTACATATCTCTACAGATAACACACTTCCTCTTTCAACACACTTCCTCTTTCCTCTCAGGTATTACATCTCCTCACTGAGAACACCCTTCCACTTTCCTCTCAGGTATTACATCTCCTCACCGAGAAAACCCTTCCTCTTTCCTCTCAGGCATTACATCTCCTCACCGAGAACACCCTTCCTCTTTTATATCACATTATTTTACATTTGATTGTTTGACAATTTATTTACTTATAATTTTCCTGCCTTACAAAAACTGATAGGTACCTACATTAAAAGTAATACCAGTAGGTACTCCTCCAAATTTAAGTTAGTTCAATTTATTTTCATTAATAGCGCAAATAGGGCACAATTGTTACACATGACTACAGCGGAAAATGTCCAAGGTAATCAATCACATAACCATCAGGCAGTCCAGGTCCAGACACGCAACACCTGACCTTTGTAATTTTTCGATCAACAAAATTACCACTACCAATTATCATTGTCAAATAAAATATTGTCGTTCTAAAGCTTTTAATCAACTCATTATATAAATAAATAAATAAAATACACTAACAGATATCTCATCAGCTGAACTAGGCCTACCACTTTCATATTGTCTAGGTATTTTCCTTTTTTTTTTTGAATATATGATCGTTTTTCCTTAATAAGGTTTTACTTTCAAGAAAAGAAAGTAATTCGTTTCTCTTACCTTGCGTCGCCTCTGTTCACTTTCCTAAAGAGAACACTTAAGTGTCTTTAACTGTCTTATTCCTCCTAAAGCTTGCCTAAGCTTGTCATTACCTAACGCTAAGCATTCTTGGCCTTCTTGCTAGCCTCTGGTGCTTTGACAGCACCCTGCTGAATACACATAAATCACTACTCTACTCAAGATATCTTGATCATTAGCCGTTGATTCTAGCCTTGCCAAAGTTTCCGCGCCAAGACACGCTATGGTCAACAGTACCCACCATGGTCCTCCCTATCTGAAGTTCGCTCGCGGGCGGTCGGCAGAATCCCCTCGATCCTTCACGCCCGGAACACAAAGTCAGGCTACACTTGCCTCCACTCTGACCTACACATGCAGACTACACAGGCATCAATTATTGTCTCTTGGCCACTCTCAGGCCACAGACCTTCTCTCAGGGACTCGAACTTATGCACAGGCCACACAGGCCTACTCGTCACACAGACCTCCCAAAACTCTACGATCAACGCTCAGCTCTACTTCAACGTTTCAGCAATCTAGACATCTTCAGTACTCATTAACCTTTGTCTCTTAAGTGCCTATTATGATTCTGTCTTTTACTACGTGAACTCTATGCGTGACTATACGTTAACTCTATGCGGATTCATGATTTATGCATGCTTCATCATTCAATTTCTTTCTCTAACTCTAAATAAATCTCTTGCGAGTTCCTTTTATTATTCAGTAAGGCTCATAAAATAACTATAATCTTTATCAAGTACCTACTTAATAATCTTTCTTCCTTAACTCTTTTTGCTTATCCTTAACTCTACTCATCTTAGGAATAGGACATTTAGTGAGTACATCAACTCACCTGTTATCTGTTATAAAAGCACCAGAATACACCAAACTAAAAGTACTAAAAGAACTTAAAAGTAAACCCCTGTCTGGATATTTCATTTCCTTCACGCAGCGGACGTTGGCTCTTCAGTGCGTCGGATGCTTTATGCTAATTAAGTCGACCTTGATTGCGTATGATATTTATTTTACTGATATTTTGTACATCGATACCAAATATAATGAAAGAGATTGAATCTGCTTACGTTCTTTTACAATTCTAACATAGTAGTCAAACCATTACGTCCATTATTAGTCTTATCATGAAGAAATATTACCTTCACTACTTCTCAGTACCTAAGTATTTTAATTACATTCGTCTTCATCACTTGGCAAAATCATTAGGAGGCCTCCATTGTTTACATTCTAATTAATCAATAGTTAATCACAAAATTAAAATTTGTAATTGCATAAAACCCCCTTTTCAAATCTGATTTTATTTCTTTTTTTTTTCAACGAAAAAGCTATAGGTACTTATAATATAATTTTTCAATATATTTTTTTTTTTTATAGGTACATACTTTATTAAACTGCTAATTCACGGGGCGCGTTGTTATTTACCACCTTTAATCATAAGTTTCCTGGGAAAATTTCATTGACATGTAAATTGACACTCGGGCATTCGCATCCCTACACATTATTTCTAAACCAACTATTAAATATTAATTATTTATGATATCCAATATTCCGTGAACACTCTTTTATGCTGTGCGGGTAGAAAACTCACTGACTGAAGAAGAGAAATTTAATCTTGCGCCTTGCGCGCCAACAGTGTGTCCAGAACTCTAGAACTTCAGAGTACCTACATCAGACAGAATTTGATAGAAAATGAGAGACTTTAAAAATAGAAACTATTTAAAATTCACGGCCTCTTGTTAGTGGCTATTTTCTTCTCTCTCACTTGCATGTGCACTAGCTTTACATTAGGTAGTTATTTAAACAAAGTAATAAGTCGATGATTCTTTATACCTAAGACGAACGTTGAATATACATGTTTCCGTAATACCTATCGCCTTAACTTCATAGCAATAATTGAATTCACTTAACTTCATAACGATAATTCCCAAATACGTCGACGAATATAATGTACTTAATATCTACTCTTAGTTTGATCTTCATCACGTAAATTCGAGGTAAACTTCACGCAATTTATGTTAGGTGAATTAGATTACATAGGTAGTATACCTAAATCAAGTGGAATCGACGCAAATTAACCCCAAAATGCTACTTGGGTTCAATTCTACTTCAGCTTACTTCATGCTTTATACCAGCTTAATTCATGCTTTATGCTTTACTTCTACCTATCGAATTCAAAATATGTAAGTCCATTTGGACTTTGGAGAGCTCCCCAACTTTGGTCATGCTTTTCATCTACTCATTACTATCTATCATGCATCTCTCAACTCACTAGCTAAAATAGGTGCTTACCTTTAGGAATAATCTCAGAATAATCTTCATTACTTATCCTTACTTATCACAACTCTACTCAACATGGCAATAGCTGCTTACCTTTGGGAATAACCTTGGAATAATCTTTATAACTTATCTCCTCCAAACTCTACTTAGTAATAAACTTTATTGCAGTGCCATCAACTTCGAACGTCGCAAACTTTAATTTTGGTCAATTTTTGTATGCTGTTTCTCACAACACACCACTGCTTCCCCTTATAATTTTTCCCCAGAAAACCTGCAACATGCCTCCTCATTTACATACTTGATCTACTTTACTCACCGACACCAGCCGTATATCAATCCAATAATACGTCAACACTCCATACTCAGTGTTTTCTTGAGCTTCCGTTCCTTTAATTTACGAAATTCAGCTTCTAGGTAACACATAATACCCGTGCGAGGCCCGCGTTGGGAAAACTCGCGCTGCGACTCAGACGCTTGAGTACCGACAACAGCACCACCGTTGTTAAAATTTATTTCATCGGAAATTCGCTAAAAACTTAAATTTTTGTTTCAACTCACTTTCACCAAGAAAAGGCATTTTTGTGGCTATCCCACCGCTGTCAAATATTAGGAACATTATTTATTCAGTTCAATAATAATTATACAATAACAATAATGACGAAGAAGTATATTATTAACATTCATATATTGACTCTACGACGGTTATACAACCACTACCGACTTCTAGCTCCTTTTCCTGCCTTGTCCCATGTTACGCATCATGCGCAACATTCCTAATACCAACAGACTTTCCTGTTGGTGTTAATGCGTCTGCATTCCTTGCATTCCTGTCTGTATTCCGATCTGAGTGAATCCTAACAGAATTTTTCATAAATTGAGACCATAATAGATTTCATGTAAATAATATTAATCGAGAGTTTTATTCAGTTCATTTCTCATTCTTTTATCAACGCGATAAAAATAATAGTAAAATCATTCCGTTCTCGTCTCATATTGCACCACTAACATTTTATTTTCCAGTTGACTGAACTCCGCAGAAAAACTTGTCCTCCTCGACCTACTGGCGTAGTCTGACCGTCGAGCGGCAGCCAGGGCACTGCTTTTTACCGGGTGCTGGGCCGGGAAGATATACCGGGCGTTCACCCAGCATGCTGAACAAATCGACTAATTATTTTACGTTTATCGCAGTTTAAGGAAACAATAAATTTACGTTATTTTTTGAAATGTCGTGTATTATTTGTGTAAATCCACCCAAATATCCCGTCTGAAGGCATTGGTTAAGAAATAAATTAACCCAATAATTAAGACGTTCTCTCCAAAAAAAGGAGAGACGTCACAACCTTGCAACTAAAACCAAGAGCAACTGCTCTAAAAAAATAATAATGTAGATCTTATCATTCACATTTTTTGAAACAATGACAGTCAACAGTTCCAAAGAATGGAATAAATGATCAAATGGCAGAATTATGTTGATGAGTTTGATTTGATGAAATTGGAAAATGTTCAAAGGTCGAGTTAAATTATTATGGTTAGAAAATTAAGGAAGTTGGTGGGGCTGGGGCGATGATTTACAAGAGAAAAGAGATATTTATGAAAAACGAAAATAAATATATATTCTCTTTCCTAATTGTCTTAATAATATTACAATGATCTTAAGAATTCTCACTTTCCTTATATTTACATTTGACGCACTTATAAAAAACAGTTTGACCTTCATCGGCTGATCGCAGCTGGATGGTTGCATAAGACATCTCATCGTTGCCACATTTTGGACAATCTCTTTTCACCACAGGTCCTTCGCTATCGTTTTCATCGGGATTTCGATTTTTCAGAAATCTGTCTTTCGATGTGCACTGAACGACGAACTCAACTCTCTGCTTACCGAAGACTGAAAAGTGTTGCAACATTAAAACAATATGTTTCCAAGAGATAATTCTGACCTGTACCTGAAGCTGAGAATTCCTTAGCACAACCGTAACATATAACATCTCCTTTGGGTCGTAATGCTGGCAGACATGTCCCGCATTCCGGACAAAAACCGGAGGCACTTGAAAAGGAATTTTTCATGGTCTGATCCATTGCAAACTGTAAAAATTGAGAGCATGTAAAATAAATATTATTAATTAGGTCTGTGCAGAGCACATTTATTTTCTCTAAAACATTATTTAAAGCAAAACGGAACCACGTCACAAGTGGTCTCAACCATCATTCATTATTGGTTTAAATAATTGCATTGCCATGTCCCATTTTGCACATCACCCTTTTTTATCCCATAATTTAAAGGTGAGCCAGCATTGAACTCTGAAGTTGAAATTCAGGGTCTGAACGGTTTTAAGTTTTAACGTTTTCTAGATCCATGTGATTCAGAAAAAGAAAACCTTTTAAGTAGGTAAGGTAGGTACCACTTTTTGGTATTTTTTGGAAAATCAACTGGGGGAGTGGATGGATCGCTCTCGAAGGCAGTTATTATTAAAAATATTATGACTTACCTACGAGCAACTCCTCAACTGAACCCACGTTCAAATTTGTTTAAAACATTTTTTTAATTCAAAATATTAATAATTATCACTCTTCAAAGTTTCTTCCAAAGAGAATTAACTATGCTCCTTGATTGATGCAGAATAAATTGACGCAATGAAGCTGAATCAGTTCAATAATGACAAACAACAAAAAAAAAAAAAAAATCGGGGGTCCTAGCCTGATGACACCCACTATCAGTTACTTAATAATTATTAATTAATAAAAATTATATTCACCATTTGGCAGCTAACGGGTTCATCCGTGGCCACTTCGGTCTCGGTGTCGGCTGAAAAAAAAGAAGATTCCGGTTAGCATCTCTCAAACACCGACGCGATCCTCACATAAGTTATACAGAGTGAGTATCGTGAGTTATTCACGGAAGAAAAGAATTGCAAAATTTAAGTTTTTTTCAATTAACTAAATGATCGATAAAAAATTTTTAAATCTGAGAGACCTATGCCCGTATTCACAAAGCAATTCGACCCTATATATGTCGAAATTAATTAAATGTATGAGATGGACATTATATACAGTTTGTTTGCATTAGAATGAGATGGAGATAACTGATTACGTAATTATTTTGTAATTATCGTTTGTGAATACGGGCGCTATAATAATACGAATACGATGGAAGCGTCTCGTTAAAAGAGGAAATTTTTCTTTCCCCATTTAACCGAGTCTGTTTCTGTCTTTCTAAACCGTTCCCGGTATCCCAATACTGGCACCATGAAATAGCATCCGTTAAAAAGCACTAGATCAGGACCAATAGGAAGCTTTTCCTGCTAGAAAGAGAAAGTGATTTATCTATCTCTCTTCACTCGTAACCGATTCAAGTGCGATAAATAAATTCCCGCCGATTTCGATGTTTTCTTTGATTCATGCAAGTCGATTGAATTCTGAATTATTGAATTTTTTTTTTAATTTTAGGGATATGGAGGAATTTGAAACTTGGAGAGCTCAGGGAAACAGGGAACAGGGAAGTGGATTTTGCCTACACTAGAAGTATTGAACAGACCAACGGTGAAAAGTATATGTATTACAGTGTTGTAATCGCAGTGATTTAAAAGGTACCTATGTATTGACGTTGTTGAGATAAATATAAGTACAATAACAGTTATTATTGTAGGATTCAAAAGCAATTGCAACAAAAGATCGATGAAAGCCGAGGGCAGTATTAAAATTTCAGACGCAGTGTGTCCATCGAGAATAGTAGCAAAAATAACTAAAAGTGGTAAGTGTGCAGCTGTTTTTTTAACTTATATTTGTTCTGTTGTTAATTAAGATAGTATTTTAATTTTTATTGGATCAGTCAATGTGAAATTCATTGAAACGCATGCGGGACATGAAGATGAATTAAGAACGAAACGCCTTTTGAAAGAAGACCAAGAATTAATTGTCGATCAATTAAATGCGGGAGTTTCAACTGAGAGGATAATACAAGATGCAAGGAGAATATCAAACAATCAATTGCAGCGACGTAATTTATTTACAAGGACAGATCTGAGATATACAATAAGAATTAATATATAAAATTCGATGTATAATAAGAAATATCAACATCGATAAAAAGCGAGACTCAGATGATATGATAGCCACACTATTGAAAGTTGAAGAATGGAACAGAAATGGGAAGAACCATGTTTTTTATTCAAAAAAATTGGTAAGTAATTATATTGAGTATGCATGCATGTAGGTAATTTTTATCGTAGAAAGTTTTTTTTTGGTGGTGATATTAAATGTTTTCTAGGAGAAAGTCATCCTTTGTTAATGGATGAAGATTTTGCTGTAGGGTATATGAATGATATAATGGAGAAGAAACTAAAGAGCTTATTCAAGACGGTAATATGTGTGGATGGTACTCATGGAACAAATCGACTTAATTTTGAATTAACAACAGTTTTGGTGAAGGACGAACAAAATATGGGTTTCCCGGTGGCATTTTTAATTTCTAATAGAATGGATCAACTTGTTCAAGAAGTTTTTTTCAGGGCACTAAAAGAAAAAATAGGAGAAGATATTCAAGCTGATGTTCTGATGAGTGACGACGATCCAAAATACTACAATGCATGGAATTTGATAATGAATTATAAGAAAAAAACAAGAAGATTACTATGTACCTGGCATGTTATAAAAAACTGGAATATACAAGGGCGGTCTAAGCTGAAGCGGGAAGAAGATAAATTATCGATGAAGGAGGAAATGAGAAAAATATTGAAGGAAACCAAAGTTGAAAATTTTCTAGCTCTTAAAGAAAAATATTTAAACCATTTGAAAGAAGAAGGAGAGGTTGATTTTTTGAAATATTTAGAGAGGCAAGTTAACTGAATTTTATTATAAGAAAAACAAAAATATAAATTTTATATCATTTTGCCTTGATCATTCATAAATATATTTTTTCAGGTATTATTTTCAGAGTGACGAAAGAATTATGATGTGGGCGCATTGTTTTAGAGTCAATGTGGGAATCAACACAAACATGGCAATTGAAAGTTTAAATAAAGTATTGAATTGAAGCATAATAAAATGCAAGGAAATATAAATATTAGGTAGAGTTTTTCAATATAATATAATTATTTAATTTGGTATCACTAAAAACTACTAAGTACCTACTAATCAACATTTCAGAATTGAGAAATTGTTAGATTTATTAGAAGAACTTTGTGAATGAAAAAATGTGGAAAAGAATACTAAATGTGGAGAGGCCGAATTCAGATAATTATCAACATAAGGTGACAGTGAAAGCTCATTTCAAGGGAGAAAAGATGAAGCACGTTGAGCCAATTGACGTTGGTAAATTTCAGGTAAAGTCAACCAGTGGTGAGAAATTTTACACAATATCTTATAATGATTTATGTGATGAGGATTGTAGAAATGTTTATTGTAATGAATGTAAAATATGCATTCATAGGTATCTCTGTGTCTACTGTGACTGTCCAGAGAGAACAGTTAAAACTGCTTAAAACATACATGCAGTAGTTATGTATGAAAGGAGAAGCGAGTCTGTTTTAGGTCTATTGAATTCTGAGGAAGAGAAACTAATAGGGGATGAAGGTATTTTGTGCATCCAAGAGAACCCACTGCAAGTAAAAGCCATTATCAAGAGGAAGTCACCCAATACATAGAGGAAACCAGCAAAAATCAAAAAGAAAAAAAAATCTGTTAGTTTGGAAAGAAACCAAGAGGTATTATATACAGATCTATATACAGAATAAACAAAAACGAAATACACTATGAAAACATTTCAGATTACTATTGAAGAAGTGAGCAATTTTGTCAAGACGCGTTGGATGAGGATTCACTTGGAAAATTTCAAGAAATGTTCAGGACGTTCAAGAAAACTTTGGAAGCAAAAAATGTTCATCATACCAGCAAGAAAAGAAAAGTAGAGAAACAAACTTATTATCCGAAGAAAAATTAAATTGTTTTGTTAAAACGCTTAAAAAAATAATATGTATACCGTGTGACAAGTTTCAAAGCAGAGCATAGGCGAATAGCAAGGGAAATCACATATTTGTAGTTTATTTCTCACCACTTTTATCTACAAGAACGGTAATGGTGTCTATCGAAAGAGAATTGTTTTCTGAGCATGCCGATACCAAATACTTAATAATTAACAGTTTTTTAATCATGACAGAATAACTTGAACATTTTCAAAATTAAAAGTGTGAGCGGCCATGACATGTCTAATTCGAATAATTTTGTGCCAAAACAAACATTTTTAATTATTATTAATACACGTTTTCCTGAAAAGATTGCCAATGAATAATAATAATAATAATAATAGCTATTCTAATTTGGGACGCGTGTTTATCGCTGTGGTACTATTAATAATTGGCCGGCCATTTAGCACCTTTTGTTGTGACTTTTTTTGGGATCTTGAGGTTACCCTAATTAAATAAAATTTACAGAGCTCGTTGTTGCCGAATGTGCACTCGTTAATAAACCAACAACTCGGACAAGTTCGAAGGGCATTTTTTAATAGAGTGGGATATTGTTTACATCAAAATGGAGGACTATTTGAATATTTGTTGTAGGTAGTTATTGTTTTTGTTCAATTATTTTACGTGTTTATTTTTTATAGTCAATTTTTGGTAAAACAAAATGATGGTAAATCGGATTTTCGTAATTTTTTAATGATGTTCAATCAGAATTAAAATAAATTAAATAATTGAAAATATTTGCATTGACAGTGAAAAAGTTATCCGAATTTAGCATGTCATATGACTATCTTTTAATTTTGAAAATATTTAAAATATTCTGTCATGATAGAAAACTGTGAATTAGTAGGTATTTTGGTATCAACATGTTCAGAAAATAATTCTCTTTTTCTGCTTTGGAACTTGTCACTCGGTATGTAAAATAAATATTTAAATAAATAAATAATGTCTTTATATTTCGATCAGTTTTAATTAAGTTTTTATAATATCTATATAAATGTTATATGAATAAATGAACGACATAAATTTTATATTCAAGTCTTTATTTTCATATCTGTAAACAGAAAATAGTGTAAAATTTTTGAATTCGATGTACAATTATTATTATTAACTAATATTATTATTATTATTTATAATATGCTATACAAACCAAACCCTGTTCAGCAGTGTATTCCAAAATTGTCAATATTTAAAAAGTTATATTTAATAGTAATTGTAATTTTTCCCCTACAAAAATTATTTATGTAAGTATGTAATAAATTCAATAACAAAGTAGGTATGTTCATTTTTCGAGTTTATAATAAAAAAAAACATGTAAGTATAGATATTATTATTATTATGTTGTTTTTGGTTTTTAGTCCAGAGAAAATAATTATATTTTGTTATTACATATTATAAATACCTAGTTAACATAAAGTAATATTCGTAATAAATGTGTAGTCCCCAACTGCATAGGTACGTAGGTATTAGCTATCCTATCAAAGAAAATTACATTTTTACACAGTGGTAGAGATAAACTATATATTTTTAAACTTGCCGCTCTTTTCTAAATCATCTCATGCGAGAGATAGATAGACAGCATCTCTCTTTCTAGCAGGAGAAGCTTCCTATTGGCCCTGACCTAGTGCTTTTCAACGGATGCTCCATGAAATTTACATAGTAGCCATAACTCTGTATATTAAAAATATAAAGGTCCAGTTGCACCAACGTAATTAGAAATCTTTCAGATATAATTAACAATTTTAAATTGAAAATTTTGAAAATATTTTCACATGTAATACCACTAGAGGTCAAATTATTTCGAGCTCACGAATATTTTGGAAATTACCGCGAGCCGAAGGCGAGGGATAATTTTCTTAAAATACTCGTGAGCGAGAACAAAATTTCCTGGTATAATTTGATTTCGAGTGGTATTTGGAAAGAAAATTTCACAACAAAATTAGTTTTGAATAGAAAAATTACAATTTAATTGTTAAATAAAAATATGACATGGCGGCGTAACATAATCACGATGACAACGCGAAACTGACGTTTAATAACTGCGCCGCCATTATTAGCGCTGTCAAACACAAATTTTAGTTTCTAAACTTCACCAGCCGAGTGTGGTTTTTGATAATGATAAGTCGACAATTGCGATATAATAGTAATTATGATTAGTATTGATTAGATGCAATTCTTTCCAAAGCGCAAGGATTTGCTCAGTAGATGGATTCTACCAACAAAAAGTGCCATACAATATACAATTAATTATAAAGATAAAGTGGTCGAACTCCCATGAATTCGCCGGGAGTTAATCCGAAAAATTATGTAGGTATGTATGTACCTACCTATTTCAAATAGAATAATTACTAAATTCGGTAAATTAGGTTTCTTCAGATCATTTTTTCGATAGTGAATCCGTGATTTCATACGTGGTAATACGCGAAAACATCACTTTAATATTAAATTATAATAGAAACTTTAACAAAACGCATTGGTTGATTAATATTAATAACAGCAACAGTCAACAGTTGACATTTATAAAGATCCGGTTTGTCACTATTAAACGTCAAAAAAATTTCCACTATAATACTCTCCAGCTTACCCCTGCAGGAGAAAATTTCCGATATAATACACAAATAACCATGGCAACGGTAAGCAATGCTCGATCTTTATTGGCTGAAAATTGATGGCGTGAAATTTTCACATGTAATACCACTAGAGGTCAAATTATTTCCGGAAATTTTTTCGAGCTCACGAATATTTTGAAAATTATCGCGAGCCGAAGGCGAGGGATAATTTTCTTAAAATATTCGTAAGCGAGAACAAAATTTCCTGGTATAATTTGATTTCGAGTGGTATTTGGAAAGAAAATTTCACAACAAAATTAGTTTTGAATAGAAAAATTACAATTTAATTGTTAAATAAAAATATGCCATGGCGCGTAACATAATCACGTGACAACGCCAAACTGACGGTTTAATAACTGCGCCGCCATTATTAGCGCTGTCAAACACAAATTTTAGTTCCTAAACTTCACCAGCCGAGTGTGGTTTTTGATAATGATAACTCGACAATTGGTATAATAGTAATTATGATTAGTATTGATTAGATGCCATTCTTTCCAAAGCGCAAGGATTTGCTCAGCAGATGGATTCTGCCAACAAAAAGTGCCATACAATTAATTATAAAGATAAAGTGGTCGAACCCCCATGAATTCGCCGTGAGTTAATCCGAAAAATTATGTAAGTAAGTACCTACCTATTTCACATAGAATTACTAAATTAGGTAAATTAGGTTTCTTCAGATCATTTTTTCGATAGTGAATTCGTGATTTCATACGTGGTAATATGCGAAAACATCACTTTAATATTAAATTATAATAGAAACTTTAACAAAACGCATTGGTTGATTAATATTAATAACAGCAACAGTCAACAGTTGACGTTTATAAAGTTCCTAGTTGTCACTTTTAAACGTCAAAAAATTTCCACTATAATACTCTCCAGCTTACCCCTGGAGGAGAAAATTTCCGATATAATACACAAATAACCATGGCAACGGTAAGCAATGCTCGTACTTTATTGGCTGAAAATTGATGGCGTGAAATTTTCAATGATATTTTATTTTTTTATGAGAGAACAGAATTTACTTTCAGCAATATCAGGATAATATTTTGAAAATAATAATTCAGGGAGGCATTTTAAAAACACCATATTATAACCCTTCTCTATATTGCTATCTCCTAACGCTAACAGATACAGGGTGTTAAACAAGTCCAAAGAAGCCCAATTTTGTGGCCATCTCGAATCAGCCAAGACATATAAAATATCTGTGACCGTTCCTGAAATATCCTGAAAAAACTGAAAAATCGAGATTTCTAATTTTTGCCATATCTTTCTTATAATTGGAAATTACTAAATAATTTTTTGTGGGCTTACAGAAATCGTCAAGAGCTACCCATCTGCCAGTATAAAAATTTTCAAGGCCGACTAGTTCCAAGAGTTTTCAGTCAACTTTCGTTTTTCTTATGGCCGCCATATTATTTTTTTATGTCGTTCGGTATGAAAAAAATAATGAAATCCAAAAATTGTTGAACATCAAAAAATAAATTAAATTTTTTTTTTATTCTTCTTTTTTCTTTACAAAAAATACAACTTTTTAGACCAAATTTCATATATAAATAAAAAAAACATAAGGCAAGCACTGTTTCGGCGTATTTGAACAATTTTGACGTATTTCGATGATTTTTTTAGGGTTTTCTTTGAAAAAAGAAAAATAAAAATTTTGATTTTTTTTTAAGTTCAAGAATTTTTGGTTGTCATTATTTTTTTCCATAAGAACAACAAAAGGTGACTAAGAAAACTCTAGGATCCAGTCGACCTTGAAAATTTTTGAAACGTCAGATGAGTAGCTCCTGCCGATTTATGTTAGCCTACAAATTTTTTTTTATTAATCTCCAATAATAAAAAAGATATGGCAAAAATAAGAAATCTCGATGTTTCAGTTTTTTCACGATGTTTCAGGAACGGTCTTTTCTTTTGTATATTTTGACGGATTCGAGATGGCCACAACATTGCGCTTCTTTGGACTCTTTTACCGATCCTGTATTTGTTAGCGTTTAGGAGATAGCCACATAGAGAAGGATATATGGTGCCTGTATATGAAAGATTTTTAATTACGTTCGTGCAACCGGGCAAAATTTTTTTTTATGAAAAAAAATTGATAACAATTTGAATAATGCAGAGGACCACACAGCTAAACAAAAATTATTACCTTTTTTTAATTAATGAACACTTAATAAAAAAAAATTGTTCTAGCTAGATGAGCTAGAAAATTAAAAGTATGTTTTTTAACATAAAAGTATAGAATAATTAAAGTATAGAAAAGGAAAAAAACACAAATTTTTAAAATGACATATTATCGCGAAATGTTTACAAAAACGGCGTCAAAAATTTATCTTCTTATTTACTATAATAAAAAATCACGTGCGCCTACTCATGTGCATGTCATTTGGCATCATTTTCAATACAATTAAAACAATAAGAAAAATCGAAAAGCCACCCATTAATTATTACATTTGATGGCTATAATATCGGACAACTCATTTCAAAATGGCGTGTACCTATATTTGATTATTAAATGTTCTTCTTCGTTTTGGGTTTTAGGTTCCTGATATTAAAGTATTATTTTTCAAAAATATTTTTATAAAAATTAAACGTTTCGGGACCGATTTGGTCTCTTGTTCACTCATAAATTGTAAAAAATATGTAAAAACTTAAAAATACTTTTAAAAATCATAATTATTATAGTAAAATGTCGTAAATGGTGTGTTTTTTTAAATTTTAATTTTAGAAAAAATATAAATTAATTTTGATCTTGATTTTGACTTTTTATGTGTCTGCTTATGTTTATTATATTTCATTGTTTATTGTGTCTGTTACGTGTATTTTATTGTATGATAATATAAAATATGATTTTTTAAAAGTATTTTTAAGTTTTTGCATATTATTTACAATTTATGAGTGAACAAGAGACCAATCGGTCCCGAAACGTTTCATTTTTATAAAAATATTTTTGAAAAATAATACTTTAATATCAGGAGCCTAAAACCCAAA
This sequence comes from Malachius bipustulatus, assembly GCA_910589415.1. NCBI lineage: Eukaryota > Metazoa > Arthropoda > Insecta > Coleoptera > Melyridae > Malachius > Malachius bipustulatus. The sequence goes on from OU342637.1 coordinate 30,316,943, forward strand.
ACGAAGAAGAACATATTTAACAACTAAGAAGCAAGGTTCAATAAAAATAATCAAATATATTTGATTAGAAATCTACCATTTCCCGCATTTTTTTCTCAAAATTCAGGTATAAAGAGACTTTTAATAGACTACTCTTTAAATGAGAAATTGTTTGAAAAAATGGTTTAGAATTAACATTTAGGCAGGCCTCTATATCCAAATTGTTCATTTAAAAAAATATTATTTGAACAATCCAAGAATTTTATTTAAATAACTACTAAATTATTCAAAATTATAATTGGCTCACGATTTCGAGATTTGGTTTCGAGGCCCAAATTTTGATCCTTAACGACAAAAAAAAAACAATTGTGTCATATTTTCTGCAAAAAAGGAAATTCACTCCACGTAAAAAGTTTTTTGAAAACTTTCAAAGCATAAAAATGTCACGTCGTTAGCTTTCAACAATTTTTTCATTTTTCAACAATAAAAACGAAATGGCTGAAATAAGAAATTTCACGTATACCTACGTACAAACAACGTATAAAAAAATATAACTCTCGCGCATATTTACCAAACTAAATAACAGAAAACATAAACAATTAAATAAAAAATTAAGCAACCTTTTATTAAGTGATAGCAGTTATTGTCTCTATGCCCCGATATTTCTTTCTTTTTTTTCGATTTTGATACATTTACAATCGCATTTACATTAAGAGAAAATGGCAAATAGAAAATAAATGGTAAAAAATGAAGTGTATGCAAATACTACTTAAAACTATATTATAGCCTGCATGCACTGTCATACCCACCCACACTGTCAAAAGTATTATAAAAAAGTGATTACATCGCAATTACGGTAATGGGAAAGTAATTTATAAAAAAGAATTCACCATTTGGCAATGTGGGACGCCAAAGGAAGACTGAATAAGGGCCGAAAGCCAAAACGTGCTCCGGTGATGACGTCATAATTATTTTGTAGCTATACCTGCGAGCGGAACTAGGTACCTAATCCTTCAGATAAAATATTATAACATTATTATTGAATTGACTCGTGTAAAATAAAATAAAACGAAATTGGATATTCCCTCCGGCTGCAATAATTAGGGCGATTACTGTTTTCAAATCGTGCAATGATGAATTGGTAAAAAAATTAAAAGAAGAATGTCCGCTTTATCAGTTATTATAAAAGCGAAAAGTAAAATAAGCGCAACGTGCACATTTCAAGTTCGTTAATAATTAATAAGATCAACACAAAACATAAAAAATAAAATAAAACAAAATGAATTTAATAAAAGACTCACCTCTTCCGTTACTACACATCGTGCTATTAGAACTATTGACTTTTTGGAATGAAACAAAACTTCCGCTTTGGCTGGTATTGCTGGAAACGCGAAACGCTCTCGATGGAAGTCTGGAACGAAATGGACGAGTGGAAGTGGAGAGAGAAAAAGCAGAAAGTTGAAGATGAGCTTCAAAAATTGTAGCCAGGCAGGTACAAAGTTCTCAGAAAGCATTAAGGGCTTAGTATTGGAACATTGTTGCCAGTTTGATACTTTTCATATTTTATTTTCACTAATATTGATCGACGTGCAGCCAAATCATCGAGGTAGTTATGGAACGGAAAACGAAATTTGTTTCTTATTAAATTAAATATCCCTCTCTGCCAATAGAATAAAATCATTAAAATCGATATTATTTAATAAAATAAAAACGTGCCCTTCTGTAAAAGATCCATAAATATGGCAACGTTGTCTACATAACGGTTCTTAGTATAAGTTGAATAGTAGGCAACACATTACAATCCCATTAGGTATAGAGAGAAAGAGAGAAGACGATATGACTTACCACCACCGTTCACCCTGATCAGTTTGGTATCCAGTAGCGTATCATTTTCACTAATTGCATAGGGACGGGGGTTATTGGAACAATTATTATTTTAATTTCGTCTTCTTAAACACAGAAAATAATATTTTTGTATTTTTTTTTTACTTTGAACACGTCAAACTGATAAATAAATAAATTTTGTGGGAAAAAATAGTTGAATTTGTCTTTTTTAGGTTTTCAATTATTGGGACCAACGTGAATTAGAAGTAAATTTTACGTAATTTAGGATTATTATTTTGGTAAAATTTTTGATCTAATTCACGTCGAATTGAGGTAAATTTGATAAAAAATGCAACTTGGGTTTGATTGGCGAAATATCTCACAAATAATTTGAGAAAATCGCCGTGAAGGGAAAAACTACTTTGTTGAAGAAACTTCGAAACTGAATCAAGGCCACGCTGTCTCGAAAATTCAGGCTAGATTTGGAAAATGATCGTTATCGAACCGAATTGTGCAAAACCGTAGGTACATCTATTACAAAAAAAAATAAAACCTTCTTATTAAAATAAGTAATTGAACTGAACACACTGTATACAAAATATATTTTCAAGCACCAGCAGTATGCTTGGAGTAATTATTAAATTATTTCTTAAAAAATTTCGCCCTATCTACCCTTTAAATAAGATCTAGACCGTGCGCCACTGTCAGGGCCGGAATTGCGGCGGCTCAACAAACGTCGTCCTATTTTCCAAGAAATTACTATTTGCCTTCAAATTTGAAACGGATTACCACCGCCGTCATAGGAGGTATGGGCCGCGATTACCAATTATTGTGATTTTGAAACAAATGAAACTTCAGCACTTCCGTTTTGTTATTGCTTTGGACTCGAAAAAATTTTCTCGATGAAATGGAAAAAGTTAAAACAATTCCAATGTTCTTTTTTGAAGACGGAAAAAATTCCACTGCAGATTTTACCTTTTTGACTTCAATAGAAACAATTAACATTAATAACATCAAAATTTCGACCTGCCCTTAATTTTGACTAGTTCAAATGCCATTTTGACTGCACAATTTTGAAATAAAATCACGAAAAAACTCTTTTGATCACATTGACAGAGGAATATAGTCGATTGGTTATGGTGATGGATAAAGAAAAATAATAATAATAGACAATAATTATAATTATGATTTATTATTATAATCGGATAAATTAATATTAGTTTAGTTTAGTTTAGTTTAGTTTAGTTTACACTGTATAACGGGACAAGCCCAAAAAAAATACAGGAAAAATAACAGCATGAAATATAAAATATAACATAGTTAACAAATACCAAACGGAATGCATAGTGAGCATCAATGGACAACGGAACGCTTTAGATGACCAAGGCTGCAGCCCAGTATATCAAGCGCATCTGAGGCTTCGTTACAAAGTTTACACATGGTGTAAAGTGGAGAAAAAGCTAGTATATTAGTATGCGGTGTAGGCAAGTAAAACATTTGATTAAGTCGCGAGGCCGGCCGAGGAACAACGAAGTTAAGCCGTTCAAGAAAGGACGGACAGTCTACGATATTGTTCAATAGTTTATACATAAATACAAGTAAAAAAAAAGTAATGCCTTCTGTCTAAAAGGGAAGATAGGGAAAATGCCCCCAGTAATATATGCTGCGGAAAGCCGATTGGAGGGTAGGTACCGTGAACTTTAAAATGTAAGAATTTTAAAAAACGTCGTTGGACGTTTTCCAATCTTTCAGCATGAGACTGATACCCGGGACACCAAATCACTGACGCATATTCCAACCTTGATCTTACGTATGCGCAGTAGATGACTTTAATCGCTTCTGCATCGTGAAAATCCCTACACATACGCGTGATCATGCCGTACGTCTTTAATGCCTCTTTCACCACGGTCTCGACGTGTGCCGAAAATGATAGTCTCTTATCAAAAATTACACCAAGGTCACGAATTGTATCAGATCGTTGTATAGTAGTGCCATGAATGTTATAATTAAACAAAAACGGAGCACGAGAGTTACTGTACGACATGACACTGCATTTATTTACGTTTAGGTCTAAATTATTTTGCTGACACCAATCAAGCACTTTGAGCAGATTTTGCTGAAGAAGCCCACAGCTCTCAACACTGTCAACTACTGTAAATATTTTTAGGTCATCAGCGAACAGCAGGCACCGGACATTCAGGCGGGGAACTATATCATTTATAAAAATTAAAAATAACAGAGGACCCAAAATCGATCCCTGTGGGACCCCTGATGTTGATACATAATCTCTCGATGAGAACCCATTATACACTACGTAGTATTTACGTTCGCGGAGATAAGATTTTATAAAATTTGCAAAATCAGGAGAAAATCCAAAAGCATCTAATTTATGGATCAGTAAGGCATGGTCCATTCGGTCGAAAGCCTTATTTGATATGTCCATATAGATAACATCCACCTGAGATCCGGAGTCGAGCGTCTCAGCTATGAACTGTGTCTTACAGACCAAATTTGTAACCGTAGACCTCCCCGGAACAAAACCGCTCTGAAAAAAGGAAATATGACTGTGAACTCTATGGCTGACAGCATCATGGATTAGAATTTCAAAGACTTTACTAAAGTTACAGATGATGCTGATCGGTCTGTAATTGCGGACAAGACATTTATCGCCACTTTTAAAAACTGGACAGATCTTAGAACGCCTCCAAATGGATGGGAAAGTGTGCGATTTCAGTGAAAGGTTAAAGATCTTAGCAAGAGGTGCTGCGAAGATGTCAGAGCAATCACGCAGAAGAAATGCCGGGATACCGTCCGGACCTGTTGTGAACTTGTTTTTTAACCTCTTCAATGCTATTGTTACGTCATGTTCGGTAAAGGATGGTAAAAATACAGAAGTATCACTATTTAAGTTGTCGGGCGGCATTGTGGTAATGGGCGTGGAGAAAGACTCGCTAAAATAATTTGCAAATGCATTTAGTATGTCTGTGGGATTACTAAGGCAGGAATCATTAAGATGCATTGTGCTTGGCATGGAGGACGACGATTTATTGTTTTTTACATATGCCCAGAACCTAGATGGGTCGGTTTTAATTGTGTTTTCGGTACGAGTTATGTAGGCCTTGTAAGCTAGTTCGATGTCAATCTTTATCTGACGACGTAGGTGTGAAAACTTAGAGTAAGCTAATAGGTCATTTTTTCGTTTGTATTGACGCCAGAAGAGAGTCTTATGACGCAGGTCTCGGATTATCGTCGTTGTAAACCAGGGGGGATATCTAGAGTTGTGACGTTTAGTATACTTAGGCACACATCTATCTAAAACTTCGTAAAGGATATTGTAGAACATAGAGCAAGCCTCATCAACGTCATCGACAGCATCTATGGTACTCCATGCAGTATTCAGCAGTGTATCGTACAATAGTGGAAAGTTGGCTTTGCGGAAATTATAGTTGCACAGTGTTGCATTTGGGAACAGTTTTTCTTGTTTCCCGGAGTGCAAGTTTAGAGAAATTGTAATGGCAGGGTGGTGGGCATCCTCAGGGATTAGAACTTCATCAGCCTTATCGACAACACAATTTTCGTTACACAGAACAAGGTCGAGAATTCTATCACTACCATTACGAACAAAATTATATTGAATATAATCCAGCGTGCATAAAGAATTCAAAAGACACGTCACTTGTCTATCGGTGACCGACAAATCTAGGCAGGAGGCATAATTGCTAATGTTAAAATCGCCAACAATGACTGTGTAATTTGAGTAAACAAAATCTAGGTTTAAGATACCGTCGAACAGTACTTCAAGGTCATAAAGCGACACATTGGGCGAGATATAGACTACAATGATATAGACCGATCTGTGCGATAAGGAGACTTTAGCACCTACTACATCAATTAGTGGCGATATGAGTCCAGTGAGATTATTCAAATCCAACGCCCCCACACGAGAGATCATCTCTGACAGCTAAAAGAGTACCTCCGCGCCTCCGCCTCTAAACAGCCGATCACTACATCTATCACGTCTAAATACGGTGTATTTACTAGGGAATATTTCACCGTCGTGAATTGAATCATTGAGCCAAGTTTCGCTGAGGCAAACTATCGCGTATTCGCACGACGACAGAGAATTATACATTTCCCTTGTCTTCGTTCGCAAACCACGGCAGTTTTGATAATAAATAAACAAATTATTTGTGGCGGAGGCGGTCGCGGACCCCTGCCGATCGAGATCAGCAGGTGGAGAAGGGACATGGGCATGACATCGAGACCGGCGCGTTGATTGCTATTGACCCGAGAGAATATCATTTCGCATTTTATCTTTGGCTTGTAAATATGCAGTACAGTTATTGATATCCCAGGCAGCGTGATTAGTGGAAATATTACTACCCTTTAATTTAGAACAGTTAGAACATTTTAAATAGGATGACTTACATTCCTTAATAGCATGGCTTCCGCCGCATTTCGGACAGGTACATGTTTTCTGGCAGTGTTTGGACGAGTGGTGGAATTCATTGCAGTTGAAACAGCGATAGATTTCAACGGCATCAAATACGCGACATATATCATAACCGATTAGTATACTGCCCGCCTTGATCATCCTTTCATATGTTGATTTATCGACCCGAAAAACAGCCTGGAACACACTATCATTTCGTTTAGTAGGGCAAAATTTAATCAACTTAATTACAGAATCATTACGAATGTAAGGTGAATTATTCTTTCTCATAATTTTCAGCAGGTCGTCTTCATTGAATTTTAATATTATTATTATTATTCCATTGAAAATAATAATTAAGAAAGCGACTTCTGGTCTCTTATCTAAAATAGCTGCTCAATTAAAAGATAACTAATGCAATAATTTGAGGTGATTTTTACGCGAATCTTCAGCTTGAGGGTGTCCCTTCTTATTTGTACAGTCCCAGAAATAAGCCTTGCCCTTTTTTCCCACACGTATCTCATAGTTCAATTCTTCGATCAATTGGACGGAAGATGGGTCTGTTATTTGAAATCTAGCAGCAGCAGAGCGTTCATACCAATGAAATTTAGCTTCTGCTTTTCTAATCTTCCAGAGTTCTGTTCTGAGAGCTGGCATTGTTTTGTTGAGTACTTTCAATATAACATGTCCATCCCTGGATTTAAATTTCGGAATATAAACATGAATTTGACGAAGATCTTTTTCTTCGACAACAACAAGGGACGTTTCCTGGAAAGGAGACAACTTGTTCCCTTCATCGATTAACCACTGTTTGGAATATTCATTCATGCAGGGGACTAGGATGCAGTTCTTTTCACAGCAGACCTCGAACTCATCAAAGAATGGTATCGCGGCGTCTTCAATAGGAATAAGAGCTTCGATAGCATCACTTATAGCTTTCTGCAGCCCTTTCAAAATATCCCCTGAAAATTTCGGGACAATGAGATCAGAGCAAATAATTGCCATTTCCCAGGTTTGCTCATCAGTTTCCTTTATAACTTCATCTCCAACCTTTTCACCATGAAAAAATGGTTAATTTTATTTTATTGACATCGAGTCATTTTGAATTAATCGCAGAATAAATTAACACAATGAATCTTCGATCAGTTCAATAATGGCAAACAACAACAAAAAAAGTTATCGGGGGGCCAACGCGATCCCTCCACATAAGTAAACTTATCCCGCTTTATTATTGCTGATGGGGAAACTCGAAACGCTCTCGGTGTCTTGTTTGAATTAAATAAAACGAAATGGAAAGCGAGGTGAGGTGGGAGCTGATGGTGAATGCCGATTTAAGCCAAGGGATTTAAGCCACAAAACAGCTACTCTTGAGCAGGCGTAGAATTTAAAAAGCACAGAACAACTAAAAATCCGTAAAAAAATCTACGCTAAATAAACTTATCAGAAAGAATTAATAAAAATGAGAGTTGAAACTGTTTGTCCGATATGGACGCGCTATTACACTTTCATATCGTTCCAGGATGAAATAATACATAAATATAATGATAATGGAATAATACGTTTACTATTCATAATAATGATTGTTACGTAAAATGCTATTTTAGCAAAAGGAAATGATGGGGACTATAAAATAGTCTACGGGAACGGGATGGGATCAGGCTCACTGATGATAGAGTTTCTTAAATATTATACAGGGTGGTCTTGCTTATCCTAGATTCGTGGGTAACTAACTACTTAACTTATAGGTAGGTTAATTCCACTTAATGAATTCAATCAAAAACATTCAGAAGATTATACAGGTGTTCAGTGTAAATGGCAGTCGTATATGGGGATCTAGGAAACGGTAAGAGAAAAAAGTTAAAAGTTCGTTTCTTGAATGTGAATGATAACTGAAGTAGGTATCACAATCACAGAGTAAGAGTAACCAGTTATGTGGATCTGACCAAAAAGTGTTTCGTGGCCCAGCGGGGAATCGAACCCCGGACCTCCTGCGCATGATTACGCGTCAATTCCAATTCCAATTCCAATATATCTTTATTGTTTTTCAATGTTACGAAATAACATACAGAAATGTGTAGGTACATTTTATTATTAGGTATCACACGTTTTTACGAGTTCCTAATCTATGTTACAGATTTTACCTCGAAATGTTTTGGATTGGAGTAGCCTGTAAAGTATATTTGTTTACCAAGGTGAACATCTACACTATTTTAGTGCTTTATACTAATTCTAAGAAGTGTAGGTATGCAAAAATATCGTTTTATGGAGCTTAAGACCTTTTCGTTCAAAGGGAGCCGGGCGACCGATAATAAAGTTTTATTACAGGTCGCCAGTCTCCATCTGCCTGAAAAGGCCTTGACGAATTTAACAAGATTTATCGAACAATAGTATACCTTATTTTTTATTTAGATGGACTTGTCAAACAGCTGTCAAGTTGGTAGCCTGTGCAATCTCTAAACAGTAATTTTGATATTCTCTGATGGTTGCCTGTTTCCTTAACCTTGACAAAAAATTTACGTTGTGACTAGAGTTACGGCAAGTGGCAACACACTCCCCGACTCGGGTACAGGCTATGACGTCACCTGCAAAACATAATATTTCCTTGTCTCCCTGTTATAAAATGCAAATTTGAAAATTTTAACTCAATTTTCTTTTAAAATAGTTCATTTCTAGTAGTTATTCATCTGTTGGGCATAAATTTAACTGTTTATTAGCATGACTTTATTTAAAGACGTTTAGCAAAAACAGAGTCGGGCTCCTCCGTCGTTGCTCTAGTCACAGTGAAAACTTATTGAAGGAACTTATTGAAGAGTTTGTTGAAGTTGTCAAACTGATAACTTATCACCCACATCGTTAATAAAAATCACAAACAAAAGAGGACCGAGGTGAGACCCCTGAGGCACTTCCGTATTAGCAAAAAAAGGTTCAGATTCAACTCCCTTAATCCCAATCCTTAATTCACGACAAGATAGGTAAGAAACTAGCCATCTAAGGGTTCCACCCTTTAGTCCAAATTTTGACAACTTGTAAACCAATAATGAATGATTGACAGAATCAAATGCTTTGGCAAAATCCAAATAGATAGAATCCACTTGCATATATTTATCCAGAAATTGTGATATATAATTATTGTATAATAATAGATTTGTCAAAGTATATCTTCCCTTAACGAACCCATGTTGCTGTTTAACAATGTTTAAAATTAGCCTATCACATAATTTTTCTGCCATAATTGCATCAAATAATTTTGCCATTGTTCCCATCAGCGTAATGGGTCTATAATTTTGAATGTTTTGTTTATTACCACTTTTAAATACCCCAACTATCGATGCCTTCTTCCATACTTTAGGCACAAACTCAGCCTCCAGCGACCTATTGAACAATAGTAATAAAGGTCGAGTAATAGTACTAGAACATTGTTTAATGAAATATTCAGATAATCCATCAGGGCCAATGGTATTTTTATTTCCAAGAGCTTTTATGTGTTTTAGAATATCATCAGAGCTTATAGAGAAGTCAAGCTCAGAGATTAAATGTAATTGATGACAAAAAGAGGCTGTATTTTGAGTATAATCTAATTCAAAATTTTTCGCAAACAGGTTATATGTTTCCTTTCCTGTTTTACTACTTTTCTCATTGAAAAACATCTCTTCAGGTATTCCATTGTCCTTTGATAAACTATTTACATAATTCCAGAACTTTTTAACATTTTTTGTAGAGCAAAGCTCAATATTTTCAATATACAGGGTTATTCACGGTATACGCCACGGAAGATTATGGCCGTGTCTCTGGATTTTAGGATCTTTTTATTTTTGAAGTGAATAGAGACCCGGCAGAGGTACGTTTTAAAATTATATTCATAATGTACAGGCTGTCCCAAAAGCATGAAACATATCAAAGTTATGTTTTTTTAAATGGAATGCTCCTATGTTATTGCATTTTTGGATTGCCTGGGAAGAAAAAAGAAGATTGGATTTTACAGTTGGTGTTTAAATTCAGAAGTTTTTGAGTTATAAACAAGTGAAAATCGTCATTTTTCAAGTTCAAGGACCTGTACAACGAAAACGGTTCAAGATAGAGAAAAACGGCTTACATGTCCCTATTTTAACTTTTCATGTACTATCCTATGGTATAGAAACATTTGTACTTTCTTTGATTTTTTTATTTGTCGACGCGTAGAGAAATCTCAGAATTTTTCAAATTTTTTATCACTCTATATAAACATTTCATCTACAACATCATTGGATAGTACATGAAAAGTTAAAATAGGGACATGTAAGCCGTTTTTCTCTATCTTAAGCCGTTTTCCTTGTACTTGAACTTGAAAAATGACGATTTTCACTTGTTTATAACTCAAAAACTTCTGAATTTAAACACCAACTGTAAAAGTTAATCTTTATTTCTCTTCTCAGACAATCGAAAAATGCAATAACATAGGAGCATTCCATTTAAAAAAACATAACTTTGATATTTTTTATGCTTTTGGGACAACCTGTACATTATGAATATAATTTTAAAACGTACCTCTGCCGGGTCTCTATCCACTCCAAAAATAAAAAGATCCAAAAATCCAGAGGCACGGCCATAAACTTCCGTGGCGTATACCGTGAATAACCCTGTATTTTAATCTATCTATTCTGGATTGTCTGATACATAAAGCTCTAGTTTTTTTAAAGTTAATAGTCATCTAGTATGTCGAACTCTAACCAGATCTTATGTAATTTTTTCTTTCTAATTATTTTTGCAATAAGGTCACTGGAGTACCATGGGGGGTAAAGACAATCAGTATCTCCAGTCGATGGAACATGCTTATTAAGAATTTTTTCCAATTCAATATAAAACAAATCAGCACATTTCTCAATAGAACTGTCAATTAATTTTGAATCCCAATCACTAGAAAGAATTTCCAAATTTATAGCATTATAATCACCCCTTAAAAAATTTAATTTATTTTTTATTCTTTTAATAACCTTAATTTCAGTAGATCGCACCTCAAAAAACTGCTGATTATGATGCACATCAAGTGGCACCAATAGCTAGGAATAGACGAAGCGATTTGCTTGCCTATTTGATCGCCACGAGCAAATTCGGCGGATTTGCTCGTGGCGAGCAGCGTCGACAGATTTTTTAAGTCACACCATAAACGTCCACGCTAATCGTACGAATTATCCGTCGGAGTGGCTCATCACATGCAAATGTGTACGTTTATGGGGAAACTACACGATTTATCGGTCGGATTTGCGTGGCTCGTGATCTGTAGAAAATTTCAAGAGGTCGCGAGCCATGCCTAAAATCCTTTTTTAACGCATATACCTAGTTGTAGTTAGTGAAAATTATTTTTACGCGGTATCTTTAGGCCAATTAATATTTGATAATAATGTCAGAGTATAATAATAATAACAAAAAGGGAAAACGATCTGCTGTGAGCGTATCGCGTATCGCGCTAGTCTGGCAGAAAAGTCTGTTCGTTTATGGCTGAAAATACTATCAAGCCGTGCCAAAAGCTAGGAATAGACGAAGCGATTTGCTTGCCGATTTGATCGCCACGAGCAAATTCGGCGGATTTGCTCGTGGCGAGCAGCGTCGACAGATTTTTCAAGTCACACCATAAACGTCCACGCTAATCGTACGAATTATCCGTCGGAGTGGCTCATCACATACAAATGTGTACGTTTATGGGGAAACTACACGATTTATCGGTCGGATTTGCGTGGCTCGTGATCTGTAGAAAATTTCAAGAGGTCGCGAACCATGCCTAAAATCCTTTTTTGACGCTTACACTCAGAGTACGGTATTTACGCGGTATTTTTAAGCTAATTAATATTTGATAATAATGTCAAAGTATAATAATAATAACAAAAAGGGAAAACGAGCAGTTGTGACCGTATCGCGTATCGCGCTAGTCTGGCAGAAAAGTCTGTTCGTTTATGGCAGAAAATACTATCAAGCCGTGCCAGAGGCGTCGACGGTGCTGGCATGGCTCTTGGCATGGCGCGCTGAGTTTCCACAAACGAAGAGGTTTATCTTCCAGGTTTGCTCGTGGCGATCAAATCGGCCAGCAAATCGCTTCGTCTATTCCTAGCTAAACGGTTCTGACATGGCTCTTGGCATGGCGCGCTGAGTTACCACAGACGAAGAGATTTATCTTCCGGGTTTGCTCGTGGCGATCAAATCGGCCAGCAAATCGCTTCGTCTATTCCTAGCTATTGAGTCGCATGATTCCAACAAGGAAACATTACCTTCGTTAAGTGTAGAAAAAGCCAAATCCAAAGTGTACGGTTTAGGTACACAAAGAACGAATAATGAACTGTATAAATTAATAGACACACATTAAATTAATCTTTTAATGCAAAACTAGTAATTTTACACAATGCTGTAGAACAACCAATCAATTTAAAGGTAATTTCTAATTATGTAGACGATTATAATATGATTAAACGATTTAGTAAGATGAATAATTTGAATTAAGTCGGAGTAGGTATGTAGGTATTTATTTAGTCTGACGAACGAACGATACGAAATAATACGAATATTAGAGACAGCAGGACTTCTGTCCTGGTCAACGAACGAAAAGCGAATCTTGCTTTGCACACCTGACGCAGGCAAGCAAGGGTTACATTTTTACTTTTTCCCTATTCCACGAAGACCACCTAAGAAGTGCATCTCCCGGATCGATATTTAACAGAAACTTCGACATTTCAGTTCTTCTTCATCCTAAACTGTGTCTACATACACATAGACAGTGTCTACACGATTTAACTAATTTAAAAGCAGCTCAATCTGCAACATATTCCCCCCCTTGGAGTCTCTGACTTCAATAACACTAAATAAAATTTTTTTTTTCTCATACGAAAATTTTCAACATATAATTGCGGTTCTCTCTCGAACGAAATAATAATATTTTTTCCTATTTTAAAATCGTCGAACGAATAGACAAATAGTCTCGAAATTATTACTTGCATTGTTAATCTTCATTTGGCAGAGGGCAAACCTTTGAAATACTTCTTATGAAATTTCCCCCCTGAGTTTTTAATTTAACCATTCGAACTTTGCCGTCAGCACCAGGGACGACCTCCATAATTCTAGCTCTTGGCCATTTTAGTGGAGGAGTATTTTCTTCTTTTATTAAAACGAGATCGTTAATTTTTAAATTTTCTGAAGGGTTTAACCACTTCGGACGATTTTGTAACCGATTTAAATACTCAACTGACCACCGTTTCCAGAAATCATGTTGAATTTTAATGCAATGTTGCCATTGTGATAATCGATTTAATTTTATATGCGAAACATCCTTTTCAGGAAAGGAGGTAAGACTGGCACCCACCAGAAAATGTCCGGGCGTTAAGACATTTAAGTCAGCCGGATCGTTTGACATCGCGCAGAGAGGTCTTGAATTTAAAATGGCCTCAATTTGCGTCAAACACGTATAGAGTTTTTCGAATGTCAAATGAGCGTTTCCTAGTACTCGACGGAGGTGAAATTTAATACTTTTCACCGCGGCTTCCCAAATACCTCCCCAATGGGGCGACAAGGCCGGGATATTTTTCCAAGTAGTTTCCCTTTCCGAGAGAAAGTCTTGAATTTTATTTACGTTTGGGGGCCTTCGAAAAAATTCATATAATTCTCTAATTTGATTTTTTGACCCTAAAAAATTTGTGGCATTATCCGAATAAATTATAGAAGGATTACCTCGCCTAGAGATAAATCTTTTTAACGTAGCGATAAATGCGTCAGTTGTCAAATCTGACACTAATTCTATGTGTACTGCCTTTGTCGACATACACACAAATACAGCGAAATAGCATTTAAGTACCTTTGCATTTTTTAACGACGAACTTTTAATTAATAATGGACCTCCAAAATCTACGCCTGTGGCATGAAATGGACGACATATAGATACACGATCTTTGGGTAAATTGGACATAATTTGACTTGCGGGACGAGCTTTAAAACGATGGCATGTAACGCAGTTTTTTATAATTGTTTTTATTTCTCTCAAGCCATTTAATGGCCAATATCGAAGTCGAAAATTTGATAAGACAGTCTGTGGACCTGCATGAAATAGTTTGATATGTTCCTTTCTTAACAATAAAGAAGTTACATAATTTTTCGCTGGCAGTAAACACGGATATTTCTGCTCATACGGAACGTTAGCATTTGCCAAACGACCTCCTACTCGAATAACACCAGTTTCATCTAAAAACGGGTTTAATGACAAAATTTGTTTATTTACGATAGGTTTTCCTTGCTGCAACTGTCTTAATTCTGACGAAAAATTCATTCTCTGTACTTGTTTAATTATTATTTCTAACGACTTCCTTAATTCATAAATAGTTAACGGACCTGTTTGTTTTTCTCCATTTCTGTTTTTTACGTTTCTAACGAATCTCAAACAATACGCAATTGTTCTTTGCAAACGAACGAAACAGGAAAATTTTGAAAACAGAGATATCCAAAATGTTTCACTGTGATTGTGAAGCGCAACTTGCTTCACCGAATTTCGCTCTTCATTTAGACCTAATGAATGAGCTGTAGGCCTAAAATTTAATTTACTTAAGTCACAATAATAATTTTGCAAAAAGGTAGGACCGAGCCACCACATCTCGCAATCCTTCAATTTTTCAGGCGAAATTCCCCGCGATAAGTAATCAGCCGGGTTGTTTTCCGATTTAACGTGGCGCCAAGTGTATTTGGACGTCAAAGTTTGAATTATCGAGACCCTATTTGACACGAACGTAGACCAACGAGAAGCATGAGACTTTAACCAACATAAGACGATCTCTGAATCTGACCACAGATTAACCGAAGAATAATCAATTTTATTTTCGTAAGTTCGACATATTCTTTCTACCAATTTCGCGAGCAACACAGCTCCACAGAGTTCCAACCTTGGCAACGTTATACTTTTCAAAGGAGACACCCTTGATTTTGAGCAAATTAGTCTACACGACACATCCTTATTTGAATATAATACACGCAAATATACGCAGGCGCCATAAGCTTTTAAGCTGGCGTCACAAAATCCGTGGATTTCGATACTTTCGATTGACAAATTTAAAGTTAGATTCCTCGGAATCTTCACCTCTTTTAGACACGGTAGCGAGAAGAAAAATTTATTCCATTCCGACATTAAATTATCTGGGAGATTATCATCCCACTCGATTTTACTGATCCATATTTTCTGCATAATTAATTTTGCAGTTACTACGACGGGACCTAACAATCCAATAGGATCGAAGATTGAGGCAATTTTCGACAGAACTTCTCTTTTTGTGTAATTTTTAATTTCTTTAAATTCGGGCAGTGCCATTACGAGAAAGTCTTCATGAGAATTCCATTGCAAGCCAAGCACTTTACTAGACGAACTTTCATTTTGAATGTCGTAATTATTTTTCGAATTATAATTATTTTGATTTGAATCAACTTGGAAATCCTCATTCGAATTATTTTCATTGAACTCTGTAGAAAAATCTTTGACATTTGAATGCCACTTATGTAACTTAAATCCTGCAGTATTTAATAAACTAATTAATTGCGAAGAAGTTTCGATTAATTCATTTTTCGAATTTGAACTGACGAGCACATCATCCACGTATGTTTGCGAAAGTAACATTTTTGATGCAAGCGGGTAATTTTGCGATTCTTTTTCAGCCAGTTCTTTTAAACATCTAGTGGCAGCAAAGGGCGCGAAATTCGTACCATACGTGATTGTTAATAACTCTAAACATTGTAAAGGTTCATTTTCATTTTCACGCCACAGGATGTTCTGTAAAAATGTGTGATTCGGATTTACACGAATCTGACGGTACATTTTTTCAATGTCCGCAATGACTACGAAAGTACCTATCCGAAATCTACATATGATATCGAATAATTCCGGTTGTACCGTATAGCCTTTTAATAAAATATCATTAAGCGATAAACCCGATGAAGTTTTCATCGAAGCGTCAAAAACAACACGCAATTTTGTTGTTTCATTATCTTCACGTATAACTGCGTGATGCGGCATAAAATATTTATTTTCTCCTTTCTCATTATGAGAACTTAGAGGGACGATTTTTGCATGATTTAAGTTTACATATTCATCGATAAATTGTTTATATTTTAATTTTAAATTTGGGTCTCTTAGAAATCGTTTTTCGAGACCAGCAAATCGTTTTCTTGCTTGCAAAAACGATTCACCTAAATTACACGATTTATTTTCTTGATTTTTAAATGGCAAATTTATTTGAAACCGTCCATTTTCTAATCGAATCGTCGTTTCTTTAAAAATTTCTTCCGATTTTGCATTTTCGGGACTTAAAATTGTTTTCTCTTCGATGTCTTCTATCTCCCAAAATTTTTGTAACAGTTCATCGCTACTCGATGACGTATTTAAAAAAGAACAACAATTGGGTGAACTATTCCCTAGTTCATTATACGAATTAATATTAGAATGCTTTGGCTTATTATTTGCCAATTTACCGCCGACGACATATCCTAAGAGTGTACTAAAAAGGGTTGGCATATCCGCCCCTAATTTAATCACTCCTGGAACGATTAAATCATAATAGACGTCTGCTCCTAGCAAGATGTCGATTTTCGACGAGACATAAAACTTTGGATCAGCTAACATAATGTGATCCGGTATTTTTAAATTTGATACGTTTAGAGTAGTTTGCGGTAGTTCGCAAGTTATTTTTTCCAATACTGCACACGAAACTTTGAACGAATTTTTTCTATAAACGTTTGACTTAATGGTTAAATCAACCATCTCATTTGATTGAGCATTTATTTGCGAGATTCCTGATATTTGCAATTCTTTACGATAAGTATTCGAATTTAATTTGTCTAGCAATTCTTTTGTGCACATGCTAATCTGACTCGCCGAATCCAGTAAGCACCTAGCCGAAACTGGATCGCCGTTGCGATTATAAATTGTTACCACTGCTGTGGCTAGTAGGATTTGCGAATTATTTTGCGAATAAGTGGAAAACGATAACGAACTTTCGGGCTTATTTTCTTTATTTTTATTTTCATTTACGATACTTCTTTGCTTGGGATCGTCTTGCGACCTTGATTCTACTTGACTCGAATTCTTTTGATTTACGATTTGTCCCGATTCTCTATTTTCTGGCGTTGATCGATTTGAATTATTATTAGTTGAATAATGTTTATTTTGATATTGGTTTACACCCTCGTTTACACCATACGTACGATTTTGACGATTAAATTGACGATTAATTGTGCCTGAATTAGGTTTATGGAGATCCTGCCACTGGCTGCGACTTTCTGTGCGACGAATTTGAAAATTTCTAGGATTTGAATGAACTTCTCGATCAAAATTGATATGAAGTAGAGTATTATGCCTTTTGCCACATTGCCAACAATTATTCCCAGTGCAAGTATCATCGAACGAATGTTTCCTAAACAGACATATTTTGCAAAAACCTCGAGAGGTTATAAAGTTGTTTCTTTCCTGAATAGTTAATTGTTTGAATTTATAGCATTGATAAATCGAATGATGCTCTGAGCAAAAATTACAAATTAAATAGGATTGATTTCCTGTCGCCTTTCCTGTCTGTTGTTGATTCGAATTATGAGTTGAACTAATAAAATGATTAACTTTCCTAATCGGTGTAGGACTAGTGCCTTTTGTTGCATCTATTTCCTCTAATGCTTTGCATTGCTTTTCTAAAAAATTAATAAATTCTTTTAACGTTGGTAGGTTCTTGGTATCTCGATGTAAGCAATAAGCCTTTTGCAATTGAAAATCCAATTTCTTGGAAAAAATGTGAATTAAAATTAAGTCCCAAGAATCTACGGGTACATTTAAATTTTCCAAACTTTCGATATTTTGATTAATACACACAGAGAAGTATTTATTAGATATGAACAAAATATTCTTAATTCAAATAAATCTTAGTTTTCCATATACGCAAACAAATATTTTCTTGGCATAATTAAATTATTTATTTGCATTCCTTTTTTTGATTAAAATAACTGCTGCATCAATTCAAACATACAGTATTTTTAAATTTCTAGTGAACATAGTTTTAAGATTAATCTATGATATATTTGAATTCAAGAATATTGATATTTGAAATGAAATAGAATATATTTTGAATAATTCATCGATACTTTTGCATTTGATATACAATATATTTGATCCAAATAAATGGATTGTTTGGAATAAGAAAGGGTTTATTTCTATTGAAATATGTATGAGCTCTTTTGAAATTGTTAGCTGATATATTTGATTTGAACACATTTATTGCTTAAAATGAAAAATGTGTTATTAATAATGAAACAATTTATATATTATTCTGATTCTGAAAATGATACATTTTTGACTATAGCATATGATTTGTTTTTATTGTTTCAAGCAAACAAATTTGTATTCTATACAATATTTTAATTTGTTAAAATTAAGAGGAAGGATTCTTAAATGAAATGGCGTAAATTTTTAATAAAAAACTACATATTCCATTAGAACTGCTTAAAAAACAAAAATATAACATCAAATATGTAATTTGATTACTTAACTTAACAAAACTTCAAAACATATAAAATTAACTATTATTTATTATACACAATGAGTTTCACATAAGCAGAAAGTATAAGAAAGACGCATAAATAATATGGTGACAAAATATTTTAACATTTTGTATAATAGGTAGTAAATTATAATAAGATATACGAACCATATCCATTCCCTGGACGGATTTGTAGATTTTTAATTTGTTTATAAATTGTAGTCTCTTGCCAATTATTGATGGTATCAGTTCCTTAATCATGGAACTTGTTATAGGTGTGAAATATTGTCCAATGTAATGTCGTTATCTGTAATAATTCTGTTATAGAATAAGTAATTTAAGAATAGAGGAGTAAAGCCAATAAGCATCATCAATATTCAAAATGGCTACCTACACTAAAGGAAGACGTAGCCTTCAATAATAAATTATTGAATTCAATGAAAATAAAAAAAGCTTGATAACATGACATAATAGTGAACGAGATACTTAGGTATGTAGGTAATTAATGATGCTGCCTAATGTCTCAACTCTAATCTACGTTAAGCGATTTACTATAAAATTGTACCTCACTTACCTTTGAAGACTTCTACTAACGTGTAGGGAGATCCCACGACTCGAGTAACTCTTCCATACTAAAAATAGCTGCCGGTCGAATGGCAAAAAACATACACACATCTAACCACATCACATCGCAATACAATATAAGTACAATATTATTTGAACTAGATTTGGCCAAACTGCCCGTTACCTATTACGATGGTCACTCGTCGTTAGCAAGCAGCACAGGGCACATAACAGGCGGGACGCGGGTCCAATCCGTATAACTATACTGCGTATGCCGGTTAGCTCGATTACTCGACTGAAGAAAATGTATATTTGACACAAAACGTCCTCGTTTCAAAATAAAAATGCGTGGGCTAAATTTTAAATTTCGATATCTTTGACCCAACAAAAAAACATTTTTCTTCCATCAAATAAACCATAGATTTAAATGAAAATAAGTGCGCTTACTTCGATAATATAACGTTGTTTCTTACTAAAACTTGAGCATTTTCTTCAATTGATCATTAAGGATTGGTTTAATCAAAAAAGGTTTTTTTGACTAAAATAAATAAGTCGAGAATATTTTTTTCTTCCCCAGAATAAATCAATCTGTTCATAATAAAAATAAATGCTTTATACAAAAAAATATACTCTCTACTGAAATAAAAGAATTCAAAACAATAATTATTCTTGATATAAAATATCATTTTTCTGTGTGTATGAGTTAAGAACTCCCTCAGGTTTTGAGCCTTTGGCTTCAATAAATTAGGTAAGTTTTCGAATAAATTGGTGATGTGCGCCTCGATTATCGCATACGTGTTTTTATATCTATTTTCTAACAACTTAATTGCAGATTGTAAATTCGAGCTTACCAACGACAAATTCTGTATTAAAGACAGTGCTTCGCCTCTCAAATATCCCTTAAGATAAATTAGTTTTTCGATATTATCTAAATCCTCATTATTTATGATGAGTTTAGTAAACAGATCATGAAAACTATTCCACTCTGCAGCATCACCTGAAAAAATTGGAATTTTGATTTCGGGCAGCTTAACTGTTTGAGAATTTGCACCCTTTGTATTTATACTTGTCGTAACACCCTGAACTAATTCGGCTACAAATTCTTTATTCGATTGTTGTAAATTCGATACGAAATTCTGAAATTCTACGTTTCCATCTAATCTAGGTTGTTGGGTGCTTAGACTAGTTAACTCTTCAATTTTGTTTTCTAACTTCGAAAACAAATTACAAAATTTACTTTCTACATCCTCACTATCTTTAGTGGCATCTTCTTTAATCTCTGCGATCGATTCTTGTATATTTACATAACTCTGATAAGCTGCTATTAAATTTCTTTTGCGAATTTCGATTTGATTTTTATTATTTTCATTTTTTAAATTCTCCTCAACCCACGTTTCGATTTTTGTAATTAATCCTTTCGCGTAACCCCTCTTTTTCTTCAAATTATCCATCTTTTTACAATATTACTTAACAAACGATATTTTTATAACACAGAATAATATAATAAACGATTTTTCATACAATGGTACGACTGACGAACATTTAGGTACTTACGATATGACATACGATAATTACAGGTATATTAATATTATAAACACGAACGAAATTACAATTATTTATATTTTTACGATCAAAGTTATCAACTTTAGTATTATTCACGAATTCACGAATAGTAGGTAGGTATACATCAACCAAAACGACGAATTTAATTAAGTAGGTGGGTCTGAGTGCTTCTTTCGACTCATTAGCTGACGAATTAGGCTTCGAACGATTAATATGACATTTTGATGCGAAAACGAAATAGGAAATAAGAAACTTTCCTCGAATAATAAATGAAGAGGTACGTTACTCAGTTTAGTGGAATCCAGGAACTTCTCTGCAATCCAGGACCTCGTTTTTGTGGAATCCAGGAATTGCTCTGCAATCCAGAAGCTCGTTTTTGTGGACTCCAGGGCCTTGTCTGCAATCCAGGAGCTCGTTTTTGTGGACTCCAGGGGCTTGTCTGCAATCCAGGCGCTCGTACAGAAGTTTCTCTGCAACAACCATCCAACACGAAACACGAAATACTTGTAGTCGACAATGAACGATTCTGGACACTTAAAACTGCACAATTTTGTTTAACGACGTATTCACTGCATCCATGGGACACCAGCAACTTCCATTAATTTCCATTTGCACTAAATTCAGTTACAATCCGGCTCGAAGGACCACTTTTATGTACGGTTTAGGTACACAAAGAACGAATAATGAACTGTATAAATTAATAGACACACATTAAATTAATCTTTTAATGCAAAACTAGTAATTTTACACAATGCTGTAGAACAACCAATCAATTTAAAGGTAATTTCTAATTATGTAGACGATTATAATATGATTAAACGATTTAGTAAGATGAATAATTTGAATTAAGTCGGAGTAGGTATGTAGGTATTTATTTAGTCTGACGAACGAACGATACGAAATAATACGAATATTAGAGACAGCAGGACTTCTGTCCTGGTCAACGAACGAAAAGCGAATCTTGCTTTGCACACCTGACGCAGGCAAGCAAGGGTTACATTTTTACTTTTTCCCTATTCCACGAAGACCACCTAAGAAGTGCATCTCCCGGATCGATATTTAACAGAAACTTCGACATTTCAGTTCTTCTTCATCCTAAACTGTGTCTACATACACATAGACAGTGTCTACACGATTTAACTAATTTAAAAGCAGCTCAATCTGCAACACAAAGTATATCCTTTGGCTGGATGTATGGCATAATACTGACTCATTCCAAAATATGAAAACATATTCCTGATTAGGCTTACATTTTCTTGAATTACATTATCAACACTATCACAGTAAGCAATAAGATTATCATCACTATCATCACCATTACACCAGCAAGTCCTCGGAAGATTATAATCACCTATAGGAGAAAGAGTTCACAATTCCTGAATTTATCCAGAAGATTATCAATAGTATTCACGTGCTCAGCATAAACATCCACATTTTCCCTAGGAGACGGGTAGAAGCAGCCAATTATAAGTCCCCCATCAAGACCACTGATCTCAACAAATATCTGTTCAATGTTATTGTTCCTAATAGGAACCAAATTTCCTTTTACCGAACTTTTCAAAGCAATCAAAACACCGCCCCCGGCAGCACTATCAGTATCCCCGGATCTGTCTCTTCTAAAAATATTATAGCCAAAAAGACCAAGTTCAGAGTCATTTATACCTGAATGCAGTTTAGTCTCTGTTAAGAGTACAACATCAGGCGAAGGAGACAGTAAGCCTATGCTTCTGACGACAATATCAAGTTTAGTGCGGAGCCCATTAACATTTTGATAGTAAATAACTAATGACCTGGCCGTTGATGTGAAATTTAGTTTTTTGACCCAGTGATAGTATTGAAAGGACCCAAACCATATAACAACTGCGCATGGTTCAAATTGTAAACTTTAGAGCCAAGAAACGCACCCAATTTTTATTTTTTATTTGTCAAGCTTTCAAAGCTAGAAACGTCAGTTCTGTCAATGTCATTAAACCACATGTAGCGGTTAGCGAGAATTGAAGTCACACTCAGTAGTCACTAGTCAGTAGTCATGTTCACTTATTTTTCAACCGTCAGAGAGTGAAGGTCAGAGGGTTCGATCAGCTGGGGTGCTCTTCATTATTTATTTTTAAACAATCGAATCCAAACAAAGCCCATGTGAGTACTGTTTATCCTAATTTATTATAATTTAATATCTGTTAGGCATTGTGATATCTCAAGAGATCAGATCATATCGTTTAGTTTATTTGTTTGTATTATTCAATTTGGTTTCAATTTGTTTATTTAGAAAAAGACTCATGTAAAACACGTGTTTGGTCAAGCTAATTAATTATTCAAGTAGAGCCACATTAAGTTTTAAATAATTGTTTTGTATTCAAACGAAAGGAGATAGCTTATATTTTATTCCAACCAGCATGTATAATTTGAAACTTCACGTTTTGTAATTGAAAGAATTTTAAAACAGGGCCCCCATGTAGATACTCAAACGCACCTGCAGTAACAGTTTAATAAGTTTATTTCAATACGTTCAGCGACATGCTAGTTTCAATATTTTATTTTATTGTCTAATTTCAAATTGTTTAAAAACATGTGACCACTACCACATTTCATGAATTAGATATTTTCAGTGAATTAATTTCTAACCGTAGAGACATGCTCGATCTCATTTACATTATTCAAATTAACCTAACAGTTTGTTACTTTTTGAGAAACTTATACTTGAATTTTAGGTATTTATTATTTATTGTAATCTTGAAACTGCACATGCCTTTTGACTAATATTTATTATTGTGGTTATTATTATTTTATCGAAGCACATTCTATTTTAACGCTACTCACATTACTCACTTATTTAACCTTTCTTTTTACTCGTTACCATTTCTTTTATCATTTCTTTTATTCATGGAATTATTTAAACAATTTATTTATTTTGATTGAACTAATTTGTACATAAAACCTCATGTGACTTTATTTCATTTGTGAGAATGCTTGCTTCGATTATTGATTATTATTATTTCCGATCTGTATTTATTTCTAAATTATTATAGTCAAAAGGGTTGAACATGTGTTTTTCATGATTTACATTTGTTTTGTGCTAAATTAATTCCATTTGTGACTTGTTTGATCATTAATCATTATTAATATTTCTATTTCATTTATTTTTACAATGCGACTGACACACACTGATATTTATTTCGAATGCTTCGTCGAACTGCATAATGTGCTTTATTTGATTTCATTCACGAGCAAGTCCAGGAGAGTAACCTGCGATAAACGACTTATAATCATGAGGTAGCGATGGTGGTATTTTTGGTTTTAAACTGTAACGAAGGAACTTTAATTCGAGTTCGCCTATCGGTGACAGTTCAATTGATTTCATTAATAGTGCCTGTAGCCACTGTAGCCCATTTTACCCTTCCCACTTAAGATCTGTCGGTGTGCCAGAAAGCACTGGGCATTCGATTGGATATATTATTTCCCCACTGTTTATTTTATTTATATGTGTTTGGGGTACGGAGACTAATGATAAGTTTATCTGAGCTGTAAACGATATTTTGTTTTCATGTCATGTCATAATTTTGAACGATGTATTACCCTAACGTTATTTCAAACTTATAACCGTATTTGTTTCTTTAAATTTCATTATTGATTTGATTTATTTATTTATGCACGGTGGTCTTGATGAATTGATTTTATTTCCAATTTGTTATCGTTGACCGCCCTTTTACGGCTCGATAATGCCTCTGTTATATAATATGTTTGGTTTCATTTTGTATTTCCTATTTTCTGAACTCTAAACTATTTATTTACTTGCCAACAATCTATTTTACTCTACATTTTAACCTCGCTGGTGCTAACAATCATTAGACCGGCAACAAGGGGTGCATTTACTTAACCTACGTCGTTGGCACATAGCAAGCACTATGTGTTGACTCAAGGCTTGATTTATATTTTATGTGTTTTGTGTTTCTATTTGCATTTTTGTGTGTTTTGTTTTCTTTTCAGGAGGTATGAGTTCTTGAAATAGAAAGATAAAATGGGGTCTTCCTGAATATAACAGATTTGTTTATCAATGTCAATTTTACACCAAAACGGTGACGATTTTATATGTGTTGTGTCGTTTGTATTGTATGTTTTTCATTGTATGTTTTTGTTTTTGTATTTTATTTGTTGGCACTTTGCAAGTCCGAGGTGGTTGTTTTTACTGGGTTTTCTTTTTTCCTCGTGACTATAAACTTTCTTAGGAGGAAAACCTTTTCGGGATCACTTGGGTAAACAGACTAAACATTCAAATCATTTCAAAAGTCAATAAATCAATTCATTTCAAAGGGGAAACTCTGTCTTTTAAATTAAATCTCCTATCTCTCAACAAAAGACTCTCTCAAAGTATTTTCGTAGCGTTTGCTACGAACGAACCAAAATAAGGTTACTACACGAACACAACGGATGGTCCAAACAAAGTGAAAACTAGACAGATCACGAGCCAAAACTACAAACACAGGTAAATCACGAGCCAAGGTAAATAACAATTACAAACGGTAAGTAAGTGATGTGGTCATTTATTTGAAATCAGGGAGGGAGAACTTTAAATTCAAATCAAATATTCAGGGCGGGAAAATCAAACAGTCACTCATGACAGACAAGTTTCCATTTCAAACGTCAAAGGGGTTCTTCTTTTTCAAAACCATTCAGTCTGGGGGCCACATTACTGACTTGACTGCGCATGACGCAGGATCTCAATTTTAAAAGGTAGTTTACACTACAGAATTGGTTCCATGTGACCAGGATTTTTAAAGGGTGTTTACACTACAGTATCATCAGAGAGCTCCTCGGTTGATTCGAAGACTTCAGATTCGGATGTAGTATTAAGTTTTTTCTTCTTATTCTTAATAGTAACTATAGGGTTGGATTACCTTTGATAAACTTGACAATTTTCCTCGTATTATCCTTTTTATCCTTTTTCACTAGATTAAATTATTTAGCCATACTTTTCAAGGATCTAAGACATTCGCGTTGATTTCGGGTTAAATCACCAGAAACAATAAATTTCCCAGGTATAAGTCGCCAATGCATCAATACCTGAGAGACATCACTATGACAATCCATCTTAACACGTATAATTCTATTTTGGTTTGGATCATACCTACCAATACGTTTAATGATTTTGTTGTTCATTTTTGTAGAAATATTTTCAATTTTGCTTAATATATTTATGACACAATTCAAATCATGTGATCTCTTAGTCTCAGAATCAGCATCCACAGGACATTCAGGTATTAGTATGATGAGATTATTTTCTCTAGCCTTTCTATCCTCAACTTCAGACAATACCATCTGGGCCTGAAACGCAGCAGTAGGCATGGCAGCATTGTTAGAGTCAGCTTTATGAACACCAGATGGAGTAACTTCAGAAACAGACAGCTGAGCTTTAAGATCTTCAATTACAATGGTATTCTTCTCAATATGATCCACCAATTTAGTTTTTAAATTCACATTCTGAGACTTTAACTCATCAATATCCCGTCGAAATTCAGGAATAGTCTTGTCGGTCAAAATCTCAAATGCCCTCTTGAAAGATGACAATAGTTTTACCTCATCTTTGAGCTCCACGAGAGCCTCCACAACCTGTTGATTTTGCCCTCCATTTTTGTGCATTTAACACACCTATACACCAACTGAGTTTTTGCTTTTAGTTTTAGAACTCTAATTTCCGTAACAGTTGCAGCCGCACAATTTAGTCCGTTCTCACTTGCATGATACAGATCATTGCATACACAACAGACGGCAATTAGGGCGGCATTACCAAAACCCCCATTGCAACCTGCACACTTCGACATTTTACCAAGATACGGAATTTACTCACTGTTTATTTTATCACTTTGTTTATTTACTTCGTTTTCTTGGCTTCTTGGGAGTCTCACTTTTAATTTAAATTAATAATTCAAATATTTGAAATAATATAATTATATAATTTTTTATACTCTTTTATTAAACTTTGATCAAACTATAACAATAGGAAATCGTGGAAGACTGCTTCTTTCAAGTAAGTGTTTCCTATTTTCAAAGAAACAGAGCCAATTTTGAAGCTTTTGTCATATTTTATGGTGACTTGCAATTTAGTGATCCTTTCAAACTGAAGAAATTATAAGTTGCCCTATTTATTTACCCACATTGAGGGAGCAAGAGAAAGATAATACAATCAATTTTTCAACGCAATGTTATCAAATTGAGGCATTTATTGTCTTCACAGAAGAACAGATTCAAATGTTGAAACAACAACAACTGTCAAAGCAGAGTTGTATTTTTGGATCAAACAGTAAATCTAACCATAAAAATTACTTTATTCAACATAACAACGATCACAACACTCTTTTCAACGATCCAAAACTATTTATTCTTCTTCTTCAACCTTGAAACGAACTATTTGACCCCTAGAGGGGAAAAATAGTCGTTGAGAGCATGAGACAGTAAAAGACAACAAGGGTCGTAGGTTGAGTCGCTAGTCTAAGAGAGTCAGCAATAACAAACAGGTCAGCAGAACAACAGGTACTCTTTATCAAAATAAATCACAATTATGAATATTTAGAAAAAAAAATCACAGATGTTAATATCACAGACTCTTGAGCACGGTTAACAAATAATAAAAACAAGAGCGTGCGGTTTAGCTGAATGAATTGGTCGGGTACTAATGGTTCACAAGGCACTTATCTTCGTATGGCTCTCCAGTACGAGGATGACGATTTTTAGGTCAGGAGCCGTTCGGAGCGAGGTACAAGTCTAGCTGGTAGTAGACTGTATCTTCAGGCTTGGCTCCAGGAACTTGCTTCGGTGGGAAAGGTGGACTTCGCAGGAACTTTCGTCAGGTCAGGTCAGGTCAGGTCAGGTCTTGCTGTACCTCCGGAACTCCGAGTCGGCGACCAGTTCGTCCGCGATTGTCGTCTTCCTCTCTTTGCGGGTCAACCGGCTGTTGCAGTGATCAAGCGGCGAATCCAGCACCTTGCCCACCTGAAATTACGATTATACGATAAAACAAAAGTTTTATTATCCGATAAACGTTACCTGAAAATACTTCGGGAGCACTTTGAGATCGTTCTTCTTGTAGAAATGCTTTGGATCCAGCACGGACCTCATCTTGATTATCTCCAGGTCGCGTTTGATTTCTTCCGTTACCTCCGTCGACGGTAATCGGTACCATTTCGAGCCTTTCGTTTTCAACCGTTCCGCCTGTAATTATTATTGTTAGTAAACGCCTGAACAAAGGATCCATTAGTTGATCGATCGGACTTACCTTTCTGACGAGTTTTAATCTCTTCTCTGATTCGATAGAAGGGACGTTCTGGACGGTCTCAACAGTCGGAGTGACGATCGCTTTCTGCAATTGTTTTTCCACTTCCGGATTCTTCTTCTTCCTCTTCTCATTCTTTGAGATACCTGGAATGTTTTCACTGGCATTTCTAGAATCAGCAGCGATGACATCGCTTGACTCGGCAGCAATGACATCGTTTGACTCAGCGACGTCGCTACAATCATCGCTTAGATAATACAGCTTGTTGTCGTAATATTCTTTGAGAAGGGCTTGCGTTATTTTATTGGATTCGCTGGTGCTGCTGCTGGTGCTTTCAGCTCCTTCGATTGAAAAATCTGCAGAAAAATCCCCATCACAAGTCTTCTTTGGGGTTCCTTTGGAGCTCTTGGTATACCTTTTATAGGTTAATTTTGACATTTCTGATGTTCTTGGTGTTATAAAAGCGATTCTTCTGGTTTACCTTAATATTATTCTGGCAGATCTTAATGAAATCAACTAATAAATGGTGTAAAAAATAAACACTCAAAGAAGTGAGGTTAGGTTCGTCTTTGCCTGCTTCCAGGCCTTGTAATGCGTCTTCGCTTTCTCCTGGTACTTCTTCTTGCTGTACCTCCGGAACTCCGAGTCGGCGAGCAGTTCGTCCGCGATTGTCGTCTTCCTCTCTTTGCGGGTCAACCGGCTGTTGTAGTGATCAAGCGGCGAATCCAGCACCTTGCCCACCTGAAATTATGATTATACGATAAAACAAAAGTTTTATTATCCGATAAACGTTACCTGAAAATACTTCGGGAGCACTTTGAGATCGTTCTTCTTGTAGAAATGCTTCGGATCCAGCACGGACCTCATCTTGATTATCTCCAGGTCGCGTTTGATTTCTTCCGTTACCTCCGTCGATGGTAATCCGTACCATTTCGAGCCTTTCGTTTTCAACCGTTCCGCCTGTAATTATTATTGTTAGTAAACGCCTGAACAAAGGATCCATTAGTTGATCGATCGGACTTACCTTTCTGGAGAGTTTTAAGTTCTTCTTCTTCCTCTTCTCATTCTTTGAGATACCTGGAATGTTTTCACTGGCATTGCTAGAATCAGCAGCGATGACATCTCTTGACTCGGCAGCAATGACATCGTTTGACAAAGCGACGTCGCTAGAATCATCGCTTGGATAATCCAGCTTGTTGTCGTAATATTCTTTGAGAAGGGCTTGCGTTATTTTATTGGATTCGCTGGTGCTGCTGCTGGTGCTTTCAGCTCCTTCGATTGAAAAACCTGCAGAAAAATCCTATCACAAGTCTTCTTTGGGGTTCCTTTGGAGCTCTTGGTATACCTTTTATAGGTTAATTTTGACATTTCTGATGTTCTTGGTGTTATAAAAGCGATTCTTCTGGTCAGTGCTGCCAACCCTACGGAAATTTGAACTTGTCTACCGATCTACCGATGACAAGCTCAATCTACCGAAATTTACGTTTTAACATTTTTTATCAAAAATCGTGATATTTTCATGATAATTGGTATACAATAAACAAATATTTCAATGTAAATTAATTATCTGATTAAAAATTATTATTAATTACCTGAAGTCTTGCAAATAATGGGTAATAGGAGGTAATTTTATCAACAAAGCAAAAAAGAATCCCATTACTTACGCACATGGTAAGTGCCCTCTATTTTAGTAGAACTGTGAAGAACAAAGAAATTTTAACATTTTCGACTGCAGAACGCAGTATTTAACTGTAAACTGCGGTTATGTTCGGTATGTTGATAATAAAAAACCCGGGTAATTATGGAGATGAGCGGCATGGGTACCTATAGGGCGAAATGGCTTATACTATCGGATAGCTTGTGTATCTAGGAGTATCAAGGTACCATTGAATTGTTGCGCCGGCAAGTAATAGTCGAGAAATAAGGCCTTAAAGTGTCATTACGTGTGTTTGTACATATATCCTCGAACGAGAAGCACGCACTCATAGTCGTGTGTCCGACGGAGTGCGGCTTCCTGTTCGAGCGTATATGTACGAATATACGCGTATATTAGGGCAAGGATGAAACTTTAGGGCCTTATTTCTCGACTATTACTTGCCGGCGCAAAAATTCAATGGTACCTTGATACTCCTATTATAGAGACACAAGCTATCCGATATTAGTATAAGCTAAATCGCCCTATACCAATGCCGCTCATCTTCATAATGACCAAAACCCGAATTTGACTGTATTTAAAAAAAATTCTTTGTTCTACCGAAATTTGGCAACATCTACCGAAATTCACGTCCAAATCTACCGCATTTTTTTGTCTTCACGGGTTGGCAGCACTGCTTCTGGTTTACCTTAATATTATTCTGGCAGATCATGAAATCAACTAATAAATGGTGTAAAAAATAAACACTCAAAGAAGTGAGGTTAGGTTCTCCTCTCCTTGTCTCCTACGTTGTAGCTTAGATTGACATGTTCGTTGATTCGGTCAAAATAGAAATTATCACGTCACTATAGTTTTATTAATCCTTCCACAACTTATTAATATTACTATTAATTATTAATAAATATTTATTTATTATACAAGAGAAAAAAGTGATAGATTTTAGCTCGAGATGTGATTTTGTCCCCGACGCGTTTAGCGGAGGGGACAAACACATCGAGAGCTAACATCGCACTTTTTTCTCGTGTGTAATATACAATTTTTTTCTGCGAGAAGAAATATCAGTGTTAGAATGTCGAAAAACGTAGTTAGATAACTGAAAATTATGTCGGAAAAATGATTTATGTTAAACTTGGATTTTCAAACTGTCTTTTATCGTAATTGACGTTGCCTGGATAACGAAACGATTTAATTATTACTTAAACGTCATATTAATGTAATTAAAATTGAAGACAGTTTTCCAAAGATTCTTGTTAGTTTTCGATGAGTGAATTTAATAATATGGATAGTGATTATTATGAAAATTCCCTTAATAGGTAATTAGCCATTTGGATAATAAGGTAACTTTCCTTTACGTATATTTGATATAAATTTAATATTATCTGAGTGTTAATATCTATACCTAAGCCGCTCAATAATTATAATATTATTATAATTTATTATATATAAAATAAGCCGCATAAATAGGTACTCATTTATTTCCCTGCTAATTCATTTTTTTCCCCGATAAGATGCAGATCATATAAGGAGGCATTTTTCTACCCGTCAACGGGGAAAAAAGGTCAAACTTTTAGCCCGTCGCAGAAAAAATAAAATTATCACTTTAAAATTGAAATGGCATGTAATTATTTGCTGATTGTAATTATTGTAAACAAAACATTTGCGCTTGCGCGCGTCTCTTGTCATTGTCATTCATATTCATGAACATCACCTGGCGATACCTTTGAGTACAAAACACAAGGAAGAAAACAAGTTTGATTTTGAAAAAATGAAAGTAGATTAAACGCGTCATCATAAATAATTAATTAGTCACTTTCCAGACTTATTAATAATATTACATTATTTGAATTAACAAATAAAACCATCATATTTATGTCTTCTTTGAAATAATAATCAAAAACCTAAAAACTCATTCACTTGTAGCGATTGCGCTTGCGCGTGCCACGTTGATCACAGACATAATAATAAAAACTAGAAAGCTAGGCAGTTGTTGTTAGTGACGAGTGACGACTGACGGCAGAGTCACCAGCACCACTTTCAGACGAATACGTTGAAACTATTATAATGAATTTATAATAATTTAATTTAAACGAGTGGAATTTTAAGTTGACTTATAATATTAATTAGTCTGTAGTGTAACAAACCTAAAAACCTGCATCCTGGTTGACGGTAAAGAATCTGTGATGTAACCTATACACCGTTCACATATTAAAAAAGCACTAGGTGGCCATGAACTTTTGTTTTTAGGTTTGCAAAAATGAAAACTCCCTAGATCTCGATTGACAATATCAGCTGATCGAGATATTAAAGGTTAAGTAAACACTGACATTTGTCAAATCACTCAAATTGTCTCAGCTGATTAACAGCCTTGTTGTCTAATTGAAATTTTGGAAGAAGGGGATATCTAGGATAGGTAATTTTTTACTCTGATAATTTTTTTTCAAACTGACAAATAAAATTATTAAATTTTTGATATTTTAAATTTCGAAAGAGCAAAATGACGAAAATAATATCTTTAGATGAATAAATCCGCATTAGGAAAGCATTTCAATGATTAAGATCCAGAAAGTCCAAACTTGAGCAAACATTTAGGTCATTCTCTGAAGGTAAAATATATTTGGGATGTATTAAGTAAAATATGTGTATCTTCTGCTAAATTGCTAGTAATGCGGTCTCTGATAGTAGTCAGACCGTGCATTAGCAAGTATTATTAGACAGGTTAAATGTGAAATTACACCTTTGGGCAACCCGTCTAAAACAGGTACTAATTATGAAAATATTGTGTTTCTGAAAGATTTGCAATAATCTATTTCCAATACAAACCCAATCAAAATCATGGGGGTATTGTAAACTTCACTATACAAGCACGTAAATTAGCAGCTTCTCTCTAAGGATAAAGTAAAGAATGTATGTCTTGAAGAGCTTTCAAAATGTAAGTACACCTGATATGTGACAAAATTAATATAATCATTGTGAAAAATTTATTTCGGAGGACTGGACGAAACAAATGGACATGATGAAAATCTTATTAAAATCAGAGCGCTGAAGATGATTTTGATTCTAAGCAGGATGCAGTATAGCGGTTATTGATAATGGGGGATAATTTTGGGCCAGAAGCATTTTTCATTTACGTACCTATATTTTATATATTTTAATAAACGCACCGATATATTTTAATTATATACCTGCTATGTATTTATTAAAAGTAAATTAATATAATTGATTCAAGTTTTTTATTTTATATTCAAAAAGTACATTTGTGTATTTTCCTAACTTGGCAAAATTACATGATAACCTTTTTCTCAAACTCTTATGAAAAGCTTAAGATTTTAAGATCTTAGATCCAGTGACATTGCGTTCTAGTTAAAGATTGCAATATGTGACTAAATGATTCAAAATAAAAAGCCCCCAAAGATGTAAATATAAATATAATAAGAAGAATACCAAAAATATCAAAAATCCATCTGGCAACTATGTCCTGTTCCTTGCCATAAAACTTCAACCTCATAAAAAAGAGACATAACCAAACTACAGCCAATGATTGACAGCGGTTATATCCAGGGATTTCTATCACCCTACACCATAACCCAATTCTTTTATTATAAGTGAACGGTGTATACGTACAAACAACGTATAAAAAAATATAACTCTCGCGCATATACCAAACTAAATAACAGAAAACATAAACAATTAAATAAAAAATTAAGAAACCTTTTAATAAGTGATAGCAGTTACTGTCTCTATATGCCCCGATATTTCTTTCTTTTTTTTTCGATTTTGATACATTTACAATCGCATTTACATTAAGAGAAAATGGCAAATAGAAAATAAATGGTAAAAAATGAAGTGTATGCAAATATTACTTAAAACTATATTATAGCCTGCATGCACTGTCATACCCACCCACACTGTCAAAAGTATTTAAAAAAGTGATTACATCGCAATTACGGTAATGGGAAAAGTAATTTATAAAAAAGAATTCACAATTTGGCAATGTGGGACGCCAAAGGAAGACTGAATAAGGGCCGCGCGAAAGCCAAAACGTGCTCCGGTGATGACGTCATAATTATTTTGTAGCTATACCTGCGAGCGGGACTACCTAATCCTTCAGATAAAATATTATAACATTATTATTGACTCGTGTAAAATAAAATAAAACGAAATTGGATATTCCCTCCGGCTGCAATAATTAGGGCGATTACTGTTTTCAAATCGTGCAATGATGAATTGGTAAAAAAATTAAAAGAAGAATGTCCGCTCTATCAGTTATTATAAAAGCGAAAAGTAAAATAAGCGCAACGTGCACATTTCAAGTTCGTTAATAATTAATAAGATCAACTCAAAACATAAAAAATAAAATAAAACAAAATAAATTTAATAAAAGACTCACCTCTTCCGTTACTACACATCGTGCTATTAGAACTATTGACTTTTTGAACTTTTTGGAATGAAACAAAACTTCCGCTTTGGCTGGTATTGCTGGAAACGCGAAACGCTCTCGATGGAAGTCTGGAACGAAATGGACGAGTGGAGGGAGAGAGAAAAAGCAGAAAGTTGAAGATGAGCTTCAAAAATTGTAGCCAGGCAGGTACAAAGTTCTCAGAAAGCATTAAGGGCTTAGTATTGGAACATTGTTGCCAGTTTGATACTTTTCATATTTTATTTTCACTAATATTGATCGACGTGCAGCCAAATCATCGAGGTAGTTATGGAACGGAAAACGAAATTTGTTTCTTATTAAATTAAATATCCCTCTCTGCCAATAGAATAAAATCATTAAAATCGATATTATTTAATAAAATAAAAACGTGCCCTTCTGTAAAAGATCCATAAATATGGCAACGTTGTCTACATAACGGTTCTTAGTATAAGTTGAATAGTAGGCAACACATTACAATCCCATTAGGTATAGAGAGAAAGAGAGAAGACGATATGACTTACCACCACCGTTCACCCTGATCAGTTTGGTATCCAGTAGCGTATCATTTTCTTTTCACTAATTGCATAGGGACGGGGGTTATTGGAACAATTATTATTTTAATTTCGTCTTCTTAAACACAGAAAATAATATTTTTGTATTTTTTTTTTACTTTGAACACGTCAAACTGATAAATAAATAAATTTTGTGGGAAAAAATAGTTGAATTTGTCTTTTTTAGGTTTTCAATTATTGGGACCAACGTGAATTAGAAGTAAATTTTACGTAATTTAGGATTATTATTTTGGTAAAATTTTTGATCTAATTCACGTCGAATTGAGGTAAATTTGATAAAAAATGCAACTTATTGGGTTTGATTGGCGAAATATCTCACAAATAATTTGAGAAAATCGCCGTGAAGGGAAAAACTACTTTGTTGAAGAAACTTCGAAACTGAATCAAGGCCACGCTGTCTCGAAAATTCAGGCTAGATTTGGAAAATGATCGTTATCGAACCGAATTGTGCAAAACCGTAGGTACATCTATTACAAAAAAAATAAAACCTTCTTATTAAAATAAGTAATTGAACTGAACACACTGTATACAAAATATATT
This sequence comes from Malachius bipustulatus, assembly GCA_910589415.1. Taxonomy (NCBI): domain Eukaryota; kingdom Metazoa; phylum Arthropoda; class Insecta; order Coleoptera; family Melyridae; genus Malachius; species Malachius bipustulatus. The sequence continues at coordinate 30,352,267 of OU342637.1, forward strand.
TTCAAGCACCAGCAGTATGCTTGGAGTAATTATTAAATTATTTCTTAAAAAATTTCGCCCTATCTACCCTTTAAATAAGATCTAGACCGTGCGCCACTGTCAGGGCCGGAATTGCGGCGGCTCAACAAACGTCGTCCTATTTTCCAAGAAATTACTATTTGCCTTCAAATTTGAAACGGATTACCACCGCCGTCATAGGAGGTATGGGCCGCGATTACCAATTATTGTGATTTTGAAACAAATGAAACTTCAGCACTTCCGTTTTGTTATTGCTTTGGACTCGAAAAAATTTTCTCGATGAAATGGAAAAAGTTAAAACAATTCCAATGTTTTTTTTTGAAGACGGAAAAAATTCCACTGCAGATTTTACCTTTTTGACTTCAATAGAAACAATTAACATTAATAACATCAAAATTTCGACCTGCCCTTAATTTTGACTAGTTCAAATGCCATTTTGACTGCACAATTTTGAAATAAAATCACGAAAAAACTCTTTTGATCACATTGACAGAGGAATATAGTCGATTGGTTATGGTTATGGTGATGGATAAAGAAAAATAATAATAATAGACAATAATTATAATTATGATTTATTATTATAATCGGATAAATTAATATTATTATTATTATTCCATTGAAAATAATAATTAAGAAAGCGACTTCTGGTCTCTTATCTAAAATAGCTGCTCAATTAAAAGATAACTAATGCAATAATTTGAGGTGATTTTTACGCGAATCTTCAGCTTGAGGGTGTCCCTTCTTATTTGTACAGTCCCGCAGAAATAAGCCTCATAGTTCAATTCTTCGATCAATTGGACGGAAGACGGGTCTGTTATTTGAAATCTAGCAGCAGAGCCTTCACTTAAATAACACGGATTAGTTCTTGTTTTTCTAATCTTGCAGAGTTCAACTTTGAGAGCTGGCGTTGCTCTTTTGAGTACCTTCAATAAATCATGTGCGGTCCTTTGCTTTAATTCCGGGACATAAACATGAAATTGACGAAATTCTGGGACATCTTTTTCTTCGACAACAACAAGGGACGTTTCCTGGAAAGGAGACAACTTGTTCCCTTCATCGATTAACCACTGTTTGGAATATTAATTCATGCAGGGGACTAGGATGCAGTTCTTTTCACAGCAGACCTCGAACTCATCAAAGAATGGTATCGCGGCGTCTTCAATAGGAATAAGAGCTTCGATAACATCGCTTATAGCTCTGCAGCCCTTTCAAAATATCCCCTGAAAATTTCGGGACAATGAGATCAGAGCAAATAATTGCCATTTCCCAGGTTTGCTCATCAGTTTCCTTTATAACTTCATCTCCAACGTTTTCACCATGAAAAAATGGTTAATTTTATTTTATTGACATCGAGTAATTTTGAATTAATCGCAGAATAAATTAACACAATGAATCTTCGATCAGTTCAATAATGGCAAACAACAACAAAAAAAGTTATCGGGGGGCCAACGCGATCCCTCCACATAAGTAAACTTATCCCGCTTTATTATTGCTGATGGGGAAACTCGAAACGCTCTCGGTGTCTTGATTGAATTAAATAAAACGAAATGGAAAGCGAGGCGAGGTGGGAGCTGATGGTGAATGCCGATTTAAGCCACAAAACAGCTACTCTTGAGCAGGCGTAGAATTTAAAAAGCACAGAACAACTAAAAATCCGTAAAAAATCTACGATTAATAAACTTATCAGAAAGAATTAATAAAAATGAGAGTTGAAACTGATTGTCCGATATGGACGCGCTATTACACTTTCATATCGTTCCAGGATGAAATAATACATAAATATAATGATAATGGAATAATACGTTTACTATTCATAATAATGGTTGTTACGTAAAATGCTATTTTAGCAAAAGGAAATGATGGGGACTATAAAATAGACTACGGGAACGGGATGGGATCAGGCTCACTGATGATACAGCTCATCGATTATTTATTGGCGGAGAATTCTTGAAAATTGATAAGCAATAAAATTTTTATCGGTATACTCGTGATTCAAAAAAGTCCTATCTAAATGTATAGAGAACAGAAATAATTTAACACTTTTGCATGGATCTCCCTGAACATTCGATTTTTTGTTCGCTCTTATCTTTGTGATTGTCTCGATAATGAGTGTTTATCATTTAAAACGTTCATCCAATTGCACCTGCCATAGGCGGCGTGGTTGATATTGAATACTCGATTGAATATTATCAGGTGAAAATTAACAAGATTTTGTCCATAGTGAGAGTTATAAGCATCATTTTTTGCACGCCACTGCCTGAATCAATATTTTTGCTATCAGTCCAGATTAATTCAGAGAATTCTCCGCCAATAAATAACCGATGAACTGTAGAGTTTCTTAAATATTATACAGGGTGGTCTTGCTAATCCTAGATTCGTGAGTAAATAACTACTTAACTTATAGGTAGGTTAATTCCACTTAATGAATTCAATCAAAAACATTCAGAAGATTATAATACTGGTGTTCAGTGTAAATGGCAGTGGTATATGGGGATCTAGGAAACGGTAAGAGAAAAAAGTTAAAAGTTCGTTTCTTGAATGTGAATGATGTGAACTAAAGTATCACAATCACAGAGTAAGAGTAACCAGTAGTAGTATTTAGTGACATAGGGAATTGTAAATATGTAGTGAAGTATAAAACATAATATATTGCGTCTATGTGGATCTGACCAAACAAAAGTGTTTCGTGGCCCAGCGGGGAATCGAACCCCCCGGACCTCCTGATTACGCGTCAATTCCAATTCCAATTCCAATATATCTTTATTGTTTTTCAATGTTACGAAATAACATACAGAAATGTGTAGGTACATTTTATTATTATCACATGTTTTTACTAGTTCCTAATCTATATGTTACAGATTTTACCTCGCGAAATGTTTTGGATTGGAGTAGCCTGTAAAGTATATTTGTTTACCAAGGTGAACATCTACACTATTTTAGTGCTTTATACTAATTCTAAGAAGTGTAGGTATGCAAAAATATCGTTTTATGGAGCTTAAGACCTCTTCGTTCAAAGGGAGCCGGGCGACCGATAATAAAGTTTTATTACACGTCGCCAGTCTCCATCTGCCTGAAAAGGCCTTGACGAATTTAACAAGATTTATCGAACAATAGTAGTAGCATCTTGTTTTCTGAGAATTTGTACTTTACCTAATAGTTAGGTCTTCGACACGAAATTTTGGACATCTTCAGTTGTTCCTGAAATATCCTGAAAAACTGATAGATCCAGTTTTCTTATTTTTTCCATTTTTTTAATTGGAAATTAATTGATGATCTTTTGTTTGTTCTCAAAAGTCGTCAAAAGCTATCCATTTGACGTTTCAAAAAATTTCAAAGGCGACTAGATCCCAGAGTTTTCATTGGCACCTTTCGTTTTTCTAACGGCCGCTATATCGTTTCTTTATGTCGTTCGGTATAAAAAAATCGAGGAAATCAAAAATCTATTTAATTATTTTTGCAAAATTGGATTCTTTTTCCGAAAAAATATAAACTTTTTCACAGAATGACATCGTATGACGACGCGATGTGACATGACATTGCATGATTAATGTTTTTTTATGATATTTGGTTAATAAAGATACATTATTAAAACAAAAATGATGATTTTTTTAATGTACGTAACAGATTTTTGGTTTCCTTGAATTTTTTGTAACTGCTTTGTTTTAAATAAATAAGTAAACAGTGTGTTAGTCTAAGCGTAAATAAATAATTATATAGTATGAAGTGTGCAAAAATAATTATAAATATTTCTTTAAAAATAAATAATTTATTGAGTTTGTAATAGCTTTGATAAAGATTATGATTTGAATGGGAAAATTGGATAAAATGAATAATGGCGTCCCATCCGGAAAACTGGCAACCTTACCTTTTCGTCGTCAATGACGTCATGATCATCTTACCTGATAAAAACCACACAAAGTTGTAAAATTACTTTTATGAAGTATGTAGTTTAGATCAGTTTTTTATCTGGTAAAGTGTGGAAAAATTAATTTTAAATTTTGATAGCTTCAGCCCCCTCTATCTTTTTGGGAACGAACCATGAAGAGTTTTTTCTCTTATTATTTTTCCTGCGACCAATAGCAATCCAGGCACTTCAACAATTCCAACCTTTTTTTCTATTGACTTCCAGAAACAAAATTAATAACATCGAAAATTCCTGTCTACCCCTCATATTTTGAAGACTTCAAATGTCATTTTGACTGCATAATTTTGTTAAATCAAACTACGAAAAACTCTTTGATCATATTGACAGGAAAATACAGTCGATGATAATGATGATTGATAAAGAAAAATGATAATAATAATAATATTAATAGACAATTATTATTATAATAATTATGATTTATTATTAATAGGAAATAAATTCTATACATTTTATTGAAAATAATAATAATTAAAAGAAAGCGACTTCTGGTCTCTTTATCGAAAATAGCTCAATTAAATGATAAGTCTACTCGAATCTTTAGCTTCTTGGTGTCCTTTATAATTTGTACAGTCCCAGAAATAAGCCTTGCCAATTCCTACACGTACCTCATAGTTCAATTCTTCAACCAATTGGACGGAAGACGGGTCTGTTATTAGAAATCTAGCAGCAGAGTCTGTACTCCAACGCCCATCATCTTTTCTAATCTTCCAGAGTTCTGCTTTGAGAGCTGGCGCAATTTTTTTGATTAAGTTCAACATCTCGTTTACGGTCCTTGGGTTTAATTTCGGGGCATAAACATGAAATTCACGAAATTCTGGGACATCTTTTCTTTCGACAACAACAAGGGACGTAACATGGAAAGGGGACAAATTCTTCACTTTTTCAATTAACCACTGCTTGGAATATTCATTGACGCAAGTGACTTGGATGAAGTAATCAGGGACGAGCTCGAACTTATCAAGAAATGGTATCGGGGAATCTTTAATAGCAATGATGGCATTGATTATAGCTGTTTTCAAACTTTCATAAAATTGCCTTGAAAATCTCGTGACAAAAATAAGATCAGAGCAGACAATTGCCATTTCCCAGGTTTGCTCAGGTTCTTTCATAATTTCATCTCCAACCTCTTCACCCTAAAAAAAATGTTTGATTTTATGTTATCGACATCGAGTCATTTTCGATTAATTGCTGAATAAATGTACACAATGAATCTGTGATCAGTTCAATAATGACAAACAACAACAAAAAAATTATCAGGGATTCTAATTACATGACATTCACTATCAGTTACTTAATTGATTAATTAATCAAAATTATATTTTTTATATATTTTTTTTTATAATTATTAATAGAAATTTTACCATTTGGCAGCTAACGGGTTCATCCGTGGCCATTTCGGTATCGGTCTTGTCTGAAAATAAAATAAAATTCCGGTGAGCATCTCTCAAACACCATGCAACGCAGCCCTCACATAAGTTTTTGCGAGAACTATCAGTAGCTGGCTAGACAGAGTGAGTTATTCACGGAAGAAAAAAATATATTTTTTTAAATTAACCAAGTGATCGATTAAAAAATTTTTAAATCTGAGAGACCTAATACGAAGAAGGTGTCTCGTTAAAAGCGGAAATTTTTCTTTCCCCATTTAACCGAGTCTGTTTCTCTCCCTAAACCGGTCCCGGTATCCCAATACTGGCACCATGAAATTTGCATTAGCATAACCTTTTGAATATTTAAAATTTATACAAGTTCAAAGTATAAAAGTACCGTGTTATTTATTATAAATAAAGATGCTGAACAATTTGAATAATACAGAGGACCACACATTGTAAAAAAAATGAAACCTTTTTTTAATTGAGAAAAACTTATAAAAAAAAAATTATACCTAAGCTATATAGGGTGATCAGTGACTCGCGCACTCCGAATACAGGGTGATATAGAGCCCATTAAAATTAAGGATATTCTGCAAAAAAATTTAATCCATCAACGGTTGGTTTTCAAGTTACATACAAAGTTTCCCTCATCCGAGTTTAAAGGTAATTTTTTCAATAACCGTGATAAAAATTAATGAAAAATTCAGGTTACTAACTGTAATGTCTGGAACGGATACCATATAATTCATCAATTTTTCCCACAAAACCTCTTTACAGGGGAATTGAGAATGCTGGAAATTGATATCATACCTACATCTGAACGAAATTTGAAGTTTGGCAACCGCCTAAACTCAACTTAGAATATAAAATAATTCAAATGACTTCGTTGCTATGGAAATAAAAATTATACCAATACCATCTAACCCGAACTTATTCACATGTTCAGTGCAGTGTTGCCACCTTTGTTTCTACAAAAATGGTCACATCTTTGGAAGAAAAGAACTTACAACACTGCAGTAAGAAAATTTACCACTCTTAAAAAGTGAAGTTTACCGCAGCATGCTCCGAGTGCGCGAGTTACTGATCAGCCTGTATATTTGCTAGAGATAGGGTGTTTGGTATAAAAACCGACACAGAGCAGGGGCGTGTAACAGGATAACCCAAAATAGGATGATTTAACGCAACTTATCTCTGTACTAAGTTGCACCCGTGAGAAGTTATAGGGGTTGAAAGAGGTGTTTCAAATTTCGAAATAAATCTCAGTTTGGTGCACTTTGTGAGTGTACCAAGAGCATTAATTGACAGCAAGTACAGTTAAATTCTAACTTGTAGCATTTTAAAGGGTTGATAAGCATAAGGGATGCACCCTTAAAATGTTACAGAACTTTTTATTAACCCGTTGGCCAATTTCATAAATTTTTGCTTTATTTTATGGAAAATTTAATTCTAATACTTTCATTTCTCCTATTATTTTTCAAGAAACTTTGTTGTTTTCAACAAACATCCGAAAAACTAAAAAAAAAATATATATTGCAGTTAGGTGCCTAATCTATTGATGGAAAATTGAACAGTTGGTTTTTTATTCCCAAACTTTTTTCTTTTGTTATTTTTCAAAAATCTTTGTCCTTTTCAACTTTCTACCTGATCGTCAACTTTGATATTTAATTTAAAAAACAATTTTTGAATTTTTGATGATTTTATATAACAGCATTATTGCAAAACAAAAAACAGGATACAATACTAGTTTTTTAGTTTTTTGTATTTTTTTTTGAAAACGAAAAACTTTTTTTGAAAAATAAGAAGAGAAATAAGAGTTTTAGAATTAAATTTTCCATAAAATAAAGTAAACTTTTTCACATCGGCTAACGGGTTAAAAAGTTCTGTAACATTTTAAGGGTGCATCACCCCTAATCAACCCTTTAAAATGTCACAATATAACTCTACTTACTGCCAATAAATGCTTTTGATAACCTCACAACGTGTACCAAATTTGGTTTTTCTATATTCAAGTATAACTGAGATATTGATTTTTTTTCGAAATTTGAAACCTATATTTCAAGGGCTACAACTTCTCACGGTTGCAACTTAGTATGGAGATAAGTTGTATTAAATCACCAGATTTTGGGGTCCCCTACACGCCCCTGCTCTGTGTCGGTTCTTATGTCAAACTGTATATAAATGGGTGAAAAAAACTTTTTAAAATGACATGACATATCGCGAATTGTTTGCAAAAACTGCGTAAAAAAATTTGTAATTTGTAAAAATTTCGTCTTATTTGCCAGAAAGTCACCTGGCTGATCATGTGCATGTGCATGTCATTTCGCGTCATTTTCAATACAATGAAGACAATAAGATAAATCGAAAAGCCGATATCCTTTCCTGCGTTTCTTTTTTTTCAAAATTCAAGTAAGTACCTACCTCGCATGCACAATTTTTAAGTAGACAACTCTTTAAATGAGAAGTTATTTGAAAAAGTTGTTTAGAATTAACATTTAGGCTTCTATATCCAATTTTTATTTTTTTTTACATTTTTATTTCACAGATCCAAAAATTTTATTTAACAATAAATTACTAAATTATTCAAAATTATAAATGGCTAATGACTTCGAGATTTTGCCGAGGATTTTTGATAAAGGCCTAAATGTTGATCACTAACAAGTAAAAAAAAAAACCATTTCGTCATTCTTGCTTCATAAATGGAAATTCACTCCATGTAAAAGGAGTTTTTTGAAAATTTTAGAGGCTTAAAAATGTCAAGTCATAGCTCTCAGTGACTTAATAACGTTAAGCTACAGGAAATATTTTTTTCATTTTTCAAATGACTGAAATATGAAATTTCAATTTTTCAGTTTTTCAAGATTTTTCGGCAACAACTGCAGTAATCCCAGATTTTGGTTCTAAAGAATATTAGGGATTCATTTGGCAAAATTAATTCGCAAAAGCAAAGAGAAGTCAAATATTTTTTTTGGTCATTATATACATCCGCGGCTCCTACAGTTTCACTATGGCACCTATATAGGGGTGGAGAACATACCTATAGTAACACCAGGAAGGTATTCATTTGCTTTACAAATGAAAGGGAAAGCCACAAAATAGCGTAAAAAAACGGTTTTGAGAGTGCGGAGGGAGTGCGGTCCTGACAAGAGGCACCGATTGGATGCCGCGATCCCGGATACACCACTTCACGATAATTGCCAAATATTCTATTCTGTGTTAGAGGTTTACAGTGGCGGACTGGGCGATATATCCGCTTTCACATATCGTGTCCAGTTCACAGGGATTGATGCAATGATTTTCGGGTTATAAATGCAAAATAAATGCAAAATTCAAAATAAAAATCGTGGCACTGTTATTTTCGAAGATTTCCCTTGCCCTGAAAGTGAAAAAAAATAGAAATTCGACCGTAGTGCCAAAGAGGCCTTAGTTGTGACCTTAATATTAGTTTGCAATGGCTGTTTTTACTTTCTTACCCACCCAGCACCCCTATTTCGCTCCTCGGTCCCGAAAAAATTGATGAAACTTAGGAGCCGCGGATGTATACAATTACCATTTTAATTTAATACAATAATAATTATACAATAATTTAGTAAAAATTGTGAAAACTGAGAAAATCAGACTAATTATATTATTGACAGTGAATCCCAAACGGTTTACGTTTTCTCTAATTTAACCGATGTTTTCTCTCTTGCCGTCTCCGATAGGTCCTAATAATGAGAGTTTTTTTAAACACTCTGTATTATGTTGTTGCATAGGTACGCCGTACGCAGCCTCCAAGTTCCTACGCATCACTTTCATTAATATACTTCGATAAGTCACGAACTTTAATTGATCAGACGACGCAATAATAATTGTTACAAACATTTCCCTGTATCGTTAATTAATTAAGAAGCGATCTTTAGAATCATTTTATAAGTCAAGTAGATATAATTTAATTAATGAAGTCGTAAATTCCCAAGTTAAGTTTACAAAATATCATGTAAGGGTTGTAGAAGAAATTCAGTTCAGGGGGAATGTCGCGCTTTAGCGAAGATAATTCCCCTCCGCCAAGTCAGGTAATTGCTCAGGTTAGGTTATTTCCCCTTGAAATTCCATGAAAATTGAAGAAAAGTAAAATAGGGGTAGTAAATTTTAAGAGGAAAAGAATAACAATGACTTAGTGGAGGAGGATTGGGGGGGGGGTGGCTGGTGGAGGGGAATTCTAGTTGCTAAAGCGCAACCATGCCCAAGCTTTAGATACCAGTAAGGGATACAACAAACGTATAAAACATTACTTTCGCGCAAGTTTCCCAAACTAAATAGCACAAAACATGAACAATTAAATAAAAATAATAAGAAAAAACTCACCTCTTCGGTTACTACACATCGTGCGATTTTTCTTTTCAAACGATCAAGTAACTTCGATTTCAACTTTTAGATTAAATGATAGCGAGCAAATAATAATTATTATAATAATAGTTATTAGTTTATGTACTATATTTAATAATATAGAACAGATAATGGGGGAATCACAAGCTTAACGAAGGCACACGGACACAGGCTACTTGTTAGTTCGCGGGTTCACGGTCGAGCTCGCTCTGCTACAATCCAGCCCGGATCGTGTCCCAAGTAGGTTCGACGAGTCGTTGAACGACGTGATCACTCACATGAAAGCAGGGACTTCCCCGGTCTCCGCAAGACTAGCCGGCCAAGGTGGGGCATCGTTTGCCTACAAACCAGTGACCACCACGTAGAAAAATAGGAAATCTGGCACTCTGACCCTGACTTATAACTCACATACGAGCACGGATCATTCTACGTTTCAGTTATTTCCTGCTACTATGAATTGTTTCTCTTTTTATTTCAATAAACGTTATTTGTTCAATTTGTTCAACATCGCCTTTTACACGTTACATTTTCGTATTATTTCAGGATGAAAATAAATATCTCAGAATTAATTATTATTAAATAAAAATAAATGGATGTTATTTCCTATCTATTGCTGCCGTTAGTAAGTCACTGTTGCAAATGCTATTTTAGACACAGGAAATGAGACTTTGGTCTTTACAAAATCAGGAACTCGAGGACTCCGAATCGAATAGTATTCTCGCTCGATGCTCGTTGATGTTGATGAAGATGAAAGTTTGGTTGGAACGAAATTGGGGAAAGAGGAAACTAATGGAAAGACAAAGAGAGAAGAGAAGGTTAATAATTATTGAGGGCTTAAAAGAGAAACATCGTTGCCATTTTGAACCTAATCCTTAATATTTTATCATTTAGGGATGTTCCTGCTGCCATTTTCATCATTCACATGTCACATGCAAGCGCGTGATTATGGAATATTTGAGTTCAATTCACTAAAATGTCATTTTCGTATTATGGTACCTAGACAGATTAAATGGAATTGAAAAGAAAGAAGAAAAAAAATTTATAAACAGTGAAGGAAAGTCGAATTGTTAAGTTTAGGATGAGGATGTAGGTAGGTATATGTAATTTTCTTGGGTGCTTTATTCTGCGAACTACTGGGTAAATGCTGCTAACGACAATCTCTGGGCCATTGTTGGATTTCATTACAAAAGTCTGTGGTGACTAATGGGGACCATCATATCTACAGAATGGGAAATTTTTCTGCTACCCATCGTTGGTATATCTAGGAAACGGTGAGAGTTACAGGGTCGATTAAATTAGAGAAAAGTTGCATAATTTTATGCTAATTAAGAATCTGAAACAAAATTTTGGACATCTTATTTTTGCCATATCTTTTTTACTATTGAAAATTGATTGATGATTTTTGTATGTTCTCAAAAGACGTTAACAGCTATCGATTTGACGTTTCAAAAATTTTCAAAGGAAAATCCCAGAGTTTTCATGCCCACCTATCGTTTCTCTTCTGGAAAGAATTATTCCTTTATGTCGTTCGGTATAAAAAAATCAAAGAAATCAAAAATCTATTTCATCAATTTTTTTTTCAATATTGAATTCTTTTTTCGAAAAAAAAAGAAACCTTTTTAACAGAATGACATCATAAAGATCGCGATGTGATATGAAATTGCATGCTTCATGTTTTGTTTTACGACATTCAGTTAATACAGATTTCTTATTTATTAAAAAAAAATTCTTAAAAAAGAAACTTAGAAAATTGTTCCAAGAACACACCCTTAAATTTAGTACATATACCTACCTTTATTAAATCACATCCTGTATAAATCAACTGCCTGAGGAAGAATCTTCATTCTGCAGTTACAAAGTGAGGAATCGCGTAGGTAGGTACAAGATAAATAGTTGTGCTAATAAGTGTGTTATGAAATGAGTAACTTCTTTGTTTTAAATAAATAAGTAAGCAGTGTTAGTCTAAGCGTAAATAAATAATTACCTAGCGTGAAGTGTGTAAAAATAATTATAAATATTTCTTTAAGAATAAATAATTACATGAGTTTGAAATAACTTTGATAAAGATTATGATTTGAGTGGGAAAATTGGTTAAAATGAGTAATGGCGTCCCATCCGGAAAACTGGCAACCTTACAGTGGCGTCATGATCATCTTATACGTGAATAAAGAAACACACAAAGTTGTAAAATTACATTTAAAATTTTTATTAGTTAACAGTTTTTCATTATTTGGTAATTAGAGTGGGGAAGAACTGATTTTTGGTAACTTTGATAACTTCAGCCCCCTCTCAACTTTTTGGTAACGAACCATTAAGAGTTTTTTCTCCTATTATTTTTTCCTCCGACCAATGGCAACTCAGTTCCAACGAACAATACCAAACCGTTTTTTTATTGAAGATGGCAGAAATTACACTGCAAATTTTACCTTTTGACTTCCAGAAACAAAATAAATTATTAACATCGAAAATTCGGTCTGCCCATAATTTTGACGACTTCAAGTGCCATTTTCCATTTTGAATGAACAATTTTGTTGTTAAATCAAATCAAGAAAAACGTGCACATTTTAAGTTCGTTATTAATTAATAATGTCAGCTCAAATTACACAAAACATAAACAAACAAATAAAATCGCGAAACGCTCTCGATGGAAGTCTGGAACGAAATGGGATGGGGAGAGTGGGGACTGGGGAGGGAGAGAAAAAAAGCAGAAAGTTGAAGATGAGCTTCAAAAATTGTAGCCAGGCAGGTACAAAGTTCCCGGAAAGAATAAAGGGCTTAGCATTGGAACATTGTTGCCATTTGGCTATTTATTTTTATATTTTATTTTCACTAATATTGACCGACGTGACCGACGTGCAGCCAAATCATATATAGGTAGTTATGGAATGGAAAATGAAATTTGTTTCTTATTAAATTAAAAATCCCTCTCTGCCAATAGAATAAAATCATTAAAATTGATAATGTTTAATAAATAAAAACGTGTCCTTCTGTAAAAGCTCCATAAACATGGCAACGTTGTCTACATAGTTCTTAGGATAAGTAAATACTAAATAGTAGGCAACACATTACAATCCCATTAGGTATAGAGAGAAAGAGAGAAGACGATATTATGACTTACCACCACTACCACCACCGTTCACTCTGATCAGTTTGGTATCCAGTAGCGTATCATTTTCACTAATTAGAGGGACGGCGGTTATTGGAACAATTATTTTAATTTCGTCTTTTCAGTTTTATTCTACTGTGAAAAAAATAAACATGCAATAAATTAATAGAATAATTCTTCTTAAACGCAGAGAATAATATTTTAGTATTTTTTTTTTACTTTGAACACGTCAAACTAATAAATAAATAAATTTTGTGGGAAAAAATAGTTGAATTTGTCTTTTTGAGGTCTTCAATTGGTACCAACGTGAATAAGAAGTAAATTTTACGTAATTTAGGATTATTGGGATTACATTTTTAATCCAATTCACGTCCAATTGAGGTAAATTTGATAAAAAATGCAACGTGGGTTTGATTGGCAAAATTTCTCACAAATAATTCGAGAGCATCGCCGTGAAGGGAAAAACTACTTTGTTGAAGAAACTTCAAAACTGAATCAAGGCCACGTTGTCTCGAAAATTCAGGCGAGATTTGGAAAAAGATCGTCGTCGAACCGTATTGTGCAAAATCATGTGTAGGGATATCTATTACAAAAAAAATCAAACCTTCTTATTAAAATAAGTAATTGAACTGAACATACTGTATACAAAATATATTTTCAAGCACCAGCAGCATGCTTGGAGTAATTATTAAGTTTTTTCTTTAAAAATTCGTTATTGCCCTATACCCTTTCAATAGGATTTTGACCGTGCGCCACTGTCAAGGCCGGCATTGCCACGGCGCAAACGTCGTCCTATTTTCCAAGAAATTACTGTTTGCCTTCTAATTTGAAACGGGATTACCGCCACCGCCGTCCTACGAGGTATGGACCGATTACCTAGAAATTTTTAATTCTCCGTCCTTCGATTATTGTGATTTTGAAATAAATGAAACTTCCGCACTTCCGCTTTGTTATTGCTTGGTAGAAACAATTATTTCGATGATATGACAAAAGTTAAAACAATTTCGACCTATTTTTTTTTTTGAAGATGGTAGATACTCCACTGCAGATTTTACTTTTTTGACTTCCATAGAAATAGAAACAATTAACATTAATAACATCAAAATTTCGTCCCGCCCTTAATTTGGACCACTTCAAATGTAATTTTGACCGAACAATTTTGTTGTTAAATCAAATCACGAAAAAACTCTTTTGATCAAATTGACAGGAATCCAGTCGATTGGTTATGGTGATGGATAAAGAAAAATAATAATAATAGACAATTATCATAAATTATGATTTATTATTAATCGGATAAATTCATAGATACATTTATTATTGAAAGTAATAATTAAAAGAAAGCGTCTTCTGGTCGCTTATCTAAAATTGCTCAATTAAAAGATATCTATTGCAATAAGATGAGGGGATTTTTACACGAATGTTCAGCTTGAGGGTGTCCTTTATTATTTGTACAGTCCCAGAAATAAGCCATGCCCATTCCTACACGTAACTCATAGTTCAATTCTTCAATCAATTGGACGGAAGACGGGTCTGTTGTTAGGAATCTAGCAGCAGAGCCTACACCCAAACGCGATTTACTTTTTCTAATCTTCCAGAGTTCTGTTTTGAGAGCTGGCGTTGTTCTTTTGAGTACCTTCAATATATCGTGTCCATCTTTTAAGTTGAATTTCGGGACATAAACTTGAATTTCACGAACATCTTTTTCTTCCACAACAACAAGGGACGTTTCCTCGAAAGGGGACAACTTCTTCACTTGATCAATTAACCATCGCTTGGAATATTCATTGAAGCAGGTGACTTGGATGCAGTTCTTTTCAACGCATACCTCGAACTTATCAAAGAAAGGGATGGGGGCATCTTCAATATCAATGACAGCATGGATAGCTTCGCCTATAGCTTTCTGCAGCCTTTCCGAAGTAAACCATGAAATTATCGGGACAACAGTATCAGAGCAGACAATTGCCATTTCCCAGGTTTGCTCATCAGTTTCTTTTATAACTACATCTCCAACCTCTTCACCCTAAAAAAATGGTTAATTTTACGTTATTGACGTCCAGTCATTTTCGATGAATTGATGCAGAATAAATTAACACAATGAAACTGAATCAGTTCAATAATTATAACTTAATTATACAGGGTGTTGATTTTCAAAGCGGGCCATAGGGGATTAGCATTGCGAAAGTGGTTTTTGAGGATTCCTGCTCGCCGTTTAAACTGACAGAAATGGTTTTGGTATCAAAATGAAGCTAAAACTATTGCGCATAATGCTTGACATCAGAAATTAATTTAATTTCACGTTGTTTTCTAAAATTCTTCAGTAAAAACTCAAGTAATTGTTAATGTTTAATCAGAAAATAGCATGCCTTGCCTAAACAATAATGACGTTTCTACGTTTCGACAATCCAATAATAAAACTTTATAAGTCAGTAGGTAATAATAAAGTCTGGTTCTATTTAAAAATGGATTATACAAACCAAGAAAGAGTCTTTATGGTGAAAACCTACTACAGTGTAGCCAGTTACAGAAGGGTTAAATAGAACCAGACTTTATTATTACCTACTGACTTATAAAGTTTTATTATTGGATTGTCAAAACGTAGAAACGTCATTATTGCTTAGGCAAGGCATGCTATTTTCTGATTAAACATTAACAATTACTTGAATTTTTACTGAAGAATTTTAGAAAACAACGTGAAATTAAATTAATTTCTGATGTCAAGCGTTATGCGCAATAATTTCAACTTCATTTTGATACCAAAACCATTTCTGTCAGTTTAAACGGCGAGCAGGAATCCTCAAAAACCACTTTCGCAATGCTAATCCCCTATGGCCCGCTTTGAAAATCAACACCCTGTATAACTTAATTATAAATTATTAATAAAAATTATATTTACCATTTGGCAGCTAATGGGTTCATTCATGGCCACTTCGGTGTCGAAATTGTCTGAAAATAAAAGAAAATTTCGGTGAGCATCTCTCAAACACTGACGCGATCCCCACATAAGTTTTGGAGAACTGTAACTAGCTGGTTATACCAACTAGCTGTAACTAGCTGGTACAGAAGTGAGTAGTGAGTCATTCACGGAAGAAAATAAATGCAAAATTTCAGTTTTTAATAGTGCATTTTTTCACCAATTAACTCACAGCCAATATTATAAACGCTAGTTAACAACAAAAATGTAATACGTCAGTGTAACTAGTGTTCGCTCAAAATATTTATTATTAGCGGTGTTGTATGCTAATAAGTGAGCCATTTCAGCCACACAGGCTGCAACCCCCAAATACTACGGAGCCTTTTCTTGGAAAAAGGTGCCCTGGTGATAACAAACCAGCTCTCGATCCTGTACCTGGGTTTAGATATCAGTACGGGATACAACAACGTATAAAAAAATACCCTCGCGCATGTTTACCAAACTAAATAATACAAAATATAAACAATTGAATAAAAAAACAATAATAAGAAAAAAGCTCACCTCTTCTGTTACCCACTATCCTGCGATTTTCAAACGCTTAAGAAACTTCCACTTCACAACTTTTAAATTATAGAAAACTTCCGCTTTATTACTGCTGGAGAGAATCGAAATGCTCTTGATTGAAATGGATATGGTATGGATGGAAAGAGAGGAGAGGAGAGGGAGCTGAATGCTGACTTAAGCCACAAAACAGCTACTCTTGAGAGCAGGCGCAGAGTTAAAAAAGCACAGAACAACAAACCAAACTTATCAGAAAGACTGCGTAATAAGAACGAGTGTCGTGGCTGAACAACGATATACGGACGAGATTAATTATTACTTCTCGGGCGAACGAGGAATAACAACAACATTACACTCTCATATATCGTTCCAGGATGAAATATGATATTCATTTCAGAATTGAATATTTAAGCTGACTATGCTGATTCGATGGAAATTGCTGCCAGGCCAGTAGGTACCTACATAATAATAATGATTGTATTGTTACGCAAAATGCTATTTTAGCAAAAGGAAATGAGAGACTATAAAATTATAGTCTAAGGGAACGGGATGAGATCAGGCTCCACTGATGATAAGTATAAAATATTATACAGGGTGGTCTTGCTTATCCTAGTGTAATGGATCTTCAGACACAAACGAAAATAACGGATTTTAATTATAACAATTTTATTAACAAAAGAATTTACTACAATCGGAGCAAAATGGATTATTAAACTTTAATACAATATTTAAGAATTAGGTACTGTTCGTACTTTAAAGAACTCGCTTAGACTTATTCTACTTTAATAATCGACTTAGAAATTGAACTTGAATAGATTTTGGAACTTGAATTAAAATAGTAATGGAAATAGAAATTTAGGAACTAGAAGTTACCGAGACCGTAGGCTTCCGGAATTGATTATTATTGTTCTTGTTCTGACTCTGACTCTTCGGCATTACTACCTATTTATAAGGTCGGTTTTTGATAATGACTTGGACTCTGAAGTCCATGATAATTAACATGCTGGAATGAACCCTGGAGTTTGAAAGGGGCTGATAAAAGAACTACGACGTGAGCAAACAGACGATACTGCGTGATCGAAGGTTGCTCTATCTTTAATATCCAAATAAATGCTATAATTAGGTAAGCATACAGCTTAACGATGTTTTCCTCATCTTAGTATTATTGAAGTGATGATGGGAATGTACCTATAACAATATAATATAAATATTATATACAGGGTGTTCTAAGCTGTAGGGTACATTACACTAGATTCGTGGGTAACTAACTACCTTATAGGTCAGTTATGAATTCAACATAATGAATTCAACAACCTTCAGAAGATTATCCAGGTGTCCAGTTTAAGTGGCAGTAGGTATATGGGGATCTTGGAAGCGGTAAGAGATAAAAGTGTCTTATTAAGAATCTGAAAAAAGGGATATTGTGCTCAAGTATAGGTAAATCAGATATTTACCATTGAAATGAAACAAGGTACTAGCCATGGAAATCTTGTAATAACAGAGGTTCGGATTAATTATTTTGGTTTTCCACGTTTTAGTTTTTACAATTTTATGACGATAATTAATTGACGCAGTATTTCTTAAAACTCAGTATGAGGGTATCCTTTATTATTTTCAGGGTCCCAGAAATATACCCTGCCCATTCCTATGCTTGTACCGAATATCCCAATTTTTCTATAAAGCGTATAATGGAAGACGTATCAATTTCAAATTTAACGTATGAGCCTTTGGGCCAATTTGAACTAATTTTTCTAATCTTCCGGAATTCACTCCTGAGTTTTGGCGTTGATCTTTTGATTCTCTTCGATATACATATAGGCGCTCGGGACGCGTTGCGCCGCCGCCTTGGACATTGGTTCCTATCGACTACCTACCAACCGCCCGTTCACGTTATCGCGTTCTGTGTTGTAGGCCCTTATTACGCCAATTTACAGGAATTGATTCTAAAGATTTATTAATTACTTGAAATGTAATTTAAAATTAAATCCCATTAGGTACTTATTGTTATGCTATTTATTCATTATATTCTATTGTTCTCTATTGTAAATCTATTGTTCATTATCTTCCTTAATTAATAAACTATCTACTGCTGGCGTTTTTATATTCTTATCTTGATTTCGATAACGCTCGAAACAACACCAAAATAATGCCTATCTAGATGCTGTGTTATTTCCGCGAATCTAATTAGTATATTATGCAACGAGCTTATAATGAAGGCAATTAATTAATACGCGAGTATGATGGTTAAGATACGAGCCGTAGGCGAGTGTCTTAACCATCATAAGAGCGTATTAATAGCCATTATCTGCGAGTTCCATACACTATTTTTTCTACGACCCTTTTTTATTTCATAGAAAAGATTAAAAAATTATATATTTTAACAATGACCCGTGTACAATTGCGGATCATTGAGGTTAAGATAGGTTGCTATTTGTTTACGCATATTACCAAATTTTCTCTTCGTCGCTAAGGTTATTCTGCTGAGACATGTTTTAGTATCAAGTTTAAAGGGCACTACTGCGTAATTTTTATTATGCGAAGTTCGAATTCCGAATTTTACGCTTCGATTTTGAGATTAATTAATAATTTTAATAACATCGACAGCCATTAATTACGATATAGTTTACCTGCGCAACTTTTTATTATGCGAAGTTCGAATTCCGAATTTTACGCTTCGATTTTGAGATTAATTAATAATTTTAATAACATCGACAGCCATTAATTACGATATAGTTTACCTGCGCAACGCGGGTCGCAGCGTTGCCGCCTTGAATACTATCACGGAGCGCTGCGAATGATATAATACTTTATCTTCCCATCTTTTACACGATATACCTACTTATCAAATTAATTAAGGTAACATAAAATCTTGATAAATTTTCTTTGAATGTTACTTATGTTCTAAATTAAATAAACGTTCAGATTTTTTTTTCAGAAATACAGATACAGATAATAGTTATTTATGCAACAAGTGCATAAAGTGGTACTTTTTTTCACGACTGGGAAGATTGACCGCATGAGCCGCAGGCGAATGCGGCAATCCCAGTTGCGAACGCCCCGACTGCCGACTGAGCCGCTCCGCTCTCCGCTCGCCGACTGGCAAGTAGTAGAGACAGATTTAGCGTTAAATAATGAACCGCTACGGCACTTTATCACACCCAAACTACTTTATTTAACTCTTCAATATAATCATACATTTTATGAACTAAGAAACGTCTAAAAAAGTGCATTTTATGAATCACTCGTAGATAAATAACTATTACATCTGTTAATTATGCCGTTTAGTCTCAGAATTTTCCTTTATTCTATTCATTATCTGATAAGATTACTTGAATTATTTTATCTATTTATCTTATCTTTATACCGCTCGAGATATACTGAAACGTATCTAATTAGTAAAAATGTACTGTAATTTTAAAATTGTTTTTAAACTTAGTTGACGTGTACAAGCTTTTTTCTATATTTTTTTCTCCGAATAATTAATTTATTCCATCAGAAATGTGCACTGCTGTTTATTATTAAGTTTTCTGTATTTATTTAAAGCAGCGGTGAATTTGACAAGAGGAACTTACCGGAATCTTCTTTTATTTTCCAGCCCGCGCAAACCCAGTAGCCGGCCCAGCGTTCCACTACCACGCCCAAAGCCACAAAGGGAAGTGGTTCCATCCAGCTGCCAAATGGTAACTATAACTTTCATTAAATTTGGTTTGAGTGTGTCAGGTTGGGACTCTTGACGGTTTTTTTTTCTTTTCCACTGAATAAGGTGCACAAAGTGGCGAAAAGGTGGTTTCCTAGTTTCTTGGGATGTTGTACTGAACGAGTTTGGTCTAATAATAATTGTTATATTTCAAAACTCGTTCAGTCGGAATAGGGTCGTAGATTCTTAAGACTTCTGCAAACTAAAGTAATGCGTGTCTATATGATTTGAAACTAAACCTTTTCTATGTAAAAAGAAAAATATTGATATCTACTACCCCAGTAATAGTGCTGTTTGGTAAGTAGAAAAAGAACACTCTTGCTAACTTATGTAATGATAAACAATTATACTAATACAACAGCAGAGACAATAGGTTGGCCAACTCTACTTCCCTGAAAGAAAACATAAATACTTAAACTAAACAATGAAAATATTTCTAAAACTAAACCACTGGTTATAACACCTCCAGGAGCTGCTTCTATTAACACTAGAGTAATATGGAATGGTCTAACCTTGGAAATTCTGCTAGTGATGTCTTCGGTACGCAGTTGTTGGTAAAGTGGTATATAATATATCTTCGATTAGGGTCCACCTCAGTATACTAGTAGTAGTTCTCCAAAAAAAACCAAAAAGGTCTTCTCTACCCCCAAACAACTCTATCGTTGTGGGTAGACTGACTTCCTAATTAATTTGACGTTTTTCCTCTACTCAATCGTTTCAATTATTGCCGATGGTGATCTAATTGTCTCCATTGTTTCGGTAATAATTGATAAATGAACCATTATTATAGAATTAATATTTCGACATACTACAATGTAGAGTCTCTTCTCAGCGTTTCATATCAATAAATTCACAAAGATTTCATATGAAAATTTAATGTTTTTTAAATTTAATCAACATCAACAATAATTTATGAATAATACCTTGATGTTAAGAAAAGTAACACTCTGATTATTTTTTTTTTAGAATGACACAGTTGAAACTGAGAAACGCTTACAGATGAAAATGATTATTTGTCCAGGCGATCCTACCAAGAAATTTTCAAATCAATTTGCTGGAAACCTGCATGAAACTCTAGTCACTGCTATGTACGCTGTTGAAGATGGCCCTGTTCCAGTCTTCGAAGAATTCGAGCTCTGTGAAGCCAGAAACTATATCAGGGTCACCTGCCTCAACGAATACTCGAAAAAATGGTTAATTGAAGCTGTAAAGAAGTTGTCCCCTTTCGAGGAAACGCTTCTTCTTGCGGTCGAAGAAGAGACTGTTTCAGAATTGCGCCTCTTTTATGTTTTTGTCCCGTATTCAGCTACGCCAAACACAAACTTTCTATTGACAAGAATAAAAAGATCGACGCCAAATCTCCAAACCGATTTTTGGAAGATTAGAGAGACTAAAGCGGTCGCCAAGGGCACATCTGTAAGAGTTGTAATCGATGTTTTTTCCATCGGATTGATAGAAGAGTGGAAATATGCGGTACGTTTAGGAATGGGATGGGTTTATTTCTGGGACCACAAAAATAATAAAGGACACCAAGCAGCTGAATTTTTGGCGGTAACTGGAGGTAATATTTTCGCTTATATGCTATTTTTTTGGACTTTGGATTTTTCTCGAAACAGTTTCTCCTAAAGTCGCGTTAACTTCTACGCGACTTTTGTCGCGTTACTTCTGTCCCTTCAAAATTCCAATAAACTTGTTCATGTAGATCATTTCAGATCGCAGTTTTCAATCTAGCTCGAGGGGTCTGGTATTGCATTTGAGCAAAGCCGATCGAGGCGTTTCAAAATAGCGGCCAAAGTAGTCTTATTAATTTTCTTTTATCACCAACACATTTTAGTTTTTATTATTTCTCACCGTTAAAATAATTAATTTTTTAATTTTTGCATTTTTACTCAAATTGCGTACCTATCTGCTAACAACAGCCCAAGTCTAATCATAACGGCGTTTCTCAATTGGGCGAAATTACCTGAGTGACCCTTCGACACGACGGGGGTGCTTATAATCCTACAGCTCAATTGGGCGAAGGAATTTTTAAATACCGTTGAGTTATTTGCATGCTCTTGTATGGCTACGTTGCCAGATTTTACAGATATTCCAATTTTCTACATTAAATAAAATTGAAAAAATAAATAAATAATATTATAGTATGGTATGATTAACTTTAAAAAGTCAGATGTGACGTCTTACTAACCGTCCGAATTAAGATTTATAATTTCACCAGAAAATGTCCAATAGTTAATTGTCAAGTTGTGAACGAGCGTAATTATTAAAGGAATCATTCAAATAATGAATTGAACGGTTTAAGTCAGTTTGACAGCCACTGACAACTACATAAAATTTATTCACGTAGTGACATTCTATCCTCTGTTTTGTGCATTTAATTCTCATTCAAAACCAATGTTGACGTATACTTATTTATACGGGATGGAGTGTTTAGACAAACTTGACAGTTTCTACGAGAACCAGTATATGAAACAAAATAAATCGAACTATCAAACGGATGTGTATTCTTAATCGATACGTATGACTTTTTAGACTTTATTGGACTATAATACTTGATGCATTATTTTTTTTAAGTTCTATCAAATACATCAAGCCCTTTGTGCATTTACAATTATTTTATACTATACCTATAAATAAATAAATAAAGTATAAATAAACTATACACCAGAAACATGAAACATTAATAGAAGAGTAAACGTCGCTGCTATACCTACTCAAATACATAATCCATAAAAAGAAATCAATTACTATGAATTGATTTATCATAAATTTATCATAATTTTCAATTGACTAAGTTATTGCCTTTGAGAAAATCATGATAAATTTTCACGTCGTTTTCAACTTCATGTTGCAATAATTATACTTTAGAAAAGTATTTGTTTGCAGAAGTCATTCAGTTTGTTTCAAATTTCTTATTTTTTGTTTACACATTTGAAAGTGCTATGAGAAAATACAATTGCAATGAAATACCTAGTACCTATAGGTACTCCACCGGAAGGATAGAAATAATAGAAAGTTGTGTTAGAACTCCCTAATATTATTTTAGTCAAAAATGTTTCCTAATTTTCACGAAAACGATCAATTGAACGATTCGATTGCATACTTAATAATTAATATGGGGATTCAATATTTAAAATTAATCATTTCAACATATTTGAAAATTCCTTATCCTATAGGTATGCGATAATAGAATTAACACATTTTTTGTATGGGAGAGGATGATTAATATACCTATATGCGCTTTAGTTTTGAAAATAAATGTGTATATTATTAAAGAGAAGTTTAATTTTTAAATTTTATTGATTAGAAGTAGTAAATTCCAGAGATATTTGGCATTGGAATTGCTTAGATTTAAAAACATGGTGAGTTTTCAGTAGAAAATATGGAAAACACGAAAGGTCATGATTTTGTTACTAAACAATAAATCATAATTCGTTAATACTATTCAACAATCCCTTGAATATAGCAAATGATAAAAAACTTTTTTCGTTTTTAGTGTCGAACAAGTAGCAGTTAAAATAAATCTGGCAACACTGCTATAGATATGGGCAAGGCCACACATGTATTTATTGTCTGTTCACTTATCTCTTATAATCCCCTAGTTTCTCGTTTCTCGCCCAATTGACCCCTGGGATTAGTGAATAACAAAATCCTTCGCCCAATTCGGTATCGCCCAAGCATAACACCAGCTGGATTGCCCATTCTCATTTTTTTATTAAATTTTAGTCGTAAGTGGTTGTAGTTGCGATAATTTGACTTATGCACTTACACACGGTATAATACCTACGTATAATAATAATAATTTTTAAAGTAACAAAATTTGAGTAAACCTGATTTATTTTATTTTGGCATCTTTCAATCTCTAAACCGCTTTCCCCTTTACCACTCTCGTCATTTTTTTTCTTTTAATTTAATAGCAACCCATCGGTTTTCTTTACTTGAACTGATGGTAAGAGTACGAGACATCTTCTCGCCTTGGAAATTTGATGAAAGTTAACAGTTTTCAATCAAACAGGATGCTACATTGCGAGACAGACAAAGACAGAAATGTATATGTATTGACCAGAAGAAACCCCCCCTGAATGCAAGAAATTCAAACCGAGCGGCCTCAGAAGGTCCACGTCGGATAGAAGGACATCAGAAGGACGGTTAAAGCAGACTTTGCGTTTTTTCCTGTGATTCCGACTTAAATATGGGACGAGGCTCCAGTTAGCACCCAGATATGCTGAAGATATAACAGATAGAACCCTACAAGATTTATCTAATTGTGATGTACCGTTTGGTGGTAAAATAATGGTTTCAGGAGGGGATTTTCGACAATTATTGCCAGTAAAAATGAATGCCACACGTTCCGAGACGGTAATTTTGAGTATCAAATTCAGTGTTTTGTGGGCCTGTTTCCATAAATTTTCATTGACGCAAAACATGCGAGCTTTACCGCATGAGCAACAATTTATCAAATTTTTATTAAATGTGGGTGATGGCCGTTTAAATGATACAGACAATAATTTAGAATTGCCCCAAAAATGTATTGATATAGTCCAATAAAGTCTAAAAAGTCATACGTATCGATTAAGAATACACATCCTTTTGATAGTTCGATTTATTTTGTTTCATGTACGTGTTTTTATAGTAACCGTCCAGTTTGTCTAAACACTCCATCCCGCATAAATAACTATACGTCAACATTGGTTTTGAATGAGAATTAAATGCACAACACAGAGGATAGAATGTCATTACGTGAATAAATTTTATGTAGTTGTCAGTGGCTCTCAAACTGACGTAAGCGGTTCAATTAATTTTTTGAATGATTCCTTCAATAATTATTACGCTCGTTCACAACTTGACAATTAACTGTTTGACATTTTCTGGTGAAATTAAAAATATTAATTCGGACGGTTAGTAAGACGTCACATCTGACTTTTTAAAGTTAATCCTACTATAGTATACGGATATCGTAGATAGTATATTTGGAGAAATAATAAAAGAGAGACGATTTGAAAGTATGACTAGATGTGCTATTCTATCTGCAAGAAATGTCGATGTTGAAGAGCTCAATCGAAAAGTTGTAGAACTGTTAGATGTAAGTACGGAAAATTTTTTTACAAGTGTGGATAATGTTGAAAATTGTAATAATGGAGATGTTGATGCAGTTATTCCGCCTGAATACTTAAATACTCTAAACCCACCAAATTTTCCTTCATATGAATTAAAATTGAGAATAAATTGCATAGTGATGCTGATTAGAAACCTCAACATCAGCGAAGGCTTATGTTTTTTTTTTTTTTTATTGAAAATGTACATGCACTGCAGGGAAATCCCTATGACGCTCTGGAAGCGGTGCATGAGCGGAGATATCGATTCACGTTGGCCTTGAATCTCTGTAAGTTGTATACTTCGGGAAACACGCCCTTTGGAATGCTATTCCAAAGTGATCCGGTTCTGTACATAAAAGAAGTCTGAAATAGGGTGGTACGAGGTGTAACGAGCTGAACCTGATACGGATGAGCGTCTGCGGCTCGACGTGTATATCTGCCCGGTCTTGTTCTTGGTGGGATCAAGCGGGCCACGTCTTTTGAACACCTTCCATTAAAATATCTGTAAAACAGACTCAGGTCAGCTACTCTTCTTCGATGTTCGAGAGTGTCTAAATTTTTTGTCAAATCTGGGTCCCCAATCAAGCGGATGGCTCTTTTCTGAATAGAGTCGAGTAGTCTCAGCGTATGTTTTGGAGCTGAGCTCCAAACACGTGAGCAGTACTCCAAGGATGGTCGGATTTGAGCCTTGTATAAGAGGAGAAGCTGTTGTGGTGTATAAAATTTCTTCGTGCGGAAGAGTGTTCCAAGTTTTTGAGAAGCACTCTTCGCCAGACCAGCAACATGATCATGCCAAGACATGTTCGCTCCGAGGCTCACTCCAATCCAAGTAAACGAAGAGATGACGCTGGGGTAAGAGAGTGTTCCGCCATCATCATATCTGGCTCCAAAACGTTGGTCTTTTTCTCCAGCATTGAATTGGACTTGGTTTCTATCGCCCCAAGTTAGAATGTCTTGCAAGTCATTGTTAAGTATGGCAACTTCTTGCTCCCTGCGAGTCTGTGCGTCGATGGCAGATGTTCGCGCATCTAACGTATAAGAAGATATGAGGGTACTGTCGTCGGCAAAACTGTATATTGGATTTTTTGTTGTTTCAAGCAAGTCGTTTATAAATATTAGAAAGAGAGTCGGAGATAAAATGGATCCCTGAGGCACACCGGCATTGATGGAAAAGGTCTCAGAAAGAACTCCATCGACTGCCACCTGTAATGATCGATCTCCGAGATAACTCGCAAGCCACGAGCAGAATTTCTCGGGCATGCCATAGGCCTGCAGTTTTGCCAACAGTCCACCATGCCAAACACGGTCGAAAGCTCTAGAAATATCACGCGCAACCCCTCGAGACTCCCCATGGTGCTCGATTGCGCCGTTCCACAGCTCGGTGACGTAAGTGAGGAGGTCACCAGTTGACCTCTGTTTACGGAATCCGTATTGGTGGTCGCTGATTATGTTAGCTCCTTCCAAGTATTTTAAAAGATGTTGGTTAATAGCTTTCTCCATAATCTTGGATATTACTGAAAGCAGTGCCACTGGTCGATAGTTACTTGGTATAGTCTTTTTGCCGTTCTTGGGGATACGTTGGATCCGTGCACATTTCCAACAAGAAGGAAATATTCCCTTTTTATACGACAAGTTGAAAAGTCGGCAGAAAACAGATGACAGCTCAGTGGCGCATTTTTT
This sequence comes from Malachius bipustulatus, assembly GCA_910589415.1. Classification (NCBI taxonomy): domain Eukaryota; kingdom Metazoa; phylum Arthropoda; class Insecta; order Coleoptera; family Melyridae; genus Malachius; species Malachius bipustulatus. Next base: position 30,378,996 of record OU342637.1, read on the forward strand.
TAGTACGATAACAGGTACGTCATCGGGCCCAGAAGCTTTGTTTGGGTCTAAGGCTAACATAATGCTCTTTATGACTCGCTGTCGGAAAACAATGTCTGACATTTTGGTCTCCACGGAAGGGATCATTGGCGGAGTTCTTCCATGAAAGTCGACGGAAGAGTATGAAGAAAAGACTCCCGCCAACAAGTTCGCCTTCTCAGTAGCCGTGGATGCGATAGTCCCATCTGTCCATGTAATGGCACAAGACTATTAATTTTAGATAATTATGGGACACCATGTTCTAAGCTGTAAAATTTTAACAGGTGATAAACGGGGAGATAATATAGTTTTCATTAATCGTATAACATTATATTGTGAAAATGTTTACCCTTTTACTTTTAAAAGATGACAGTTCCCTATTAAATTTGCATTTGTAATGACCATCAATAAAGCACAAGGTCAAACATTTGAACAAGTAGGAATTGATCTCAGAAAAGATGTATTTACCCACGGCCAGTTATGATGCTTCTTCAAGAGTTCTGTCTTGGGAAGGTTTAAAAATATATTTAGGTAATAAAAGAAAAGGCATGGGAACTGGGTTTTTAGTGAAGGATTTTAAGTGAATGTCGATTAGAAACTATATTAATTGTAATTATTGTAGATATAGTAGAAACTATGGCCGAAGCAACAGGAGACAACGTACAATTGACAAGCAATGAGGAGATCGATGCATTCCAACCTGGAAATAATACAATGTAAGTTAAATGGGATTTGTAATGAGGAATCTAATAACATGTGCATCGTTTTTGCAGATACATAACGGCGTACGTCGATTGCGTTGAGGGCAAGGTATCTGATAAAGCCCCGTTTAGATTTATTATTAATAATGGTAACGGCAGACGAATGCGAGTATTGCTTTGGGATCGGGAGGAAGTTGCTAATACCTATGAAAGGAAAATTGTTATTCGGGAAGTAAGTGAAATTAAATGTTAAATACGTATCTATATAAGGGTAAAAGTAAACAGTAAAATTAAAAGAATGAATGGATGTATGAAATGTATTAATAATATGGTATTAATACTAATAATTAACATGAATATTATTTAGATTGTATATCTTGAAAGAGCCCTGTACAAAGCAGTCAATCTTGACTATTACCGAGAAAACGATAACGTTATACCTTTCGAGTTACACATGTCATTGTCAAATAAATCAAAAATACAGTTTTTGGGAAAATATGCTATAAAAGAAACTGAAGTTTGCGAAATTATTTCCACAACGATTGAAAACTGTATCAATGTGAAAGGAAAGATATGTAAGTACCTAATAGCAAAAAGTAACTTTCATATGCCTGGTATGGTAGACAAATAATAATTGAACTTTTAGCTGTGGTGGGCTTCATTAAAGTAATGTTCTTGCAAGTTTCAACTGCGGACGGTTCTTATGGAAGCGGTGCCATCATGAATGGAATACACAAGCTAGAAGTTCATATCAGTAACTTTACCGAGAATCCCGCCTTAAGAAAAGGAGCCCATGTTAAATTACATGGAAAAATTGAGACGAATAAAATATGTAAATAGCTATTTGACATTTTGATTGTTGTAATATTAAATTAAATTATATTGCAGATGGTTCGATCTACCTTCATGTAGAGAATGTCAATGACATAAAACTTCTAGATGAAACAATTCTTCCAATTCAGGAGTTGAATAAAGGAATATATACTCCCAAAAAACGTCATCGCGAAAACGATCCCAACGTAGATGAAGCTGAACCCCCTCTATCGAAACAACGTCTGGATGACTGAAATTTTTCAGTTCACGTTTGAAGATTAGGTATGATAGTCTGTGTTGAAGATGACGATTTGTAAAATTGTTATATTATTTTTATTATTCTATTATATTATTACCTATACAGACTGTCCGTTTTTCGCGTGCCACTATGGGGATCTCGCTTATCTTAAGAGATACGAAGCTGGTTAAATTAGGGCAAAGTAGCGTATTTTTGCGCTGATTGATAATCTGAAAAGAAATTTGAGCTGTCATTATTAGTTGTCAAAATATTTCAAAAAAACTGAAATTTTCAATTTTTGTTTTAATTTTTTTATTCAAAAACCAATCAAGCAAGCCATTTTTAACTGAAACATTGTTAAGACACTTTTTAACAAGGAACCCAAAAATAATTTTACAATAGCTCTAGCACTTGAGATAGAAGAAAATCGATGGTCAGCTTTGTTTTTTCTTATGGGCGCCATATTGGATTTTTCCATTTTTAGATTACTTTAATTTTTCTCTTTACAACCATGTATCACACATGTTATTTCATTTTTGAATGTTTGGCGAAAATAAAATTTCTTATCTTGTGTCCAGAGTGCTTTGAAGAAATGTCAAGGGTCTTTTGTTTTCAACAAAACTTTGGCGATTCGACGAGTCGTCTGCGTCGACATTGAATTATTAATCGAGGAAAAAGCCACTTTTCAAATAAAGCAGGATGGGGCGCCGCCTCATAATGCTGGTAGGGTGAGAGAATTCTTGTCAGAAATGTTTCCCAACCAAGTAATTGCAAATAATGACGACGAACGCTGGCCAGCACGGTCACCTGACTTGTCCCCATTGGACTATTTTTTGTGGGGGCCAATGAAAAATAAGATTTATAAAACATTGCCAGCCGACGTCGATGAACTTCGACAACGAATAATTGTTACCGCACTCAGGCACGGCATTAGAAGGAGAGACGTGTTGAGAGCTGTAGCGAATCTTAGGAAAAGGGTGCAATTGTGCTTGCAATTATACAGGGTGTCCGGTAAGTACCTCCTAATCTCTCGGGAGCATACAGGGGAGGTCAAAATAAACCTAGTCTGTCATAAAAAAAACATTCCTAAAGTGTCCCTAAACGGAGATACAGAGCCCCAAAATGGTACCCTAAGATTTACTTTTTTGTCTCTAACTTTTGAACCGACCTGTATAATTTGATGAAATTTTAATTTTTTTATAGAGGCCATAAAGGCTCATTGAGCCATATCAGAGTGGATGTTTGACGTCCCAAAGGAAGCCAGGAACAGACTTACCACTACACTCATTGTGTCAAAGTTTTGACAGGTGTCATGCTACAGAGCTGAAAACTTATTTTTTAAATACGCTGGTCATTCATCTTTAAAAAAGGTACTCTTAATTTATTTCGATAAAACTAGCGGTTCTCAAGATAAATCGACTTTTATGCGAATTTTGATCAAGTTCCGTCAATAGCAATCCATTATGTAGGTGGGTTTATCAACAAGAACCTGATTTTTACCTGTTTGTGTTTAGCATTATAGTAACTTTTGAGTGTTTCGCATACCTAAAAACCTATTTATCTCGAAAACCGTCAGTTTTACCGAAATAAATTAAGAGCACCTTTTTTAAAGATGAAGTTTTAGACTATTCAAAAAAATGGTTTTTAGCTCTGTAAAGTGACACCTGTCAAAATTTTGACTCAAAGAGTATGATGGTAAGTCTGTTCCTGACTTCCCTGACGACGTCAAACATCGACTTTAATATGGCCTGATGGCTCCCTGTGGCCTCTATAAAGTGTTTAAATTCCATCCAATTATACAGGTCGGTTCAAAAGTTAGAGCCAAAAAAGTAAATTGCGGGGCACCCTTTTAGGGCTCCATATCTCCGTTTGGGGACACTTTATGAAGTTTTTTTTTATGACAGACTAGGTTTTTTTTTACCTCCCCTGTATGCTCCCGAGAGATTAGGAGGTACTTACCGGACACCCTGTAGTTAAGGGGAGATTTTTGAACACACATGCTGTGAACACATTACCAGTTGTTAATTTATTCGTCTTTGTTAACCATTGTTTAATTAATAATTTTATTTGAAAAGTGGCTTTTTCCTCGATTAATAATTCAATGTCGACGCAGACGACTGGTCGAATCGTCAAAGTTTTGTTGAAAACAAAAGACCCTTGACATTTCTTCAAAGCACTCTGGACACAAGATAAGAAATTTTATTTTCGCCAAACATTCAAAAATGAAAATACATGTGTGATACATGGCTGTAAAGAGAAAAATTAAAGTAATCTAAAAATGGAAAAATCCAATATGGCGCCCATAAGAAAAAACAAAGCTGACCATCGATTTTCTTCTATCTCAAGTGCTAGAGCTATTGTAAAATTATTTTTGGGTTCCTTGTTGAAAAGTGTCTTACAATGTTTCAGTTAAAAATGGCTTGCTTGATTGGTTTTTGAATAAAAAAATTAAAACAAAAATTGAAAATTTCAGTTTTTTTGAAATATTTTGACAACTAATAATGACAGCTCAAATTTCTTTTCAGATTATCAATCAGCGCAAAAATACGCTACTTTGCCCTAATTTAACCAACTTCGTACCTCTTAAGATAAGCGAGATCCCCATAGTGGCACGCGAAAAACGGACAGTCTGTATATTATTATACATATATTATTTTATTGTTATATTATGTGTGCTAATTTTTGCTTTGTCAAGTTTTAAAAAATAAAATTAGGGCCGATTAAATTGAGTTAATTAAAATTCAATACCTAATTACTTAAATGAACACGAATTGTCAGGAGATGAACTTGAAATTTAATAATTAAAATAAATGGGTATTGAAAATTACTAATCTCTTTATGAACAACATTTAAACAAATAAAACTGGCAACAAGGGTAGCAGGCGGCAAACTCTGAATTATGGTGATCCACGGGTGCCTGAAAAGAGAAAGAAAATAACTTGAGCATGTCTTAATCCAGCATGACCCATAAGCAAACTTATTTACGTCAACTATGCAACAATGGCAAAGCCAACCACGTTAGAAAATAAAGCTTATGACCAATTTTGCAACTCTCTTTGCCTAGTTCCTTTCTCTTGATAAATTTAAAGTGAACCTCTAAAATAATCGGCGTTTCTCAATTGGGCGAAATTACCTGAGTGGCCCTTCGTCACAACGGGGGTCCTTATAATCCGGGAGCTCAATTGGGCGAAGGAATTTCTAAATACCGTTGAGTTATTTGCATGCTTTTGTATGGCTACGTTGCCAGATTTTACAGAAATTCCGATTTTCTACAAAGTTCTATATCAAATACATCATCAAGCCCTTAGTGCATTTACAATTATTATTTTATACTATACCTACAGCAGAAACATGAAACATCAATAGAAAAGTAATATACATATAATGATAATGAATACCTATGGTGATAGATACACATAATTATTAATTATAGTGGTATTTATTATTTTTTTTCCGCACTAAAACTCACCGGTAAGCCAGGTCTTTGGTCAGGGTAGGTTTTTTTTAAATTTTTTTTCACCTGACCAAAGACCTGACTTACCGATGACGCTAAAGTGCAACATAGCCATAGGTAGGTACGTACCTACTGTGTATACTCGACTTCAATTATCAATAATAAATTGATTAGGTACCTATACCTATCCGATCTACTAAAAGCACCACTAAATAAATCTGGCAACACTGCTATATATATGGGCAAGGCCGCACATGTATTTCTTGTCTGTCCAGTTATCTCTTATAACCCCCTAGTTTCTCGTTTGTCGCCCAATTGACCCCTGGGATTAGTGAATAACAAAATCCTTCGCCCAATTCGGTATCGCCCAAAATAATACCCGCCTGAAGTACAATTTGCAAACAAATCAAAATATAAAATGTAACACTGAGTCGTGCAATGACACCACCGAGGGAAAAACACGTCGGAGTGTCCGCTCCAATGTAATGGGCTAAAGGAACAAGCACAAAGGCTTAATTAAAAAATACCGGTGATCACCCCGTCTAACATAACCCTGCATTGAGTCGTGCAATGAGACCAAAATCAGGAATGGGGTCTCCGCTCCAGCTACAAGGCCCATTCCAACAATAGGAATTTAAAGATAGACAAACAAAACGCCTGCAACGGAGTAGTGCAATGATATCCATGAAGAAAACTCATGAGATATGATATCAGCTCCAGTTACAGCCCCGCTATTCTGAGCGTGCCATGACTGAGACATTACAATAAAGTAATGCATCTGCTCCAGTTTTTGTAATAGCCGAATGCAAAATAAGCACAACAGGTATATTTTAGTTTAGGTTCATTAATCAGCTCAACAAGTAATTAAATAATATAAAGCCTGAATAAATAAAATCAGATCAAAATGGAAAAGAATGCTCAGTGAAAAACTCACCCCTCTTTATACTTTATATCACTAACACTTGCGATTAAAAGAGTTAAAAATCACTATTAAACTTTGGTAACAAAGCTCCCGATTAAAGAGTAAAAGCGTACGGTCAGAGTAAAATAATAATAAAAAAGAAAAAAAAAGTATGAAAAGTAATTATTGTCTTACAATTATTAGAGTATTTTTTTTATTTATTGTATGTCATATTGTGTGCATTAATAGAAAATAAATTAAGTGTAAAAAAATACAATCAGGTACTGGTATTGATTCAATATTCCATGAGTGAAGTGTACCTACATTTTTATGGTCGGGTTGCACAAACGTAATTAAGAAACTGTCAGATAATTACTGATTTTAAAACACCCCAATATGATCAGAATAGGGTGTTTTGAATTTTAGAAGATTTAATAGTAATTATCCGAAATATTATTAATTGCGTGTATGCAACCGGTCCAATTTGGTTACAGGCTTCAAAATTTTTTGACAGATAATACTTAATTTTACAAAGTATGTTGTTATATTAGGGTAACATGAAAAATACAGAAGTTATATTAGAGTAGAAATTTTTCAGTACTTACATTGTTGAGGGGCCATCGTGTGGAGTCAAGTCACAATAACATGGTGAAAAAATTGTTTATGTATATTAACCGAAATATGAAAAGGTATAGTCCAATAAAGTCTAAAAAGTCATACGTATCGATTAAGAATACACATCCTTTTGATAGTTCGATTTATTTTGTTTCATGTACGTGTTTTTAAAGTAACCGTCCAGTTTGTCTAAACACTCCATCCCGCATAAATAAGTATACGTCAACATTGGTTTTGAATGAGAATTAAATGCACAATACAGAGGATAGAATGTCATTACGTGAATAAATTTTATGTAGTTGTCAGTGGCTCTCAAACTGACGTAAGCGGTTCAATTCATTTTTTGAATGATTCCTTCAATAATTACGCTCGTTCACAACTTGATAATTAACTGTTTGACATTTTCTGGTGAAATTAAAAATATTAATTCGGACGGTTAGTAAGACGTCACATCTGACTTTTTAAAGTTAATCCTACTATAAAGTGGATCTAAAAGTATATTAAATTTAGACAATAACGAAGGTAAATGTAGTATAGATTGCTAATCTGTATACCTGCCAATGTCACCGAATTTACATTAAATTTGTTTTTCGTTTACCGAATGTTTACCATTCGGCCGTTCGGCTCTTACACCCGTATAATTTACCATGATAAGTCAACTTTCACTATAGGTTTGAAGGAGTATACCTAGACAGATTGAATGGAATTAAAAAGAAAGAAGAAAAAAATTAAGAAAGAGTGAAGGAAAGTCGAATTGCTAAGTTTAGGATGAGGATGTAGGTAGGTATATGTAATTTTCTTGTGTGCTTTATTCTGCGAACTACTGGGTAAATGCTGCTAACGACAATCTCTGGGCCATTGTTGGATTTCATTACAAAAGTCTGTGGTGACTAATGGGGACCATCATATCTACAGAATGGGAAATTTTTCTGCTACCCATCGTTGGTATATCTAGGAAACGGTGAGAGTTACAGGGTCGATTAAATTAGAGAAAAGTTGCATAATTTTATGCTAATTAAGAATCTGAAACAAAATTTTGGACATCTTATTTTTGCCATATTTTTTTTACTATTGAAAATTTATTGATGATTTTAGTATGTTCTCAAAAGACGTTAACAGCTATCGATTTGACGTTTCAAAAATTTTCAAAGGAAAATCCCAGAGTTTTCATACCAAACTTTCTTTCTCTTCTGGAAAGAATTATTCCTTTATGTCGTTCGGTACCTATAAAAAGTTCAAAGAAATCAAAAATCTATTTCATCAATTTTTTTTTCAAAATTGAATTCTTTTTTCGAAAAAAAAGAAACCTTTTTAACAGAATGACATCATATTATAAGATCGCGATGTGATATGAAATTGCATGCTTCATGTTTTGTTTTACGACATTCAGTTAATAAAGATTTCTTATTTATTAAAAAAAAATCTTTTTAAGAAACTTAAAAAATTGTTCCAAGAACACACCCTTAAATTTAGTACATATACCTACCTTTATTAAATCACATCCTGTATAAATCAACTGCCTGAGGAAGAATCTTCATTCTGCAGTTACAAAGTGAGGAATCGCGTAGGTAGGTACAAGATAAATAGTTGTGCTAATAAGTGTGTTATGAAATGAGTAACTTCTTTGTTTTAAATAAATAAGTAAGCAGTGTTAGTCTAAGCGTAAATAAATAATTACCTAGCGTGAAGTGTGTAAAAATAATTATAAATATTTCTTTAAGAATAAATAATTACATGAGTTTGAAATAACTTTGATAAAGATTATGATTTGAGTGGGAAAATTGGTTAAAATGAGTAATGGCGTCCCATCCGGAAAACTGGCAACCTTACAGTGGCGTCATGATCATCTTATACGTGAATAAAGAAACACACAAAGTTGTAAAATTACATTTAAAATTTTTATTAGTTAACAGTTTTTCATTATTTGGTAATTAGAGTGGGGAAGAACTGATTTTTGGTAACTTTGATAACTTCAGCCCCCTCTCAACTTTTTGGTAACGAACCATTAAGAGTTTTTTCTCCTATTATTTTTTCCTCCGACCAATGGCAACTCAGTTCCAACGAACAATACCAAACCGTTTTTTTATTGAAGATGGCAGAAATTACACTGCAAATTTTACCTTTTGACTTCCAGAAACAAAATAAATTATTAACATCGAAAATTCGGTCTGCCCATAATTTTGACGACTTCAAGTGCCATTTTCCATTTTGAATGAACAATTTTGTTGTTAAATCAAATCAAGAAAAACGTGCACATTTTAAGTTCGTTATTAATTAATAATGTCAGCTCAAATTACACAAAACATAAACAAACAAATAAAATCGCGAAACGCTCTCGATGGAAGTCTGGAACGAAATGGGATGGGGAGAGTGGGGACTGGGGAGGGAGAGAAAAAAAGCAGAAAGTTGAAGATGAGCTTCAAAAATTGTAGCCAGGCAGGTACAAAGTTCCCGGAAAGAATAAAGGGCTTAGCATTGGAACATTGTTGCCATTTGGCTATTTATTTTTATATTTTATTTTCACTAATATTGACCGACGTGACCGACGTGCAGCCAAATCATATATAGGTAGTTATGGAATGGAAAATGAAATTTGTTTCTTATTAAATTAAAAATCCCTCTCTGCCAATAGAATAAAATCATTAAAATTGATAATGTTTAATAAATAAAAACGTGTCCTTCTGTAAAAGCTCCATAAACATGGCAACGTTGTCTACATAGTTCTTAGGATAAGTAAATACTAAATAGTAGGCAACACATTACAATCCCATTAGGTATAGAGAGAAAGAGAGAAGACGATATTATGACTTACCACCACTACCACCACCGTTCACTCTGATCAGTTTGGTACTGATCATTTTCACTAATTAGAGGGACGGCGGTTATTGGAACAATTATTTTAATTTCGTCTTTTCGGTTTTATTCTACTGTGAAAAAAATAAACATGCAATAAATTAATAGAAGAATTCTTCTTAAACGCAGAGAATAATATTTTAGTATTTTTTTTTACTTTGAACACGTCAAACTAATAAATAAATAAATTTTGTGGGAAAAAATAATTGAATTTGTCTTTTTTACGTCTTCAATTGGTACCAACGTGAATTAGAAGTAAATTTTACGTAATTTAGGATTATTATTGAGATAAAAATTTTGAGACAAAATTTTGATCTAATTCACGTCGAATTGAGGTAAATTTGATAAAAAATGCAACGTGGGTTTGATTGGCAAAATTTCTCACAAATAATTCGAGAGCATCGCCGTGAAGGGAAAAACTACTTTGTTGAAGAAACTTCAAAACTGAATCAAGGCCACGCTGTCTCGAAAATTCAGGCGAGATTTGGAAAAAGATCGTCGTCGAACCGTATTGTGCAAAATCATGGGTAGGGATATCTATTACAAAAAAAATCAAACCTTCTTATTAAAATAAGTAATTGAACTGAACATACTCTATACAAAATATATTTTCAAGCACCAGCAGCATGCTTGGAGTAATTATTAAATTTTTTCTTTAAAAATTCGTTATTGCCCTATACCCTTTCAATAGGATCTTGACCGTGCGCCACTGTCAAGGCCGGCATTGCCACGGCGCAAACGTCGTCCTATTTTCCAAGAAATTACTGTTTGTCTTCTAATTTGAAACGGGATTCGATTATTGTGATTTTGAAATAAATGAAACTTCCGCACTTCCGCTTTGTTATTGCTTGGTAGAAACAATTATTTCGATGATTATGACAAAAGTTAAAACAATTTCGACCTATTTTTTTTTTTGAAGATGGTAGATACTCCACTGCAGATTTTACTTTTTTGACTTCCATAGAAATAGAAACAATTAACATTAATAACATCAAAATTTCGTCCCGCCCTTAATTTGGACCACTTCAAATGTAATTTTGACCGAACAATTTTGTTGTTAAATCAAATCACGAAAAAACTATTTTGATCAAATTGACAGGAATCCAGTCGATTGGTTATGGTGATGGATAAAGAAAAATAATAATAATAGACAATTATCATAATTATGATTTATTATTAATCGGATAAATTCATAGATACATTTATTATTGAAAGTAATAATTAAAAGAAAGCGTCTTCTGGTTTCTTATCTAAAATTGCTCAATTAATAGATATACCTATTGCAATAAGATGAGAGGATTTTTACACGAATGTTCAGCTTGAGGGTGTCCTTTATTATTTGTACAGTCCCAGAAATAAGCCATGCCCATTCCTACACGTAACTCATAGTTCAATTCTTCAATCAATTGGACGGAAGACGGGTCTGTTGTTAGGAATCTAGCAGCAGAGCCTACACCCAAACGCGATTTACTTTTTCTAATCTTCCAGAGTTCTGTTTTGAGAGCTGGCGTTGTTCTTTTGAGTACCTTCAATATATCGTGTCCATCTTTTAAGTTGAATTTCGGGACATAAACTTGAATTTCACGAACATCTTTTTCTTCCACAACAACAAGGGACGTTTCCTCGAAAGGGGACAACTTCTTCACTTGATCAATTAACCATCGCTTGGAATATTCATTGAAGCAGGTGACTTGGATGCAGTTCTTTTCAACGCATACCTCGAACTTATCAAAGAAAGGGATGGGGGCATCTTCAATATCAATGACAGCATGGATAGCTTCGCCTATAGCTTTCTGCAGCCTTTCCGAAGTAAACCATGAAATTATCGGGACAACAGTATCAGAGCAGACAATTGCCATTTCCCAGGTTTGCTCATCAGTTTCTTTTATAACTACATCTCCAACCTCTTCACCCTAAAAAAATTGTTAATTTTACGTTATTGACGTCCAGTCATTTTCGATGAATTGATGCAGAATAAATTAACACAATGAAACTGAATCAGTTCAATAATTATAACTTAATTATATAACTTAATTATTAATTATAATAAAAATTATATTTACCATTTGGCAGCTAATGGGTTCATTCATGGCCACTTCGGTGTCGAAATTGTCTGAAAATAAAAGAAAATTTCGGTGAGCATCTCTCAAACACTGACGCGATCCCCACATAAGTTTTGGAGAACTGTAACTAGCTGGTTATACCAACTAGCTGTAACTAGCTGGTACAGAAGTGAGTAGTGAGTCATTCACGGAAGAAAATAAATGCAAAATTTCAGTTTTTAGTGCATTTTTTCACCAATTGACTCACAGCCAATATTATAAACGCTAGTTAACAACAAAAATGTAATACGTCAGTGTAACTAGTGTTCACTCAAAATATTTATTATTAGTGGTGTTGTCTGCTATTGAGTTACCCTGTCTAGAGGTAATTACATAAATGCATCATAATAAAATGCATACTAATTAAGGGTTTCGTCTATCGATACTCTTTCAGTCATTCACCTCTCCAGCCTCGGAAACTGTTTATACAAACAGCTCCTTTGTCGGTCTTGCACTTGAGACCCTACATGGGTGTTTTGTTAAAAGGAACCGATGGCGTCTCGGTCCTTACAATCACTTCTTGAAGCTGTCGAAGCAAGCAGTCAAGTAATATACGTTTACTGATCATTTCATTACGGTGTTTTATTTCATTTAATTCCCATAACGAACTATAATTAGTGCATTCTGCCAATATCTGCTAATAAATGAGACATTTCAGCCACACAGGCTGCAACCCCCAAACACTACGGAGCCTTTTCTTGGAAAAAGGTGCCCTGGTGATAACAAACCACCTCTCGATCCTGTACCTGGGTTTAGATATCAGATATCAGTACGGGATACAACAACGTATAAAAAAATACCCTCGCGCATGTTTACCAAACTAAATAACACAAAATATAAACAATTAAATAAAAAAACAATAATAAGAAAAAAGTTCACCTCTTCTGTTACCCACTGTCCTGCGATTTTCAAACGCTTATAGTAGAGTGCAGAATAGGGTGAAACGTGTCACCCTGTGGGCCTTTCAAGACTAAAAGCTACGACCTGTGGCAAATGGAAGCTTATGTCATTAATATACCCCAAAAAAATTCGTCCAGTAATCGTCCTGTGCAAAAGGGCACTATCCAAAATTTTCGAGTTTTTTCTATAAATCGATAGTATAGAACTGATGCGAATTTTTGGTATTTTTTCCACTTCATATTTTGTAGCCGTTTGCCTATAAAAAAATGAAAACAGATCTCGAAAAGCGTTGGCTCTTATGGAGCCAGGCGGTCTTCAAGAAGCGATATCTCCGTTCGAAGTGGCTGAAAAATTAATTCAATTTTAATACTTCGGCTGTTTATCAACCATTATCTCAAAAGCGGTAGCTCTGATCGAAAAATGGTCTTATAAATAATTATTGCTCTATTATTTGTGATTAATATGGTCTTACTTTCATAATTTTACACCTAATAATTAATGAGAAAAGTTATTAAATGTAAAGCGATGCGTAATTAAGACGCTCGAGTTCTCGCTCCAACTGTCGGCCAGCGGTCCGACTGCCGCATCACCCTCCCTCACCCTGCACTTCCCCTTATCCTCGTAATACGCCAGGATAGGTGCATAATAAGCGCGGCAAGTAATATTATTTTAAAATATTATGGCTCTGTTTAATATCCATGAAACGTTATTTCTTGTAAATAATAGGTAAATATACAGGATCAATTAAATTTATTCCAGGTATTTTCTCACAATGAAGATAATTTTTTATTATACATATCCATAAATACTATTTTCAGTAAAACAATGGAACAATCACTTCTAAATGCATGCAAAATTGGGGAAGAAGCGCTTCGCTTCCCCTCGCCCACAATCAACACAATAAAAATGGCGCTCGATATTTGAAAGCTCGAAATGTTAATAAAATATCCTACATCAAACCTAATGTTAAGTGTAAAATTTTAATTGAGATCAGCATCAATATCAGAAATCAGATATTCAATAATAATATTATTAAATATTATTATTTATTACTTCAATATATAAATCAGCTTCAAGCTTTAATACAGAATACATCCAAATCTTATATAGATAAAAATGATAAAAAATAAAAAAAGTAAAAAATTATTCACTATCCGACTCAAAAATAGTCTCTACTTCGGAGACGGAGGTAGCAGCTGACGAAACCGTAGCATTATTTCGTCAGGATTTTTGGCCCATGCAGCGACAAGATCCTATGCAAGTCAATTTGTTTTTTCTTACAACCACACCGCCTTGCTGTACAATCTGAAATACAAGCACAGTCATTAAGAAAAAAAGCATTTTGATATTATTATTATTATGTTTGCATACCTTTTTTACATTGACACGTTGTTAAGAATGATGTCATTTTGGGAAAACTTGGTAATGTTTGGAAGACTGCAATGATTTGATTGTCGGCTAACTTCCATCCGAATTCTGTGTAGTCTGGTAAGTCCTGGACAGATCGTAGACTATTTAACCAAATGTAGGTTTGATAATATGCACGAAGGCAATGTTGATAAAGGCTGTCTTCTGTTGGGGGGAGTTTATCTAAAGTTTTAGAAGCAGCTAATAAACCTCGCAGAAGATTTATAGAAGTTATATTTTCGTTTGCCGTATAAAGTTTCAGGACAAAATTGTGAACATTTGAGAAAACTGTTTTGTTCCATGTCTCTCCAAAATTTTCCAGAAGATAATGATAAGTTCCAACAAGTTTTTTCCCCAAAACCTGCAAATTGACTGCTTGTATCGCACCCTGTCAGTGCATGAAAAGCTGGGAGGTTTTTAATCAGGCGTTGGTCTAAATTGATTTTGTGTATGGGAATGAACCGAACACTGCCTTTTTTACCAACCTTCATCCACATTTCAGGAATTAAATGTTCTTTGAAATGTACCAGTAGTCATTCAATGATACATTTCTTATACCCAGCTTTTTTTGCTGACAGAATGTACAGTAAAATTCTTGTATCTGCTTCCTCCTGATTTGATATCAATAGGATATCCAAGAAAAAATTACTTTTATATTGGTGAACATCAGAGAATCCACCACTTGTTACAAACGCTATATTCTCTTCCGCTGAATGTTTTAATGCCTCATTTGACAGAAAATTGGTCAATTGTTTTTTTTTAAATGTTGAATTGATGAACATATTCCACTGATTAGGCAATGGAACGCTTCCAGTATCGATTATTTTATTTATTGAATCTGTGCCACCTCTCTTCATTCGAGTTGCATTTTTGATTGAATATTCTTCATAATGATCGAATACTAGGTCTATACGTTGTGATTTTATGTCACGCTTGAAGATTATTTTTGAGAATATTTTAGAATAATCGCCAAATGTTCTTGAATTTAATGGCTTACCTAGTTTCTGAACTACAGACATGCCATCAAATATGTGACAAATTTTTTCACAGCTACTGCTGTTTAAAGTACTACTACTTCTCTCTTCTGTACTGTAGCTTTCGATTATTTCCCCTAAAGCACTTTTATTTGAGGGTGTAGCTAACATACCATTTGCAGCAAGCGACATGGGATATGTTGTTAGCTCATGTTTGAAAATTTCCTGGTAATCTATATTTCTTCCCATTTCTTTTGCCGCAAGTAGGTAACCGCTGTACAATTTCTTGACCCTGCATGCGACTCTTGCTTTTCTGTTTGTTTTCAGTTTTTGACTTCTCCAATTGTAATTTATTCAAATTGTTTTTTTTTTTATTGGTTTTTAAAAGTCGTCGGTATCAATAATGTTGATAAAATTTATCAAATCTTCCTCCCCAATTTTGCTTGCATTTAGAAGTGATCGTTCCATTGTTTTACTGAAAATAGTATTTATGGATATGTATAATAAAAAATTATCTTCATTGTGAGAAAATACCTGGAATAAATTTAATTGATCCTGTATATTTACCTATTATTTACAAGAAATAACGTTTCATGGATATTAAACAGAGCCATAATATTTTAAAATAATATTACTTGCCGCGCTTTATTATGCACCTATCCTGGCGTATTACGAGGATAAGGGGAAGTGCAGGGTGAGGGAGGGTGATGCGGCAGTCGGACCGCTGGCCGACAGTTGGAGCGAGAACTCGAGCGTCTTAATTACGCATCGCTTTACATTTAATAACTTTTCTCATTAATTATTAGGTGTAAAATTATGAAAGTAAGACCATATTAATCACAAATAATAGAGCAATAATTATTTATAAGACCATTTTTCGATCAGAGCTACCGCTTTTGAGATAATGGTTGATAAACAGCCGAAGTATTAAAATTGAATTAATTTTTCAGCCACTTCGAACGGAGATATCGCTTCTTGAAGACCGCCTGGCTCCATAAGAGCCAACGCTTTTCGAGATCTGTTTTCATTTTTTTATAGGCAAACGGCTACAAAATATGAAGTGGAAAAAATACCAAAAATTCGCATCAGTTCTATACTATCGATTTATAGAAAAAACTCGAAAATTTTGGATAGTGCCCTTTTGCACAGGACGATTACTGGACGAATTTTTTTGGGGTATATTAATGACATAAGCTTCCATTTGCCACAGGTCGTAGCTTTTAGTCTTGAAAGGCCCACACATTTCATTTTTAAGCGACTTTCGAAGCTCTGAGCACTCTACTATTAAGAAACTTCCACTTCACAACTTTTAAATTATAGAAAACTTCCGCTTTATTACTGCTGGCGAGAATCGAAATGCTCTTGATTGAAATGGATATGGTATGGATGGAAAGAGAGGAGAGGAGAGGGAGCTGAATGCTGACTTAAGCCACAAAACAGCTACTCTTGAGAGCAGGCGCAGAGTTTAAAGCACAGAACAACAAACTAAAAATCTACGATTATTAAACTTATCAGAAAGGATTAATAAGAACGAGTGTCGTGACTAATTGAACGATACGGACGTGCTTAATTATTATTACTCGGGCGAATGAGGAATAACAACATTACACTTTCATATTATATCGTTCCAGGATGAAATATGATATTCATTTCTGAATTTAATGTTTAAGCTGACTATGCTGATTCGATGGAAATTGCTGCCAGACCAGTACCCTCATAATACTAATGATTG
This sequence comes from Malachius bipustulatus, assembly GCA_910589415.1. Classification (NCBI taxonomy): domain Eukaryota; kingdom Metazoa; phylum Arthropoda; class Insecta; order Coleoptera; family Melyridae; genus Malachius; species Malachius bipustulatus. Next base: position 30,395,704 of record OU342637.1, read on the forward strand.
TTAAACAAAATGCTATTTTAGCAAAAAGAAATGATGAGAGACTATAAAATAGTCTACGGGAACGGGATGAGATCAGGCTTACTGATGATAAAGTTTCTTAAATATTATACAGGATGGTCTTGCTTATCCTAGATTCGTGGGTACCTATAGGTAGGTTAGTTCCACATAATGAATTCAATCAACAACCTTCAGAAGATTATACAGGTGTCCAGTGTAAATGGCAGTAGGTACCTATATGGAGAATCTAGGAAGTGGTAAAAGATGATAGTTTCGATTAAATTAGAGAAAAGTTGCACGATTTCGTGCTTATTAAGAATCTGAAAAAAAGGAATATTGTGCTCAAGTAAATCAGACATTTGCCATTAAAATAAAAAAAGGGTTAAGCCATGTATATCGATCTTGTTAATAACAGAGGTTCGGATTAATTATTTTGATTTTCCATGCACGTTTTAGTTTTTGCAATTTTATGATGATAATTAATTGACAGTATTTCTTAAAACTCAGTTTGAGGGTATCCTTTCTTATTTTCAGGGTCCCAGAAATATACCCTGCCCATTCCTACGTGTACCGAATATCCTAGTATAATGGAAGACGTATCAATTTCAAATTTAACGTATGAGCCTTTGGGTCAATTTGACCTAATTTTTCTAATCTTCCAGAATTGACTCCTGAGTTTTGGCGTTGATCTTTTGATTCTCTTCGATATATTTATTGCGTCATGTTCCTGTGTATATACGGATATGGACTATAAACATAAAATTCACGCAACTGTGGAACCGTTTCTTCTTCAACTATATACCTACAAGAATACACTTTTCCTCGAAAAGGGACAACTTCTTTACTGCCTCGATTAAAACCCATCTCTTTGAATTTACGTTGACGCAGGTGACTCGAACGCATTTCTGTTGGGTGAGCTAGAATTCATCGAAGAGTGGAATTGGTTCATCATTTTCGGCGGCATCTATGACGCTGGTTAAATTTTTTCGGAGCCCAAGAGCAAACTGAACTGAAAATTCCGGCGTAGGAGCACCTGGACCGATAATTGCCATTTTCAGCTTTTCTCAGTTTCAACTTATTCATTATAAAAAAAAATAACTTTTGTTGACGTCAAGTTATTTTTGATTAATTGACTATTAAACGCTAGATGGCACTTCATTTTGTCACCGCTTTTTGAGCTAAGTTTCCTAAGAATCTGTCAATTTAATTAATTTAACTGGACTTAAATAATAATTGTAATGTTTATGATTTTTTGTCAATAAACTCGGTCATTATTTACATCCGCGGCTCCTACAGTTTCACTATGGCACCTATACAGGGTGATCCCGAAATGGCGGACACGGACAGCACCACAGCATCCATTGTGGATTAAAGATTCTAAGTTTTATTTACTGTTTTCTCCAGTATGGCTCCCTTAAGAAGATATGACCACTTTTGTAGAAAATAAAGTCACAACACTGCACTGGATATCATTCTTCAGGCAGAAAAATAATGTGTAGGTCTAACAATACCCAGATAGATGTTACCATAGAAACATATGAAATAGAAACACAACAAAGCTTAAAACATAAATCGTTGCTCGGATACACATTCGATTAATATTTTTCAAAATCTCGAATTCGAACAACGATGCCATATTGAAAAAATTTGTTGAACACAGGGAATAGGTAAACTTTGAATGCCTGTAATTCCGTTCCCGACAATAAAAATAATAAAAAGCAAACACTATCGTTATAGTTATGTGAAACCATGTGTTTTGCCAGTGGAGGTTGTTTAAATTTGACCGCCATTTCGATTTAAAGTTTAGAAAAAGGACACCCTATATCTCGGTAACGAAGCCGAGGAACCCATTTTTGTTTTAAATTTACAGTCTTTCTGAATATCCTCTACAACACCCTGTATTCCGTGTCCGCCATTTCGGGATCAGCCTGTATAGGGGTGGAGGACATACGTATAGTAACACCAGGAAGGTATTAATTTGCTTTGCAAATGAAAGATAAGCGAACAAAAGGGCATCAAAAGAAGGTCTTCCTGAGTGCGGGCCTGTATAGAACAGCGAAAATCACAATAAACATGCAAGGTCAGAGTGTCGAGTGGACGGCGGAAACTCGTAATATCAACACAGTAGGTATGCCATTATTAACTTTTTTAACATTTCTAAAAAAAATTTATTAAAAAAAAAACATTTCACTTTAAGAAATGTTAAAAAAGATAATAATGGCACTGTTACGAAAAGTAAATGAAATAAGACTTTGCAAAAGTCTTTGAAAATGTTAACCGTAACTGCAAAAGGAAATAGAAGTTCAATAATATGCATATTTTGACCCAGAATTTCTAACTTTGATGACCTCGTGTGGCACACCGTGAAGAGGTTTAGAGCATTATTGCATCGAGATTTTTTACTCAAAATAGTCCAAGGAAGGTCGCCACGTGTAGCTTTTACACTCATACCTGGACACCTTGTATTAAGGGAGTGAATTGTAGAAGGGCTAACAAATATTTCCATTTGGAGTGGCTTTGAAGGGGATGTTTTGACCGTTTTTTTCTAAGAAAAAACAAATCTTATTTGCGTCATGACTCGGTCAGTTTTTATGCTATTTTATGCTAGGACTTTTCAGAAAAAATAAAAATGAAGGTCTTTTTAATCACTAGCACTATCAAAAACTTTCTATAAGTTTTTATCAAAAAATACATATTTTTTTTATAATTTATTGAGATTGAATGTTTCGATTTTTACTCCAAAAGCAAAAGTTGGCTTTCAATAAGCCATTAGGTACTCAGTTAATAATAGGTTTGGAGCAACCATAGGCAAAACATCTCTCTTTGTTTTTTATTAAAATTAAGAAAAAAAAAGATATTTCTTCAAAATTTCAACCCCATACCTAGTGTGTGATAAAATTTAAATAATTAATTCCTTTCTTGAATAATGAAAAAACAAAAAAAAGGTATTCCAAAAACACATGTCGCTATAATAGGAGAAATGATACGCCGACGTCACAAAAATACCGAATATTAAAATGTAATTAAGGGTGAATGGTGGTGTTGGTGTTGGTGTTAATGGTGCTGGTGCTATTATTGCAAACGAGTCATAATATCTTCTTCTCGTTTTCTTTCTTTTGTTCAATTTGACAAATGAACCGTTATGTAGGCAACGTTGCCATATTTGCTAGAGCCGTTTTCAGAAAGACACGTTTTTATTTTATTATAATTATTTTACCAAATAATATCATTTGTATTAGTAGCGAAGGATATTTTAATTTTATTAATGAATTAAAAACAAGCTCCGTTTTCCATAACGATTTGGTTTCATTTCGATTAATATTATTAGTGAAAACAAAATTTGAAAAGTTCAAACTGGCAACATTGCTTCAATGCTAAGCCCTTAATCATTCTTCCTGAGAACTTTGTATCTGCCTAATAGCTATAATTATGAAGTTTAGCAACCTATTTAAGGTAATAACTTTCTCTACCTCTCTAGCATCTTCCTATTTCGTTCCAGACGTTCATCGAGAGTATTTCGTTGGAATTTTAAAGTCGAAGTTGAAGTTGAAGTTGAAGTGCAGTGCAGTTCTTTTAATTCTAATCGCAAGATTCGCAAGCAAGATGTGTAGCAATATCAACAAAAGTGAGTTTTTAAAAATTTTATTTTTTTATGTTATTTATTATTTAATTTGAGCTGATTATTTTATTATTTTACTCAATTGTTATTTTATTTATAATATTTTATTTGGCGTGGTAGCCAGCAACGTTTTGGCTTTCGGTTGCTGTGCTGATGATGGAGGCATCCCAAATATTATATTTTTTATTCAAACTTGTCAATAATATAATTATTTTATATGAAAGTGAGATGGTCCCCAGATAGGTAGGTGGGTAGAAACGAATTATGACGTCACCGAGCACGTGTTAGTTTTCGCCCTTCCATCTTTCTTTTGCGTCCAACGTTGCCACGTTGTGATACTTTTAATAAATTACTCCTCCCATTACCGTCCGTAATCGCACGTAATTGCAATTTAATACCTTTTTAAATACTTTTAACTGTTAGTAGGGGTAGGTATTCTAGAAAAGTGCAGGCTAATGGTTTAAGTAATATTTGTATAAACTCTTTTTGTCCTCCCTTAAAATTTACTACCCCTACGGCTTTTCCTTTATCTTCTATATTATAGTTAAATTTTGTTTTTTAACTTTCTTGAATTTTCATGGGGAAAAAACTAACCTGACCAATGACCTGACTTAGTAGGGGGGACGGGCTAGTAGAGGGGAATTCTAGTCGCTAAAGCGCAACCTTGCCTCTTCAATGTCAAAAAAATCGAAACAAATTTTTTTTGAATTTTGTGAAAAATTCCATTTTTTTCTATTTTTTTTAGTAAAAAGTCAAATTCGACAGTTGAAACCAGTCACACCACTTTGTCATTTGGTGTAATTTTTTGAGTGAAACTTATCAGCATAATTTTTTTTCTTAAACGATTAAAAAATTCCCATAGAAGTTTAATTTAAACTTTATTGTCGTAAAATAAGTACAGTATGCAACATGTTTTTCAACTCTTTGAGCTTATTGAGCGTTCATTTTTTTGTTACTATTACTATTTTAATTATTCCTATTATTGCTGTCCAATAATAAATAATTATTTTGATGATGTTCTCTAACTTCATTTCCCCTTTCAACTTATTACTATTTTTTGTTTTTTTGCTCAAATTGGATTAGGTATCTGACGACAACGTTAATCGAACGCATGCTCAGAATACAATAAAATAACGCTTATACATAGCTGCTCTATTCACTGATGATGAACTTTTATTTTGGCCGAAAGTGGTTGTCATTGCGATTTATACCTACAGGATGTCCCAGAATAACTAATCATTATTTTCAGGCGTGATAGGGGATATAAAAATAATTATTTTCTTCTATAATAATTTATATAAAAATTTAGTTTTCGAGATACTGCGGATGTCAAGATAAAAAAAAAACGTTTTTTATTAATATCTTAAAGATCTTTCCTCCGATTTTTGTGAAATTCGGCAGCGTTGTTCGTTGTGATAATACTCAAAGTTACTACATGAAAATTATGCATGAGTTCTGGTGGGGTCTCGAAGAATAATATTGAACAAAAAGTGTACGCCACTGACTTATTTACAAACTTTTAATTTTTTTTCCTGGTTAAGCAACTAAAAATACAACTTTTTTGTCTCTTGATATTTTTTCGCAACTTACTTCGTTTTTGAGAAAAAAAATTAAAATCGTTTCAAGGCATGTCGAAAAATTGAGATTATTCGTTTCATTCTAACGAATATTATTGCAAAAAAATCCATTCACTTATTTACAAGTTTTGTAATTTTTTCTGGTTAAGCAGCTAAAAATACAACTTTTTTGTCTCTTGATATTTTTTCGCAACTTACTTCGTTTTTGAGAAAAAAAATTAAAATCGTTTCAAGGCATGTCGAAAAATTGAGATTATTCGTTTCATTCTAACGAATATTATTGCAAAAAAAATCCATTCACTTATTTACAAGTTTTGTAATTTTTTCTGGTTAAGCAGCTAAAAATACAACTTTTTTGTCTCTTGATATTTTTTCGCAACTTACTTCGTTTTTGAGAAAAAAAATTAAAATCGTTTCAAGGCATGTCGAAAAATTGAGATTATTCGTTTCATTCTAACGAATATTATTGCAAAAAAATCCATTCACTTATTTACAAGTTTTGTAATTTTTTCTGGTTAAGCAGCTAAAAATACAACTTTTTTGTCTCTTGATATTTTTTCGCAACTTACTTCGTTTTTGAGAAAAAAAATTAAAATCGTTTCAAGGCATGTCGAAAAATTGAGATTATTCGTTTCATTCTAACGAATATTATTGCAAAAAAAAATCCATTCACTTATTTACAAGTTTTGTAATTTTTTCTGGTTAAGCAGCTAAAAATACCAATTTTTTGTCTCCTGATATTTTTTCGCAACTTACTTCGTTTTTGAGAAAAAAAATTAAAATCGTTTCAAGGCATGTCGAAAAATTGAGATTATTCGTTTCATTCTAACGAATATTATTGCAAAAAAAAATCCATTCACTTATTTACAAGTTTTGTAATTTTTTCTGGTTAAGCAGCTAAAAATACAACTTTTTTGTCTATTGATATTTTTTCGTAGCTTACTTCGTTTTTGACAAAAAAAATTAAAGCCGTTTCAATGTGCGAAGTACCCTGTTTTTCATGCTTAGAAATAATTATTGTGTTCGCAATTATTTTATAGTTGTTAATAAAACTAAAATGTTGGCCTAGTTTCTTATTGCTTAAAATCTTTTTCGATTCCCTAATTGCTGAGGAACTATTTTCATCAAATTTCGACATTAATTCCTGAATTTCATTTAAATGGTTGAAATAAAATAAAGCAGCCTCGAGCCATGTGCCCCATCGTGTAATTATAGGCCTAGGAGGTAAATAACACTTTCAAAAGGGTACAACAGTTAAATAAATATTTTTTTTTTCTAGTATATCGGCCAATAATTATTGTCAAAATAGTATTTTATGTGGCACAAAAACCAAAATATGCAAGTTTTCTAAAAAAATGCATTTCGTGCGAAAAATGCATAAAAAATGCAAAATAAGTCAATGTTATAATGACATTCATAACTGTCAAACTTGACATAAAAAAATTACAAAATGCAGCATTATTGTTAAAAATATGGACAGAAAAGGTTGCCTGTATTTTTTACAATTTTTCGCCTTTTAACAGTTTTATTTCTTCTTATTTCGATTAACAAATATAACTTTTGATACCGAATATCATAGAAAAATTAAGAAACCACAAGGCAAGTAATATGACATTATATTGATGTATGTAATTAAAAAAATTTCAATTATGAAAGAATTTTCTGATTATTATTAATTTTTGTTTCCATGTTTTTTTTTATACCAAGCGGCAAAAAAAAACAATATGGCGGCTATAAGAAAAACAAAAATTGGCTATTGAATATTCTGTGATACAACTTTTGATGAAAACTACAAAAAGGAAAACGTACAAAAAATTATTTAACAATTTCCAACAAGAAAAAAAATATGACTAAAATGAGAAAACTTAAAAAAAAAAGTTAATTAGAATTTCTTTGATTTAACAGCTTAGGTAGGTGATTTCGCTAGTTAGGCAACCCATGTGCGATTTGTCAATCTACATTTCTATAACATTTGATCTTCGTCATAATCAAATCAAATAACTTATGAGGGTGTATTTATTTTTTTAATATACTATGTATAGGTAGGTACCGGTTTTTATTTAAATATACTGTATATTAAGTGAATTTTTGCGTTTTTTAATTCTTGATGGGATTAAAATTCATAATTTGGAGAAACAGTTGTTTTTGAACAAAGCCGCCACCCCTCCCCCCCTCACTACATAATTTTTTTATTTCCCATTTTTTATCTCTAACCTCTGCCATTTTGATGGTCATATTTTTTTAAATAGCAATCAACCGCTTTTTTGATTGCTGAATGTGATAAAAAGGACTTTTCTGAGTATAATACATCGCCTTGGAAATTTGATTAATAACTGGACAGTTTTCAACAGGATATGTATAAGTATATGTATTGACCTAGAAGAAAACTCTCTCCCCCCCTCAATGCGAGAAACTCAAACCGAATGTTTTCAGCAAGTAAGAAAAAATATATAGTATTAATAATAATAATAATAATACATGATAATAATAATAAAAAATAATAATAAAGAATGAGGCTTAATTGAATGGCCAGTCAGACCAGAATGGGTGGGGGGACGGAAAAACGGTTAAAATTTACATTTAGCATATGTCAAATAAAAAAGTTAAACTAAGTATGACAAGCATTCTTTTCTTTCTTCAAGCAATTTTTTTTTCTCCGAGTCGTCAATTTCGTTCTTTAAGAGACGTACACCGCTGCATAAACTTTTGTGTATTTAAAATCTGGGTGTATTTGATAAGAGGAACTTAACGGACTTTTCTTTTATTTTCCAGACGATTCCAGAATGGCCATGGTTCCATACAGCTCCAAAATGGTAATTATAATTTTATTTTCATTAGTACGTAACTTGGTATAGTGTCAGGTTGGGACTATTGAAGATTTTTTTGATTGTTTGTTTCTTTGTTAATTCGCCTATTTAACGAAGTTCATATACAAAGTGAAGAAAAAAGGTCCCGGGTGCCTTAGTTCTTTAGGATGCAGAACACTTTCCCACCGTTCCATAATACCATCAATAAGTTCATTAAGAATTAGTACCCGAATCAGAACTAATAACTTATATTGACGCTAGCAAAAGTATAATTGCGCATGTTCTGATTAATTTTTTCTTTCAGAGGGAAACAACTGTTGAATCCTCTGGATCATTGAAGATGGCAATTATTGGCACAGGTGCTCCCACGCCGGAATTTTCATATAATTTTTTTCTAAACCTGCAACACGCTTTAACCAGTGCCATGAACGACGCTTTTAAAGATTTCCAGTTTCCAGTCTTCGATAGAATGGAGCTCTCCGAGCAGAAATACATCAGGGTCACCTGCGGTAATCAATTTTCGAAGCGGTGGTTGACTGATGCAGTGAAAAAGTTGTCTCCTTTCGAGGAAACGCTTCTTCTTGCGGTTGAAGAAGAAACCGTTCCACAATTACGTAGCTTTTATGTGTATGTCATTTCTCTATATTTACGCAACAGAAAGGATCCTCTATTGACGAGAATAAAAAGATCAAATCCAAATCTCAATACTGAATTCTGGAAAATTAGAAGATATATGCCGTTTTCCAGCGGCCAAGCTCTAAAAATTAAAATCGATAGTTTGTCAATTCGATTGATAGAAGAAATGGGCTATGAGGTTCACGCAGGAAAGATCAGGGCTTATTTTTGGGACAATAAAAATAAGAAAGGACATCGTGAAGCTCAGTTTTTTGCATGGTTACGTCATTATGAATCATCGTTACTTTTATAAATTTGTTGATGAAATCCTTCCGCAGTGATGAGGGACCTCAAGTCAGTTACAATTTATTGTAAATTTTCAAGACTATTTTACCATATTAATAAATATTTTAAATTTTTATGATTTTTTTCTATTCACATCAGTCTTTGAATGTACCTATTCATTTTCCTATTGTCGACTCAATTTTTTTTTTCAATGATATATAAAAAAAACAATAACTATTATACTTAATTTAAGGTACTAAATATAAATTCCTAATGTGCAGGGTAGGTTGTCTCATTTTTTATGACTCTAAAAATCCCGTGTATGTACACCGATACAGTATACAGTGTGAAAATAGTGAGATTGTTGTAAATTATAACATTTTTCTCTTAGACGCTTGTTGACTCAATTATACATAGAGGGTGTTTAAGTAGTATAAAGAATGTAAGCAAGACTGAAAAAAGTGTAAACTTCATCTTATATTTTTATTTTATTTTTTTTAATACTAACTGTTACTAACTCCAAAAGAATATGCTGACCAGTGGCATACTTGGTAAATGAAGCCAAACTTTTGCTTTGAAAAAAGTATATTAAGTATTAGGTATTCCTAAATCAATAAAGAAAATATGTATTTTTCCTACAACCATTTGCGAAAATGACAAATGTCACCACTCACCATAGAGCTGAAAAGTAAAATATCACACTAGACTGATATGTATAATATACTTACTATGTGTATTAAGTAGCTGTCATTCGGTTAGTTGGTCTCCTTAGGTTAGGCAGCCCATTATACACCAATGTATATGATTTTCGGATGTATGGGCTGAAAGAAATGTTTCAATAAACATCAGTGTATAAGTAGAGTCAACTTTCTGCTACTTTGATCTCTATAGTGGAATTTTAATAAATACTTCCGCCTACTTTCAATTTCTACAATTCTAAATTGTTGTTATTTTAAGTATTTCTAATTCAATCATTACTTTTCTTTGTAACGTTATCAAATAAAAGTACAACAAAAAGGAGATTGTGCATTAATCTGTGTTCGTAGGAAAAATAATGTACCTATACATACATTACTTTTGTGTGGATAGCGCCGTTTCACACTCGCGTGAAATGAGTCACTTTCCACACAGTAATGTAATATACAGGTTGTCCGTTTTTCCAGTCAACTTTCGGTTTTCTTATGGCCGCCATATTGGATTTTCATGTCGTTATGTATTAAAAAATTAAGGAAACCAAAAATCTATCACATTCAAAGAAAATTTTCAAAATCTTATTTTTATTTTTTCGAAAAAAAATAGGTAACTAACCTTTTTTCAACCGAATGTCATAAATAACAATATAAGTGAAGCAATGTCTCGTCTCGTCATATTGCGACGTCGCCCGACGTCGTTCGGTGATAAAATTTTCTTTTTTTTTTTAAATAAGAAAAAAAATTTTAAGAAATTTTTTTTGAATGTGATTGATTTTTGGTTTCCTTAATTTTTTTAATACAGAATGACATGAAAATCCAATATGGCGGCCATAAGGAAAACGAAAGGTGACTGTGAAAACTCTCGGAAATATCCTGATTTTTTTTTCAGGTTATTACTCGGCATAAAAATACGCAACTTTGCCCCAATTTGACCGACTTCGACAGCCTGTATACTATTACCGGTACATTTCGAGGTAGGTACATTTGTATACCTACCTACAGGTGTCAGGGTGCAAAATAACTTTTCTTGGAAATCCGAACAATACATTAGACACAAAAAAGGTTTGTCCTACTTTCCGAGATATCGCAGAAAGTGCCACAAAAACACCCCCTCCCTCCCTCTATTTTCTATCCTGGCGAACCAAAATTTCTTAAAATTTTAATCGCAACCCATTTCTCCTGGAAACTATTACTGTTCCAATTTTTTCCCACCACTCAATAAAAATTGCTGAAAACTTCGAAACTCTTCCAATTTTAAATCTCCAAATTAATTACGAAAAAACTCCGAATAATAATAATGTTACTTAAATTTGATATGATATAAAATCAATAATAATATAACAATAATAATTGTGACAATTAATTTTTAATTGACTTATTAATCATTAAAAGGGAAGAACGTTACACCAACTCTTAACAAAAATCAATATTTTTACGTTTTTTTTTTAATTTTTTTTAAAGGATCCTATAAAGAGATAAAATAAGTTAAATTAGGAAGGGGAGGGGGGTGTTAAGAGACGTCTCCACCACCACTAAGGTAAGTACCTATACATATACGAGACTGATTCTGAATGATCCTTTTTTTATTTTTATTTTTTATTCGATTTTTTTATTCGAGGGATGTTTAATATACAGGTGTCTTGTAGGTGGCGGAAAAACTCTTCAATACGTTTTTGAGGGGTCATCAAGGAGTCACAAAAAAATTGTAAAAAAATCAAAAATTGACCGAGATATGAAGAGGTAAAGTTGAGAATTCAACTTCTTCAATATTTTTAAAAATTGATTTTCTCAAAATCAAATTGGAAATTAGGATCTCTTGTTTCAAAATATGCAAATGAAAATTGTTTTTCAAAAGCACTTTTTAATGGGTAAAATATATAAAAAAAGACATGGGTCGTTGGAGTTTTAATTTTGGAGATACAGGGTGTTAAAGTTCTTCGAAAAATTTTCTAATTTTTTAATATCTACAAATTGGCTGATCAGAATTACTCCAAATTTTTTCCAGTTCTTGCACAAATTAAAGTACATGATTTAATACTCCCAATGAAAAATTCTTCAATCTAGCAGCGAAGATCTGGCTGTGTTGTTACCTTTTCTATTAAATAATTTCCACGCCATTGACTTTAATGCAAATTTGTTATTTTTCGCAGATAGGTACTTACCTCATTTTGTTTACTTGGGCTTGGGTATGTGTCTGTTCTTTTTTTCATCGTAAAATAAGGAGGTAATTCATCATGTGCATGTTTAATTCACGGTGTATAGAATAAAACTGAAAAGATAAAAATTTAAATAATTATTGTTCAATAATCGCCGTTCCTATAATAAGTGGAAATGATACGCCACTGGATACCAAACTGATCAGGGTGAACGGTGGTGACTGGTGGTGGTAGGTCATAATATCTCTCTTCTTTTCTTCTTCTCTTTTCTTCTTCTTCTCTCTTTCTCCTGTACTTTCTCTCTGTACCGTAATGGGATAGTAATGTGTTGCATACTATTCAACTTATCCTAAGAACCGTTTTGTAGACAACGTTGCCATATTTGTAGAGCTTTTACAGAAGGACACGTTTTTATTTTATTAAACATTATCGATGTTATTGAATTCATTGTAGTAGCAGAGAGGGATATTTAATTTAATAAGAAACAAATTTAGTTTTCCATTCAATATTATTATTAATCAATATTAGTGAAAATAAAATATGTATGAAAATAAGTAACAAACTGACAACAATGTTTCAATGCTAAGCCCTTAATGCTTTCTGAGAACTTGCGTTTCGCGTTTCCAGCAATACCATCCAAAGCGGGAGTTTCGTTTTTCGTTTCATTCCACAAAGTTCAAAAAGTCAAAGTTAATAGTTCTAATTGCACGATGTGTAATAGAAGAGGTGAGTTTTTATCAATCTTTTTTATAATTTATTCATGTTTTGTCTTATTTGAGCCGATTAATTAACGAATTTGAAACAGGAGCGGACATTTTTAATTTAATTTTGTAACAACGCGTCATTTCAGGACTGTATAACAAAAAGTCTGGCTAATTATTGTAACTGAAGGGGACATCCAATTTCTTTGTATTTTTTTTACAAGACTCGAAAATTATTTTATATAAATGGTGATATAAATGGGTAATATAAGAATAATTATATCACCGGAGCACGTTTTGGCTTTAGCCTTTGTAGCCCTTTTGTCTTCCTTTGGCGTCCCTATGTTGCCAAGTTGTGAATTCTTTGTTATAAATTACTTTTCCCATTACCGTAATCGCTCCTATAAAGGAGTGGGGTAGGTATGAAAGTGGATGCAGACTATGTAAAATTTTCAGCGAACTTTTTTGGCCTCAATAATAAAAAGGAACTGTCATTTCTTTTTTTTTTACTAAATAAAAGAAAAAATATAGAAATATTAGGAAATAGGAAATAGAGAAGCTGCCGTATGCCACTGTTCAATGGTTCGGCCTCGCAGTTTTTGCGTGGACCGTCTCGCCGTATCAAATAAAAAATCTCTCGCGTATACAACCCCCGGAAGCTTATTAAGAAAAAAAAAAACCCTAGCATAACATGAATATAGAAAAACATTAATTAAGTACCAAATTTATAAAAAATTTATAGGTAGGAATTTTTTATAATCTTGTCCCCCCCCCCCCCCCGAATTTATAGAAGTGTGATATGAAGATGAAAGACCCGAAACGAGTCAATTGTATAATTCAATATACTTTCTATTGATGTAATAAAAATATATACAAAGTGTTCCTTGGTGCAGAAATGACATTGTTTTTTTATTACCTTAATTTACTGTAATTAAACGGACAGCTGTATATTATTACATTATTACATTGTGAGATTGTTTGAGAAAATACAGTAATATTGGTTTTCACAGCTCTACGGGGTGATGAAAAATTTGATTATGTTGAAAAAATTACGAAAATGTTTATTTACAGTAGTTACTACTGTAACTATAATATAGTCTCAAGATGAATTAACGTGGCGGAAAAAAATGTATACGAGATATATAAAAAAAATTAAACAGCTTGGCATAAAAACGTCGCATTGCTGGTGGGACAGGTTTTCCCGATTTCCTTCATTTTTTGCGGGAAGATGCGCATCGAAATGACGATCGACATTATGTGAAAATCGAGCCGACATGACGTAATCATTTTGAGAAAAAAATAAATAACAAAAAAAATTCAGTTTTTACGTAAACTGTTCAAGGGGTGATTTCGAATTTTTTTATGAGAGACCGTCCTTGAAGCGGTACAGCGTATTCCGGAAAAACCAGCCCCTAATACGGTGTGAATTAAAAAATAATAATAATAAAAGCTCCGAAAAATCGCATTTTTTTCATAGAAAGGTCGCGTGCTGGTGGGCCGGTTTTCACCGGTTTTCAAAGAAATCAGGAAAACCGGTCCCACCAGCAACACGAATTTTTTATAAAAAAATGTGATTTTTAGGAGTGAAAATACCAACCGTGTTAGGGGCTGTCTTTTCCGGAATACGATGTATCGCTTCAAAGACCGTCTCTCATAAAAAAAATTCGAAAATCGCTTCTCACCCCTTGAACAGTTTACGCAAAAAACTGAAATTTTTTCGGCTTTTAATTTTTTTCTCAAAATGATGACGTCATGTCGGCTTGATTTCCACATAAGTCGATCATTATGTCGATGTACATCTTCCCTGGAAAAATGAAGGAAATCGGGAATACTAGACCCACCAGCAACGCGACTTTTTTGATGTCAAGTTATGCATTTTTTCTGATATAATTATTATTTCCTATACGTTTTTTTGCGCCAAGTCAATTCATTAATGACACATTGATACATGAATCTTGATACTATAAGTATTATAGTAATTACTATAAGTAAATATTTCCGTAATTTGTGACGATAATTTAGAAATAGTACATGAGATAAGAACAGAGACAAGCCCGAACGTGTGTGGAGCGCTGAGGCGCTCACTTCACGGCAATATGATGGGATCTTTTTTCCAATAATCGAAGAGACGCCAACAGATCGATATATCTTTAATATCGCGACTTAAGTCGCAATTGCTAATTTTTGAACGCACATCCTGTATAAACCTATGACAAACATGCAATAAAGTCATTTTCGAATTTCGGAAGTCAATGGCGGTAGAATTTTTTTGATGCAGATTTGTCCCCCCCCTTCCCATCACCAGAGATGTTTAAAATGAAAAATTATTGCACATTATCCCCGGGCGGTGTCCGTCATCTCGAATTTAGAGGGTGAGTTTGTTTTTCATCATTATCTCAGTAGTTTTTGATTTTTGGGAAAACAGACCCATAAGCAAACTTGTGTGGAATTTAATTCTCTACATTTTATGTCATTATAGTTTTCTTGATATTCTTGTTTTTTTATAGCAAATATTACGCATAAGCTCAGCGAAGGGGCTGAAATGTGATTTTTTCACTTTTTCACTATTTTTCTCGCAAAATATGTTCCATATGTTCCATGGAAAATTGTTCCCTTATACAATTTACAGCAAATTTCATCGCGCAATTGCCTTTTTTTCGTTCGGGAAAGCGACAAAGTTCGGTAAATCGTCAAACACCAGATCGAATCACTCGATTTTGATCTGAATTTTTGGGGGTAAGGCCATGGAGGCATCGGATGAAAAAGTATCAGGCAATAATTTGATATTTTTTCACACAAAATAATAATCCGCGACAATAAATTGCAGTTAATATTCAAAATTTCACAGTCAGGGGGGTGATTTTTGTACTCAAACTATTACCCTTTCAAACCAATTTTTTTTTAACACTGGTAGTCAGAAATAATCAACCGGGGGGGAGGGGATGAAAATGGATCACCCTGTAGAAAAGAGTAAATTTTTTGTTCACCATAATCTCAGTGGGTTTATTTCTCAGACTAATTAGTCTAAGGTTTATTTGATTAGGAAAATATTATGAGAGTTACTAATTGTGAAGAGAAAGAACTTACAAAAATGTGAAGTGTGAAAAACAAATTCATCCCCTAAAACCAAAATGGCGCCTTTTCCACAAGGAGTAGGAGGTCGCATTTTTGTCCACAGCACCCACACAAAATTCCGTTTTTTTCTGTTTCTGTCAAAATGTCAAAATTCCGTTCATTGCTTAATCAAATCCTTTATAAGTTCACGATTTACCGAACTTTGACGCGTTCTCGAACGAAAAAAATATGTTATTCATAATTATTTGCAAAGGAACAATTTTCACATTAGAAATGGCGCCTTTTTTCCGAGGAATATAAAGAAAAACTGAGAAAATTGGATTAAAAAAACACCCCTTCGCTGGAGCTCATTATCCGTAATGTTTGTTAGAAACAACAAGAACATCAAAAAACTATGATCACAAAAATGTAGAGAATCAAACTCACCTCCTAAATTCAAGATGGCGGCCAACGCCTGGGGGTAATGTGTAATCATTTAGCACTTTAAGCCTCTCGGAGGAGGGGGGAATACAATTGCATAAAAAAATTTCTATCGGCAATTATTAACTTTTGGGTTTCCTTTTTTTTCATCTAAAATGATTGGGCTACTCAGGGCGAATTACTTTATCCCGCGGCAATCCGCATCAACACCCTTACTTACCCTTTTTTTTTGGTGTTTCAGAATCCTTCACACTCGCACTACCCAGCTGCGAAATATCGGTAATTATAATTTTCATTAACTTAAGTATTTTGGTGGTGGGTGTCAAGTTACGACACTTGAATTTTTTTGGTTATTTGCAATTATTATTGTTTAAGCTAACAGAGTAGCGACTAAGGTCCTCGGTGGTGGCTTGATTAATCAAACACCACTTGACGTTTACAAAAGTTAATCTTTATTGTTTTTACCTTTTTTTTTCCAGTTAGATTCTCTGGAGTTGGACTTGCCTTCCTCTGGATCATTAGAAATGGCAATTATTGGTCCAGGTGCTCCCACGCCGGAATTTAAATATCCATTTTTTCTAAGCCTGCAAGAAGCTCTAACCAGCGCTATAGATGATGTTGATGATGGCCCGGTTCCTCTCTTCGATGGAATCGAGCTCACCGAACAGAAGTACATCAGGGTCACCTGCGCTAATCGATATTCAAAAAAATGGTTAATTCGGACAGTGAAGAAGTTATCCCCTTTCGAGGGACAGTCTCTTCTTGCTGTTAAAGAAGAAACGGTTCCACAATTACTTGACTTTTATGTTTTTGTCCCGTATTCAGCTTTACGTAACGTAGACAAACTATTGACGAGAATAAAAAGATCATCATCAAACCTCAGAACCGAATTCTGGAAGATTAGAAAATCGAAAACGTACCCGTTGTCGTACGGCACTTCTCTGAGAATTGAAATGGATACGGTTTCAATTCGATTGGTAGAGGAAATGGGCTATGAGGTACATGTAGGAATGGGCAAGGCTTATTTCTGGGACTACGAAAATAATCGAGGACACTTTGATGCTGAGGTTTTGAGGCAATATATAAATAGAGGTTTACTTTAAAAATTAATAATCTTTTAACGAACTATGAGTTACCTCAAGTCACTTACAATAATTATTTATTGTCACCTATATATGCGTAATTTATTTTATTGATAAATATTTTGTTTGTTTATTCATTAACAGCCATCGGATGTAATTTTTTTATTTTTCTCTTCTATGTCGATATTGTAAATTTTTTTTTTCATGGTAAAAATAAAATCAAATGTAATAAATTATTAATATTTAATTTTATTATGTATACGTTGCCTTTATTCTTAATTAATATACTACTGCTCACATTAATGCGACCATCTTTACCTAAAAAGAGTAGGGTAAACGTCCAGGGAGGGTTTGGAGTTTGGTCACAAGCGGCGATGGGGACATGGTCTTTTTAGGGCTTCAAAACTAAAAATAGAACCTTTATTTAAATTTTTATTTCATTGCATTCTGCTCACGGGATCCGTGATCTAAACTGTGCTGTGTGTTGGTAGATACATTGTACTGAAGAGTCCCAAACAGGACGAAACACGTGTCTACAATTTCCGCCTCTGCTCACAGCACAACATCAATGGATGGCATGTTGTCTGACAACATGTCATTCATCTTTTGTCTAGCAACGCCTAGTAGGGGCTTTACCTACTTCATGCACACCGGGGGGCACTGCACTCATTTTTGGCATGCATTATGGCTGTCTGGGGTGTATCCTATGGCGCAAGCCGAACCCACCGTGCCTTTTATTTTATTTTTATTTTTATTTCATTGCATTCTGCTCACGGGATCCGTGATCTAAACTGTGCTGTGTGTTGGTAGATACATTGTACTGAAGAGTCCCAAACAGGACGAAACACGTGTCTACAATTTCCGCCTCTGCTCACAGCACAACATCAATGGATGGCATGTTGTCTGACAACATGTCATTCATCTTTTGTCTAGCAACGCCTAGTAGGGGCTTTACCTACTTCATGCACACCGGGGGGGCACTGCACTCATTTTTGGCATGCATTATGGCTGTCTGGGGTGTATCCTATGGCGCAAGCCGAACCCACCGTGCCTTTTATTTTATTTTTATTTTTATTTTATTTAAAACGCCTCATTTTTGTCTATCCGTTGCAGTAGAATTTTTCTGAAAATTTTATTAAAAAATAAAAATCCTCTAACCCGCACTTATTGTCTTAATACTCAGACTTAAAAAAATATATAATAAATCCTCGCCGGAGCCAATAATTAAGGAGGGGGTACCACATTTTTGAAACATATTAGGGCGAGCATAGTTAATTTTTAATTGTTTTTATGCCGTAGCACTAATTTAAAATAACTTGAGTGGGGAGGTACCAAACGATTATGATTTAAAAAAATAAAATGACAATTGACTGAATACAAATTTTTCTGTCAAGCTATAGAGCTACAAATTCCAATTTTTTTTTTTCTTTAAATGATCAATAATTCAATTGAAATTACGCTTTATCTATCATAATTAATTATTGTAATTAATTTTTATGAACACTAATTTCCCTGTGAATACTTAATATTAATTGTTTCTTCAACATTTTTCGTTTGATAAATTCTTTTTGTGTTAGGTATTAAATAGCAAAACGGTACTGAAGCCTTTTTTCTCCTCCTTCAGCGGTACTTCCCAATCTTACCATTGTCTCAAAATAAAAAAATCAACACTTATCTTTGAAGAAGGCGGCCATTGACAGGTCTCAAGTATGATCGTCAGATTTGTCAAAAAATAAGACACCTTGCTTGGCCTGTCGAGCAGGCCATATCAAAAATAAAAATTGAAGACTTAAAAAATTAGTATTTACCTAAATTTTTCTTAAACCCAAAACAAAAAATCACGTTTTGTTGAGTTAACCACCTACTGCAGGAGTGAGAACATTCGAGTGAATTAACACCCCTGACTTAGGTGGCCCGTAGTAACTCCCAGAAATAAAAATTTTCCAACTGAAAACCTAACTCAATTCCGGATTTGGGTATCGTTCTCTTTTTTTAATAATAAAAACACAATAACAGGAGTAAAATAAGTATGCTAAAATAGCATCTGCAACAGGTGACTTATTAACACTAACGGCAGCAATAGATAGGCAATAATTTCCATTTATATTTATGTAATAATAATTAATTAATTCTGAAGATATTTCATCCTGGAATGATGCGAAAATGTAACGTGTAAAAGGCGATGTTGAACAAATTGAACAAAGAAGTACATTATTTATTGAAATAAAAAGAAACAATTCGTAGTGGCAGGAAATAACTGAAACATAAAATGATCCGTGGTCATATCTTCTGGGCTAGGTCAGGGTCAGAGTGCCGGATTTCATATTTTAATAACGCAGTGGTCAACTAGTTTGTAGGAAAACGATGCCCCACCTTGGCCGGCTGGTCTTGCGGGGAAGTCCCGCTTGCATGTGAGTGATCACAACGTTCGAGCCAGGCAGCGTTTTTGAACTTTTTGACGTTCTATTTTTAGCTTGAGCAATTAAACGCGTCCGTATCCTGTGTCGTTCAATCAATTTCATTCGTTTTTATTAATTCTTTCAGATAACTTTATTAATCGCAGATACAGATTGTTAGTGTTGGTTTTGTTTTGCGCCTGCTCTGGCTTAAATCGGCATTCAGCATCAGCTCCCACCTCACCTCGCTTTTCCCATTTCATTTTATTTAATTCAATCGAGACTTTTACCGTGAGCGTTTCGAGTTTCCATCAGCAATAATAAAGCGGAATAAGTTTCCTATCATTCATTAAAAGTTGAAGTCGAAGTTAGTTGAAAGTTTGAAAAATCGCACGATGTGTAGTAACAGAAGAGGTGAGCTTTTTTTTATTTATTTGTTTATGTTTTGTGTTATTTGGTTTGGTAAACGATTAATGCGCAAAAATATTATTCACATAAAAAAAATTAACATGTGCTGCCCGCAATGCCTGCCAAATTATACAGTAAAACAAGTACACTATTTTATTGAAAATTATTCTCTCCTCACATTTCCGAATAAAAGGAAGCAATAATTGTTACGAAAACCTGTTTTACCGATTCACACTGTATCTATCTATTTTTTCAAAACCCAAAAAGTAATACATCGTTGTAAAGAGAATTCAAGTAGCTCCCAAGTGATGCACTCGTTCTCTGTTCCCTATGATTATAAACAAGGGGTTCTACTGGCATGAAAACAGCTGCTAAAAAGATAGCTGACAATTTTTGAACACACTGTATGTACTTGTATATTGTATACTTTGAAAATTTGTGTGGTCTATTTCAAGCAACTTATTAACGTCGAAGTGAACAATAAATAATGCCTACAGCAAATTATTGAGACTGAGTTTTTCAATTTGGACATGGGAAATTGTTACCTACTTTTTTAAAAAACCTCCTCTAGAAATTTAGGTAAGTTATGTAGATTCCAATTTTTTCAGGAAAATCATAAATCGAATAACTCGATCTGCCACAATAGGAAAATTTTTAAAAAATTACGGAATATCACCAGAGCCGGTACCCACGAGGTACACCAGAAATGATTTCTTGCAAACAACTACAGGGGCGGGTATTTTGATTAATGTCGAACATCCCCAATAAAATGAAAGGTACACCAAATGAAAAATTAAAAGAAACAGATTTGCCAAAATAGAAAAATTTTGAAAAAATTACAGAAGATCACCAGAAGCGGCACCTACGAGGTACACTAGAAATCATTTCTTGCAAACAATTTTTTCAAAATTATTCTATTTTGGCAAATCGAATTATTCGATCTATGATTTTCCTGAAAAAAATGGAATCTACATATTAGTTAGTACCTAATTTCTAGAGGAGGTTTTTAAAAAAAGTAGGTAATAATTATTTCCCATGTCCATATTGAAAAACTCAGTCTCAATAATTTGCTGTCAGGCATTATTTTTTATTGCTTACTTCGACGTGAATAAGTTGCTTGAAATAAACAACACAAATCAGTAGCTATCAGATAATATTTCAAAGTATACAAGTAGGTACATACAGTGCGTTCAAAAATTGTCAGCTATCTTTTTAGCAGGTGTTTTCACGCCAGTAATTTTTTCTTCTGATTACAACTGTGAAAAAAACAATTATTTTCGCGCCATTTTTTTTCGCGCCGTCGAATGCGATCGATCGGTGCGGGTCTCGTGAATAACACGGCGGCCATTTTGTCTGGGCGGTTTTTCGACATTTACGGGACACCTGTATATTTTTCGAAATTTTTTTCGCCGAATCGCGTTTCCGACGTCGAGACGCTTGTAAAATGGCCGCACGTGTGAGAATCGTTGCGCGCTAACGCGCGGCTCCGCTGTCTTACTTTCGACATCTGTCAGAAATGTCAAATTTGACGTTTCGCGTTTTTTTGCCTCATCTTTCGCGGTCACGGCCTAATGAACTTATGATTTCTGAAATTTTCCATCATAGTTAGGTCATATTAGCGTAGGTAGGTAGTGGATTACTGTTAAAATTTCATTTCATTTCGCTTGAAAACGTGTCTTAAAATGGATTTTTAGATTTAACGAAACAAAAAAAAATGGCAAAATTTGCCAATTTTGTCTCCTTTCGCCATTTGCTAAATTAAAAAAAAAATGTTATTTTCACACTACCTTTAATAAATTCGAAAAAAGTTAAATGGGAGTGTTGATAACCGAAAATTTTAAATTTTATCCGCATAAACATGATATATAAAAATATTAGAATATATCCGCCATTTTTTTTATATGCTTCTTGAATTTTTTTAAGAGTAAGGGTTGTAAGTATAGTTGTCTACTGGAAAAATTTCAGTTCAATTCCTTCAAAAATAGGCTCATAAACGGTATACAGTGTGTCCCCGGATGGACCTAACTATACTTATAAACTTCCTTATTTTGCATCTTAGGAAAAAAAGTCATTCTTTAGAAAAAGTTTTGCTTTATCTAGAATATCTTCAGCCGCTGTCAAAATTTCGAAATAATATACAGGATGGATACAATTCATTTATTACAGTTTTTACCATGTACAAAAGTTTATTCAAAACTTATTCCACATGTTGCCCTCCTAACGTTAAGGGCCCCATACATTTCGTTCTTTTTCATCCGTTCGAATCGCCGCGATTTGGAACGACGTGTTTAATCGTGGAACTGTTTTGCCCACACACTTTCGATCCAACAACAGTAATCTTCAGTCGTTTATTATGATGGACAGAAATCAGTTATTAGCAGTGACAGCGGCATTTTTTTAATTTTTTTTTTATTTTTACTTTATACGCCATAAACAAGGAAATTGTCTATACATTTCAATAAACTCTAACAAAAATTTTTTCATGTGTGAACTTGTTGAGGCTGCCCAGCCAACTCTCCGCTCTCCGCTCATGTAAAAAACGCGCCGGTTCGCATGGAAATCCCCACACACTATTATCAGTTTGGACTGTCAACCCGCGAACCGTCGTTACAAAAATCAAGCTTCGACAGATATTTAAGCCGACGATTCGACACGACGGTTTTCTACCATACACTTCGGTATTTGCTGTTTTTGGAACGACGTTTGGAATCGCGGCGATTCGAACGGATGAAAAAGAACGAAATGTATGGGGCCCTTTACACATTTTTCAACAAGTGATCTAAACTAAGTATGAAACTTAAAAAAAGAGTGAAAACACAGGTACATCCTACTTGAAAGAAAAGTGATATTAACTGAAATTTCAACAGAAAGTCAGTGATAACTAATTAAAAGTTTTATCTCTAAGTAGATTTGTTTATCTTTATTAGGATAAATAAGTAATACAATGGATATATTTTGCCAAAACAAATGATTTACTCAAATTTATATCGATTGGTGTCTACTATACAGGGTGGCTCAGCGAAAAGGTACCAGGCCTAATAACTTGAAAACTGAAGATGTACGCGAAAAACGCCAAAACAGGTCGAATTTGTTAGCGAGGGGGACATATTTTCGTGACAAATTTAACTACCCAAGTTCACCCCCTTGGTAGGGGTAGCTACCCCTTTGCGTATCATCATAGGGAACAGCTATTGAGTGAGACATCATTTAAAAGCTACTTGAATTCTCTTTACAACGATATCTAACATTTTGGGTTTCACTTACATACAGGGTGGTTCAAAAAAAAAATGTTTTCGTTGGGCCAACCTGTATGTAAGCGAAACCACTCACATACATAATTTGAAAGCTACTTGAATTCTCCTAACGATATCCAACATTTTGGGTTTCATTTACATACAGGGTGGCTCAAAAAAATGTTTTCGTTGGGCCAACCTGTATGTAAGAAACCCAAAATGTTGGATATCGTTGTAAAGAGAATTCAAGTAGCTTTCAAGTGATGTATCACTCAATAGCTGTTCCCTATGATGATAAGCAAAGGGGTAGCTACCCCTGCCAAGGGGGTGAACTTGGGTGGTTAAATTTGTTACGAAAATATGTCCCCCTCGATAACAAAATCGACCTGTTTCGACGTTTTTCGCGTACATCTTCAGTTTTCAAGTTATTAGGCCTGGTACCTTTTCGCTGGGCCACCCTGTATATTCAATATTCAATATTAAATTGAAATTATGTTGTCTCTAGCAAAGAATTTATTTAGTTAAGTGCTACGGTATTGGTGAAGTGCTATATCGATATGCAATTGAACTTTTTAGTAGGAAATATCCTTGATAAAAACTGTAATAAATGAATTGTATCCACCCTGTATATTATTTCGAAATTTTGACAGCGGCTTAAGATATTCTAGATAAAGCAAAACTTTTTCTAAGGAATGACTTTTTTTCCTAAGATGCAAAATAAGGAAATTTATAAGTATAGTTAGGTCCATCCGGGGACACACTGTATAGAAATTTAGCCATTTTTACCCTTTTCCTACCCAAGCCCCACTAGGCTTTATCAATAAGGGAACTTACCGGAATCTTTTATTTCCAGATGACACCGACATCACCGGAGTGCCCAAGGATCAACCAGGCGGCGAAAAAGTAAATATAATTTTTATTAACCCAGTAATTTATTGGTAGTGTCAAGTTGGGACTCTTGACGATTTTTTCTGTCAATTCCAATTGAGTCAAGTTCATAGAGTAGTAGTTGCGAAAAAGGTGGATTAGTTCTTTGGGATGCAAAACACTTTCCTACCGTTCGATAATACCAATAAGTTAATAAAGAATTAGTACCTAAATCAGAAATAATAACTTGACGTTAACAGAAGTAAATGCGCATGTTCTGATTAATTTTTTTCTTTCAGAATGAAACTGTTAAATTTTACCCAAGAACTGATTTCTCATTGAAAATGGCAATTATTGATCAAGGTCATCGCAGGCAGAAATTTACAACTCGGTTTGTTGAACGCTTGCAAGAAGCTTTAATCATTGATATCTTTTCAATTCAACGTGGCCCTGTTCCATTATTCAATGGATTCGAGCTTTCTGAAAAGAAGAACTACATCCAAGTCAAATGCATCAATGAATATTCCAAGCAATGGATAATTGATGAAGTGAATAAGAAGTTGTCACATTACGGGGGAAAGTCTCTTGTCGTGGTTGAAGAAAAAACTGTTCCACAAATGCATGACCTTTACGTTGTTGTACCATTCACAGCTATGGTTGGAAGATTTCTACATGATCAAAATCTATTGACGGGAATAAAAAAATCAAATCCAAATCTAAGCAGCGCGAATGCGTGGTCTATTAGAAAAGTTATACGTGCCAGCAACGGCGGATTTGCAAAAATTGAAATGGATACTTTTTCCGTCCAGTTAATAGAGAAAATGGACTATGAGGTATACGTAGGAATGGGCAAGGCTTATTTCTGGGACTATGAAAATAAGAAAGGACACCCTCGAATTAAAGGTGTGCATGATTTCATAACGCAGGGTATTTTTGCTTAGCCTTACCTTTGAGTCACTTACAATAATTTATTGTCACTTAATCGGGACTATGATAATTGATGACTTATCATTTTTACACATTATGCGTAATCTCAAAATTATACTGTTTTAAAAACGAAGTGTCAAAGAAATTAATGTTATCATAGCCCCAATTACATAAATATGCTTAATGTGGCCTTATTAATAAATATTTTCCATTTTTAATGATTTTTTCTATTCACATCAACCTTAGAGAATAATGTATTGTTATGGTATACCGTCTTCCCCTCTTTCTCTTAAATTTATTATTATTACTTTTATTAAAAAAAAAACTTTATAGGTACCATAAACAAAATAAAATTTTGAATAATTCTTTGAGGGCACTCTCTTCTCAGGTGGGTTCAGATCAGATAGAAAAAATCTTGCTCTAAATTTATCCTGAATCCAAATTTGAAATCTTTTTGAACAAATCGTAAAATTTATAACCTGTAACAACTTGACAGAATGTTTATTTACACAAAATTTACAAAAAAAAACCTACCTCCGAGCTCTCTGATTCCCAAAATTTAAAACTATGCTATTATAATTATTACCTAAAACCATAGAGAAAGATAATATAATAGAGTGTTCGATTACACGTTAAACTCTAGGTAACCTGCGACGGTGGCGACTACCTTGGCTACCGGAGAAATCATCGGTAAACGCGGGACATTCAAATTTAAATTTATACCTAATTATTAATTGAAAAATTATTTTTACGGTTGAAGTGTTGCCACTTCCACAAATAAACTTCGAGGCATCAATATAAAACTTCTTTATTCTTAATAGGTACACAATATATACGACGAGTATACTAATAATTGCAACAAATGCTTTCTACAAAATTTTCCTCACACAAATACAGGCCAGTTTTCACAGAAGATTCTTTCATTTTCATAAACCGCAGTTTTCTCAACGTGGAAAGACTTTTCCAGGAAAAAGGAAAAGACATTTGCTTTGTAATAATAATTGTTGTTAATAATTTTAATATAAAAGGCATTCCAGCCATCTGCTGGATCGTGCACCGCAGACGCCGACGCTTGGTTGAGATGCTGCAGACGTGTAGCTACGATCCACCGAAGTGGTAGGTTACGTAACTGGGTCCTCTTCAAGAGGAAAGCAGAAAACAAAGGATCTATCTGAAAAAAATTACAAAAAACTAAATTTTTATGATTATAATTAGTTTCGAGTGAAGCAGCAGGCGTTTTAAAGAAAAAACTCCAAGAGTCAGATTTATATACTTCTACAGAGGATTATCTCTTATTTTCAAAAATTACGAGAAAATTTACGCATCGTCTTGAGACAAAAATTAGCAACTCATGTCTTATAAACTTTTTCTTCATATTGCTTCCTTCTCTTGTAAAAAATATGAAGACAAAGAATTCATAGACCTTCATTTGATGCTTTGACTGAGAAGGAAGAGTTTTACAGAGAAACTCCAAGAAACAAAAAATACTTATTTTATCAAAGAATGTGCCTGATGTTTTCAGAGTTTTGTGGGCAACAAAATAAGCGGTTCATTTATTTCAGGCCTGGTCACGTGAACTTCTTTACTTAATAAAATGCCCAATAGTAATGCACCCAACTAAATAAGTATAAACAGACCGTATCACATCAGAATCTCGGCAACTCCAAAGATTTGTATTCGCTTATGTACATTCTAATAATGCAATTTTTCTTGGGCTTTATATTAATATAATTTTGATAAATCCATCGTTGTGATTAGAACTGCTTTTAAACCAGGACATAGACAGAATGTGGTTCCTAAAACAATTTTTTTGCATTCAGAAAGAGTTTTCGATTTATTTAAAATAATTTTACTACTTACAACAACATGAAGCAGCATAGCAGTTACCTTTCAAAAAGTCAACGCATATGCGAAAGTTGTACGCTATAACTGTTATTAATAATTGTGTAAATTATTATAAATTATATTTCTAGGTAAGTACTTTAACGGTAAAGTTTTATCTAAACTTTATTATTATAGTTTGATTAAATAAATACTCAAATTAAATAAATCAAATTTGACACAATTACAAAACTATACGTCAGATTATGTCAAACTGAGAATTTATATCTAAAGGCAACTGCATTTTAGTTTCGAAATCGTCCGCAATGCGCAATGCGCTACCGGAATGCGCGTGAACAGTGTACCCATTTTCGTCCGTCGATCTGACGGTCTCTTTATAGTATGTTGTCTCTGCCTAAAACTAACTACATATTACATAATAAATGAAACTCTCACGGTATAATTTACAGCTCTCTCTGGACCTCTTTCTGCGTCTTCCGCTGCTTCTCTTCACTCTCTCAAACAATTATTTTCCTCTTGTACTTTTCTCTTGTAAATTCTCTCAAACTCCTTTTCCTGATCTTCTTATTATATATATATATATATATATCTCTCTCTCTCTATTCGTCTCTCCTTGCTTTTCTTCTCTTCTCTTTTACAAACAATTATCCAATTTCTTAAGCGGGTTTTCTCTCACAGCTTCAAAATTATTTTTCTGATCTCCGACTCTTGCTGTAGTTGCTCCTCTTCACCTCTCTCTGTTCCTATTATTGTCTTATTCTCCGATTCTTGCTGCTTCTCGTTCCTCTTACAAATGATTATTTTCACCTTTTTCTTTCTATTTTCTCCCAATCACCTCTAAATTCCAATCTCATTCATTCATTTTTCGTTGTTATCTCTTGTTATTCTCGTTAGTTCTTCAAAAAATTATTTTTCACCTTTCTTACTTTTTATGACCTTTACTCTTCCAATTCTCCTGTAACTAATTAATTTTTCCGACCGTTACTTTTTAAATTTCCTCTCCATCGTTATTATTCTCGTAGCTATCAACATTCTCCCTTTCACTTTTTTTTCAATTCCTCTCCTGATTTTTTAAAACAATCCAAAAAAATTTATTTTTGACATTTATAATAATTAATTACTAATAACTTTTTATTTGTTACAAGTCATAAATTTAATTGTCACAATATTCAAATGAGATCCAAACTTGAAATCACTGGTATTCTTTAGATGAACCCAATTTTTCATAACAGTATCTATTTATTTTCCTATTGTCGACTTTATGATTCAATATTTTCTTTCTTTTTTGTAAAAAAAATTAAATGAAAACGAAACAAATTGATATAATAATAAATTATTAATATCAATTACAGCAATCCGATTGTAGCAAAACAATAATGCTTTCTGAACGATACACTTGACCTAACGGTATGGTGAAGACAGAGACATCGATGTTTCAATGGTTATTTATATCTCATCAGTCTGTCACATCACCACCACTAGGGAAGTGTACCGGTAGAAAGAAAATCAAAGCCTATAAGCAAATGATTTGTCGGAAACATAGTGACTTGAATACTTGCAAGGCAAATGCCATCTGACGACTGAAAAGTATACAATAACTTTCAATATGTCAATCAGAGATTCTCCCAGAGAAATCTGCAATTTTTTCACTACCAACTCTGACAATTCACTGAAAAACCAATTACAATACCTTGCGAATCTCAGTAATAAATCAGAGATGGAGCTAGTCACCAGTAAGCGCCCTCCTCCAACCTGACAGGAACTAACTACCCCTGGCATTCATGGTTGCCATGGATAAATTACTATAAAGAACAAAAATAGGAATAAACAATCAAAAGTTAAAATCAATCGTTAGCGTAAGTGAAATGTTACGTGTCAAAAACCCGAAATAATAATTTAATTCAGATTTTGATTGAATCAAAAGTCCACCAGAAAAAGAACCGTTGTAGAGCTGAAGATGGAAGAGTAAAGAGGAATATGGAAATCAATCGTGAGAAGATCAGGATGCAGTTCATAACATTCAGATCTGACCAATGAAGTTGAAAAGCACCTAATAGAAAGGTAAAGCTACGCAATGTTAACCATTGCTGATATTATATTAAGTTGTTACATTGTAAATGTAATATTAAGTTTAAAGGTTCTTTACAAATAACTAAACTTTATGATTACCTACTTAGAATGTAAAAATATTCCAATTTTTATTTAATAAAATACTTTTAAAAAAAATTCTGTTTATTGACTTATGAAACAATAATAATTTTTAATTGACATTTGTATAGAATATAATATAATATAGAACCGGTTTGTGTACTGGCTTACAGTATGCATGGTTTGTGTGCCGGCTAAGATTAGTTCTTGCCAGGTTGGAGGAGGGCGCTATTTTGTTGCCAATTTTTTACTACAGATTAACTCCTCTCTAGTTAATTCTCTTTGCTGTGTTCCTAGAAAGGACGTAGTTTCAATGAAACAAATTGATATAATAATAAATTATTAATATCAATTAATGATGTGACAGACTGATGAAATGGAAATAACCATTGAAACATCGATGTCTCTGTCTTCACCATACTGTTAGGGCAAGTGTATCGTTCAGAAAGCATTATTGTTTTGCTACAATCGGATTGCTGTAATTGATATTAATAATTTATTATTTTATCAATTTGTTTCATTGAAACTACGTCCTTTCTAGGAACACAGCTTAGGGAACCTGTATTACCGCTTTACTAGGGTAGCGCATTCTCATTCTCACAAAAAGTTGGGAATGTCAAATTTGACTTCATAAACGTCAGATTTTTCATGAACGTACAACTGTCTAAAAATTCACATAATTATTTGTTATTAAGTCTGCGTATTTTATAAAAATGGTAAACTTTTGATGCGTTAGAAGATGTTTTAACAATAAAAAGTGGGCTTTCCACTTGTTGGCGTTGACTTTCTTAATATTTTAAACTCCATTATTATAGTCCTCTATCAATACCTACCTGTTACTAGGATCTTCTGAACAAAAAATGCATCCAGCCCCAGCAGACAGTTATGATTGCAGAAAATATTCGACGGAGTCCAGAATTTCCGTATTCCTGAAAGTTGGTCAGGTAGGTTTTATTACATCTTGATGAATCTTATTTTTAAGGATCAGTTATGTGTACGCTAAGATCACGCTGCCGTTCGTGTGTCTACCAAAACGTTTTTTATCAGTAACTACGTTAGATATCGAGATAAAAATTATACCTAATACTAAAGTCTATAGCTTCGTGATCCTATAAACCCGTAATTATGTTTTTAATACCCACTGCAAAGAGGATTCCTTGAATTTTATTCGTGTTATTATTTTGTTTCATTTTTCAAACTTCGCTTTTTTCCACTTGATATCTACGCCTGTGACCAAATGTGCCAAAAATATGACATCCAGCCGTATTCAAACATATAACCGTGTTTAGTAAACGTCAAAAAGTGAATGCGCTACCCTAGTAAAACGGTAATGCAGGTTCCCTAACACAGCTTTGTGAGAAGCTCCATCTCTGATTGGTTTACTGAGATTCGCAAGGTAATTGGTTTTTCAGTGAACTGTCAGAGTTGGTAGTGAAAAAATTGGAATATAATCCATTTCATCCTGTTTGAGTGTACAAAAAATTATTATAAAAAAGGACAAGTAACATAAATTGAATTTATTAAATGGTGTAAAAAATGTGGACTGTATGTGTGAGTTTGTTATGGCGATTCTTCGTTATTGCTGCTTATGGGCGTTAATAAATAACTTATCACTGTTAATGGGCGACGTCCCGACAGGAT
Source organism: Malachius bipustulatus (assembly GCA_910589415.1). Lineage (NCBI taxonomy): Eukaryota > Metazoa > Arthropoda > Insecta > Coleoptera > Melyridae > Malachius > Malachius bipustulatus. The sequence continues at coordinate 30,426,192 of OU342637.1, forward strand.
GGTGCGATATCGGCCCTTGGCACTGCACTTCACTGGTGTTGGTGTAGGTAGGTACGGCCACTTCTGCTTAGCTTCGATGACGACGACAGTACGAAACGAAGAGTCAACGATATGACTCCAGCAATGGTCAACGATCGAATGTGTATTAATGTGTAGGTGTTTCTTGGCCCACGAGGTTGGGACGGTCCATGCTTCCCTTTGTCCTACCGAGGGCTGCCGACTCCGTGTGGATGCTATTAGTCTGCTAATGTTTCTGGGAAGGGAAGGTAGTTTTGGTATAGGGAGAGGAGGTATGAGGTTTTGGTTTAAATGTGGAGCAGTATTAACACGAGGGGACGAAACATACCGCCCACCAAAATGACTATGACAATAGGTATTTTAGCATGTTAACACAAGAATCTAAGGTTCTGCCAATTACTTCCAAATAATGGATAGTGGATTAACGAATAAACGAAACAATACAAATACAAAATTAAAGGAAAATAAAATAAAATAAAACAAAATAAAGAAGTAAATTAAAATTAACCTAGTCTAAGCACCTTGCCACGGCAAACTAATTATTTTGCGATGGCAAAGGATGTAGTTTAATAAGGGGGCGTTTGATCTCTCCTTGGACGGTCTTTACAGAGGCGACTCGGCATATGCCGTCTGGGCCAGGGAAAGGTTTAGTAATTCGTCCAAGTTTCCATTGAAGGGGAGGTGCCGAATCGTCCTTAATGAGAACAAGAGTGCCCACATCTTCCAGAGAGAGTGATTTATTGTGAGCCCATTTGCTTCTTTGATAATAATTATGCAAATATTCCGCCCGCCAGCGTTTCCAAAAACTCTGTTGCATATGTTGTATCAATTGCCAGCGTGATAGTCTATTAATGTTAAGATGAGAGAGATTTTGATCGGGCACTGCGGTTAGCGGCTCAGTAGTTAAAAAATGACCTGGAGACAAAGCGATTAGGTCATTAGGATCGTTACTCAGTGGACACAAGGGACGTGAATTCAACATCGCTTCAATCTGGGTCAAAAGCGTATATAATTCCTCATAAGTGAGAGTCTGAGTACCAATGACGCGACGCAAATGGGTCTTGACAGACTTGACCCCTGCTTCAAAAATACCTCCAAAATGAGGGCTGGAAGGGGGGTTGAAGTGCCAAGAGATAGCTTCTGTTTCAGCGACAGCCTGCATAATTTTCAACAATTCTCGATTGGCACCCACGAAATTAGTACCACAATCACTGTAGATGTGAGAGACGCGGCCCCGTCTTGACACAAATCGACGAAGAGCAGCCGAAAAGCAATCCGTTGTCAAATCAGAAGCCAATTCAAGATGAATTGCTCTGGTGGCTAAACATACAAAAAGGCACAAGTATGCCTTTGAAGTGCCGCTTCCACGAATTCGTTTATGGGAGATAGTGATAGGGCCAGCGTAATCAACGCCTACACAACTGAAGGGTTTGACATTGTTGACACGAACGGAGGGTAAATCACCCATTTGAGGCTCCAGGGGACGAGGATTGGTTCGAAAGCAACGATAACAATTCGATAGATAATGCCGTACTGCACGGCGACTGGATAACACCCAAAAATTCTGTTGGAGTAAATAAATAGTGGTATTAACTCCCGGGTGCAAATTTTTGTCGTGAACTTGGCGGATAATCAGTTCAGTCAACCGATGATTGCGCGGCAACAGGGCTGGGTGTTTGGTAGCAAACGGTAGATCGCTATGCTCAAGCCGTCCTCCCACTCTCAAAATTCCTTCCGAATCAATGAAAGGCGACAATTTTGAAAGCCATTTGGCACAGCGCTTGTTAGAAGCTAACCGATGAATTTCTTGCGAGAACGCCTCTCGCTGAACAAGTTTTACTAGAACTAATAATGCTTGATGAAGTTCCATTGCAGACAGCGGTCCTGAGCTCCGTTGACCCCTTCGACAATTGAATACGAATCTACGAACAAAGGCTATAACGCCCTGGATTTTACGAAGGGAGGAAAACCTATCCAACAGTCTCAACGGAAATTGCTGATCAACTTGAGCGACAAAAACATTCCTTCTTTCCTCGAGATCACATTCGGGGGAAATGGAAGGAATTCCAGAAGTTGGCCAATCGGAGGTAGGTTTCGAGAGCCAGACAGGTCCCGCCCACCAAAGCGACGATGAAAGAATCTCACTCGGGAGCATACCACGTGAGCCCAGGTCAGCGGGATTGTCAGCGGAACGAACATGGTGCCAACTGTCGGGAGGAATGTTGTCTTGAATTTGCGACACACGGTTTGCAACGAAGGTCTTCCATTTGTGTGGGTAAGACCGTATCCATGAAAGAGCTACTGTAGAGTCGCTCCATGCAACGACTCGTTCTATTGGGACCCTTCCGCTGAACGTCTCCAATACAAATTTAGTCAGCTTAGAGAGCAATACAGCCGCGCATAATTCTAAGCGCGGAATAGAAAGCCTTTTAACTGGTGCGACTTTGGATTTGGCGATAACAAAATGGGTGGATATTTCATTACGTGATGTAACGCATCTAAAGTAAATTACGCCTGCATAGCCTAACTCAGAAGCATCACAAAAGGCGTGTAGCTGGCATGAAACAAGATTTCTAGGGAACAACAAGCGAGGAATTCTAATCGATTCGAGGAGCGTCAACTCGTTCTTATATCTCAACCATTTGGCGCTAACGTCGCTAGGAGGAGTTGCATCCCATTCGAGACCCAGAATCCAAAGATGCTGTATCAAATGTTTGGCAAAAAAGGTGATCGGACAAAGAAAACCAAGAGGATCGTAAATTCGAGCGACTTCCGATAATATCGATCTTTTGGTGCAGGGAGCATCTTTCGAGCGAACCTGGAACGAAAAATTGTCCGAACTAAATTGCCATTGCAAACCAAGTATCTTCAGCGCTGAGTCAGATTCGTCGGCAAAAGTTAAATTGTTCGATTGACGATGGTCTGGGGGTATATCATCCAGCAAACTTGGGGTATTGCTGGCCCATTTTCGCAATTCCAAGCATCCCTTCCTAAGTAATGCTACCAATTGGGACTTCATGAGTTCAGCCTCGGTTAATGAGGTAGCACCACAAACAAAATCATCGACATATAGGGAATTTCTAATTAGCTCGGCTGCAATGGGGAACTGAGCTTCATGAAGGTCCGCAAGATGCAACAAGGTACGAATCGCAAGAAAGGGTGCCGAGGAGACCCCGTACGTGATAGTATTCAATTGGAAGGTTTGAATTGGTTGAGATGGGGAGAAACGAAAGCGAATCAGCTGAAACTTACGATGCTCCGGGCTAACCAATATTTGGCGATACATCTGACGAATATCACAAGAAAATGCAATGGGTTTGGAACGAAAATTAAGCAATAGCACGGTGAGATTCGATTGCAACTTAGGTCCAATAAGAAGAGTATCGTTAAGTGAAAGATCATTTCGATCCTTCGCGGAAGCATCAAAGACGACTCGTATCTTCGAACTAGGGGAGTCAGTCTTGAATATACCGTGATGGGGAATATAGTAAGCGTCGTGATGATTCTCGACATCTATCGATAATGGTGTCATATGCTTAGATTGTAAGTAATCTGTCATGAAGTCCATGTATAAATCGCGCAACGCCGTGTCGCGAGAAAGACGGCGCTCTAGAGCAAGTAGTCGTCGATCGGCAATGGCTCTCGAGCCTTCGAAAGACGGCTGTGACTCCTTAAAGGGAAGACTGACCCCAAAACGACCTTCGGGTAAGCGAAAAACTCCCTTCTTGAACGATTCTTCGGCGATGTTATCCTCATGAGACTTATCTGGAGGTCTCATAGGAGGCTCTTCAATTTCCCAAAATCGATGAAGAGACGACTCAATAGATGATGGTGAAGTGGAAACAAAAAACGAACGAATAGCCGATGGCGGAATATCAATAGGACCTACAAGGATATAGCCAAAAATTGTTTGAATAACTGCGGGCTGACCACGGTCATTACCTGACGCATCTCTAACCAAAATAGATGGGTACAAATCTGCGCCGAGCAGCAAATCAATAGGACGAGGACGGTACCACTCTGGGTCAGCTAGAGGAGTCTCTGAAATATGCCGAACAGAGTCCGGATCAACGGGTACTCCGGGTAAACTCCCACATATTCGGGGAATCACGACGAATTCTGCTTCGAGTGAATGATTTGGTGAATAGCAAGAACGAATAGTAGCGACAGATGTGCCCTGAGATTCCGACGAGATTTGACCGAGACCCACGATAGGTATAGAAGTGCGCGAACGAGATAATGATAGGCGGGCTGCAAGTGAACCAACGATAAAAGAAGCTTGTGAGCCACTATCAATAAGTGCTCGAGCCTTATGAAAATTTCCAAAGCGATCCTGAATCTCGAGGACAACTGTAGCCAAAAGCACATGAGCACGGTGAGAATGGAGGACTCCTGCCGCGGAGGTAACGGGGGGCGACCGATTAGAATGACCGTGTGATGGCATGTGGCTACCTGCTGCTATGTTTTTATGGGGATGTTTGACTTGATTCAAAGTACCCGCCCCTGTAGTGGTTTGCAAGAAATCGTTTCTGGTGTTCCTAGTAGGTACCGGTTCTGGTGATCTCCCGTAATTTTTTAAAAATTTTTCTATTTTGGCAAATAGGTTTTTTTAATTTTTCATTTTTATGGGGATGTTTGACTTGATTCAAAGTACCCGCCCCTGTAGTGGTTTGCAAGAAATCGTTTCTGGTGTACCTAGTAGGTACCGGTTCTGGTGATCTCCCGTAATTTTTTCAAAATTTTTCTATTTTGGCAAATAGGTTTTTTTAATTTTTCATTTTTATGGGGAAGTTTGACTTGATTCAAAGTACCCGCCCCTGTAGTGGTTTGCAAGAAATCGTTTCTAGTGTACCTAGTAGGTACCGGTTCTGGTGATCTCCCGTAATTTTTTAAAAATTTTTCTATTTTGGCAAATAGGTTTTTTTAATTTTTCATTTTTATGGGGATGTTTGACTTGATTCAAAGTACCCGCCCCTGTAGTGGTTTGCAAGAAATCGTTTCTGGTGTACCTAGTAGGTACCGGTTCTGGTGATCTCCCGTAATTTTTTCAAAATTTTTTTATTTTGGCAAATAGGTTTTTTTAATTTTTCATTTTTATGGGGAAGTTTGACTTGATTCAAATAAGTACCCGCCTCTGTAGTGGTTTGCAAGAAATCGTTTCTGGTGTACCTAGTAGGTACCGGTTCTGGTGATCTCCCGTAATTTTTTCAAAATTTTTCTATTTTGGCAAATAGGTTTTTTTAATTTTTCATTTTTATGGGGAAGTTTGACTTGATTCAAAGTACCCGCCCCTGTAGTGGTTTGCAAGAAATCGTTTCTAGTGTACCTAGTAGGTACCGGTTCTGGTGATCTCCCGTAATTTTTTAAAAATTTTTCTATTTTGGCAAATAGGTTTTTTTAATTTTTCATTTTTATGGGGATGTTTGACTTGATTCAAAGTACCCGCCCCTGTAGTGGTTTGCAAGAAATCGTTTCTGGTGTTCCTAGTAGGTACCGGTTCTGGTGATCTCCCGTAATTTTTTCAAAATTTTTCTATTTTGGCAAATAGGTTTTTTTAATTTTTCATTTTTATGGGGAAGTTTGACTTGATTCAAAGTACCCGCCCCTGTAGTTGTTTGCAAGAAATCGTTTCTGGTGTACCTCGTAGGTACCGGTTCTGGTGATCTTCCGTAATTTTTTCAAAATTTTTCTATTTTGGCAAATCGAGTTATTCGATTTATGATTTTCCTGAAAAAATTGGAATCTACATATTAGTACCTAATTTCTAGAGGTTTTTAAAAGAAGAGGTAATAATTTCCCATGTCCAAATTAAATAACTCAGTCTCAATAATTTGCTGTAAGCCATTATTTATTGTTTACTTCGATGTAAATAAGTAGCTTGAAATAAACAACACAAATCGGTACTGCTTGATTTTTATATGAAGGCGAAGGCTGGGCGTGAACTACGCATCTTGCGAGCTTTGCTCAACGCCACTAATAATTTACACGTTCGATGAACGGCGGAGATACTCTTATCAGCCTTATCTGGTTGGTTGTTTTTTAACGTGGACACAGACTAATATTGTTGATATTGGACAACAAATATTTATGGAGTTGGAGACGGTGCCCACCCTTTTTGCGCAGTAAGAATTTACTCGCCTTCCTATAGTAACAGGACTATAGCTATCAGATAATATTTCAAAGTATACAAGTACATACAGTGCGTTCAAAAATTGTCAGCTATCTTTTTAGCAGCTGTTTTCACACCAGTAACTATCTCGCCATTTCTTTGCGACACCGCTTAATTTAGATAAAGCATAATGAGTTACGCAAACTTCATCCCAATCGTACATCAGACCATACTCTTCAAGTTTATCAATCCAATCTTCAATACTAATGTCACCCTTGACTGGATCGAATTCTGGTAACACTTGATGTATATTTTGAAAATACCTTGGTTGATAGTGTTCAATTGTACGACTTTCGTTGTTGTTTTCATTGTTCACCAATACAACACTTTGATTGAGCCGATTTCCTAGATCTCCAGTAGCGTTCTCTCCAGCTTCAGCTCCACCTTGAGCTCCAGTAGCCATTTTGAAAGTATTCACAATCAAAATTAAAAGGTTTTCTTAGTTTTCAGATTTACCCTGCTGAATATCAACGACAAAGTTCAGTAATTACACCAACCAGCAACCATATAACACCAGGTGCCTTGGCTCACCGAAAATTTCGTCTTCAACAAGTTTTCATAAATCACTACTCACAAAACTAACACCTTTTATTTTACCGACACGACTAATGTCTCTTTATTCTTAAACCGACGTATAATAACCGATCCAACTCCTGAAATTGAAGTAATCTATCCCACTCCTGAAATTGAAGTAATCTCACTCTTAGTTAACGTAATCTTAAAATAATCAGACCCGTTTATGACTTTAATGATTTAATAAATGAATTAGTTTATAATGTCAAGGATGGTTAAATCTAAACAGAGGGTTCCGTAAGTATAGTTATTACACGCGAAAGAATAATAAGGGATGTATTGACGAAGTTGTCTTTCATTGAACATCCGGAGATCGACTGACTGACTTCGACGTCGTCCTTCGTATAGGACAGACCAGGACACCTGTGCCACGCTCTCAGGAGCTGTTATTATCCTGCCTGGCTGAAATTCATATCGGCACAGGGAAGGCTCGTCGCAAACATTGGTATGCGATTTAAAAATTACAACAGTCTGTCATAAAAAAAACATTCTAAAGTGTCCCTAAACGGAGATACAGAGCCCCAAAATGGTACCCTGTGGGACCACCTCTACGGTAGCTGTCCTTGGCTGCTTCCGCCGCCGGCAGTACGGTGGTCTGACGGTGAGTTTCGACGGGGAACCACCGACCGTCTGCAAGCAGTAGCAGTGGGGAGACGTCGAACGAGGACAGACAGAGTTCAACGCGAACAAGATCAGTGAGGAAATGGAAACGCTCCGGGCTGCTACTCAATGTATTCTTATATATTCTAATAATAATCAATTACGAAGTGTTACGAGATTAGAGTTGAATAAAAATAGTTGTAGAAATACGGTGTTTCCCTGTGCCTCTACAAATTAGTCTACAACAGTTGTCAGAAGTGGTCCGAACCTAAAACTACCGAATTTTGAGGTGTAATACTGTGAAGTATCGATGTGTTTTTAATACAGACAAATCTCAGTTATAACCATTTCACAAAAATGCCTCTTCGTGGTGAAAGTGAAGAAAAATAAAGTAAATTTTGGCAAATTTCCGTTGAAATAAATTTAACATGATCAAGACTTGGACGAGCTGTCGGAAAAAGGAAACTCAATAAATCTTGCAAATGTTAGACTGGGGTTCCCCGCCGTTGGCTATTTTTAGCTAATGATGACGCTGGGTCGCAGAACCACGGCGAGCGGGGCATTCATTGCAGCATTAGCAGCGCGAGCAGCGAGGCCTCGAGCAGCAACGACAGAGCGCGGTAGCCTGCAGTCAATTGCGCGTGTATGAATTATGAAATGTAGCGGTGTTATCCAATAATGGAATCCAGAGGGACTTTCAATAAATAATTTCAATAGTAATTTTGTTTAATTGCTAACATCAGAAGTGGGATACGAATCTGAATAAAAAAAATTCAGGCTTTTTAACAGTGTGGTGCACCTTTGTGATTTTGAACTTTTGCGAAAAATTCAAGTGGTGCAGGGTGTGGTTCTAAGTGACAATATGTCGGGGAAAATCTCTCGAGTATCTACAAAGACTCGGCATAGAGAAAGTTCGGAGAGCAGTAATTCTAGTGGACGTCGAAAGTTCGGAGAGCAGTAATTCTAGGTGGACGTCGAAGTCGCCACGACATCCCCGGACACGCGACAGGTCCCATGCGAAGCATCGGAGGAATGATTCCAGAGACTCGCCGTCGCTAAACAGAGGGATTCGTCGCACTCACCATCGACGGCAGAGGTTCCAGGAATGAAATCAGCAAAGAGGCGTTCGAGACGAACAAGCGGTGGGTGGTTCCCGTTGGAGGTGAACAGGAACGTCGGCGAAATAGTGAGTCTTCCCGAGTCACTGACGATATTCTTGGAGGGCTTGGTAAGCATGAGCGTGAGAGCACCAAAAGGCCAGAAATTCCAATAGTGGTTGAATGGTGTGGATGAATATTCGGCAATTTACGAATGTCCAGTATTGTCCAGACAAAGTGACTTGTTATTTGGCCTTGAGTAAGTTGCGTGGTCTAGCCGAAGTTTGGTATGGAAACAGACCATGAATAATCGTCTCAAATAATACTATTTCTCCTGTTGGTGATCACCGAAATCAGAATCGTCGCCCCATACCCAGGTATGTTCGTTTTGTCGGTAAGTTTTGTAAAATAATGTCTCTACAAAATGCTGTAGGGTCAAAAGTGCTTTATTGATTTGGGTAGTGAGTGTTCTCTTATTACTCGACAATTATTATCGCCAATTATTATCGCAATTGGCACCAAAAAAAAAAAAATTAAAAAAAAAAAATACAATCTAGCGTCGTATTGAAAACCTTCGGTGGGTCACATATTGAGCCTCTGGGTCATTGACGATGTTGAAAACTGCATCGATTTCTTTGTTGTCGAAAAATGTGTGCTGGGATTGAATGTGTTAATAGGTCAGAAATTTTACAGAGTTGAGCGATATCACGTATGTAAAGATCGGCGATAGTTTAACATTTTCGGTGGTCCCTACTCATGTTAATGTAAACAAAGTGAACTGCGTTTCCTTTCGCCGCGCCTCATATTAATATCGGAATACCGGATGCTGATCATCAGAGAACGGGTTATTAAATCTTTTGCAGGCAGAACTATTCCGCGTGTATATCGCGACCGATATTTCTGAATTGCGAAAAACCACTTGTACTGAGATGGAAATTGAATTAACAATTCGTCTACCAGTGGCGGGTCGAAGATGGTCTCAGAATTATTAGACAATGGGATAATTCGCGAATCTACCTCCCCGTACGCAAGTTCTGTTCGGTTGCAAAAAAAAAAAAAAAAAAATGGGATCAGTGACTCTGTGTCAATTACCGTCCCTTAAATGCTATTACTGTCAAAGATAAATACCCGATTCCATTGATTGAGGACTTGCTCGATCGTTTAGCAGGAAATAAATATTTAAATATTTTATGAGTCTTGACCTGGCCATGGGGTATCACCAGATTCCTATGTCATCAAAATCGGTTTCGTTGACAGCGTTTGTCACACAGGATGGACACTATGAGTTTCTCCGTATGCCATTCGGCCTTTCGAACGGTCCTTCTGTGTTTCACAGAATAATAAATTTTGTTTTAGGAAATTTATGATTCACAAGAGTGATAGTCTGTTTAGATGATATTCTCATTCCCGCCAAAACACCTCAGGACTCAGGAACAACTGGGGTATATCGTGTTCAGCGGAATCAGGAAATCGAACGGGGTGCAAGGGCTGAGGATTATAATTCAATCGAACCGGCATCCCTCTTATCTTGATGAAAGAGTTGAAGAGGTACCTATTATTGATACATAAAACACTTACAGTAAGTATTAGAATAATATAATCATAACAGCCTTTATCGTCCAACAGGTATTTTTGTTAATTGAAAATGCACATTCACTGCAAGGGAATTTCTATGACGCTCGCTGGGAGCAGTGCATGAGATATTAATTCAAGTTGACTTTAAATCGTTGCAGGTTGTCTTTTTCAGCAAACACACCCTTTGAAATGCTATCCAAAGTGATGCGGTTCTATACATGAAAGAAATCTGAAATACGGTGGTCGAGGTGTAATGAGCTGAACATGATAGGGGATGAGCTATTGCGGCTCGATGTATATTTTTAGAGTGGTGTCAAATGGGTCAATGGAAGTGTCAACGAATCAGCTGTTGTTGATGTCACACAACTCCAATATAGTAGCAAGAACCTCTGCAGAACAGCAGAAACAGAAACAGCGTTTCGAAAAGGTGTCTTCCTATCACTTGTCAAGTTGGCGATCTGATCCTGTTGAACAGTAAAACTATTACCAAAATGGAAAGGTCCGTTCTTGGTGATGAAAGTGTTGGCCAATGACCGGTACTAAGTTAAGGAGACCTGGAGTTATACGGTCGCAGATCAAGTACACCAGTGTAGCTGGAGTGGAAAACATGAAGCCCTGGATACATTTTCCGGATGAGGAGCCTACACACTAGCGACTGAAGAGTGAAGACCTAAAGAAGAGTGGTGAGCGCTATCCTACCACAGGTCAGAATGCAGTTACATCTAATCGATAAGGTAACAGTCTCATTAGTTGAACGTCAGGGAAGAGATGTAATCCGGGTTCGGTTGTAGGCCGGTATACCGAACTGTCGTGCTTTCAAGACCTAAAGAAGAGTGGTGAGCGCTATCCTACCACAGGTCAACGTCTCTTCCCTGGGAGGGTATAATTATCGATTGACCCTAAGTACTTTATCCGGGCATGACTACCGGCAAGTCATGTTGTCGTGTCAAGAAAGCCTATCAAGAGGAGTGGTGTTGGGCTAACCAGCCACAGGAGTGGTGTCGGGCTAACCGGCCACAGGCAAAGTACTTGTTATTTAATGAGACACTACAAAATTATATTTTTGGATCCACTTATATTTAAGGCATGAGCATGGATTAATATTAGTGCATGAGGTACCTCATACTGTTAGCGCTTCTTTCAGTTTATAGGTCAAGGACATCCAGCCAGACGAGTTATTTGAATGCTTAAAATAACAACTAACGATTAGTTGTTGCTGTTCGCGAGTGACTAATACGTATTGTGCGTATTGTGTTACAGATACGCACTTCGACAGTGAGGACACTGCGGAAGTCAGGATGGTCGAATGTTAGACTGGGGTTCCCCGCCGTTGGCTATTTTTAGCTAATGATGACGCTGGGTCGCAGAACCACGGCGAGCGGGGCATTCATTGCAGCATTAGCAGCGCGAGCAGCGAGGCCTCGAGCAGCAACGACAGAGCGCGGTAGCCTGCAGTCAATTGCGCGTGTATGAATTATGAAATGTAGCGGTGTTATCCAATAATGGAATCCAGAGGGACTTTCAATAAATAATTTCAATAGTAATTTTGTTTAATTGCTAACACAAGAAACCCTGAGTATTAAGTATTAACGTATTGGATTGATATCCAGCTGGTGTGTCGGTAAGCAAGTAGATCAGGTATGTAAATGAGGAGCATATTACAGGTTTTCTAAGGAAAAATAATAACGAGGGGTGAAGCAGTGGTCTTTTACGAGAAACAGCATACAAAAATTAACCAAAATTAAAGATTGCAACTTTCGAAGTTGATGCACTGCAATAAAGATTATTCTCAAAGGTAAGCAGCTATTGCCATGTTGAATAGAGTTGTGAGAAGATAATAAAGATTATTCTGAGATTATTCCTAAAGGTAAGCAGCTATTTTTTAGCTAGTGAGTTGAGAGAGATGCATGATGAGTGAATGAAAAGAAGCATGAGTAAAGTTGGGGAGCTCTCCAAAGTCCAAATGACATATTTTGAATTCGATAGGTAAAAGTAAAGCAAACGCATGAAGCATGAGCATGAAGTAAGCTGAAGTAGAATTGAACCCAAGTAGCAGTTTAGACTTCATTTGCGTCGACGATTCGACGTAATTTAGGTACCTATATTATTTAGGTATACAGGGTGTTTTGTAATTGAATGTCAATATTTAAGGGGGTGATTTTTGGGTCCATTTTAAGAAGAAAACTTCATAAGAACGTATGTCCTAAAAGTCTTAATTTTTGAGATACAGGGTGGTAAAGTTTAAAAAAAAAAATGTATAATTTTTTTTTTCATAATATCTGTAATACCGCTCTGAATATTTTAATGGAATTTAATAGACAGGTATTACTCATCAAGAGGTTTTTTTTTTCATGTACCACATTTCGTTTTATCCCCACTATAGTGACATCTTGCAGAATATTTTTATATATTTTTTTTTACATTTTAACGACAATCTTGTGACCATGTAAAGAAACAGAAAAAAAAAGTGTCTTTATTTTAACTTAGTATTGCAATAGACAATACTTATCATACAAAGGCGAAGTCTAGCTTTCGCTACTCTACTTAACTTTTTTTTTAATATTTAAACTACAAAATAATTGCCTGAAAACAAGTCTATGTTAAACAATCAAAAATGCTCCTTAAGGGCAAAAAGTCCAATGAATACATGCAGTAGATAATAATTAAATACCTTACAGAACAAAACACAATAAGTAACTCCCCCCAAATAAACCGAAACATGAGTAATACACAATTCTACGGTATACTAATCTAAATCACCTAACCTAAATTGCGTGAAGATTACCTCGACTTTACGTGACGCAGATCAAAGTGAGAGTAGATTTTTCGTAAATTTTAGCGACGAATTTGGGAATTATTATACATACTATGAAGTTGAGGCGATATTATTGAAATATAAATTCGACGTCCGTCTTTGGTAGAATCGACCTAATACTTATTTAAAAATAATAGGTAATATAAACCTAGTGCAATTGCAAGTGAGAGAGAGGCAAAGAGCCCCTAACAAGAGGGCCTGACTTTTAAATAGTTTATCTCTTTTAAAGTCTCACATTTTCTATCCGATTCTTTCTGATGCACTCTGACGTTCTGAACACGCTGTTGGCGCGCAAGGCGCAAGATTTCTCTTCTTCAGCCAGTCAGTCTTCTTCTACCCGCACAGCATAAAATAAAGAACGAAGGTTCACGGAATATTGAATATCATAATGATTAATATTAATGAGTTGGAAATAATGTGTAGGGATGCTAATGCCCGAGTGTATAAAATTTTCCCAGGAATAAATAACGCTTAAAAGTGGTAAATAAAAACGCGCCCCGTGAATTAAGAAGTTTCATAAAGTATAAAAAACTTTTCTTTTTTGGAAAAATTATGTTATAAGTACCTACCTATAGCTTTTTCTTTGTAAAAAAAAAAAAACTACATAAAGAATGTAAGCAATGGAGTCCTAATGATTTTACTAAGTGATGAAGACGAATGTAATTAAAATACTTAGGTACTGTGAAGTTGTGAAGGTAATATTTCTTCATGATAAGACTAATGGACGTAATGATTTGACTAGGATGTCAGAATTGTAAAAGAACGTAAGTCAGATTCAATCTCTTTCATTCTTACATATTTGATATCGATGTGCGAAATATCAGTAAAGTAAATATCATATCTTTGATTATATATTATATTATGATATTATGATATTATGATATTTAATTATAAATGTAAATATCATAGCAATACACCTGTGGATCTAAATATATAGTGGTGGTACCTGATCATAATTATGTGTTCCGCTGATATCCTTCTAGGGAATAATTTTACAACCCCACATTACATTTCGAAAAATAGCAAAGATATTAAATTATTTTCTTGTGCCACTAGCCTTGGTGTTACTACTTTTGTAAATAATCGCCCTCCCGTCACTATAATTTCAGAAAACAGCAAGTATTAAAATGCAAATCGTAATTGTGTAGCTACCACTTTAAAAGAAATGGGCAACACATCCGCTGCCCGCCTGGAAATAAATCGTCGGTTCCAGTTGTTTATACTTCATATCGGCCCAGTCAAGTCTTGAAGCGCAAGAAATAATAGATAAACTATTATAGAACTGTTGCTAGTTCTTCTGTGAAAATAATTCGTGCCTCTCAATCCCCGTATGCTAGTCCTATTATTCTCGTTCCCCAGAAAAGTGGCGACTTCCGTTGATGTGTTTGTTATAGAAATAATATGACTATTAAATATAAAATCTCACTTCCTCGTATAGAAGACCAACTTGATAAACTCCTAAATTATAACAGATTTATTACCTGACACTTATACTCAGGTTGTTTTCAAGTACCCATGGCCTCGTATTCAATAGTAAAGACAGCGTTTCTTACTTCGGATGGCAAATACGAGTTTTTTTTTTTACGTATGATTTTCGGTCTGTATAATGCTCCTGCTGTTTTTCAGCAGCTGCTGCCAAAAATTCTATCTGAATTACGTGATCCCACGTCATTTTTATTTTATTTTCGTTTATTTATGCATTCATTGTCCAACAGTATACCAATAACTAACAGGACAATTTAAAAGGTACATCATGCCCTATTTGGACGATATCTTGATTCCATCGTCGGTTTTTCAGGAGGGTCTCCTTAAACTGGAAAAAGTTTTGCAATTGTTAAGGAAATACAATTTGACCTTGCAAATAACTAAGTGTACCTATTGTCTTTTTCCCTAAGCTGGCATATATCTTGGTCATGACAGTTCCAACGATAGAATCCAACCCGATGCAATAAGAAAAAAAAATCAACTTTATCAATTCCTGTAATTCTCGGATTTCTTCGGATTTCTTTTAAAAATGTATATGCAAAAATTCTGTAAGCTCTGTCTCCCTACTGAGCTTGAGTGTGAAACCTCACCGATCTACACCAAAACAAAACACTCTTAAATTTATAAACTCGCTCCCAACGCCTATTTACTCAATTAATCATAAACGAAAAATCCAAACCTACTCAGAAAACGATTTAGTTATGGTCCTCCGGACAGCTAAACTTGCGACGGGCCATTCCACAAAACTACAATAAGTTCAAGGGCTCGTTCTGGTGAAGAAAGTTCTTCCAAATGATCGTTATCTGGTACACAGATCTTCGTGGTTCTCGAACCTCTGAAACAGTTATCGTCGCAGGTAACCTGAAACCATGGATTGTTTTAAATGATCCTGTATTCCTTCTAACCTGTCTGCTATGTCAGAAGATCACTGTTGTGACGTTAGAAGTCTGAAATCTGTCTCCTTGATCACTGTTGTGATCCTGTATTCCTTCTAACCTGTCTGCTATGTCAGAAGATCACTGTTGTGACGTTAGAAGTCTGAAATCTGTCTCCTTGATCACTGTTGTGATCCTGTATTCCTTCTAACCTGTCTGCTATGTCAGAAGATCACTGTTCTGACGTTAGAAGTCTGAAATCTGTCTCCTTGATCACTGTTGTGATCCTGTCTTCCTTCTAACCTGTCTGCTATGTCAGAAGTTCACTGTTGTGACGTTAGAAGTCTGAAATCTGTCTCCTTGATCACTGTTGTGATCCTGTCTTCCTTCTAACCTGTCTGCTATGTCAGAAGATCACTGTTGTGACGTTAGAAGTCTGAAATCTGTCTCCTTGATCACTGTTGTGATCCTGTCTTCCTTCTAACCTGTCTGCTTTGTCAGAAGATCACTGTTGTGACGTTAGAAGTCTGAAATCTGTCTCCTTGATCACTGTTGTGATCCTGTCTTCCTTCTAACCTGTCTGCTTTGTCAGAAGATCACTGTTGTGACGTTAGAAGTCTGAAATCTGTCTCCTTGATCACTGTTGTGATCCTGTCTTCCTTCTAACCTGTCTGCTATGTCAGAAGATCACTGTTGTGACGTTAGAAGTCTGAAATCTGTCTCCTTGATCACTGTTGTGATCCTGTCTTCCTTCTAACCTGTCTGCTATGTCAGAAGTTCACTGTTGTGACGTTAGAAGTCTGAAATCTGTCTCCTTGATCACTGTTGTGATCCTGTCTTCCTTCTAACCTGTCTGCTATGTCAGAAGTTCACTGTTGTGACGTTAGAAGTCTGAAATCTGTCTCCTTGATCACTGTTGTGATCCTGTCTTCCTTCTAACCTGTCTGCTATGTCAGAAGATCACTGTTGTGACGTTAGAAGTCTGAAATCTGTCTCCTTGATCACTGTTGTGATCCTGTCTTCCTTCTAACCTGTCTGCTATGTCAGAAGTTCACTGTTGTGACGTTAGAAGTCTGAAATCTGTCTCCTTGATCACTGTTGTGATCCTGTCTTCCTTCTAACCTGTCTGCTTTGTCAGAAGATCACTGTTGTGACGTTAGAAGTCTGAAATCTGTCTCCTTGATCACTGTTGTGATCCTGTCTTCCTTCTAACCTGTCTGCTTTGTCAGAAGATCACTGTTGTGACGTTAGAAGTCTGAAATCTGTCTCCTTGATCACTGTTGTGATCCTGTCTTCCTTCTAACCTGTCTGCTTTGTCAGAAGATCACTGTTGTGACGTTAGAAGTCTGAAATCTACTCTGTATCCGTCTTCTCGATCACTCGTGTGATCCTGGTTTACTCTGACTACTCTGTCAAAAGATCAAAGTATTAATTACCCTGATTTTCAGTTGTTATAGTATTCAGTCTGGTGCGAGTGGTGCGACGCCTACCCTTCCGACGTCTTCAAGTCCGAGGACGGCCTTTTTATCAGGATGGTCGACTGTGGGACCACCTCTACGGTAGCTGTCCTTGGCTGCTTCCGCCGCCGGCAGTACGGTGGTCTGACGGTGAGTTTCGACGGGGAACCACCGACCGTCTGCAAGCAGTAGCAGTGGGGAGACGTCGAACGAGGACAGACAGAGTTCAACGCGAACAAGATCAGTGAGGAAATGGAAACGCTCCGGGCTGCTACTCAATGTATTCTTATATATTCTAATAATAATCAATTACGAAGTGTTACGAGATTAGAGTTGAATAAAAATAGTTGTAGAAATACGGTGTTTCCCTGTGCCTCTACAAATTAGTCTACAACACCTAAGATTTACTTTTTTGGCTCTAACTTTTGAACCGACCTGTATAATTTGATGAAATTTTAATTTTTTATAGAGGCCATAAAGACTCATTAAGCCATATCAGAGTGGATGTTTGACGTCCTAAAGGAAGTCAGGAACGGACTTACCACCACACTCATTGTGTCAAAGTTTTGACAGGTGTCATTTTACAGAGCTGAAAACTTATTTTTTAAATACGCTGGTCATTCATCTTTAAAAAAGGTGCTCTTAATTTATTTCGATAAAACTGGTGGTTTTAGAGATAAATCGACTTTTATGCGAATTTTTCCGTCAATAGCAGTCCATTAGGTAGGTAGGTTGATCAACAAGAACCTGATTTTTACCTGTTTGTGTTTAGCATTAGTAACTTTTGGGTGTTTCGCATACTTAAAAACCGATTTATCTCGAAAACCGTCAGTTTTACCGAAATAAATTAAGAGCATCTTTTATAAAGATGAAGTATTAGACTATTCAAAAAAATAGTTTTTAGCTCTGTAAAGTGACACCTGTCAAAATTTTGACTCAACGAGTATGATGGTAAGTCCGTTCCTGACTTCCCTGACGACGTCAAACATCGACTTTAATATGGCCTGATGGCTCTCTGTGGCGTCTATAACGTGTTTAAATTCCATCCAATTATACAGGTCGGCTCAAAAGTTAGAGCCAAAAAAGTAAATTGCGGGACACCCTTTTAGGGCTCCATATCTCCGTTTGGGGACACTTTAGGAAAATATTTTTTATGACAGACTAGGTTTTTTTTTACCTCCCCTGTATGCTCCCGAGAGATTAGGAGGTACTTACCGGACACCCTGTATTTGTATTGTAAAAGGACGGGTATGCCCAGAACAATATTTGATTTGTATACTTAGATAAATAATAATCAATAACAGTGGTGTTAAGAAATACTTACATTGAAATTATCTTCACAACAAAAAAAAAATCGATTTCGTTTTGGGATTATTATGGTTGCACTGCTTGAAACCATTTATTTCGACGTTTGTCATCTTAGGGAACATTTAAAAACATTTTGTCAGGAGTTGTTTTTGTAGTATTCGTATACTTTATTTTTTATTTAGTTGGATTCCACCAAGTCAACATTCTAGGGGAACGATTGACAACAAGACTGATTAGGTTGGTTATGGTGATAGTTACTAGAATAGTCACTAGAATAGTTCCTCAACTAATTTAGGTTATGTCTATTACTTGGATGTCATTTCATTTCAAAATTCAAAATCCAAAGAACTACACTCAAACGCAATTTTTCATATTTGTAGACTTCAAAAGTTTAGATAACGACTCTGTTTTCGCAAAACGTCATTAAATAAAGTCATGCTAAACAACAGTTAAATTTATGCTCAAAAGATGAATAACTACTAGAAATGAAGTATTTTCAAAGAAAATTGAGTTAAAATTTTCTCTAATTTGCGTTTTATAAGAGTGCAACAAGGAAGTTATGTTTTACAGATGACGTCATAGCCTGTACCCGAGTCGGGGAGTGTTGCCGTAACTCTAGTCACAACATAAATTTTTTGTCAAGGTTAAGGAAGCAGGCAACTATCAAGAGATTGCACAGGCTACCAATAACTTGACAGCTGTTTGACAAATCCATCTAAATAAAAAACAAGGTATACATAATGGTACAAAACAAGAACGATAACTTTTGAGATTCGACATTTTCAATATAAATTTGAATATTTAACAACGACATCAACAAAATTAAATAGATCAAAACAATTACTTCTGTATCAACTGTCAACTTCAATGAGTGAAAACTATAACATTATGACGTCACACGCGCTAGGGTTTGTTCGGGACTGTCGGCGTATCTTCAGTACTGGATTCAAAAATTAATTCTTATTTTGAAATAACTTTTGAATTATGAAAAAAAAAATAAAAAATAGTTTTGTTATAAAACTTATATAATATGATCTTTCCATTTAGCACAAATTTTTTTTTTCAAAAACCCAATTGTTCCAATAATCACCGTCCCTACAATTAGTGGAAATGATACGCCACTGGATACCAAACTGATCAGGGTGAACTGTAAGTCATAATATCGTCCACTTTCTTTCTCTCTGTACCTTAATGGGGTTGTAATGTGGTGCATACTATTCGACTTATCCTAAGAATCGTTATGTAGACAACGTTGCCATATTTATGGAGCTTTTACAGAAGGGCACGTTTTTCTTTTATTAAACATCATCGATTTTAATGATTTTATTCTATTAGCAGAGAGGAATATTTAATTTAATAAGAAACAAATTTCGTTTTCCGTTCCATAACTAGGTATATGATTTGGCTGCACGTCGATCAATATTAGTGAAAATAAAATTTGAAAAGTAACAAACTGGCAACAATGTTTCAATTCTAAGCCAGTAATGCTTTCTGAGAACTTTGTGCGTACCTGGATACAATTTTTGAATCATCAACTTTCTGCTTTTTCTCTCTCCAGTCTCCAGTCTCCACTCTCTCCATTTCGTTCCAGACTTCCATCGAGAGCGTTTCGCGTTTCCAGCAATACCAACCAAAAGCGGGAGTTTTGTTTCATTCCAAAAAGTTCAAAAAGTCAAAGTTAATAGTTCTATCTAATTGCACGATGTGTAGTAACGGAAGAGGTGAGTTTATTATTAATTTAATTTTTTATTTATTTGTTTATGTTTTGTGTTTTTTGAGTTGAGCTGATTAATTAACGAACTTAAAATGTGCACGTTGCGCTTATTTTACTTTTCGCTGTTATAACAACTGATGAAGCGGACATTTTTCTTTTAATTTTTTTACCAATTCATCATTCTGCAATTTGAAAACAGTATCGCCCTAATTATTGCAGCCGGAGGGAACCTCCAATTTCGTTTTATTTTTTTTTATTTTACACGAGTCAATAATAATGTTATAATATTTTATGTGAAAGACTAGGTAGTCCGCAAATATAGCTACAAAAGTATTATATGACGTCATCACTGGAGCACGTTTTGGCTCGACCCTTATTCCGTCTTCCTTTGGCGTCCCACGTTGCCAAGTTGTGAATTCTTTTTTTCTAAATTACTTTTCCCATTACCGTAATCGCTCGTAATTGCAATGTAATCACTTTTTAAATATTTTTGATAGTGGGGGTGGGTATGACAGAGCATGCAGGCTATAATATAGTTTTTAGTAATATTTGCATACACTTCATTCTCATTTCTATTTTTTACCATTTCTATCTGCCATTTCTCTTACCGTAAATTATCAAACAAAATCTTTAAAAAAATAAAGAAATATTAGGGCATAGAGACAAAACTACTGCCGCACGCCACTGTTAGCTCCAGCTTTTGCAACATCGCCTTCAAATAAAAAAATCTCTCGCTTGCAATTTATTCAAAAAAAGATGTCCTGGTATAACATGAAGTCACGAACATTGAAAAATGTTAATTTGCAAATTAAAAAAAAGTCACGCTGTTTAATTAAGGGGCTCCAAGATTTTTTTTTTATTCACATAGAAGCTATCAAATCTCTATCTTTAGGTATAATTACGACATACACACTGCGATGCTAATTTTTGAACGCACAGCCTGTATAAACTATAGTTAAACCACGACTGCCATCAAGCAAATAATGATTCAAATTATTTATTTTACGATCTCGGAAAGTCGTCTATTCTTTGTTTTCGATTTTCAAAGTGCGGTTGTAGGTATAGTTTTTGATTTTCTCGTTTTGGGAACGAAAATTTTGAATTCAACGGAACTTTGGACGGGTTTAAATGAGTTATATGAAAAAACAGTTTCTTTGGATCACGTGGTCTATACCAGATACTTACACCCCCCCCCCCCTCCCTAAATTGACAAAATCGCGTTTCGCTGTAAAATGTAACATAACGACGAGATCAATTATTAATTTTTGATAATAATATTTATTTGCATTAAAAATTATGTCAAATATGACAAGCCACGTCAGTTTATAACTGTCAAATTGAACATTAAAAAAATTAAAAATGTAGCATTATTGTTGAAAATGTCGATAGAAAAAGTTGCCTGTTTTTTTTTCGCCTATTCACCTTTTTATTCTTCTTTTTCCGATTAAAAAATATAACTTTTGATAATTTGGTTTTGACAATTTGTTGAAAAAAAATTAAATTCCTAAAATGAAAGATATGGCGATATAAAAAAATAAGATATAAAAAACAATATGGCGGCCATATCAAAAACAAAAGTTGGCTTTGAATATTCTGTAATATAACTTTTGATGAAAACTATACAAAAATGAACACCTACAATGAATTATTTAACAATTTCCAACAACAAAAAAAGATGTCGCCGAAATGAGCAATCTTGATCCAAAAAATTAATTAGAATTTCTCTGATTAACCAGCTGCTGTACGTAATTTAGCTAGGCAACCCATATGTGAGATTTGTCCATCTACACATTATTATCTAACATTTAATCTTATAGTGACAATCAAATAACGGATGAGGGTATCGTTAATATTGCGAAAAAAATTTAAAAGCAGCTTCTCTGGTCAAAAAAATTTCCCATTAGATCTCTTTATTAAAGATATACCTTGTATCTGAAAGATAGTTCAATTTTCCAATTTTTTTAAAGAGATCTCAGAAACCGTATAAGCCACACGACGCTAATGGAGAATTTTTTTTTACCATAGAAGCTGCCTTTAATTTTTTTTTTTTTGAAATATTAAAGGTAGGTATAGCCTTTATTAGGGTATTTATTTATAAGTATATTTTTTCTAATAGGTACCGGTTCTTTAGACACTTTTAAGTGCATTTTTGCGTTTTTAAACTCTTGATGGAATAAAATTCATAATTTGGAGAAACAGTTATTCCCCCCCCCCCCCTCGCAACTTAATTTTTTGTATTTCGTATTTTTTAATCTCCAACCTTTGCGATTCTGATGGCAATTTTTTTTCTTTTTTAAATAGCTACCAACCGCTTTTTCGATTCCTTGAAAAAGATAAAAAATACTTTTCTGAGCAACCTATACTTCATCCACTTGAGGATACTGTTCTTGTTCTCGTATCCTCGTATTAGGTATATACATACAGGCTGATCGGACGGCCAGAACTTGTGTCAGATCTGCAGATTTGGCAACGCTTGTTCTTTTATGCATGGCTGCATGAACGATGCTTTTTTAATTTAATTTAATATACAGGGTGGGCCATCGAAAAGGTAACAATCCCAATAATTTGGAAAGTGAAGATGTATGCGAAAAACGCCGAAACAGGTCGATTTTGTTATCGAGGGGGACATATTTTTGTGACAAATTTAACTACCCAAATTAACCCCCTTGACAGGGGTAGCTACCTCTTTGCTTATCATCATAGGGAACAGCTATTGAGTGATACATCATTTGAAAGCTACTTGAATTCTCTTTACAACGATATCCATTTTGGGTTTCGCTTACATACAGGGTGGCCCAACGAAAACGAAACTCGTCTTAATAACTTGGAAACTGAATTGGTACGCGAAAAACGCCGAAACAGGTTGATTTTGTTATCAGAGTAGGTATATTTTCGTGACAAATTTAACTACCCAAGTTCACCCCCTTGGCAGAGGTAGCTACCCCATTGCTTATCATCATAAGGAACAGATATCGAGTGATAATCATTTGAAAGCTAAGTTTTCGTTGGGCCACCCTGTATATAACCGAAACCCAAAATGTTGGATATGGTTATAAAGAGAATTCAAGTAGCTTTCAAATGATATATCACTCGATATCTGTTCCCTATGATGATAAGAAAAGGGGTAGCTACCCCTGCCAAGAAGGTGAACTTGGGTAGTTAAATTTGTCACTCAAATATGTCCCCCTCGATAACAAAATCGACCTGTTTCGGCGTTTTTTGCATACATCTTCACTTTTCGATTTATTAGACTTGTTACCTTTTCGATGGCCCACCCTGTATTGCTCGATTACAAAAGGACCCGAATGGAAAAGGAGGGGGGGTTGAACGGTGTCAATAAAAATTCAAATTTTAGAGCTCTTTTTCAAATTTTTTATTCTCTGAATTATAGATTTTATTCCATCAGAGACATAGGTACATATACCTACAATAATAAGAGGTATACATTTTTGTGTATTTAAAATCTGCTGGTGTATTTGATAAGAGGAACTTTAACGGAATTTTCTTTTATTTTCCAGACAATTCCAGAGTGGCCACGGTCCAACCCAGCAGCGAAATGGTAAATATAATTTTTATTAACCGAGTAACTTATTGGTAGTATCAAGTTGGGTCTCTTGACTATGTATTTTACTTACAGCAATATTATAAAGACTCATCAGGCTAACGGGCAGATTTCTCTGCTGGTTTTTGAAGCTAATATCGACGTCAAATGACTTTTATTAACATTTCTGCGATAACTTTCATGTCAAAAATAGATAAATGTAAAAATTTTCCACTTAGACTCGATACCTTCTTCAGAAATGGCCACAGAAATCTGCCCGTTAACTTAATGAGCATTTATAATACCCGCTGTTATGATTTATTTATTTTTTGTTAATTCCCATTCCATTGCATTAAGTTTAAAAAAGTGGCAAAAAAAGGTCCTCGGTGGCTTAGTTTCCTTATTGGAATGCAGAACCCTTTCCCATCGTTTCATACCAAAATAAATTCGTAAAGATTTAAGTTGAAAATTCCATTTCATTTTTTTTTTTAATTTAATCAGCAATTAATCGAAAATACTTGACGATAACAATTCTTGTTTGTTTTTTTCAGAGCGAAACGGTTGAAATTCACCGAAAAACTTTCGTTAATGGACCAAACATGGCAATTATTGGCACAGGTGCTCCCACGCCAGAATTTTCATATCAGTTTGCTGAAAAACTGCAAGAAGCTCTAACCAACGCTCTTATTGATATTCAAGATGGCCCGGTTCCACTCTTCGATGGAATCAAGCTCACCCGACAGAATTATATCAAGGTCACCTGCGTCAATGAATATTCCAAAGGATGGTTAATTGATGCGGTGAAGAAGTTGTCCCCTTTTGAGGGAACGTCTCTTCTTGCTGTCGAAGAGGAAACGGTTCCAGAATTACGTGATTATTATGTCTACGTCCCGAGAACAGCTCTGCTTAACATAGACGATCTACTGACGGGAATAAAAAGATCAACTCCACATCTCAGAACCGAATTTTGGAAAATTAGAAAATCGAAATTCAGCTTGAACCCCACGGCTTCCGGCACAGTTGCAAAAATTGAAATTGACAAGGTTTCAATTCGATTGATTGAAGAAATGGGCTATGAGGTATTCGTAAGGATGGGCAGGGTTTTTTTCAGGGATCTCAAAAATAAGAAAGGACATCCTCAAGCTGAATTTTTGGATAGTTATGTACGAAGTAGGTATTTTATTCACTGATTAAACGGTGTGAGTTTTGATTGGATTTTTGAGTATGGGCGAGATTATTGTTGATGACCGTTTTAGGGTGTACTTGAATAACATACTATAATCGTCAATTATTTAAAATGTAACGTACCGATCTTGCTGAAAATTTTTTGTATATTATCAGAATAACATAAGCATACCATCCATCTTCAAGAATTTTCAGCCCTCCATATGCAGTAAGTTTTGAGTAAAAAAAAGCGAAAAAAAAAGTTTTTTCAGCTATCGAGGCTATTTGCAAGGTGAAAATTGCACCTAGCGACCTCTATTAGTGTTAATTTTTTACAGAATTCCATAACGAACTACTTTTTTAATACATAAGTTATACCTAACTAAAAGTTAACAGGAAGGCAGCTTGAGATTAAGTTTTTATTTTTACACCCTAAAACGAAGCGATTCCGACAATAGGTAATCTCGAGTATACTTTTTCCGCTTCGCCGTCTCGGCAATCAATCTTCTAGTAAAGAGGGACCTCAAGACATTACAATTTATTGTCAATTAATGCTCATTTTAGCATTGTATTAATTATTATTTTGGATTTTGTATGTTTTATTCACACCGCCCATCGACTATACATCAAGGTGCTTGGTATATAACCTAATTTCTCTGGAGCAATCATTGAAGTCAAAATATACCTAGTAAAATATTTCATAATAATGGTACCCATCAACGATTTACTTTTTGGGTTCTAACTTTTGAACCAACCTATATATAGGTGGATGAAATTTTCATATTTTATAGAGACCATAAAGAGTAATTAGGTCATATCAGAGTGGATGTTTGACGTCATTAGAGAAGTCAGGAACGGACTTGCCAATACACTATTTGGGTCAAAGTTTTGACAGGTGTCATTTTACAGAGCTAAAAACTTATTTTTTAAATACGCTGGTCATTCATCTTTAAAAAAAATATTCTTAATTTATTTCCATAAAACTAACGGTTTTAGAGATAAATCCACTTTTATGCGAATTTTGACCTGTTTTTTTTAATTTTCACCTGTTATTAGTAATTTTTTAATGTCTCGCAGACCTAAAAGTTGATTTATCTCGAAAACCGCCAGTTTTATGGAAATAAATTAAGAATACCTTTTTTAAAGATGAATGACCATGAGTATTTAAAAAATAAGTTTTCAGCTCTGTAAAATGACACCTGTCAAACTTTGACCCAAAGAGTGTGGTGGTGGTGGTGGTGATGGTAAGTCCGTTCCTGACTTCCCTGATAACGTCAAACATACCACTCTGATAATATGGCTTTATGACTTATGATTTTGTCTCTATAAAATAATAAAATTTCATCAAATTATCCAAGTCGTTTCAAAAGTTAGAGCCAAAAAAGTAAATCCTTGAGTATATCTTTTGAGTTCTGTATCTCCGTTTAAGGACACTTTAGGAATTTTTTAATGACTAGTTTTTGACATTTTTTGACCTCCCCTGTATGCTGCCGACAAATAAGGGGGTACTTAACCGACACCCTACGTATTTTATGTTCCTCTACTTGTCGTCACGATTCAATGTTTTTTTTTCCTTTTTGTAGAATAAATAAAATGACAATGTTATTTTTCAAAATGTTGTAATAAGTAATTGTTTGATTTAATATAATTTTTTATAATATACAGAGTGTCTCATTATTTATGCACCAAACAATTCGTGTGCTGATGGTGCGAAAATAAGTGTGTTAGACGCTTCGACGCTCGTTGACCAGAGAAGTTCTAGAAAAATGTAAACTCAGAATTCAGAAACTTTGTTTTTTGCAAACTTCATTTCAGTTGTTTTTTCATGATTTAAAGTGTTCGAATCCCGCACATCAGTTACCTATAAAATTATGCGGTTCAAATTATTTTTCTTAGAAATCCTGAAAATACATTAAAGGTAAGTTGCTTTCCGAGTTATCACATAAAATATCGCAAATACACCCTCTCCCCCCTTTATTTCCATATGCGAGTAGCCCTTATATAAAATCCAATTTTCACCCCTTTTGTACCAAGTAGTTAGGACATCTTCAACGTAAAAAAATTAATAAAATAATATTATCTGCGTCTATAAGAAGATTTTTTCTTCTATTATAATTTTCCCATGTCTTATTTCGTTAGGTATGTTTTCACACATCCGCCTTCATGCCTTTCTTTAAAAGTTTAAAAGCCTTCAGTGTGACGTCACTGGGCGGGGCTAAGTGTAATGGTTCCAAATATAAACAAACCGTTCACGAGGCCATTGTTGTCAGCTGTCGTGATTTAGTTGAAGTTTCATGCGTTCCTAAATTTTGACTTATTGAGGTTGTTTTCAGGCATTGATCTGCGATTGTCATCAATTATTATTATTAAATTGAACCGAATCATATTTTAGGTTACCGTCGATCTCGAGCCGTCTGTCGGCAGTTTTATTTTTATCACTAAAACTTCCGTCTTTACTGTAATCAAAAGTTTACAGTGAAACTGGCAACTCTGCAACTGTTAAATGCTTGTTTTTTGGAACCCTAACCATTTGTGACGTCATCACTGATGGCGTCTATTGAAATGTCCTGCATACTGTTGAATTTATCTATAACTAAAGTAAGCGGTTTACAGACAACGTTGCCATATTTATAGAAGTGTTACTGAAAGACACGTTTTTATTTTATAATTAATATTTTATTAAAAATTATCGATTTTATTGATTTTCGGAGCCGGGCTTCTTACATCAGCAGGTGTGCTAGACGGTAAGTTCATAGGGGCGGCGGGATAAAATATAAAATAGAAAAAGTAACAAACTGGCAACAATGTTTCAATGCTAAGCCGATAAGCCTAATTCTTTCCGAGAACTTTGTATTGCCTGGCCACAATTTTTGAAGCTCAGCTTTAACTTTCTGTCTTTTCTACTTTTCTCTTCCCTCCCATTTCGTACCAAACTTTCATCGAGTGTGTTTCGTTCGAGTTTCAAAGTTGAAGTTGTTGAAGTTTCAGTTATTTTAATTTTAATCGTAGGTAACTAGGTACGATGTGTAGCAATATCAAAAGTGAGTTTTTATTAATTTTACTGTTTTTTATTTGTTTATTTTTTGTGTTATTTGAACTGAGCTTATTAATAATAATTAACGAGCTCCAAACGCGCATGTTGCTCTAATTTTACTTTTCGCTGTTATTAAATGGAGCCGATTTTTCTTTTATTTGAAAACAATAAATCGCCCTAGCTAATTAGTGGCTGAAGGGCGAAGGGGGCATCTCAATTATTTTTTATCCACACGATACACGACTCATGACTCAATAATTATTATTTTATATAATGAAGGCGAGATAGATATATAAAAATTATGACGTCACCGGAACGAGCACGTTTAGACTTTTGGATCCATCTTCTGTTGGCGTCCCACGTTGCCAAGTTGTGAATACTTGTAATAAATTACTTTTCCCATTACCTTAATCGCTACGTAACTAATTGCAATTTAATCACTTTCTTAAATACTGTTAACGTGCAGTTAAAGTGCAGACTAAATGGTTCAAGTAATATTTGCTTGCACTTTCGGTAATAGGGAATTATTGCCATTTCTATTTTTTACCAGATTTTCTATTTGCCATTATTTTTTGCCTATTACCCTAAGTATAAAAAATCAAAAGGAAAAAAGCCTCTCTTCTACGACCCCATCAGTTTTTCAAACGTCTCGCCTTCAAATAAAATGCAAATGTTCTTACGCGTAGGTATACAACCTCCGGGAACTTCTTTAAAAAAAATCCTGCCCTATAGCATACTGGTGCACCCTTTTCTTACGACAGCCATATTGTTTTATTATGTTGTTCGGCACAAAAAAATTAAAAAAAAACCAAAAATTATTAAACTTCACAAATAAAGTTCAAAAGTTTGTATTCTTCTTTTTTCTATAAAAAAGTTTTTAGACCGAATTTCATAGAAAAATAAAAAAAAAACCATAAGGCAAACACTACTTCGACGTATTTTAACAATGTTGACGTATTTCGACGAAACATTTTTAGTTTTTCTTTGAAAAAGGAAGAATAAGAATTTTGGTATTTTTTTTAATGTTTTTAATTTTTGGTTTCCATTATTCTCAGAAAGATAATTAATTAATTTCCAATAAAAGTAAAGATATTATGTCAAAAAAAAAAAATCTCGTTTTTTCAGTTTTTTTCAGGATATTTCAGAAACGTATTCTAGATAGCGCCAAAATTAGGTTTTTTCTCTAATTTAACCGACCCTGTATTTCTTAGCATTTAAGACATAGCAAAATAGAGAAGGATATAGGTCTATGGTGCACCCTGTATAGGTAGATAATAACATGAACATTAAAACATTGATTTCCAATTATTTATAAAAATATTTAATCAAAGCTGTTTACAGGCCTCGACAATACTCATAAGATCTTTTTTTCAAAATAATTCGAGATAATTATAATTTTATATACATCAGGGTGATTCCATTAGATTAGACCGACACAGAGAAGGGACGTGTAGGGGACCCCAAAATACGGCGATTTAAACCCAACTTTATAATTGGATTCAAACGAATTTGGGGGTTTCAAATTTCGAAAAAAATAAAAATCTCAGTTATAGGTGCTTGAACGCAGAAAAACCAAATTTGGTACACGTTGTGAGAGTTATTAAACTGTAGGATTTTAAAGGGTTGATAAGGGAAGATGCACCCTTAAAATGTTATAGAATTTTTTAACCTGTTGGTTGGCCTATTTAAGAAATTGAATGTATTATCATACTCAGAAAAGTCATTTTTATCACTTTCAAGCAATCAAAAAATGTATATTTAGACTTTTTTAAATTCTGACACTTTCTTATAATAGCCCTTCTAGTTCTAGCCATGGCATAGCCCCAAAGCCACAATATTGTTAATGGTTAATTGTTAACAGTGACCCACTCACAATAAATTTAAAAAATCCATAGCCCCCATAACTGTTGGCTGCGGTAAATGTTATTAGTGTTTTATTTTTTTGCTACTAGTTATTTCGGTAGGTAAGTATTTAAATTTTATTTTTTTAATCTGAGTAATTTTTCTACTACCTACTGGGAAATTATGTGACCTTGAATATTGAAAAAAAAACTCTGCGGCGCATCTCGAACCCAAACCCATCATCCCCAAATCTTAAACAAAATTTAGGTAACTTCACAGGTTCCTGAAATATCCTGAAAAAATAATAACGAGATTTATTTTTTCAGTCACGGAAAAAACAGTCATATCTTTTTTATTATTGGAAATTAATAAATAATTTTTTGTAGAGGTTTAGGTACATAAGCCGTCAAGATTTATTAACATTTAAAAAATTTTCAAAGCTTTTATTTTTTCTTATGGTCACCATATTGTATTTTAATTTTTCTTCTCATAATGAGATATTAAAAAAAAATTATTGAATGCGACTTCACTATAAGAACACCTTTGGGATTTTCTTTTTTTTTATCATACGCAATAAAAAGATTTTTTTTTAATATAGAATTTTTTATTGCTTAAATGATAAATTTCTTGGTTTTCTAATTTTTTTTATACATGGTGTCCAGGTATGAGTGTAAGAGCTACACGTGGCGACCTTCCTTGGACTATTTTGAGTAAAAAATCTTAATACAATAATACTCTAAACGTCTTCACGGTGCCACAGGAGGTCATCAAAGTTAGAAATTCTGGGTCACAAATATGCATATTATTGAACTTCTGTTTCCTTTTGCAGTTACGGTTAACATTTTCAAAGGCTTTTGCAAAGTCTTATTTCATTTAATTTTCGTAACAGTGCAATTATTAACTTTTTTAACATTTCTAAAAAAAAAAAAATTAGGAAATGTTCATGACAATTTTTGACAACAATAATATTTTATGAAAAAAAAAGTGTATTTATAGCCAAAAGCAATGTTGTCGATAATTGCGGGGAGGTGAAAATATTCGATATAAACCACGCGTGAACCAAAAAAATGTTTTTTTCTTTAACTCAACTTAAAAACCCGTTCAAAATACTGCACGATTCAAAATTTTAATTCCGAAAACGATAAAATCGCAGCTGCAATAATTGTTCTTTGAAAATCTAAAACAAAAATGGTTTCGGAGATCGTAAAAAATATATTCAAATCATTTACCGCATTAGTGCCGTGGTGGTTATACAGGGTGTTTATACATACCTACAATAATGAATGAATAATATTTGAAAATGCTATTTCCTCTTTAACCGTCTAGATTCCGAATTCATCGGAACTTATCAATTTTTAAAACGACAGGATCTGGTTGCAACAGGACGGTATGCCAGCTCATTTATACAAACGATGTATTAGCTACTTTTGAGGTAGGTTAAATACAGGGGGGGGGCAAAAAAAAACAGTCCTAATAACTTGAAAACTGAAGATGTGCGCGAAAAACGCCCAAAAAGGTCAACTTTATCATTAAGGGGGACATCTTTAAGTAACAGATTGACCTGTCTCGGCGTTTTTCGCGCACATCTTCAGTTTTCAAGTTATTATAGACTGTTAAGTTTTCGTTGGACCATCCTGTATGTACCTATAAACTTTTGTGTATTTAAAATGTCGGTGCATTTATTGAGAGGAACTCACCTTAATTTTGTTTCATTTTTCAGACGATTCCGAAGCCACCAACACGGATCAATCCAGCAGCAAAATGGTAAATATAATTTTTATTAACCAAGTAACTTATTGCAATTTCAAATTAGGACTCTTGACGATTGTTTATAGTTTTTTTTTATTAATTCCCGTTTAATTAAGTTCATAAAGTAGTGACGAAAAATGTCTCCATTTTCATTTGACTTAGTTCCTTTTGCTTGGGATAGAGACCATTTTCCCAGCGTTCCATAATATCAATATAAGTTCATGAAGAATAATTATTATTAGTAAATCATAAATAATAACTTGAAGTTAACAAAAGTAAATGCGCATACCTATTCTGATTAATTTTTTCTTTCAGAGTGAAACAACTGTTGAATCCTCTGGGTCATTGGAGATGGCCATTATTAGTCCAGGTGCTCCCACGCCGGAATTTACAACTAAGTTTACTGAAAACTTGCAAGATGCTTTAACCAGCGCTATCTTTTCAATTCAAGATAGCCCGGTTCCATTCTTCGATGGAATCCAGCTCTCCGTGCAGAATTACATCAAGGTCACCTGCGCTAATCAATTTTCGAAGCGGTGGTTAATTGATGAAGTGAAAAAGTTGTCTCCTTTCGAGGAAACACTTCTTCTTGCGGTTGAAGAAGAAACCGTTCCACAATTACGTGATTATTATGTTTTTGTCCCAAGGTCAGCTGTACGTAGCATAGACGATCTGTTGAAGGGAATAAAAAAATCAATCCCAAATCTAAAAACCAAATTCTGGAAAATTAGAAAAACTAATCAATACCTTTCCTTTTCCTTCAACATATGGTCACTAGTTGCGAAAATTGAAATTGATACGGTTTCAATCCGATTGATTGAAGAAATGGGATATTCGATACACGTTGGAATGGGCAAGGCTTATTTCTGGGACTACAAATATCAGAGGGGACATCCTGAGGCTCAGTTTTTGCATAATTATGTACCGGCTAATAAGTTTAAGTGATAAACCCTTTCGGTAATGAGATACCTGTAAGTCACTTACAATAATTTATTGTCGCTTCTAGTATATGTCGAATTTTACCGTATCAATAAATGTTTCCTATTATCTAAGACTTCTTATTCGCATCACTAATCGAAGGTATTTGTTTTTGTAGAACAAAATAAAATCAAAACGCCCTGAAGGTTTCAAAATGTTGTGATAAGTAATAATTTATTTATTTATTTATTTTTTTATTAAACCAGATAAATTACATCCCACAGGTATATAAATATAATCTATGCAATGCAATCCCGCAGAGAAAAATAGAATTTTTCTGTTTGCAGGACTGGTACATACCCCGCTTCGCTTACAAACTAACAAAAAAAAAAAAACTAAAATTAAAATTATCCCGCTTACAAACTAAAAAAACCAAAATTAGAATTTAAATTAAAAACATTTCCAACAAAATTAATTATAAATAAAACAAAGATAACAGTAACATGACATTCTAATAATCATATAATCACATCACCAACCCTCGACGCCTACTCGTACCACAAAATTGATCAACACTTAGATCAATACGACCTAGATACTGTTTTTAATCCAATTTTTTAATTTTACAGTTGTAGATCTTTTTTGTAAGTCTAGAGTTTTTAGATCATTAGGTAGTTTGTTAAACACTCTAATTGCATTCACATAGCTATTCTTATCACCTACTGATTTGTACATTTTTGGTAGATTTATTATTCTGTTCCTTGTTCTACTGTTCGATAATAAATATGTTTCTTTAAGAAGATTATAGTTGTAAAGTAGGGATTCGTATGCAAATAGTTGTTCTAAATTCATAGGTTTCTTTTGTATGTAACCATTTTTATTTATTATTTTTAATATTCTATTTTGTATTCTCTGTAACAAAATTAAGGTGCCCCTGTAAGCTCCTCCCCAGCTAATTATTCTGTAACTTATAATACTGTGGCAAAATGCATAATAAATTATCATCAGTGTATTATACTGCATAAATTTATAAATTTTGTAAAATACATATATTAATTATTTGTTTTTTTTTACAATGTTTTCAACATGTCTGTCCCATTTCAAGTTAAAATCGAAAATTATCCCTAAATATTTACAGCTTTCAACCCTTTTCAATTTTTTCTCATTTATTATTAATTCAAATTTTTGTGGAACACTATCTCTGTAGTTGCCGAAAGTAATATACACTGACTTTTCTATATTCAGTGACAGTTATTATTTATTGACAGCCAGCCCTGTAGCAACTCTTTCAAGGTGTTTGTTCAATTTCATTACATATTTGACGTAATATAATTTTTTAAATTTTATACATGGTGTCTCGTGTCCGTGTCTCATTTATGCTGTAAAACAATAATTTATATTCTACAACATTTTTCTCTTAGAAGCTTGTTGACTGGAAGTTCCAAAATAAATGTGTACTGAGAATTCAAAATCTTTTTTTGGCAAACTGCATTTAAATTTTTTTCCTTGGCCAACTTTCTGGTTGGCCAACAATGGCGTGCTTGGTAAATGAAACGAAATCATTGAACTGTTTGGAAAAAAAAACAAGGTAAGTACCTATAAAAAAAATTACCGGGATGTACGTAGGTACAGTCGCGGTCAATTATTACTGAATTTTATGATGTAAGTCAATAAATAAATATATTTGACCTTTAAGTTCGATTTAAAAAATTTCGAATCACACAATAAAATTCTGCCGTTCACATTTGGGTGGCCGCAACAATGTACGTATAAGTACACCTCATCGATTATTTATTGGCGGAGAATTCTTGAAAATTGATAAGCAATAACATTTTTATCGGTATACTCGTGATTCAAAAAAGTCCTATCTAAATGTATAGAGAACAGAAATAATTTAACACTTTTGCATGGATCTCCCTGAACATTCGATTTTTTATTCGCTCTTATCTTTGTGATTGTCTCGATAATGAGTGTTTATCATTTAAAACGTTCATCCAATTGCACCTGCCATAGGCGGCGTGGTTGATATTGAATACTCGATTGAATTATCAGGTGAAAATTAACAAGATTTTGTCCATAGTGAGAGTTATAAGCATCATTTTTTGCACGCCACTGCCTGAATCAATATTTTTGCTATCTGTCCAGATTAATTCAGAGAATTCTCCGCCAATAAATAACCGATGAACTGTACATTGTATACCTACAGGTGTCAGTGGAAATTACTTTTCTTTAGAAACTCTAAAAATTCATTAGGCGCAAGTTTATACGTTTCTTGTTTTCCGAGATATTGTAGAAATAATCGCAAATACACCCCTCCCTTACTTTATCTCATATGCGGATATCTCTTACGTAAAACTTAATTTTCATCCCATTTATTGTACGAGTAGTTCGACACCTTCAAAGTAAAAAAAAATTAACAAAAATATTATTCTCTGCCTCTAAGGAGATTTCTTCTATTAATTTTCCCATGCTTTATTTCGTTAGGTACGTTTTCGCACATCCGCCGTCACTTTCTTTGAAACTTTTTCAGTTTTTATGAACATTTTAAACAAGTCACTTCTAACACAGAAAAACTTGATCATTGTTCAATATTCTTTCATTTAATTAATTTAATTAACAATAATAATAAACGTTCCGTGTACCTACCTAGACAGTTTTTTTTCCTGGAGTAAATTCATACGACGACGTTTGTATTAATATCGCCTTCCCCCTAATCAAAATTCCCGATTCAATCCTGTAACTTGGCTATGAGTCTGCATTGTTTTTTTATCCTAAAATAAGTTATTCATCATTTATTGCATGTTTAATTATTCACAGTAGAATAAAACTGAAAAGACGAAATTAAAATAATTGTTCCAACAACCGCTTCCCTAGCAATTAGTGTAAATGATACGCCACTGGATACCAAACTGATCAGGGTGAACTGGTGGTAAAACAACATAATATCATCCTCTTTCTTTCTCTCTGTACCTTAATGGGATTGTAATGTGCAGACTATTCGACTTATGCTAAGAACCGTTATGTAGACAACGTTGCCATATTTATGGAGCTTTTACAGAAGGACACGTTTTTCTTTTATTAAAAAATATTATCGATTATATTGATTTTATTTTTTATTGTATTAGCAGAGAGGGATATTTAATTTAATAAGAAACATTTTTCGTTTTCCATTCTATAGCTACCTCTATGATTTGGCTGTCACGTCGATCAATATTAGTGAAAAAAAATATGAAAATAAGTAGCAAAATGGCAACAATGTTCCAATGCTAAGCTTAAGCCCCTAAGTATTCTGAGAACTTTGTACCTGCCTGGCACAATTTTTGAAGTTCATCTTCAACTTTCTGCTTTTTCTCTCTCCGTCTATTTCGTTCCAGACTTTCATCGAGAGTGTTTCGCGTTTCCAGCAATACCAACCAAAGCGGAAATTTCGTTTCATTCCAAAAAGTTAAAAAAGCCAAAGTTAATAATTTTAATTGCACGATGTGTAGTAACGAAAGAGGTGAGTTTTTTCTTAATTTTATTTTTTATTTGTTTTTATATGTTTTGTGTTATTTGAGTTGATCTTATTAATTAATGAACTTAAAATGTGCACGTTGCGCTTATTTTACTTTTCGCTGTTATAATCACTGATTTTTTTTTTTTACTTTTTTAATAATTATTCATCAATGCACGATTTGAAAACAGTAATCGCCCTAAACTATTGCAGCCGAAGGGAACATCCAATTTATATTTGTTTTTTAAACGACTCAATATTCTATTATTTTATTATTTTATATGACGGCGAAGTTGTCCGCGGGAATTGTAACATCACTGGAACACGTTTTTGCAACGGCCCTTCCGTCGCCTTTTGGCGTCTCACGATGTTGCCTAAGTTGTGAATTACTTTCCCTATTAGGTACCGTAATTGCCCATAATTGCAATTTAATCACTTAAGAGAATTGTCATTTTAAGTATTTTTTACCATATTTCTATTTGCCATTTCTCTTACCGCAATTTATATCAAAATAAAAAAAAAATGGAAATGTATTAGGGCATAGAGACAAAACTACTGTCGCACGCCACTGTTAGTCCCAGCTTTTATCGCCTTCAAATAAAAATCTCTCGCATCTACAACCGCCGGCAACTTATTCGAAAAATGGTGCCCAGACACAACATGAACATTGAAAAACGTTAATTTGCTATCAATAAAAAGTCTAGTCACGCTGTTTAGTTATGGACTCCGAGAGAATTTTTTTCCCAAAATTCAAATAGAAACAATCAAATGGATATCTTTATTATAATGGAAATCTGATATCGCGATCTACATCCCAATATTGCTAATTTTTTAATGCACCACCCTGTATAATCCAGTTAAACCACGACTGCCATGAAGCACATGGTTCAAATATTTTTTTACAATAATTGTGGTTTTTGAATTTCTCATTTTGGAAACGAAAGTTTTGATTCAACAAAACATTGGATGTAGGGGATTTTTAAATTTTGCTAATAAAAAACATTTCTTTGGATCACGTGGCTTATACCGGATATACTCACCCCCTCCCCTAAATTGACAAAATCGCGTTTCGCTGTAAAATGCAATAAAACGACGAGATCAATTAATTTTTGATAATATTTCTTTGCACTAAAAATTATGTCAAAAATTACAAGCCACGTGACTTTTATAACTGTCCACCTTTTGACATAAAAAATACAAAATGTAGCATTATATTGTTAAAAAAACCTTCTTGCGCATCAATCGCAGAAATAGTGTATTTTTATGCGATTCAATTATGAATATTTTCACCGCTTTTTAAATTATTGGCTTTCTGAAATTTTCCATAGTCATGTCATGTTAGCGTAGTGCTTTAATGTGAAAAATTTTCTGTGATAATTTCATTTCATTTCGTTTCAACACGTGCCTTAGAATGGATTTTTAAATTTAAAAATCAAAAAAATTGGCAAAATTTTACAATTTTGTCCCTTTTCCTATGCCCGCCACTGGCTAACTTTACTTGAAAAATACTATTTTTTACACTACCTTTAATAAATTCGGAAAAAACTGAAAGGAGAGTTTTGAAAACCGAAAGTTTGAAATTTTAGAGGAATAAACATCATTTAAAAATATTCGAATATATCTCCGCCATTTTTATATTTGCTTCTTGAAATTTTTGAAGGTTAAATGCTATTAGTATAGTTGTCTACTATCAAAATTTCCGTTCTATTCCTTCAAAAATAAGCTCATGAATGTTTATAGAAATGTAGACATTTTTACCCTTTTCCTACCCACGCCTCTGGCTTATTAATAGAAATGATGCAAATTGTATTGCATTAGCTCAAATTTCAAATAAGTTTATTCCAATCTTGTTAATTTTGTTTAAAAGTTTTTGATCTTGCCTATTTAGGAGTTCAAAATCTAACCATTTTCCAAAAATTGAAAAGGCCGCCATTTTGGAATGTCTTTACCTATTTTACTCAAATACAGTACCAGACGACTACTTGAGGGTATCTTACTACCAAAAAAATTTCAGCGCTCTAGATTGAAAACTTCGACCAGAAACCGTGCCTCACGGACGGTTTTTTTTCTGAAATTCGGAGGGACATCCTGTAGAAGTAACACAACTCTAGGAAAATGTACTTTACGAAAATCAAACGTCAGCCCTAAGGTTTATAAGAGTAAAAAATTTCGTTCATTAATCTTGAAAGATGAAGCTACAGGAGCGTTTTTAAAAATTTAGAGAAATTAATTTAAAAAAAACATCATGTAAAAAAAAATCGAATATCTCCGCCATTTTTCTTATTTACTTTTTGAAATTCTCAAGGGTTGAAGTCTATTAGTATAGTTGTCTACTGTAAAAATTTCAGTTTAATTACTTCAAAAATGTGCTCATAAATTGTTGGAGAAATTTAGCCATTTTTACCCTTTTCCTACCCACGCCACTGGCTTATTAATAGAAAAAATGCAAATTTTGTTGCATTAAATTAAATTTCAAGTCATTTACTTCCAATATTGTGAATTTGATATAAAACTCTTTTTCTATCTAGCTTATACAGGGGTTCAAAAAATAGTCCTTTTTCCAAAAATTAAAATGGCCGCCATTTTGAAACGGCTCGATCGATTTTGCTCAAGTGCAATACCAGACCACTCCTTGTGGACATCTTACTCTCACAAAAATTTCAGCTCCCTAGATTGAAAACTGCGGCCAGAAACCGTGCCTCAAGGACCGGATTTGGGGAACTTTGAAAGGACACCCTGTAAAAGTAACGTGACTTGTGGATTTTTTTTCAACGAAAATCTAAAGTCATTCCCAAGCTTTACAAGAATCCAAAATTTCGTTCACTAATCTTGAAAGATAAAGCTACAGGAGCGTTTTTAAAATCGAAAAATCGTGATTTTGGAGAAATAAATAAATATATATATATATAAATATATATATATATATCGTGGGCAGGTGAATTTTGGAAAACCACTTTTTCGTGATCTGGGGGTCATGATCGGTGGACATTTGATGAGTTTGGGTGATTTTCGAAAAGTGATGTCGTCCTCAATAGTGTATTTTTTTGTTAAAAAATACACTAAAAGTCGATAGAAAAAATTCACTGTTTCTTTTATAATTTTTCTCCTTTTAACCGTTTTATTCTTCTTTTTTCGATTAACAAAGATAACTTTTTTGATACCGAATATCATATGAGAATTGAAAAAACCATAAGGCAAGAAATATGACATCACATCATTTTTTTTTTTTGTTTTTTTCCTGAATGCTACTAAATTTTTGAATTCCATATTTTTTTATACCGAACGACATAAAAAACAATATGGCGGCCATAAGAAAAACAAAAGTTTGATTTGAATATTCTGGGATCTAGTCTGCTTTGATTTTTTTTTTTAATTTCTAAAATGATAGATTTTTCTAATTTGATGAAAACTACAAAAAGGAAAACCTACGAAAAAATGAGGAATCTTGATCCAAAAAAATTAATAATTCGGTACGCGATTTAGCTAGGCGCAGCCATGTGCGATTTATTAACTACATTTATTTTTATAATCTCTAACATTTGGATCTTCGTCATAATCAAATCAAATAACTTATGAATGAGGTTATTTATATTTCTAATAGGTAGGTATACCAGTTCTTTAGACTGTTATTAAGTTCTTTTTTTGGTTTTTAACTCTTGATGGAATAAAATTCATAATTTGGTGAAACAGTTATTTTTGAAAAAACCCCCCCCCCCCCCCCGCAACTTAATTTTTTTATTTCACATTTTTTAATCTCAAGCCTCTGCCATTCTGATGGTCATATTTTTTTTAAATAGCAATCAACCGCTTTTTTGATTGCTGAAAGTGATAAAAAGGACTTTTCTGAGCCTAATAAAACATCGCCTCGGAAATGTGGTAAAAGTTGATAGTTCAGCCATACGGGGTGATTCATATTGTTAAAACAGGTAAAGGCAAAATTGTACATATTTTGCGGCAAAAGTATGGAATAAATTCAATGAAATGCGCTGGTTTTTTGAAAAAATAAACAAAGAGGTTAATTTTGTTTTTAGGCTGTTCAACTTTTGACATAATATTCGGGTGTACAGGGTGATGCGCGAAAGAGTGATGGTGACGTCATCGGCATTTTTTTTAAATGACAACCATTTTTTTTTATTCAATTAAATAAAAAAATTCATAGAAATAAGCTCAATTAATAGACAAATTCAATTTAATTAGACAGATTTCATAAAATTGAAACAATAATTTTTATTTGATATCGTTTTTATTTTTATCGTTAATGTTCCGATTTTGACATCAATAAAAAGTGCCCACTTTCGACTTCACAAGCTGTTTTCTCAGAAATTTCCTTATTTAAGGTTTACAAATTGATTTATATTACCATACTGGCAATTGAATGGAGCATAAAAAAATTGAATAAAAAATAGGGTACTTATGTCATTTAAAAAAAATACCGATGACGTCACCACTCTTTCGCGCATCACCCTGTATATTCGAATATTATATGTCAAAAGTTGAACAACTTAAAAACAAAATCGACCTCTTTTTTTATTTTTTCAAAAAAACAGTGGCTTTCCGTTTTATCGAATTTATTCCTTGCTTTTGCCGCTCACTGTACCTATAGGGTGGTTAACAATTCGATGCTCACCATTGGGATCTCGGGAACGGTAAAAGATACATGGTGGATTAAATTAAAGAAAAGTTGCACAATTTTATGCTTATTGAGAATCTGAAAGAAAATTTATGGAAACTTCAGGCGTTGCTGAAATATCCTGAAAAAACTTAAAAATGGGGATTTCTTATCTTAGCCATATATTTTTTATTATCGAAAAGAAATTGAAATATTTTTGTAGGTTTACATACGTCATCAAAAGGTATCATCTGTCATTTCCAAAATTTTCAAGGACTACTAGATCGCAGAGTTTTCATAGTCAACTTTTATTTTTCTTATGGCCACCATATTGTTTTTTCGTGTCATTCGCTATTAAAAGAATGAAGGAAACAAATAATCTATCACATTCAAAAATTTTTTTTTTAATTTTTTTCTTCTTTTTCGAAAAAAATAACCTTCGTTTGACCGATCGTCATAAAAAACCTATAAGTCAAGCAATGTCAAGTCGCGACGTCATATTGACGTTATTCGGTGAAATCATTTTTTTTTCGAATAAAGAATAACATTTTTAAGATTTTTTTTTAATTTGATAGATTGTTTCCTTGATTATTTTAATAGCCAATGACACGAAAAAACAATATGGCGGCCATAAGAAAAACAAAAGTTGGCTATGAAAACTCTGCGATCTAGTAGTCTTTGCAAATTTTGGAAATGACAGATGATACCTTTTGATGACTTTTATGTAAACCCACAGAAATATTTCAATTTCTTTTCGATAATAAAAAAGATATGATTGAAATAAGAAATCTCCATTTTTAAGTTTTCTCAGGATATTTCAGCAACACCTGAAGTTTCCATAAATTTTCTTTCAGATTCTTAATAAGCATAAAATTGTGCAACTTTTCTCTAATTTAACCCACCCTGTATCTTTTACCGTTTCAGAGATCCCAATGGTGAGCATCGAATTGTTAACCACCCTGTATACATAAGTATATTGACCTAGAAGAAAACTCCCTCCCCCCCCCCCCCCTAAATGCGAGAAACTTTAACCGAACATCTCCAGTAAGTAAGAAAAATAATATAATAATTAATGTACCTAATAAAAACGAGAAATAATAAAGAATGAGGTTTAATTGAATGGCCAGCCAGATCTCCAGATTTGACAACGCTAGTTTTTTATGTATGGCCAAATAAAAAACCGGTTTTATTTAATCTGATAGATGAAAAAAAAAAAAACAGGAGGAGACTGTAGCGAGTAAAATTCATATTTACGCCTAAAATTCGCGAAATAAATAAATTAAAGTTCTTCTAGCAATTTTTTTTTTCTCCCCAACGTCAATTGCGTTCTTTGAGAGATGTACACGCTGTATAAATTTTAGTGTATTTAAAATATTTAATAAGAGGAACTTAACGGAGTTTTCTTTTATTTTCCAGACGATTCCAGAGTGGCCATGGTTCAATCCAGCTCCCAAATGGTAAATATAATTTTATTTTCATTAGAACGTAACTTAATTGGTATAGTGTCAGGTTGGGTCTCTTGAAGATTTTTTCGATTGTTCTTTGTTAATTCGCCTATTTAAAGTGAAGAAAAAAGGTCCTGGGTGCTTTAGTTCTTTGGGATGCAGAACACTTTCCCACCGTTCCATAATACCAATAAGTTCATAAAAAATCAATACCCGAATCAGAAATAATAACTTTGACGTTAACAAAAGTATAAATGCGCATGTTCTGATTAATTTTTTCTTTCAGAGTGAAACAACTACTGTTCAATCCTCTGGATCATTAAAAATGGCAATTATTCGTCCAGGCGAAGCCAGGCCGGAATTTACAACTCAGTTTGCTGAAAACCTGCAAAAAGCTTTAACCACCGCCATCTTTTCCATTCAAGATGACCCTGTTCCACTCTTCAATGGATACGAGCTCTCCAAGCAAACATACATTAAGGTCACCTGCGACAATGAATATTCCAAGCGATGGTTAATTGATCAAATGAAGAAGTTGTCCCCTTTCGAGGGAAAGTATCTTCTTATAATTGAAGAAGAAACGGTTCCAGAATTACGTGATTATTATGTTTATGTCCCAAGATCAGCTGTGGTTGACTTTACCGATCTATTGACGGCAGTAAAAAAATCAACCCCAGACCTCAAATCCGAATTCTGGAAGATTAGAAAATCCAAACCTTACTATTCTTGCGGCACAGTTGCAAAAATTGAAATTGATACGTTTTCCATCAAATTGATAGAAGAATTGGGATATGAGGTACACGTAGGAATGGGCAAAGCTTATTTTTGGGACTACAGAAACAGGAATGGACACGCTAATGCTCAGGTTTTGCATAGTTATGTGTTGAATGGTTCCTTTTATACATAATAGGAAGACCTTTTTATCAATGAGAGACCTTTTAAGGCACTTACAATATTTAATTTCAATAAAATGCGAATGCTTATTTTACCATACTATAATAAATGTTTTTCACTATTTTTTTATTTATTTTTATTCACATCAGACATCGAATGTATTTATTTTCCTCTTCTTGTCGACATAACCTTTCTTTTTTGGAGAAAAAATAAAAT
The DNA here is from genome assembly GCA_910589415.1 of Malachius bipustulatus. Taxonomy (NCBI): domain Eukaryota; kingdom Metazoa; phylum Arthropoda; class Insecta; order Coleoptera; family Melyridae; genus Malachius; species Malachius bipustulatus. The sequence goes on from OU342637.1 coordinate 30,468,783, forward strand.
GAAAACGCAATGAAGGTTTCAAAATGTTGTGATGAAACAATAATTTGACGTATAATATAATTTTCTAATATTATTCAGGGTGTCTCATATATGGTGAAAAATAATGTAGATACATATACCTACAACATTTTTCTCTTGGACGCTTATTGACTTTAAGTTCCGCAAAAAAATGTAAACTGAGAATTCAAAAACATTTTTATTGGGAACTTCATCTTATATTTTCATTTTTTCTCGGCCAACTTTCTAACAAGAGCCAAGACTATAAGGAGAATTTCATTATAGAATTTAAGGACTATATAACTACATAGTTCCATTTTTTTCTTTAAATATAAGATTTTTTTATTAATCAGGATTTTCACCTCTAAATGTTTGCTTGTCAATCCTTCTTCTTTGTAGAAAAAAAATTCATGGCACTGGACACATATCAGTCTTCTTTTCTTTGAAAAGATAACAGAAAAATTATTAAATTAAAAAAATCCTGGACATCAATTAACAGGTCGAAATTAAAGAAAGAATACGATTATTTATAATATAATTGATGTGTGTATAATAGGCTTTCGCAGTCGGCTTCTACTGAAATCGTAATTGATTCCGGGTAACGTTCCTAACAAATCAATTTAATCTGTCTCTAATATTTTTTAGTCGCTACTCTAATTATCAGATTACAGTTGGTCCCATATCTACAATCCACATATTAATAAAACACCCTGTATAAGTTTGTTAGGGATTTTGATTTTTCTTATATTTTTGAATAATTTCGTCTGCACGTGTCATCAGTTACGAATTCGTAGGATGGGATCGTTCAAAGTACAATAATAATTGAAGGAGGGAGAATTTTAAATTTTTTGGTAATCGGTCTATACCTCGTAGGGCGGCGGTAATCCGTCTCAGATTTGAAGGTAAATATAGTAATTTCTGGGAAAATATGACGACTTTTGAGCCGCCGCAATGCCGGACCTGACAGTGGCGCACGGTCAAGATCTTATTGAAAGGGTAGGGCAATAACGAAATTTTTTAAGAAATAATTTAATAATCACTCCAATCATGCTGCTGGTGCTTGAAAATATATTTTGTATACAGTGTGTTCAGTTCAATAACTTATTTTAATAAGAAGGTTTGATTTTTTGTAATAGATATACCTACCTATGATTTTGCACAATTCGGTTCGGCGACGATCATTTTTCAAATCCCGCCTGAATTTTTGAGACAACGTGACCTTGATTCAGTTTTGAAAGTTTCTTCAACAAAGTAGTTTTTCCCTTCACAGCGATGCTCTCGAATTATTTGTGAGAAATTTCGCCAATCAAACCCAAGTTGCATTTTTTATCAAATTTACCTCAATTCGACGTGAATTAGATCAAAAATTTAATCTCAATAATCCTAAATTACGTAAACTTTACTTCTAATTCACGTTGGTACCAGTTGAAGATCCAAAAAAAGACAAATTCAACTATTTTTTCTCACAAAATTTATTTATTTATTAGTTTGACGCGTATTCAAAGTGAAAAAAAATTACTAAAATATTATTCTTTACGAAAGTAAAAAAACGAAATTAAAATAATTGTTCCAATAATCGTCGTCCCTACAATTAGTGGAAATGATACGCTACTGGATACCAAACTGATCACGGTGGACGGTGGTGACTAGTAGTGGTAAGTCATAATATCCTCTTTCTTTCTCTACCTAATGGGATTGTAATGTGTTGCTGTTGCCTACTATTCAACTTATCCTAAGAACCGTTATGTAGACAACGTTGCCATATTTATGGAGCTTTTACAGAAAGACACGTTTTTATTTTAAAATAATTATTTTATTAAATACTGTCGATCTGATTGATTTTATTGTATTAGCAGAGAGGGATATTTAATTTATTAAGAAACAAATTTCGTTTACCATTCCATAACTATGATTTGGCTGCACTTTAGCTATGATTTGGCACTTGTGGATCAATATTACCAAAAATAAAATATGAAAAGTAACAAATTCACTGGCAACAATGTTTCAATGCTAAGCCCTTAAGTATTTCCGACAACTTTGTACCTGCCTGGCTACAATTTTTGAAGCTCATCTTCAACTTTCTGCTTTTACTCTCTCCACCCTCTCCATTTCGTTCCAGACTTTCTTCGAGCGAGAGTGTTTCCAGCAATACCAACCAAAGCGGAAGTTTTGTTTCATTCCAAAAAGTCGAAGTTATTATAGTTTGAAAATCGCACCATGTGTACTACAAGCAGAGAAGGTAAGTTTTTATAAATTTTTTTTCATTTGTTTACGTTTTCTGTTACTTAAGCCGAATAATTAATTAATTTAAAATGTGCACGTTGCGCTTATAATATTTGATTTTTTTTTATTTCTTTTACTTTTTTTAATAATTCATCAATGCATGATTTGAAAACAATAATCGCTCTAACTATTGCAGCTGTATGGGACATCCAATTTCGTTTTGTTTTTTAAACGACTTAATAAATTATTTTTTATTACTTATTTTATATGACGGCGAGATGGTCCGCGAGAATTATAATGTAATATCACCGTAGCACGTTTTTGCTTTCGGCCCTTGCGTCTCCTTTTGGCGTCTCACGATGTTGCTTAAGTTGTGAATTACTTTCCCCATTAGGTACCGTAATTGCTCATAATTGCATTTAATCACTTGAGAGAATTGTCATTTTATGTATTTTTTACCATTTCTATTTGATTTTTCTTACCGTAATGCTTATCAAAATCGAAAAAAATTTAGAAATATGTATATTTATATGAGACAACTACCGCATGCCACTCTTCGACCCCAGCTTTTGCAATAATTGCAACATCTCGCCTTCAAATAAAAATCTCTCCCGTCTGCAACCGCTGGACACTTATTCAAAAAAAGTGCCCTATACTTTATTTTTTAATTAGATGGATTCCACCAAGTCAAAATTCTAGGGGAACGATTGGCAACAAGACTGATTAGGTTGGTTATGGTGATGGTTGTTACTAGAATAGTCACTAGAATTGTTCCTAAACTAATTTAGGTTATGTCAATTAATTGAAATGACATTTCATTTCAAAATTCAAATATAACTTTGTTATATTATCGAAGCAATTTTTATGTAGTTCTAGTTAGAGGTGTAAAAACTTTAGGGACTTTAAAAACATTAATTGTAAATAACTATATTTACTTGTATTAGTCTATATCTAAAATCTAAATAACTGAAATATAATAAAGAAATAAGGTAAGTAAGACTAATAAATATTTTTTATTTACCCAATTATTATCAGTAGCAAGGTGATATTACATTTCATGTTCATATTCATAATTATTATTAAATAATGCGGTATTAATTCTATATTAATTATAAGACCATCTTGATGCTTTGATGCCTCTACCTTATATTATTGGATAACTAAGTTTCCTTCTGGATTTTTCTTAAAAATATTGAAAATAGAAGATCTGATGATCTAAAACAGATGATAAGTATTGTACTTACATTATATTTAACTGTAAAATTTATGTTTTCAACCCTTACTTCGTAGAATCCATAGACCTAGAATATAATGGACTGATAGTTGTCAATGCTTTACTGTACTAAGTTTGTTGCCTGTGTAAGAGTAGTTTTTGCCCTTACAAGAAATGTTGGTTGCCTACCTTATTGTGTAAGGTAGGCAACCAACATTTCTTGTAAGGGCAAAAACTACTAAATAATATAATGAAGAAATAATACGAAATTCAAATTTTTTGTTTTTCTTACACATAGGTATTTTATAGGAAGAACATGGTTATTTTTAAAGAATAAGAAAATGAATGCATAAAAATTATAATAACACGACTTTATTATTTGTTTTTATATGGTGTAATTCTAATAGAATAACTATTTATTACAATTACAGAGATAAAATGTTTCACTTACCTATGAAAATATATATCTGTTAATTTTAATACACGATTTACACAATTATAAGCTGCACAAGACTGGACCATTATTAATATTAAATTTTAAATCCACAGAGAAGATATTTAAAGTAAATATTAATATGCTTTTAACCAGTATGGATATTAAAATCAGATCTATTTGTTATACACCTACAATTTCCATTCAAGGCCAATAATAAATATTTATTTATTTATACTAATGTCAGATAATAATATTAACATTAATTATTGTTCTATCACTCAAAAAACACCAAGAATGCGGAATTTTTGATTATTCTTTGTTTGAATTTGTTTTGTTGAATCGAATTCGTCGCTTTGCCCTTACTTGTATGTATGGTTGCCTAACTTTGGTTGGCAACAAATTTTAGTCTCAAAGGTTCGTCCATTATATTCTAGGTCTATGGTAGAATCTGCTCTTTGTAATCATCCATCAATATTTAACTGTATTTTTGTTTAATTTTAATCAACATCTTTAAATACCTATTGCTCATAGCATCTGACTATTGATCCTTTTCTTTCTTTTGTAGTCAATTTACATCTTCTGACATATTTTAAATTTTTATTTAATTCTGTTTGACAGTTTGAAAACTTCAACTCTTCAAGTTCCTTATAGCATTTTCGCTGTGACTAAAGTAGCGACTGAGGACCCAGACTCAGGTTTCTAAAAACAGTAAAATATTTTTTTATTTAGATAGCTATGATCAACAACAGTCAAGTGATATTATTGATAAATAATTACTAAAATTGAATTTGTCAATTTGAAAAAGTAAATTTACAATGCCGAATAGTTATTTACATTACAAGCTACGAAAGTTCACTTTTAGGTGCGAGGTCTTTTGAATAGCCGAGGCGAAGCGTAGCGTAGCCGAGGGTATTTAAAAACTCCGAGCACCTGAAAGAGCTTTCGTAGCGTGTAATGTATTAAACTTTTCATTCTCCCCTTGCCATATTGAACCACGGATTAAGAAGAAATGAGTAAAATAATACGATTCAGTGATAACAATGGAATTATTATAAGGTGCCATGTTTTTAACATTACCATAGTAACGATAGTTTTAAGTTATTAATTTATGACACTGTCAAGTTTAAAACTCTGTCCCGCTATAATTTCAGAATCTTTGATCGTAGTTTAGTTCAAAATGAATTTCATTCAAGAAGCTGCAAATTCCAGTAAATCTTTCTGGAACATACAATAATAATTATTTGTATGTTCCAGAAAGATTTACTGGAATTTTTATTGTAGTTTTACATTTAATTTTCCATCTAAATAAACGTTAATCAAACTGACATTTTTTCTACTTTTTTGTCCAGGCCACGAAAGTTTTTCATAGCTAGCAATCACGTAGCAACCTATCACCTAGGATGTTTTACTTTCGCTTTCGGTCGTCTTATCAAGACAGAAAGTTACACTTTCGTAAAGGGGAGAATGAAAAGGTACTTTTATTTCGACAGAAATAAAACAAAGCATTGTTAAATGCTACCAGCAATTTAAAGAGTTAGACTCACACTCAAAACAAACAAAAATCCAGTTGATACGAAGACTGAGCGAAATATTTAAAGTAAGAACATTTTTATAATGATAGAATAAAATAGCATGTCAATATATCTGTTTTAGGTCAGCAGATCTTCTATTTTCAAAATTTTAAACGAAAATTCTGAAGGCAACAGTGCAGTAGTTTCCAATGTAAGAAGAGGCAGAAAAAGCAAAGGGCCTTGGTTTAATAATTTTTATTTAAGAGAGGAATTAGGGATGAAAATTTTCGAGATGTTAAAGAAAAGTCAAAATTTTTGTTTGGATAATTTATTGGAATACGCACGTGTGGAATTGGAATTTACGGGGTCAAGAAGTTTGCTACACAAAATTATTAGGCATATGGGTTTTAAATATAGAAAAATTGATGGTAGGAAAATTATGTGTGAAAGAAGTCATGTTGTGCGAGCGAAAGTTAATTTCTTGAGAAAATATTTGCAATTTAAAAATTCTAGTGAAAATGTAGTGTTTATTTTCTTGGACGAGACATGGGTGTATAAGAATGGAAGTCAGGTCAGAAGATGGGTGAAAGTGGATGATAAAAGAATGAATGATATCAAAATTACCAGCGAGGGTGAGAAATTTACTGTTTTGCATGCCGGCTATAGGGGTGGTTTTCTTCAAAATTGTGGGTTGTTTTTTTCAAGTAAAAATAATGATAGGGATTATCATAGAACTATGAATGGGGATATATTTCTGGACTGGGTAAAAAATAAATTGGTTGTCGATTTAGACAAAATTCAAGGGAAATGTGTTATTGTGATGGATAATGCACCATATCATTCTGTACTTTCGGAAAAACAAATATCCAAATTTTCTAGTAAACCTGTTATTTCGGCCTTTCTAAAAAAGCATAATATAAATTTTGGTCAAAAGTTGACAAAAAAACAGCTTTGGGATCTCGCGGAACCATTGGCAGCAAATTTTACAGCAAAAAAATATGAGGTCGACGAATTTTTAAAATCCAAAGGATATGAAATACTCAGACTGCCCCCCTACCATTGTCAATATAACCCAATTGAAATGGTATGGGGATTCTGTAAAAATTTCTATAATAAAAATATCCAAAATTCAAAATTTAGCCGTGATAAAGTTCTAACCGTTTGGCAAGAAGCATTATCAAAATTTTCTAGTGAAATGTGGAACAACTGCGTTGACCACACAGAAAAATTAATTCTTCAAGACTGGAGAAAACACATGGGCAATACTGATATTGCGAATGTCCCCCCTGTAATTATATCTTTTGAAAATGATTCTGATTCTGAAGAGGAATTATTAAGTAGTTCCTCTAACGATGAGGAGTCATTTTCAGACGATAATAATTAATAATTGCAGGGTCAAGGTTTTTAATATTTCAATTAAGTTTTCTAAGTAGTCATCAGTTTAATAACAAAATTTGTCTGAGGTGTGTTGTTCATTACAATAACTTTTTCCTTGCAAGTAAAGTTTTTGGGTACCAATTCAAAATTACAGTGAAAATATGAAAGGTCCTTTGCTTTATCATGTCTATGCCTTCTTAGAAAAAGTAATTGGGGAAAAATACAAGAGTATTTATAATTTGTAATTATTTTTAAAAATTTTTGTACCTCATGTCCAAAATATATACCTACACCTGATAGCAGTTTTGCAGCGTGCCTTGCACGCTACGTTTTCTTTTTCAAAATTTTAATTCTCGATTTGGAATATTTTTATAAAGTTCAGAAAAGTTATGATTGACTGTACATTTTCGCTGATGTAGGAGGCTGTATTAGGCAAAGATCACGAACGAACACCTGGCAGCTATTAAGAAATTCTTGCTTTTGTTATTTAAGTAAGACGTAGAAAACATGTCTGGTCGATTTTCTGTCCCGGTTCTGGGTTTTCGGAGTTTGAAAAGTATATCATCTTATGCGAGTTAATTTTCCGCGTCTAATGAGACCACTCTCATCTTGCTACTCTAGATTTCCGATTAGTTATCCAGATAAAACCTAAAAGATTATTTCTTTGGGTGTGGGTTAAAAAAAACATGAAAAGATAGTCGAGAAACCCATAAAGAAACATAAACAACTTGCGTTTCGTTCTGAGACACGACAAGCCTCGGAGATATGCGGATTCACGATTGTGAAGTTTAAGTTTGAATAGAGGGAGAACTGGAGAGGTTGGTCGTACTGTCAAGAGTGTGCCGACGTATAAGGTGAAAGATCCGACACCGTCGCGTGCGAGTTTTAAGTGTTGCATACTGTCAACGATGAGATTTGGAGTGGAAAGTAGGTCAACATTTTCGGTTAGACGGTAGTTGGGGCGCATGAGTAGCGTCACCCCAGAAAAATTATAAGTAAGGGTAGAGGACGCGTTAGGTTCATTTTTGGGTCTTAGTTCGGGAGATCATGTAGCTTGTCTACAAGTTCGTAAATTAGTATTAGTCCCTTGTGTGAGCACACATAGACGTTATTATGGTGAAGTTGTTTCCGTGAAAGATGCAGTCTTACGTGAGTAATCTTTTGAATTTAATTTTGGTCATTATAACTAATGTTCGCTTTCTTGTCTTTACAGACAAGGGACGTAGTCTTGGGCGTAGTCTTGGACGTAGTCTTGGACGTAGTCTTGGACGTAGTTTTGGGATGTAGTTTTAGACGTGGTTTTGGACTTACGTACTACTAGACGTAGTCTTGGACGTAGTCTTGGACGTAGTCTTGGACGTAGTTTTGGGATGTAGTTTTAGACGAAGTTTTGGACTTGCTTACTTATTATTGGATTTAGTTTTGAACGTAGTTTTGAACTTTAGTTTTGATTTACTTTTGAGCTTCAAGTTCTAGAGTGTTAGATTCCAACTTCTAGTTTCAATTTTTTTAACTACTAATTTCCGATTTCCAGTTTTTGATTTCGAACTTTGAATTTCTAAGTTTTAACTTTTGATTCCTGAATGTTAATTTCGAACTTCTAGTTCCTGAGTTTTGAGTTCCAACTTTCAAATTTCTGATTCACATGAAAGTTTACATAAAGATTCGATCATGTGGAGGCTTAGGTAGGTACCTACCTAGGTAGGTATACTAACCTGTGTGAAGGGTGATATTTGAAGAAGCTTGGAGAAATAAAGAAGAGTGGTGGAGTTTAGTTTGGAGGCATGGAAGGTTTCATCAGGCAGAGGTTCTAGCGCTTTTATATTTGGTCGTCCCAAGGTAGCAGGGGGAGCAGTCCAGCTCATCCGGCACCTGGAGCACCAACCAAGGGGTGCTAACACCAGTGCAAAGGCAGTTCCAGCAACCATGCCGGCCTAGTCTTTGATCATCGCGCTTAGGTTAGAGGAACCTTAGTTCGTCAGTTTTTGAGATGGAGTTTTGAATAATAAGGTATGTCTTTATAAGTGAATAAACTTTGGCTATTTTCCGACAATCCAGAAAATTAAATAAATTCAAGTACAGTGTTTAATTGATTTCATCACCTATGACTTTCTAAGTGAAACTGATTTGTGGTAATATGTTATGAACTTTTATTGTGGTCAACAAGTGACTAATGTAATGGTTATGTGTAAAAATAATTTATTAAATTTATCGTGTGTGTTTAGGATTTTGAGTTAGAGATGATCATTTTGCAAATTAAATTTTGAATTTCAGATTTTGTAGGTAGATACCGATTTTTATATTGAAACTTTTGCTTAAGATAAATTTGAATTTTTGATAAATAACCTCTGATCTAACTCTGAGTTCTATTCAGAATCATACCTATGTGTTATAGTTTAGAAATTGTTTAATAGAATTTGAGCTTTGGAAATTTTTATCTGAACTATTGAAATGATATAGGTACCTATCTTGAATTTTAATCATGTAAGTTTGATATCATTGGTAATAAGGTAATATTTATGTTTGAATATTTGAGTCAGGATTACTGATTTTAATTATTAAATTGATTGTTGATATGTAAGATCTATTGGTGATTGCCAGTCTATTGTACTGATGATGAAATTGATTTTAATAAATCTTTGTATTAAAATTCAACAATTTTAGAGTTTTGAGAATCAACCCTCCTCATGTTCTTTTAAATCATTTATTCAATAAGTAGAATAACATCAAGAATAAGGTGATATATTCTGGTATATTTTGGTGAGGTTTATCATCTTTTTGTTATTGTTTGTAAAATTGTTAGGAGTTACTACGGGTCCAGTCTGGTTCAGTGAATGCTGGATTTTCCAGAGGAAGGCCACATTTATCTGTCCCGGGCTGGATAATCACAACGAACATTTTGATTAAGTTTGGTTTTGATTTGATACTTTGGAAATTTAGACGATCACTTTTCAAAATTTAAAGTTTATTTTTGTTTCGACATTTAGAATATTTGGGTGGGGCATTCCAAATTTGATATGTTCCACTCGACAGGCCAATGTGGCTAATGTTACAAATTTGCCTAGTCACATTGAGATCTGTCAATAGCCACCTCCTTCCTTTCGGGGTTAAGGTAAGTGAATTATTATTTTTTTTATTGTTCAACTTTTTGAGTGGGAGTAAGCGAGGGGGAGGAAGGCTCCAGTTTAACCTATCCACCTGGAAATTGATCTAAATACACCAATAATGGAATACACTACTGGAAAGCAAGATTCGTGCAGTTTAAATAAAAAAAACCTGGATGACTTACAGAGTGATTTTAGAACAAGTTTAAATGTGTTAGTCTGTGAAAGAGAAGAAACACATAAGATTGCCTTTAAACTTACATGGAATAGATATACGTATAATTTGCAGCTGGTAACTGGTGATTATCATAATAAGAAAATGTAGAAGTACATTTTTGAAAATGAGCTCCACGACAAAAAGTTTCATTGATTATTTTTACATACATTTAAGTTCTGTCAATCCCTTTCTGCTGCTGCTTCAGATTTTCTGTTATAACATATTGTTCTGTTACATATATTGTTAGTTCTTAAAGAGTTATTGTTATTGTATTGAAAAGTTAAATCGTTTCTATGTTATGTATATATTGTTATATTTAATTGAGCTTAATTATTGTTATATTGTTGTATATGTTATTACATTATGTTCCGATATGCCTAATATAAGAATTTTCACGAGTATCTACTCATTTTAATAAATTACCCACTTATCCGAAAGAAATGAATAGGTAACTTCTAAAATAGAACCATATCTACACACTTTGAACGAAAATTGAGTTAGAATTTCGAAATTTGCGTGTATAAAAGTGTAAAGAGAATTTGTTTCGCAGTTGACGTCATGACCTGTACCCGAGTCGCGAATGTTGCCGTTACTTTAGTCACAGCTCACAAGGAAATTTTTTTGTCAAGGTCAAGGAAACAGGCAGCCATATGAGAATATCAAAATTACTGTTTAAAGATCGCAAGGGCTACCAACTTGACAGCTGTTTGACAAGTCCATCTAAATAAAAAATAGACTTTAGCATCATAACATGAACATTGAAACAAGTTAATTTGGAATCAAAAAAAGTCTTAGTCACGCTGTTTAGTTATGGGGCTCCGAGATGATTTTTTTTCAAAATTCGATTAGAAACAATCAAATGGATATCTTTATTACAATGGAAATCTGATATCGATCGCGTTCTACATCCCAATATTGCTAATTTTTTAATGTATCACCCTGTATAATCCAGTTAAACCACGACTGCCATGAAGCAAATTATTCAAATATATTTTTTTTACGATCTCCGAAAGTCGTCTATTATTTTGTTTTCGATTTTCGAAGTGCAGTTATGGGTCTTGATTTTCTCATTTTGGGAACGAAAGTTTTGATTCAACGAAATTTTGGATGGACGCCGGGTATAATTTTATAAATGAAAAAACATTTCTTTGGATCACGTGGTTTATACCGGATATACTCAGCCCCTCCCTGGCCAAACTCGGAAAATATCAACTTTACTGGCAGATATCTACAGTACCTTAAGAATATAATTCTCTTTTCAACCATGTAAAAATAAATATACCATTCTGTTTAATTTTTTTAAGAAAAATCGCTATATTTCCTTACATGTCAAATAACGCCCTCTAGCGGTTGCGGTGGTAAGAAAATGAAAAACTCGAAAAATGTTATCGACAGAGGAAGGAAAACGCTTTGTAACGAGACTAATCTTGTTCAATTCCGTTGAAGTTAACTGGAATAATCGACGTTTGAATAAACAAAATTTTGACGTACTCTCACCAGTTTATTTTTGAGGTTACGACAAAAAGTTTCAAATAAAAAAAAATCCAAATTATTTGAGGATTAGACTATTATGTGTATGTGTTTTGAATACAGCCTTCATTGAGAAAATACGGAGAAACTACCCATTTTGCATTCTGTCATGACTATTACGCTCCCTAGCGGTAGTTTTAGGAGCTCAAAAATATTTTCCAGCGATTTTTTGGGGTCTCTTTCCTCTTAAAAAATTTTACCCTAAAGCTGCGTGACGAGCCGTTCCTGAGATATGATTGGCGTCCATTGTTACTTGCCCACCGGGTACATATACAGTGAGCGGCAAAAGTAAGGAATAAATTCAATGAAATGAAAAGCACTGGTTTTTTGAAACAATAAACAAACAGGTCAATTTTGTTTTTAGGTTGTTCAACTTTTGACATAATATTCGGGTCTACAGGGTGATGCGCGAAAGAGTGATGGTGACGTCATCGCCATTTTTTTTAAATGGCAATCCTTTTTTTTATTAAATTTTTTGATAATCCATCCAAATGCCAATATGGTAATGCAATCATTTTATAACCTTAAGTTAAAAAATTTCTTACAAAAAAGCTCAATTAATATATGTATAGACAAATTCAATTTAATTAGACAGATTTCATAAAATTGAAACAATAATTTATATTTGATATTTTTTTTATTTTTATCGCTAATGTTCCGATTTTCATATCAGTAAAAAGTGCACACTTTCGACTTCACAAGCTGTTTTCAAATTTTACAAATTGATTACATTACGATATTGGCAATTGAATGAGGTATAAAAAAATGGAATAAACAATAATGGTTGTCATTTTAAATAACAGCCGATGACGTCACCACTTTTTCGCGCATCACCCTGTATACCTGAATATTATGTCAAAAGTTGAACAACTTAAAATAAAAATCGACCTGTTTTTTTTATTTTTTCAAAACAACAGTGCTTTCCGTTTTATCGAATTAATTCCTTACTTTTGCCGCTCACTCTATACAGGGTCCCAGAGGGCATGGATCAAACGAAACCCAGTGGTAAGGTGGGTAATTTGGAACAAAAAAATCCCATAAGGGGTGGTCCGAATGTTTACGGTTCTCGAGTTATTCGCCATTTTATGATTTAAAAAAAAGCTACATTCTTAAAAAAAAATATAAAAAATTAGCTTCTTTTTTGTAAATGAACTTCTACGCTATAAATGTTTCAGAATAACGTCTTATTCTTACAGTTGTTATTTTGGAGTGGTTCTTTGCATATTATAAAAGTTAGAGACCATTTTTCTTCGATTTTAGAGATTTAAAAAAATCATCGTGATAATTGAGTGACCATAAAAAAAAATTAACGCACAGAAAACCTGAACATTATTCAGAATAACTTCTACGTTTAATGCCCTTATTGCCTAATGTCGCGTTTATTACATTATTCCCACCCAAAATGAAATGTTCAATACTTATTTATTGCAAATAAACGTAATTTAAACCCATTTCGTGTGTATTATTATTGTTCATATTAACATAGGACGATAATTTTCAAAATTGAACATTTTAGACTACTTTTGAAAAATTTTCATTTCGAGTGGGAATAATGTAATAAACGTAACATTAGGCAATAAGGGCATTAAACGTAGAAGTTATTCTGAATAATGTTCACGTTTTCTGTGCGTTAATTTTTTTTTATATGGTCACTCAATTATCACGATGATTTTTTTAAATCTCTAAAATCGAAGAAAAATGGTCTCTAACTTTTATAATATGCAAAGAACAATTCCAAAATAACAACTGCAAGAATAAGACGTTATTCTGAAACATTTATAGCGTAGAAGTTCATTTACAAAAAAGAAGCTAATTTTTTTTTAATTTTTTTCTTATCGAATGTAGCATTTTTTCCGTAAAGCCGTAAACCGTAAACATTCGGGCCACCCCTTATGGGATTTTTTTTGTTCCAAATTACCCCCCCTACCACTGGGTTTCGTTTGATCCATGCCGTCTGGGACACGCTTTATAAGTATATTGACCTAGAAGAAAGCTCCCTCCCCCCCTAAATGCGAGAAACTTAAACCGAATATCTTCAGCAAGTAAGAAAAAATAACATAATATTAATATTAATAATAACAATAATTTATAATAATAAGGAGAAATAATAAAGAATGAGGTTTAATTGAATGGCCAGCCAGATCTCCAGGTTTGACAACGCTAATTTTTTTACGGGAATGAACCGAGCGCCAAGCTTTAGCGCCGAGAGTACACTGTTGCCATGTCCTCGCGAATTTCTACAATCACTTCAGTGAGATTTTAAACGCCTTTGAGGCATTTAATTGGCAATGAACCTCGAATTATTACAAATTAGTCTTTGTTTTAGATGTACCTCCGACAAATAGTGGTGCTTAAGTGTCCAGGGACGGAGATAGGATTTTCTTAAATTTTTAGGCGCCAGCTTTGAATGCGAAATTTGACTGTTTTCCGAGCAATTAATTTGGATGAGACGTTTCTCTTATTGGCGGCATATTGTTTTTTCATGTCATTCGGCATTAAAAGAAATCAATTTAATTATAATCTATAAAATGAAACAAAAACCAAATTTTTTTTTTCGATATATCAAAAATATATTATTTCAATCTGATTACGTCATAAAAAAATCATACGACAAGTATTCCATCCAAATTAATCGCTCGGAACAGTCAAATTTCGTATTCAAAGCTGGCGCCTAATAAAAATTATAAAAATCATATCTCCGCCCCTGAACTTTGTGCCACTTTGGACACTATTTTTCAATTTTTTTTTTTCTCCGAATCGTTAATTTCGTTCCATGAGAAAATATTTACACCGCTGTATAAGCTTTTGTGACTTTAAAATATTCAATAAGAGGAACTTAACGGAATTTTCTTTTATTTTCCAGACGATTCCAGAGCCATGGTTCAATCCAGTTCCCAAATGGTAAATATAATTTTATTTTCATTAGAACGTAACTTGGTTAAAATACTGTGTGTCAGGTTGGAACTCTTGAAGATTTTTTTATTGTTCTTTGTTAATTCGCCTATTTAAAGTGAAGAAAAAAGGTCCTGGGTGCTTTAGTTCTTTGGGATGCAGAACACTTTCCCACCGTTCCATAATACCAATAAGTTCATAAAAAATCAGTACCCGAATCAGAAATAATAATAACTTTGACGTTAACAAAAGTATAAATGCGCTTGTTCTGATTATTTTTTTCTTTCAGAATGAAACGACTGTTCAATCCTTTGGATCATTGGAGATGGCAATTATTGGCACAGGTGCTCCCACGCCGGACTTTACACCTAAGTTTGCTGAAAACCTGCAAAAGGCTTTAACCAGCGCTATTTTTTCCATTCAAGATGGCCCTATTCCATGCTTCGACGGAATCGAGCTCTCCGTGCAGAAGTACGTCAGGGTAACATGCGACAATCAATTTTCCAAGCGATGGTTGATTGATGCGGTGAAGAAGTTGTCCCCTTTCGAGGAAACGCTTCTTCTTGCGGTCGAAGAAGAGACTGTTCCAGAATTACGTGATTATTATGTCTACGTCCCGAAAACAGCTCTGCTTGACTTTAACGATCTATTGACGGGAATAAAAAAATCAGCCGGAAACCTGAAATCCGAATTCTGGAAGATTAGAATATCCAAACCTCTCTGTACCTATTCCTATTGCGGCACAGTTGCAAACATTGAAATTGATACCTTTTCCATCAGATTGATTGAAGAATTGGGATATAAGGTACCCGTAGGAATGGGTAAAGTTTATTTCTGGGATTTCAAAAATGATAGAGGACACACTAAAGCTCAGTTTTTGCATAGTTATGTGTCGAATGGTACCTTTTATAAGAGATAGAACTTTTTGGCAATGAGAGACCTTTTAAGGCACTTACAATATTTTTTGTTGTCAATAAAATGCGAATGTCTATTTTACCATACTAATAAATAAATGTTTTCCATTTTCTATGATTTTCTTATTTTTAGCTACATCACCCATCAAATGTTTTTATTGTCGGCATGAATTTTCTTTTTTGTAGAAAAAATTAAATGAAAACTCAATGAAGGTTTCAAAATGCTGTGATAAACAATTATTTTTTAACGTAACATAATTTTCTAATATAATATACAGGGTGTCTCATTTATGATGCATAACAATTCGCGTGCGGGAGTGAAAATACCTTAGACAATGAAAATACTGTGAATTTAATACTTTTCTCTTTAGACGCTTTTGTTGAATTGAAGTTCCACGAAAAAAGGTAAACTCAGAATTTAAAAACATTTTTATTGGGAATTTCATCTTAAATTTGTTACTTTTTTTTCGCCAACTTTCTGATAAGAGCCAAGAGATTAAGGTGACCAGTGGCGTACTTGGTGAATTAAATCAATTATCTTAAATCAATCAACTTTTTTTATAAATCTAAAATAAAAAATTGTAACGCTCGAAGAATTTCATTATAGAATTTAAGGGCTAGTTCCATTAATTTCTATAGAGATATAAGATCTTTTATTAATCAGTGTTTATACCTAAATATTTACGTGCTATATCATTCTTCATTGTAGAAATAAAATACATGGCATTGGATACAATATAAAAAATTTTTTCTTCTTTGAAAAGATAACAGAAGAATTTTATTAAAAAAATTCCTGGCCAGCAATGAACAGGTCGAATTAAAGAGAGAAATTAATTATTTTTGGAGCTAGTTATTGCTTCGTTTCTTAGGGTGATGTGTATACAGGGTGCACCATGTATCCTTCTCTATATTGCTATCTCTTAACGCTAACAGATACAGGGTGGGTTAAACAAGTCCAAAGCCATCTCGAATCAGTCAAGACATACAAAATATCTGTGACCGTTCCTGAAATATCCTGAGAAAAACTGAAAAATCGAGATTTCTTATTTTTGCCATATCTTTTTTATTATTGGAGATTAATAAATAATTTTTTTTAAGCTTACATAAGTTGGCAACTGACATTTCAAAAATTTTCAAAGGCGACTAGATCCCAGGATTTTCATAGTCAACTTTCGTTTTTCTTATGGCCACCGTAGTGTTTTTTTATGTTGTTCGGTATAAAAAAAATCATAAAAACTAAAAATTGTTAAACTTCAGAGAATATATTTAAAAAAAATTTATTCTTCTTTTTTCTTTACAAAAAATACACATTTTTAAACCGAATTTCATAGATAAATTAAAAAACCATAAGGCAAGCACTATTTCGGCGTATTTTACAAATTTTGACGTTTTTTTTTGGTTTTTCTTTGAAAAAATAAGAATAAAATTTTTTTTTGAAGTTTATTAATTTTTGGTTTCCATTATTTTTTTCATTTCGAGCGACATAAAAAAATAATATGGTGGTCATAAGAAAAACGAAAGTTGACTGTGAAAACTCTTGGATATAGTAGGCCTTGAAAATTTTTGAAACGTCAGATGGATAGCTCTCAACCACTTATGTAAGCCTACAAAAAATTATTTATTAATTTCCAATAATAAGAAAGATATGACGAAAATAAGAAATATCGATTTTTCAGTTTTTTCAGGATATTTCAGGAGCAGTCACAGATATCTTGCATGTCTTGACGGATTCGAGATGTCCACAAAACTGCGCATCTTTTAGGGAGATAGCAATATAGATAAGGATACATGGTGCACCCTGTATACAGGGTGTCCCAGCTTATTCGAAGCAGTCTCTGTAGGCCGAACGATGAACTTTTTCAAAAAACTTTTTGAAAATTCAAGTACAGAATCACAATGGTCATAATTTAAAATTATTTTGGAGTATACAGACTGTCCCATATAACAGGGGCATATCAAAGTTATGTTTTTTTAAATGGAATGCTCCTATGTTATTGCATTTTTAAATTGTCTGAGAAGAGAAAATAAGATTGGCTTTTACAGTTGGTGTTTAAATTCAGAAGTTTTTGAGTTATAAACAAGTGAAAATCATAATTTTTCAAGTTTAAGACCCTGTACAACGAAAACGGTTCAAGATAGAGAAAAACGGCTTACATGTCCCTATTTTAACTTTTCATGTACTATATCCTATGGTATAGAAACATTTGTACTTTCTTTGATTTTTTTATTTGACGACGCGTGGAGAAATCTCAGAATTTTTCAAATTTTTTATCACCCCGTATAAACATTTTATCTACATAATAGGATAGTACATGAAAAAGTAAAATAGGGACATGTAAGCCGTTTTTCTCTATCTTGAGCCGTTTTCGTTGTACAGGGCCTTGAACTTGAAAAATGACGATTTTCACTTGTTTATAACTCAAAAACTTCTGAATTTAAACACCAACTGTTAAAGCCACTCTCATTTACTCTTCTCAGACAATCTAAAAATGCAATAACATAGGAGCATTCCATTAAAAAAAAAACATAACTTTGATATGCCACTGTCATATGGGACACTCTGTATGCTCCAAAATAATTTTACATTATGGCCATTGTGATTCTGTACTTGAATTTGCAAATTTTTTTTGAAAAAAACCCATCGTTTGGCCTACAGAGACCGCTTCGAATAAGCTGGGACACCCTGTATAGGCTTTCACGGCCGGATTCTACTGAAATTGAAATTGATTCCGGGAAACGTTCGGAACAAATCTCCATGGCCCAATCGGAGTTTTATTAATTCAAAAATGTACTTAATATATTTACAAACTTCTTACAAAAGGATTATGGATGAACTACTTAAATCTAACAATTAATTAATTTAAGTTTCTTCTTTTTTAATTAAATTCCTCTTATTTGTATTCCTCTTCATATAAGGCTGGGCAGTAAAAGCGTCTTTTTCATTTTACAAAAATATATATTTATTATTATTAATTATTGATTTTCTTTGTTTTATGTGGAGAACGGAATTATACAATAATAAACAAAATTCAGTTTTTCTTGCTTTGATTGAATAATCAAAACCTTATTTTACCGTACTAAAAGTATCGTAAGTAACATTACCGCGTTCCCGGACGAAATTGCAACATTAGCTCCATCCTACAACAAAATTGCAGTTTACCTCCAAGCGGTATACAAAAAAGAATGACCTCATCAAACACCTAAAAGGCTATAGTATAATAATCTTTCTACTTTGAAGTTTACTTAAAAAAAGAGGTTTTCTTTGCATAGCAATGCAAGTTGATATTATACAATAAGTTGCATAAATTAACACCTGAAGAATAATAATTGTTATACACAATATGTGTTTTATTCAACAATAATCCATAATTTCTAGAAAGAAAGAATTAAAGGATTATGACCCAATGCAAAGATTCATCAAAGTTTGAAGTTTGAGAAATTGAAATACAATGATAATAATAGTTTATGTGTGTATAAACTTTCACGGCCGGCTTTTACTGAAATAATTGATTCCGGGAAACGTTCGGAGCAAATCTCCATGGACCACGGCACAACAACCCGGAATCAATTACGATTACAATAATAATTTTATAATTCGATGAGGGATGTTTTATTAAGAAATAAATAATAATAATAATACCAAGACTTGACTTAAGAGTTTTATTAATTCAAAAATGTACTAATATATTTACAAACTTTTTACAAAAGAATTATGGATAAATTACTTAAATCTAACAATTAATTAATTTAATTTTCTTCTTTTTTTAATTAAATTTCTCTCATTTATATTCCTCTTCATACAAGGCCGGGCTGTAAAAGCGTCTTTTTTGTTTTACAAAAATATATTTATTATTATTAATTATTGATTCTAGAAATCAAGTTTACTCTACAAATGATTTTCTTGTTGTTTGACACGATGATAGTCACGATACCATTAAAATATGAAACAAAATTAAAGGGGGGTAAATGTTCAAACACCCGCGCAGTCCATAATTATACAAAAGCAGAAAAAGAAGTATGACGTTCTTTATTATTATAAAGTGACAGAAAGATCGCATTCTCTTATCTCATTGATGTATATTTAGAATATTATTTTAATTAGCTTTTATTATTATTATTTTATTTATTTATGTTTATTATTGTTTATTTAATCAATTTAATTTGTAAATCTAAATATGCCATCAGTTATGGTAGAGTTCTTTGAATTTCTGAAAAAAAAGTAACGAAACAAATGACGTGTAGGTTAATTGTTTGTTGTGACTGAATATTGTTTTTTTATAAGAAATAGATTGTAAGATAAATGATAAATAAATCAAAATTAGGTGCACCAATTAATTTGAGATTAAATATAATTATTATTAAATTAAAGCAACAAGAAGTATTAATAATGTCATTTGAAGCAAGAATTTTCAACTGGAAATAGAAATACTATATCAAGTAGCAGACTAAGTAAAATGTCAAATTTTGGTATTAAGCCTATTGTCACGGTTTTTGTTTCTTCCGTAACATCCCAAGAAAATAGTCTCGGAATGGACAATGTATTGTTTCTTTTGCAATCACCCGTATGAGACCAAACATGGAAGTTACTTTTGAAACAAAATTGAAACTTTTTTTTGACGTTTATGGATAATATCCGAAACATTTCCTAAGAGACGGTTCAAAGGAAGTCCTAAGTTACTTTTGAAACAACAATGAAACGTTTTTGAATAATATCTGAAACATTTCTAGAGATACGCTAATCTGGCACAAGTTGCCTCGGATTTAACAGTGTTTGCTGGGTTGTTTCACTAAGACACAGAATTTCAACTGAAACGTCTCTGCATTGTTGCAGAGAATTCATAAAATTTCGCCCCTAATTTATATGACGCGTAAATGACGTTAAAAACACGTTACTAAAATGAAATAAGGTCTTTGTGACGTCACCTATTGGTTATTTTTGTGTCCAGTGATCACCAAAATATGACCAAAAAAGTGAGTAATTATTATTAAACGAACATTGAGCGGCCTCTTTTATTACATTTTTTATTTATTTAAGCAAACTTATTGTTTCATTTATGTTTATTATTAATTTTTTATAGCAAATCCAATCAGTAATCTGCGTTTTTATCAGTCTTAGTTGTAACCTTACAATAACGATAATAAATTGATTATTATTAAAGAAAGAACTAATTATAATATAAATTAAAGTAATTAGACAAGAGTAATGTAAGTAAATACAACCTAATTAATATAAAATTAAGACAAGAATAGGTATAATAATAATAAAGGGTCGCTATAAAAGATTGCAAGATGGCGTTTTGTTATTGATTATTAATTTGTTCAAGATTTTACAACAACCCTTTATCTAGTAATAATTATTATATATACATATACATTTTGATAACAATCAAACAACTTGGGCTTCTGAACGCTGCCATTTTTATAATAAATTCTAACCTCTTCGTCTAGTAACCCAATTTCTTCAACTGCTTCAGATCGATGTCTTTGTAATAATCCTCGCTGTAAAATAAAAACGTTTTGGTATGTTAATTATAATAATACACTCTCTATAATATATCTCTAGTTATAATTAGGGTGGGTACCTATATTACATATTTATATACAGGGTGTTATGAATGCAAATGGTTCATTTCCATGCAATAATACAACAGAGCGATCATAAATAATTATTGTAGATCCTGGTCCTGGTAAATTCAATTTTATTCTTCATCAAGCTTTTATGATTACTCTGTATAAGCGATATGGTATTACTGGGGTTAAAAGTAATTTATAGAGGGTGATTATTAAAAAAGTAGTAGGTTATGCGTAATAATTAAAGACAGATTTAATGAAGAACTGAATTGAGCTTCTGTGGCAGGGAGAACTGAAATGAGAGTTAATTCGTCCTCACTTCTGGACTCATCAGCGTGCCATATTATCAGACTGGTGGATATGAATTGCTTCCTGCTCTTTGGAAAATGAAGATAATAGATAGATAGATATATTTATTTAGTTATGATTGTAATGGAACCAGGAAGAAGTGAGCGAGCATCTTTGAAAAAGTCCAAAATTTGATTTTTTACCTATTTAAAAAAAACTTTGTAAAGACACTTACCTTTTACAGTTCAAATTCCGGTACCAGCCAAAATGCGTTATTAAACGCGGATTTTTTGCCGTTACAATGTCAAAATACCCAGATAACAGAGTACCGTCAATATTTGGTTTTAGGTGATTTCGAATGACGAATTTATTGACGTGAGAATGACTTCTTAATGACAATGAAATGTCTCCTATTATCTGCATCATTAATTAATACAGTGACGTAAAAATGACGAATAAAAGACGCCACAATGACGTCATAAATACCTTTTTTTGGCTACTTAAAGCATCATTTTTTGGTGTTTAGCGTAGTGACGACAAATTTATTGGCCCAAAAATGACGTTATTGATTATGAAATGTTACAGATCAAAGATGTCATTTTTTGGTGTTCGATGATGTTGAAAAGGAATTTATTGACGTGATAACGACGTCGTAATGACTACAAAATGTCACAAATCGAAGGCATCATTTATTAATAAAGTGACGTAAAAGTGTCGAAAAAAGACACCACAAAAATATTTTTACCTTAGCCACTGTATTGTCGTAAATTTTGAGCAGCGATTAATAAACATGATAAATAATCAACGTCAATAAGACGTCATTGTTTGGTGTTTAGCATTCTGACGTCCATTTTATGACCTAGGGTGACGTCTAATGATTACTAAATGTCACAAATCAAAGACATAATTTTTTGGTGTTCTGTGACGTGGAATGAGGAAACGTGATAACGTCAATAAAACGTCAATTTATTTACCAAAGAATGACGTGATAGTGATGATGAAATGTTGTTACAGATCAAATAATTTTTTGGTGTTCTGTGACCTCAAAAAAGGAATTTATCGATCTGATCAAATGTCTCAAATCATGTCATTTTTTTTTAAACTGGCGTTAAATGTCGAATAGAAAACGTCACTGTGACTCATTTTGACTTATTTAAACGTCAGACTTTTGTCATAAAGCCTTATAAAATTTGAGCGATGATCATCAAGGTGATAAGATGAAGCAACGACACTAATACGTCACTTTTTGGTCAGTTCGGTTAATAAAGTGACGTAAAAATGACGGATAAAAGATGCAAATACTTATTTTTGACCACAAATGTATACCTTGTCGTAGACACCATAAATTTTACGTCAATAAGACGTCATTTTTTTTGTTTAGTTTAGAGTAGTGATGACCATTAATGGCTAATTAAGAATGACGTCATAATAATAAAATGTCACAGATCATTGACGTGATTTATTATTAAAGTGACGTAAAAATGTCGAATAAACTACGCTACAATGACGCCAAAAACACCAATTTTTGACTATGGGAAACGTAAAAACCCTATAAATTTTGAGCAGTGATCATTTGATTTCCATTTTTTAACCCATCAAGGTGATGAGATAAACATGCAACGGCACTAATAGACGTCCTTTTTTGGTCAGCTAAGCGTTCAAATGACCAATTTATTGATCTTAGAGTGACGATGAAGTGTCGTAGATCGAAGACGTCTCAATAATCTGGGAAAAAGGCAGACGTCATGAAAAGGAATTCAATTTACGTCTTTTTGACGTCATCTATTGGTCGTTTTTAATTTCGTATATGATACTATGTAATGAAACGACTTGTTTTAGACGTCTCTTCTTATGGGCTGTTGACGATACCAAAATATGACGTTATAATCACGTATTATTGTCACTGCTACCTGGGTATTATCTGCTCGTTTCTTCTTGATCTTTTTCACCGTTTTAACTTACCTTTTCTTAAATTTAATGCCTCTTGATGATTTTAAAGGTGATAATATCTTACAACTGCGACTGATGAATGAAAGAAGAAGAAGAACGTTATTTTGAGGTTAATAAGGTGGTTATTCACTCTGTCGCGCTTGCGCAGAGTGCTCTATTGTACATTTCATCTGTATTTTTAACCAACTTTTAATGAAATTTATAAGTTTATATTATATAGAGTGGATGAGAATAAGAAAAAAATGGAAAATATTAAAATGTTACTCATACCAGCTCAAATAAATAAATAAATAAATGTTTAATAAATAAGTTAGTCCAATGAGTAGGTATCCGTTCTTCCAGAAGTTGAATATAGTTTATAATACAAGAAAATTATACATTCGTCGTTTATGAGTGTCATACTAATAGTATAGATAGAGAGAGAGAGAGGGTTAAAGGGTGAAAATGTAAAAAAACGAGTTTATAAAACAATGGTTTTATTAAAAAAAATGTAATCATTGTTTTTTGTACCCTAAAATCAACTTTAAAAAATTTCTCCTACCATTTCTAACGTTTAAATGTGAATTTAAACAGACCAGAGAGTTATTCGAGTAAGTTCCATACCCACGAGATTCGCTAATATGTATATGTAATTAAATATTAATAGAAAAAAAGAGAGCTGTGCCGGTATGTTAGTCACCCGAATGACCCTCTATCGGGCCCTTCGAACCGAAAACCAAACAGGATTTCAAGTGATTGGTTAATTGTTGTTGTTATCGGACTCTGAGCGCGACGCGGGCGTCGGTCTGGGCTTCAGGGTCTTGCCGGGATTCGCCCTGTGAGCACCGCTGCTGTTCAGGCCTGCTAACAACTCGCTCTTCCTTATACTCTTCAGGTCCAAGTCGCCATAGTAATCCTCACTGTGGAATATCAACCGATTTTGATACTTTGCAACGATTTTCAAGGGTCTTTCACTTTTAATTTAACCAAATCTATGAACGAATATCATAATTCCAATGTTTAGGGACTCTAATTCGTTTATAATCAGTCTGTCATTTTATTGAACTTGTCACTTGTCACTTGTCAATGTCATATCGTTCTGGTAAGTGTGATGTTGCCACGTTCTGATGCGCGCGTCGAATTGCGCGCGCATCGGTTTAATGGGATTATTCTTATTTGGTGATAAAAACGTGAAAAACCCTTTTTTAATGTCTATTTCTAGGTACTTCTACTTCCTACTAACACTTTTTAGCCTTAGCACATGGTAACTAATTAATTCTTTTAACAACACACGATTATTTTCATTCTTTTAGTAAATATTGGACACGAAAATTCAATTATTAGTGTACATATTTTGTGTATTATATTTTTGTGTCCATTATCTCAGTATGTACTTCTAAAACGTTGCCTCATCAAAATACGAAAGCGTGTGTAATGTAAAATCAATCGTCAAAAACCACATTATTGTTTAATAATTTGAAAAAAAGAGACATCTTTTCACTTTCCTTTAATGAAGGATTAGAGAGTGCAAGTACCCAAAAGTGGTTTAAGCCTGAACTGATATTATCTCTACTTAATGATAGCGATCTTTTAACGGTCTAAAATGCTCTCATGGTAACAAAAGGAATGCTCGTTACGAAGTTAACTAGACCGGAACGATTCCGCGCATTCCTTTTCGAAAATTACCCATGAATAAATAATGTGGTCTTGTCAACTGACGTCTGGGTTGTCGACGGAATGAAAATTGAATGGATGGGTGGGCATGGGAAGTAGTGTATGAAATTAGCGTTAAATATTTACAGATAAGAAACGCGTGCCATGCACGCGTCATGCTCATGCATACCGAAGAGCAAACAAAAAGAAAAATATAGAAGAAAGTGAAGATTTTTTCCTGTTACAGAATGACCAAGCGAAAGTTCTATTTATATACATGCTACATATTTACAAACATCAATATACAAACTATTTACAATAAAACTATCTTTTCATTCAAAAATTACAACAATTTTACTAAAAATTGGTGTTATTGTTATGGAAACGCTCTCTTGCGCATAAAACTGCGCATAAATTGCGTGCGCATCTTACTGTTCTTTTTTACCAGTAACAGTAACACCAATAATAGTTGAATCGTTTTGGATTTAATTCTTTCATCCAATCTGTCACTCATTCGTTCGCTCTATTTTACTAACTCACCATCCAGGAACATCTTCGGGATCCTCGCAGTTTCCGGTACCTTCACCGTCGCCGATTTTGAAGACGGTTCCGATAGGGCAACCGTACTCTCTCGCAGAACCTTCTTGGCAGACGTAGTACTTTCTGCAGTCGTCAGGGTGCGCATGACGGGAGAAACTGCCAGTATTCGCCACTTCACCGGCGGCTGGACACGAGAATCCTCCAGCAACCTCTGTAACGTTCCAAGAAAAACGTTATCTCTGATTTTAGACTTGAAAATTTATAATTTATGTAACTTGGCTGAGTAGCCCCGGCGACAATGCGCGATGCTGTCATCAGAGAATTAAAAGAAAATCTTAGGGTACCAACTGGCAACACTGACAACAAGATTTAGACGCATGCGCATTGCTTAAATTATCAATATTGATACTAAATGCAGCTATAATTTGTTGAGTACGCATTTAACTCGATAGAAAAACACATTAAGGATCGAAATGTCATAAATATTCATCACAGGAGGCTGATGTAAGACTTTCCCCATGTCATTGAGCCTCTGTATTACACTTGGCATAATTAATCTAAACAATGAACGCCCATCGTGTTTCCTGTCCACACACTTAACAAAAGTCACACCTCCGCTATAATGTCTCATTTATAAATTTCAATCAAAGACTGACCTTCGTTCCTGCATTCGGGCACCTGATCGGCCCACATGCAGACGCGCGCCTCTCTGTCGTAGGCGAGTCCCGGGGAGCACTGGTAACGGGAGGCTTCGCCGTTCCAACAGTTCCAAAAGACGTCGCATTTGGCCTCGTCAGCGAAGATGCCGTACAGGCGCTCGCAGTGGGTTGACGATATTGGGGGCTCTGTGAAAATAAAATTAAAATTAATTACGAAATCATAATTTTTCTGTTTTCGTCTCAATTCACTTCACTTGTCACGTGTAACTCACACAGCTCTTTGGTTCACTTTTTATAAGAAGTACCTTTTTCTAGGCTTGACAAATGGAGAAAGAAAATTATCGTATGAACCTTTAAAGAGGTGCGAAAGGGACGAGACGAGAGGAAGTCTTTTTAGGAGCATTTTCAGGATCTTTTGCAAGGCTTCCCAAACGAAAGAAGGAAGATATCACAAACTGGGTGGGAAAGGGACGAGAGAGGGTCTTTTTGGGAGGATGTAGGTGATATTTTGCAAGGCTTTTGCAAGAGAAAGGGACGAGAGGGATTTTTTTTTTTATTTATGCCAATAAGCTTACCAAAAACAGAAAGAAATGTGATCGTAGCATTGCAAGAAAGATGCAATCTTGGGAGAATTAATCTTAAAAGGAAAGATCATCCTAGTCAGCCCAAACAGGACGAGGAAGGGACGAAAAGAAGTATTTTTTGGAGTATCTACCGGATTTTTTTTGCAAGGTTTATCAAATCAGAAGGAATGCACCTCAAAAGGGATGAAGGTCTTTAAGATGATGGTCTTTTAGAAAGCCCTGGATGATTTTTGGGATGCGACAAATGGGATGCGAAGGGACTTATGGAGTTTTTTTGAGATCACCTAAAGGATTTTTTTTCTGCAATGGTGGCCAAGGTATGAGGAAAAAGCATCCTAGTCCCCCAAACGGGAAATTAAAAGTCGAAATTGCGTCTTTTTGGAAGAACCTTCAATTTATTTTGCAAGGACGACCAAACGTATAAGGGAAGTCACCCCAAACGGATGAGGAAGGGACGAAAAGTCTTTTTGGAGCATCTACAGAATTTTTTGTGAGGTTTAAGAAAGTGAAAGATGGAAAGCTCATTGTAGTCATCCTAAAAGAGCTGTTAAAGAGACGAGAAGGCGTCTGTTTGGAAATATCTACTGTAAAGCTCCACAAATGAAGGAAGAATTCATCTCAAAAGGATGAGAGGAAGTCTTAAGGAGAATCTGGAGAAATTTTTGAAAGACTCACGAAAACAAAAGGAAAGATCATCGGTCCTCCACAAATTGGATGCGGAAGGGACGAGGGGGAATCTTTTTGGCAGGACGTGGTCTCCAATGCTTACCAAGGTGGCTAGAAAGTATCAAAGATAAAACGATTTTGGACAAGGCATCCTTAGCGATCAAGAATCGAAGAAAGGCATCATAAAATGTTGAAGGACCTTCTGCGCTGGTACAAGCTGAAACGAGAAGCACATGACCAAACAGAGAAGGATGATAGAAGAATAATTAAAACCAGAAATGACGAGAAATCTCCTCAGGACTGCAAAACGTTAATCAAATTCAATATGATCATAAATTTCGGCAAACATTAAATTATTTAAATTATCAACAACAAATGTTTGGGTGATCTCAGATCTGACCAAGAAAGAACGAAATTCCCGGCAATAATTCAACCGGCCAAAAATAGAAACAGGTAGGTACCCATATTGGTCCAAAAGAGAAATAATGGAAGATCAAGAATGCTGGAATTGACCATACTTAACTTGTTAATTGATTGTACCTGTCAAAATTTCAGCTAATTTTAGAACTGGAACCTGCTAATGGGTTCGAATTTAAATTAGCAGTGTTTACTTAGGCGTTCATCATCTTTCTTCGGCTAATATTGACCCCTTGAAATACATTTGTGATGGTGCTGGTGCTTTTGATCTGGCTACTTCGCTACTTCTAACCTGAGTTCAATACACTTACTCAAGTTAAGTACCTACATACTTAAGTGTTAATGAGGTGTAGTTATTTTTTCACTTGTCAATCTGACACCGTTTCTTATCTCTATGAGTTATTATTTACCGCTAAACAAGCAATGATGTCACATTGACATTTCATCGAACAAATTGGAAAATAAACAAATGGCATCAATTGTACTTAGACGTTTTTGTACCCTAAGACACTCCATGTCTTGGGATAGTGTATCAACAATTACTTAGATGTTTGTGCAAATGTGGAATTACTTAACTGATGATGAAGTGACAGCTTATAGGAGACATTATTCGATCAAATTTGATGTTACATTGATTATTATTATCACACTCGCTCAACAGAGACGTTGGAAATGATTTGTTCTCTTCTATTTTAAAAATGAGTGGTGTTACTTAGAAGATTAGTGGAATTAAGAGTGCAAGAAAATCATGAATATATTTTTTTAACTGGAATATATTTAAATTTATAATAATTCCACAAAATTGGAATTAGTCAAGTAATCATATGTGAAATTACTGTGGAATTAAAGAGGTAGTTAAATTGGAAAAGTGTGGAATTATTTCCTAAAAGAGTGGAATTTACTATTTTATGGTGACAATAAATAACCAAGCAGTGGAATTATTTGATTATTTGATAATTAAAAAATTTGAGATCTTGGCAGCAGAGGAAGTAACATGACCTGGTAACACTGGACGTAATTATTGCGCTATAATAATAATTAAAAAAAACGAGTGGTATTGCTAATAGAATGAGTGAAATTGCATTTAAAATGCTTCAAACCAGCATTAAACCAGCATAAATATGTTAAAAATACCTTGAAAATGTCAAGTACCTAATTGGAATTACTGGGGATACATGTGGAATTTTTCTGATGAACGAAATCTTCTTGGATTGATTTGAGTGGAATTACTCTCTAAATTCCAGTGAGTATTCTGGTTTAATAAATAGTTAAAAAAATGAACGTAATTGACTAGTAATTGAGTGGAATTGCTTGGTAAATGAGTGGAATTGCTTTAAACTACTTCAAACAACTCTTTTATAAATCAACATAAACACGTTGAAAATACTTTGAAAAATGCGAAGTAATTGGAATTTCTGGGGATATTGGATAGTAGAGGTGTGGAATTACTCTTATAAATGCTAGCGAATATCCTGGTTAGATTATAATAGAAAGTAAACTAACGAAATTGCAATTGCCTAATAATTGAATGGAATTGCTTAAGAAAAGAGTGGAATTGCTTTAAAAATAATACTTTAAACTGATTTAGAACAGATTAGTCTTAATTATCAAGATATTATATCTTAAAATGACGTGGAATTACGTGGAAAAAAACGTAAGCGTTTATGAATTAAAATTAGTGCGAAAGTGTGGAATTACTGTCAAGAAGAGTGGAATTTAATCAGATTGAAAAAGTGTGGGATTACTCTTATTGTAGAGCGAGCGAATATTTTGGATTGTGTCTATGGAATTATGTCTTCCATAATGGGCGTGATATTACTCGTTTTTTTTTACCTTTCTTGGCTTAGAGACAATTTGATTGGTTATAATAAAAAATTGCGAGAAGAGTTTTGTAAATATTGTCGAGAAAAGTTGAATTTGTTAATTTCTGTATACGGAAATTTTACTCATTACTCAAAAATAATCATTGAGTGGAATTATTTAACGATTCAGTGGAACTTTTTAAGAGATGATTGAAATTACTCATTTAAATAGAAGTGATGAGTAAAATATCGTTGTATTCGAGAGGAATTGTTTGGTACTTTAGTGGAATTACTTAGTAACTGAGTTATGATCGAGTGGAATTACTCACTGATTGATTTGTTCTAACTAGAATTGATTGAACTGCTCAAGGATGGATGAATTTTAGTGAGCAAGGGATGAAAATTGCTTACCGAACGAACACATTTCAGAGTAATAGAGTGGAATTACTTGGAGATTGACTGAAATTGCTGCAAAATAAGTGAATTGCTTTAACGTGACTGGAATGAATCAAGACGTATGGCGGAGATTATTCATTGGAGTTATTTAAAATGAGTGGAGTTCTTCATTGAAACGAGTGACTAAAAAAGGCTCACCAAGTTGGGTCCTGTCGCCGCAATCGACGTTATGGAGGTAATCACAGTTTTCAGTCAAGAATTTGGGGTCGCTAGCATCGAACGCTAAACCGTTGCCGCACGTCTTCAATTCCGCTTGATTATTATCACATTTCCAGTACTTGTCGCATGACGATGAATGAGGGTAGAAACCGTAGTCATCTGGACATTTGAAATTTTCTTGCGCTGAAACTGAAATAAAAAAATTTATCATAATGCTAACAAATTGTGATGCACTTCTAAAGCTTAACAGTGTATTATGGTGCAGTATTCTTACATTATTATTACTAAAGCCTCTAATCTAAAGCATCATGCATGAATTCATGAAATGACATTTCAATAATAATTCAAGTCGTTCGACATTTAAATTCACGTGCGATGTTTATTTAAACATGCGAATACATAATAAAAATGGAAAGTGAGATCTTCGCGTTGCAGTTGAGATAATTACCAAAGAACGCGTTGCACCATACGACTTGCGGTGTCTCATCGAAAGTTGACCGTCTTATTATTACAATACCCACCACCGTCTTCGGATGGTCTCGTCTTTTTGCTTTATTTGGACGATTTCGCAGCAGCCGCTCGGTTTTGTAAAGGTGACGACGAGGTTGCGAAAGCTCCGAACGTTGCTGATTCTATTAAAAGCTATTTAATAATCAATCAGAAGAAGACGCCGATTTTGTAAGATCTTAATCAGACCATTAGCGATGGTGTTGGTGTTAGTGTGCCGCTGGAGAGCATACCTTGACCTCTATTATTACTATTATATAAGTGGACGTGAAATTCGGTAATTTAAGATGACACGCTTCTCTGCGGGTCAATATTCTTATACAACCATGGAGTGCCACAGGGTCACATGCTCTTAATAAACCTCTTTTATTATTTGAGTGGGAATAATTTTTTTTTGCTATCATTAAGATTCACAAGTGCATGACATTTTTTTCTTGCTCTCTCAGAGCATAATTTTTCTAAACGATTGAGCGAATACACTCTGTAGAATCATTAGTGCACGCCCATTTTTTTTGCTCGTTCACGGCATGTTCCTTCTGTCTTTCTGAATAATTGAAGGTTGATGCGTTTTATCAAAAAATATAATTTTTGCGCAATAATTATTGCCGCCTCCAACACACCAATACACTTTTAACATTCATAAGTGCAGCAGAAATATTTTCTTGGCTCTCGTTCATTTCCAGGCGTTTCTAATTAATCGTTACAAACATGACCCGCTCCTAATCCATTCTTCTCAGGTATTTCCTCGTCATTCTGTGCAAGGCAAGCAATAACTGTTTTGCATTTAATGACATTTAAATAATAAAAGCAATTACCCAACAACGGCATCTAAAAGGCAAATTTTTTAAGTAATCCCCGGGCTTTAGGCCGTTTTTGTGGCACAAAACGCCGAGAAATTGTTTCGAAATCGTCGTGTTATTAACGCCGATAACCGAAGGAGAGAAAGTTCCTCGAGAAGTATGTATAAGAATCTTAAGGGGAATTTTTAAGTTACGTCAACTGTTCGCATTTATATATTTGACTTGTTAATATATGTCACGCTATTATATAATGCACTGTATAATGATTAAGAAAGATATTTATACGCGTATGTATGTGTTATTCATTATGGTCGAGCAGTGTAATAAATCTCCTAAATATTTTATGAAATGAGGATTTTCATGTTGTTGAGTGAGAATGAGCGAAAAAAAAATTGTCCTGCACTTTATAATTTTCTGGGTGTATTGGTGGGCTCGATTAAAAAAATGTCTAAAACTGAATTATTATTAAACAAAATCATAAAAATTGGTTAAAAAACATACTAAGCTTGAAAAATGTATCCAAAGTAATAAAAAAAATTAAATTTTGGAAACAAATTTTGCAATTTGCAACAGTCGTGAGAAATTTTAAAAGTTTAAGCATCCGAACTGCTTCATACGTTCTTGGAAGTGAACGAGAGCCAAAAAAAAAATTGTCCTGCACTTTATAATTTTACTGGGTGTATTGGTGGGGCTCGATTTAAAAAAAACTACCTAAAATGAATTATCGTCAAAAAAATGATTAAAAAATTGTTCAAAAATAAATTAAGCTTGAAAAATTATCTCCATAGTAAAGAAAAAATCAAGAAAAAATTAAATTTTGGAAACAAATTTTGCACTTTGCAAAAACCGTGAGACATTTTAAAAGTTTAAGCAGTCCAACTGCCTCGTACTTTCTTGGAAATGAACGAGAGCTAAAAAAAATTTTGTCCTGCACTTTATAATTTTCTGGCTGTATTGGTGGGGCTCTATTAAAAAAAAAAACTGTTAAAAATGAATTATCGTTAAAAAAAGGTTAAAAAATTGTTCAAAACGACATCAAACTTGAAAAAATCATCCAAAGCGATGAAAAAACGAAAGAAAAAATATTTTTCTGCAGCAAATTTTATAATTTGCAGAAGTTGTACTTAAGGAATTTTGGAGGTTTAAGCTGCCGAGCTACTTCCTACCTTCTTGGAAATGAAAGAGCTCAAAAAAAATTGTCATGCACTTTATAATTTTCTGGGTGTATTTGTGGGGCTCGATTTAAAAAAAATGTCTAAAAAAATAAATTATTGTTAAAAAAATTAAAAAATTGTTCAAAATGACATTAAACTTGAAAATCATTCAAAGTACTGAGAAAAAAACGATAAAAATAATATTTTTTTGTAGAAAATTTCATAATTTGAAGAAGTTGTAAGAAATTTTAAGAGTTTAAGCTGCCGAGCTGTCTCAGAAAAAAGTTGTCCTACTCTTCTAAATATTCCGGGTGTATTAGTGCGCCTCAAAAAGCCTGCTGAGAGAAATTATTGCTGGTAATTAATAACTGGTAATAATGGCGATTAAAACGGTAATATTTTCTTGTCTAGCTCAGAATAATAGCCATAAAAATCTATGAATGAATCTTCCTCCATTCAAAAGGAAGACTCCTCTATTATCTTATTCTTGTTCCGTAATAATTATGCGCTGTTTTAATATGTATAATAACAATTACCATACCATCTAGTTATGTAAATTGAAGATATTTTTAAACACAATTAACCTGTTTTACCCAAATATTGGATTATATAAGAGTCTTTGTTGGTTAGAAGACTTGATATTTGATTATCTGTCGATTATGCAACCGTTCGTGGTAGTCGACCAGTTTCTTTCTTGACCAACCGAAAATTTATTCAAAGAATTCAATCGAATCCACCGGCTGACGTTTCACAAGAAGTGCGTTGTTAATAACACCAACACCATGCAAGACGATTTTTTGAAATATTTATGGATGCAATTAACACAATTGCAAAACCATTATTTTCTAATAAGTCCCGAAATTTAATAATAATTAAGGTAACGATTCAAGTAACCGTTACTTTGATGTCATTTCCAGGACCATGGTGGTGTTATTGCCATGGCGTACCACAGGGTCTCATTTCACGATCGTTTTTATTCATCACTGTTTGTTCTAGAGCACCATTACACTACTCCATTCAAAGATTTCATTATCTCTCGTCTTCTCCATAAGATTTATAAGATTTTTCATCTAATCAAGTCAGGTCAGGTAAAAAAATTTAAATTATCAAAAAACTGCCGAAAATACGAACACCTTGAAAACACACCCAGTTCCAAAAGAGAGTCTGGAACCGCCAAAAGGCACCAAAAGGAGAAAAACCACCTCCCAAGAAAGTCTGGAGTATCTGAGATCCTGAACCCAGCACACCATGTAGTGCAGGGTATGCCAAGGAAAAAAAAGAGAGAGTCTGGAACCGCTAAAAGGCACCAAAATGAGAAAAACCACCTCCCAAGAAAGTCTGGAGTATCTGAGATCCTGAACCCAGCAAGAATGGAACAGCTCATCTTGATCATTTTGAAAAGACAAAAAAGCCTACTCAACTCCATTAGCAAAATCTATGAAGGGTACCAAAAAATCAGTAAAAAGCTTTCTTCTCAATGCACCAATAACCAGATACCTGTCATACTGCCCCCCGTTCCGTAAAAATGAAACCATCTAGGTATATGATGCATTTTGAGAAGACCTGGTGATTCTTGGTGAAGAATTAGTGGTGGCTGGAGAAAATGAAGAGGCCCAAAATCAAGATCAAAACAATGATGGACAGAATAAACCAGCAATAAATCTGGGTGCCTCTGAGCCAAATAACCTCTACAGCTCTCGTTTAATTAACAAAAGAATGATTAATGTAGTACCAATCCCGAAATTTCTCGATAATGATACGTCTCCACTGTCAGTAGGTAGATTCGTGGGTACCCATGCACGCGGTACCAAACAAAAGTAACTCCAGACGATAAAGTGAATTGGAAAAGTGTCCCATATAAAGGTCTTTCACCTGAACGGCAATAAATAATATACATACATTACCAGCACCAGCACCATTGGTACTGCTAGTACTAGTACTAGTACTGGTACCACACCCATTGAACGGCTTCACCGAACCCAACCTTCCGTCAAGCCACCCATGTATGCATTTGGTGCCGCAGCTGTAAGCTGTGTATGTGAGGTCTTATGTATTATTATTGTCTCTTGTCGCTTGTAGGTATGTATACAGGTACAGAAAGCTTTCATGTACCTACCTACCGAGTAAATGCAGTCATGTGATATTATTGTGGTACCCGAGCAGATATGCGGAACTCGAGATTATTTAGATTACCGGGTATTATTCAAAAGCGGTACGGCGAGTTAGTTTAGTGAGAGTCATTATTATCGAACTCGACTGCGTCCTTGCCGTTCGCCGTACCCGGCATGGTTTAGTTATACAGGATGGTCGGATGGTCTGATGAAACGTTGCGCGGCTGCTGCAGAAATCGTCATGTTTCAGCTGAGGTTCACGAGATTCCACTTTCTCCCGTTGAAAGATGTGTTAAATCGAGCCACCAATGCGTATTCTGAATGAAGATTACTTATCTGAATGGTATCTCCGGTGGTAGTCTGTAATTAGGCTGCTCTGGTATTGTGATAAATGATAATGGTCGCGGTATGTTACCCTGCGGCACGCCATTATTGTTGTTCGAGATAGTTTTTGCCTGATCTAGTATAGAGTCTGCTTTATGTTATGGTGTCGTAGTTTGAAGCTTCGTTCTTCTTTTTCATTCTTCTCAATGCTCATTAGATCCTGGTTCTACCAAAATTAAGCCATTTTGGGCTTTTTACTACACCGGCTAGATTTTCTCAAGATTTTAATGAGAAATTTGTGTTCTGGGGCCTTTTTGCTTGTGTTAAAAGTTAAAAGATGACCATGTGTAACCTGTCATAGTTTTAAGGATTGTTCTTCTTTTTTCTTCTTCTCAATATTCATAGTCCGAGCAAAATTTAGCCATTTACTACACAGATTAAATTTTCTCAAGGTTTTAACGAGAATTTTGTGTTCTGGAGGCTTTTTGCTTGTGTTAAAAGATGACCGTGTATACCCTGTCATCTTTTTAAGGCTTGTTCTTCTTTTTTCTTCTTCTCAATACTCATCAGATCCTCGTTCCAGCAAAATTGAGCAATTTTGGGCTTTTTACTACACAGCGTAGATTTTCTCAAGGTTTCAATGATAATTTTGTGCTCTAGGGTCTTATTTATTGTGTTAAAAGATGACCATGTGTAACCTGTCATAGTTTTAAGGATTGTTCTTCTTTTTTCTCCTTCTCAATACTCATCACTCATCAGATCCTCGTTCCAGCAAAATTCAGTCATTTTGTGTTTTTTACCACACAGCGTAGATTTTTTCAATTTTCTTATTAGAATTTTGTATTCTGGGGCCTTTTTTCTTGTGTTAGAAGACGACCATTTGTAACTTTTCATAGTTTTAAGGATTGTTCTTCTTTTTTTCTTGTTCTAAATAATCATTAGATCCTGATCCGAGCAACATATTTAGGCATTTTGAGCTTTTTAAATCACAGAGTAGATTTTCTCAAGGTTTAATGAGAATTTTGTGTTCTAGAGCCTTTTTTCTCGTGTTAAAGGATGACCATCAGAACCCGTCATATTTTTAAGGATTGTTCTTCTTTTTCTTCTTCTCAATATTCATGAGATTCTAGTCCGAGCAAAATTTAGCCATCTACTACACCGCTTAGATTTTCGCAAGGTTTTAATGAGAATTTTGTGTTCTGGAGCCTTTTTGCTTGTATTAAAAGATGACCATGTATAACTTGTCATAGTTTTAAGGATTGTTCTTCTTTTTTCTTGTTCTAAATAAGCATTAGATCCTGATCCGAACAACATATTTTGAGCTTTTTACTATACACAGCTTAGATTTTCTCAAGGTTTATGATAATTTTATGGTCTAGAGCCCTTTTTTCTTGTGGTAAAGGATAACAATGTGTTATCTGTCATATTTTTAAGGCCCGTTTTTCTTTTTTCTTGAAACTTACCGCGTTTTTAGTCTAGTAATTGCAGTCATGGTTTAATGAGAATTTTGAATTCTTGCGTCTTTTGGTCTTCTTGGAAGGGTGATCTCTATATGCTAATTCCAGGTAAAGTGTCATATTTTGAAGATATGTTCTTCTTTTTTCTTTCTGTCATACTAATCTTCTTATTTTCAATGACTTGAGCACCATTGCGCATGCAGCCACAGTTCTGTTCATTTTCTTGACCCCGGAATGACGTTCCAAGCAAACTTGACTTTGAAGTTTATTCGTTCAGGTCAATGCGTTCAGCAATTTTGACGCGTTCAGCGAATTTTTTCCCTTTTTCAGAGAGTCTTCATGTTTTTTCTCGTTTTAATAAGAATTTCGTCTTCAAAGTTCCTCTATGTCATCAACTCTGTGTCGTATTTTGACAGCAGGTACTCGCCTAATTTTCTTCCCAATATACGAGCGCTGCATTAATGGATATTTCTGAACGCGCCACTGACATTACCGGGATCTGGGTCTCCTCAGACATTTAATTTAGTCAGATGACGACTGTTTCGATTCTTCTTTTTATTCTTATTAAAATTCCCAGAAATATATCCAAAGTATTTTTTTTATCAAGGAGGTGGTTTTTTTACAATAATCTAATTTTTTTATTGAGATTTAACTTGAAATTGGTTCTTTAATGGCCTTCGAATACTTGTGCATTTAACCAGGTATATTCTTCTCGCTTTGGTTGGGAATTTTCCCATTTTTTTTTTCTATTTTACTCAGCTATCTATTTCTCTGAACGTCTTCTTCGTTGACTATAAAATATCTTCTTTTTTATTGTCTTCTTCTTTTCCTTTCTTGTAAATTAATAACAGAACAAGTACCGAGAATATATTTCAGCATTTTTAACAATAGTTCCAGTCTAAGATTTGATGCCATGACAGTGACGTTTCTTAATAATATAAATGACATTGACATTGAATTTTATTCGTGCCAATGCGTTCAGAAATATTAAACGCTTCAAATCGATGCGTTTAGAAATTCTGGCTGCGTTCAGTAATTCTGCGAGCTGAACCTGAACCGAATATTATAGAAGACTTCATCTCAGCAAATTTTTATAAATAAACTCCAGTGGTGGAGACGTCTTCTTAGTACCTATTCATAAACGTTCCCGGGTAATTAATTTAAAATATTGAACGGTGAAAAGGCCTACTTTTCATTATAATACCATAATACCTACAATAATTATAAGGCAATAAAACGTAGCATATGGTTTATGAGATTTAGGCTGCAGAATTAAAGAGTTCAATTTCTCTATCGAAAGTTCTGTGTTCTCCTATTACTCACACGGGTGATTGTTTATTGCTGCAGATAATTATCTCGAACAATAATTTAACATATTAATTGCGACTATGTTAAGAAAATTAGGTCTATGGCGATAATAAATTTTATGAGAATCATCTGGAATATGATTCGATTTAATTTGTTTTTTTGCCAACATGATTTTTTTATCACCTTTCTACTTTATTCATGATTTCCTTATTATTTTTGTAATCAAAAATCAATACATATGTTTATAACTTTATCTTACATAAATGCCAACGCCTTATATACATAAACCATAAACATATAGATAAAAATAGAAACGATAATATGATCAGCATATTAATTATTATTTACGTCATAATAAATAATATGGAGCACATTCCTAATAAACTAGTTTTCTTTTTTTTCTATTTCTCTATCTCTCTATCTCTTTATAATATATCTATCTAACTAAATCAAGGCACGCGCCTTATGATACAGTTACCGTGAAAGTATATAACTTAATAAGTGATGTAATAATGACATTATTAAACACCACTAAGTGAGTATATAACAAAAGCAGTAAAGCTCAATTTTTACTTTTATCTGAAATCTTAAGAAATCCGGGTGTCTGCGCGCGTTCAGGGTCTGATTCTCATTTGTAACGTACGCCGATCAAAATTATTGATCGTTATATAATAAACCGAAATGATCGGATTCGATTATATTTTATTATATTATATACGCGAGAATTATATAAGAACTTATTTATTGTTTGTCAATATTTTAGGTGTGCTCGATCTGTGATTTTTTTGAGCGTGAAATTATACATTTTCGTTACTTATTCGTCTCGCTTCTCCTCTCTGCTCGTTGTTTATAGTTTTATATCGAAATATACTTTCTATCTTTATTGCGCCCTCCACCTACAACAACACCTGTTGGCCCTCTGATCATTTATATTTAAACCACACCCCCATCTACGCGGGCTTCATTTTGCATGCCGTGTGTATATCCGTCTTATCACGCGTATATGCGTCTTTTCACGCGATATATACACGTCTCTTCTGATGTTTACATTATGTATCTACACGCCCAAATCAATACAAGCGTCCGTTCTAGTCAACTCGGTAAAACGTAAGTATATGCATCAGTTCCTGTATTATTCAAGGTATAGCCGAGGTAGCTGAATCACGTCGTTTTAACGTGATTTTTTGGTCATACCCAACGTCATTATGATTTTAAAATTACGAACAAATAACGGTAAAATGACGTGATTACATCACATCCCGTTGATGTGATTTTTTGACCTCGTCTACGACGTAATTTGACGTATAGTATGAACATCATTTAATAAAAAAATTCAGTTTGTCGTGAAAATTACGAAAAAATGACGTTATACCGACGTCATAACACCACGTATCAATTACGTATAAATTTAAGAAATGACACTATTAGCACGTGATTTTTTAGTAATATGACGTAGGGGACCAAAAATGACTAAAATATGACGTCATTATAACGTGACTCTGCTATCTGGGAGGGTACATGTACGTACATATCTAAATCAGAGAAAGGGTTACCTCAAGAAACAGCACCAATATCGAGATGTACAGTTGAAGAAAACCTTTTGCTAGTATTCCGTAATGAGCCGTTTTGTTTGTGCAGCGAGGTGACAACAGCGAAAGTTCATCTACGACCAAATATCCTACAAATAGCTCCTGACCAGACCTAACCTGCTTTTTATTCACGTGATTGCACCATGAAACGTTTAGTGGCACTCTTGGTTTCGGTTGCGAAGAAAAATTGTAGCTGTGTAGTAGACCAAGACCTAAACTAGGTTTTGTTCTTTATCTACTATCCAGGTAGCAAGATGACGGCATAATCACGTCTCTAGTAAGTCACTAGTTACCTATGAAATCGTATATGACGTGAAAATTGCGTGTATATGACGTGAAAATGATGGGCAAATATTACAGGCCAAAGACGTCATTTTAACCGTCTAAAGGACGCCATATTAAGCCAGAAAAAAACATTATTGACCGTCAAAAAGACGTCATAGACACGACATCGGAATTGAGGAAATGAAACAAAAATACGTCCATGTTTGCAAGACTTGACCATGAAGAAGACCAAATTGAGAGAGTCTTGCTGGCTGAACGACCAAGAAGACTGGTTTAGTAGACCGAGGCAGGGAGGGGCCGGTAAACTAAGACCATTTTTGAGATTTGAGAGTGGCCAAAAAACAAGAACGAGTGTTTAAGAGCAAGATCAACACGAATACTGCAGTTGCGTAGTACCCAGATCAACTCCAAGATTCAACCTGTACGACTAAGACTTAGAACGGGACTCTTCCTGACGGAAAAACCGGTTCATTTCTATTTTGGCACCTTTAAAGAAGATCTCTTGTTAAAATTTTCAACATCTTTAGCACAGGGTCTAGTGACCAAGAAATTTTGGCTTGTGGTGGTGGAAACCTAGTCCAGTTTATGCCCAAGAAGACTCTTTTTTCAGTCCAATCCAGGAAACTCGTTTCCTTTAGCGGCAACGTTCCTGTTTACTTGACGCTATGGTAACATTAACCAAAGAGTTAAATCGGCTATAGCTGCGGGTTAGCCCTCCCCAAAAAGTTATGGTAGTCTTTTTGGGCGTATTTTTGTTCCAGAAATTTTGAGCAATACGTTTTCAGGAACATTTTTTTATCAAGTCTCGTCAATAATCTCAACTTGATGGTCTATCGAGACTATTCGGGTAACTACCCCTCAGTCTTGAAAAGAGATTTAATTGGATTAAAACGCACCAGCTTGCAGGAAAACTTATGCCAAAATTTCGGGATATCAAGTGGTATAAATTCAGTTCATCCTGTAGTGTGGCAAGCTACGTCATCTTGTTGGGAGAATGTTGAGGTATCTTCCTAACCAAACGATAACGTTAACACCAACACCAACACTAACACCAAAAGACCACAAGAAGGGATTTTTTTTATTACTAATTAATCTCTTGAGGATTGCTGGTGTAATGTTTCAAAATCTAATAATCCAGATGATTCTAAGATCCCAAAATGTGGACCTTCAAAGCAGAATCTCCAACTTAAGCAGGTGATTTTCACAATCTTCGGATTATTCCGGTTCCAAAAATTTTGAAAAAAACTTCCAGAAACCATTTTTGATCAGGTCAGGTCTCATTACTGATTCATAGGTTAGTCTCGGGGGGCATAGCTACCCTTTAACCTTGAGAAGAGATTTAATTGGATAAAAAAAAACGATCTTGCATCAGGATAACTTAAGCCAAAATTTCGGGAAATCAAACGGCATAAATACAGTTCATCTCATAAAGTGGCAAGTTACGTCATCTTGCCGGGGGAATGTTGAGGTATCTTCCCAACTTGAAGATTGTAACTTTTCTTCATTTTGCATAAACACCAAGGCCAAGTTTGTAAAATAACACCGCTAAAGTAAAATGAAGCGAGTTTCTGTTAAAGGTCAAAACTCTAACGAGTGTCCTCGATCTCTTGTTTGTAATATTCTAAAATCTGTTCAAACAATAAATAATGATTATTATT
Source organism: Malachius bipustulatus (assembly GCA_910589415.1). Taxonomy (NCBI): domain Eukaryota; kingdom Metazoa; phylum Arthropoda; class Insecta; order Coleoptera; family Melyridae; genus Malachius; species Malachius bipustulatus. Next base: position 30,510,114 of record OU342637.1, read on the forward strand.
GCTCTGAAGGTATATATGTCGTGTAAGTAAAGAGAAGAAAGGAATGTACAATGTAATAAAATTATATTTGCATAAGAACAAGAATTAATAAGTTACCAATACCAATAAAACCTACCTACCAGTTGAGCTAGGAGTGATAATAATGGATAAATGTAAATGAGTGATTCAACGACGTAACATAATAATAGAAAGAAGATCTTTTCTACCTATGAAACAGCAAACAGGAATGCTGGCTAACTGACTGAGTGAAGAAGTAAAAGTCAAGGCCAAAGCGAGCCCGTAATAAATTAATTATTAATCATAGACGCTCGTTTTTTCGTTCAGGTAGGTAACTATAGATATTATTAGATCCTAAAATAAACGTTCTTTTTTTTATTAAACACCATTGGCCTGGCAACGTTTATTAATTAATAATTTAAAACGTTGTCGTTATAGTAGCGGTAAAACAGGTAGGTAGGTAGGTAAAACAATGCCCACGAAATGGCATAACGAGTTTCCAGTTTCCACATCGTTAAATCAAGGTCGTCAAGTGACAGTTTGCATTGCAGTGAAACTTGGCCAAAGTAATTTTAATCTGCCATGAAAGTGAAATTCGTTCATTAGTTCATTATTACTATTACTATTATTATCCTATTAGCGTGAAAAAAGGAATCGATAAATAATGTTGAATTGAACATAGAAAGTAATTTTTTTGAAGCAGCAACAGAGAACAATGAAAGAATTAATTGTTTTCTGATTGTTGGGAATATTAGTGAGTAATGCTCTTGTTTGATTTCGTCGTCGAAACTTTCCCAAAAATGTGTTGGCTAAATCGTCACGAAGCGAGACCAAAATCATTTATGAAACTAGGGCAAATGCACTATGATGCATAGGCCATTAAATAAATAAAAAGATTGTTCTTTCTTATTCTTCTTCTTATTGATTGATGGCTTATGCACCTTTGTGCCCTTAGCCAAATTCGCGATTGTTTATTTTTAATTCTTGTCCAGTTTGGGGACAAACGTCAAGAGTCAAGTAAAATCAATTTCTAGATTTAATGGCCTAGCTACCCCATTACATTTAGCCAGTATTATTCATATCTAATAAAATTGCTTGATATTTGAGCTTAACTTGATCATATTAATGATATTCAAAACAAAAAGAAGAAGAATTAGGTAGCAGAATGACGAGGTAGGTACTGTCAAACCTTTAACAGAGGGAAAATAGATCTAATAGCTTGACATGTGACTTTTTTTGATATTTCTTAATGATTATTGATAAAATAAGTAAATAGAAAAATAAAAAAATTGTCCTACTCTTCGAAATAGTCAGGATGTGTAGGTGGGGCTCAAAAAAACTGCCCATTTACAAAAGCTGTGAGAAATTTTGAAAGTTTAAGAAGCCGAGCTGTCTCTTACGTTCCAAGAAACGGAAGAAAGCTAATGAAAAAATTGTGCTACTCTTCGAAATATTCGGGGTGTATTGGTAGAGTCCAAAAAAACCTGCCTATTTACAAAAACTGAAAGAAATTTTGAAAATTTAAGCTGGCGAGTTGTCAAAAAAGTTGTTCTACTCTTCGAAATATTCTGGGTGGATTGGTGGGGCTCAAAAATCCTGCCTATTTACAAAAATTGTAAGAAATTTTGAAAGTTTAAGCAACCGAGCTGCCTCGAACGTTCCTAGCAATGGAAGAAAGCTAATAAAAAAATTGTGCTACTCTTCGAAATATTCGGGGAGTATTGGTGGAGTCCAAAAAACCTGCCTATTCATAAAAAAATGAGAGAAATTTTGAAAATTTAAGCTGCTGAGCTGTCAAAAAAGTTGTCCTACTCTTCGAAATATTCTGGGTGTATTGATGGGACTCAAAAAACCTGTCCATTTACAGAAGCTGTGAGAAATTTTGAAAGTTTAAGCAACCGAGCTGCCTCGTATGTACCTAGAAATTGAAGAAAGCTAACAAAAAATTGTGCTACTCTTCGAAATATTCGGGGTGTATTGGTGGGGTTCAAGAAAAAAAAACTGGGTTAAATAAATGGTAAAATAAAATCGTTCAATAATACAAAAAAAAGAAAACTGCAACTAAAAGAATTTTAAATAAAAACTATTTTTTTGTAGCAAAATTTGATATTTTCTAAAAGTCGCAAGCATTTTGAAAACTTTAAACAGCCTCACGCGATCACAGAAAAAAAAAGTTATTCTGCTCTTCGAAATTTTGTGGGTGTATTAGTGTGTCAAAGTGTGACGAATATTTGACATATTGTGACATTTATATACAGAGTGATTTAAAATTGGGTGTAAATACAATTATTAAAAAGAAAAGAAGTACAAGAATTCTATTTTTCTCCTGCAGACATCTCAAAAAAATTAATAAAGATCTGTGGAATATAATTTTGACAACTGACATTTATAAAGAGAGACATTTTTATTATAAGAGAGCTCTAAAAATAATTTTTTGAACGCCTTATTGGAGTTATCCTCCTTATAGAATTATAAAACTTATAATTCTTCTTTTTTTTAGTATAAAGAAGGCTCTGTAAAAAAATCCTCACTTATCTGAAACTGTGGACTTTAGAGCGAGTTGCTGAACGCACCACAAAACCAAAATGCTAGCAGTGTTGCCATATTAATAATAATTTTCGTAAGCCAGGAATAATTTTTGTTACTTTATTAAAGCGTCTCTGCTGCTACTTTTTTGCACTTGAAAATGACAAAAAATTCAAAAAGTGATAAGCTGGTTGAATTTGATAAGAAAAAATTTGAATTTACTAATTTCTGTTCTTTTATTTATTTTATTTGTCTTTCTGTTATTTCTACCTTTGGTAAATATCTAGATGAGCGGCATGGGTATAGGGCGAAATGGCTTATACTATCGGATAGCTCGTGTCTCTAGGAGTATCAAGGTACCATTGAATTTTTGCGCCGGCAAGTAATAGTCGAGATATAAGGCCTTAAAGTGTCATCCTTGCCCTAATACGTGTATTCGTCATATGATTGCGCTCGAAGTGCTCGAACAGGAAACGCTCGATTGTCGTGTGCCCGACGGATAAGCGAGCTGCCTGTTCGCGCTTACAATGTTTGAATACACGTATTAGGGCAAGGATGAAACTTTAAGGCCTTATATCTCGACTATTACTTGCCGGCGCAAAAATTCAATGGTACCTTGATACTCGTAGAGACACGAGCTATCCGATAGTATAAGCCATTTCGCCCTATACCCATGCCGCTCATCTAGATATTCACCCTACCTTTTTATGGGTTTTATGGTTACAAAAAAAAATTGCCTAATTTGCTTGATAATTGAACAATTTACTGAACGCACTAAAAATATGAAAAGCGATTACTGAACGCACCAAAAATATGAAAAATGCACACGGAAATTTTGGATTGGTTAAAAAAAAAGAACTCAATTTACTGAAATTAAAATGTAACAAAACTTGGAAAAATTCTTTAAAAAATATTCAAAATTATACAAAATTTCCATCTATATAGAGGCCTTAAAAAGTTAAAAAATCCAAAAAAGTTCAAATTGATTTCAAGTTTACTCGCTTAATTTTGATTTGTCATACTTTACATCATATTTTAATCAATTAAAATGTCCTCAAAAATACAATTTCTTCAAAAATTGAATCAAAATGTGATCAATAAATTGTCCAACCATCAGAATCAGAAGAAAAAAAGAAGCACCATCACCAAAATATCTGAACGTAACGTAACGTATCACACAACTACATAAACAATAACGATCATAAAATCACTAATAAACCAAAAAACCACACGAAAAAATCCAAGAATTTTTGTAAATCAGACGTACCAGCAGCTAAGAAGGTGAGTGCACCGAGCACCAACAAACTCGCGGTCGTCTTCATCTTTGTGTCACTCTTCGGATACGACGTCAGCTAAACTGGAGATTGGGAAGGCCTTCGCCTTACTTTATACCTGGCCGACTCCCCGCTTGAAGAAGTCGAGTCGAGATCTTTCCTGCCGAGCTGACGACGACCGGTGCCAGTGCCACTGCTGAGGACGTGGTGCTGGTGCTGGTGCTGGTGCTCGTGTTGAGGTAAATCTTACCGATTACCGGTCTATCTGAAGACGGCCAGCACGCGCTCAATTAAATCAAGCCGGCTGGTTACAATTGAAATCAAAAACTGATTTTCTTTCTGACAGCCTTTCAGCAAACTGGCTGCGTTAAGAAAACACTTTCTTCAAAACTGATAACACCTCAGAGAAGATTTTTTTCTCTTCAAAGCGATTTCCCATTTCTGCTAGCCAAGTTCACCCATAAACCTTAGGTGACATCTTCTTGCCGGTTAAAGACGCAAAACCCTGGATTTTTTCAAATTGGTTGTGTCAAAAAAACACTTTCTTCAAAACTGATAACACCTCAGAGAAGAATTTTTCTCTTCAAAGCGATTTCCCATTTCTTCTAGCCAAGTTCAACCATAAACCTTAGGTGAGATCTTCTTGCCGGTTAAAGACGCAAAACCCTGGATTTCTTGAAATTGGTTGAGTCAAAAAACCACTTTCTTCAAAACTGATAACACCTCAGAGAAGATTTTTTCTCTTCTAAGCGATTTCCCTTTTCTTCTAGACATGTTCAACCATAAACCTTAGGTGAGATCTTCTTGCCGGTTAAAGACGCAAAACCCTGGATTTCTTCAAATTGTCTGCGTCAAAAAAACACTTTCTTCAAAACTGATAACACCTCAGAGAAGATTTTTTTCTCTTCAAAGCGCTGTCTCATTTCTTCTAGCCAAGTTCAACCATAAACCTTAGGTGATATCTTCTTGTCGGTTAAAGACGCAAAATCCTGCATTTCTTCAAATTGGTTGCGTCAAAAAAACCCTTTCTTCAAAACTGATAGCACTTCAGAATATAATTTTTCTCTTCAAAGCGACCTCTCATCACTTCTAGCCAAGTTCAAGGAAGAAGAACTATTTTTACAGGTTAAAAACGGAAAGGGCACTCGAGTCAGCCTTTCTTCAAACTCACTGCGTCAAAAAAGCACTTTCTTCAAAACTGATAACGCCTCCAGAGAAGAATTTTTCTCTTCAAAGCGATTTCTCATCTCTTTTAGCGAAGTTCAAAAAAGAGAACTCTTTTTGCAGGTTAAAAATGAAAAGGGCACTCCAGTCAGGCTTTCTTCAAACTGGCTGCGGCAAAAAACACTTTCTTCGAAACTGATAACACCTCAGAATAGCCTCTTCAAGGCGACCTCTCATCACTTCTAGCCAACTTCAAGAGAGGGGAACTCTTTTTGCAGGTTAAAAACGAAAAGAACAATCTACTAAGGTTTTCTTCAAACCAGCTGCGTCAAAAAAACACTTTCTTCAAAACTGATATCACCTCAGAGAAGGATTTTTCTATTCAAAGCGATTTCTCATCTCTTCTAGCCAAGTTAAAGGAAGAAGAACTCTTTTGCAGGCTAAAAACGAAAAGGGCACTCTTCTTCTTCTTCTTCTTCTTTAATGGCTTGGGCACCCTTGTGCATATTATTGATTATTATCTAGTAATTATCTCTCTGTCAAGTGCTAACTTGACTTGACATTTTTGTATTGCGATTAGTGATATCTTGTGTCATTTGCAATAATTATCTGAGAGGAGTTAGTACATGGACAACACAACACAGGATAAACTGTTCTCTCTCTCTGGGGCAACAGCAGAGCATTACACACCCGAAAGTTGCCTCCGGATAACACCCAGGATTTGGGACGGGTTAAATCAAAAAAGGGCACTCTAGTCAGGCTTTCTTCAAACTGGCTGTGTCAAAATGTACTTTCTTCAAATCTTCTTAATCCATCAAAACGATATTAGAGATAACTTGGAGCCAGACTACGCAGTAGGTATCATGGAATGGCCAGAAAAAGACCAGCACCAGAATAATAAATTGAGCCAAAAGGGATGCTGAAGATATCTGGTTAGAGGAATTCGGGCTCAAAATTTTTGACAACGACGCCAAATGCCCTTTTCAGGGGTAATGGTCGTAACGTTTAAAAAGGAGGACGTCAGAAAATGAGCCAAGAGACATCTCGTAGGGTATTTAGGGCTACTCACTGGCTGCCAAAATAATTAAACTGGAAATATTCAAGAAGATTAATTGTAATTGTAATTTTTATATTCATTACCCGTGAGAAGATACCGACGATTTGTGTTTACATCCGTTCTCGATAAGTGTGAAATAAAAAGTTGCGTAACAATAACGGTAATGATACGGAAAATATTATTCCTCGCGCGAATTAAATCGAACGCGGAAAGGAAACTGAAGAAAAATGAGTAGCCTTCTTCGGGATTCGTTTATTATTAACCATTACGTAATTTTAAAAAGGGATAATGATAGGGGAAATTAATATTCAAATTCAGGCTTGGACGACTTGATCAAACGTTTCCTAGGTAACAGTTTGTTTATGTAACAATAATAATCGAAGACTTGATTGCTTGGACATTTTTCTTCACCGTTCTTGCATGAAGACTCGAGACTTATATTCCTTGAAGATCTGATAAATTAGGTGAGTGTTCAAAAATCAAGAGATGCATAAAGCCTTTTATTAGAATGGCTACGCCTCTCTGCTGTTTGGACAATTGGCGCCCAACGAGGGAATATGAAGCGATCTGGATTTGATTTCATTATCTTGAGCTTATCTGTCAAATATTGCTCTTATGTCTGTTAAGTCTTCGGCTTGTTTGGAAGACTCTTGCTGTCTGAAATTTGATCTGGTCATGTTAATTGAACTTCATTTTCAACTGACTTGAAGATACCAAGAAGAAAGAAAAAAAAAGACTTGGTCAAGTCTCGCAAACATGGTCTTGATCTTGGTCTTAGTTTTTCTGCTAAAATCGATTCATCATTCCACTTGGTCATCGTTTGGCCTTGGCCGAGAAGAGGTAAGACTTGCTGGGAAGGATATTTGTTTCTTGAAACGAGGGTCTAGTCACTGGGGTGAATTGATCAAAGTTGTGGTCTCACTACAACGTGCGCTATTTTATCTGGTGTCAATGGAAATTGATCCAGATTCAAAAGCAAGGATGTTCCTGCGCTCTCTATTGATTTTTCTTTCTCCCTCTCCCTCTTTCTTCTCTCTCTCTCTTTCTCTGTTGTCTGGTTGTTACCAAAGGTGAGTAAAATGAAAAAAAAATATTTCTTGGCCTCCTTCTGCTCTACGAGGGATATAACATGGTGGGCAGGGTATTTATTTCTTGGAACGAGGGTTCTTGTCACTGGGAAGAATTGATCAAAGTTGTGGTCTCTCTACAACATGCGCTAATTTGTCTGGTGTTAATGGAAATAGATCCAGATTCAAAAGCAAGGATGTTTCTGCTTTCCCTATCGATTCTTCAATCTCTCCCTCTCTCTCTTTCTTCTCCCTCTCTCTCTTTCTATTGTTCTGGTTGTTACCAAAGGTGATTAAAATGAAAAGAATATCTCTTGGTCACCTTTTGCTCTAGAAGGGATATAACTTATTGGTTCTTAGAAAAGGGGATCATGGTTAATTCGTACTATTGTCCAATTTGGGTCGTCATTTTTTTGGTCCTCTTCCTTTTTGGGTGATTCCTTACACTATCAAGTAAATTTTCAAATCTACCTTCATCAGTACACGAGTGCAGGGTTGATAAAGGATACAATCGAGAGACCACCACCACCATGTGTGTTTGCTGATGACCTACAACGGCTCAAGCTATTCGTAACATCTGACGACCATCTTTGTTGTATGTGTAAGAAGTGGACGAGAAGAAAAACGAAGATCGCGTCGTATTTTAAGAAGAATTGTTTGTTTTGAAAGTGTTTCTTTTTCTCGACGTCTCCCGTTGATTCATTTTTAACCGAACGAGAAAAAATCAGCCTGCCAAGTGTTGCAAAAGCGGAACGTAATGTGTTATGCGGTCAATTAGAGCTTTCTTTCCTATTCGTCTCGAGCAAATGCAAAACGCTGGTTAGCCGTTGTTTACTTCTGCTTGCTTGATTAATCAAATAACGAGTTATCTTTGACGTTACGTCATTGTTGCCAGAACCAGATACACATAAATGCATTGATGACTGCTTATTGTTTCTTCATAAACACCCACAATAACAACTTATCTGCATGCAATCGTTTGCATGAGTTATTGTTAATAAAATCGTTCTTTTACCATTGAAATTGCCAGGTTTTTCAAGAAGAAATACCCCGAAATCATTGGTAAAAATGAACTAAGAGGGCGAAAATTTTATTTCCGCTCGGGCACCAACTTGAATACAGGGGCAAATCTCCTCGCGCATAACCTACCTTTGTATTTCCTCAATGTAAGTCATCGAAAGTATTTTAAATTACGCGAGAACCAATGATTCCTCTCACTAGCGCTTAAGGTTATCACGCTTCCGAGGGCGACAGCAATTACCGCATAAAACGTTCCATTTTCAAAATACGGTTCCGTGTTTACCTGCATCAATCCGGGATCCGTTCAACGTTCAACCCAAAACTGTGTCTTCTTGAATGATAAGTGATACGTCAATTTGAGCGAAGAAAAAAAATAATTTCGCAGAAATATTCGTCACCACAATTAAACGGATCTAATAAATCATAACGGCATCGTAATTATTGTTATTACTATTAAACTCTTCACGGTGAATCAACGTTACGGTTTTCTGGGTGTAGATCATTTCAACTTGGAATGTCGCCGTGAAAGAATCAGATCAAGGCGAGATCACTGGGCGTGGTGTTAGTGTTAATAGTATTACCAAGCGTATTTCTCTCTTTAAGTCACTCTAATCCCGATAATCTTGAGGAAGTGGGAATAAGAATGAGTAAACTTGAGCATTCGTTTACCTTTACGATAATTAAACTATCAATAACACAGAGACACGGTCATAATTGTAAACCAACCTCGCTGTGTCTTCTATTTTATGACGAACCGTCTGAAGATGACCTAACCTATACCGTACAATCTGCCTCGAGTATGACGTCATGCGCATTAAACTGTATTGTAACTCTGACTAAATTGCTGATGACAGAAGCCTAACTGGATGTTTTAAAAAGAAGAAGCCCTTTGACGTTTGAAATGTCACTAACCTGTCATGAATGTCTTGTAATAACCCACTTTGCTCGTTCGTAGCAATACGCTCCGAAAATACTTGAGTTAGCCAAATTTTGGAGAAAGGGGGTATGGTAACAAAAAAGATATGAGAAAATATTTGTATGTTTAAAGAAACCTATAACCTAAAATTGTTTTCAGCAATACAGGGTGGCCCAATATCGCTGTACGGCATTCAACATTGTTATTTTAAACAGGACACCTTGTATATTATTACATTTTTGAATTGCTTCGACGTTTGAAATGTCGCTAGTCTGTCATGAATGTTTTGTAAAAACCCACTTTGTTGGTTCCTAGCAAACGCTCCCAAAATACTTGTGTTAGCCAAATTTTTGAGAAAGGGGGTATGGTAACAAAAAAAGATGTGAGAGAAAATTTGTATGGTTTAAAGAAACCTATAACCTGAAATTGTTTTCAGCAATACAGGGTGGCCCAATATCGCTGTACGGCATAGAACTCCCTGTATATTATTACATTTTTAGATTGTGTTAGAAAAACCAGTAAATTTTTAACTATAGGATTCTTCAAACCACACAACTTTTCTCACACATCTTTTTTCCTATTTCTAACACACCTTGGTGAAATATATAAACATGTCTTGGTACTGTCCTACTATCACGTTTGGTGGAGCGACGTTGAAACTGGGAATGATAAAATCAATTGAACCGTTACCAACAAAAGTGAACCCAAATCCTGGTTCATTCGTTTACAGTTACAAACAAATTACCCCAGCGTTAACTCATCGTTATAAATCCTTTATTGCAAGCAATTCCTGTGTCGAGATCTGAAACTCATGGCAGTGACAGAACTAACGTTTGAGCTTGGTGCGTTTTTAAATAGTTTTGACTCTGATAAGGTTTCGATTTTACAATGCGCAGTTGGTATATAGTTCGGTTTTCTTGTAAAGAAAAAGACATAAACAGTAACGTAAATTTAAAGATGAGGGGCTTGTGGGCGGGAGATCTAATCGGGTTTATACCATTATTAAGGCGTCCAACTATCTAAAATACTCCAGTTAGTCTTGGTAGCGAAAAAAACTTGACCAAGACAACAGCTACCGTTAACTTGGTGATTTGAGTGTTTTTTTAGCGGCGATTAATCGAGATAATGAATTATTAATTAATGAAGGTCAAGTTTTAAGAGATCAGTAATAATTTACATTAACATCGTCCTTAGGTGCTCAAGAAACGATGCTTTATTAGGTGGACAGCTAGGTAAGGTATAGGAAAAGAGCAGGTTGATTTGAAGTGGATCAAGATCAAACCGAGCCCACCGGCGGGTCTCATCTGTCATCTGTCCATCAGTGGACGGCATTGCCCGAAAGCGGATCAATCACTTCTTTAAATAGCCGTAACCGTATCCTGGATTTGATTCGATTGGATCGGATTGGATTGGATGAAATGACACGACGAAATGAAAGCATTGCAAAAGTGTTTGATATCGCAAAGAGGCCACCGGCGCATTTGCAATTTAATAATATTTGACCCACACCTCTTTCGAAATTATCGACATTAGAGCGCTCATTAGATCAGATACCTGCCTATTAATTTTACCGAATTAACATTTTAATAAAACACTTTTGGTCTATGATTTCGTTGCGTAATAAGGCGCAATACACCTGCCAGGCGAAAACTTACCTGGCAGCACGCGCAAAACGCCGTTCAAGACTGTACCGAAATTAATATTAAGAAAAAGAAGAAGAGTAATTTTTTTGAGGATCAATGAGGATGTGGTTGACAATTTTGATCAAAATATGGATCAATAAGAAGAAGAATTGAGAATAAGATTAAAATCGGCTCATACTTGAATGAAACGATTCATTCTGAAGAGTCGATTATATAAAATGTGAGGTTACGGCGCAACGTAAACTATTTGACGTTTCGAACCATCAAAAACCATCATCAGAGCAAAAAATTAAAAGAAAAATTACAAGTTCGTTAAAGGTGCGCTTAAAAGTTACTTCTGATCGAGTTCTTTTCGAATTTCGACTCGACTAGTTTCTGAGCTGGCTCGTTCTTTTTCTGGATACAAATCTGGCCGGGAAGTCTCAACAAATCGATTCAGTCTGGAATGAATCGATTTATCTTGAAGAGACGAATAATAATATGGTTTCAACCGGTTTCTAACTGTAGAAGCCATCATCAGAACAAAAAAATGTGTAAAAATGCAAATAAAAGCGCATCATTTTTATTTCGGATTCGATTCTTCTCAAATTTCGACTCGAATAGTTTCTGAGCTGGCTCGTTCTTTTTCCGCACTCAATTCTGGTCTAAAGGAACAAATGGACTCAAACTTGAATGAATCGATCGATCTTGAAGAGTCGATTAATTAAACGTGAGGTTATAGAACGATCAACCGATTTCTAATTATGAAAACCATCATCAGAACAAAAAAAAAATGCAATAAAATACAAATAGAGCTGCGCATAATAGATTCGATTCTTCTCAAATTTCGACTCGAGTAGTTTCTGAGCTGGCTCGTTCTTTTGAGACGGGAGAGTTCATGTGTCTCGTTCAATGGGAGGCCAAGAAAAATTGTCCTTTTTTTGTTTAATCATTTATTGATTTTTTGGTTATGTAATTACCGTTTTCACTCCTAAATTTTGATATTATTGATTTATGTAATTAATTAAAGATTCTACTGCGCAACTTAATTAGATATCATTTATATTCTGTACTCTTCTTCTTCTTTAGGGTTTATGGCCTTTAGCTTTTACTAGCTATTTGGCCAACACATTTTCTGTACTTCTTTCTCATTTATTTTAGTTTCTAGACTGTCTTTTTTAATATTTTATGTTTCTTCTTCTTCTTCTTCTTCTTTAATGGCCTAAGCACCGCGCGTTGTGCATTTGGTCAGCTTAAAATATTTTATATTCTTTTAAACGCGCTCTATCCCAGTCGCATTGAGATAACTGGCAAATATTTATCAAGGTGGCTATTAATAACCAAACAGCACTTTTATGGCCTTGGTAAAATAATGCATTTAGTTACAACTTTTTTTGAAACCTTCTATTCGTTTTTCTTGAAATGAATGCAATCGATTGGAGTAAATTTTACTAATAATTTTTGACGGTAGGTCTACCCATCCATCAATGGTAGGAATTTCTCGTGTTCAGTGGAGAAGATGAGGCGGCAACCGTGTCGAGTAGTCTAGTTATTAGCCGCCTACGTCTAACAAAAAAAAACTCTCCCATTCATCTGCTCATCAGTGACATATATTTTCACGGGTAATTAAGAGCGTTTAGAATTTTTCCTACATCAATAATAATTATGTTGCTAACTTACCTCTGCGAGGAGCTTACGAAACAATGGGAGTGTGGAAATAGGTCAAGAAGAGAAATTATCCGAGAAAAAAGTGCAACAATAATTGCTTTATTCGCGTTTACTTTCTTATTCTTCTTCTGAAATTGCACGAATTCTCTCGATTTCTTGAATAATATCCATTGAAACGGTAATTTTAAGTTTTAATAAAAATAATAGATTGGATCGGGCGCTCGTTCTCGAGAGCATGCATGCATGAGAAATTCTGTTGTTAGGTGCTTAGGCACACTTACACGCATACATTTTCGCGTAAATATGTTAATATTTCACACATACTTGAGCAGAAAAAATAATTGAAATTTGAATAATTATTAGGCTTTGTTTAGATCTCGTTTTTCTTCTGTCTACCCATTAGTATACATACCTACTCACAAATATAATAAAAATCGTGTGACTCTTCTCTTGCTCAATATAATTACATTAATACACACCCACGAAAAAAAACGTTTAATCTTTCTGAGGAAACGAGACAATTAATAAGAGACATGCAAATTAATTTCTACCGCCATTGTCTCGTCTGAAAAATTCGTTTCGCCAGCAGCGATTTTGCGTGGCGACTTCAGCTATTAAATAAGTCAAGGTATGAGACTTACAATAAGAAGTAATTTTTCCTTATTTGCACATTTAACAATCATTCTTTTTTTACCAGCTTCGCTCGATCGTACAGTTAGTCACCGCTAATGGAACCAAGACAGTTTCGTATTTAATTTAGTGAAAGAAAACAATTTTTTAATTTATATCCAACGTAACAAGATAATATAGAACATTCTAGAACATTGCAGAACATTCTAGACCATTATATGATAATATAAAGCATAAATCACTCGAATAATCCAGACTATGTTAGAACATTCCGGACTATTATAAACATTTTCAAAACATTCTGGAACATGCTGGTCTAATACTGAACATTCTGAAACAATCCATAACGTTCTTGATCATTCTAGAAAATTATGGAAATCGGAATCATTGCAGAACATTCTATAACGCTCTGTAATCGAACATGGAAAATATTATTGAGCATTTTGAACATTTTTTAACTTTCAAAAGTAGTCCAGAATATTCTATAAGATTATAGACAGCATTCTAGAATACTTTTGAACATTCTGAAACATTCTAGAACAATTTTTTTCATTTTAAATTACCACATCATTCTATAGAATATTCTGGAACATTTTTAGACATTCAAACGGGTTTTGAAATGTCCTGGAACATCCTGAAATAATAATGAACATTCTAGAACACCCGTAACATTGGAAGGCCATCTATAAAGTTCTGGAAAATTCCAGGAAATAATAGAAAAAATTATCGGAATTATTCTGCAATATTCTAGAACAGTTCCAGAACATTTTCAACATTCTAGACTCTCTCGAACGTGCGTAAAAAATTTCTGAAGCATTTGAAAACATTCTGGGACATTCAATAATAATTTTAAACATTCTAGAACATCCTGGAATGATAAACTACAGAATAATCACAAACCTCCTAAAACAGTCCAGAACATTTTGGAACATTATGAAATATTTTAGAATATTCTACAACAGTTTCTAATCGGACATTTTCAAATATTATTGAATTTTTTAAACATCTTTTAAAAATACAAAAGTATTCCAGAGCATTCTAGATCATTCTGGGATTTTCAAGAAACGTTCTATAACCATTTTAGGCATTTATAGAACATTTCAAAATATTCTATAAGATTCTGAAACATCCTGGAATAATTAACCTTAACCTTCTAGAACAATCTCGAACATTCTAAAACAGCCTAGAAAATTCTGGGACATTATGGTACATTGTGAAATATTCTAGAACGTTCTGCAACAGTCTCTAATCGGACCTTCTAGAATTATTGAGTATTTTCAACATTTTTTCAGCATTCAAGAGTTTTACAGAACATTCTATATTATACAAGACAACATTGCAGAACATTATTAGATATTTATAAACATTTTAGATTAATTTTATAGCATTCTAGAACATTCCACTATATTCTGGAACAGTTCTAGGATATTTTGTAAGACTCTAGACTATCTCTAATGGGCATATAAATGTTCTGGGGCCTTAAAAAACATTCTAGGATATTCAAGAATATTTTGAGACATTCTAAAGCATCTTGGAATAATAATCTACTATAGAACAATCCCGAAGAGACCAAAACAGTCCAGAAAATTCTGGAACATTGTGAAATATTATGTACCAGTATTATTGACCTTTTTAATCATTTTTTAACATTCAAGAGTATTCCAGGACATTCTAATAAGTCTATTGACAGCATTCTAGAACGTTTTCGGATATTCAGAACCATTTTATTTAGATAATTATTTTTTTATTTAATGGATATTTAGAACCATTTTAAATCATTCTGAAACATTCTCGAACATGTGTAGAAATATCCTGAGGTTTTAAAAAACATTCTGGGACATTTAAGAATATTTTGAAACATTATTAAAAGTCTTGGAATATCACTGAATGTTATAGAACATTCTTAAACAGTCCAGAACATTCTCTAACTTTCTAGTACCTTCCTAAATAATCTAGAACATTCTACAAAAGTCATAATCGAACATTCTAGAATATTATTGTATATTTTAAACATTTTTCTATATCTAAAACTATTCAAGAACTTTCTTTAAGATCATCACAGCATTCAAGAAGATTCTCGGATATTCTGAAACATTCTACAGCAATTTTAGAACATTTCAGAACAAGTCACAACATTCGTGAACTGTTCCAGAACATTTGTAATATTGTAGATTTCCTCGAACAAGTATGGGAATATTCTAGGGCCTTTAAAACATTCGAACATTCTAGAATATTTTAACACATTCTGAATTATCCTGGAATAATATTGAACCTTCTAGAACAATCACGAATACTCTAAAATATAATGTAAAACATTCTGGGACCTTCTGGCACATTTATATTCTTCTAGAACATTCTATAACATCTTTAATCGGACATTCTAAAATATTATTAACCATTTTGAACATTTTTGTAACATTCAAGAGTTTTCCAGAACATCCTAGAAGATTGTAACAGCGTTCCAGAACATTCTAGGATATTTAGAACCATTTAGAACATTCTAGAACATTCCACAACATTTGTGAACAGTTCCAGAACATTTTAGTCATTTTAGACACTCTCGAACATGTCTGGAAGCCCAACATAGAAGCGAGAAATTTCATATCTTTTCGCAGCAAGCCAATAAAATGTTTCAATTAATTAAAAGTAATATTTATCCCCTCTATTTTTTTATAAACTCACATGTTTGTTAACAAAATGTCTACTTGGGTAAACAGCACGAATTCGCAGTAACATGCGACTATCGTTAAACATTAAAACGGCTACCTCAAGCTAGATACGATGCCATTGAGACGCTTTAAATAAACCCTGTCATCAGTTTATCGTCCCAATATAAAACTAAAATTGTTTTATCTCAATAGAAAAAGCTCACCTCATGTAAAAGAGGCCCATGAGGAAAAAAAGAATGAAGAAAAGTAAGAAGAAGGAGCTAATACCTATGTAATTTACTTCCTAGGAAATTGATTATTTTAATATAAATCAATCTGATAGAATAATTTGAAACTTACAGCATTACTAGTACTAGTAGGTACCTACTACTTATTAACGTTATACAATACTTCAATTTGTTATTTAGAATGATTGTTTTATTACGTTTCTTTTTAATTTGTTCACTTTTAATTATAAATTAACACTAATCATTATTAGTATATTTATTATTCATGAGTAAAACCGGAGCATTCCGAATCGGGTTAAAAATATGACTCGGTTATTATTATTGTGGGTCTTTCGATGAGTGAAAGGCAATAACGAATAGGTATACGTATACGACGCCGGTTCTGGTGCGGATTTTATTATTTTTTAATTGTAATAACAACAATAAGGGGCCGCTTTCACTGAGACACATCTCGTTACATATTCTCTATATCTGCCTAGGCCTGACATTTTGTTGTATCGTATACAAAAATTCACCTTTAGCGCTTTTTTATTTACATATGACATTATGAAGAGATGCTGCGGTGACCTTTTAATTTCCACGCGTATATGAACATCGTTTATTATTAACAAACATTCATACATACATGTCGACTCTTTCGTAATTTCTTACATACATATATAAATATATCTGATAGTATTAGGTAGGTATATTATGATTATAATAAATAAAAATGGTACTCTACCAAAATATGCTCTAGTGCTACTAGAGAGAAAATTGTATCTCGATCTCGATAACTAATTTTTATGTTTTTTATTGATTAATAATAATAATAATACTTATAAGAAAGACTATTATGTAGCAATAATAACGTAACACATAAGAGTAACAGAGAGAATTGATAAATTATTTATATGCAAACATTCTACCTATCAATTGTGTAGATAAAACGGATTGTTGTCGTAAAGGATGTCTGTGTCTGTGAATTGCGCACACATTCATTAGTCATTCAAGCCTCCTCTATTCCGGCCGCACTCTCCATTGGCAATATTTTAAACACAAAGCTTTCTTGAGCCGACGCAGTCACGTGGCCATCAGATTCACCATTACCATTCGAGGCTCGCTTTTTTCCAACCGACCAGACGAGTAGTGACGTATCTTTTCTCCAGTGCCATTAACATTAAAAATAGCTATTACAACAATTATTGAGCATAAAATTTCCTGCAACTTTTGTAGGAAATATTTTTTAATCAGATTAATAGTTCACCAGTTACAGCTTCTTCTAGGCGAGGGTGTTAAGGCTTTTCTTTTGGCTTAAGATTTGAGGGTATAAAGACCCTCAATTTACGAACAATATGCAGAAGCCTGTATCACGAACGATCACTACTCGTTTGAAATACCGGATATCGATTTTAGTTTGTTTTTACTGTATTTACCACTCTGTATTTAAGATACAGGGGGGTAAAGTTTATGAAAACAAATCATTTTTTCTAATATCTGTAATACCACTCTGAATATTTTAATGAAATTTAATAGACAGGTATTACTCATCAAGAGGCATTCTTTCATGTACCACATTTCGTTTTATCTCCACTAGTCAGATCTTGCAGAATTTTACCTGCATATTTTTATATCTTTTTTAATTGTCATTTTAACGATATAATCTTGTGACCATGTACAGAAACAGATTTTATTTTTTTATACGAAAACCGTGCATCGGACTGGAAAAAACATATAATCAAATTTGCTTGGAAATTAATGGGGACCCAAAAATCACCCCCTTGAATATTGACATTCAATTAGAAAACACTCTGTATATTTTAATAATTTTTAAATAATTTTTCTCTATTATTGCGTATTTGGCGAAATTAAGGCGCCGTTTTATAGCGTCGCGACATTAATCTAACATCACAAATGGTAAATAATCGAACAAACATTAATTTGTAAATTTCCCCCGAAAAAGGTGCGAAATTGTTGTCTTCATTTCCGCTGCGACTGGACTCGCTTTCCTTTACCGGGCGCCAGGCTCCATCGCTCGACCCACCACAACCCGTCCGGGCCGGCGGTCTGTTGACGCTGCCGCGGCGCTGGCGCTAACATAGCTCGTCCGCTACGATTCCGGGTTCACAGCCGGAAATTACGAAAATCGTCACTAAAGACATGCGATTTTAATTTAATTTCTGTCTCGGGCCAAAATACAGGATCAAGTCAATAGTGAAACATCAATCAATTTTTGCATATTTTTCTTGCTACACCGGCGGGAACACCTTTTCAAATCAAAAAGGAAAGCGTTTCTAGGAAGTTTCTTTAATTAGGAAGTATTTGGAAATAATAATAATTATAGACAGTTAAAAATTTATTTAAAAGAAGAAAAAAAAAAATGTTTATTTTAACCACCACAACTCACCTGGTTGGCTGTAAAAACTCGCGAATCTCGATCCAGCTTGCGTCATTAACGCGCAGCCTTGCATCGAACGTACGTACCTACATACTCATTGAATTCTAATTTTATTTACGTAATAAGAACTGTGTCGCAACAATCTCACCCCGCCTGCCATTATTATTACCTATAGAAAAGTCATCTTTATGCTAATCGTACCATTTCTGGTAACGCGATCGTCTCGTCGGAGAATCGTCAAGTATCAGCTCTTCCTCCTACAAAAGAAGCTTCGAGAACCGTGTCGTGTAACTCGTGTACCTATGTGGTTGGAACGAGTAAATTATCGTTAATTTCTATGTGTGAAGCGATTCGCTTGCATCAATCACGTATCTAATAATAAGACGACTTCACCACACCGTCGTCCGTCAGTTACTTGCGGTGGCCATCGCCCCCGTACGTGACTTCCTCCCAGACGACGACTCGTCGTGCCTTAATGTCTTTTTGACCCGACTAAGTAGTAAAAATAACGGTTTTGAGAGTATTAGCGATCGTTTTTTATGATTCATCGTTACATCCACCGGCACCTTAGTTGGAATATAATTTTAAGGACGTGTAACAGTTCCGGGTGTCACTCTGTTTGCCGGTTATTTTTTTTTATTTTTATGTGACTATACTTTTATGGAAGATAACTCGTAAAAAATCGTCTAGAACACAAAAAGATGGTTACTTCTGTGTCTGTTCCGTCATTTTGGCACGATTTCAAGTGACTTAGAAGTCCTAGCGCCATCTAGCGAGCGATAGAATAATTACTGTAGAAAAATAGAGCGTAGTATCCGGGAGGCAAAGAGAGTCATCACTATAGCGTGGTGGGGGTAAATTGAAGTATTTCAAATACGACAATTATATTGGCAACCCGGTATTGATACTCGTATCGAATTTTTTCAACCTATTTCTGATCGTATACATCCATCATCAGATCTAAAAAATTAATAATTAAACATTCCAGAAAAACAGCAGGAAATTTTTATTTTTTGAACGATTTTTCTCAAATTCTCCTGGTTTATCGGCTATGTCTTTCTATTCCTTTAAAAAAAATCTTGTGTAAACGTTACAGAACAAAAATAGCCGCCCTCTTTCGGAAAAAATTACACTTAGAAAGGAATCGACTTTATTTACGAAATCCTCATGGTCGATTTAGCCTTAGCACAAATTAAAAAAAAAAAAAAAATTCTAATCGTGTACCTAAACCATCATCAGATCTGAAAAATTAAAAATCGAATATTTTGTTTTTGGAGCGATTTTCCTCAAATTTTGTTTGTACTGGCTTTTTTGCTCGCTTTTTTTATTTCTTAAAAAAAGTCTTCTGTGAAAGCTACGAGACCAAAATAGCCTCTTTTTTATCGGAAAAAAATTAAACTTAGAAAAGAATCGACTTGATTTACGAAATTCTCATAGTCGATTTAACGTTAGCACAAATTTTCAAAAAAAAAATCGGCCTAACCTGTTTCTAATCGTAGAAAACATCATCAGATCTGAAAAATTACAATCCAAATATTTTATTTTTGGAGCGATTTTCCTCACATTTGGTTTGTACTGGCTTTTTTGCTCGCTTTTTCTATTTCTTTAAAAAATCATCTGTAAGGGCAACAGGACAAAAAATCCTCTATTTTGAAAAAATGTAAATTAGAAAGGATCCAGAAACAAAAAAATCAAAAAATCGGCCAAACCTGTTTCTAAGCGTGTAAACCATCATCAGATCTGCAAAATTGAGTAATAATTAAATTTTCCAAAAAAGTCGCTGTCGTTTTTATTTTTGGGTGATCTTTCTCAAATTTGATCGTCGGTTGTTTTTTTGGCTCGCTCTTTTTATTCCTATTTAAAAAAATCGTCTGTAAAAGCAATCGGACAAAAGTTAGCCTCCCTATTTTTTGAAAATGAGGCCATTTATAGAAATTAATCCAGCCGAAATATTCAAGAAAATCGGCCAAACATGTTTCGAATAGTATAATAATAATCATCAGATCTGCAAAATTAATAGTTAAATATTCCAAAAAAGACATGGGAAAATTTTATTCTCGTTCCATTTTTCTCAAATTTGGTTTCTACTGGTATTTTTGCTCGCTCTTTTTATTATTTCTTTCTAAAAAATCTCCTGCAAAAGGACAAGACAAAAGTTAGTCTCCCTATTTAGAAAAAAGGCTACTTATAGAAAGGAATCCAGCGAAAATATTCAAGATAATCGACCCAGCCTGTTTCGAATCCTATAAACCATCATCAGATATGCAAAAATTAATCATTGAATATGCCAAAAAAGACGCAGGAAATGTTTATTTTCGGTCGATTTTTCTCAAATTTGGTTTCTGCTGGTTTTTTGGCCTTCACTTTTAAAAAGTCGTTTGTCAAAGCAGCAGGATAAAAGTTCTGTTTTGAAAAAAAGGTCTCTTAGAAAGAAATCCAGGAAAAATGTTCGAGAAAATCGGCGTAACCTGTTTCAAATCGAATAAACCATCATCAGATCAGCAAAATTAATTATTAAATATTCCAAAAAAGACGCGGGAAATGTTTATTTTCGGCCGATTTTTCTCAAATTTGGTTTCTGCTGGTTTTTTGGCTCGCTCTTTTTTTATTCCTTTAAAAAAAATCGTCTGTAAAAGCAGCAGGATAAAAGTTAGCCCCCTATTTTGAAAAAAGGCCACTTGGATGAAAAACAGTCTCATTGTTTCTAGTCGTATAAACCATCATCAGATCTGAAAAATTAAAAATCTAATATTTTATTTCTGGAACGATTTACCTCAAATTTGGTTTTTACTGGTTTTTTGTTCGCTTTTTTTGTTTTTTTTAACCGTCTGTAAAAGCAGCAGGACAAAAGATACCCCCCCCTATTTTGAAAAAAAAGTCACTTAGAAAGAAATCCAGCAAAAATAATCAAGAAAATCGGTCTAACCTGTTTCTAATCTTACAAACCATCATAAGATCTGCAAAATTAATAATTTAATATTCCAAAAAAGACGTGGGAAAATTTTATTTTCGATCCATTTTTCTCAAATTTGTTCTCTGATGGTTTTTGGCTTTTGCTTTTTAATCCTATTGAAGAAAATCGTCTGTAAAAGCAACAGGAGAAAAGATAGCACCTCTATTTTGAAAAAAGTCCACTTAGAAAGAAATCCAGCAAAAATATTCAAGAAAATCGACCAAACCTGTTTCTAGTCGTAGAAACCATCATCAGATCTGCAAAATTAATAATGAAAATTTTATTTTTATAGCTATTTTCCTCAAATTTGATTTTTACTGGCTTTTTTGATCGCTTTTTCTGTTTTTTTTTTAATCGTCTGTAAAAGCAACATGACAAAAGATAGCCCCTCCCTTGTTTTGAAAAAAATGACACTAAGAAAGGAATCGACTTTTATTTATGAAATTTACGAGATTTACGAAAATCTCATGGTTAATTTAGACTTACCACATATTTTCAAGAAAATCCGCCTAACCTGTTTCTAATCATATAAACCATCATCAGACCTGAAAAATTTGATAAAATATACCAAAAAAGCCTCAGAAAATTTTTATTTTTGAGACGATTTTTATCAAATTTTGTTCATGTATAGTTTTTTGCTCACTCTCTCTATTCCTTCAAAAAATCTTTTGTAAAAATTACGGGACAGAAGATACCCCCTCCCTATTTAAAAAAAAGCCACTTTTAATAGTTGAATGGAATCGATTGGATTTACAAAATTCTCATGGTCGATTTAGCACGAACAAAATTTCAAGAAAATCGGCCTAACCTGTTTCTAATCTTATAAAACATCATCAGATCTGCAAAATTCATAATCGAATACATATTCCAAAAAAGACGTGGAAAATTTTCTACTGGTTTTTTGACTCGCTCTTTCTATTTCTTCTCAAAAATCTTCTGAAAAAGTGACAGGACAAAAATGGTCTCCCCTTTCTTGAAAAAAATGCGACATGGATAGCGAAAAAAAATTTGACGCTGTAAAAAGAGTCACTGTAGAAAAGGGGGGTTTTCTTGACGTATCTGTCAAACGTCAAAACATTAAACTTGGCTTTTGAGGTTAAGTAAAAAAAATAAGGGTTAAAACTTTTTAGCAATTTTTTTTTGTTTTGTATTAAAGACGCTATATCGTCATGGAGTAGTGGATTTCTCCATCGAATATCTTCGCAATCTTCAATCTCAAAAATTTTCAAAATAAAAATTACCTACCTCTAACCCTCTACCTTGTAATTGATCGTTTCAATAATTTGGTAACTTTGTTTGAATTTTCGTAAATTAAAGACAAATTTAATCGCGTGCGCTTGGCGGTTAAAAAGTTAATCAAAATGACGCCATCTTCACAATTCTAATGAAACTAAAACTTCCATTGCTTCCTTAATTACATTTATTAACCAACTAACTACTGAGCACCTCAATTAACATTACAGGTTTCTATTAAATTAACAGGAGAATATATAAACTTGCTAAGAGATGTCGCTAGTAATAAAATATTATCATTAAAAAATAAAATCAATCTTAAACATCTTAAACAGGAGAAGATCTGGATAAAACTAATACGGTCCAATAGAGGACAGCGAAAATAAAAAATAGCGAAGGAAAAACAATCCTGGACACGCGATCGACCTCTTTCCATATCAATTTCTCTTTGCCGTTCTCCTGAAAATTAAATAATTAGGTCTCAGAAAAATAATTCATTCACCCTACATCCTTACCGACGTCCACGACAGCCACTTGACTCTCCTTTTATTGGGTAAAGTTTGATAACTAAATCTGGTCTTATTCAAACCAGCAGACCACGGCGTTACCATTGCGGCTTCCTGCAATCATCTCATTAAAAAAAATAACAACAAACGAAAAGGATCAAATGACCATATTTTTATCCGCCTGATGTTTCTGGTGATCCTGGTACTTCCTCTCAAGAACTTTCACGATCACGAACTCCCCGAACGCCGCGAAAACCGACACCATACAGCCGGCCATCCATAAATCTAAAGCCTGGACGTATTTGATCAATTACCCGAATAATAAAAAAATAAGATTTACCTTGACGTAAGCAACTACAGGGATGTCAGACCTGAGTCCGGTGAACATGGTGACTAGGGTGAGCAAACAGGTAACGAGCAAAGTCACCCGTCCGGGCAAAGCGTCCATCCCGAGCCAGAAACTGAACCAAGACAAGACGACGACGAGGGTTGAGGGAGCGAACGTCTGGATCAAGTGATGCCCGATCTGACGCTCGAACCTGAAGAACACGACCAGTCTCGAGTAGTTACCTGAGGAATTATTATCATTATCATCATAATATGCAGAGGGATGGGAGAGGGTAACGGGTAGAAGAAGAACAAATCCAATAGGAGGGTTGCGTCAAGGCGATCAGAGGGACGTCAGAGCGTGTAGGTAGAGGTAAAAGCGAGTAAGGAGAAGTCAAGGCGAGGAGAATGGGGTAAAGGCGAGCGAGGGGAGGTAAAGGCGAGTAGAAAGGCATCACGGCGAGTAGAAAAAGCAAAAGGCGAGTAGAAGGAATTCTGAGTGAGTAGAGAGAGGTCAAGAGCAAGTAGAAGAAGAACAAATCCAATTGGAGGGTTGCACCAAGACGATCAGGGGGACGTCAGAGCGTGTAGGTACCTGGAGGTAAAAGCGAGTAAGGAGAAGTCAAGACGAGTAGAGTGGGGTAAAGGCAAGCGGGGGAGGTAAAAGCGAATAGAAAGGGGTCATAGCGAATAGGAAAAGGTAAATGCGAGTAGAGGGAGATCTGAGTGAGTAGAGAGAGGTAAGAGCGAGAAGAAGAAGTACAGAGACAATAGGAGGGTTGCGCAAAGGTGATCAGGGGGTTGTAAGAGGGAGTAGGAAGAAGTTATGCCTAGTAGAGATAAGTCAGTCGAGTAGGGGTAGTCCAAGGTGAGTTTAATGTGAGATGTGAGAATGGATCAGGAACGTACAGGCTAGTGCTCAGGAGCAGGGGGAGACTAGCCCAAGTAAGGGAAGGTTAAGGTGATTAGGGAGAAATCTAGGCGAGTAAAAGAGAAGTAATGGCGAATAGGGGGAGGACAAGACGAGTAAGGGGAGGTTATCAAATAGATTCAGTAGTACTTTCTGTTCAATACAAGTAGAAGAAGCTCAACACTTAAGAGGAAGAAAAAAGCTTCCCAATCTCCAGATATTACCATTTTTCTCCATTGTATAGAAGTCACGTTCTTCCAAAAGTAGGGGGAGTATATTATATTGAAGCAGCTTTAGTTCAGAGCTAACAGTAACCCCGGTCGGGGCCCATTTCAGTTTCATCTTGTCGTTGCTGTAGGAAACTATGGAAGGAAAAAAAGTTATATACTCGAAACCAAAAAGAGGAATAAAAGCCCCTTACAGCTTTCCACGTTGATGGGACAGATCTGGGTGTCCATGGGATACTTCTGGAACTCCATTTGACAGGCCACGATCGCGTGCATCCTCGCCACGTATTTTATCGTCTTGTTCCTGTACAAAGTGACCGAGGCGAATTTGTGCGTCAGCGTTGTAATCTCTAAAGAAAAAAAAAAGATTTTTTGAAACCGGAAATTCTAAGGAAACAATTCTCGTACCAACTAATTTGGAATTGAGGAAATAAAGATCCGGCTGCCATAAATTTTCGAAGAACTGCGACGGTAAAGTGATGGATTCGTCTCCATATTCGAACATCTCTTCGGGGATCCGTATCCTGGCGTCTGTCCATTGCTGCTGCATGAACATGTCCATTCTAAATTTTTGGGAAAAAACTCATTAATTGATTATTTCTTGCTGAAAATTGACCTCCGACTGCTCCCGTCTATTTCATATCCCTGCTCGGGCGCCTCTTATAAAGATATAATTAACTTTTGGTGCCATCTTAATTCTAATTACCTATACAAGAATAAGACAAGTCGAAAGAGGACGAGGAGGAGGATAAGGAGGAATTAATAAAATCAATTTTTACCTAAAATCCATATCTTCAACGTTGATGGAGTTGATATCAACAACCCTCATACCGAAATCAACGTCAATGGGATTACCTCTAAGGGCTGGTGGTCTAATTTCTGGAATAAATAATACAGGGTGTTCATTTATTGCGTATTTATCGCTTAGTTAATTATTTATTGTACCCTTGATGTAGTAGTCTGGAATGATATTTCTGGTTCTGTTGTAATTTTTCTTATTTTTAGAAAAAATCGCTTCAGATACGCCCAAAAGAAATCTGTAAATAGGAAAAAATTGCTCGCTCTGAGGCGCTCTTGATTTAGGTTAATTTTTCTTACGAGTGATGCTCCCCCCTTTTTACTTACTCCCCTTCTATTCTTCATTCACTCCGCCCCCCAGTTTACGTACTCCCCCGTTTATAAATGCCCCTTCTTAAAGTGCTTCTCATCTTTACATGCTTTTTTACATTCTATACACGCTCCCCTTTCTATACACATTGCCATTTGTATACATGCTTTCTTTCTTTACATGCTCCTCTTTCTATACATTCATCCTTTTTTATCAATTTAATTTACTTTAGATGTTCCCCTTTTTTACATGCTCCCCTTCTTTACTCTCCTTCTTTTTATATGATCCCCTTTCTATAAACGTTGCTGTTTTTATAAACGCCCTCCTTCATGTGAACGATTCCCTTTCTAAACACGCTACCCTTTCTATAAACGTTGCTGTTTTTATAAACGTCGTCCTTCCTGTAAATGATTCTCTTTCTATACACGCTCCCCTTTCTATACACATTACCCTTTCTATAAAGGTTTTCTTTCTTTATATGCTCCTCTTTCTATAAATTCATCCTTTTTTATCAATTTAATTTCCCTTAGATGTTCCCTTTTTTACATGCTCCCCTTCTTTACTCTCCCTCTTTTTATATGCTCCCTTTTCTATAAACGTTGCTGTTTTTATAAACGCTCTTCTTTCTGTAAACGTTTCCCTTTCTATACACACTCCCCTTTCTATACACGCTCCCCTTTCTATACACGTTACCCTTTCTATACATGCTTCCCTTCTTTATATGCCCTTTCTATGCATGCATCCATTTTAATAATTTGATCCCCATCAGAAACCCTCCTTCATTATATGTTCTCCTTTTTCACATGCTGTCTTCTATTAAACGCGCATCTTTATCATACACCCCCCTCCTTCTAAAAAAGATCCCATTATAAAAATACTCCTCTTTTTTTTTATTATTTAAATACACGTTTCCCTTACTATACATGCTCTGCTTTCTATACATGCTTCCCTTCTTTACATGCTCCCCTTTCTAGACATGCTCATCCCTTCTCACACCGCTCCATTCTGAAATATTCTCTCAACTAGCAGGTTTATCTGCGGCTTAAGCGCCCCAATTATAAAAACTCACCCGTTGATGACTACGATTAACAAACAATTTCTCAGAAGGTTTAAGTCCATTTTTTTATGGCGTTGTCAAGGAAAATTGTAACAAAATTCGATCTAAGATCTCATCGTGACTAACGACTTATAGAGAAAAGATCACATTTCTCCAGTTTACCTACCTACAATTTCAAATAATAGGAAAAGTGGATGTAATTAATCGAACAGAGGCGTACTTGTTATTTCCACTGGAAGATTCAAAAATCCGCTATAATATTGTCGCTGGAAATTGCACTCCGACTGCACCCGTCTACCGGTCCGCGTCCCCGTTAGGGCGCCAAATTTGTAATGGTAAATTAATTTAATTTAATCTGAAGTTTCTTAATGAATTTTTTCTATTTCATACGTAGATGCTTTTTATCAAAGATGAAGGGATTTTATTGATTCCTTTTGAGTTTATTAATGATTTAGGTACCTATTATAACTGCAGTTTCAGTGAAACTAATTAATTGAATTTCTTTTATTCTTCACCGTCTCACGGTGAACGCGACCCGACAATGATTTCCTAATAAAGTTTCGTTTGCACTGTTTCATGTCGTGCGCTTTGAAGCATTAGAACTTCATTGAATAATTGTTCCGTTTCCGTTCAACAATTACCGCATTGCAAAGTTTTAATAAATTTTTTTTACTATCGCTATCAAACTGCACGTGCCGAAAAGTATGTTGAGTTATTCACATTAATTTTATGCACTTTTGCAATCTTTTCGGTCTTAACGAGCTGGACTCTTTTTTCTATTTTTTTTTATTACAATTTTTTATGATTTTTTGTTGTTGTTTTAGCTAAGCAAAGCGAATTTCATTATTTAAGTGTGTTTTATCTCAACATAAGCTGAGAAGAGACAGCAAAATCGTAAATTAGATCAGGGGAATCCCCATGAGTCAGAAAATGTTTCATCTCTTATAATTTTCGCTATTTTCGAAGCCATATCTTTGAGCTATGGGAACCCCCTTAATAGTTGATGCTGATTCAAGCTGTTCAAGTTTTACAATCGTTGAGCCATTTTGAGTATCTTTCAAGTTTTGGGAATCCCCTGAAATTATCAAAAGTAAAAAAGCTGTTTTTGCAGCCATTTTCAATGCCTTTAAGCTATGGGAACCCCCTAAACGGTTGATTCAAGCTGTGACTTGATGGCTCTTAAGTTTTACAATCTCTGAGCCATTTTGAAAATCTTTCTAGTTTTGGGAATCCCCTAAAATAACTAAAAGTAAAAAATCTATTTTTGCAGCCATTTTGAATATCTTTGAGCCATGGGAACCCCCTAAAAGGTTGATTCAAGCTGTAAATAAGTGACTTGATCGTTCTTAAGTTTTACAATCGTTGAGCCATTTTGAGTATCTTTTGTGTTCTAGGAACTCCGTAAAATAACCAAAAGTAAAAAAGCTATTTTTGCAGCCATTTTGAATACCGTTGAGCTATGGGAACTCCCTAAAAGGTGATTCTGATTCAGGCATTGAATTGCTTGATCGCTCTTATATTTCGCAATCTTAAGCCATTTTGAAATCTTTCAACAATCCTTGAGCCATTTTGAGTGTCTTTCGATTTTTTGGAACCCCCTAAAATAACCAAAAGTGACGATGCTAAGGTACTTCAGCTGCAATTTTTGGCATCATTCTGTACGTTGGCAGTTTCTGCAACAATTTTTGGTATCTCGAAACACTGGAAACACCCCCAAAATAGCATTTCACGTACCATCCCCCAGTGTAATGCTAACTTATTTTGAGCATCTTGCAACCTGTGGGAACCCCCTACATAAGAAACGTTTATTTATAGTCTAGACGAAAGCGTTCGAAATTACTAGATCGTCCATTTTTGCAATCTCTAAGCCATTTTGATTATCTACGTAATTGTGGGAACCCCCTAAAGTAACCTAAAGTGACGACGCCTTCTTAAGCTATAAATTGGCAGATCGTTCTCGATATTGGCAGTTCCTGCGACTATTTTTGATATATTAGGAGCTGTTGGAGCCCCTAAAGTAATATTTCACGGACTAATCCTCGAAAAGTACTACTTTAAACATTTTACAATAAATGGGAATCCCCTAAAGAAACGTTCATTCATAGAATAAATGAAAATTTAAAGGTCGCAATGTTTTGCAGTTATTTTGCGTATCCTTCAAGTTTTGGGAATCCCCTAAGGTAAAGTTTAATGTGCTGGCTAAAGTTAATTTGATTAAAGCTGTAAATTTATTGTGCGTTTTTAATATTCTCAATCTTCGTAGCCTTTTTTTGGCTCCTCGAAGTTCTGGGAACCCCTCAAAGTATCATTTTACGAAGTAGCCCCTAAAGTAAAGCTAACTGAGCGTCTTCAAACTTATGGGAACCCCCTTAAGAAACGCTTATTCACAGTCTAAAGGAAAATGACGCTGATTCAAGCTCTAAATCGCTTGGTATGGCTATTAATTTCTGCAGTTACAGTCATTTTTAATATTATCAAAGTTATGGGAATCCCCTAAAGAAATGGTTTATATGCAAGTGACACTAACTCAAATTGTGAATTGTTTGATCCTTTTTTTCCCCACTTTTTTCACACATTTTTGTTCTTTCAACTTTCCTGCTAACTCAAAAAATTATGGAATTTGGCTACGATTTTTTTAAATTCGCATTAAAAAGTTTCCAGATAAGTTTGAAGGGTAAAATAAATAATAAAATTATTTAGTTATAATTTATTTAACACTCTGTATTTTTTTATTATTAACATAATTTTTTGTATTGAGAAAAAATCAGCGACTTGAGGGAAACATGCCATCAGAGACAGTGCATTGAACTTTCCCCGTTTCCCTTAACAATCCTGAGCGATTAACGAAGTTTGCAAGGAAAATGCATTTAGGAAATGTCTAATACACGTCCTGCTGAGGTCTCGACATACTGAATCGTATAAAGACGAAATATCGTGGCCCTTTTCCTCATTGTCTCTCCCGCAATTCGCTGCGCTGTAAAAATTAGGCAGCCCCATCAGTTTATCGTCATCGTCTTGCTAAAAACAAATATCTTTGTTTTTAGTCACTTTTTCATCCGAGAAGGTAAGATTTTAATTTTTTAACGATCTTTTAATTAATTGTTATAATAACTACTTTATGACTCTACAATACATATATGTACTACACGTAACAGTAAGTACATCGAAGAGCGGCGATGCGAAATATAATTATTTATATTTGGGACATTAGAATATAACTAAATGCGCTAGTGTGCGAAGGCCATTATGGAAACAAAGAAGAAGAAAATTTAACTTTGTTTCTTAACATTTCTCACCAAAACTGAAACGAAAATAACTAAATGCGCAATTGTGCGAAGGCCAATAATATGAAATGAAAGAAGAAAAACGAAACGTGGCACCACGAAATTGGGACTAAAATGGATAAAAGATCAATTGAAACAATTTTTTGTAATTTAATTTACCATCCTTAACTGTTTCATAATTTGGTGGCTGCAAGAATATTCGGGGAACCCCACAACCCCAGATTCTGAATGCGCTTTCATAAGCCCGAGGGAAATGTTTCTACTTCTTTGAAACTATAAAAAAAAAAAGAAATTTCTTAAAAATGATGCCATGGTGGCAACTTTTCAACTTTTTTTACTAGTAAATTTCAAAAAATCGTAACAATTTTTTATGAACTTTAATCCTAATTTCGTTGTTTAATGCCACGTTTCATTTTTCTTCTTTTTCTTCTTCTGTTTCATATTAATGGGCTTAGCACACTTGTGCATTTAGTTGTATTCTTCTCCATTTTGGCTATGAAATTTCCTTCAAGTATAAAATAAATGTCTTTTCTATATAAAAAAGTTATAATTATGTTTTTCTTCTTTTTCTAAATGGCCTTCGCACACTTGCGCGTATTTAGCATTTTGGCGATTAAATTTCCTTGACGCATAAAGGCCAAATTAAGTGTTCTTCTTCTTCTTCTTTGTTTCCATAATGGTCTTCGCACACTTGCACGCATTTAACTATACTCTTATCCATTTTGGCGGTGAAATTTCCTTCACGCATAATTGTCTTTCCAATATAAAAAAGTTATATGTTTTTCTTCTTCGTTTCTTTAATGGCCTTCGCACACTTGCGCGCATTTGGCTAAATTATTCTCCATTTTGGCGGTTAAATTTCCTTCACGCATAAATGCCAAATTAAATGTTCTTCTTCTTCTTTGTTTCCATAATGGCCTTCGCACACTAGCGCGTATTTAGCTATACTCTTCTCCATTTTGGCACTTGAGCATTTAGCCATAAGTTATAATATATTATTGTTATTAGTCTTCCTAATGTCATTTATGACGGATTTGATTGATGCGAATTGTCCAGCTTAACCAAATTTCAGAGAGTTTCAAAGATACAGGAGAAAGATCGTATTCAATAATGGTTATTGATCACCTGTAAAGATACATTAATGATCAAATCACGCGCCCGAGCAACGTTTCTAATATACAATAAGAATCGTTTTACATAATTTATTAATGAATCGATCCGTAGAGGTGCGAGTAATGGAATAAAAATAAGTATTCAATCACAAATCAAAAACGAGTGAAATACCGTTTCCGATTTAGGATGAATGCACTTTTAAAATTCGTCCTTGCTAGAACAGGAAAGATTTGACGTTCCCATTTATATTATGTCGCTTGTATTTACTTCCGTAAATTTATAAATAAATATAACGTGACACCATAAATATTATTAAATCGTTCCATTATTTAATAATAAAACAATTTGGAAAAATTCCCCCGTCCAGAAACGTCGCAGGTAGATCGTAGATAATGGAATTTTTTATAGTCAAAAAAATCTGGGTAAATAAACCCATCTGTCTAGAATCTGATACCTATAAATCTTGGGTGAAATAATTATTTAATTATTCTCATTGTTGAATTATAATAATAATCAACCTTCGTTCTACGCTAATGGAATATTAATCTATGTCGGGCGTTGAAGTAGCAGGACGTGGAACTTTTTTGGCGAAACGGGAAAAAGCTGGCGCTCGAGAAATTGTCAAGAAAGAGACAGTGGAGTTTTTTCAATTAGCGTAAGAGAAGTGCAACTTTTTTGTGAAATTTTTTTTATTTGTAATTTTTATTCAAATTCTAAATATAGTATACTTTTAAAAGTAGGATGACATCAAAACAAACTATTTTTTCTCAAATATACATTTGTCAAAAAACGCTTCTTTTTCGAGATACAGGGTGTTGAAACTAAAAAAATATA
The DNA here is from genome assembly GCA_910589415.1 of Malachius bipustulatus. Taxonomy (NCBI): domain Eukaryota; kingdom Metazoa; phylum Arthropoda; class Insecta; order Coleoptera; family Melyridae; genus Malachius; species Malachius bipustulatus. Next base: position 30,541,880 of record OU342637.1, read on the forward strand.
TAATATAACATTTTTTGGTTATACTTATTATTATAACTCGTGTAAATTTAAACCGATTTTAATTAAACTCGGCGATAATAATAAACAAAGATCTCAAATTTTGCTATTTCAGGTTTTGAATATATTTCTTCCAGTGGCGTAGATATTCAGGATTTTTAACTTTCTTCGCATTTTTCCTCCCTATTTTGTACGCCACTGATTTTATTACAACTACAAAAACGTGTTATTCAATAGCCTCTGAATTTTAAAACAAAAAAGTATTCATAAGTTTCTTTCGTAAAGCGTACCGTTTTTGAGATATTTGAAGTTTCCTCAGGCAATTTCATTAATCATTAAAAATAAGACAAATATTTTTGCAATGTAAATTAACACTATCTTAGAAAAATCCAAATACCTCAAAAACGTTGCGCCGTACAAAAAAACTAAAAAACACTTTTTTGTTCTAAATTGCATGGGCTACAGAATAGTGTTTTAATATTCGCAATAATGTCAGTGGCGTAAAAAATAGGCGAGGGCAAAGTGTCAAAAAAATAAAAAACCTGAATATCTACGCCACTGGAAAACTTTTACAAAACCTGAAATAAAAAGCATGGAGACTTCTGTTTGTTTATTTTCATGCCGAGTTTCATCAAAATCGGTTCAAATTTACATGAGTCATAACCAAAAACTGTTACAATTTTTTTTTTTTCAAGTTCTGTAAATATGATGTATCGTAAATAAACCGATAAACTTTTAGAGGTAATAGGAGGGCATTAAAACAAACTATTTTTTTATATTTTCTCAAATATACATTTGTCAAAAAACGCTTCGTTTTCGAGATACAGGGTGATAAAATTAAAAAAATATATAACAGTTTTTGGTTATACTTATTATTATAACTCGTCTAAATTTAAACCGATTTTAATTAAACTCCGCAATAATAATAAACAAACAAAGATCTTTAATTTTGTTATTTCAGGTTTTGTATATTTCTTCCAGTGGCGTAGATATTTAGGATTTTTTACTTTTTTTCCCACTTTTTCCTCCCTATTTTTTACGCCACTGACTTTATTACAACTAAAAAAACTTTAATAGTCTCTGAATTTTAGAACAAAAAAGTATTCTTAAGTTTTTTTTATATGGTGCATCGTTTTTGAGATATTTTAAGTTTCCTCAGGCAATTTCATTAATCATTAAAAATAAACAATTATTTTTGCAATGTAAATAAACATTATCTTAGAAAAATCAAAATATCTCAAAAACGGTGGCTCGTATGAAAAAACCTATTTAATACTTACTTATTATAAAATGTATGGGCTACAAAATAGTGTTTCTATATTTGCAATAATGTTAGTGGCGTAGAAAATATGCGAGGGAAAAAGGTGAAGAAAATAAAAAACCTGATTATCAAAGCCACTGGAAAAATTTTACTGAAACTGGAATAGCAAAATTGGAGACCTCTGTTTGGTTATTGTTCATGCCAATTTTCATCAAAGTCGGTTCAAATTTACACGAGTTATAACCAAAAACTGATATTTTTTCTTAAATTTTATCACTCTGTATCTCGAAAACGAAGCGGTTTTGGACAAATGTGTATTGAAAAAAAAAGTTTGCTTTGACGCCCCCTACTATTCCTTAAAGTTTGTTGGTATATTTATGACACCCTTTTTGATACCCCCTTTTCGAGCTGACCTGACTTTTGAAAAAATCTAATTATCTAAAAAAAAGGCCTCAAAAAAATCAAGCTGAGCGGACTTTACCAAAAAAAAAAATACGAGCTGGCCGGAACTTGTAAAAAAATCGAGCTGACCGGACTTTTTGCAAAAAAGTCCGAGGCCTTCCGGAATCAAGACGGCGCAAATGGGGAAAGGGGGGAGGGGAGGCGATTCGAGAAAGACATCCATCTCTAAGAAAATTATAGCAGCCTGCTCAGAAAACTGGTTATTGAATTGTTTTGCTCTCGTTCATGAAAAAAAAATGGAGATGTAAAGTCATTAAGTACCTAATAATCTTCTTATTTCTACCAACTTGCATACGAATACTTGGGTTAGATGACACGAAAAAGAAGCACAGGACCCATACTCGCTCTAATTGTGCCTTGGTCGGGGTCTGTTTTTGCCCAACATAAAGACAAAAATTTGACTGATGACAAGACCAGAGGGCAAAAAAATGTTCAGCTTTATCCCGAATAGAAAAATCGAAAATTGAGTTGTCTTGGGATATAAAAGTAAAAGAAAATTGGATCTGAATGTATATTTAATGTGGCTGGACCACTCTGTATACTGTATATGATTCTTATAAAAGCGCTCATTGTTTCATACTAAATCAGCGGCAGCAGAAAAACTCCTCTTTAATAAATCAAAACGCTCAAGAATCTGATAATCGCAAATCACAAATCACACACATGAGTACGGAACTGCTCTAACACGTCCGGGTTCCCAGCGCTAGAGTCCTTGCCCGAACAGGTCCGTGTCTGTCTCTGCTAATAAGTGCTAGTGCTTAGTGCTAGTGATAAGATACAATAATAAAATACAAGAACGGAAAGTGTGAATTACCCTCCTCGCTAACTTAATAAGAATAAGAATGTCATCAAGCGGTACCGGTATTATAATAGCGAGAGCGCCAGCGCCAGACAGCGCGGCGATATGAATTGGGCTGAACAGCTCTCAGGTAGACGATAAAATAATAATGAAACAGGAATATGGATCCGCGTGATTGGCTCCGAGCGAGAGGCTTTGTTTTCCACTTCTTTAAAAACTCGCGGGGCCCAGGTGAGAGTTCAGTTTTCTCGTCGTCGTTGATTGCAGTTCTAGTTCTAGTTCTGGTCGTTGGTTGGCTCGCCGATTGCACAAGAAAAGTCGGATTTGGTCTGGTTCGAGTTCGCTTAAGTATATCTCCGGGGGTCACTGGAATTCTTAGAGCTGCTTTAGAGCCGTTAAATCAATTAAAGGTAGATTAATTAAATTTTTGCTTCATTGAAAATTAACTGTGGTATTAAAAAACATTTTTTTTAAGATGAACTTTTAATCCTGGATCAGGTTTTTGTGTTTATGAAAAATATTATACTTTTGGTCCTTCATGAGCCTGATTAGTTAGCCTGAAAATGTCTTCAGATTCAACAGGATGTGCTGTTGTCTCTTGAAAAAGATTTTTTTCCATTTTTTTGTTTTGCTCTGTAAATTTTATAATTCAAAAAAAATGTAAGCACATATCTAACGAGTTTGTCTCTTTAAATTTCTAGAAAAAAAATATTTTGGTCCTTCATGAGCCTGATTAACCAGAATCAATCGAATAGATCTCTTTGATTCAACAGTGTCTAGTTACTTTTTTGTGTCAGTACGTCAGTTTATTTTCAAAAAATTGATTTTTTTTAATGTTTGAAAAAAATAATTATAAAAAGAAAATCCCTGAAAATGTGTTCCTGTTGACTAAAAACAGTTTGTCTTCTAATAAATAACACACTATTTACAAAAAGCTATCCTTTGTCTTGGATTTTTTCAATTACATTTTACAATTTTTTATAATACTTTCTATTCTATTAGGAAGTCTACTAAAAGTGACACTTTACGGACTAAAAATTATAGAAATTTTGCTCGCCATTTCGTCATTTTTAATCCGATTTCGATCAAATTTTTTATTAATTGTTATTAATGAGTTTCTTGATTTGCTTGTTCTATTTCTGTACTCAAAACTGATGTAAGTGTTACTGGAAAAAAGTTACAGCAGCTAAAATAAAAACGATACGTCGTAAATAAAAAACGGTATAATTTTTGGGATTCTCTTAGTCGATTTACTTTAATTACAATTTTTTATAAAAATCGCTTTATTCTATAAAAAAAAGCGTGGAAAAAGTGAAGCTTTACGGACTGACAATCTTGGGAATTTTGCTCGCCATAACCTCATTTCTGATCCGATTTTGTTCAAATTTGGAATCTGGGAGTTTCTGGAATTCCTTTTTCTAGTTTTGTCCTCAAAATTGATTTAGGTGTTACTGGAAAAAAATTACAGCATGCTAAAATAAAAACGATACGTCGTTAATAAAAAATGGTATAATTTTTGGGATTCACGTAGTCGATTTACTCTAATTACAAATTTTCATAAAAATCCCTTCATTCAATAAAGAAACGTTCAAAAAGTGAAGCTTTACGGACTGACAATTATAGGAATATTGCTCACCATAACCTTATTTCTGATCCGATTTTATTCAAATTTTGAATCTGGGAATTTCTTGAACTGTTTTTTCTATTTCTGTACTCATAATTGATGTAGGTGTTACTGGAAAAAAGTTACTGCAGGTAAAATAAATACGATACGTCGTAAATAAAAAACGGTATAATTTTTGGGATTCTCTTAGTCGATTTACTTTAATTACAATTTTTTATAAAAATCGCTTTATTCTATAAAAAAGCGTGGAAAAAGTGAAGCTTTACGGACTGACAATCTTGGGAATTTTGCTCGCCATAACCTCATTTCTGATCCGATTTTGTTCAAATTTGGAATCTGGGAGTTTCTGGAATTCCTTTTTCTAGTTTTGTCCTCAAAATTGATTTAGGTGTTACTGGAAAAAAATTACAGCATGCTAAAATAAAAACGATACGTCGTTAATAAAAAACGCTATAGTTTTTGGGATTCTCGTAGTCGATTTACTCTAATTACAAATTTTCATAAAAATCGCTTTATTCTATTAAGAAGCGTAGAAAAAGTGAAGCTTTACGGACTGACAGTCTTGGGAATTTTGCTCGCCATTACCTCATTTCTGGTCCGATTTTGTTCAAATTTTGAATCTGGGAATTTCTTGATTTGCTTTTTATTTCTGTACTCAAAATTGATGTAGGTGTTACTGGAAAAAAGTTACAACAGGTAAAATAAATACGATACGTCGTAAATAAAAAACGGTATAATTTTTGGGATTCTCATAGTCGATTTACTCCGATTTTGCTCAAATTTTGAAGTCGTAAATAAAAAATGGTATAATTTTTTAAATCCTCCTTAACCATTTACTCTAAATACAAATGTTCATAAAAATCGCTTCGTTCTATTACAAAGCGTAGAAAAAGTGAAGCTTTACGGACTGAGAATTATAGGAATATTGCTCGCCATAACCTCATTTCTGATCTGATTTTGCTCAAATTTGGAATCTGGGAGTGTTTTAAATTGTTTGTTCTATTTCCGTATTCAAAATTGATGTAAGTATTACTGGTAAAAAGTTACAGCAGGGAAAATGAAAACGTTACGACGTAAATAAAAAATTGTATAATTTTCGAAATCCTCGTTATCCATTTACTCTACGAATTTTTATAAAAATGCCTTCGTTCTATAAAGAAGCGTACAAAAAGTGAAGCTTTATGGACTGACAATTATAGGGATATTGCTCGCCATAATCTCATTTCTGTTCCGATTTTGCTTGTATTTGAAATTTGGTAGTTTCTTCAATTGCTTGCTCTATTCCTGTACTCAAAATTGATGTAAGTATTACAGAAAACAGTTACAGCAGGTAAAATAAAACAATACGTCGTAAATTAAAAATGGTATAATTTTTGGGATTCTCGTAGTCGATTTTCTCAAATTACAAATTTTCATAAAAATCACTTCATTCTATTAAAAGCGCAGAAACAGTGAAACTTTACGGACTGAAAATTATAGGAATTTTCGAATTTTGCTCGCATTATCGTCATTTTAAGTCCGAATTTGCTCAAATTTAGTATCTAGGAGTTTCTCGATTCGCTTCTTCTATTTCTGTACTTAAACTTGATGTAAATCTACTGGAAAATAGTTACTGCAAGTAAAATGAAAAAGATGCATCGTAAATAAAAAACGGTATAATTTTAAAAATCCTCCTTAACTATTTACACTAATTATACAAATTTTCATAAAAATTTCTTCGTTCTATTAAAAAGCGTAGAAAAACTGAAGCTTTATACGGACTGAAAATTATAGAAATTTGACTCACCATATCGTCATTTCTGATCTGATTTTGCTCAAATTTGAAATCTGGGAGTTTCCTGAATTATTTGTTCTGTGTATGTACTCAAAATTGCTGTAAATAAGTATTACTGGAGGAGAAAAATTACAGCAGATAAAATGGAAACGATACGACGGAATTTAAAAATGTAATACTTTTTGAAATCCTCGTTATTCATTTATTCCAATTACAAATTTTCATAAAAGTCCTTTCATTATCTTAAGACGCGTACAAAAAGTGAACCTTTACGGACTGACAATAATAATTATAGAAATACTGCTCGCCGTGTTATTATTATTTCTGCGTCGATTTTGTTCAAATTTGGAATCTGACAACACAAAACATTTGACAACTACTGACTCTAATGACGAATTTTTTGTAAAATCGATTTTTCCTAATAAAGTTTGAAAGTAACTATCAATGGAAACAGGGACGAGATCAATTAAAAAATTACAACTTTGTATGAAAAAAATTCGAGCCAAATCGGATCAGAAATAAAGATTCAGCGAGCAAAATTCCTATAATTTGCAGTCCGTAAAGTGTCACTTTAGGTACTCTTTTTAATGGAATGGAGCGATTTTTATGAAAATTTGTAAGTAGAGTAAGTAGACGATGGGGATTCCAAAAATTAAGCAATTTTTTATGATATCATACTGGTTCAGTTTAATTATTATGATCAGCGAAATGTCTACTCGAAATTTCATGCTCCCTTTATTGCGGCAGAGCAGAAGAAATATAGAAAAGTATATCAAAGAAAAAGACCACACGAATAATGATGCATTTTTATTTCAGAATGGATTTTGCTGAGTCTAGACTATTGAAAGTCAGTGTAATCCTTCTTCTTTTCGCCGCCTTGTCGTTCACGGAAGCAAACTCTATTATTGGTGAGTGTAACTCTTTTTTGCTATCAGATTATTTTTGTGTATTAACATTAACATCTCACCTTCTTATTCGTTTCCATAAAAAAGAGATTCCATAAAAAGACAAGGAATATTTTTATTACATAGGCCCACATATCAGATCGATTCACCAGATAATTTTACATAAAGACTTGTTTTTCGTTTATATGAAAGGGAACCCCAATAAGTGCCAGTGCGACGTGCCATTTTTTTATTTAAACCTACGGAAATAACACATTAATTACATCTCATGAACCGGGTTTTATTATTATATCCTACAGGAAGAGGGATGCTCTTATTGATGGAATCTTTTGCTTGTTTTGATGAGCGATGTCGGTTTTTTTAACGTGTTACTTGATGGGATTCCCCTCAGTTCTTGTAATAATAATAATAATAATAATTCTAACCAACGTGTGTCATCTAAACATCTAATATATACAGGGTGATATTTGAAAAAAAAGGTGCCTAAATGAATTATTTTTTCAGGAATTTGTATAAGGAATTGCGCCCAATGCAAGAAGATGCTAGGACTGTACTTCGAAGGTCAGCTATGCGCAGACGCGTGTCTCAAATTCAAAGGAAAACTGATCCCTGATTGTGACGACGCCAGCTCCATAGCGCCCTTTCTGAATAAATACGATTGAAGTTTGGACGCGAGTCGAGTTTTGCTACTAAAGCTGAGAAACGAATTTTTTATATGATGTAACGTAATAATAATTGTGTTTTTTTATTATTATTATTAAAGTACAGCGCTGTGATGATTTAGTTAGGAAAAGTTTTTCAAGAAAAGGAACGATTTCGAGAGGTTATCTTTGAATATTATGACGCTCTGGCCTGTCATTCTGAAGTTTAATAACGCGAGACTTCTTTTTGTTTTTGTAATGAGCTGGCTAAATAGCTTAAAAACAAGCTAAAAGCCAAAAAACTAAAGAAGAAGACTACTTTTTTATTATTTTATGACCTGAGTTTTTTCTGCATATAGCCGGAATGATTCAAGAATAACCATTAAAAATTTTTGACAGTTCAGTAATTATTAATAATAATAACAAAAAGTTTCTTTTATACTCTCAACTTCAAGATAATCTCTCGTAGTCAAATATTTTGTAAGATAAGAATGTTTTTTATATTATGAATATTAAAAAATGTAGGTAATTTAACTGACAACTGACAGTATTAATAATTTATTTATTTATAGATAATAAGCAAATGTAAGTGAAAATAGAGATCTTTTCACGAATTTAAATGTATGCGATGTACCTACTTATACCTACGTTTAATGTAATAAGTGTGAGTGAAAGTAACAGAGAATAAGCAGATTACCAGCCTGCTAATGCTGACAGTATAGACAAGAAAACGGGTTTAAGTAATATAATATATGAGTGATGTAATGGCATTTAAATTTACTTAATTTAATAAATAATAAATAATTAATTCAAACTGAATATTTGTCCGAGACCTATTCCATGAATTAACCTAGATATTTTTAATTTATTTAAATTCATATAACACGATTTCCAGTAATTTATTACAAATAATAAGTGCATTTAAATCTACTCTTAAATATCTATTAGATAGGTGATTATTTGCTTTATTGTTTAACAAATTGGAACAATCTATAAAAAAAATTATGAAGAAGAATCTTCATAGTTATGAAATCGATACTGTGAGGCCAAGTTCGTCTCAATTTATGAGGAGAAAAAGAAGATCCGGCTTTAATTCAAATTTGTGCAGTGTATTCTATCATAAAAGAAAGATGTTTTAAATTATGGTGCCCAGGAATGACGCTTTAGTTTTAATAGTCTTTTATAACGTACTCTCATATTTATTTGGAATTAATTATTCGCTATAATAGATTATTAACAATTTAAAAATGTGTATTTAGTGTTGCATAAGCTACCTGCTAAGCGCAAGTAATATCGATCCACTAAATATTAATTCTATAAGTGCGCATGATTTCAAGGAAGGTTCAATATATAAATTATCAAGTGTTATGAAACATATATTTCCTTCGATGTTTAATGATATTTATTTAACAGTAATTAGTGGAAATTAGCGGCAACTACGCTTGACATTAATTTTACTACTGCAGAGTTCTTTCAGTGCTGAGAGACATTTTCCCTCTTTCTGTAGTTCATGAAATCACCACTAGATGTCACGGCTACCACATCGAATTAAATTGAATTCTTATTGTTTATTTCTGTTGTTATTACTGTTATTATTATTATTATTTTTAATACTCAAAGCACTTTTTAATAATTTTGAATTAATCCAATTATAGTATAATAATTATTATTAATATTGTATGGTATGGTGGTATGTGGTATGGGTATAATGGTATAAATACAAAGAGCATGGCTGTATTTATAAATACTCGTTAAAAGCCGTAAACGTCATTTAAAACTAAGGAACTGTCATCTGTCAGTTGAAGTGATAGTTCGTTGAACGTCGTCGAAATAGTGGGGGAGGAAAAGTGAAAAGAAAAGTGTTGAATTGAAGTTGAAGTTTCCAGCAGCGAAAAGGGTTTCGGTTTCGGAAATCGCGCTCGCAATTTCCCGCAGCAGGAAAAGAAATGGCCGACGGGGATGTGAGAAGAAACAATAATTCGAGGACCGAAGGCGCCATGAAAGTGACGAACGGGCCCAGAGTGGTGACGATAAACAAAACCGACACGGGTTTCGGGTTTAATGTGCGTGGACAGGTCAGTGAAGGGGGTCAACTTCGCAGCATAAACGGTGAATTGTACGCCCCCTTGCAGCATGTCAGTGCGGTGCTGGACAGGGGAGCCGCCGAACAGGCCGGGATACGGAAAGGGGACCGCATACTGGAAGTGTGAGTTTGTAATTTAATGCCGTTTCCATTTATGAATTTGATCGTTTTCTCGTGAGTCGAGTCGAGTCTCCGTGAACCGTGAAGCGATCGCCAGATTTTTATTGATTTTGGAAGGTGATTTTGACATGTGACAGGGCTTTGTCTTGTCAGTAGTTGTCAGTCTGTCAGCTGGTCAACTATTATTAATGTAAACAACCATTTATTTTATTAGGTATTTTTAGTAGGTACAATTCTGTTTTTTGATTAATTTTTTATTAATTAAGCCCTCGAATAAGTTCACGATCGTACTACTTACTAATGAGTTCATAATTTTACAATCAATTTTTTTTACCAAATGGGCAAGCAACGTTGCCAGACTGTCAATTAATTTATGTAACCTTGGAACTAAACTATTTAAAGGTTATTATTTTGCAAGTGGCTGACCAGTTTTATTTGTTTTTATTAGCATTTTGCTATTATTATTATTAGCTTGTTCCTCTCATTTTTTTGCTTGGGGGTGATTTTTGACTATTTATTTTCGATTGATAATTTTTTTTAACTAGAAGGAGAATTGACATTGACAGCTGATCGGGTCTAATCTAATCGAGACAGCGTTGCCAGTTTGACGTTCTTGATACATTTTTCTAACTAGAACTACTAGAAGGAGAATAATTGACATTGACAGCTGATCGGTTCTAATCTAATCGAGACAATGTTGCCAATTTGATGTTCTTGGTAATTTTTTTTAACTAGAAGGAGAATAATTGACATTGACAGCTGATCGGTTCTAATCTAATCGAGACATTGTTGCCAATTTGATGTTCTCAAAATAAAAATTGGGTTTTAGAAATGTTGGTAAGGCCTCCATTCTCCACGATTTACAAAACTGACTGACAGTTTCCTGTAATAAAATCAAGAAGGAAATAATTATTGCTCAATAATAAATGTCGAAATGTCCTCTTGTCAATTAAACTGTCATATGTCTCATTAACTGGTCCAGGTCTCTCATCCCCTTATTTCCCTTGTTATGTTAAATAATTCGTATTTTTAACATCAATAACGGGATTTCCTAACCTATTAGATATTGATGGTTGTCTAGTTTAGCCACAGCGCCAGCAAAAAACTCAAATTAATCATGTAGGTAAATGTGACATGTGAACTTAGGTACCTGCAACTTTTTCAAATAAATTTCTTAATCGACCTTCAGCGATTTAACGAGACTTTCATATTATGAATACTAATGTAAATGATTGTAAAATAAAATTGCAATATGCAAACTAACTGCATGCTGCATGCCTCCAGTTTTTTTAATTGCTAGCTGCACTTTAAGGGTAACAGAGCAGGCCATTTCCCTTCATTAATCCGTTAATAATTGGTTAATTAATCATTTGATTGGACGGCAGTTGAATAATATGAAATAAGAGAACGATTGCGATTATTTAAAATGATTTTCTATAATAATTAGATGCGGTCTGTTGTCTTTTAGCATACAAATTATCGTGCTCTAGTTTCTCTGGAAAACGTTGGAACAACAGGATTTCCCGGCGGCTGGCGGGGAATGCAGGACGCGGTCTTGAGATATTACGAACGAAAGTTGAGATTGGATCAATTTATTTACGCCCAATTTCTGTAATTTAACTAATAATTTATGAGAAGTGAATTTTATTGCACCACTCGAATTTTATGGTAATTTTTTTTCTTTATTACGTTACTTTTTATTATTTTTTTTTTTATATATTTCAATCGCTTAGAGAGGTCATTTGAACGAATAATAATAAAACACTTTTATTAGAAAATGAATAGAGCGGACACTCGATACTCATTACGACACCGTAATGGCATTAATTACATTGAAGCGATAAAATTATATCTGCAAAACATGCATTTGCATCAATTGCATCCGATAAGAAGGCACGCACGGCTTTTGATATTAAATATTTCAGGTCATGTTAAATAAAACGAAATAATTGTGCAACAGAGTTTTGTATGTTTTATAAGTGTAATTATTGATATGTAATTTTAGTTTTACGTGGCTTACTTGATCGGGTGGCCTTATAGCGAGCCTTATACTTATTCTTATCCCCGGAGGTATGCACCCGACCAGATTTTGCATTTGAGGGATTTGGTTTAGGATTGGTAGATAGACATATGTAAATTTATGTAAGCAGTATTGTGTGTTGTGGAAATCTGAAAAGAACAATAAATATCGATCGGATGTGAAAAGGTGTTGGAAGTGGAAGGCGACAGCGAGGGTGTCAGCCTGAAGACAGGGTGAAAGGAGACGCGGTAGAGCGCTCGAGCTGCTGACTGGCACGGGTTTCGAGGGTAAGCGTAGGTTCCCCGACCCATTCTTGGAGTTTCAAGTAAAAGTAAAGAGCAGAGAATACAGTGAAGGCGAGTTTTGTGAAAAGTGCGAACCAAGATACCTGGATTCATCGCTGGAATAATCCTCCAGTTATACCTAAGGTCGTACCCAACCTTCTTAAACTTTATTTACATTAATCTACTTAGCATAAATTGATTTAACCAACTAATAAAACTATAAATAATATAATCATAATAATAAATCTTAAAACCATAATTAATTAATCTAATAAATAATAATAATAACTTCAATTAATAAATTTCGCCAACAAACCCATTAAACACCCCATATAACATCAGACCAACGTCATTTCATAAATTATTCGGTTGAACATAAGGGCGCCCGAAGCAAGAAGATCAATGTTGAATGCATGTTAATTATTTTAATAGATTTTAAGTATTGCTGCCACTTTGGACGAATTGTAGTTACTTTATTTGTCTCTGACTGAGAGTTATATTCTGTTTAGAATTTAATAAAGTGTATCTTAATCCGAAGGGTAACGTTTTTTCTTTGGGAGTGTCATAAATAAACCCATTTGCCTGAGAAAATGCTAATAAATCATTTAATAAGAGTCTCATGCTAAAAAATAAAAAGAACCATTTTAAGAAAAGTATAAATTAAATTGCACGGGCACATAGAAGTTGGCGCCCAACGTGGGGCACGAATCGAAAAAAAAATAATAAAAAAAAAAAATAGTTCGACAAATCCCAAAAGAGAAAACGAAATCTAAGGATAGTAATAGTAATAACAAACAACGTGAATGATAATCTATTTGTAATAACGATCTTAAACGAAATCCAAAATGCAGACTAGATCAAAAACTAGGGCAAGTAGATCATATGAGTCGCTAAGTTCGAAATCAAAAAGTTTTACAGATATTTTTACAGTAATAACAAATAATGATGATGAAAACGACAGAGGAAATTGGCAGGCTGTTAATCAGGTGGCGGTAAAAATAAACGAGCTTAAATTGAGTAATGAGCAGTTAATGAGCAAGGTAATAAAATCAAATGAAAATATTTTGTTGTCAGTAACTAATAAAATCGTAAACAAACTAGGTGAAAATAAAGAGGAAGGTGAAAAAAGTAGTTATAAATTGTTTAAAAAAATTGACGAGGGAAACAGATTGATGATCGACAGTGTCAATAGAATAAACCAAGAACAGAGGGGTGTGTTGGATGTAATAGCGTCAAAAATTGAAAAAGCGGTAGAGAAAAATACTAAAGAAACAGTTAATAAAGTCCTAGAGAAAGTAATAGATTTTAAGGGAGTAGACCTGAGTAAACACGAAAATCAGAATAGAGAAAGCGAAAAGCGAGGCTACGACAGAGTTGAAAGTAGATCTACGGGGGGTAGTTCAAAATCATCTGGAGGTAATGAAAATTTCACTAATACGGGGGGTGCGAGTTCAGCTAATAATCAAAGAGAAAATTATTGGAGTAGTAATGTTAATCCTCAACAATATTTACCATTATTTAGGGAATTAGGAGGATTTAATTTGAGGTTTGACCCAAAATCAACAACTAATCCTATTCAGTTTTTAAGAAACTTTTGTAAAATTGCCGAGGAAGCCATGGTTCCCATGGATAAGCGGATAAATTTGATTTCAAGGCTAGTTGTAAATGACGCGAGAAGCTGGTTCGAGTGGAGAGAGAGAGAAGGTGAAATCTGTACGTATGAACAATTCGAAAGGGAATTTTTAGAGCGTTTCTGGCCGATAACGAAAGAAAGGGAACTGCTACGAAATATTCAGTATGGGGAATATGACGAAAAAATGTCAAAATCTGAATATTTTTTAAAATTAATGAAAGACGCGTCTTATCTAAGAAATCCTTTGAGAAATTCGGAATTAATTCCATTAATCATTGCGCATTTTCCCGTTCAGGTTAGAAATAGTTTACCTCTGAATTGTTTTAACGACCCTTGCGTAATTGAGAATTGTTTGAGACAATTAGATGACATGGAAAGTCGATCGCGAAGATATCAAAACAGTTATCAGGGTCAATATTATGGAACAGGACGTGATCGAAGTAATAGAGAGGAATTTCGTGGTAGTCCGAATAATAATTATAATAATGATAGGGAGAGAAGTGGAAATTTTTATACGCGCCCTGAACAAAATAGAAACTATAATGCGCCTCAATCGTCCCAGTATTATAACAATCCCCGGAATAACCAAAATAATAATGCATCATGGCGAAATGAAAATTATAATAATAATAATAATGAGAGAAGTGGAAACTATCATACGCGCCCGGGTCCAAGTAAAAATTATAATGCAGCCCAATCATCCCAGTATTACAACAATCCGCAAAATAACCAAAATAATCAAAACTACGATAGTACGTCAAGGCAAAATTTTAAAACACCAGAGGGTCAAGAAAGGGAATTTTCTCCGAGAAATAATTCTAACCGAGAGGTAAATCTTATCGAGAGTGTCCAGGTGGCTGTAACAGGGACCACCGGGGTAGCGTCGACGGTTGAAGGAATCGAGGACGGCAGGAATGACCGGTTTTTAACTGAAGGGCTGTCTCATGAAATCGATGAAAATGTAAATTTCAGCAACGCAGAACGTGTAGTACAAATTCGCACTATTTTTAACCAGACTGATGAACAAATCCTGAATGAAGACAATGAAACGTTGCCGGTTGTACCGAAATGTCCAGTTATTGACGTAAAAGTTGAGGGTGTAGGATTGATATCAGCATTAATTGATACGGGAGCCCAAGTGAGCTGTGTTTCCAAAAATTTAATTGATGAAGTTAAGAAAACAAACAAAGAATTATTATTTTTGCCTGCATCGGATGTTACCTTGGTAGGAGCAGTAAAAAGTAATAGTCAGAAAGTAAATCAGCAGGTACAGTTGAATTTGGAAATAAACGAGCAAGTGATACCGGTGTCGGTTTTAGTAGTCCCTAATTTAATTAGAAGTATTATTCTGGGATATGATTTTATAGAGGAACATCGAATTATAATAAATTCGGAAACAGCAACTGTGAAAGGAAATTTTAATAATCAAATGCAGAAATTTTCATACAACGATTGCATTAGTCGAAAGAATAGTGTTAACTATGTTGAGTTTAGTAATGAAATGAAACCAAGGCCGAAAAATCATGCAACTGACCAAATAAAAGAAATAGTGGAAAAAACTGAAACATTAAATCAAGATGAGAAAATCGAATTATTGAATGTGCTTTGTAGACAGGGTAGGGTTTTTTCGGAACAACCCGGTTGCTTGAAAAATTATAAACACAAAACAAAAATTAAAAAAAAATGTTTTAAATTATGCTGGACCTTATGAGGTGTGCTTAATGCCAGGTTGCATGAAAAATTATAAACACAAAACAAAAATTAAAAAGTTGTTTTTAAATTATGCTGGACCCTACGAGGTGCGCTCAATTACGGGTGCGAACTCATATTCACTCATGGACATAGGTGACCTCAGGTCTATAGGTATTCGCAATGTTCGCGATTTGAAGCGGTGGAATCCGGAAGTTGATACAATTTAGAAGTTAAGGGAGAATATTAAAGAAAAATGTTCAGTTGATTTTATTTTTGCTCTTAGTTAAAATCAATAATGATCCAATGAAGAATATTTAAGTTTGCCTATTCCTATGTTGTTGGTTTAATGATCAAATCTTTAGGTAACAATGTTCAAGTTTTGACGTTGACACTTACAAAGACTCAAACATTGTGGGGGGTAATGCACCCGACCAGATTTTGCATTTGAGGGATTTGGTTTAGGATTGGTAGATAGACATATGTAAATTTATGTAAGCAGTATTGTGTGTTGTGGAAATCTGAAAAGAACAATAAATATCGATCGGATGTGAAAAGGTGTTGGAAGTGGAAGGCGACAGCGAGGGTGTCAGCCTGAAGACAGGGTGAAAGGAGACGCGGTAGAGCGCTCGAGCTGCTGACTGGCACGGGTTTCGAGGGTAAGCGTAGGTTCCCCGACCCATTCTTGGAGTTTCAAGTAAAAGTAAAGAGCAGAGAATACAGTGAAGGCGAGTTTTGTGAAAAGTGCGAACCAAGATACCTGGATTCATCGCTGGAATAATCCTCCAGTTATACCTAAGGTCGTACCCAACCTTCTTAAACTTTATTTACATTAATCTACTTAGCATAAATTGATTTAACCAACTAATAAAACTATAAATAATATAATCATAATAATAAATCTTAAAACCATAATTAATTAATCTAATAAATAATAATAATAACTTCAATTAATAAATTTCGCCAACAAACCCATTAAACACCCCATATAACATCAGACCAACGTCATTTCATAAATTATTCGGTTGAACATAAGGGCGCCCGAAGCAAGAAGATCAATGTTGAATGCATGTTAATTATTTTAATAGATTTTAAGTATTGCTGCCACTTTGGACGAATTGTAGTTACTTTATTTGTCTCTGACTGAGAGTTATATTCTGTTTAGAATTTAATAAAGTGTATCTTAATCCGAAGGGTAACGTTTTTTCTTTGGGAGTGTCATAAATAAACCCATTTGCCTGAGAAAATGCTAATAAATCATTTAATAAGAGTCTCATGCTAAAAAATAAAAAGAACCATTTTAAGAAAAGTATAAATTAAATTGCACGGGCACAGGTAGAGTAGAGCTTTACGCACGCCCGATTATTAATTATAATTACACTTATTATCTCGGGTATAAGTACTAGCTAGCTTCTCTCAAGAAGGTCGAGTTATTTAAGATCGGTACCGGATCAAGCTGTAAGAACCGATTTTTATGGAGAATTATCCTGTAGAAAAAAAATACGGGAAAGTGTGTACTTTCGACGCGAATTGCTGAGGCAGATCAATCACCGATTAGAATTAATTTCGGACAGAATTTTCAATTTTTCATTTCTTTTATTGTAATACACCACTTTTAAATGCCACTCGGTATATTATACGCGAGATTATACGTTTATCATTCGCTTCTCTGTCCTCTTCTATAATACTGACTGGATCTGGCTTTTCTGCGCGTCTTTAAAAGGGTCATGTTTTTTTTTTATGTTTCTGTCCACACTATAATGTGCATTGCTGAGACAGATCAAACACCGATGAGAATTAATTTCGTGCTGAATTTCCAATTTTTCATTTCTTTTATTGTAGGACACTAGTTTTATATGCCACTCACAATCATTTCGCTCAGTTTCTCGCTTTATTATTCGCTTCTCTGTGCTCTTCTATAATACTGACTATCTGTCTTTTCTGTGCCTTTTTAAAAGGACCAAAAAAAAAAAAATTCCCGGCTATACTAACAATTTCCTACCGGTATCAGTGTAGCTGATGCGTAATTCACCCTGTATAAAATCTATGGGTTAATAGAAAGCCGGTTAACTTCTTGCATTATCTAGCTGATCAGATCAAAACGTTCAATGACATTGTAAATGTAATTTTCTTTAGTTAAATGCAAGCTTAGGTCATGGGCCCATAAATTTTATTTATCAACTAATGAAAATTTGTCTGTTGTTAATTTATTAAATTAAATTTCAATATCTAACTATAATTATTTCAATACCTTAAAATAATAATTAATTATTGCAACATTCTTCTACTTCAGGATCAGATGATTAGCTGCACGTGTGTAGCCAAATTCGGTGATTGTTTCAGCTTTTGGCGTGTAAAGGATACCGGTCCTGACTTTTTAAGAAATAATTTATTATCGGATTTCTTAACCGCGGCGCAGATCGAACCAGGTCAAACGTTGCAGAACCTAGCCGGGTATAAAGAAGTAAAGTAGTGACCAAGGGAAGGTCGAATCAATCAATTTTCTTTCGATGTAGCGCGGGGAATAAAACGCCTTTTTAATCCGGGCACGGCCGACTTGACAGTGAAGTACTCTTATTTACGAATTGATTGATTATTATTATTTAGAACACTTCTCGTTCATAAATTTAATTTAATTAACTGACTACAAAAATGGTAATTCGTCTATTTAATTATTATGATTATAAAATTATAATGTAAATAACGAAAGAAATAAAAAAAGAAAAATTGATATGCTTTGACTTTGAAGAATCAATTTGAAGGAACCGGTAACAGTCGTGAGAACAGGTTCAGTTCCATTATAGAGCGAACGATCAGCTCATGTTTGAATTGTTATTCGAATAATGCAATTATTATTGAGATTATACATTTTAGAAATTATTTATTTTTATAAAAAAATAATCTTAAATTATTAATAATAAATTATTATAAAGATCAGAGGCGATAATTTGATGACAGGTAGCATGATGGTGGTGGTGGTGGTGGTGTTGGCTGTTGTCTTTCTGCCATCAACGTCTCGAAATTATCTGAAACAAGAAATTTGGTTTATTATTATTGGTAACTGTCGGATAAATAGTGGAGGTTATAATTTTGATTCTTGAGGACCGCCAAGTGTTTTTTTAATGTTCGATCCAGTTGCGATTAAAGAGTTCTAATTTTCAAGAGTGTCTGTTCTTTGAGGGAGTTTCAATTTTTTACTGCAGTGTTGCCATGTTGCCAAATCGTGTTGCTTTTTTTTAAGAAAATGGTGATTGGTGATGTAAACGCTTTTTTTAGCTTTTAATGTTTTAATTTTTGACTCATTTTTTTGGCTAGCCGGACCGCAATTATTATTGTTTTGGGCTAACCGGACTTGCAGAAAATTAATTTTTGGGCTGACCGGAATTTGAAAAAAAAAATTTGGGCTAACCGGACTTTCGGAAAATTAATTTTTGGGCTGACCAGAATTATAAAAAAATAAGAATTTTTCGGCTAACCGAAATTTAAAAAATATTTTTTGGGCTAAGCGAACTTTCGGAAAATTAATTTTTGAGCTGACCG
This sequence comes from Malachius bipustulatus, assembly GCA_910589415.1. Classification (NCBI taxonomy): domain Eukaryota; kingdom Metazoa; phylum Arthropoda; class Insecta; order Coleoptera; family Melyridae; genus Malachius; species Malachius bipustulatus. The sequence goes on from OU342637.1 coordinate 30,560,712, forward strand.
GAATTTGAAAGAATAAGAATTTTTGGGCTAACCGAAATTTTAAAAAAAATTGGGCTAACCGGACTTTCAGAAAATTAATTTTTGGGCTAACTGAAAAAAAATTAGAATTTTCGGGGTAACCAGACTTTGGGAAAAATAATTATTGAGCTAACCAAAATAAAAAAATAACAAAAAATTGGGCTAAGCGAACTTTTTTAAAAATATTTTTTGGGCTAAGCGAACTTTCGGAAAATTAATTTTTGGGCTGACCGGAATTTGAAAAAATAAAAAATTTTGGGCTAACCAGACTTTGAGAAAAATAATTTCTGGGCTAATCAAAATTAAAATGGAAAATTAATTTTTGGGCTGACCGGAATTTGAAAAAATAATAATTTTTGGGATAACCAGACTTTGAAAAAAATAATTTCTGGACTAATCAAAATTAAAATGAAAAATTAATTTTTGGGCTAACCGGAATTTGAAAAAAATAATAATTTTTGGACTAACCAGACTTTGAGAAAAATAATTTCTGGGCTAATCAAAATTTAAAAAAAATTGGGCTAAGCGAACTTTAAAAAACATTGGGCTAAGCGAACTTTCGGAAAATTAATTTTTGCGCTGACCGGAATTTGAAAAAATAAGAATTTCTGCGCTAACCGAAATTTAAAAAATATTCTTTGGGCTTACCGGAATTTGGGAAAATAAGAATTTTTGAACTAACTGAACTTTCAGAAAAATAATTTTAGGGCTAAACGGACCTTCAAAGTACATTTTGGGACCAGACCTGTTCAAGAAAAAATTGAAAACAACCGGAACGTCTAAAAAAAACAATTTTCGATCTAACTTACTTATTAAAACTCTTCTTTTTTTCAACCTAACCGCGGGCTGTTAAAAACATTTTTAGTGCTAAAAGAGGACCTTCTAAATTTTTTTTACTTTTTCCTTATCGTTGAGAACTGGTTTTTGTTTTCAAGTATGTAATTGCAAAAAAAAAATCACGTCATAATGTTAAAAAATTGTTTAAATAGTGGCATTTCATTGCTATTCATTTGACCTCCGAAAAGGACTATAAAAAAAATCGTCCAGGCTAACTTCACGTCTCTTTAGTCTCTTTAAAAGGCAGTTTCTGGGGGTCGAAAATCGTTTGGCTCGTTTGTCCACCCTCGTTTTTGTTTTTTTCGCCGCCGCATGAACAAACTTGGGAAAAACAAAAAACAAGACTCTCGATCCCCGTAAACGAACACTTCTGATTTCAGAGGGACGTGAAGTTAGCCCAGACAACAAAGAAATTTTTTTTGCCTTATTTCTGGACGTGACCATTTTTTTCTTTTCTATGTATCGAGTCATGAATTGAAGTAGTTACTCACAAAGACTAAAACTATTATTTACCTCTTCTCTTGTGTCGTCGGGCTGGAGATAATTATCTGCACTAGTTTACCGTAGATGGTCATTTTTGCTGCTTGAGTGCGATCGAAAATTTTATAATTTTTTGTATCAAATTGATGAATTTTTGGGGCGGTCTCTTCGAATAATAACAACCAAATAGCCTGGACCCCGCTATATGAGACAGACACTCGTTAACGTTAAGTAGTGTTCAGAAACAGCACAAGCACAGCACTAATATTATAATAACACTAACGGTGACCAGTGGCCGATGAGTGTGGTCAATATGAGTAGGTATTAGTATATCTATTAGTAATCTTACATCCAAGAGTAGAGTAGTATAGGTAAGAAAGAATCGGAGGTTTGTTTCGGTCTAACTAAACTAAACGTTGTTATTATTTAAAAGTCTATAATAATAATAACGAAACTCCGGTGTGTAGGTACAAGGTTGACCGGTCAAGACGGCCATGGCAATGGTGTTGTGGTGTGCTGGTGCTGGTGCTGGTTCTTCACCCATGGACGTGGAATTCTAGCTATGTATACGCGTTCCAAGCTCTAAGCTCAAAACAAGCACTGCCGCGGACTTTCATTTTCAAATAACGCTCATAATAATACCATTAGAAGAAATAATGGTGATTCAGTCATAATAATAGCATCGGGATCGACACCATGCAGGCAATTTAATATAATGGATTTTCGCGGTTTTAAAACGAGTTTATTTTCAGAGGAATCATCCTGTATAAAATACTAAATAAATATTTCATATATTATAAATGAATATTAGTTGTTTATTCATGTTTAAATAAATCAAAGTAAATAATGTAGCGCTTTAATTGTAAATGAATGATTGGACTAATGTATAGGGTGTAAAATAAATGGTAACCAAGTTGATGTGGACAATAATTGACATGTTTTATTATTACCGTCAGTGCATCGATTGAAACAGGTGAAGATTTTATGATTATTATGAGGTCACATATTCAAACCTTTCACGATACCTCAACTACGTCCATCAGTGACCTTTCGGTTTCAACTCGGGTTTTAAGTTTTAACCGCTAACTGGTGATTTTTAAAGCGTGTATTGTGGGAACGGGCGATTATTATTGTTATTATTGTTTTTGTTTAATTGGAAAATTGTACCAAGATTGCGGCCTTGTCGTGTCAGGACCAGGACCGCTCGCTATAAGGTAACACGATGCACGATGCAGAGATAATAATGATCGCGCGGTGAATATTGTTTTACGTTCAGGGACGGAATATTATTAGCCTGTCGTTCTTGTATCTTGCAATAAAAAATTACTGCAATAATTATTGCAATTTGAAAAATATCAATTCAATCAAATAAACATAACACCATCATCATCATTAGAATAGTCGATTTTTACTGAAGAATCTGTGTCAAAAAAGGCTGTGTGATTTTTTTCCTTTTCGGCGGTCAAATGAACGAGCAAATTTAATTCAAATATTTAAACAATTTTTGAACATTATGTAACGGCCCATCGGCGTTAAAGAAATTAGCGAAAGCTGATTGTTATTAAATATTAACCGGGTTTTAAACAGTTAGAGACCTCTCTTTTCTAGCGACCGTACTAAGAATATCGAGATTAGTCCTAAAATTTTTCTTAAACAGGGTAGATAATGAAATGGACTTTGAAGGTCCTGTTAGCCAAAGAATTAATTTTCTGAAAGAAGAAAAAATGGTTCTGATGATGGATGCAGTGTTGTCATATTGACTCTAAAAACTCCGCCAATAAAGTCGTCTAAAAAAAGTATTTATTACGTCCTATTTGGTGTATTGTATACCTAGCCGGAATAAGGAAAACTTTGAACCCCCCTCAGGGAAATTCCTTCTCGGCGTCTTCTTTTATTTCATCAATAATAAACGAGTATCTGCGTCATAGCAACAACGATAATAAGTTAATAACAAATATGAACAACAAAACCGTTTAAATCGCTATTTTAATGTCATTGTCGTTAATTTACGCTTATTAGATTGGCGCATTAGTGCTCGTCAAACTGTAATTTTTAACTTATTAAACGGCGACAGGTATTTATGAGCCTCAAGTTAGTGAGGTCAGGTAATTGGAATGGAATTGTTTTTGTGTATGTACATGGTCACCATAAAAGATGACACATCCCGCATCCTATACATTAATTGATTATTATTTCCTGCTCCTTGAAACCTGAATGTGCATAATGAATAAAATAAATATCAAATTGTACCAAAGTTTGAATTTTGAATTAGCCTCTTGATTGAGACTTCCTGGACGTGAAATTCTGGGCGGAACTGGCCAAGTAGCCATCATCGAGCGAGGCCAAAAAATAAACCGTTTCTTATTGATTTCAATTATAATGTACGAATTGGCAACAATGTCGAAAGGAAAGGTCACCTATTATCGAATACATACTTCTTCTTCTTCTTCGTTGCTAATGACCTTCGCACACTTATGTATTTAGCCAGACACATTTTCGTTTTGGTTGGCTGCTCAATATAGGTATCGAATAATCCTCGTCATTATCCTCTCCCCAATGGAAGGTGCATTTCTTCTTTTTCCTACAACTGCATGTCACTCTTGTCGTAATTTATTATGCAAGACCACGGAATAATTCTGTTTTGACAATATGTTTTAATTTTTCCTGAAACTGTCATTCTTGTCATAAATTTGCGTAACTTTGATAACTGGAAAAGGAATTTACCAACCAAAGTGAGGAAAATATAGCTTCTGGGTAAATGCACAAGTGTGCGAAGGCCATTAAAGAATCGAAGAAGATGAATTCTTTTTGCTACAACTATCACTCTAATCATAATTATAATTTACTAGCAGGTCTTTGTTAAGTTTTAGGTAAATTTTAATTGAAAGGGGAAGAAATTCTCACCCAAAACGAGAATTATTTAGCTGGTTAAATGTTCCAACTTCTAAGGCCATTAAAAAATTTATTTGGCAAGGCTACAGAATGAGAAAGAAATTTCTCAACCAAAGCGAGAATATAGCTCGGCTAAAGGCGATTAAAGAAAATAAAAAAAATTAAAGTCACAGGCGATTTTTGATCTTATAGATCATTTTGATCACTATTGATTACAGTGTTGCCGGCTTGTTTATATTGTCCTTACAACTGGTTCCAATAATTTTCTTGATCGATTTCTTGAACATTTTCTGAACACTAAAATCTCTCAGTTGCAAGAAAAATTATCGATTACATTGTTGCCAATGTCTTTATTATTTCCTAACATGCAGAGAAAAACTTCTTGTCTCTTGTCTCTTACAAAAAAAATCCATTTTTGTCGATTTTAAATTAAATTTCTAAATAAATAATTATTCTCATTTGTTATTTAATATTATTTGTTGTAATTTCGGCAGCTTTATCTTATCAGTCCACGCTTTATTAAAATAAATTATCTAAATCAGGTTTACGTTTACGTAAACTGTAAACTTAACTCGTTCTGGTTCTGGTGCTGGTGTGTTTTTGACCTGCCTGATGAAAGATCGAAAATATTAATCGTAAGGTGAAAGTTCTCTCGCGAAAGTGAATGTATTCATCCAGCACGTCACAGTATTATCACTGGTCGTCGCGGATTTATCTTGTCAAATATTGCTGGGTGACATTTTGCTCTTAAATCTATAACAAATCGGCTAAGAATTTTGTTGCATTGCAAATTGTAATGATCGGGTTTCAAGTGTTACCAGTCGTCGGAAGGTATGATTGTTTATTGTTTGGTTTCGGTTACTTTTATTTATTTAGTCTGGTAAGACACGTGCGTGGTTATATACCATATGGTTAATAGTTTTTGTTTTATAGATAATGACTTGATTGGTGAAATTATAAATGTATGATAATATAAAATACCTGCTTAAAAAAATTATTTATTTATAAATTTTATATTTATTTATTAGAACATATTTTTTTATATTTCAGAAATGGAGTGAATGTTGAAGGGGCAACGCACAAACAAGTGGTCGACCTTATCAAGTCCGGCGGTGATGTCCTGACCCTCACAGTTATCTCTGTAACGCAACAGGTATCCATTTTTTTTATTTATTAATTATTTTCATTAATTGGACTTATTTTTTGTGTTAATTTGCATGCCCAAATGGTTTTCTGTGCTTCAAATAATTGAGAAAATAAGTGACAATGAGCTCAATTGTTTAGAAATATCGGCAACACTGTCTAATTATTTTTATTTTATGATTTTTCTACAAGAAGTGGCGTTATTAGATAGGTCGCTTGTTCTGGGATATTTTCAACATTCTGGCAACTATGTTCAAGTAGTTTAAAAATTGAATTGGTAAAAATTTAAAAAAAATCTAATGACGTTTTTACATATTTTTTTCTAAATAAATAAAAATAAAAGAAACCAGCGAATCAGCTTGTTTCTAATATGTTTGTAAGCGATTATTTAAATTAATTAGAATTTGTGGTAAATGTCGACATTCTGGCAACTGCGCTAGTTACGTCACTAAATTATTGCTCCCGTTTTCATTTTTTTTTTTCTTGGTTTTCACATTTTTTCACAAGTCGCTTTTTATGGTAAATTGCTATTTTGGCAACCATGCTGACGCCATTATTCAAGTAATTTTAGGAAGATGTTGCCACATCGATCTTGATTTTAAGACCTTACAGTGGGCTCGGATTTTTACAAATCGGTTAGCGGAAATTTAGATGACTCGTTTTTTTTTTTTTGTAAATTTTCGACATTCTGGCAACTGCGTTGATGACGTCACAAAATTGATGTTTTCGTTTTCATTTATTAGGTTTTTTCTTCGTTTTTACTGGGTTAGGAAAATTTGGTGACTGGCTTTTTATGGCAAATTTTAGCCATTCTGGCAACTATGCTGACGCCATTATTCAAGTCGTTTAGGAAAGATGTTGCCACATTGATCGTGGTTTTAAGAACTTAAAGTGGAGTTAGATTTTGACAAATGGGCTACCGGAAATTTAGATGAGTCGAGTTTTTTTGTGATAAATTTTCGACATTCTGGCAACTGCGCCGATGACGTCACAAAATTTTTGCTCTCGTTTTCATTTATTTTTTTTTTTTAGTTTTTACAGAACAAGTTGAACTTTTTTTGAGAAATAGCTTTTTCTGATAAATTTCAACCATTCTGGCAACCATGCTGATGCCATTATTCAAGTCGTTTAGGAAAGATGTTGGCACATTGATCGTCGTTTTAAGAACTTACAGTTGGCTTAGATTTTGACAAAACAGCTAGCGGAAAATTTAGAGGAGTCAGTTTTTTTTTGTGGTAAATTTTCGACATTCTGGCAACTGCGCTGATGACGTCACAAAATTGATGCTCTCGTTTTCATTTAGTAGTTATTTTCGTTTTTACTGGATTAGGAAATTTTGGTGACTAATCACTTTTTATGGTAAATTTTAGCCATTCTGGCAACTATGCTGACTCCATTATTCAAGTCATTTTAGGAAGATGTTGCCACATTGATCGTGGTTTAAGAAGTTACAGTGAGCTCAGATTTTGACAAATCGGCTAGGGGAATTTTTTAGAGGAGTCGGTTTTATTTGTGATAACTTTTCGACATTCTGGCAACTGCGCTGATAACGTCACAAAAATTGATGTCGTTTTCATTTATTAGTTTTTTTCTTCGTTTTTACTGGATTAGGAAAATTTGGTGACAAATCGCTTTGTATGGTAAATTTTAGCCATTCTGGCAACCATGCTGATGCCATTATTGAAGTCATTTTAGGAAGATGCCACATCGATCGTGGTTTTAGGAACTTACAGTGAGCTCAAATTTTTACAAATCGGCTAACGGAATTTTAGATGAGTGGTTTTTTTTGTGGTAAATTTTCGGCATTCTGGCAACTGCGCCTAGTGGCGTAACAAAATTTATGAACCCGTTTTCGTTTTTCATTAATCTTTTTTCTTAGTTTTCACGACATTAGAAACATTTTTTCACAAGTCGCTTTTTCTGGTAAATTTTAACCATTCGGGCAACTATGCTGATGCCATTATTCAAGTCGTTTAGGAAAGGTGTTGCCACATTGATCGTGGTTTTAAGAAGTTACGGTGGGCTTAGATTTTTACAAATCGGATAGCGGTAATTTAGATAAGTCGGTTTCTTTTTTGTGGTAGATTTTCGACATTTTGGCAACCGAGCTGATGACGTCACAAAATTATTGTGGCATTTTTGTAATTTTTTTAGTTTTTACAGAATAAGATGGAACTTTTTTTTAGAAATCGCTTTTTCTGGTAAATTTCAACAATTCTGGCAACTATGCTGATTAGATTATTAAAGCCGTTAGGAAGATGTTGCCACGTTAGGCGTGATTTTAAGACAATTCTTAAGACATAAGAGACGTACAATTTTTTTAATTATCATCTTTCGTTGGGTAATATTCAAGTTTCGTCACGACGGCAATAATTAACTGATGAATAATCAGAGAATGTAATAATTATAAAATTAAAATTTAACGCGTAATTAGCAGAAGTTACAAAACCGTTTCTGGTCTCGCTCACGCTCACATGCACGCCGTCACTGTCAAGGTTCATGCGTGAAATCTGGCACCTTGATTTTTAATTTTTACGCAAAAAACATACGAAATTCTCCTTTCGTTTTGTGTCTGTGTATCTCTCTGTGCAATAATCACGACGAAACGAAAATAAAATCCCGGCAAGGTCTGATTGATCAATTCGAATTAATTTGGATTCCTATTCACGTTCACCTCTCTTTCAGACTTAAAATGTTACTTGCTCTTTTGTAATGTTGCTGTGAAAGATTTATTATTGCTTCAAACTTCCTGTCTACATTTTGTTTTTATAACCTTTTAACTAAGCTCTTCCACAAGGGCTGTTTTTACAAAACATTCTACATTTGCAGCTGTGTTTATAGATGGTTCTTCTTAGATCTGGGAGAGCAATTAATTCTGGAAGGAAAGAGAACTTGTCTGTTCCCGCGGTGGCTGTGAACCGTCCCATCGAGAAAGATTATTGCACAATCTGGCGTCAATGTTAAATTAATAACTTCTCTTTTTCGAGAGTCCCGAATTAAATTTTAATCAAAAATGGGGATTGCTTAGGAATCGTTGTCTGAACTGAACTATTTCATTTATTTTCAGAAATATTTTTAATTTTTCGAATGATCAGAAACCAAGCTGGATCAGGAATCGGTGTCTGGACCGAGACTATATACAGGGTGTCTCAAACATGTGCAAATGCCAAGAAAAAAATTGAATTTGTAATTTTTCGATCGAACTTATTGCACAATCTGGCTATAATGTTTCGCGTCCTGTTTCCAGGAGGCCGAAAGACTGGAGCCATCTGACGACAGTCAGGTGTACTACGATTACAGCGAGAAACGTTCCTTACCGATCAGTATTCCCGATTACCATTACAGCGAACGGTGCGGCGAGAGGTACGTCTCGTTCAACATTTACATGGCCGGCAGGCACCTTTGCTCCAGACGGTACCGGGAATTCTCCAAGTTACACAATGACCTGAAAAAGGAGTTCATAGGTGAGTGATTCGATCGCGAATCCGCGGAACGTTTTATCGTTTATCGGAATTATTGTCGTTTCAGGTTTCACTTTTCCCAAGCTGCCGGGGAAATGGCCGTTCACGCTGAGCGAGCAGCAGCTGGACGCGCGCCGGAGGGGCCTGGAACAGTATTTGGAGCGGGTGTGCGCGGTGAGGGTGATCGCCGAATCGGACACGATGCAGGAGTTCCTGACCGATCAGGACGACGAGCACAACACGACGCCCGTCGATCTCAAAGTAAGTAGTGCGCCCTCAAGAACTTTGAAAAGAGACGTGGCGGTTTGTCCTAAAATGTTGACTTGCAGGTATTACTGCCGGACAGGGAGGTGGTGACGGTCTCGCTGAAGAAAAGCGCGAACGCTGACGACGTCTACGACGCTGTCGTCAAGAAGATCGGCATGAACAAGAAGGTCTCCAAGTATTTCTATCTGTTTGAGATAGTCGAGTATAATTTCGGTAAGAAAATCGTCAGTTTAAGAGGTATCACTTATCATTTGTCGTTGTTTTATTGGTGCTTTTTCATCTTTTAGAGCGAAAATTACAACCGAGCGAGTACCCCCACAACTTGTACATACAGAACTATAGCACAGCGACTAGCACATGTCTATGCATCAGGAAATGGCTGTTCTCTCTGTCCAGGGAACTGTCGCTAATGTCGGACCCTCAAGCCACTTCTTACATCTTCTGGCAGGTAAGGATCTCGCCTGCGGGTTTAATGATTACATTTAAAATATCGTCAATCTGATTGAATTTTCCGCAGGCGGTCGACGAGGTGAACCGCGGCCATATCCACGCCGACGAGCGTCTCTACCAGCTGAAGGCGCTGCAGGACTGCTCGCGCGCCTCCGAGTACCTCTCGTTGGCGCGCGAGCTGCCCGGCTACGGCGACGTCGTCTTCCCGCACTGCCAGTGCGACTCCCGGAAGGAGGGACACGTATCGGTGGCGGTCGGCGGCCGCGGAGTCAGGTTACATGCGTGCCGGGAGGACGGGACGCCCGAGAGCCAGGTGGTCGCGCTGGGGTGGGACTGCGTGCGCCAGTGGGAGGGCGACGAGGAGGGAATGGCGTTCTGCATGAAGTACTGCAGGGAGGGCAAGCAGGCTAGGTGGCTGAAAATATTCACACCTTACGTGAGTTTTATTTTTTTTCTCTTGTTGCTTGTAATGGTTTTTATTAAAGTAATTAGGGGATTTTATCCTTTAACTGAACCAAGGTTCTCAGTAGAAGTAGGTACAATATAAAGAAAGTCTTTTCTCTGGAGCGAAAGAATTGAAAAGAGTTCCAGGGGAAGTACGTAAGTTCTAAGGGAAGTACACAAATTTCCCCTTTCAATAATAGGGTGAGCAAAATTGTTGCTTAGCAACCAGTAAGAAGAATAGGAAATGAACTGAGATATAATAGAAGACCCTAACCTAAAAGTACACTAATGTTGCAATCTTCTTTTTTTTCTTTTCAAGGATATAGTGCATTTAGTTATGTTTGTGTGAATATTTCACATCTTTGATATACTCAACTTGCTGTGATTAAATGTGTAATTTTAAAATAATTGTAAGAAGTGATAAACATTATTGGTCAGAGTGATAATAATTGTTTTGTGAATTTTTGGTAGTCAGTAGATTGTTTCATTATTATTAATTAGGTACTAATTGTTTTTATTCAATTTTCCAGTATCTATACTTAATGGACTGTTTCGAGAGGATCATCGAGGAGAGCAAATGGCTGGAAACGGGCGATTGATTCTCGCCGGACTCATCGTTGCCCGCAGCGGTCACCTAAATAGGCTACGATTGATTGTTGTTATTTTTATTTTATTGTCGAGTTATTTATTACTTCTCCGTTTTAGTTAATGTAAAAATAATAATAATAATGATATTATGCGGTACGGATTGAGTAGCACTAGCACTAGCCTAGCGCTATTGCTATGTAATGCTAGTAGCAATGAATGTGATCTTCTGTTGTATTATTACTTGTTAGAATTTTATTCGAGATGTCGTCTAGTTCAAAAGAAAATGAGCAATTTATGTGTGATTTGTGTATATGAAGGAGAGTTACTAATTTTGTGATTGATTGATTGTACGTACGTGCGAATGCGCGCGCGTATTCGCTTTAGAAAAAATGTTTAATTTAAACAATGAAATGAAATGAAATGAACGCATATAAATTTCAGGCGCAATTAATAAATTCATTATCATTAAAAGTAAGTAAGTAGAGAAAATTTAACTGTCCATGTGATATACATAATGTAACGATATAAATATTCTAGTTGTATATAATGAAATAAAACATACCTCTACCTAAAAAAAAAATGTAAAATGTAGGTAGTTAGTCCATTGATAGAAGAAGAAGCACTTTAATACTTACCCTTATTTTGAACGTGTAGATATGTTCCTGATACCTTGACCCTGAAAAGTATTTTGCACTCTAAATAATTATTAATGTTAAATGCGTAAGGAAAACGAACAAGATTCATCAATTTACTCATCTTTAGAAGTTTGTAACTTTTTTTTATCGTTCTGTAAGATAGTCAAACTTTAAAGATACTTTTTTAAGAAACACTAGGATTGTAATATTCTGAATTGTGGAAAGGGGTGGTTGTTTTAAAGTTTGAGGGTTATAAAGCGCCTGTTTAAGAGATTCAAGTCATAAAGAGCGAAAGTTAAAATGGAAATTAGGTCTTCTTAGGCTTGAAATATTAAAATACAACATAATGATAGCTTGGAAATGAGTGAATAGCGATGATGAATCTAAATAATAAAAAAACTTAAATAAAAACTTGAATCTCTTTACTCGTGGGTTTAATTTATTTATAATTGATTGGATTCTTCTTATTTTCCAGTTTTGAAGATTGTTAGTTGAAAATAGCACGAAATTTTATAAATTATAGAGCTCTCTATTACGTTAATTTATTAATTAAGATATAACGTTTGTTAAAATTTTATTTATTCAGTCTGTGATAGATTAATCGAAAAGTAATTATTTATAGAGCAATTTGAAACTGGAAAGTACAGATTAACATCGATTGTTTCGATATTTTTGTCGCCTCTAGCCGTCACAGTGCAATTAGATTTGTTGGTGCCTTAGCCTCCCCAGAATTATCGCTTTCCGTTAACTCTCGACCTTAAATTTTAGAAACTGAGAAATCACCGATTGAGCAATTTTTGTCTTCAATAATCTGAACAAGTGTAACGCACTGTGGCCCCTAAATGCGAGGAAGATTATTTTGAGGAGTCATGATAGTAATTTCTCGTTTTTCGAGTCGTTTATTCACAAATAGTTGAATTTCCCTTCTCTGATCTCTCTCTTTCTCTCTATCTTCCTCTATTTCCGACTTATCTTTTAAACAATTTTTTTTGTTTCATAAAATAATGAGTGTATTATACCTAATTGAAATAAACACGCAATAATCATTACAATTTATTATAAATCTGATTATATTGTTTTAGGTGTTCAATAATAATAATAATAATAATTCAAGGCTCAAAAGATTATGGATAAGATGGTAATTTACTCGTCAATTGTTTGAATTTAGAGCATTTTTTGTCACTTTATATTTTCTCTTATAATTTTAAGGAGTGATCACAAGCCTTAGCTCCATTGCACTGCCAGATCTTTGCTCTATGAGCAAGCTAAACCTTTATTTTTATTTAATCCCTTAGCATTTATTGAAGCTCTTTTTAGACAAGCGGGTGTCATTAATTAATTAATAATTCTTTACTTTCTCTCTCAAGAATTGTCACTTGTCCGTATTTTTTGAGCCGAGTACAATAGAAATCCGTGCGATCAAAAGGAGTCGTGTCTAATTTTTGATATCGATTGTGTGTGTATAAATAAGTAAACGATAGAAAAGATAGATGTATTTCCCCTAGAAGTATTTGATGGCAATGTGTAAATAATTGTAAAAATAAGAGAGGTGTAGCTCAAGTTATGTTATAGTTTTATCTACGCGTTTTGAAAGTACTTTTACTCTCCTGCCTGTTAAGATTTTTGTATTATATTATATAATTTATGCCGTTTCACTAATGAAAAATCTATATTTATGTTGATTAGCATAAATATATTAACTATTTGGCTGTTAAGTATTAAAATTTAAAATATATACTTCAATAGACTGATTTTCTTCTTTCCTTGCCTACCTTTTTTTTTACCCTGCTTGCCCTTATTTACTGAGAATTTCCCTTATAATTAAGAGTCGTAATATTTATGTAATAACAAAATGAAAATGAACCTATTTATTTTTGAGATAAGGTGCAAGTCCCTGAGAAATAAAAAATTAGAAATTCTGGCTGTATGCACAAAGGTGTCCAGGCCATACTCATAAAGAAAATTGCCAAATCACACTCAGAATCTTTTGCAACTGTGTGAAAACGTCGCATTATGTGCATGCACCTGTGAATCTAAAAGTGGACGAGTCAATTCAACCAGTCCACTTGTCACCACAATTCACCAGTCAAAATGAGAGTCCATATCTTTGATAAATGCATGAAGAATTGATAGAAATTCAAAAATTAAGTACAATTTGGTTGAATTTTCTAGCCTTTGATTTTTTATTTAACTTGCCTACTTTAGTTGAGTTTATTTTCTAAAAAAATTTCATAATATACCTTTTTTGTCTGATAAGAAGGGTCATGTAAATTCATGAGCGTAGAAGTTGTCGAGCGAAAAAGGAGTCATATCCTATATCTACGCCACTGATGGATTTTTTGTCTACTCTAAATTATTATAATAAATAACCTCTTGGTATAAAATTAAAATATAAAGAAATGTTCTTTAGAGAAATTAACACCCTGTGTATGTATGTGTTGTATGCACATAGCATTTTCCTTATTGATTGGTTAAATATTTTAAGGTGAAAAAAATCGAATTAAAGGGGGAGGGTTAGTTTGAAGAATAGTTTTATTCATCATTTTTAATTAATACATAACTTAAATTTTACATTTATACAAATTATGTAGGTACTAAAATAAAAAAGAAACACACCAGCACAAACGCAACAAACTGGTACATTATGCATAAATTATATGTATTTACCACCCACCAGTTAAATGGGCTTGAAATGTTCGACAAAGTTATTTTTAATAACATTCCTGACATTTGTTTTGTACGCTACTGCATCTTTTATTCAATGTCTTTTATGTTTAGTCAAATTACTTTTTCTTCGGGCGATACGCACAGTTATACACTTGGACTTCTTTCGCATGTTTACGTTTGTAATGTCGAGTCGATAGATCTTTTCTCCTTGTTTCGTAAGAACATTCCTCACACTTATAGATTTCAGCATTTTTTGAATGTTTATATTTATAATGGCTAATGAAATTATTTTTATCATTTGTTTTATGCTGACAATGCGCACAGTTATACATTTGGATTTCTTTCGCATGTTTATGTTTGTAATGTAGAGTCGATAGATCTTTCCTGCTTGTTTCGTAAGCACATTCCTCACACTTATAGATTTCAGCATTTTTTGAATGTTTACATTTATAATGTCTAGTCAAATTATCTTTCCTCCTTGTTTCGTAAGAACATTCCTCACACTTATAGATTTCAGCATTTTTTGAATGTTTATATTTATAATGGCTAATGAAATTATATTTATCATTTGTTGTACACTGACAATGAGCACAGTTATACACTTGGACTTCTTTCGCATGTTTATGTTTGTAATGTCGAGTCGATAGATCTTTCCTGCTTGTTTCGTAAGCACATTCCTCACACTTATAGATTTCAGCATTTTTTGAATGTTTACATTTATAATGTCTAGTCAAATTATCTTTCCTCCTTGTTTCATAAGAACATTCCTCACATTTGTACACTTTTATTGTTGTTTTCATGTGGTTCAATATAAAAAGTTTGACATAACACTGCTTCATTCTTGCCTCATCAGAACACTCACCTAAAAATTTGTCCTGTTTCCTTTCCTTTGCATGTTTATATTTAAAATGTTGGATGAAATGCAGTTTCCTTCTTGTTTGAAAAGAACATTCAGCACATCTGTACACTTTTGTACATTGTGAGTGCTTACGTTTATAATGTTGGATGAAGTTAGATCTATTGTTCGTTTTAAAAACACAATGGGCACAGTTATATTTATGCTTCGTCTCGCTTTCCCTCATACATCCAGAAGATCGTGACTCACTTTCTTGAACAGACGTCACGTTAAACGTTCCAGCATTACCACTATTATTTCTCTTAATCTGTTCCCACCCCTGCTTGTGTTCTTCCATGTCAATCTCCTCTTTTAATTCCAAGTTTTCTGCATCTGCTTCTTGCACTCGATTTCTCTTAATCCGTTCCCACCCCGGCTTGTGTTCTTCTATGTCAATCTCCTCTTTTAATTCCAAGTTTTCTGCATCTGCTTCTTGCACTCGATTTATCTTAATCCGTTCCCACCCCGGCTTGTGTTCTTCCATGTCAATCTCCTCTTTTAATTCCAAGTTTTCTGCATCTGCTTCTTGCACTCGATTTCTCTTAATCCGTTCCCACCCCGGCTTGTGTTCTTCTATGTCAATCTCCTCTTTTAATTCCAAGTTTTCTGCATCTGCTTCTTGCACTCGATTTCTCTTAATCCGTTCCCACCCCGGCTTGTGTTCTTCTATGTCAATCTCCTCTTTTAATTCCAAGTTTTCTGCATCTGCTTCTTGCACTCGATTTCTCTTAATCCGTTCCCACCCCGGCTTGTGTTCTTCTATGTCAATCTCCTCTTTTAATTCCAAGTTTTCTGCATCTGCTTCTTGCACTCGATTTCTCTTAATCCGTTCCCACCCCGGCTTGTGTTCTTCTATGTCAATCTCCTCTTTTAATTCCAAGTTTTCTGCATCTGCTTCTTGCACTCGATTTCTCTTAATCCGTTCCCACCCCGGCTTGTGTTCTTCTATGTCAATCTCCTCTTTTAATTCCAAGTTTTCTGCATCTGCTTCTTGCACTCGATTTCTCTTAATCCGTTCCCACCCCGGCTTGTGTTCTTCTATGTCAATCTCCTCTTTTAATTCCAAGTTTTCTGCATCTGCTTCTTGCACTCGATTTCTCTTAATCCGTTCCCACCCCGGCTTGTGTTCTTCTATGTCAACCTCCTCTTTTAATTCCAAGTTTTCTGCATCTGCTTGTTGCACTCGATTAACATCATCTGCTCCGGAGTCCTCGCGTTCTCCTTTTATTACCGGGAAAGGTTGCAAATTATGATTCTCGTAATTGTTGAATTGTGGAGATCGATCGCAGCTTGAAGAATTTTGTTCATGCTCGCGCTTCAACTTCGAGGATTCCATTGACATTAAGCAGCCATTTTCTTCAGACTCGATAAATTCGTCGTCTTTTTCTTCTGTTTCCAGGTTTTGAAAGATGGGGCCATCTCCATCGGACTCCATAACCATAAACTCATAGTCTTCTTCTGTTTCCTGTTTTGGTTGAACAGGGCCATGATCAGCTTCATTTAAATTCATGATGTCTTCTGTTCTGTGTAAGTAAACTACTTTTACTTTTCTTTGAAAATTAAAATTCCTGATAGTAATAAAGTATGTATGATGATGATAATACAGTCTTTTTCTATTGGTTTTCCTCTTTTGTCAATTGCTTTTCCTTATTTGTCAAATGAGTTTCCCCCATTTATTAAACGTCAGTTTGATTTTTCAATTCAAATTCCTCTTTTGTCAAAAGAGATTCCTTTTATATCAATAATGAATGCTTTTCCAATGTTTAGATTACTGTCACTGTACGTAAATGGGAAAAGCAATTGACATAAAGTGAAACTGATTTGACATAAAAGGAAATTGATTGATAAATCAATGACTACAATCGTTGATAGATAGAAATAGTATATTATTCAACAAGCGCATAATGATAGCTATTATCCACGAAGATAAAAATTGCAGCACGAGCCTCTGGCGAGTGCTGTAACATCTAAGTGGATAGTAGCAAATACATCAGTTAGATGATAAGATAAAATACGTGTGAGCTCTCCGCTATTTACATGTAATAAAAGTGAACTGAAGTATGAAAAGGAGCGCCATCTACCCGCCTCGATCGCTAACTACACAAGACACCGGATATGAAAAGCAATATTCACAGACATAATAAAATTATCTAGAGTTTTTGGTGTATCAGCTAATGTTGGAGTTGACGCAGAGCTAGGCAGGAGTACTTGAAAGAGTACTCGTAAATAAATTGAAATTCGAGAACGAAACTCAGAAAATGTACTTCTAAGTATTTACTCATAAGTACTTTGGCACAGACAGGTGTATGGGTACGAGTAATACTCGTGAAACTGAAAACACGTATATACAGGGTGTCCCAATATTCCATGGACATGGAGCAACCACAGATTACTGAGGTAAAAAAAAGTCGCTCGGACCAAACTTATCTCTATACCAAAGTGCTTCGTTTGTCCGTTAGAGGGCTTCAAAGTCTTTTGAAAATTTTAGTTTTTTTGAAATAGCTCAAAGTCGGCTGATTCCAATTCGATGAAATTTGGTGGGTAAATTTCTTATTAAAAGTACTAATTTTTGATGTACATGATAATTTGACGGAAACCCGGGAAGGGGTGAAACTACCCCTACCCTCCATTAAAATCGATCGTAATTGTTGATAGGGTAGCAGGAACGCTGTTCATGTTTTTTTGTTTGAAAGATACATCGTTTTAGCCTATTTTTGGTCTCCTACAAAAATCTGTATCTCTCCGAGGTGCCATGTGATAAAATAAATTAGTCGATGACACCTAACCAAAATTTTATTTCATTCTTTTAATTTGAAATTAAATTTTCAATTGTCAGGTGATTATTTGATCTAATCTCATAAAAGATGTTTAGTATGGTTCGGGTTTTTTTTTCAGGTGTTTGCAAACGGTTTTTTTCAAACGCATAAACAGTTAACAAAACGACGAGGTTCGAAGAAAAGTTAAAATCATTTTTTAGCGCAGGATGGAACTTTCTAGGGTCCAAACCGGCGCCCACATCGAGCATCTTTCATGAGATTAGATAAAATAATCACCTGACAATTGAAAATTCGATTTCAAATTAAAAGAATGAAATAAAAATTTAGTTATCATCGACTAATTTATTTTATCACATTAGCACCTCGGAAAGATACAGATTTTTGTTGGGGACCAAAAATGGGCTAAAACGATGTATCTTTCAAACAAAAAAACATGAACAGCGTTCCTGCTACCCTATCAACAATTACGATCGATTTTAATGGAGGGTAGGGGTAGTTTCACCCCTTCCCGGGTTTCCGTCAAATTATCATGTACATCAGAAGTTAGTACTTTTAATAAGAAATTTACCCACCAAATTTCATCGAATTGGAATCAGCCGACTTTGAGCTATTTCAAAAAAACTAAAATTTTCAAAAGACTTTGAAGCCCTCTAACGGACAAACGAAGCACTTTGGTATAGAGATAAGTTTGGTCCGAGCGACTTTTTTTTACCTCAGTAATCTGTGGTTGCTCTATGTCCATGGAATATTGGGACACCCTGTATGTATAATTATTATACAAACATGTCAGTGCGCAGCCTATGACGTCAGGCTTGTGACACCTACATACAATACAGCAGCAGTAATAATAAGGTGAATTAGTGGCTTATTTCGATGCGTATTGCATTTTTGTTGAAATATTTTTAATTGGTACCCGTATGCGTGCCACTGTTTAACTCACCAAGTTTAGTTTGCATAACTCGACTGGTTTCAAAGCAAATAAATAAGTCGTCAGTTTTTAAGTAAACCTATTGTTGGAGTTGTTGAACTCTTTGGAAGCACGATAATCTAGACCTGGAATCTTCAAAATACACGGATCTGGCAGTGATAATAGTCTTCTTCCCACCAAAAAGTGAGCGGGCGGAGTAAGAGGATTTAAATTGTTGGGATCGTGAGAGAGGGGTGACAAAGGTCTGGAATTCATGATGGCCTCAATTTGTACGAGTAACGTATACATCTCTTCAAAGTCAGAGACGAAAAAAAGTCCTCCGAAGTGAGGTGATCCGGGGGGTATGAAGTGCCAATCCACTCCTTCGCCTGTCAGCCTCAACAATGCTGTCTTTATTTTTTAATACAAAAACCCTCAACTTGTCTAACTCTTTAGGGGAGCAAAAACGTTTTTGCTCCCCTAAAATTTGTCCCGTTGTCCGAATACATATTGGAAGGCTTTCCCCTACGGGCAATAAATCTCTTTAAAGCCAAAATTAACGAATCAGTTGACAAATCTATATAACAAGTTCAATATGAACAGCTTTGGTCACCATACATATAAACAAGCAAATATAAGACTTTGAAACCCTACAACCACGCCCCTTCGTATCATTTAAATTCATTGGACCAGCATCATAGTCCACCCAAGTATTTTGAAAAGGGTAAGAAGGATTAATTCTGCAAGCTGGCAAATTACCCATTATTGGGGTTATTATTTTTGGCGCAACACGAAAACACCTCACACATTCGTGAACCACTCTTTTTGTCGTATATCTTCCCGAAATTGCCCAAAATCGCTCTCGCACAGATGCTAATAGGTGTTGTAGACCAGCATGCAACAAACGCAAAAAATGTTCCCTCGTAAATATTAATTTCGTTAACCAATTTTTTGCCGGTAACAGAATTGGATGATCTTTATCCATATCAAATTCAGAATTCACCAACCTTCCTTCAACGCGAATCAAAACTTTTTCATCCAAGAAAGGGTTCAAATTTCGAATTGACGGAGCCACATTACATTGCTGCAATGTTCTGTTGAAACAGTTCTTTCAGCAAAGCATCTCGTTTGTACATATTTAACCAAAACCATTAAGGAATTATTTAGGTCTTCCGATGACAATAGGCCAATACATCTATCTTGTCTTGGCTTTACGCAATTATTCGCAACACTTAACGTTTTGTAATTAGAATTAGAATAAACTACAGTCAAAAAGTTTATAAATCATAAGCAAAGTAAACGTTAGATGGACGTTTCGTGCAATTAAATTGACATTTCAAATCAACGCTAGTTAGATATCGAGCCGCTTGGGCGACAGTAACTTCCGGTGACAATTTTCAGTGGAAGCTGCACGTATTATTATCTAGTGTATTTGATAATAGTCATTATGCGCGAGTGGAATACTATACTTTATCTACGAGTATTTGAATAAAAATAATTTTACTTACGGTAGAATTAAATTTTTATGTAAAAAAGTTTTATGGATTGCAGTTTTATATTTATTAAAAAATATGGTTCTCTTTAATTAAATAATTTGGTTATTGAAATATTGCAAAAGTACAGAAAATATTTCATACTTCACTGTCGACTGAAAATTTGTAAAATAACTTTAAAAGGAAAAAAATTACAAAATCAGGGTGAAAGATTTCGTCGCGCATCGTATTTCACTTTTGATTTTGCAGGCAGTAAACCATTAATTGATGCATTTGTTGCTTTTCCCCTATTTATATCAGGTGGCGTATTATTCGCAAGATGTTATTTTCTTCGAAGAACATCCTGTTTTATTCTGTTTATAATAATTTTAAGTTTAATTTTTATAATACAATAATTTGTATTGTAAAATTGAAACTAAACATACACAAATGTGAATGTTAGGTTATCGTGATTTTAGCTGTCACTACTGGCAGTCGACTAAACCTATTGGCAGCGTTCCAAAAGGCATCAGCTTTCACAGCAGTTGACCAGGGCTTTATAACTACGCACGGATACTAAAACATCTTCATTTTAGTATTATGATAAGTAGTTTCGTATGCTATAAATAGTAGTTGAAAGATCAAAATCATCCTAATATTCTGCGACTTTCATATTTTTATAACATTTTATTAAACGTAAAGTAAACGTTTAGGGACTCTATTTTCACGTCAGTGGACCATTGACAGTAGTCAGTAGTTTGAATCTGCCAAACGTACGACAGAATAGGGCGGTAAAGCTAAACAATTGACAATAACGATTGAATAATGAACTCATTGTTCAATCGACCTGACACTATTATTCGATAGGGCAATAGTAATGCATATGCCATTACTTCGTTAAAATTAAACTAATAATTGATTTGTTATCTAATAGGAGTAGATAAAATAAGAAAATCATTTGACAAATAAGGAAAAGCAATTGACAAAAGAGGAAAACCAAAAGCAAAAGACTGTAATATGATAAGGATAAGATAATAAAATTATTTCATGTTTCACCAGTGACCACTGAGTACTGTAACTTTCTGTTTTGAGATTGACGTTTTTTTTTGGGTGTAAGAAATTACTTTGAGGATAAATCTCATATTGTTCCAAGTGAATGACCTTTTTGACCTGTTAAAATTCAAAACATAATCTGTTAATGTCTGTTCAATAAGTAAAGTCACATTAGGTACCGTCAATACTTATAGGTACCTGAACCTTCAGGTGATTTCTAAAATTGCTTGTAGCATCTACTCTTCCTTTCAAAATTTTAGGGCATTTTAAACACTGTGCCTGGACATTATTGTTTCCATCCCGAGATTTTATTATGAAATAGGTGCCATCCAAGATGAAGGGAAGGGGATGATTAAAGGCAGACTTTTGTTCTGCTGAAGCTATGCTTTCTGTAATCTCGCTGCTAAAACCTGTATTACTGCCAGAACCAGCCATTTCTTCAAAAATCATGGCCGGTAATCTTTTTGGTAAGAGATAAGACCGCAGCTCTCTCAATAAAACCGGTTTAATTTACTTGATAAATTGGAGCCATTTGAATTCTTACTGTTTCGCGCCACCTTTCACGGATCCCTATCCTTGAATTGGCCACTCATTCAGACCCAGCGTTGCCAACCAAAATTTCAAGATTTCACCAGATTCTAGCCAAAAAAATCACCAGAATTCACCAGATTGCGTTTTTAGCAGTAAAATCGCCAAATTTTGCCAGATTTCACCAGATTTTTTACAAAACCTTAAAATTTCACCAGATTTCATTTTAAATCACCAGAAGTAGGTACCTATATTATATCCCTTCCGCAAATTGCACAAAAGTTAATCACGTGACAAGTTTCACCCCAGTCAAACCATAAAGTCGTCTTTTTATCATCTTTATAATTAAGTAACCCATTAAATCCATTTTTAGAAGTCAATATAAGATTTACTTCTTTGGGGATACTTAAAAAAAGGAAAATTGATCGAAGGATGAAAGTAATAAACCACATTCGTGTTAAAAAATCACAAATATTCAAAAATCACCAGATTTTAGGCATTTGATAAAAGTTTTCACCAAATCACCAAATAAGACTTGAATTCACCAGATCTGGTGAAAAATCACCAACGTTGGCAACGCTGTTCAGACCCGGCTGAGGATCATGTGGTATCAGGATAGCATAAGTTGAGAAGGGTGAACTGTGCCGTGCGCATTATTACAAAGATTGTTTCTATTCTGTGGTCCATTACGCGCGCTGCCATCTAGCGATGATGGATTGAACTGAATTTACATGCTTTTAAGTAAAGGTCTAGTTACATCTAATGTGGACTTGCATAGGGATTTTGAATGGCTGCGTAATTTGAACATCCGACAGGGACGTATTGTTGTCACTCTGTTCCCGTCAGATCTAAATGCAGTCATTCAAAATTCATTTATTAATCGAAATACATGTCCACGTTGAACATCAGTTCTTCCGTTAGATGTAAACGGACCTTTACTTAAAATAATGTAAATTCAGTTCAATTTATCATCGCTAGATGGCAGCGCGACAAAATGCGCGTTAGGGAACCTGTATTATCGGCACTGACAAGTATCAATGTTGGTAATACAGGTTCCACTACGCGCGTTCAGTTGCGCTGCTATCTAGCGATGATACATTGAATTAATTTTACAAGGTTTTAAGTAAAGGTTCGTTTACATCTAACGGCAGCACCAATGTTCAACGTGAACATGCATTTCGATTAATAAATGGATTTTGAATGGCTGCGTAATTTACAACCCATGGGGACGTTTTGTTGTCAGTCCGTCCCCGTCGGATGTAAATGCAGCCATTCAAAATCCATTTATTAATCGAAATGAATGTCCACGTTGAACATCCGTCGTACCATTAGATGTAAACGGACCTTTATTTAAAATCATGTAAAGTCAGTTCAATTTATCATCGCTAGATGGCAGAGCGCGTAATGGACCACAGAATAGCGCACAATTTCTGTAATGCGCACAGCACAGCACAGTTTACCCTTTTCAACTTCTGCTATCCGGATACCAAATGCTCCTCAGCGGGGTCTGAGTGACACAATTGTTAAGGAAGCGGGATCCGTGGAAGGTGGCGCGAAACAGTAAGAATTCAAATGGCTCCTATTTATCAAGTAAATTAAACCAGTTTTATTGAGAGAGCTGCGGTCTTATCTTTTACCAAAACTACATATTAATTGAATAAAAAACAGGTCTGTGTTAAACAATCAAAAATGCCCCTTAAGGGCAAAAAGTCCAATGAATACAGTAATTAAAGAAATAAAGAACTTACAAAACAAAACACAATAAGTAACTCATCGGCCATCCGCCCCCCCAAATAAACCGAAACATGAGTACCTAATACACAATTTTGTGGAAAAACCCAGGGCAATGGAATAGAATAACACAATAAAATGCCAAAACAAAACTCCATTTAACTTTACAGTAGGCCTAACTGACCGGCCAGCAGAGACAGCCTGAGATGTTTTCGTAGTCTTATATTCTGATCGTGAACTTCCCCGCGAAAAATTAGTTTTTCTCTCAAGTAGGACGGTGTGAACGACGTCAAAATGCGGGTCACCATTGTTGACATTATGGTACTTGAAAAGATTTTCAATCCTCAGCCAATTGAGTTCATTTATCTTACCCGATACATGGTCAAATTTTCTTAAGCCATAGGTAAACCTACAGCAAGAATTTTGTATCTTTTTTCAGCCTATATTTAGAAGCCTGATCCAGACAAGGTAGTATACAGAGCCAAGCTATAATTTAACATATCAAGGCAATAAAAACACCATTAAAATAAAAACAACATAATTTATTTACAACTCTATTATTATTAACAAAACAACAATAATCCTTCAGTAGTATTGAGTAAGTATAATTATTGAATAAACAGTAATTTAATATAAATTAAAGATTAATTTGATAAGTTAACCGTTACACAAGAATTTAATAAATAATGAAACTTACAAAAATATTCTTTACATAAGATAAACTTGAGGAGTTCCAAAATAATACATTCATCATATAATAATAATAATAAAAATTACGGAAAACTTAAAAGAATAAAAAAAGAGCATCTCAAGTCAACTCAAGTGTAAAGTTTTAATAAAACAATTTTCTTTAAAAACGACAAGACCGGGATTACTTTTATAATTTATTCCCTGCTCCCGTTTCTTGACTGGAAGATGTACTGGTATCGGTACCGGTACCGGAACCGTCAGTCTTTTTATGTTCTCTTTCAACCAATTCCAGTAACTCATCCTGCAAAAACAATAAAATAAAAAACACCGTTACTTCCATTTTTAGAGAAAATAAACAACAAAAACTCACCCCAAATCCTAATTTCTTCGCCAGTTCCAAGCAGCCATCGTCGCAGTCTCCCAACCAGCAAACGTCCCTGACGTTGCTTTTTAAATCGTACTCCAAGCCGCCCCCGAAACCGATCATCGCAAACAGCCCCGAAGAATTACCCGCTTTCTCCCTGTTGATCAATAAACGAGGACACGTACTCTTCACCCTGAAAAGATAATTAAATTAAATTAAACTGACAGTATCAAGTTGGCAACGCTAATAATTACCTCGTGATCAGAGAGGCGAACGGTTGCACAGCCAGCGATGATCCCATCACGATCAGTAAATCGCATTTCGGGAAATCTTTTTTCATCAATTTATAGAATTTATCCGGCAGGTTCTCGCCGAAGAACACGATATCCGGCTTCACCACTCCCGGACATTTCTCACAGATCGGAGTCTCATCTTTGAAGATCCTCTCTGAAACAATTAGCTAATTTAAACAAACGTCTTATAAGATAACAACCGCCCACCTTTCATCCATTCCAAGGTGTACTCCTTCTTGCAGGCGACGCAATGTCCTGTATGGAACGTACCGTGCGCCTCGACCAGCTTATCTCCCGGGATCCCCGCGACCCGTTCCAGGGTGTCGATGTTCTGCGTGTAGTGCCGCAGCAGCATGCCTTTCTCGATCAGCAGCCTGATGAAGTAGTGACAGATTGTCGGCTTGAAGGCACCCGGGTACAGTTCTTTGGCGAGCTCAAAGAACGGACGTGGGTTCTCGTGGAAAAAGTCCAGCTCGAAGATGGCCTGCGGGTGCGGCAGGTTGTACTTCTGGAGGTTGTTGTAGAGGCCGACTTTGGGCGAACGGAAGTCCGGGATTCCGGCGGCTGCGGATAAAATACCGAGGGTCATGGTATGATTGAAGCAATAGTATGGGAATTGAGAGGATCGACAGGAAGATGTAATTGGTGGCTGTGTGGTGAATTTAAAGAATTCTATGAGAGTCTGACAACAATAGGTAAATTTTCCCTGCCGCATGAAAGCTTTAAAAATCACTTTTCCTGAATTATTATTGAAAATTTGTTATCTATGGAAAGTCTACAATGGTAAAAGGTAAAAAAAATCCTGGTTTTCAAGAATTTTATAACATTTTGACAGCGTTGCGAGAAATTTAGCAGCAATACACTGTTGCTAGACTGTGTGTATTGTCCTCTACGCGTGAAAATGCCTACAGAAATCACTTTCCCTTGATTACGATAAGAAAAATAGGGAACTTACGGATATTACGTTAAACCGTAGTTTCAAGAAATTCACAAACATATTATTTATAAGCGATCCAAAGCGCATCAAGGAAAATCTACATACTCTGACAACAGTGTCCATGAAAACAATTGGACAAGAAGTTTCAAAATCAGTCAAGCTAAGAAAGAAGAGACTTCATTAAATTGTCAT
The DNA here is from genome assembly GCA_910589415.1 of Malachius bipustulatus. Lineage (NCBI taxonomy): Eukaryota > Metazoa > Arthropoda > Insecta > Coleoptera > Melyridae > Malachius > Malachius bipustulatus. Next base: position 30,586,433 of record OU342637.1, read on the forward strand.
GAATGTCACTTATAAGAAGTGCAAAAACAGAAAGTGTCACACTTTTACAGCTTGTTAAAGTATCAACCAACAGCCGGTATTATAAAGGCTCATTAAGTTAACGGGCAGATTTCCATGCTCGTTTTTGAAGCTAATATCGTCATCAAATGACTTTTGTTGACATTTTTGTAATCCCTTTCATATCAAGAATGACAAAATTGCAATATTTTCCACACAGAGTCAATACCTTCTTCAGATATCTGCCCATTAACTTAATGAGCCTTTATAATACCCGCTGTAAGAGATATTAATAGCTGCATTAAATAATACTCACAAGTAGATATCCCAGCACCGGCCATCGTGATAATGTTTTTACAGTCGTTATCCTTGATGTACTTAACGATTCCGTCCAGATCAAAACTATCTAAAATCTGAAACAATCCAAACAAAAATTATTTCTTTTTTTTATGTAGAGCCCTGTTTGCAGTATTTTTGTAACTGCTAGCTGCTAGTGGTTACCTTGGGTTGATCGTCAGCTTCTTTATCAGTAAAACTCAATTTCTTTTGCAGATACTTCCTCAAGGCATCAACAGTGGTGATCTCAGAAGCACCACCTCCAGTCGCAGCCCCAGCACCAGCTTCACTCTCAGGCTCAGACTCGGAAGGTTTCTCTTTGCTTCTATCATCCTTTAAAGTTTCTTTCTCATCAGGATCTGAGGTATCCTTGTTTTTCACTGCATCATCACCTGCTTTTTCTGTAAATTAGTAAATTACATTCTCATTTTCTGTGAACAGATTGTGGCTTACCTTTCAGATTATCTGCTGAAGACATTTTTTCTATTTCTCAGGGTAAAAATAAACCATAAATTTGAGAAAACTGCGCTGCGCTTTGGTCACAGAAACTTTCGTTTTTATGTTGTTGTTTGAGTGAGGAATAATAAAAATAAAAAAAGTGAAGTATGAATTCTTCTTTTTCATTTCATTGCAGTAGCCGGATTTCCTGCATAACGGTAGTCATTCATTATTTATGTAATTGGTACTAAGAAAAATTGTACCCGAACCGGGTTTCCTTATATTTTATCTAAACACAGCTATGATTGTACCTGCGCATGTCTGCACCGAAGGTGCTTAAGAAAATATATTGGCGAGCACAATTATCGATATACCTAGTTAATGTCTATTCTTAATAATTACCACGTCTTAGAAGAGGATAATTTTTTCTTGATCAATAAAACATGGATAATAATTAATAATCCCAATTCATTCTGCTGAACGTGGCCAGTATGATCTTTGCATGCTAGGAGACAAAAAATACGAAAACAAAATGTCGAAACGTCAAATAAATAACAAAATTATTAATTCAAACTAAAATATTTTTATTAACTCATTATTTCTACTTTCAATTATTAAAATCGTGTACTTAATCATTAACAAACTTATCAAACTCGCAGTATCTCCCATAACAAAGAATATTAAACATTACAAAACACTCAATTCTCCTCACTATCGACCTTCTCCGACTCCGACGGTTTATTATTATTCTCCTTATCGGCCGCTCTCAGATATTTATTCATTTTCCTGTTCACATTCCGGAATTCCCTTCCAATATACTGGTGCACGTCGTCAAATTCCATCGCGTCTTCCTTTCTGCCTAAAATGGCTCTCGGACTCGAATTCCTGGCGCCGAGAATCGGTCTGGGACTGCTATTCGCGGAACTGTTCGTATGGGAAACCGATTTTCGGGAATATCTTGAACATTGCGGCTCTTTTGACAGCGTTTCTATTAACGAACTGGGACTGGACGGATTCGAGAATGTCGTATTAGTTTTATTGCTCATCCGAGGTACGTACGCGGGAGCATCTGCTCTCAAGTTCGAGTTCATAAAAGATTGAAATGGGTGCGTGACTGAAGTTTGAAATGTTCACTAAATTAATCGTTTGACGTTTATGATTGTTTTCTGAGTTAAACGGTTTTGTTTATTTATTTTGCCGTTATTGAATTTTTTGTTTTCAAATTTCAACGCTGTCGCTGTTTTTGTTCTGGTGATTGTGAAATAGTGTTTTTGCCCAAATAATTACAAAAATATAGTTTTAATTAGAATCGCTCAATAATAATGCTACTCATTGACGCATGCGCATGCTAGAGTTCTGAGTATTTGATGACTGACTGGGACTGGTAAATGGTAAATGTACCAGACCAGCTAAAAGAAGAAGAACTCACACATCAACTACATAACCTAAATAAACTAATAAGTAAGTAAAATAATAATAATAAAATGTTATCAAATCATATCAATTTGTTTTGTTTTGAATTGGAAAAAAAAGTTAATAAAAAGCAAAAAACCATTTTATTTTCAATTAAACTGTGAAGAATGTCCAGTTTGATCTATACGATTATAAAACAGCAGTTTCAGCCTCAAATTTGACGGAATAGTGAGCTCAATGATGGAAAACTGCGACCAAAGAACTTTTCAACATTCAATTCCCATCGATATCTTGGACGATCTCCTCACGTAAGTCTCGCTGTAATAATTACAATTATTCCATCCTGCTGGAACTTACAAAAATGCTTCAATTTCAACAGGCGATTTCTGATATGTGTCCCGGAATCAGCGACCGAAAATCTCATACGGATATGCTTTCAAATCGAACTGGCCCACTGGTTCTATTTGGACTTTTACGTTGGCAACGACAGCCGATTAAAAGGATGCACGATGCACGAATTCGCTGCACATGTCTTTGAGGTAATTATGGGAAAACCCGACTTATTCATTAACTTAGCTTTCTTGGGAATGTTTTTTTGTTTATTTTGGTTGGGGTTGTTTTGCCATAATTTTTGTATTGTAATAAGAAGGTCTATCAGAGACTTATTTCTGCTAAAAACTAACCTTTATCGTCCAATTACAGCACATACCGAAGCTACAATCGCAAAGACACAAACTGAACGAAATAATCGCCGAATGGAAGACGTACAAGCAATGCGTCCCGACCTACGGTGCAGTGATGCTCTCCGAAGGCATGACTCACGTTTTACTGGTCCAGAGCTATTGGGCGAAAATGTCCTGGGGATTCCCGAAGGGAAAAGTAAACGAAGAGGAAGACCCGGCCCACTGCGCGATCCGGGAGGTCCTCGAGGAGACCGGTTTCGACATAACCAACTACATCGACCCGAACGAGTATTGGGAGAGCGTGACCAACGAACAGCTGGTCCGTCTGTACATCGTCCAGAACATCCCGATGGACACGAAGTTCCAGCCGAGGACCCGGAACGAGATCAAGTCGTGCGAGTGGTTCCCCGTCAGCGATCTGCCCAACCACAAGAAAGACACGACGCCGAAAGTGAAGATGGGACTGAGCGCGAACTCCTTTTTCATGGTGATGCCGTTCGTCAAGAGACTGAAGGCGTTCTGCAATGGGGGGGTTCCCAAGAAGCCTCGACTGAAGTCCGCTAGTATCAGCGAGGGTGATTTCGGGGCCGGGGCGAGTTCTTCCAAAGGGAAGTTGAGGGCTGTGAAGAAAGCGCCCGAGATTGATACTAGCGGGGTCCGATATAAGGATTCTGATAATAAGAGGAACTCGCCGCACTTTGCGACAGCCGAGAGGGACGGGAATAAAGGGGAGAAGGTTACGAAGCGGAAGCACTCGTCTAGTGCCAGGAAGGAGCTTTTCGTGACCGAGTTCAATGCGCCTTCGTGGATGAATTTCAAATTTGACAGGGAGGCTTTGATGAACTTTTAGATTTGACTTTGGATTTTATGAATATTTTTGATTCGATTTTGTTGAACTGTATACATTGATTTGTATAGTTTTTTTTTTAAGTTATTTAGATATCATGTAAATTTTACTTCATCTGGGGGTGTAGACAATTTATGTGTCATTGTATGACTTATTATTATTATTATTATGTGGAAAAAATGAAGTTAAATGACAGGTCGTAACTTGAAAAAATTGTTTTTATTTATCAGTTTTTTGGAGTAAACTTATTATTATTGATTAAAACATGAAGAGGATATCCTGCTAAGAAAAGAGGGTAAATTGTACAGAAGTTTATTACTTTGAAATTAGGGAAAAAGCAATAAAAAAAATGCAACAAGAAGTGTTCTTTTTTTTTATTTTCAGTTCCATTTTATTGCACAAAAGTTTCACGAATACTATTTCCTAGTATGTATGTACAAAAATCAAGAAATTGCTATAATTACATAACTATTCAATAACAAAGTGATTCACTCTCATTATAATTTATAAAATAAATAAATAAACGAGGGGAGGAACCTCAAATAAATCTATCAGGAAAAATAAAAACAGGTCGACAGACAATTCTGACATTGAAAACTGACAGCTGTCATGAGAAACAAGAAACAATTAAAGCATAATACTCTTTAATAGCACCAGCACCAACATAAAAATCCATAAACTAAACTTCCTTCACTATAATAAAGTAGCACCAATTATAAAAAAAAACTTTTGACAGATAAATGACAGTTCAAATTCAAAGCATTTATGTACTGGCTAAATAGTTAGGAAACTTTCCTTATTTTGACTTCCATCCATTCAGCCAGCCTCATTTTATTTTTTACTTTTGTCACAAACTTGACAGCATAAAGATTTAATTTAATTTGGCAGAGAACTGGGTTTTTCAGTTATTAAACATTGACATAGATAACTAAATAAAAGTTAACATTCTATATTATCTACAAGAAACAATAAGTAAATCAACTAATAGATAATGAAATGTAATATTTAATTCTCCTGTCAGTTCAGTTACAAATAAAGCCAGTTAATCTAACTGACAGCTGTCATAAAATATCAACACTCAGAATTTACATCACAACCTGCTCCATCTGTTTTATTAAAAAAAAAATCACTGGTGTCAAACATGTTAATAATGTCAAACAGTTATTACAACTGTCAAAAAATCGTTGATTTTAGACAAAACATATCAATTGAGCCAGAAATGTCAACATCATTAAGCATATTTTTTATAAAATTAGCTAATGTTAGTTTGTCAATTATACATTTTTATGATCATAAAAACCAGGCAAATAATGTGACAAGTCTTCCCTGAAGTCAATGTAAGTGGATCTTGGACACTTTTAAGACACGCCAGCGCCTGTTAACATTTGTCAGATGTCATAATTAAATAAAATTATCGCTAAATCTACCAATAAAAATTATAAAGCCTCACTGGTGAGCAATTTAAAGCGGTCTGTGTTGGTGAATCACCTTGTGTAATATAATATTCTATAAATTCCGTGTATATAATATAATAATAACATTTCTCTATTCTGCCTTAAAACTAAGATCAGGTAACTATGAAAAAGTGAGAAAATGAGATGAACTCTTTTCATCTCATTCTAACATTGACAGAGGTGACAGATTGAAGCAACCCACTACTGATGCTTGTGCTATTTCTGCTGTCAAATCAAATTTTCAGGTCAGGTTAGGTATCCTTATTCCTCGGAAATGAAAGAAAAAGAAGAAAAACCGATTGCAGTGAATAATATCTACTAAGGAACAGTTTTACTGTTTGGAATGCAGCTTCTAAAGATCATGTACAATCTGTGTGCATATAAAAAAATAAACGACCGTCTTCTCTACTCTTGTTAGCTCCACGGTCCGAGTGCCAATGCGAGTGCAAGTTTTGGTGTAAATAATAAAAAATAATAAAAATCCTAACTCTAACAAACTAATCATAATAACAAATCATAAAAATCTCTTCCTTAACAGCTAATCAAATAAATCATCAATTTAAATTATAAAATCCTTTCCGTTTAACCCCGTCATCGTTCCTGATAAAGTAGGGCTTATAGACCCTCGTCTTGGTGATATTGGCGGCAGCGCTAACATTCGAAACGCTCCTCCCGGACCCCTTAAACGGATTCGTCACGTTTCCTCTCTCTCGGAGATGTTTTGGTATCAGTCCGGGCTTCACGTGGATCAACCTCGTGTCCAGCACCTCGCAATCGATCTGCATCAAGGGCATCAGGCTCGCGTGTCTCGATGACGGATTCGCTGGAACGAAACTAGTTAAATACTCGCTTATAACGTGACGGTGACGGTATATTCGTACCATTAGCCAGCAACGAGGGCATTATCAGAGACATCTTGGGTCTCCTGGTCTTGTTGTGCGAGAGGGCCGGCAGCAGCATGTGATGTTCGCTGAACGACACGACGTAGTAGGTGTCCTCCTGTCGGTTGATCGCTTCGAAGAACTCGGAATAGATGTCGGGCGTCGGAGAGAACACCTCGAGTTCCCTGTTCAGGTCGTTTGAATGCACCCCGCCGTAACGCTCCCTGATGTTGTACATGCGGGTCGCTATCGGATGGTCCAGCTTCAGCTTCTTCCTCCTTTGACGGAGTTTTAATTTCGAGATCGGCGAGCTCACGTTGGCCTTTTTGTAGAGCTCCGGTTGAATCCACCTGAAAAGGTTTTTATTAGTATCGTGAATTTATAGTCCAGAAAGACCAGCAAAATTTTATGGATTACCAAAAATTCACAAACCGAGCTTTCTCTCGGGCCAGATCTTTTGATTAAGATGAATCTTTTCAGTTATGTTGCAGAGCCTTGAAGAGGAATAGGTAAATCGATGAACTTATAGCAAGACCAAAAGTCCCTAATGGTTCTTTTTTTCCAACATTCAGTCAGGCCTCTATCAACAGGTTTTTAAATAGATTTAACTCACCAGAGCACCACAGTTTCTTTATTTTCACCCTAGCGATTAACCCCAGGAAGCGATTCCGCTCGAAAGTACCTTTCAAGTTCCAGAACCAGTCTGGCGCTTTCCGTTTGATTGATGTTGGCGGGACACATGGACAAAGACGAGAAGGTGCTGTTCTCCGATTGGGTATCGGGGACATCGGGCGGAGTCCAGAGGAGATTCCTGCCGTGATGATCGACGACGTTCGAAATCGTGTTATCGGATAGTCCGGCGGGATCGCCGTTGATGGTGCCGGTGCCGAGGCCGACGCCAGATCGTCTCAGGTTCGATAATCTAATTGGAGCAATAATAACGGATCGATCAGATTATTTATTATAATCGAACCGGATTAACTTACCCTAAGAAATCGACGTTTAAGAAAACTACAAAGAGAAGCATACATAGAGTCGCTCCCGTTTTAATATTTCTACTGGAGAAGGTATTGCTTTCGTAATAGGATAGGCGTTCTTGTAGTTGTTCGTTTTCCTAAAAAAAATTAGTCACTCAGCTTGTGTAAACTCAGTAAACTGGCTATATGAACGAGGGTGCTCAAGCCATTTAAATATAAGAAAGAAGAATGAAAAAAAGAAAGAAGAGGAGGACGTGGAAAAAGAAGAACAAGACAAATTACTTTTAATAATAGTCGGTTTTTCATATCCAGCTCTCTGACTTTCTCTTCCAGGGACGTGAGATAGTCCTTCTTCTTTTTACGAGAGAGACAAGCCGATTCTCGGTTCTTGATTTTCCTCTGCTGCCTCTTCAGCACCTTCGGATCAATCAGAGACCCCGACCCCACGTTAAGAGACAAGATGTTGTTTCCCAGTAAAACCGGTCCCACTTTATTGACCGGTTGTACCGGAAGTGATGTACACTTTAACGGCACTGTCACGGTACCGGTACCGGTACCAGTACACTTTCCCGACTCACTATCAAGAATAATAACCTTGGACGGGATGCCATTTTGAGCGGGATAATTCAATAACGGATTAACCTCACTTTTTATAACCGTAATCGGGCTCAGTTTGACATCGTCCGTCACGAGAGGTCGCTTCGGTTGAATCGGTACTCGAGACGAGTTAACAATTTTAATCCCCCGGCTCCGGTCCCCGTTTGATACAATCCTACTATCGAACTGACTGGCGAGGACACACTGCCGGGTCACTTGTTTCACTTTCCTCATAATCGACTGATTATAAGTATTATTAGCGGCGTTCGTTTTAAAACAGCATTTCTTGGTCGAATCTACGCCTGTGCCGGTGCTGGAGACGCTGCTCGGGTTCGAGTCGGACGAGCTGGAATCGTCCGATTCGGTCTTCACGAGAAAACTCGCTTTCGAGTTGTTGGCGAAATCGGCGAGCTGGCGGTTTTTCGTCGACGAGTCTTTGTGGTCTTCGTAATAACCAAACCGCGGGGCCGACACCTGCGCGAGGGCCTCATTGACTGACTGATCGAGGTCTTGATAGAATTTGGTGTTGAGGTCGCCGCCGTCGCCGAAGGCGTCTTCCGAGTTGATCCACTCCAAGAAGTCGGTGTCGCATGGCAATGTCATGGGCGAAGATACGTCCAGGTAATCTGGAAAGAACATTTCGTTTCAGCTTAATTAACACATGTAATTTTTAGGTTATATTCTAATGAGTTGAATCTTACCAGTATCACTGAAGGATTCTGGTGAGCTCTTGAACGGAAATTCGTCGTCGACAATTATTTCTTCTTCTGTTGTTAGCATTTCTTGTTTATGTACAAATCCCTGGAAGTGACGAAGTAGTAAAAAAAAAACTAATAAATGAATACTGCACACCGGCCAAAACAAAAATTTATATCTCAAGACTAGGGAAATTAAGTAAATTAACAAAATTTAACTTCACATTGTCCCAACATTTCTTTATAAGCAGCGGAGTTGAAGCTGAAGCATGTTGAATTATAAAGTCATCATTCATTTCTGTAAATGAAAATAAATTAAGAATAATGTTCAAACGTTCCAACCAGCAACGTGAAAACTTAATACGTGGGATGTGTGAATTAGATGTCATCGACTCGACTCGCCCCCCCATTATCAATTTGTAAAGTAAACATACATAACCTTACTTAACCCTTCGTTGATAATTGACAGATGACAGATGAATGACAAATAAATGACTCGAGTCACCTTGACAGAGGTGTCTGTTTACGTAGAGTCAAATTCTTAGAGGGTCTCATGCCAGGATATTGATACGAATAAACCAGGAAACCTGCGTTACCGACACTGACGCTTTGTTAGTGTCGGTAATACAAGTACGCAAGTACCCTAAAATTAACAAGGTTTGTCAGCGCGCAGCCTGTGACGTCAGTCAGGTGACAGCTACATGCGACTCGGCAGTAATAACAACGCCAAAACGCGATTTAGTAGCTTATTTCGACGTTTGTAGATGTTGCAGTAATTTTAAATAGTTTGACTAGTACCAGTACCTGACTGTCTAGCATAGGTAATTAGGTATGTATAATATGATATTACAAAATATCATATAATATTATTATTTATTAGTAAGCACTTTTTTAATTACAAACTACAACCCACAAATACTCACTGCCACCTTCAAATATTTTCAATGCTCCCGTTTGCGCTCGGATTGTCAATTTTGAAACTTATTTTTATTAAATTGTTCCCGAGAGTCAAAGGATGCCCGAAATTTGGGCTAAATCTTACCAAACACAACAAATTTAATTGTTAATGGATGTAGTGGTCCTACAAAGTTTATTATTTATTATCACTAAAATAAAAAGATTCGAATATAATTTTTGTAATAATTTTCTTATTTTTTATCGATTTTGATGTTTTTTTTTAAAGAAATTTTATCTGATTTAGAATAGTAATATTTAATTTTTATATTGTTATATAATTAATATTTAAAGAGAAAATTAAAATTATATTTGTTCTCATTCAACATTCAACCTTCAACTAAAAAGGAAATTTTATCCAAATATAGCTCATAAAATTTGAATCAGTTGAAATTTTTAATTGTTTAACTTTCAATTTTTTTTGTCGTATTTCTATTATTAGTTTATTTTAGGTATTCATTCTCTATAAAATTTTTAAGTAAATACTCAAAAAGCGCAGACCAGAAATAAAGGTACATTTATTTAAGAAAAAGAAACGTGTTACGCTATAAACGTCAGAGACCAGATATGTCACACTAACACTAATAGTTAAAAAAAAGAAGAACATTAAATAAGAACAAGAACCAAACTTTTAGAACGGCTGCTACGATTATTACAGTACAAGTACAATAAAATGTGTTCCAATTTCGCCAGACTGTTGTGATGTAAACCTTGAATTTCAATGCATTTATTTATAAATATTACTCCACTCGTTTCCTGTTACTAGAAAATAGAAATCCAAATCGAATATAAACTATGCTGATAATAATAACTGCTCGAGCTACATTCCTATTGTTGTATGTGCCCTGGTCCAAATTTTAGATTCTTTTTTATTTTTTAAACTTCCGGGGCCACTGCTGTTGTCTTCGGCGATGGAGGATGCTTTTCCTGATGAGAAAAGCTGCCATGGAAATCTGGAAAAAACTCCGAGGTACCTCATTTAATTGAATGGTTTCCTCTTAATTGAATTGAAATTAACTTAATTTCCAGGACTCAACCATATGAAGACTTAACAGAAGTTGACAGTCTCCTACAAAACGGAATCTTCGTAGAAACTGATGAAGGGTAAATTGATCACAATCAATTATTTTTGTTCATTTTGACAGTTCAGTAATTACTCACTCTTGATATTTTGACAGTCTGAGTTTGACATCTATAAGCTAATTACCTTTTTTTCTGTTTAGATTGATCTGCATGTCGGTAAATGACGCGTCCTGCTCTTCCAATTTCAACCTCTCCGCCGACGAGCTCCAAGACATAGCTGCCAAATTACTGTCGCTCAATAACAAGAGCTCAAGTACCAGCACTGCTACCAGTACCACCACCAGTGCGACTAAACCTCTCTCGAAAAAAGTCATCAACTCTGACAGTGATGGTTTCTCTAGCGAATGCAGCGATGTTTGCAACGTCCCCCTCTCCTACGAGAAGATGGTTCCCCCGAGGGTGTCTCTCAAACCCCTCCCGAACATGGCCAGAACTATTCTGACCAATTCCGCTTCCTGCTCGGAGGTGAGCGCCGGCTCGAACGTGTCCGATTCGGACTGTACCAGTACCAGCACCGGTGCCAGCACCATCGTCAATCCGATGACGATCACGCACGAGTCCTCCACTTCTCTATCGTTACCCGACCCTAAATGCGTCCTCGACGTCCACAAACCGCCGAAGCGCAACCGGGGCGGCTGGCCGAAAGGCAGGAAACGCAAACCGGAACTCTCGAACTTACCTCCGAAGGCCCCCGCGACCGGGTACAACCTGTACCTGAACGATCAGCGGAAGTTCTTCAGAGGCAGCTGCCTGGTGGTGCACGAGATCACCAAGATCATCGGGAATAAATGGTCGAATTTAAGCTTGAAGGAGAAGCAGCCCTATCTGGACAGGGCCGAGGACGATAAGAAACGTTACAGGGACGAGTTGAAGACTTACAGGCAATCGCACGCTTACAGGGCCTACCTGGCGAAGAAGAGACAGAAGCGGCTGCAGAACAATATCTTCTCGGAGAGCGATATGGACGCGACGGATGAAATTGACGATGAAGACAACGAGGAGCTGTATTGCCGCACGTGCGATCAGTGGTTCCATAATCGTCACAACAAGCAGGAACATCTGCAGGGAAGACAGCACACTAGGATGGTGGCCGGCGACATCAGGAGAGAGCTGGAATCGGATTCGGATCAATGCGGCGCTATCAGCGTGCTCTCGTTCAGTACTTCGCTGGACGATTCCAGTCTGGATTGTGTCCCCAATCTGGGGGCCGGTAAGCCGTCCGATAAGACTTCTTCGTCTGTCGCTGATTCGATTACTAATTTGATTGCTACCGTTACAAGTGAGTGTCTCATTTGTTGAGGGAGACTTGTCTTAATTTACGTTTTTCTTTTTTCTTGTAGAGAGGGAAAGGAGGATCAAGTTCCTGAGGAACCGTCTCGGGGAAGCGGAGCAGTCGCACGAGGCTCTCAGTCGGCAGTTCTCTCTCCTGAAGGACAGATGCAGTAAATTGACAAGCGATTTGGGTTTCCTCCAGAAGCAAGAAGAAACGTTGCAGAGCGCCATTTTTAATTTGTGGAAAGTGCCTAGTCTGTTTCTGGTTACTGATTTTAACGATTTAAACGATTGTGATATTTTGTAGAAAGAACGGGGGAGGGGGAGATTTTTTCTGCAATTTTGGTTATGACAGTATGGGGAGGATGTCTCGTTTGTTTTTATTTTTAATAACCTGTACCTAATTTATAAGACTTTTATTTATATTTATTATTATTATTCTTAATTAGAAAAGTGTTGATATCCTGTAAAATACTGAATTTAGGGTGCTACGATTATTATTAGTCGGGGATTATGATGAATATGTACTAGAAAGCGATAAACTATTTGCGATTATTGGGTTTTATTAATATTTCCCAGGTCCGACTGTTTTTCCAAGTAACCAGAGCGCCAAGTTGTGGTCTTGGAGAATTTCAAATTCAGTGAGTTTTAATTTTTTTTCCCAATCTGGCAACCTTGTTGGACAGTTTTCCGTTCAACATCATCCTTGCTAAAGCGCCGATTATAACGCATGCGCAACATTACTCCGCACGTTTTTTAATAGTCACTTTGAAATTAAAAGTAGTTTTTCACAGAGAGCTAACTAGAATCTGCTATTTATTTTCTCTGCGCCCTAGCATCGGCCATTATTAAAATACAGGCTGGCACGCCTCCAACGCTTCAAAGTAATAATCGATATCGTAGCGTAGCCAAAAAACAATAATGCTTTCTGAACGACACACTTACTCTAACGGTATGGTGTGAAGACAGAGACATCGATGTTTCAATGGTTATTTCCATCTCATCAGTCTGTCACATCAATTGAAACATCGATGTCTCTGTCTTCACCATACCGTTAAAGTAAGTGTGTCGTTCAGAAAGCTTTATTGTTTTTCAACAATCGGATTGCTGTAATTGATATAATAATTTATTATTATTCAATTTGTTCGTAGCGTAGCCGTCTTTTTGACTTACTACGGCTACGGTCATTTCAATTCTGGCGGGGATAGTGGAGTTAAGGTGTCCACTAAATCCTAATCAAATTTTGCCCATTGACACGTGAAAATAATCACCTATTAAATTTCAAAGTTACTAATTAATCAATGAAAATCCGAATTTGACTATCCACAAAAACGTGTAATGCGCGTGATCAGTTATCGGCGCTTTAGCAACATTGTACAATTTTTCCATTTTTACTTTTATTTTACTCATCTATTTAATACTTTACTATGATGTATGAAGTTATCTTGATTTATTCGCTTCACTGGATGGATATTGTTCGCTTTGAAATAAGGGATATAACTTCTATTATGTTTTATTAGTATGGTACCTGTATTACCGATACTAACACTTAATTAGTGCCAGTGTCGGTAATACAGACACCCTATTTATTAGAGACAAGAGACAAGCCACAGATCAGGCGGCCATAATTCCCGACTAGAAACGCAGGGCCGCATTGAAAACTAAGCAGTAAATAGTCGCTTTGTACAGGCGCATATTCAGGAGTGTACTAGATATTGATACGAAATAAAAGGTTCATTCTCTATTAACCCTTAACTACGCGCGCCCTGAAATACAACATAACTATTCGCGTGGTGTATTTTGTACACCAGGTCTAAAAACCACCATAAAACAACCAGTTTTAATATAAGTAAAACAAATAACGTAAATAATGTTAAGAAATACTTGCCATACAAATTTGAACAAAAAACTTAAATGCAAAAGTATGAAACAAAAAAAAATCTTAAAAAAGCAGAAAATTGCACCAAAAAAAAAAAAAAAAACGTTTTTTTAAGTGACTACTCGCTTTCAGCTTTCACTCATTGTTTCATCATCGTTGATAGTGCACTTCGAACAATTACTGACAGTATAGTTGCATGTTCTTTGCATACAGGTCTCCCACATGTATGACACGACATGGTCGTCATACCCAATTTTTCTGTCTTCCGCAACAAAAGCACCTTTTTCGTATTTTTGTTGGTGGTTCTTCACACTGGCACTGACAGTGCGTGTAAACAACACTTCACCAATAGGTTAGATAGCCACCCCGAGTGCGCATGAAGTATAAAGCAAAAATGGCCGCCACCATAGTTATAGTGGTGTACAAAATACACCAGCGCGAGTAGTTAAAGGTTAAGAATTGGCTGAACAGAGAGAGAGAGAGAGTAGCAGTGGCCACGCTCCTTCACACTTCTGAGTCCCTGATACCCGAATGTAGAATCTCGCTGAAAACCACGGGAATTGACTGGAAAGTTCTGGTCACTTCCTGTGGAGAAGTTCCAGAAATGGATGTTTGTTTCTCTGGAAAGCGAACATCCGGTAAGCGAACAGCGACAGCCTCACGCTCCTTCACACTTCTGAACTCCTGATACCCGGATGTAGAATCTCGCTGAAAACCACGGAAATTGAACGGAAAACTCTGGTCGTTTCCTATGGAGAAATTCCAGAAATGGATGTTTGTGTCTCTGGAAAGCGAACATCAGGTAAGCGAGCAGCGACAAACTCACGCTATTGCACATTTCTGAGTTCCTGATACTCAAATGTACAATCTCGCTGACGAAAACCACGAAAATTGAATGGAAAACCTCCTCATACTTCTGAGTTCCTGATACCAAAATGCAGAATCTCGCTGATGAAAACCAGGAAAATTGAATGGAAAACCTCCTCACCCTTCTGAGTTCCTGATACTCAAATGCAGAATCTCGCTGATGAAAACCACGAAAATTGAATGGAAAACCTCCTCACACTTCTGAGTTCCTGATAACCAAATGCAGAATCTCGCTGATGAAAACCAGGAAAATTGAATGGAAAACCTCCTCACACTTCTGAGTTCCTGATACTCAAATGCAGAATCTCGCTGATGAAAACCACGAAAATTGAATGGAAAACCTCCTCACACTTCTGAGCTCCTGATACTCAAATGCAGAATCTCGCTGATGAAAGCCACGAAAATTTAATGGAAAACCTCTTCACACTTCCGAGTTCCTGATACCCAAATGTAAAATCTCGCTGAAAACCACGGAAATTGAATGGAAAACTCTGGTCATTTCTTGTGGAGAAGTTCCAGAAATGGATGTTTGTGTCTGGAAAGCTAGTGCTAGTCTAGTAGTAATGTCCTAGGAATCCTAGGATACAAGATACATAAATTGAAAAAAAAGTGGCAACTTTGCTTATTCTTCTTCTTTTTTATGGCTTGGGCATGTTTGTGCATACAGCCAGTCTCAAGTTTGACACAACATTGATCAATTACATAGTTTAATAATTATTATTGGATGGGATTTAAAAGAAAACTGTAAAATAAAAATATAATAAAACAATTCTGGCAGAAACGAATATTAATTTATTAAATGAAACTTTACATTCTACATTACAAAATTTTACGTTCTAAATTAAAACTTGATGATAACTTCCTGTTCTATAGCGATATGTTAAAAATTGTTCAGAATATGGGAATCGGACCTGCTTCTTCTCGTTTTACCTTTCAGTTAAATTCCATAAAAATGATGAGATACTGGCTTCAGTTATAACTATCAATGATCCCTATTTTTTTTTATATAAATTTGAGAGTAAATTTAAGGGAAAAAAAAAACAAAACTCGAGAAACATGGCCCGTAAAAATATAATATTTATATAATAATTAGAAATAGATTAATTAATTAATTCATTAATTAATCAGAAGAATCACATCATATTAACCTAACAAGCTTCATATTCACAATCCAGTCTTCGACGACGTCACTTACTCGGTCCGGTTTCGTTAATAATACTAATTCAATTAAAATAAAACAGTTCAACTAATCGTTCACGAATTATTGTAAATGTACTATCATCAATTATTTTGGTCCATTTTTTTTATAATAATGAACACACCGAGACAGTCGCTTGTACTTATTGTCACTCTCGTACTTGTCAAAATCAAGCGTGACAAATCATGAACGATTACTTCAACAATACTCTCTACGGTAAAATTAACAAGGAACTATTTTTCTGGATCTAAAAGTTAATAAATACTAAGCGATTTTCGGGCCGCTTCTTAAACCACCTGCCGTTCTTATGTACACGTACAAGCTTATTTACCATCATCGCGTAAGCACTTAACTGTAACTGTTAACAACAGACAATTATTTATTATTATTACTGTCAAAAGATGTCAGACAGTCAACAAGATCCCATATTTACATAATCAGGTAGGTACAGAGCAGAATTGGAATGGAAGACGAACAAACGACAGCTGACTTATCCAACAAACATTGGTGATTACATCGGCTGTCACAACAAATGACAGGTAAAGGTAATAATTTAATCTCAGATTGATTAAAGTTAACATCTATCTATCTATCTATATAATATAAAAATTACATCCAGGACAAAGCGGTTGGTTGCAAAAAAACCGCCCTCTCATTATATAATGTTTCGTTTAGATCGCTGCTACATGAAAACAAGCTCAGGTACCGGTTAAGCGGGTGCGAATAAAAACGGCCCGAAATTACAAACGCAACGAGAATCAATGAATCCTGGCAGTCGTAATCTCAAGTTATATAAGAAAAGTTGATTTTAAAACGTTCAAAAATAGCAATTCGAACAGCCCATATTTACATTTATATGTACTTGGATTTCTTTAAATACTGGTTAATGCGTCGACGATTCATTATAAATTTATAATAAAACAAACCCTCTCACATTTCCTTTCTCTCTCTCTCTCTCCCTTTAAATTTATTAATAATCCACGAAGTGATACCATGCAAGTCGGTTCAGAATTGAAGCCACGTCAATTTTTACAACGTTATATAAGTTTAACGTTACGTTATGATGTGGCATTTTAATCTCGTTTAAAAATTCGTTTGATAAAATTGAGGGGTGTAAATAAATCCAAGCGGGAGGTATGACAGTAAACCTTCTCCCATATAAGATTTAATTTAAATGGCGATTCGAAACTACTTCAATCAAGAACCGACCTCACCAGCACCAGAGTACATAATACATACACACAAAATGACAACAACAACAAGGAAAAAATAAAATCTGAGCGGAATAAAAAATAAAACACAAGCACACAACTACCTAAATAGAAGACGCGACAATAACTTGAGAAATAAATAAATAAAACAAGACAAAACAAAAATAAAAAAACATAAAACCAACTTGTTTGGAATATAAATTACTCACTCATTCACTCGCTCACTTACAGTTCATTGCTTGCACGTCTAGTATATTATTAATTCATTTATAATAATAATAATAATAATAATAATGATAATAAGATTAATAATAATAATAATTTATATAAAGTGCTCTATTTTTAGAAAAACCTAGTCAGACTCATCGCCGTTGCCCTGGTCGAAGCCGGACAAGTCGGCCGACTGGACGTAGCCCTTCGTCAGGGCATACTCGATCAACGCCAGGTGACAGAAGATGTACTGATCGGGCATCTGGATGGAATAGGCTCGCTGAGATCGTATCCTCTCGACGGTGCCGCGGATGTCGGCCGTCCCGACGTCCTCCAGACGGGATATGCAGATGTCCAGCGTGCAGAACGTGCCGGTCCGACCGATCCCGGCGCTGCAGTGCACCACGATCGGCGGTCCCCGCGGATGGCCGGCCCAGGTGTCCTCGAGCGCGCCCAGCATCGACGCCTGTTTCCTCCTGACCTTCTCCAGGAACTCGAGCATCGCCTTGGCCGAGTGCGGCACCCCGTAGTCCGGCCACGACGTGAACTGCCAGTGGGACACCTCCCTCGTCTCTTCTGTCTGTGGTTAGAAATTAATTGTAAATTATAATGTGGTGACATAACCTAAAAAAACGTACCTTGTTGTTCGTTAACAGGACCTTCGTAACGGTGTAATCCTGTTCCGTGTCTATATCTACAGTTTTTACAGTGAATTGACCGTAGGTTGCCTCCGCGTCCTTCTCCGGCTCCCAGTACTGGTGACACTTGGGACGGCCTCGTTCCATTACCCTGGTCGTCATCACTATCACTAACGTGTGCTGCTCCCAGATCATCCTCCAGAAGTCCGGAGTCGTCTTCAGGAGAGGACCTGCAAAGCGAACATTGAACAAAACAAAAAAACACTTTCATAATTTAATAAAAAGCAGAGAGGAGAAAACCGGTTCATTTCTTTTTGATTGGCAGTTAATCAATAATTAACGAAAAGTTCATTGGGATTAATATTTAGCAGGCCATTAGTTAACTAAGCAATAGTGGAAGAAGCATTGGTTAACATTGAGCATTAATAAACTGACCAACGGCAATATGTTTTATGAGGCATTACTCGACGATCAGTTAACAGATAATAAGTTAACAGATCACCAGTTAACGGGATGTTAGTTGTCAATTCTTTAATTAACAGGTCGTTAGTTAACAAGGCATTACTTACTGAGACGTAATCATCATAAGTGTATTCAAAATTAGCAGTGATTTCATTGTGATTAGCAGCCAATCAATTTCTAATGAATGGTTAATTGGGCATTAGTTAACGGGGTGTTAACGAAACGGCTTATCACACACTACTAGTTTACAAGACCTTTCTTCATGGGGTCATTAGCTTCAATCAACTAATTATAATAAATATGTTAAAAATTAAAATTGGGATGTTTTAAATAAATAACATAGTTAATGAAGCATTAGGTAATGGAGCATTAATTCATAAGGCGTCAGTTGACAGTCTGTTAGTTAATATGGCGTTAATTCTAAATTAAATTACATAATTACTTAACGAGGCATTAAAGGAGACATTAGTTAAATAGAGTGTTAAGTAATAGAGCATAGTTAACAGGATGTTAGTTAATGAAGAATTGATAAACTGACCATTAGTTAACAACTTGTTTTTTAGTATACCACAACTTGACGATGCGTTAGTTAATGAACAATAATTTGTTAATGCAGGGTTTGTTCACAGATCGCTACTTAACGAGACATTACTTAATGGAGTGTTACCTAACAGAACGTCGGTTAATGCATCGTTAATAAACTTATCATTCGTTAACGGACCGTTAGTATAAAAACACACATAAGCCGGCAACTTTCAAAAATCAAACTGTAATTATTAGTGGAATTCCTGTCTGACAGGTTAGAACTGTTCGAGTCACAAAAGGAGGGGGGTACGAGGATGATTGAAGGTGAAGGGAGTTTGACATTTTTTTTTGACAAGAAATCGCTCACCCTGCGTATTAATGAAGGCGTTCTTCTGCTTGTACCCGTCGACGTAGTTCGCGTGTATGTAGTCGCTGTCCTTGTCGCCGTCCAGCTGTCCGAGCACAACCCTCGTGTGATCGTAGCACAGCACGTCCGTGTAGCGGTTCTTCGCGAGGTTGCTCTTGGAGCGGGCCACGTTGAAGGTGCCGTCGGGCGGACGCAGCCTGATATCGACGTACTCCCGCTTGAGTCCCTGTCGGCCGCGGTCCCGCACGTACTCGACCAGCTGCGGCACCGTCATGGCGGCGCCGTCGCCGTGCAGCGAGTCGTCGTCCGAGAAGCCGCTCGACGCCGAGCTGGGCGGGTTGAGATTCGACTCCTCTGTCCAGCTGTGGGAACAGGGCAGCGCGGACGAGCCGCCGGTAGGGTCCGGCGTCGGGAGACGCTTCTGGGGCGACGGGGTGGTACCGGTACCATCTAGAACGAGCGGAAAAAATTAGTTTCTCTCCTAGGCTAGAAGAGGAAGAAAAAATCAGGCTCAGGGCGTACGTACCATACTGTATGACGGGAGAGTCGGGCCGTACGGCTGGAGCCTGCTGCGCGGCGGCGGTGGTCATGGAGTGCAGGCACTGGGCCAGCCAGGCATTGTGGTCCAGGGCGAGGGAGCCCCCCAGCTGTGCGGGCAGGGACTCCCTGGGCACGTGGTTCAGCAACTGAGCCACCGAGACTGTGTAGACCCGTTCGCGGAGCTTCTCGCGCACAAACAGCCGGAGGAACTTGAACGGCGCCTTGAACCACAACGGGGCCGTCACTATCAGCACCTTCTTCAGTTTGGCCGGATAACCACCCTGAAAATCGAATTCGAATAAAAATAAAAATAAAATTCTTTTTAGTCTTGTTTCAATTGTTTTTTGTGTATTTTAAATGGAACACCCTGTACATTATCCTATTTTTACTGCGGGTTCGAATCCAGTCTCGCCATGATTGTTTCTCTCTTATTAACTAACATGATAGAACCCAAAGGTTCTCTAAAATTGATGGATATTCTCTTGGAACGATTATGAGAACAGCCGGATAAGTAATAACAGGGCGCTCGATGCGATACCGAAACCGAAAGAAAGAAACGCGGCGGAATAACAGACGCACAAAGGGGGGTTCTAATCGATTCCCGAGCGCGCGGGTAACAACCCCTACAGCCTACAGCCTACAGCAGCGAGCAGTGAACGCACGGTCTCAAACTGTGGCTGTATTATTGCGTAAGTTCCTTAATCCCAGTCAGCAACCCCGAAAAGCGAGGGGATCAGATATTATCATTCCTTGAAACAGGGTCCCCGTTCCGCAAAGTTAGTGATGGGTAGTAACTACCAGAACTGGAGTCACTGCTACTAGTCACTAGTCACGATCACGAATCCCCCGGCACCGATGTCATTTAGTTTCTGTCAAAAAACCCTTAAAAAGTAAATTTCTCACTCGTACGAATTGCATCACTCATTTTCGATTCGTGCTGCTTTCTTAAAAAAAAAAATGCCGTGTTGGATATCAAATTAAAGCTTGCGACTTGAGGATTTTGAAAATTTACGTGACTGAAAAAGTAACGACTAAAACGACAAAAAAGTAACAATAAGTAACGACTAAACAGTTACAAAGTAACGACCAAACAATCGCAGACCCTCCCACCCCGACGTATTACTAGAACGGGTAGCAGAAGTTCCGGTAAGACACAGGACGTGGACCTTCTTCTCTCCTCTTCGCTCACCGCGCCAGGTGCGTTGCGTACTTGGCTTATTTTAATCGTGGGATCAACCAACAACAACAAGATCAGAAATAACCGACCGTCCGCGATTCACCGCGGGTATTTTTAAAAAGCGACGGAAATAGTTGCGCGTCGAAAGACGAACGAACGTATCGAGCGCGGTGCCTGACACCTGAAATCATAAATTTCACTTGACGGCGGAAGAGGACGCGACGACGGAAAAGTCCAAGCGATGACGACCCGAGTTTTCGGGATAAAAAAAGACGGGGGGTGTGCGTCCGACGTGATCTGTTCTGGCTGCCAAGTTTGTGTGTGACTCCGTTTCGAAGTAAAAAAAACCTTCTTGCGCATCAATCGCAGAAATAGTGTATTTTTATGCGATTCAATTCTGATTTTCACCGCTTGTTAAATTGGCTTTCTGAAATTTTACATAGTCAGGTGATATTCGCGTAGTGGCTTACTGACAATTGCATTTCATTTCGTTTTAAACCGTGCATGCCTTAGAATGAATTTTTAAATTTAACAAAACAAAAAAAATCATTGGCAAAATTGAACAATTTTGGCCCATTTCCTATGCCCGCCACTGGCTAACTTTACTTAAAAAATACTATTTTTTAGACTACCTTTTATAGAACGGAAAAAGTGAAAGGGGAGTTTTGAAAACCGAAAATTTTAAATTTTAGAGGAATAAACATAATATGTAAAAATATTCTAATATCTCCGCCATTTTTATTATTTCCTTCTTGAAATCTTTGAATTTTGAAGTTTATTAGTATAGTTGTCTACTGGAAAAATTTTCGTTCAATTCCTTCAAAAATATGTTCATAAACAGTTATAGAAATTTAGCCCTTTTTCCCTTTTCCTACCCACGCCACTGGCTTAATAATAAAAATATTGCAAATTTTATTGCAATATTTTAACTCAATATTTTATAACTCAAATTTCAAATAATTTTCTTCCAATAATGTTAATTTCGTTTAAAAGATTTTTTCTAACTGGCTTATTTATTAGGGGTTCAAAATCCATCAATTTTTCCTAAAATTGAAAAGGCCGCCATTTTGGAACGGCTCTTCTGATTTAACTCAAATGCAGTACCAGACGACTACTTGCAGTTATCTTACTACCAAAAAAATTTCAGCCTCCAGGATTGAAAACTGCGACCAGAAACCGTGCCTCATACCCGTTTTTTTTTTTTTGAAATTTGGAGAGACAATTTTAGAAAAATGTTTTTTTTTTTTAATCAAACGTCATCCCTAAGTTTCACAAAAGTAAAAAATTTCGTTCATTGATCTTGAAAAATTAACCTACAGGAGCATTTTTAAAATTTTAGAGAAATAAACATCATGTAAAAATAATAAATATTTTCTTCCTATTTTTTTTTATAATGAATATAATGGAAAAATAATCCGATTTTTTTTGGGGGAAAATCACCTACCTACCAAAAAAAAAAGAATGACCCTCTCGTGGTTTCGAACCAGCACCAACAGTTTTCTAGGACCCTTGCCTAACTAACTTCGCCAAGGTGGGTTTCAAGTTTGTAGCGATGATCGGGTAGATATAATTATGTAGTACGTCAGGTACCTACACCTCACTTTTAAACTGGTCGTATCTTTGTTATTAAAAAACCAATTTGAATACTTTTTTCACCTGCATGTAGGTGATTTAATTGTTGTTGCGTTTGCTCTTCTAATTTTCAGAACCATTCATAATTGAATGTGGAAAGAAATAAAAAAGAAATTGCGAACCATTTCATCGATTTAATAAGTGCAAGCTAATTTTGCACAAGCGAAAAACTTTTTTGTTTTTCGTTTAAAGTGCTACATTAATCGAGGCGAATTGAAGCTAAGACATCAAATTATATGTTAAAGCAAAAAAAAATTGAAAATTTCGGTTCAACTTCTTCAAAAATGGACTCATAAACGGTTATAGAATTGACACATTTTCACCCTTTTTCCTACCCACGACACTGGCTTATTAATGGAAAATATGCTAATTTTATTGCATTAACTCAAATTTCCAATAATTTTCTTCAAATCCTGTTAATTTTATTTCAAAGTTTTTTTGCCATCTTGCTCATACAGGGATTCAAAAATAGTCAATTTTCCAAAAAATTAAAATAGCCGCCATTTTGAAACGGCTCGGCCGATTTTGCTCAAGTGCAATACCAGACCACTCCTTGTGGATATCTTACTCCCACAAAAATTTCAGCCTCCTAGATTCAAAACTGCGACCTGAAATGAGATGACAAAAACCGGGTTCATGGAATTTTGAAGGGACACCCTGTAGAAGTGATGGGACTTTTGGAAAGTTTTTCAACGAAAATCTAAAGTCATTCCTCAGCTTTACAAGAATCCAAAATTTCGTTCACTAATCTTGAAAGATAAAGCTACAGGAGCGTTTTGAAAATCGAAATTTCGCGATTTTGGAGAAATATATATATATATATATAAATATATATATATAAATATATATATATATATCGTGGGCAGGTGAATTTTGGAAAACTACTTTTTCGTGATCTGGGGGTCATGATCGATGGACATTTGATGAGTTTGGGTGATTTTCGCAAAGTGATGTCGTCCTCAATAGTGTATTTTTTGTTAAAAAATACACTAATAACAGAGCGAGTGTGTTTTCGCGATGATGATAACAATAATTACGTTCAATGCTGTAAAATGAAATTTAAAAATCGTTCGAATGGATTGCGTCAGTTCCTTTAGAGTACCTATTTCGGATTATGTTGCTCTTTGCAGAGATGTCAATTTCTCGCTCGGATGAATTGCAGCCATCGTTTTTGATTCGTGCGACACTTTTCAAAAAAAAAAGTCGTGTGGGGTATCAAATGAAAGCTTGCGACCAGGAGATCATGAAGATATTAAAAACTTACTAAAAAGCTAGAAAGGAATTCCCGATGTAACGAAAAAACGTATTTAATGCAAAAAATTAAGCGCGTAAAAATGAAGCGCAATGAAAGCGTAATAAAGTCAAATTCTCGCTCAAATGAATTGCAGCACTCGTCTTCGATTCGTGCAACACTTTTTCAACAAAAAGTCGTGTTTGGTATCAAATGAAAGCTTGTGACCGGGAGATTGTAAGAATATGAAAAACTCGCCAAAAACTTGTAACGACTTCCCAGTGTAACGAAAAAACATATCTAATCCATAAAATTGAGCACCAAAAAATGAAGCGCAATAAAAGCGTAATAAAGTCAAATTCTCACTCAAATGAATTGCACACTGGTCTTCGATTCGTGCAACACTTTTCAAACAAAAAAGCCGTGTTTGGTATCAAAAGAAAGCTTGCGACCGGGAGATTGTAAAAATATGAAAAACTCGCCAAAAATTTGTAACGAGTTCCTGGTGTAATGAAAAAAACTTTTATAATGCGTAAAAATGTGCTAGGTAAGTGTAATTGATATGTTAATTGCTCGCTCGAATTGATTGCAACCCTCGCCTTTGACTCGTGCGCCACTTTTCTAAAAATAATCGTGTTTAGTATCAAATGAAAGATCTCGGTAAGAAGACTTTCAATATTCAGCTGGATTTTTCTGGCGGTCGCTCGTTTTCGCATAAGGATTTATCAAAGGAAAAAGAACGCGCTTGGCATAATATAAACGGTGTAGTAATAGTAATAATTAATGGGAACGGTAAATTTTATAATCGCAACCATAACAGCGAAAATTGCGCGTTCTAAGACGAAGTTTTACCAAGAACACGTAAACGTAATCAGAAAATTATTTAAATTACATACCTACAACTATTGTTTACCTACACGGACATGATATGAAATCATGCAGCAATTATTTACTTAGCTCTGGATCAGCATTTTAAATAATTTCATTGTCATAATAAGAAGGAAAACTACCAGTCCTAGGCTAGAGGTTAGAGCGAAAAGAGAGGTGACATTTTCATAAAGCGAGAGAAAAAGCGGACGTCAACTTAATTAATTTTCCATCCATCTCAAAGGGCCAAAAAGGGCAGCAGAAAAAATTCTTTCATCAGCAAACACCGGCAAACAATTTCTTTGTTTTTTTTTCCTATACAGAGAATAAATTGAGGCTCACCGTCAGCGACGCGGGTTTCTTTAATGAGACGATTATGAAAAATGAAAGGTCGAAAAGACCGACGGTAATTCAATTTGCTAACGAGATTACGACGCGACCCAGGTAACGGAACGAACCAGGCCGGTGAAAAACCTTTTAAACAAAAAGGATTCCGGTTTTTTTCCCATTTTCCGCGGAACGAACCGCCGACGTGAGTTGGCGTAACAAGATTTGGGTCTCGGAAGCCGTTTCAGCTTTAATCGAAAGTTGAAAAGTTCAAATCCGGACAAACTGGCGGTGAGGAAGTTGCTCGCTTAACGATGAAAGTTCCCGTTTCCGATAAATCGATTTTTAATTCTTCTCGAATTAAGCCCGAAAAGAAACTCAAAATTCAGTTCATACCGCGGAAACGTCAAAATTGATGCGAACATCTGAAGGTCACGGAGACAATAAAAAATAGTTGCCAGGCTCAATTATTATTATTGCCACGTCATCTAGAATAATTTTTCAAGATCAAGTCGCCAAGTTTAGCTCGTAATAATAACAGCTGCCTGTTGTTACGACCTCTCTTTTCATTGTTTCATTTTCCAAGATCGTGTCACCTTTGCCAGGTGAATTATTATTAAAAAACTTTCAAAAACAAATAAAATAAAAAAACAATTTTTCTTATTGTTCTGAAAGTCTTCTTAAATAATTTTCGGGTTGTTTTGCCCTGGTCACTGCTCAGTTACAACTGGCAAAAGGATGGGAAGAGCGCTCCTGTTTATAGGTAGATGATCAAATGACGTGACACCCCCTCCACTTGCAATCTCCGTCCTCGACGCTAGTGGAGGGGGTGTGACGTTAACACATCGCTTATCGTTTGAGCATAAGAAGTAACCGCTGATTATGTCAATCGAAGTTAACGACGAACGGTGGGAGGTAAATTTTCAAGGACCACTTGAAATTCAGTTTTGAAACGCAAATTTTTTTCTTAAGACGGCAGCAAAAAATGGCATAGGCACTGTTTCGTCCTTTTATAGACTCATCAGCAGCTGTTTCGTCCTTTCACGGACTCATCAGTGCTAGCACTATAATATGAACCCAAGTTTCGTAAATATCTAGAAGACGACTTTTTTAGACTTCTTAAAAACTTTAATTATTGTAAAAGTCCCTAGTTGTTAATAAAAATGCCCAAATGTGACAAAATACAAAATTCATGAAAATTTAAAGCGGGCCCAGTCTCCATCATCCACCATTTTGACCTATTTATCGATGACCTCGTACATTCTAATGACCTTTGCTCCCGCTCAGGTTAATTCGATGCGCCGTTTTTTTCCGGCTAATTTTAGAAAGAAAGAAAAAAGACTAAAGAACTATCAAGTGTAGAGACACTGGGGACGAAAATAAAATAAGTTATGGCTTGTTTTCATGAATTTTTCCCAGGCAGAAACTCTCAATAATAAATCGACTCGTTTCTCCGCGCGATTATATCCCTCGACTTCACCTCATATATTATCGAATAATCAATACACTAACACTGATAACACTATCAAAATAAAAAAAATAAAAACAGCACACGTATAAAATATTATACATGTACCCACCTAATATAGGTACTAGCGATTTATTTTTTATAATTATTGTATTCCCCAGAATAAGAACAATAGAAGAGCAAGAAGAAAAACAAATATTCCAAGGGGGACTCTCCTAGTGAGTCCCAGCAACAGATTAGACTAAACGACCGGGCCTGAGGCCAGTCCGCAGTGTGCAAGAAAAAAAAAACAAACTGTTATTACACAACACCAACGGCGGTGACGTTTCGTCAGATCGGACGCGCGTCCATCCGGACGCTCGCCCCAAAAGGCACTCACCAGCACCAGCACCAGCACACCAGCACCAGAAAAACGAAGTACCGGAAGGCCGCCTTGCAGTTTATCAGCGACTTTTCCCGCACGGGACGAGGAAATCGGATCGAACCGTCCGAACAGCAACAGATCGACCGCGGAAATTATGTCGGCGCCGTGTGCGCGCCCGTCGAAGCACTAAATCGATGCCTAGGCAGTCGTCGCGACGCCGCGGCCGGAGCGCCGGGCATGCGCACGGACGCGCCTGTGAAGCCGGCTCTGACCCCGATGCAATCACGGGAAAACTATTTTTGTTTACTTATTGCAACTGCGACTAATTGCACGACGTATCGATAGAAGGGAACGGACGACGCCGGGATGCACCCGTCGCGGAGGTGCGGGGATGCGCATCGAAGGACCGGAAAATGATCCAGGGACGTAGGTATATACATATATTAGGAGAAAAAAAATAAACAAATAATGGAGAGGTTATTTTCGGAATTTTGGCGATCTAACCAATGAGAACTGGTCATAATTTTTCGAAAAACTATACAAAAAAAAAACGTATGCGCAAATATCTATCTTCATTTCCGTATCTATCAAAATTCACTTCCGGCCAAGAAAAAGTAAAAATCTATCTGAAAAAAAGCCTGAATGGAATCCCAACCAAGACGAGAAGCTTATACCTACCTGGCTATAAATGTGCAAGTGTAAGAAGGCCATTATTAAAAAATGAAAAAGAAGAATCAGTGCCTATTGTTGCCAAGTGGTCCGGTTTTTCATCACAACTTTCACACAAAAATCTCATTCTGTCCACAGTTGTTAGTAAACAGAAAGACAGATTGTCCACTATTTCAGGTAGGTAAAGGTACGAGCCGGCAACCGCGCGACGTACAAAACGACCGCCGCGAAAACCTCGTGAACTAGTTTTCAAATTGTCAAGCGAATTCTGCATTAGCAAATAATAATCTTAAACAATACGTGACCTTAATGACAAAAACACCGGATACGCGCCAGGATCGCCGACTGCTTACTATTATTGTTTTATTGTTACACAACCAACGGATTACCGAGTAGGATGAATACACGCGAGCCTGTGCATAAGTGCACGTACAGGTGTTTCAAAATTCGTGACATAACGCATTTTCGTCCGTACTCGTTAAGTAACGTGCCGTGTCATCGCCCGAAACGTTCGTCTAGCTTAAATAATTTGGCAATAGGTCGGGGAGCTCAAACTGCTCTACCTGAGCCGTATCGTTATTCAGCTGAGGTATGTTTAAAAAAAAAGTATATTACAACCAAAATGTATTGAAAATGCATTTCCAACCCGTAAATTCATGCGGGGAACAGAGTAAGCGCTATATAATTGTAGAAAGTCAATTTCCCGCTCGAGCGAATTACAGCACTCGTCTTGGGAGTCGTGCTGCAGTTTTGCAAAAAATGTCGTGTGGGGTATCAAATGAAAGCTTGCGACCGGGAGATTATAAATATGTATATGAAAAACTCGCCCGATATACCGATTTGGCAGTCTGACGGAAAACCTTCAAGTAAACAAAGTGTAAATGCGGCAAAATACGTAGAAAGTGAATTTCTCGCTCGAATTAATTGCAGCACTCGCCCTCGATTCGTGCTGCACTTTTATAACAAAAAAGTCGTGTTGGGTATCAAATTGAAGCTTGTAACGAAAGGCGATTAAAAATAAGTCAAAATCGGGGATATGTGTAACGATTTCGTATAACGCATAAAATATATTACGTCAATTTGTGCGAGAAACACTGTAAGAGCTACAAAACGGGTAAAAATCAATTTTTCACTCGAATGAATTGCATCACTAGTCTTCGATTCGTGCTTCACTTTTGTAACAAAAAAGTCGTGTTTGGTGTCAAATTAAAGCGTTTAACGAGATGAGTTGGGAAAAAAGTCAAAATCGAGGATGTGTGTAACATATTGTGTAACGAATAAAATATAACGAGTAATTTTGTGCGAAAAAAAGTGTGAGCGCTAAAAAACGGGTCATAATAAATTTCTCACTCGGATGAGTTGCATCACTCGTCTTGGATTCGTGTTGCACTTTTATAACAAAAAAGTCGTGTTTGGTATCAAATTAAAGCTTTTAACGAGATGAGTTTGAAAATAAGCCAAAATCGGGGATATTTTTTGTGCGTGAAAAAGTGCAAGCGCTACAAAACGGGCAAAAATTAATTTTTCGCTTGAATGGATTGCATCACTCGTCTTCGGTTCGTGCTGCACTTTTATAACAAAAAGTCGTGTTGGGTATCAAATTAAAGCTTGTGATTAGAGGATTTCAGTCGTAATACATACAAAACTGCGATGTTGCCAGTTGATAACTTTCTCCAGGGAATTAGGGAGTGTGTAATTAAAAAAAAAATTTCACTTGAAAATTGCGAATGTGTTTAAAAGTGCGATTAGAACAAAATGACTCAGCGAATTAATATCGCGACAAAAAAATAATTAAATACAGGGTGTTTAATTTCAATGTACATATCGATAAACAAGAATTAATAATAATTACTTATTCAAATGACGGCGATTAAAGTATCTTATTATTTTTTATTGCGGCTTCTTTCCATCCGTCCAAGCAAACAAACACCCGTCCCCGTCAGCCTTGCATATTTGGCTAATTAGAAAAATAGACAAACAAATAAATAAAACAAAACAACTAAATAGTAATAATAAGAATAATGAAATGACAGGCTATGAGACCGTCACGTCACGTCTGACCAAGTTGTGAATTTCCCGTGCAACTTGCAATAACACAACACAATCGCCGTGTAGGTATCAGTTAATTAATTATCAACTTACCTACCGGCAACCTTGTAGAAGTTAATAATTATTATGGTTCGCCTATTATTATTATTATTATTATAATTATAATCACTCACCACTCGATTATTATTATTAGCAGTATGCGTTTGAAATTAATTAAATAAATTAAATTTAGCAAAAATCACTTCCACAATAATTCTAAAAATCGCATCGATAAATCGAACCACACGCGAATAGTCGCCAGTGAGAGACTTGAAAGGCCCGAAAACGATCGCGAATAAATTAAAGACCAAGACCAGAAGCGCTATTAGCACCAAGCACGTCGCATAAATTAAACGCTCGCACGATTCGAGCAAATAAAAAAAAAAACAAACGCGGCCGGCGTCATGAATCGAACCGAACTGACTGACATGGACGTGAATCGGAATCGCGCGACGGGGGGATCCTCCTCGACCAGTTTATGACGATATTATTCACGATTCGCGGCGGCGATTGTTTATTGTTTTCCTTTTCGCATCGCACGGCAATGACAGTTTGTTGTTTGGAAGTTCGTGTAGACGAACCGGGTGCGTGGGCGCAAAATGCGACTCAATTAATTCCGTTCGTTTCATCGTTTCATCCCAGATGCGCGACCCGATGGATGGATGATTCAGAAGCGCGAAATTGGCCCTCTATTCGACAGATCGACAATAACAATATGTTTGTTTACGTGTTGAAGAATTTCATTAGCACGACTCAATTTCTCATAAATTATTTATTGAAAAAAAAATGATACGATTCATGCAATTCGCATTAATTAAAAAACCGCAAACCCGCATTATCATCAGATATGCGACCTGTCGCAGCAATATGCATCCTAAGTACACACTTACCTTCAGCATGGTGAGTATCTTCTGGGAGAGCTCGTAATCGAAGTTGGAGTACTTGGAGTTGGTCATGTCGTAGATGAAGACGATGCCGGCTTTCTGGGTGACGGGGCTCTGCAGGGCGACGTCCAGCTGATAGACGATGCCCTGGAGGGTCGTCTGGTGAGTGCTGATGGCAGGAATGTGCTTGCGGGCAGTGAAGACCGCTATCGCAGCCTCGTTTCCATCCCGTTTAGGCTGCAAGACACGCAAAAAAAATTTTAGTCCATTTTTTTCCCGAACGAGTTGTCTTTGTTAGATTCTCATATGGACTCATCGGCAGTAGCGTCTTACTGTTTTATTTCCTCTCCGGCAGTGCGTAAAATGATTAATGAAAATGTGGTTAAGGTGATATGACCATCTGATGAGTCCTGATAAGGATGAAACAGGGCTGTTCGTCTAATTGCCTAGTTATATCGCATTTTATTGAATACAGTGAAGTAATTTAATTTCAGAATCGCCTTTTTTATGTAAAGTAGTAGTTTATAATTTCCGATTTTTTTTTTTTTCCAAGGAGGTGAAATAAAACTGGTAAAACTTAGTACAATGATGGAAGTCCAATGGTGATATTTTATAAAAAGTCAGCTGTCACTTATTTTTTCACGAGATCACAAAAATAGGTGGCTACATTATAGAAATGTCAATTTCTCTTCTTCTTCTCTTCTCTATGGCTTGGACACCTTTGTGCATACAGCCAGCCTCGAATGTTCCAATAATTTTGACAGATTTTAAAGTATGACAATTTTAGAGTATGACAATTAAAAAAAATACAAAAAGAATACTGTCAACTGTAACTTATTTCAAAGCTGTCATTTTATCACAAGATATAATTTTTATATATGAACCGAGACGGCAAGCAAAGAAAAACTTGCTGGCTACATAGAAATTTCAGTTCTTCTTCTTTTTTTCTCTTCTATATGGCTTGGGCACCCTTGTGCATACAGCTTGCCTCAAATGTTTCAATAATTTTGACAGCTTTTGATTTCCTGGCGAAATGTCAATTATTGATGTTCTTGATAGAGTATGACAATTAAAAAAAAAAAATACAAAAAGAATACTGTCAACTGTCATTTATTTCAAAGCTGTCATTTTATCATAAGATATAATTTTTATTAATGAACCGAGACGGCAAACAAGGAAAAACCTGCTGGCTACATTGAAATGTCAGTTCTTTTTCTTTTTTTCTCTTCTATATGGCTTGGGAACCCTTGTGCATACAGCCAGCCTCAAATGTTTCAATAATTTTGACAGCTTTTGATTTCCTGGCAGAAATGTCAATTGGTGTTCTTGATCGAGTATGGCAATTAAAAAAATACAAAATAAAATCATGTCAACTGTCATTTATTTCTAAACCGTCATTTTTTCACAAAATCTGCATACTTTTTTATGGCTGTATGCTGTATGTTGTACAAGGGTGCCCAAGCCATTAAAGAAAGAAGAAGAAGAAAAACTTTTTATTTATGAATCGACAAGCAGTGAAAACTTGCAGATGAAATAGGAATGTCACCTAACCTAACATTCTTGATCAAACATGACATACGATCTCAGTTTGTGCTGGCCAAATATATGGTAAAAACGAAAGGCCATATTAACCCTAAAGAAAAAGAAGATCTCAGTAACTGTCACGTAAAAACTGTTTTTTTATATAAAGTCAAAAATTTTGGTCAGTAAAAAGCTTGCAGAAATAATCGAAAAAGTCATAAGAAAAGCCGGGCCAGCAAAATGGCCAATATTTATATTATATGTTACTAAAAACGCATTAATCAACATTTAACTATTTTGCTTGCCAGTAATTCGGCCAGTGAATTGTATGCATAAAATTGCAACCCTGAAATTAAGTGCTTGCCTAAATTGCTTGAGAAGGGAAGCCAAAAAATTAGAAAAAAAAAAGAAGAATTCTAACATCTATGATGTGTGAGTTCTGACAAGCAAATTCTTAGGTGAATCGCGAAATTTGTCGCCAAATCACAATAAATAAGTCAATTTTTTTCAAGAAAATTCTAACAAATGTACCAACGCAAGCAACAAGCGACTGACAAACAAGACTGACCGGATTCTATAAATGTTTACTATTGACCATTTGCTCTTTAGACTTTCTAAAGAAGAAGAAGAACATCAATAAAAATTGAACCAAGTTCAGAGTAAAGAGTTTTTTTTATTTTTTGTTATCGAAATTAGTTAAATTTTGGTTGCTGATCTGAATAGTCGATAACTAATCTGACAACAATGCATAGCGCACATGTGCACAATTTGACCTTGTGATTGTGAAAGCAATAAAAATTAAAGCAACTTGGAGAAATTGAGAGAAACATTTTGATTGCAGGTCTTCATGAAATGAACCAGAAAATTGTTATTCTTCGATAAGGATACTATAATGATTAAATTGGAGTAAACTGGCAATCAGAAATACATGAACCAAATCTTTGCTGATTCAAATATGAATGTTACTATTTACCAGACTCACTTTAAATAATTGCATTTATTACCACTTACCATCTACTGTAATCTGTAATCTATTTTTAAGTAGGTAGGTAAGTATAAGTAGTAGAAGCAGAAATAGCGATTTCTATTATTATCGTTTGAAATGGTCTGTGGTCACCGGCACCGGCACCGGCATACAATGAGGAAGTTAATAATAAATTGAAAATTTAATAAAATTCGTACATCCAGAAAATGTTAATTTATTTTTATTTCATAAACGCCCTTGTTCTTAACAGAAAAGACGATCTTAATTAACCTGACAATTAAGATTTCCTGAGATAGAGATAGAACTTCCACTTGTTGCAACACTTGTTGCCACACATTCAACCAACACAACTCACATGAATGAACGAATGAATGAATAAATCCTTGAATCTGCCAACCGGATAACGATAAGGATAACAAATAACATCAGTAATAATAATAATTAAAGAAATTTACAGTTTACTTGAATAGAATTTAATATTTAAATATTCTCACCAATATAGTGAACTTCTCGGTGAGCAGTTCAGTCTGAAGGGGTTCCTTGAGGGGGTCGAACTGGATTAGGCCTTCGCGTTTCCTGGTGAGCTCGTGCTGGTCGAACAGGACGAGGGCCCTCTGCACGTCGAACTTTCGAGCGTACAGGAATTTTATGGCCGTCGACCACGTCAGGGATTTCGATTTTCGGCGGTATTTGGCGTTGATTTTCTCGATGAAATCTTTCGTTGCCTGGAAATTTCATAATTGATATTAGTTATTATAATCAGGTACTCATAAACATAATTTTTTATAAGTCAACTGTCATCAATCAATGTCACCATTTTATGGAAGAATTTGTCAAAAAACGTTTTGACAGCTCTGGTAGCGTTTGTTTTGTCACTGTCAAGGACACTTTTCTGTCAAAAAATGAAGGAATAAGAATCATTTAGTAGGACATCATTTCAACACATAGGTCATAGTAGGACATAGGTCAACACTGGTGTAAATATATAATAAGAAACAAAATTATTTCTTTAAATGAATAACCAAACTATGCCCAAATACATAATTTACAAGTCAAATGTCATCCATCAATGGATGGCATTATGCGGAGGAGGATCTGTCAAAAAACATATTTTGACAGCTGCTGATTCTGATGTCATTCGTTTGTCTTGTCATAGTCAAGGACACTTTTATTAAAAAATGAGGGAAGAAACATTAATAATTTTCCCTACCCAACTTTTCTTTTCTTTTCTCAAATCACAAATTTATAATCCCCCCTAGTTAAAAAAAAACTTTTCTTTATTTTGCATGATTGGGGTACGTAATGGTAATGTAATAAAAGTAAAAAATAAAAGTATGAATGTTAATGTAGACACATCACACATCACATCCACAACTTCCACAAGGAGGATGATGACAAATCCTGAACCTGATCCTGATCCCATAAGATAAACTACTGAACTAACAGAGGAAACAGGAAACAGATCGCGAATAACTCAAAGTAACCATTAACTTGTAGGTAGGTAATTTTAATAATTAGAACGGGAGACTTACATTTTCTTGTTCCGGAGTCAAGGTAGCGGCCATGGTAGACCGAAGAAACCGAAAACAATTGTTTAAAATAAAACAAACCTGGAACTATTTACACCACAACACACCTTCGTCAACGCATTCTCGATGAAACAAAAAGTATTATCCTCATTACAACGGAACAGAGTGGAAAGAAAGAAATTATTTCGACTGTAATAACAAACTTCATAAGCAACTCATGACTCGGTAATTGCCACACCGACACCGCCACCAACACCAAAACCGCAATTAATCATTTTCCTCAAACCAAAACTGAACACCCAACATTAACAATTATTCAACATTATCCAAGAGTCAAGAGATGATTTTCCTTGCAGCTTGCAAAAATAATAATAATAAGAGAGAAAAGAGAATAACAGCTTCCCACTTGTCAAAAAATTGTTTTTTTTTTCCTTGTTTGGCCTTCATGATGACTTAACACTGACATATGACATTTACAATTGGCGTATACAAGACTGTTGTAGTTGCACTGCACTGCAAGTAAGGTTAGAGAACCTGCATTATCTACAGACCTACACTAACGCTCACTAGTCAGTGTCGGTAATACAGATCCCCTAAGTAAGGTTGAAACGAAAAGTGAGGTTACGATCGCGAAAATTATGAATTTATTTCGAAAAAAACTGATTCAACGATGCTGTTCAGGCAGAATATTTGAAAAAATTGTGGCGAGGGTTAACTTCTGTAAAAAAAGTAAGTAATCGATCTAAAATTTGTAATGTTTGTTGCTTTTGCTGAGCGCACCCTGACTTATGACAGTCGTATAGGCTAAACAAGTAACTATTGTGGCGCCACCAAGTAGGCAAATTTGACACTTTCATGCGGCAAGTCCTGCGTGCCCGCTGTTCATTTTAATGTATTTGTTATTGCAAACATGAGGTCGTTCCGAGTATACAAAAATCGGGAAGTGTTTGTTGTACACGAGTACCTTAAATGCTTGAGATTACATACGTATTTATTACTCCTGAATCTTTTTTTAGATAGTAAATTAAAGTTAAAAATTTTAGTTAATAATTTAAGGCATATAAGTAATACTAATAATTTTTTCGAGCTGTATTTATTCAGACGAAGGGTAACATTTTCTTGCTTTACAGCTGCAAAATATGTTTAAAACTCTTCGACTTATTATACATAAGCTCAATAAAAACCCCGAAAACATGAGATGAAATATGAACTTTATTATGCGTTGATAAGAAAGGTGATATTTTTTTAATGGACAATTAATATATCACCTGAACAATGGGACAATAATAGGTTTTTTCATTTTTATGAGTGCTATGTGCACCAGGAGTCTCTCTAAATGAGCGCTGTTCCTTGAAGAAAAGTTCCATGTAAACGTATTCTCTAACATCGCTCATGTGAAAACTCATCATGAGATTTCGCCCATTTCTCAACGATTTAAAACGAAAGCAGTCGAGACTGGGTGCTTGGAAATGACTTTTAATAATTATTGTAGTCATAATAAATTTAAAAATCTATAAGTTCACTGCCAAATAATAATTTTAAAAGGGTTTCATTATCCAAACGAGCTGTCAAAAATTGCAAAGCAAGGTTATACTGCCGCACGAAAGTGCGAAAAAAATCCACGAGGAGGCGCGCGCGCCGCAAACATCCGATACTTACTTAGCCTATTATGTCAGTCACAGGTCATAAGGTGAGGGAGCGAGAGGGCAGAGCGACCATGACGGAGAATGAATAAAGTTTTAATTTAAAATAAATAAACTATGGTTTTGATGATTAAAACAACAAAACAAGGATTAAACAAAATTGATCAGTAATTAGTCAAATTGATCGACAAAGTTCGATCGGTTCGAAAATTATATTTCGGCAACGCCCGGCTATTTCGAAATACATAAAGTGGCAACTGGCAAGACAACATGATAATATGAACGGATAACAACAGGATTTATGGAGAGTGGCGACTCGCCGATTCGCAAACGAGACAGCAGGCTTGAGCAATGGCAGCAATGCAATTTTTTTCTCCTTAATTAAAGTTTATTTTATACTAATAATAATAATAATAATAAAAAAGATCTGCAAGATTTAATGACTGCTCAATAACAGCCTAGTTTTAAGCGAAAAGAAAAACTTTATTTAATATAATAAAAAAAAACACTTTGCTGTTAGCTTGATTTCTATAATAATAGTAGTGAATAGTATTGTAAATAATTGAAATTGAATATAATAATGAGGTTCGACTAGTAGCAGGTCAGGAATGCCTTCGCAGCGGAAGCATTCACGGTACGTGCAAGACTGCCAGACTGGTCTGCTGCTGTGTCGCATTGCCCTTTCCCGGCCTCGCCGTCCGAGTCGGGGATTCCCCATTCAACGTCTGGCTCCCTGGCTGGCTTTCACGCTCTTTTGAATTCTGAATACAATGATAATCATTATAACTATATCGCCGAAATTATTAATATCTTAATACAAAAGAATGCAATATTTGTAACTAAATCTCTCCAAAATGACGTCACTTCCACAATCACGAAATTGGTACAGAATAGGAACAATCAGAAGACAAACTCGCCGGCGGCGTCTTTGATCTTTTAGAGACGAGACAAGCCACACATCTAGCGGCCATTGTTCCAGAGAAGCGCAGACCCGCATTAGATGTTTTGACAAAAAATCATGGCGGATCTCTATGCGCCGAGTACATGCGCGAACTCGATTTTCTTATTGAAGTTTGGTTTCTGATTGTTTCATTCTGTGAAACTGGTATGTATACATGTCATGTGTCATATGTTACTATATTGATATGTCATATGTCATAATATTGACATTAATGAATTTGAAATTTGAATGCTGATTTATTTACGATGTGATGATGTGAAATATGAAATGTGTAAAAAAAAGATGTATGTTAAAAATTAAATCAAAAATCACATCACACGCAGAAAGAAAGCAAGAAAGAACCTGACAAACCAAAAACTGGAGATGCTTTCAAACTCGTAGCAGCAGGAAAGAGGAAGTGATGAAGGAAATAGTTCGCGTTAGTGATAATAAAAATTTACCAACACATCCTGATGACTGGCCTATTCCATTGCTCCAGCAGCGACACACCTCTTCAAATATAAATATATGATAACTGGAGAGAAAATATGGAGCAGGATAAAGAAGTGTACTGTGGATTTCTGCTGCTACCGCCCCTGGGAAAAATTCTAATCAAGGTAACGTATCCCCAACACACCCGTTTTTCTCCTCCAATCAAACGGTAATAACCTCGATCCTTCCAGAAATCCTGGCAACAAAAATACTGCCTCCTCTTCAAAGCCAGCAAGTTCGGAATCGAACGCTTGGAAGTGTACGACACGCCCGACATGACCAAATCCACGGCGCGCATCATCACCCTGGAAAACTGCGTGAAAATCACACCGAAAGGCGTCACGTACTTCACCGTCACCACGAAAACCTCCGTCCACGAGTTCGGCGCGATCGACGCCCAGTCACGCAACGAATGGTTAAACGCGTTGCAGTCAATCGCGTTCCCCGACGACGTCTCCAAGACGACCACTTTTGAACAAGACAACGAACTGTACTGCCCGTCAAACGAGGGCGTCTTCAATGTGAAGCTGCACTCGTCCCCGGCCTCCGCGCGCTGCGGACTGGAACCGAAACTGTACACTCTGCTGCTCACTTCGTCTGCCATACAACTGAGAGACATCTCCAGTAACAAGCTGCTCTTCACTTGGCCTTACCATTTTATCAGACGGTACGGATGTAAACAGGGTAAATTTACCTTCGAAGCGGGAAGGAAATGCGAAACAGGCGAAGGGATCTTCTTCCTCGAGCATCCCAATCAACAAGAAATATTCAGGTTAGTTTCGCATTCTCATTTTATATTCCATTACGATCATTTTTCCCAACTTTGTAGATGTTTTGCGTCGAAACTGAAAGCGATGAAGAAACTGCTGAACGGCGATCCCTCCGTTCCGATGCTCGATTGCGGCGACAGTCAGTTCCAGGCCGCTCTCAGCATGGAAGCGCGATCTAGGAGCCCCCTGCCGCCCTCCCCCACCACCTCGACCGCCCTCCACGACATCGAGTCGAACATCTCGAACAAATCGTTCGGCGACTTGATCACCAACAACTCTTTTACCTCGAAATCGACGATCTCGTCGCACTCGCACTCCCACAAGACGAACCCGACCAAGCCACCACGCAAGTTCCTCCACCAGAAACAGCAGACGGACAGCAACTCGAACATCACCCAGCAGCAGCAGCAGCAGGGCAAGTCGGACTACGAGCCCGTCAGCCGGTACGACAAGGTCGAGTACCGGTGCGACGCCTGGCGGACGATGGGTGTCGACGATGTCGACCACACCGAGAACGTCGGCGAGGAGGACGAGTACTACATGTCGTGGGGCACGGTCCGCAAGGCGGTCGACGTGATCCCCGTTCGGCCGGGACAGGCGCCCAAGATGATAACGGGGCCGGCAACGACGCCCGAGAACGAGGGCTACGATAAGCTGGACTTTTTCGGGTCGTCCAGCAAGCTGAACACCAGTTACAAGCAGGTGACGGCCAAGACGGGCGTGCCCATGGCTTGCCCGCCCTCGTTCAACGATTACGACGAGGTGCGGCCGGTGATGGAGAGCGCGAGGCTGGCCGACGACTCGCATCTGGGATACGCGCTGGTCCGCAAGGATACCGGCAAGGGGAGGGTCGGGGTCGGTAACGAGGAGCAGGTGGATCATCAGTTTCATAACGACGAGCCGTATGCTATTATAAGCAAGCCGAAGAGGGTGTGAGTCGTTATGTAATCAAGTACTTAAACTTAGTAGGTTCTAGGTACAGTTAAAGTTAACCATTCCTTTAATAAACGCTTGGTTATTATGAAATGTTATAAATTCTAACATCCGTTTGCTTTATTATTAAGATGATTGATCGATTAGATAACAGACGATCAAGTTTTTATTTAGTTAAGAATTTGATCGTCTCTTCTAATAATTATTAATATTTTGCGTAAAAGTAATTAGAAATTGAAGTCTCTCAATTAAATTCCCTCCTCACTATTATAAGTCTCCATAGATAAGGGGGAATTATTTTCTCAATCGAGTGCCAAAATAGTTAAATTGGTGCCTTTATAATAATTATAAGTCTGGCTTACCTTTTGATATTGCCGGGAGGATTGTGAGTGAATAATGAAATTTTTGAATGCTAGTCTTTTACCTTTTACAATAATAATTAGCTTGGAATCCTCTTGGCGGTTTGTAATGATGATGATAAAGTTGCTGGTGCTATTCAATCAAAATGTTTAAATTTTATTTCCCTAATTAAACTATTAGATTACACCCATTAAGATTACAATTTGTAAATTTGATGTTTAGATATTTATGCACGCCAAAGATAAGGATTTTTTTGTAAATATATTTGTAACAATTTTCTTATATTCTGACCAGATCGATTTTGTTTATGTGGTTGTAGAAAAAGTGTAATAATTGATCTGTTGTAAATTGTAATTTTATAATTATCCGTTTTTACCGGTACCGGTACCAGTACCAGTGGTAACTGGTAACTGTTGTTTACACAGAATAAGTCATGAGCGGTTTTATAAATATAAGTGAGACGATTTTGACAGTTGACATGCCTCCTTGATTCATTGAATTGAAGTAGCAACCATGAAACTGTCAAAGTCGTCGTGGTACTGGTAAGTCTCAATTGTGTCAAAAGATTTCTGTTGATGATTTATTATGTCGTCCTGATTGTTGTCCACTGTTGCAATATCTCTTATTTGTAGTTGTTAATTTAATACTATGACATGATCCACATTATTTTGACAGAATTATTATCTATGATTATGAATGAGACACCTGTACAGGTAGAGAAAAAGTATTGTTTCAATGTTGTGCCCTATTTTATGTAAAGATATTCCATTATTATGTTGTCCCAGTTTAGTTGTAATTGTTGCTTCCGTTCCCTTGAATCTGTGAAAAAAATACATTCCCAAGTACCATAAGGGATGCTACCTTAATAAGGGTTAGGTATAAAAAAACGTATTTACTTAATATTTTTTTGTATATTTCTTGTATACGATTTTACCTCAACAATAACTTTTTGATATAATATGATGAAATATATAAATAATTAATAACGAAACGCTTGTTTTATTATTGTACTACCAGAACAGGCCCAGGTCGTACTAGTACTAAAGAAGTATTGCGAATCTGGGAGCTCAAAGGTGGTTTACTTTACCAAAAAAATTGGTGGAGGAAATGGATATGGGATTGGTGCAGTAGCAAAGATCACAGTTAAATCTTATTATTATTATCATTATACACAGAATTAATTAGCTTTCTCTAATATTTCGATACATCGATCCACGTCGACTTTCCTCACAGTTTCGCCTTTCTCGGCCAGAATCTCTTCGATGTTCCTCTTGCCGTTCAGGTCCGTGAACCAGTTCAAGTTATCGGCGATCAGGTGATTGTTCTGGCAGCCGCTGCACTCCACTATCACGACCCCCTTCTGGTACGCCACCTTCGAGATGAACTTATCGTTTTTCGTCTTGCACACTTTACAGGTGAACGACAGATACAGTTTACCCTCCAGCCTGGCCAGGGGGATCTTGGCCGTTTGACTCGTTTGTTCCTCGTCCGCGATACTCTCGTTTTTTGCAGCCAGATTAATTGCGGGGGTGTTTATTTTTCTCACATTCGTGATAGTACTGATGATGCTTGGATTGTTAATTTTATGCTTTGGGAGAGATTGACGACCAATTGTGACCAAGCGTGGTATTGTTGTCAGGAGTCGGCGAGTTGACATCTTTATTTGTATTCATAAATTGATTATTAAATTTTAAATTTAACTAAAAATTGGTATTCCTAATTTAAACGATGTTGCTTAATAAATGTTAGGTTAGGGGTTAGGTTTTGCTAAAGCGCCGATACTACTGCGATACTTCGCATGCGCATTATAAAATGATCCTACTACTGCTGTTGCCAGTGCTGCCTTCTTTCTTTTTTACTTTATTTTTGTAAAGTAAATAATAATTATAGCGTTATACAGCATAATCCGGAATTGAATGGGACACAGAACCACAGCACAACAGCTCACTCACTGCTCAGTTACAGCTTTAAGGCATCAAGCGAAAATGGATTACACGAAACATAATTACATTTACATATCTTGTACAAAAGTGCTTTGAAATACACCAGTTTCAGAGGACATCATTCAAAACGTTGTTATTAGCATAAACATTTTGAATTGTAATGTAGAGAACGATGTCGGCAGATTTTTTAGGATACTTGTGTTACCGACACTGATACTTACGTGAGCCGGTAATGCAGGTATTTATTCTTAATTTTTTTCCTATGTCTTTTATACTTTTATCATATTATTATCTTTCTAAATTATGAATAAATTAGGTTTTTTTAACCAGTTTCTGTACATATCCATATGAAAATGATACACTTACAAGTTTTTAACTCGGTCCGCGAAAATAGAAAAACCTACAATGCGCATGCGGTCATGGCATGATAGTCGTATCGTATCATCGTATCTATTATTAAGCATGCAACATGCAAGGCAGCATCGACCATCGAAGGAAGCATCAATGTTTAAAAAAAATCACTTTCACATTGAAGCGCCAAAAAAGTATTCCAATAAGCTTTAGCATAAAACATAAAGATAAAACTAAAACTTTAAATAGTTGTTAATAACAGTTACTCGTTTTCGTTTATTAACAATAAGAAGAATTTGTTTTGAATTGAATGAAGAACATTCAACATGAGTTCAAAGGAGACCGAAGAAGAGACCCTCCAAGTAATAGACGTCGGTTTAGTTGATTTCTCCATTTTCTCTGCTTTGGAGCCTGAAGAAGACGAACAACAGAATGATGAAAAGTTCCCCCTGTCACCAGGATTAAACCCTGTTGTTGAAACTGCCTCACAGCCTGATCTTAAAATAAAAAATGAACCCCAGGACTTGGAACAAGCATATGATGTCCAGCTGCAAGCAGAAAACGCGACATTTAAAGAAGAAGAAATTGACATAGAAGAGCATAAGCCCGGGTGGGGACAGACCCGGGGAAGAAGTAATCCTGGAATAGCCGACGATCAACTGGACCCTTTTCAAGAAGAAAATGAGTTGCGACATTCAGAAGGGAAGAAGTTTAACTGCCCTCAGTGCAATTATAAAACAAACTGCAGACGTCTTTTCATCAGACACTGTAATTGTAAACATAAACAATGTACTGAAGTGTACAATTGTAACGAATGTGCGTATAAAACAGGATTGAAAGGTAATCTCGTTGAACATTTTAAAAACGTTCATGCAGAACGCATTAAAATGCACAATTGTAAGGACTGCTCTTTTGAAAGAAAATATAAAAGTACTTTGACTGAACGTGAACATTATAAAAATAAACATGCGAAAAATGCTGGAATGTATAAGCGTGAAGAATGTTCTTATAAAAAAAAATATAAAAGTAATTTGCCTCAGCATTATAGACGTAAACAATCAAAAAATGTTAAAATGTTTAAATGTGAAAAATGTTCTTATGAAGCAAAATATAAAAGTTATTTGACTCGACATTACAAACGTAAACATGCGAAAGAAGTCCAAGTGTATAACTGTGCGCATTGTCAGTATAAAACAAATGATAAATATAATTTAATTAGCCATTATAAATGTAAGCATGCGAAAAATGCTGAAATGTATAAGTGTGAAGAATGTTCATACGAAACAAAAAATAAACATTATATTACCGAACATTGTAAACATAAATATTGTGCAACAGAAGGAAAAGTGTACAAATGTGAGAAATGTTCTTACGAATCAAGAAATAGACATTATTTCATCAAACATTATAAATTGCAACACTCATGCCCGTATTCACAAACGATAATTTCCTAAATAATTACGTAATCAATTATCCCCATCTCATTCTATTGCAAAAAAACTGTATATCTCCATCTCACTCATTTAAATAATTACGTAATTATTTAGGAAATTATCGTTTGTGAATACGGGCATCAAAATATAATATGGAAATGTATAAATGTGAGGGGTGTCCATATGAAACAAGATATAAAAGTAGTTTGACCAGGCATAATAAAAGTAAACATTGCAAAAGAGACAATTAAATGTACAAATCTGAGGAATGTTCACATGTAGCAAAATAATTATGAAAGTATACTTTGACTAAAATTTGTAGAAGACGTAAACATCTGAAATAAGTTGAACTGTATAGAATTAGAATTATTATGAAAACTGTTTATACAGGGTGTACCAGCTCGATTTAGACAACGGTAAGGGCCGTGTAGGTCTCGTCAAGACGAAACGTTTTTTTATTTGAAGTTTTTGGATTTGGACCTTCGTTGCGGAAATATGGCCGACTTCCGGTTTTTAGTTTTTTGGCTCCAGTTTCGGTATTTTTAGGTTCTCGCCCAAACTGAAACTAGTTTTGGAAACTCCTTAGCTTCAGTTACAACTTTCATATTGAAGTCAAGGTTTCTATCTCTGTTGGATTCAAAATGGCGACATGCCCAAGACTTTAAATTTTAAGTCTTTGAATCAATTCAAATTGAATCAAATTGAAAAATTAAGATTTTGAATCCAACAGAGATAGAACCTTGACTTGACATTGTGCATGACTGCTGACTGCATGATCTCAACACATCACTGATCTCAATGCGCCGAGTAGATGCGCGAACTCGTTTTTTTTTATTGAAGTTTGCCTTCTGATTGTTAGTTCTTCTGTGATCAATTATGTTCTTCTTTTTCGAGCGCTCATTGGCCTTGCTCTATCAGCAACTCAGCCAGGCCAAATCTCCCAAAAATTGATTGAAGATTTAATTGATCCGAGAAGGTCTATATAGTCTGTACACCGAGTG
This sequence comes from Malachius bipustulatus, assembly GCA_910589415.1. NCBI lineage: Eukaryota > Metazoa > Arthropoda > Insecta > Coleoptera > Melyridae > Malachius > Malachius bipustulatus. The sequence goes on from OU342637.1 coordinate 30,630,565, forward strand.
TTGTCGGTTGTGATAACTAAGGATACATCATCTCGTTATGTTTCTTACTCCTTCTATTGCATCATTGCATAGTCAATCGAGTTAAATTGAGACGTATTATTGAATTGTCAGAAATACGTTTGAATCGTCAACAATTCTAAAAAGATGAGCGAGAGTGAGACGGAAGTACGACTCGCGTCTTGATACGCTTAGATTGATAGGATAAGATTGTCGTCCAGCTCATCGGCTACTGTCAGTTGACAGTGACAGCGCTGAATATACTAATGAGGTTTGTTATTTAAAACGTTTTAGGGCCAGTTGTTCAAACGTCAGTTAAAAATTTTGAGATAATTACTGATTTTAAAATGCCCTGTATTATCAAACCATTGGTCTGATATTTCTGAAAATGAATTCTGATCGCTTTAAGAAGAGTTAATTACTGATTAAAAATACAAGATCATTAATTATATTCGCCGTATTTTCAAAATTTGCAATTTAAAATCAGTAGTTATCTCAAAATTTTTAACTGACGTACGAACAACCGGCCCTTAAATACGAAATTAGCAGAATTACCTGTGATATTGTACGATAAACTACGAGTAACTTATTAATTGCGTGAATGCCTAAAAATCTATTGCCTCGTTTTTCTAACGTTTAAAAAAACGGACTGGGTATATGCTCGCAATGAACCACAAAATATTACACAAAATGCCTGGGAAACGATTGAACTCCCTAGGACGTGGTCTTGTGTGTGGTTAAATTGCTAGGATATTTTACTGCAGAAAAAGAAAACGGAAGTGTTATGCTTTCTTTTAAACGCCAACCAGCAGGTGAGTGGCATGCTATTTCTAATCATAATTATAACAATTCACACGCCACTGACACGAACTGCGATACCACATCTGGTTCGACTTAGAAATAAGTCGATGAATCAAATCGAATTAAATGAAATTGTTTAGCCAGAATCAGTGTGGCATGACAACGGACAACACTCAGTGGACAGAGCAGAGTTTCTGTAAAGGCGAACGGAGTTTTTCTCCCTCCTTCTCGGGTCCAAGTATATTATTTATGCATAAAACGGTTAGTTCTGCCTAAATGTTGAACATTTAGAGTCAGATTTGTTATATATTTGCGTCTCTCTCCTTACATTAAAGTAAGTTTATTTATAATCGTCTTCTAAAATAAATATTTCAGCAGATGCCTTCTAAGCAAAATAATCAGAAGTGGGATTATTTCTGCTAAATTACTTAAATTATCTGCAAGAATCAAACCATATGAGTCCCTCGCAATAAGGACTATTATTATAGTCACAAATATTATTATTATTATAAAACTATAATTTTTAGGAAACAAACGGAAATATATAATATTTTTTTATAATGTATAAATAAAAAAATTAATGCTTATCTTATATTTAATTGAAAGTATTTTAGTTATTCTTAGATCCATTAACTGTGGAGCGCAGACAAGAATCAGGGAATACAAAAATAAAGTCTATTATAAATCCATCAATCAAACAGAACGGTAAAAGTTGGGAGACACTGGCGCAAGTCAACAAATAAAGTCATTTCCGAGAAAATATTCGAAGGACCAGTCCGACGAATATCGATTAATTTCCAACGTGTACAGCGAGAGTCTTTTCGATCTCCGTTTCGGCGTTTCCCTCAGTTTTCCAACGGCACGCCAAGGAAGTGGACGTGTGACCTTCTCCTGCTAAAACGCGTATTTTACGAGAGTAAGGATCTCGATAATAATTAGAAATTTTATTTTTTAATTTTTCTGTGACGATAAATCTAAAAGAGAATCGGTTAGAAAAAAGTATTAAACCTATTTAGTAACACTTTTAAAATTTACAATCACCCAACAACAACCTAAATAATAATGCCCATACCTTTACTAATAATAATACGAAACTTGATAGAACTTCATAAAAAACTAACCCCGACCCTGATACGACTGGCACCGGCACCGGCACTACCATAATACCAAAACTGAACTTTTCAACAATAATGCGAAAAAAGTGCGACAAAACAATGGAACAACTGTAAAGACGATGCATTTTCTCGAATATTTCCGAGCGCCCCCTCGTCACAATCTACAGGAAGGACTTTTCCAGATCGCCTCGCAGACATGCAACCTTCTCGTCCAGGTAATCTTTAAACAAATTTAACCCCCTGGAAACAAACAAAAAATCGCATTACAGGTGAACAACACCAACAACATCACCTTCGGAGGGGACGCCACAAACGTCCACGTGGGGAACGGTCCCTCCATCAGGGACGTCCAGGACGAAATCAAATCGATAGCCAACGGCACCACCAGCAGAGAGACTTTGGACCAGAGGGAACAACTTCTGGTACTTTTGCCCCCGGGAGCGAGAGGGAGCAGGGGAAGTAAAGGACTATTGGCCAAGCCTAGACTTTCAGTGAGTTTATGTTTTTTGATAATAATAATTATTAAATTATTTTAACTACTATTTTGACATCTATCTAGTTTGAAATTATCAACAGAGATGCACTGGCTGCCCATTTTTATTTATATGGTATTAGTAGACACTACTTTTGTTACTTCAGTGGGTTAAAATCGGTGGCACATTATTATTTATGGCATAAGTAGCTATTCGGCATGCTTGATTCAAAGTGATCTGGAACCAGTCCAGCAGTTTGGGGAACCTAATTGACGCAGGCGCTGTTACTCTCGTTTATGGAATGTAACTACTGCGCATGATTGGTTAAAGTGAACCAAAAACCGGTATACCCATTTAGGGAACCATATTGGCGTCGTTAATCGGTTGCGCATATATTTTACTGCGCATGTTTTTATTCAAAATGACGTGACGATTTAAAATAAAATCAGGGACAAGTTCAGCAGCTGAATCGAGTAATTTTTCCCTAATGTTTTCTTATCAAAAAAATAATGTTTTCGTTTACATCTTCACACATCGCCAGGGTAATGTTTCTTGTCACAACACGTTCCCAGTAAGTGTCTGATTATTATTATTAATTTAGGAATTGTAAATCAATACACGACCTTCAATGCTGCTGTAATTACATAATCGATGGAAAATGTATTTAGGTATTGTCTCCGTTATCATTCAATATTCAGCTGGAAATTTTAATAAGGACAACAGCGACGACACACAAAAGACCTAAACAGCTAGGGAAATATGAAATATCCACTTGGACGCGCGTAATTATTAACATTGTTGTCTTATAATGTAATATTAACGAGCCATGTCAAAGCCCCTCGGAATTCTACCGGTTTTATTAAAACTGGGAATTCTTTCACGTTTCTTCGTCACGCAACCGTACCTACGTTGCGTATATTTTAAACGTAAATCTCCCGTGTAAACAGGAAAAATTAAGCGTTCAAATTTGTCCACTCGGCCGGTCCCGACGGGGGAGATTTCCCCGGTTAACAAGTAGAAAATAAATTATCGTCTTGACCTCAAACACGAAACTTGTTCATGTATTATGCACCTTACTACAGCGCTCATGACCTATTGATTCGGGTAGCAGGCCATGGTAAAATATATGTTGGCACTACTGCTTCGATTAGAGTAATTAAAACGTCACTTTCATGCAACTTATTGACCGTATCGTACGATCACTTTATTACTTTCATTTGTGGAGTGTCTAATTATAAATTTATAGGCACCTGTTACACGTTTATTAATCGCTGCGATAATCAGAAATGACGCTTAAATGTTTTTCTGAGTGTCCCACAGCAACCATAACTGATGTATAAATTAGAGTCCCTAAACGACCACACGACTTATCTCTTCTATAATATAACAAGACGAAAATGTTAATTTTTTATTATACAACCCACGTTTAACACCGTAACGCGCACAGAAAAGTACCTAATTACATTTTTATAGCAGTAAAGTAATTATATTTTTATAAACCTCTTTTTATTATCCCTCGACCCAGAGCCAATCTAGGTGATTGATTGTTTCGGAATTTAGTATTTATAACCATCGTTAACCTTTTCTTCATCGTCGTGAAATCATGAATAAATAAAATAATATCGGTCCAACTTTATTGTGATCAACAACATAACAAGTGTCTAGGGAGACTGCTTGTTGAAAGCTAAAAGGGTCTGGAGGCTTTTATTAAGGAGAAGACCTTTTTTTGCTTTCAAGCAGTCGGGGCCAGTGTTGTTGTAAGTAACCATGAAAGCCGGATTGTGCTATTTTAAAATAAAGTTTACAAAATTTAAGTTGTATAGATTATGTCTAGGGATACGCCGCAAAAATAATCAATAAAATGATTTTTTCATTTTAAATTTTTCTGTCAAACTTCAAGCAATAAAATATAATTATTATTCAGAGGCCTAATAGCTCAAATCAGTAGTCGGCGTGTACCTAAACAGATAGCGCCGGGTAATATATCGATCGATCCCCGAACTATTAGAAAAGTTGATATGAAAATTACCTGCTAACCCGACCTTGAAATTCAACGCGAGCAAGATACCGGAGTGAAAGCATGCGATATGCGCGGTCCGGGGCATTTTATTAGCACGTCAGGAAGTTTTCTCGACATGAAATAGTTTCCCACGAGTCCCAGAGGACAAGGGCAAAATTTTGCCCAACTAAACCGAGATAATTATTATTATTGTTTGACAGAAAGCTGCTTCCCCAAAGTTCAAACCAACTATTTATGATATGCACCTAAAGAAAACCACCTCGAGGGAAATCTGGAAAGAGATTAGGTGCGGGTGGAGTTTACGTGATAGTTACTCAAGAATTTTAATTAAGTTGAGAGCTTCAATTAATTAAGATCACTTACTTACTAGTTAGTTACTTTACTACTAGCGCACTAGCCTATAACACTAGCACTAGCACTAACTAGATCGGGGGAGAAAATAATGCCTAGTACCTACCTACCTATTACACGTTTCTGAAAATGATTTGTAAAATAAAGTGAACTCTGAGCATTAATTGCTTCTATAGGTAAATGTATTAAAGTCATAAAGCCTTTAATAGTGAGGAAAAAGAATTAAATTTTATATTTGACACTTCATGCATTATTACGTTCGTAACTTTCACATATTACTTATTCTTTACGTTACATTTCATTCTATTGCAGATAAAATTTTATACGTAATAACAACGTCATGAAAGTTATAATAGTACTGAAAGATTTGGAAGTAAATTTGCAACCAAAAAATAAAGCTGGCTAAATGTACTAGCGTAAGAAGGTTTAATCTTCTGTCACATCTCCCTCTAATCAGTTTCAAATTATTATTAGTATCTCTTCTTATTATCATAATTTAAATTTATCATAAAAATAATAATTTTTAATAAATATCATACATCACTCTGTATATTATAAAATGATGAAACTGCAAGAAACAAGACTATATTATGACATACAGTAAGAACACCGAACATTTTAAGGTAATCAATTCATAACAAAAGAAAAAAGAAGACTCACTAAGGTGTCTTCTTCTTCTATTTCTATAGCTTGGGCACCCTTGTGCACACAGTCATCTCACGAAGGTGACTTCCATTATTCAGTTTTGACAGGGAGTTTTTGCATGACGTTTAGATGATATGACATGACGCAACATAGATAGGAAGCTTTAGACTCAATCGATTGGTAATAAATAAAATTTTGAAAGATGCGATATGAAAAACTCTACCGAAGTGAGAATTATCATGACTGGTTACAAAAACAATCTCAAAAAATAAGTACTACCCAGAAAAATTCTTCTTTTTCGTCGGTAACGAAAATTTAGTCGTCCCTAATTTATAATACTATAACGTCACATTCATAACCATCGTCAATACCGCAACGCAACCACTAACACATCACAGAGTACACACACACATAATTTTAAAATGTTCTCACTTCGTTTCGATTGTTGTAAAAAAAGCGTTTAAAAAAAAATTAACCGTTTAATACTACACCAGAATAGTCGGACGGCGACTAATTTAATTTAATTGACACCGAAATCGTTAATTTCGGTTTAGGCGATATTTAATCATCAATCAGCTTAGGGAACCTCTATTACCGACACTGACGCATACTACGTTAGTGTCGGTAATAAAATAATTTCGTACATTATCCGTGATGGAGTTGTTCGTAAATCCGATTTAGGATGCATCAGTGTCGGTAATACAGGTACCCTAAAACGGCTTTACGAACAACGCCATCGTGGATAATGTACGAAACTAGAGAGAATGGCATTATGAGATAATGGGATGGGAAATCATAAGCGATCACTTGATCATAGATTCGTAGATAGGATAGAACGCTTAAAACAGAATAATAATAATAAGACGTTTAAGCAGGAATAGAGATATTGCCTTTTTTTAATAAAAGAGCCATCGGTTTTAACTGTGTAGGTAAGACATAGTCGATCCACTCTGGTAAAATGGCTTCGAGATCGTGCTCATTTTACCAGACACAATTTTAAATATTAGCGTTTAAAACATTCGATCGCTTGTTTTACTTTTTAGAAACATTCGAAAATGAATCTGATGTATTTTCAGTATTGCAGTAAATCTATTGGTTTCTTAAGATATTGCTAGTTTAGATATTGTAAGTTAATTTTCGAGCAGCGAGGAATTTTTTTTTTTTTCGTTAAAAGTGCCTGTATATGCGAGATGAATTGAAATGAGATGAAAAAATCGAGAAAAGTATAACGATGTCGAAGATTGTCGAAAAATGGATATATTTTTATACTAATGGTAATGTTTATGGAACACCTGTATCTGTTACCTCCGATTCCTCCGAATGAACGACCAATGAACGTGAATTATTATAGCCAGGTGCATCGTTCTGGTTACTAACCTGAAGGTCATAATATGGTGTTGGTGTTATTATTACTAACAGTGAGGTTATACCTACTTCCTATTTATCAGTAGTTGAAGATCTATTTTGAATAGATAAAAATACGGAAAATAAGATATTGTTCCATTCAATTCAATTATTGTTATTAGTTACTTATAATAAAGATTGATAAATTATAATAATGAGGCAATAATACAAGGAAGAAGAAGTGTCACGTTGACAATAATAATTGTTTTGTTCGATTCCGAGTATTGTTCGGTGTGGATGTTTGGAAAAATGAAACAACTCAACATTTTCAAAGCGAGACCAACCGTTTATGTAAGTGCTTTAATTATTAATAGGTACCTAATCATAGTTTTCTATAAATACAGGGTGAACTGGTGCTGGTAAATTGTACCCGATTAACGGAATTAATAAAAAAAAATTGCTTCTCGTGATTGATTAGCTTATTAATTTAATTTATTTTTTGTATAAAAATTCGGCAATTTTTTGAATTCAAATAAAATGAACTCGTGTGAAAAATGAATTCTAATTAAAGAGAGTCGTATCAGTCAAATAGGGTGTGTAACAATTTTTAAAAAGGCAATTTTTGCTGTCGAAAATTGCTTATTGGCTGGTTTTTCGAACTGGCGTGAAAACAGCTGCTAAAAAGATAGCTGACAATACTTGTATAAAAATTTTGAAAAAATTACAGAGCAACACCAGAACCGGTAGGTATACCTACGAGTTACACCAGAAATTATTTCTTGCAAACAACTACAGGGACTGGTATTTTGAATCGTGTCAAACATTGCCATAAAAATAAAAAATTAAAAAACCGATTTTCCAAAATAGGAAAATTTTGAAAAAATTACGGAAGATCACCAGAAGCGCTACCTACGAGGTACACCAGAAATGATTTCTTGCAAACAACTAGAGGGGCGGGTATTTTGAATCGTGTGTAACATTGCCATAAAAATAAAAAATTAAAAAAAACGATTTTCCAAAATAGGAAAATTTTGAAAAAATTACGGAAGATCACCAGAAGCGCTACCTACGAGGTACACCAGAAATGATTTCTTGCAAACAACTAGAGGGGCGGGTATTTTGAATCGTGTGTAACATTGCCATAAAAATAAAAAATAAAAAAAAACGATTTTCCAAAATAGGAAAATTTTGAAAAAATTACGGAAGATCACCAGAACCGGTGCCTACGAGTTACACCAGAAATTATTTCTTGCAAACCACTACAGGGGCGGGTACTTTGAATCGTGTCAAACATCCCCATGAAAATAAAAAATTTAAATAACCGATTTGCCAAAATAGGAAAATTTTGAAAAAATTACGGAAGATCACCAGAAGCGGTACCTATGAGGTACACCAGAAATCATTTCTTGCAAACAACTAGAGGGGCGGGTATTTTGAATAAATGAAATGAAATTTTCACAGTAAACCACTAACTACCTACGCTAATATGACCTGACTGTCGAAAATTTCAGAAAGCCAATTTAAAAAGCGGTGAAAATAAACATTAAAATATTTGTGCGATTGATGTGCAAGAAGATTTTTTAATTGGAGCCGCCGTTTTAGGGATATGAATTTTTTTAATTTCGATTTTTGACTCTCTTTGAGGCTCGGTTTGGGGCACTACTACGCTTCGACGACCTCAGGTCAGCGTTTCAAGGTCTACCGAAAAAAAAAACAGTAGCTCGCTTTTGAAAAAGTGTTTTTTTGGTGCGAGAAGTTTTCCTGTAGCTTTCCCCGTTTTCGAGAAACAGGAGAAAAGTTATTTTTCGGGTGAATTGTCGATTTTTTCAAAACGATTTTTGACACGATCAATAACTTGCGGCATCATTTTTTCAGGTCCCGACGTCCAATGCTTTTGACCGACGATTTTCCGGGTACGAGATTATTAAGTTTATGACATAATTCAACCAAAAGAAAATAATAAAGATACAATTTTTAGACGAATTTTTCTGATACGGTGCAGAGTAAAAATGTTTCAAAAAAACAAAAAAAAATGTTGACTAGAATTTATGGTGAATTGGTGAAACTATTTATAATAGGAAAAACTATCATTTTGTTTGTATCTAATATTACTATTGACCTTTTGTAACCTTTTCTCTCAGTGATACGGGAAAATTTAAATATACCCATCCTCAAATCAAATATTATTTTTGAAATCAATTAATAATAAGCAGAGTAGATATAAGTACCTATACTTGAACCAAAGTATTTACCCAATTGTGATTGTGATTCGTGAGGAACAAACAATAATAATATCAATCTATACTTTTCTTATTGGCTGTCTTTGATCTGCGATTAAATAAATAAAATAATAGAGAGATAATATTTTCGTCTATGATTCGTCTTTTCCTCGTCGTTATCCAAACAAAAACAAATGCCCACGTAAATACGTACTACTTCTACTATTATAACTCCAGACACAAAATCATAGTGAATTAAAGAGCGTATAAAAGATAAAAAATTATTGATTAACAACCGCATCTCTTATCGGAAGTTACAATAATTCTCTATGATGTCGGTATGACGTCATATTGCTTGTGTTATGGTTTTTTGTTATAACTATGGGTTTGATGTTTTTAACGGAATAGACTTTTGTTTTCCATATACCGAACGACGTAAAAAGATCGATTCACAGGACGGTCAACGCCAAAATGAGACATAACCTATAATATAATAGATTGGAGCGTCGATTTAACGCTTCGATTCATGAGTTTTTCTACTTTTATTGAATAATATTCCATTTTTAGAGCCTTTTCGATGAATTGTGAAGGTTATTATTCGTAGTATTCAATTACAGTTCAAAATACCCGCTCGTGTACCAATCAAAAGCTGAAAATTTGATAAACAGGGCAAAGCTGTGAATAGGAACGATAACTGACATTTCTCAGAATCCATGCGTGGCGCGTGGATTGTGATCTCTTTTTGCACTTTTTATGGCCCAAAGGTGATAGAAATGACAGAGTTGACAGTCGTAAAACCATTACCAATTATTTTATAAGAATTATACAATAATTAAATAATTAATTAATTGATATATAATTCCAGACAGTACTGGAAGGACCTCCGACCAAGTATGAAGAGGAAGGTGACCTATGGAGTCAAGGATACATGCTTCCGTCAGACCACGGTAGTCCGATTAAAAAGTAAGTGGAAGTTTCAAGTACCTGTATTTTTTTACAATAATTATTAACGTATCGAAACTCATATTCATAGTAACTCATTTCAAAAATGTTAAAAAAAAATCATTTTTTTCCTTATTGAATGATTTTTTTTATTGACAACAATACATGACAAGAACTCCCAACCAATGTGACAGTTAAAACGACAGATGAAGTATTCACTCAACCGCAACAGTTGTATTAAATATACACAGCTCCAACCGGCGAGGTAATTGGATTCGATTTCAGTTATTCATGCGAGACAAAACAAACGGAGACGAGACTTTCCTTTTCCTTCATAATTACTCCAGAGACTTTCAATTTCAGTCTTCTGAAACAACTCTCCAGGGCTTTTATTCCAAGCCGCTTCCCACATAATTCCCCCAATCCTTTTATTGTCGTCTTCTTCTTCCAATATGTTTAATGGCCTGATCCCATAGGAAAATGGCCATTTTCCATAACCTTGATTTCATGATAACCTTGATTTTCATAACCTTGAAGTCTTTTATTGATTTTTTATTGATCAAATATTTTTATTGATCAATACATATTTAACATTTTCTAGTGATCGTAACTCTCATTATTAGTAGCCCATAAGTAGCTTGGACGGTATGCCCTTCCGGATATTTTATATTCAAAGGTGAAATGCCGCTAAAGTGCCGAAGCTGTGGAGTTAACAAGTGTATTAAATTCACGACCGTTTTATTTTCTTGAAATTTTAGGGGAAGGCCTGTTAATGAGCAAATGAGCTGGTTATTAGATTCTGGCCATTTTCATGTGAAAAAAAAATTAAACTTGAACTAAAAAAATCACCATCACAGTCAACAACCAAATTACGCGATCCATGAAAATATGTAATGCGCATGCGGATTTATCGGCGCTTTAGTAGATAAGAATAAGATCTGCGATGGCGAAAAAACAGTGTTGCCGCGTTAATAATTTTTATTCGTTTTTAAGGAATAAGACCTCAGAGAAACACTTCCTAGCAAACTTATTAGAGGATCATTGTTAAATTTTCTCGTCATCATTTAAACACGAGAATTTCACAAAGGTACAGACTGAAATAACTCTTTCAGATGGGGCCATAAAAATCGCTGGTGCAGACCTTCCTGCATCCCGATATCGATTATCTGCATTCTGATCTTCCTCGTAGTTTTGCTGCCTCTGTTGGACCACGCGACTGAGAAAGCGCTGCAAGATCTCAACAGAATTCCTCATGGATCTTGCAACAACACTTGCCAGTAAGTATACCCACAATAATCCAATGAACTCTAATAGTAATTATTGTTTGATTCCAGATTATCGTTAGTAGAGAGTATACCGGAAGGGGTGGTCTTTCCCAATTCCTCAGTGACCAATCCTTCCACCTTCGACACGTGGTTAGATATAATAAACTCGGCGCAAAGCTCCATAGATATAGCGTCTTTCTATTGGACACTTAGACAATCAGAGGTTTATCCGGATCCATCTTCCATTAAGGTAAGAACGATCCCATTTAAATATCCCCTCGTCCCCTTTAAAGAGGACTTAATTGACTTAATTGGTGGAGATTGCCAGTGTAGCAGAGGATAAGCATCGCCTTTTAAAATTAATTCAATTTCAGGGCGAGGTGATATTTCAAGCGCTCCTGAAAGCGGGCACCGATAGACGAATAGCGATCCGGATAGCCCAGAATCAGCCCACAGAGCAGGAACCGAACGTGGACACCGAGTATCTCGTGAAAAGGAAAGCGGCCGCGGTTAGGAGTCTCAATTTCTCAAAGCTCATGGGAGGGGGAGTGTTGCACACGAAGCTTTGGATCATTGACAAGAGACACGTTTATCTCGGCAGCGCCAATATGGACTGGAGATCGCTTACACAGGTAAGGGCGATTATTGACTCATTCGGATAAAAAATATGAAAATTATTAGAAGAGTTATAAGTTTTGTAGAATGATCAATATTTCCACTTTCCCTAATTAAATTCCACAATAAAAACAGCCAGACACACCAGAAAAGGAAGCAATAAAATATGATTAATGCCCCGACTATTATTATTGTAACGGCCATAAATAGAATTTTGTTGCTCTAATTTGAATGCATACACGACACGATCAATTGCAGTTTCTATTTTAAGAATAGGGTTAGTAGGAACCGGCTGAAAAGAGCAAAGGTGTCAGGGTCAATGAGGGTCAATCAGTCAACGTTACGACCCACATATTTACCATGCGTTGAAATACTTAAAATAGAATCAACAACCCTAAACGCGGGGGATGATGAATCACTGGAAAAACCAGGAAAAGCTCTCTTTATTCTTACACACTTTAATTTTTCTATAAGTTTTTAGATCATCAGTATAAATAAGATTCTTTGCGTAATTCTCAGGGAATCCCACGAATATAAGTGGTGATGGGATATCTTCCATCGAAATTATATTTATTATGATTGTTTCCAGGTAAAGGAAATGGGAATTCTGGTCAGTAACTGCAGTTGCCTTGCCGAGGATGCGACCAAAATATTTGAGGTAAGATCAGATTTTGCTTCAATAGCAGCAAGTACACTTATATCAAAACATTATTTTCAACCCATCGCTCCAGAAAACTCATAAAATTTTAAAATAACCACCTGCTTAGGGTTCAAAAGTAGTAAAAATAGGTTATAATTTTCCTTGTAGTTGTAGCTGAACTTACCAAATCAGTCGCTCTAACTTAGGTACAGGTGTAATTTATTTAGAAAAATTACAATAACGACTCTCATTTTTTTTTAGACAATCTTGTCCTCTTCCATTAATCACATTCACAAAAAAATACAATTTTAATTTTATTACATGATAAAGAAACCACGAAAAACATTATCATTTGGGGGATGGGGGAATTCCATGAACAATAGAACAATGGACATTCGATTTATTTGACTTTTAAGACTGAACATAAATGACATTGACATTTTACTATTTTATGATTAGAGTCCCTAACCAGTGGCGCGGATCTAGACGTAATACGCGCATGTGCATCTCAATCATACCCCTATGATGTGGATAGTAATTTTAAAGATTTTAATTACTCATATTTGGTTTGAGGTTCTAAAATAGAATCTTTTAAACTTGGAAGTCACTACTATCATTCAACATTTAAAATTGATGCGCATTATCCAGTCCAGTATCTATGAAAACGTTTAATGCGCATGCGGCCATGCACTTATTAACTTCACGACCATCGGCGCTTTAGCAACTAAAAAATACGATTAGGACCTCTAACCTCAAACAAGGTTGACACTGTTGACAGCCACTTATTGCAGGGTTGCCATATGACCGAAAAATGTTTCGTATCCCATTATTTTTTTATTCCCTACTATTACTATAAACTAAAATATTTACAATTAATACAATTTCAGGTATACTGGACTCTGGGACAAGACGATGCCAAAGTTCCCGATCATTGGCCACCTTACCTGCAGACCAATTTTAACATGATAACACCAATGAATCTAACATTCAAGGGAGTAACTTATCAAACATATCTCTCTGTAAGTATCTTAAACTATTCGTCCTTGGTATAATTGTTTCCTCTTGATCAACCAGTAATATAATTATTAAACTCCCCTGAAATTCGAAAATAATAAAATTAAGTTCTTTATTAATTAAATGGCAACAATAGCGGCTTTCTTTCGCTCAGCCACTTTGAATCATGATCCTGAAAATTGAATCCGGATCACTGAATCGCGGATTCAATAGACCCGTTTACTTATCGCGACGAAAGAACAACAAAGGGAAGTGTAAAGCTGATTCGAATTATTAATATTGTAAGATAAATGGAAAAAACTTTATATTTAAAAATGGTACGAAATGGATATAGTAGGTATACCCAATAAAATAAATAACCCATCATAATATTCTAAATGTAAGACTATTCTATTACTTTCGAAATAAAACATATTTTTTAACAAACTAGAAATCGCACGTAAATAATAATACAAGTATCCAGGAAGTACCTACACATGAACAAAATAAGAATAAACAAACATAAAAGTATGAAAACGTAAACATATTCTTAGGAATCTTAGGTTACGTTTTTCGGATCCGGATCAATCCCTTCCGATCCTAAAAATTCTATGATTCGCAGGGGTGAGGGGATTACGGATCGCGATCCAAATCTGGTAAAGAGTGGGGATGAATCCGTTTACGAAAGAACACGCCTGTTTGAATCCAAACGCGTTATAACGCGTTCGGATCACGAATTTACGGTCGAAAGAAAGCAGCTTATAAGCCATTAAAGATATCGGTTATTGCTCGCGTCCATGCTGCTGAACGCATCTTAGGAATTTCAGACTAGAGTCCCTAAACATCAGAAAATTTATTGTTAAGGATTCTTACTTATTTATATCAGAACTATTAGGACTGCGCGATAATAACAAATGATAACGTCTGCTCGAATATTACAGTAAAAGTAATTAATAGAAATCATTTTACAGAATTCACCGCCCCCGTTCAATCCGACCGGTCGCACCGATGATATCGACGCCCTGGTGAACGTGATCCGTCACGCGGAGCGTTTCATCTACATAGCCGTGATGGACTACATCCCGCTGATGATCTACACGCCCAAGGTCAGTTACTGGCCCGTCATCGACGACGCCTTGAAGAGGGCCGCGATCGAAAACAAGGTCCAAGTGCGACTGCTGATCAGCTATTGGAATCATTCCAGGAAGGCCGAGGACAATTTCCTGCGCTCGATTGCGAGCGTCAGTAAGGCGTACCCTAAAGTCTCCATAGAAGTGGTGAGTGCGTGCCATTCCGACTTTTAGAATACAGTCCCTAAGCGTTAATTTTTTAATACACGAAACTCCAGTTTATAGGGACTCCTAAAAATTGTATTTCTGTCTCGTTCCAGCGCCGCTTCATAGTTCCAGCCAGCAAAGAACAGCAGAAGATTCCCTACGCGCGCGTCAACCACAACAAGTACATGGTGACGGACAACACGGCCTTCATCGGGACTTCCAATTGGTCAGGCGACTACTTCACGGACACGGCCGGCGTCTCCCTCGTCCTCCACGATCCCGTCTACAAACGGTACAGGAACGAGAGCACCGTTCGCGCGCAACTGCAGGCCGTGTTCGAGAGGGACTGGAACTCTGATTATGCTCATCTAATGAACATGACCGATTAGTGGAACTTCGTTATCTGTCATCTGTCAAATTTAATTATTTTAGATCTCTTGTTTGGTTAATCTGAATTGAGAGTGACACACGGGCAGCTCAATTATTATAATCATATCGGGGATTCTAGTAGTAAAGTTAATATTGTCGGTTAAAAAGAAAACTCTGTGATATGCGAACTTGGTAGGTATTCTTCTTCTTCTTTTTCTCTTCTGACTAGGAGAGTCTAATGAACTGAACTGCTACAATAATAATTAAATAATGAATGAAAAAGAGTGAAATAACAATTAATAATATAAACAAAGAGAATAATTTATTATTACAGGGTGTCCGGAAATTATGCGCAAAGAATTAAGGGGGTGATTCTAGTTGATAAAATATTGCCAAAAGTATCTATAATTTTTTTTCGAAAACTCACAAATAAAAAGTTATGAGCCTTCAAAGTTGATTTTTTTTAATCAATATTTATTTATAATTTTTTTTCTAGTGTACGGATTTTCTTAAAATTTAACACACTTGCCACTGATGTTGCTTTGCATCCTTGGTCCAAATTAGACTTGAATCCCTCGAAATCAAAAGGCCTTAACTGCCCTTGACCTTCAAAAAAGGCCTATAGCTTTTTTTCGTAATATTTTTTCTGAGTTTTGAAGATGCACAATTGAAGAACATGAAGAAATATTCGGAAAAGGTTCTCTTTGTCTATCACGATAAAATGACCTGTTTCCGAGTAAAACTGTTTTAAAAATTTGCTTGCACTAAAATTGATCACCATAACTTATGATCATTCTGCAACCATACCAAAGCATGCTTTGGAAACAGCTGCAGGGTTGCTTAGTTATGTACAAAACAGAGACGTTTGTATATAAATAGACTTAAATTATAAAATTTTAATTTTTTTTTTTTAAATATTAAAATAATTTTAATAAAAAAAAAATGCTGTCAAAATTAAATCCAAAGCAAACGTCTTGTTTCCTAGGCAACCCTGCAGCTATTTCCAAAGCATGCTTTGGTATTGTTGCAGAATGATAATAATTTATGGTGATCAATTTTAGTGCATGCAAATTTTTAAAACAGTTTTACTCGGAAACAGGTCATTTTATCGTGACAGACAAAGAGGACCTTTTCCGTATATTTCTTCATGTTCTTCAATTATGCGTCTTCAAAACTCAGAAAAAAATATTATAGGCCTTTTTTGAAGGTCAAGGGCACATAAGGCCTCTTAATTTAGAGGGATTCAAGTCTAATTTGGACCAAGGATGTAAAGCAACATCAGTGGCAAGTGTGTAAAATTTTAAGAAAATCTGTACACTAGAAAAAAAGTTATAAAAAAATATTGATTTAAAAAAATTCAACTTTGAAGGCTCATAACTTTCTTATTTGAGAGTTTTTGAAAAAAATTTATAGATACTTTTGGAAATATTTTATCAAGTAGAATTACCCCCTCAATTCTTTGCGCATAATTTCCGGACACCCTGTATAATAAAATACGGGATGTAAAGTTAAACTTTTCATACAGAAACGGACTTGTGATTAATCCTGAGTCATTAATTCTAAAGCGAAAGTGATGAGGGGAATAAAATATTAGCAATAATTTTGAAAATAACTTGATTATGGAGTCGTTGAGAAAATTGTAACTAATTATGACAGTTGTTTAGAAAATTGACAATGTTGAAAAACAACATTATATTGAACCCACTCTTACATTCAGTCACTGACCGGTGATAAAAGATAAAGGTGAATGACATTCTGTCATCTGTCAAAGAGAAAGACTATTTTTTGCCCACAGCTGAATGAAAAGATTCAACTGTCACTTTTTGTATAATTATTACTAAGGACTTTGTAGATTAAATCAATCATTAATAATTATTAAATCCTAAATAAATATAATTAGCAATAATTAAATTTTTGTAGATTTTTGTTTAGTTGTCGAGGTGGCAAAGTCTGGTCTGGATGTTTATTTTTATTAGCCATCCAGCTAGTGCTAGTGGTAATGACATGGTTGCCAGATAGTTATTTTCCTACAAACAAGTGCAGCTAATTATAAATTAATTTTACAAATCAGAATTGACAGCTGTCAAAATCGTTCAATCATCAATCTTTGTTGCCATATTTTACTACCACCACCAGTCATAGCCACCTGGATCTTTCAACGAATCCAGATTTTTATAAGATTCCTTAATTTAGAGATGATGTAAATATCCAATTTTGTCAAATCGACGTAGTGAAATATAAATAAAATAATTTTTAATAAAATTTGTTTTTGTAATAATTTACAATGCTGGTGTATTCTAATTTACTTCAATTTTTTCATAGACATTGACAGGCCTGAGACCTCCAAGAATTCAGCTTGTATTTCGTTGAAATGAAAGCGTTCAGGAAGTTTGTTTTAATTTTATTAAACTCTCGGATACCCATCAATAAGTAAAACCAACCGTTCAAAATAATACAATAAGAAAAGCAATAAAACAACAAAAGCAAATTTTCAAAACATCAGCAACTTATAAAATAAAATAAGCAAACTATAATCATATGTCATAATAATAATAATAATAATACGTCTAACAACAATAAAGCAAAATACTAAAAGACTAAATAATAAATACAACAGCAGCATAACATACGCTCTGGAAGCAGTCGAACTAGTATTGACAGTAGACTGATGAACTTTCAGACTTACAAGAGCGTACATCAGCATAAAAATATCAAGTCAATGCGCGCAATGCATACATACTCTAAAAAAGCGAGGCGGGGGTAAGTTAAAAAATAATACTTTCGACTATGACACATTTTTAAGACTTACTGAACCCATCATATAAGTAACTATACTTGCAGTACGAGTACAAGCACACTAATAGACAGATTGACAGTTTTAAGTCTTGACAATTGACAAATAAAGACTAAGATTAGTGAGCTATTACTGTACTACAACTGCAAATATGTCAAGAATGCTGCAACTAACTAAAAAACAAAACAAAAAAAATTAAAAATACATTCGAAATCAACAATAGACGGACTAGAGTTACAAGAACAAAACGCAGATAAATCAAACATAATTTTGACTAGCCTCTAATCAAGCAAAATGAAATTTCAATCACAGACGATGCTAAGAATAAAAATAAATAAAATAATACGAATAATCTGATTTGACATGTTCACTGCACAAGTCTCCTTGTGGACAACTCAACTGTCGTCCGTCTGTCACTACTTCAAGTAGTGACATCTCTTTCATTCCTCCATAGTGGGGTGTCATAAAATACTTCCCTTCAGTCTGCAGTCTTCAGTGAACAATGAACTAAATCATGCGAGGTTGTGTTATAATAAACTGGCACTGGCACCAGCACAGCAGACACTCGGTTATACAGGGTGTCCCGTATCGTTATGTTCAAATTTTGTGAGCATTTAGTAGGCTTATATCTAAGTCTAAAAAACCCAAAAGTGGCAGGTCTATCTGCATTTGTTACGAAGTTAGAGGCCTAAGAAAATAATGTCTAGTAAATACCAGATTTAACTTTGAAAACCACATAAAGCTTATTTTATTGACCAAATCTTTAGTTTATCATGTGTTTAAAAATGTCCTATTCCTTGCTGAATACAAACTTGTGATCGGAGGCCTATTGCAGAAGTAACAGTCCTAATTTCTCGTCTTTTTTCGCGACCGATCTCTTGACCAGCATGCTGAATACGATCCAATAATAATTGCTTTTTGGAATTTATTAGTTACAAACGCCAATTCCGAAATATGCTGATGTCCCATATATTTGAAAACAAATGCCATTTTGTATGAGCAGGAGAACCTCTTCTAATGTTTATTTCGATGACATTTACTCATGTCGTTACCACAACAATAAATTATTAGCCTAAGCCACAACACATGTGGTTGTGTGGTTTACAAAGTTGAATCTTTGTTATTTTACTAGTCATAATTTTCTTAGGCCTGTAACTTCGTAACGAATAAAGATAGACCTGCCACTTTTGGTTTTTTTGGGCTCAAAATTAAGCCTACTATATGCTCAAAAAATTTGAACATAACGATACGGGACACCCTGTATAACCACCGGTTCCATACACTAAATTGAAATATTGAGGTAACTGTGAGCACCGGTTCTCCCATCCAAGCAACATTTGATAAGAGAAAGGCGCCATTGTTTGGTTTTCATTAATTCGTACATGATAAGATAAAACGATTGGTTACAAATTAATCAAGGCTATAATATAATCAAGCGACTGCTGTGTATACATTCTATTATACTTCTTGGACTAATAATAGGTTAGAAATAATTATGTAGGTAAACGTTCGTTAAATGAACATAAATGTAATCAAAAACCATTTACAATCACTTAACGACCGTCGATATAAGGGCTAATCGTGTTGTTTAATAGGTATAATAATAATAATAGGTACATGACAGCTGAATTTGACATCAGATTATGTCAAATAAATCACAAAATTTAAATAATTGCTTTCAAAATGATTGCGTTAAGTGATACAAACAACCTCATTCCCGGTTCGTCGATTATTTTCAAGTACACCCTGGAAATAAACGATCACAAACACTACAAACACTCTTATTAACCGTCGAGCGGGAGAGAAGTAAAGACGATATCACTTCAATTGATCACCGGCACCGGAAAGATTTATAATCGATCTGACAACACTGCTTTTCAGTTGGGAATTCCTGTCTCTTTAATTTTAAATAAAGAAGTAACAAGTGATAAGTGACAAGTAGTGAAGTGCATAAAGTGAAATCGTCTCTCTTCTCATCCGGCTCGCATTCTTCTCTTCTTTTTCTTGATCCGATCAATCAGTACAAGACGACGCGAGAGGGAAAGAGACAGAAAGTGGTAGATGCGGTGGCAGTGGTTGGAATAAACGGAGTGAGCGTACAGTAACTAGGCTAACGAAGCGTCCCATCGGCGGTGGAATGTGTAACGGAAGGGGGTTCGCTATGGGGACACGTAATCCGGCAAGGCGCCACGGCCCCGACCTCTGCCGCGGCCCCTGCCTCTGCCACGCCCCCTCCCTCGTCCGCGTCACCTGCGTCCATCCGCCATACCTGTGAAACGGCGAAATTACACGATCAGTTTTTACAACACTTCACCCGGTTACATTGTGAATATACAAACAAAACACTTACCTATGTTACTGGTAGTTTTCTCAAGATACGCTAAGGGACCCTGCAGGACTCCCCCGGGGCCCTGCTGGGAAAAAGGACCCCGGGGGCCGCCCAATCCTTGCTGCATGAACAGGGCCTGCTGGGTGGACACCATACCGGGGCCTACGCCGCCGACGCCACCCCCGATACCTTGAGACACCTGCAATACGATTTCTGATTGTAAAATTCTTAGCGAAGCAGGAAAATTGAAAGCAATGGGAGATAAAATAATTATTTAAAAAAGGGTGAGAATTAAAGTAGGGGTTATAATTCAAAATAAAAGAGTTAGAATGAAAAATAGGGGTTAGAATGCAAGGTAAGAGGGAAAATGTAAAGAACGGGTTCAAATTCGAAGTAGGGGTTAAAATAATTCAAAGAAGGGGTGTAAGAGCTATAATTCAAAATGGGAGTCAACATTTGAATTGGGATTACAATTCAAAGAAAATGTTAGTACTTACAAAGCAAGGTAAGAGTTATAATGTAAGGTAGAGGGTTAGAAAGTGAAGTAGGGGTAGGGGATAAAAATCCAGGTAGGGGTTACACTTACAAAAAAAATAAACTAAAAAAAGTTAGTTTTAAAATAAGTAGTTAGAACATCATAGTAGGTTAGAATGCAAGGTAAGAGGTAAAATGCAAAGAATGGGTTCAAATTTGAAGTAGGGGTTAGAATTCACAATTGGGATTAGAATGCAAAGTAGGAGTTCGAATAATGTAGCCTATCTTTTTTTAAAAGAAAAGCTCAAAAGTAGGGAGCAGATTTACAATCAACAATCTTTCAATTGTTGAAGCAATTCTCATACTTACCTTTCATTTAATTGAAATTACGAGTTATTAGAATGATTTCTTATGATCTAAACATCAATTTTTTTTAGGGGTTCATCTATAATAAAGCAAGAGGGTTAGTTTGTTCGAATCTTGTCTAAAATTACGAGAAATTTGATCAATTTAACATCAGAAGTGGGATCAAAGGAGTGGTGAAAATAAGGAGGACAGAACAGGCGAGAATTCTTATTGTCTTTTGTGATACTAACCCTCCGTGCTTTAGCGGACGACGAATAAATAAAAGAAAACTCGATATAGATTAATTGAAAAAATTTATTTCATAAATAGTTACAATCTATACATTTACTTATTATAAAATTAAGCGGAAAAATATTTAAATAGATAGTTTGGCAAATAATTTCTCTGAGATTGATCGCTTTCATATTAACGATTAATTAATTAATTATAATAATAACGATAGACTATATTTTCGAAAAATACAACCAACAGAAGAAATCTAATCAAGGCACGATTGAGCAAAGTTCAAAAATACTTACATCTATCTCATTTTCAGTACAATATCGAGGGGGGGGGGGACAATAAATTGTCATCAAAGTTATCAAATGAATAACGCCGTTTCTAAAAACCCTGAGAGTTAGTATACAAATTCACAATAAGTCGTCAATAAATGTCTTTTTTTTCTCACAACAAATCATAAAACGAGTTAAACTCACACTCATACATTAATCAATCTATTGTTCTAGCTACTCATTAATTAAACAAAGACGAGTCGTTATAAACATGAAACCAGATTCCATATTCATAGCTAACTCAGCATTATAAATAATTATAAACTAATAATAATAATAATATGAAACATTTAAAAGCCCAAATTAGACGACCAACAGTAAAAAAAGTGTCAAAGGCTTTGGTGGATTTTTGGCAAGACTGAAACAACTAGCACCTCTCTAAAATAAAAATAACGACTCGTCTAAATAGGGCTGCTCCATTTCACAAAATCAATATAAAAGCCTTCTTTTGTTCTGCAACAACTAAACTAAATAGAGAGATAGAAAATCAACGTCGGTCTACCTGCATCTGCTGCATTTGTTGCTGCTGCAGCTGCTGCTGCTGCATCTGCTGCATCTGTTGCTGCTGCTGCATCTGCTGCAGTTGCTGCTGCTGGAGCTGCTGCTGCATCGAGGGCATCGCGGACGCCATCAGAGCCGCGTTCGGGGTTTGGTTGCCCGGGATGGGGAGCGGTGACTGGGGTACTGCCCCACCTGCGGCACCGGCACTGGCCCCGCTCGCGCTTATACTCGGGGTCGCACTACTGCTGCTGCCTAAAAACATTAACACGTGTAGCAACCAACTAGAAAGAATACAAGACCGTTATTATTGATACCTACCTTGAGCGGGGCTCTTGGCGTATCCTTGCAAATCGGCGAGTAGGTTCTGCCAGGCCGCGATTTTCTCGTAGTGCCGTTTCAGGAGTTCCTCTTTCCTGGCCAGCTCGAGCCGTAACTCGCTGATGTCTTCCTTGATGACCATTTCCGGTTTCAGGGCGGAGAGGAGGAAGCGTTTCTGCAGGAAGAACGCTTCCATTTGTCTGGCCAGGTCGATGAAGCGGAGGGTTGTTTGTTCGACTTCCACTTTGATTTCGTCCTTGTCGGTCGTGGGGACTGCCTCTTCTTTGGTTAGGACATTCAGACAATGCTGTAATAAGATAAAGAGTGTTATGGAGAGATTTGATTGGGAGTAGTGATGATTGATAGGAGGAGGAGAGGGGGGGGGGGGTGTCTTTACCTGGAAGGCCTCTTCGAATTCGTCGACGAGGTTGCCACCACCGTTTGTCGGTGTGGCCATTGCAGACACTGGAGGTGATGCTTCCTTCATTGATGTAACTGTTAATCGGTGAAATGTGTAGGTAGAGTGCGGGGGTTGCGAAAATCTCGAGGATTGAAGCTTGTTGAGAGTACAGAAGTGTAAAAATTCACAGCATTAATAATAATCAGATAACAGGGCAACTAAATTTATACTTTTACAAAATCTACGCTATTAAAAAGCTTTCCCGCATCTTTCTTCCTACCCAGCCCAACCATTCACCATTCTCCTCCAGATCTTTCCCTTTTCTTCGTTTCTTTGTTTTCCTCAGGAGTCACTGAACTTCACTTTTCACACTTTTCAGTTTTCTTTCACTTTTCCTCGTTCCATCATTCCATCTTCCATTCCATCTTGACTTGTATATATGAATGTGAGTATGTTGTATGGTATGAGATGAGGGAGGAGTGACGACTGAGGAGTGAGGAGTGTGTGTTGTGTACTGTACTGAACTGAACTGAACACTGAACCACAGAATAGGTAAAATCAGAATACTAGCTTTATTCGGTTTCATTTCTTGAATCGTTCAAGAACCGTCCTGGGATTGCGCAGAACTAGTTGCGCAATCGTGCAGTTCTAGGAACCGTTCTCGGATGGTCCTGGAAGTGTCCGCGACTTCACAAAACTCGAACAATTCCGAACTGTTATAAATCTTGTAAATGGAAATCTTTAAAAGAAGAACTTAGAACCTAACCCTACTTTTCAATATGTAAAATTCAAATAAAAAACGCAAAGCAAAGCATATACTGCTCAACTTTTCTTTTAGTGAGAAAAGCGCTTTTGTTTGCGACACGCAAAACACAGTTTATTTATGTCTTTGTTTATAATTTTTGTGAATTTACTCAATTTTCTGATAACCCAACCAGTACCTAGGTATAGGTACTTAATAATGGAAAGTTCATCTTGCTCTTCCGAAGAGTCTGATGAGGATAATGATGAATTTAAAAGGATATTTTGTATGTAGTCATCCATTATTACCTAGGTATGCCTATTACCAATTACTTATCTAATAATTAACCTGATCAATAATAGTAAAAACAAAACAACAAGTCCAAGATCAACAAACGCCAGCGAGTACCGTCCTACCGTCGTCGTGTATCGTGTAAAATGAAAATGGGCATGCGTGAATTGACAATCCGAAATCAGTTCTTACTCCAGAGCGAGGACTGGTTTGGACGGTTCTTGAACGGTTCTAAAACGGTCCTGAGTTAAACCAAAACAGAGAACTTCTGTCTCAGAACTAGTTCAGGATTAGTTCTACAAAACCCGAACGCATGAATTTCGACTGCGCAAACTCCTGACAGTCCTAGAACAGTAATAGCAAAAACCCGAATAAAGCTATAAACTTCAATAAAAATACCGAGTTCGCGCATCTACTCGGCGCATAGAGATCCGCCATGATTTGAATGAGCTTTCATTAGTTTTGAATGCGGGCCCACAGAATAGAATTGTACCTATTCTGTGGCGGGCCTGCATTTCCACTCTGAAACAATAGCCGCTAGAGGTGTGGCTTGTCTCTAAAAGATCAAGGGCGCCGCCGGCGAGTTTAGCTTCTTATTGTATAATTCTGTGACTGAACTGTTGGTTCTTCTTCTTCCACCAGTGAAATGAATCCTAGTAATCCTACTGGAAATGCGACGCCCGTACAGAGAAACGTGACAAGTTCAGTTTTATGCTATCCGCCGCATAGACGTCTATCCATCTCGTTCTAACCAATGCACGTATATTATGGGCATGCGTCGCACAATTATCACATTTTTGGCAATAAAATTCATTTAATAATTATTTTTACAATTTATTTCAATATAATATCGTTAAATAGATACTTTGGAATATATTTTTTGAATTTTAATAGTAAAAATTCTAGTAGAATAAATTTAAATAGGCATAATTGAACGCTATTTAATATGAATTATGAATGATGAACTTATGAATGATGTTGATTACCTTCTATGCGATTTTAGTAAAATATAAATACCTTATTTAAAATAAATTGATGTTTAACACAAATTAGGATTACTAATTTATCATTTTTGCTTAACACTACAAAAATATCTACCTGTAACTCTGAGAGACTTTTTTAGGACTCAGGGCAAGTATCATTGAAAATAAAATAATTAAAACTTGAAAGAGAAATTTATTAGAAAATTATTAAGATTTTTGATGTGAGTACAGTTTAATAGTAATATTATTTTTATAGTAAAATTAATTTCCTATTTTCTAAAAAAAAAAATTTAAATATGGAAGTCGCAGGTACCTACATACAGTTCATCGGTTATTTATTGGCGGAGAATTCTCGGAATTAATCTGGACTGATAGCACAAATATTGATTCAGGCAGTGGCGTGCAAAAAATGATGCTTATATAACTCTCACTATGGACAAAATCTTGTTAATCTTCACCTGATAATATTCAATATCAACCACGCCGCCTATGGCAGGTGCAATTGGATGAACGTTTTAAATGAGAAACACTCATTATCGAGACAATTACAAAGATAAGAGCGAACAAAAAATCGAATGTTCAGGGTGATCCATGCAAAAGTGTAAAATTATTTCTGTTCTCTATACATTTAGATAGGGCTTTTTTGAATCACGAGTATACCGATAAACATTTTATTGCTTATCCGAATTCTCCGCCAATAAATAATCGATGAACTGTATATATATAAGTTATATTTAAATTAATCTATAAAATAAAGCAACTGCGTTGACATTAAAATTTGATGCCTAGCCACATAGTATATCAAAAAATACTAGCACACTGCTAACAAAAAAAAAATATATAAAAATAGGAAAAATTAACGAGTTTACCTTTATAGTATAATTATTATAAACAACAAATTATCTTCGTAATCTAATGCCAAATAACAGGCTTCCGAAATTATAACTGAACTTGAAACATAAAATAACTGAAAAAAATAGGCCAATTATTTCCATATATAAATGTAACAATAACTTTTTCAAGTGTTATAAGTACCTATTTATAGCCTATAGGTAGGTATATTGAACGATCTCCGGTAACTCGCTTATTTCAAATTAGCTTCACCGATTGAATACACAATTAATAGTTATTTTCATTCTCCCCTTAACGAAAGTGTAACTTTCTGTCTTGATAAGACAACCGAAAGCGAAAGTAAAACATCCTAGGTGATAGGTTGCTAGGTGGTTGCTAGCTATGAAAAACTTTCGTGGCCTGGACAAAAAAGTAGAAATGTCAGTTTGATTAACGTTTATTTAGATGGAAAATTGAATGTAAAACTACAATAAAAAATTCCAGTACATCTTTCTGGAACATACAAATAATTATTATTGTATGTTCGAGAAAGATTTACTGGAATTTGCAGCTTCTTGAATGAAATTCATTTTGAACTAAACTACGATCAAAGATTCTAAAATTATAGCGGTACAGAGTTTTAAACTTGACAGTGTCATGAATTAATTATTTAAAACTATCGTTACTATGGTAATGTTAAAAACATGGCACCTTATAATAATTCCATTGTTATCACTGAATCGTATTATTTTACTAATTTCTTCTTAATTCGTGGTTCAATATGGCAAGGGGAGAATGAAAAGTTTAATACATTACACGCTACGAAAGCTCTTTCAGGTGCTCGGAGTTTTTAAATACCCTCGGCTACGCTACGCTTCGCCTCGGGGATTTAAATACACCTCACACCTAAAAGTGAACTTTCGTAGCTTGTAATGTAAATAACTATTAAATTGAACTGGCCCTCCAAAGTGTGAATTTAAAAATAAAATGAAAATATTAGGAAAAAAGTTCTGGAAAAAAAAACTTCTAGGGGTAGTATGATTCACACTCTTGCAGAGAACAAGGGTGGATAAAATTATGTAATTATGGAGGCTTCATGGTAGTAGTATTCGAATACCTAACCGTCTTTTTTATTTCAAGTTATTTCAGGAAAAAATCGATTAATGTGAATTTTTTTACACTAGCTGCTTCAAAATTAAATTAATCAGCTGTTTTAAAATTATCTATTATCAAAAATATTATTTATCACATTATAAATAAAATATTATCGAAGTATCTAAATACATTATACATACAGGTAAAGTGTTTGTAATTGTAATTAGGTACTATTAAAATATAAAATTTTCAAAAAATTTCAAAGAGTTTGGAAGACAATGAGGAAAGCTACTTTAATTGGACAGGAGGTAAATAAAAATGAAAAATGCATAAGTAATTGTGAGAATTTTTTTAATTTAATATTTTTTTATTTTAATTCTTTCGCCAATTCCGTTTTTTTAACATTAATTCATTTCGTTTATATAAGCCTTAATTAGAAGATTAAAATATTTGTTAATATGTTTGAACATTTATCACAAATTTGATCATTCCTAAAATTATTATGGAAATTTAATATTAATTTCTTTTTCACCCCCAACATACTTTCTTTCAGATATTTACCGATGTTATTTTAAAAAATTTCATTAATTACATCTGTTCGTTTTGCTAAATCATTTGGTAAGACATTAGGGATGATATCAATAATAATAATATTATTGTAGTAATTGATTTATCAATCAATATCCTTTTATGTCAAATCAGTGTCACTTTATATGTCAATTGCTTTTCCTATTTACATGCAGTGACAGCCTGATAAACTTTGGAAAAGCATTTTGGTGTAAAGGGAATCTAATTTGACAAGAGGAATTTCAATTGAAAAATTACAGTGATGTTTGATAAATGGGAAAAGCATTTCACAAATTTGGAAAAGCAATTGACAAAAAACAAAAACCAAAAGAAAATAACTGTAAAGTCTCCCTCTTTCTCACGTGCAGAATGCGATCTCACCTCTTGACCTGACCTGCCATTTGTACATTTTTAGCATCTTTGGAATGTTTACGTTTATGATGTGGGGTCAAATAATATTTATTTTAATTCCAGTCTCATATGAACATTCTTCACATTTGGACAGTTTAGTATGTTTGGTGTTTGGAATGTTTATGTTTATGATGTTGGGCCAAATTATGTTTAATTCCGGTCTCATATGAACATTCTCCACATTTGTACATTTTAGCGCCTTTGGAATGTTTACATACATTATGTTGGGCGAGATTATATTTAATTCTGGTCTCATATGAACATTCTCCACATTTGTACATTTTAGCATGTTCGGAATGTCTACACGTTGATTAATTTCTAGATAGTCTGCCAAGGTCATATTTGTTTACGCTGCGTTGTAACGTCGAACATTATGACACTAAAAATGACAGTTAGAATTTGAAGGTTATTAAAGGGATCAAATGAAAATGTTTGACATTAGGAAGATGCAAAAACAATAAATTTAATAATCGATCACAACATCGCCCTGGCTTTGTTGTCAACTTTTCTATCCAAAATAATAAACTGATTTTGTTCTGTTTACGTCTGTCAGTTTTAAGAGTTAATTTTTAATTTTATAAAATAAATTAAAAATTATTAGAATTATCTAAAAAGTGATAGATTATCTAAGTAAGCAAAATGCCAAAACATATAAGTAAAGAAGCGCAACAGCAGATGGTGGCAAATTTATTCGAATACTTTGGAAACGAATCAATGAATGGGGGCCATTATACCCCTAACATCAGTGAGCAAGGTATAAATTATTTTATAGGTTCAAATACTACTGACATCAAGTAATAAATATTATGATTTAGAGGGTAGCTGAAGCTCTGAAATTGTCGCTTTGGTACCTACCGTCTCTACATACTCTACATACCGTCCTCAAAGACAAGTATATATTTGAGTGCAGCAAATCTTCTCTTTTGTGCGTCTTAAAGAAAATTGGATTTAAATGGAAAAAAGACAATCCACGTCGAGGTCTCCTGGAATTAGGTCACATTATTGTTAAAAGAGTGAAGTTCCTACGCGCATATGTAGATTACAAAAGAGAAGGCATCTTACCAATAATTTGTGTATATAGACGAAACATGGATCTCTCAAAACGGCACAATGGGAAGGTCTTGGCAGGATCAAAACCCACGCAGTGTCAAGAAACTGGACAGAAGACAGAAGGCAAAAGGTGTTTTAAATACTTATATGTTATAATGATGTATAATTAGGCATTAAATATAATATCATTTATTTTCATTATTTAGGTACATAGTTTTGCATGCAGGTAAGATAAATGGTTTTGTTGATGGGGCAGAATTGATTTTCTCTTCATCAACAAAAGATCCAGATTATCATGGAGAGATGAATCATGAAAAGTTTACCAAGTGGTTCGAAAACCAGTTAAAGCCAAAAGTTACCTTCTGTGATTATTATGGACAATGCGCCTTACCACAGTGCAGTTGAAAATAAACCACCAATTTCTTCTTCAAATAAACAACAAATTGACGAATGCGCTGCGCAGGAAGAACATTGGTTTCGAGCCTTTTTCGCTGAAAGCTCAGCTCCTAGACATTGTGAATAAGTATATTTTGTATTGACTTTATGATTTTTATATAACTAAAATGCTTATTGGTTTCACAACAGGAACAAAAGAAACCAAAGCAGTATACCTATAGTGGATTCCTTAGCTAGCTGAACAGTATGGACACAAAATTCTTCGACTTCCACTATACCATTATATTTTTTAATCCAATCGAACATGTGTGGGATATAGCAAAGTCGAACTTCAATCGTCCTATCGTCCTTTAAGCGATGAGAGTACCGACGTTATTTCTCTAGCTTTGGCGAAATACACATCATACTGGTGTTACGGCAGAAATGTGGAATGTTTTAATTAGGTATTAATTTAAGAAACTGATTATATGACTCTGAATATTAAATTATCAATTGTCAAGTTTTGCATTAATTTATATTATTTTTTATAATTTGTGTATAACTTTCCAATAAAATGTTCTTTACAAATAGGTGCTTGTTATTTTTTCATTACAAATATCTTTTATGAATTAACATCATCGTTATATTCAAAAAGAAACCTTAAATTCTTTTTATTTTCAAATAAACAAAAATTGTTGATGATGTAATAAATTATGTCTATTTATTCTGTGATTCCTCATCCTCATTGCACCTACAAAATTCGAGATCTGACATCACTGCTGAATTTTCATGTGACCTTGGTAGACTATCTAGAAATTAATCAACGTGTATATTCATAATGTCTAGTGAAATTATATTTAATTCCGGTCTCATATGAACATTCTCCACATTTGTACATTTTAGTATGTTCGGAATGTTTACGTTTATAATGTGCGGGCAAATAATATTTAATTCCAGTCTCATATGAACATTCTCCACATTTGTACATTTTGGCATCTTTGGAATGTTTACGTTTATAATGTGTGGTCAAATAATGTTCAACTCTGGTCTCATATGAACATTCTCCACATTTGTACATTTTAGTATCTTCGGAATGTTTACATTTATGATGTTGGGCCAAATTATGTTTAATTCTGGTCTCATATGAACATTCTCCACATTTGTACATTTTGACATCTTTGGAATGTTTACGTTTATAATGTTCAGTCAATTTATATTTAATTCTGGTCTCATATGAACATTCTCCACATTTGTACATTTTAGCACCTTTGGAATGTTTATGTTTATGATGTTGAGACATATCATTTTTAATTCTGGTCTCATATGAACATTCTCCACATTTGTACATTTTGGGATCTTTGGAATGTTTACGTTTATAATGTAGGATAAAATGAGATCTATTACTTGTTTTATATGCGCAATGGGCACAGTAGTACTTCAACTCTCCTCCGCTGTTACTTTCAGTAGATCGTGCCTGAAGTGCCTCACTTTCTTGAACAGACTCACACGGATTGAGTCCACCCTTAACAATTCCACGGCTATCACGACTCCCGGTCAGCTGCTCCCAGCCCGGTTTGTGGTCCTCGATATCGATCTCTTCTTTCAAGGCCAACATCGATGAGTCTTCCAGTTCTTGTTTTATTGAAAGAGGTGCCTCAAAAGTGTTCTCAAAATTATTTAAATTAGAAGACGGATCGCAACCAGCATCGTTCTTTGGTTTATCTTCACATTTCAACTTCGCCGAGTTGAGTAACAAGAAGTCCTCCTCCTCCTCCTCGGACTCCGTAAACTGATCATCCTCATCTGAGGCTTCCGTTTTGATGATCATTTTCTCCACCTGCTGATGTTGAAGGGTAGGATAATCATTACTGCCCTCATTTAGGCTCATGGCGGTTAACTTTTCTTTGAAATTGAGGATGAAGCTAATACCTCTATTAATTACTTATTATATATACGCTCTATTATTATTTTATTACTTATTTATTGGTATTAACAAACTATCAATATCAATCATAGATTGTTAATACATAGAATATAAAAATTATAAAATATAAATATAATAAAGTATAAGTAAGTATGGTTATGGTGAATGGGCTGGGCCATTGAATAAAGAATTTCAATGGGCTATTGGGCTGGGCTTATAGAGACAAGGCTTGTATCATTTCTCCTCCTTTTTAATCATCACATTCATTGCGCACGCGCCTACAAAGCAAATACGCTAAAATATTAATACCGGACACTCCTATACCTATAGCATTGCAACAGGTTGCGTCCTAGGGATTAGGGAACCTGTATTACCGCTTAGTAGTAAAACGGTAATGCAGGTTCCCTATTGCGTCCACTTTAGCAGCGCCGCCAAGCATGAACTGGGACCACTAAAAATTAAATTTGGTAAAACATAGCGGGAGTTTTAAATATCAACGCTGAATAGAAAAGCTCTTAAAATTAATTAGACGGAATAGACGGAGGAAATTGGGAAGAAGAATACAACAATAAACAACAAAGTTTTCAATATGTTTATTATATTAACAATAATTAAAACTATAACACACAATATTATTAATATCTTTAGGTTGGTATATTTCAAAAAGATTGAATCGCTATTTACCTAAGTGTAAACCTTTTATTTGCCGCAATTCCAATAATGTGCGTCCTTGAAGTGTTAAAGGTCTATTATTTGCTGGATTAACAAAATTTTCCTCTTTGAAATGATCAATACAAAATAATATGGTGAAAAATCGGCTTCGACACTCCACACTTTTTCAAAATTTCGTCACTCATCGATGTTATTATAACCTATTGCTTGTTCCTATTTCCATCAGCGTAGTTATAAAATATTAATAAGTTTATTTACGCGGCTTCTAAAGTTAACTTTATACATAATTCTTTATTCCTGCTTGGAACACCGTGGAAAGATCTGGACAAATACGCTAAAATAATAATACCGGACACTCCTATACCTATAGCATTGCAACAGGTTGCGTCCATTTTAGCAGCGCCGCCAAGCATGAACTGGGGACACTAAAAATTAAATTTGGTGAAACATAGCGGGAGTTTTAAATATCAACGCTGAATAGAAAAGCTCTTAAAATTAATTAGACGGAATAGACGGAGGAAATTGGGAAGAAGAATACAACAATAAACAACAAAGTTTTCAATATGTTTATTATATTAACAATAATCACTACTATTACACACAATATTATTAATATCTTTAGGTAGGTATATTTCAAAAAGATTGAATCGCTATATACCTAAGTGTAAGCCTTTTATTTGCCGCAATTCCAATAATGTGCTTCCTTGCAGTTTTAAAGGTCTATTATTTGCTGGATTAACAAAATTTTCCTCTTTGAAATGATCAGTAGGTACAAAATAATATGGTGAGAAATCGGCTTCGACACTCCACACTTTTTCAAAATTTCGTCACTCATCGATGTTATTATAACCTATTGCTTGTTCCTATTTCCATCAGCATAGTTATAAAATATTAATAAGTTTATTTACGCGTCTTCTAAAGTTAACTTTATACATAATTCTTTATTCCTGCTTGGAACACCGTGGAAAGATCTGGACATGCTTAACAATCCATAGTCGGAGCAACCGCACACAGCACACAGCACATATTTTCCAGACATAATACCTATGTTCACTTTAATACAGCGGTACATTATAAATGCCTATTTAACTGGTACCCAACAAAATTATACTTCGATGATCACGTCCTCAATATCACCCTGTAGTGACGTTCACGAGCTCCAATAGTGCGTAATGTTTTCAGTTTTTTAAAATCCCCAGGTAGGTACCTATTACTCACCCGCACGTCCGGCCGTTATCTGCTGTAGATAGCTCATTATCGTTCTTACGCTCGATACGTGCGCTAGTGTTTAAGAGAGTGTTGCTGGAAAATTACTGTAAAATGCCGAAAGAACTAAAAAGCAAAACACGAAGGAAGTTAGAAAAAATCAATATAAATTGTATTATTTTCGTAAGTAATAAGAAAAATGGATAAACAGCTAAACCTTTCAAGTAAGTACAATAACTTAAAAGTTTTTATTTTTTTTTTCTTAATTGAGGGACATAAATACCCTTTCTGTCACTCTCTGTCAGTAAATCCTCTCTGTCAGGTTATCATGCTCACTGTAATAGGGGGATGATTAGAACCTCACTTAATGTAATAGTTAAGTGCACTTAAAGAGTGGACAGCAGTCCTAACATGGACCGGTTACAGGGATTAATACCCTTAATCGAGTTATGGGGATGAGAAAAGGTCAAAATAAGTATACTTATAGTGATGAAAAATACATAGTAATAATTCGAATAAATTAATTCTCTCTGTCAGTAATCCTCTCTGTCAGGTTATCATGCTCACTGTAATAGGTGTGGATGATTAGAACCTCACTTAATGTAATAGTTAAGTGCACTTAAAGGGTGGACAGCAGTCCTAACATGGACCGGTTACAGGGATTAATACCCTTAATCGAGTTATGGGGATGAGAAAAGGTCAAAATAAGTATACTTATAGTGATGAAAAATACATAGTAATAATTCGAATAAATTAATTCTCTCTGTCAGTAATCCTCTCTGTCAGGTTATCATGCTCACTGTAATAGGTGTGGATGATTAGAACCTCACTTAATGTAATAGTTAAGTGCACTTAAAGGGTGGACAGCAGTCCTAACATGGACCGGTTACAGGGATTAATACCCTGTAATCGAGTTATGGGGATGAGAAAAGGTCAAAATAAGTATACTTATAGTGATGAAAAATACATAAGTAGTCATAATTCGAATAAAGTAATTTTCTCTGTCAGTAATCCTCTCTGTCAGGTTATCATGCTCACTGTAATAGGTGTGGATGATTAGAACCTCACTTAATGTAATAGTTAAGTGCACTTAAATGGTGGACAGCCGTCCTAACATGGACCGATTAGGGACTAATACCCTTAATCGAGATATGGGGAGAAAAGGTCAAAATAACTATACTATTAAGAGTGATGAAAAAATACATAGTAATAATCCGAATATATTAATAATCATATCAATAGTGATGACTTATAACAAAGAATCATATTAATAATGGTTACTAGTGCATAAAAGTACTAACAACACGACCGAAGCATTAATAGCTAATACAAAATTTAAGTACCTTGATCAACAGGCAGGTGACTCGTGTGATATCACTGATATAACTAGCGAAGAATAACAGCCAGCTAGTTAAAGAGTGGAATATTCCTGGGAACTGTCAAACTCTCAGGGAACCAAGACTCAATACGGAGGTGCAAACACTTTTGTCACAGGCCGAATTGAACTATACAGCAATCCGATTGTTGTAATCGTTAAACATCAATCGTTCAGTAAGCATTATTAACGATACGTTTCTACAAAAACGTTATCAAATAACGGAAACATTGACTAGTGGACCACATCTGCAACAGTGGATGCTGGAAAGATTCTGACAGACATGCATCACACAGTATCTACGCACAGAAAATTCAAATTAAATCATGATGTCAATGCCGCAGTTCAAAAAATATCAGTACAATAAAAGGCGGACACGTTGCTTTTTGTAATAACGAAAAGGGCGACCGAGCAAGCTGAACCAGGAAAAAACCTAACAAGGGAAAGTTCCTATACAAAAATCATCTCTGAATTATTTCAGTCTATTATAGAACTTAGGGAAATTGGAGCTATTGAGCTCCATTGTTATAAAACCCAATGGGAATTATAGGTTCATAAAAATAAATAAATATCATATGGCTGTGGTGAAGCCCAAGTGTCAGAAGTTTTCAAGTAGCCACAATAAGGGCCTCTGACATAACTTAACGACTGCAGTGAAGCAGCCGGGACCCCCTTTTTAGGACCTCCCGGAGCACAAAATAAATCTCAAAGAACTAAATAATTATCTGAACTGTCCACATTTTAAACTTGAGGATTTCAGAACTGTAAAAAACCTAATAAATGAAGGATGCTATATGAGTACCTACGGTTGATCTCAAGAATGCATATTTTTTCAAATTCAAATACGATAACCACCTTTTTGGGTTTACGTGCCTTCCAAATAGTCTTTCGACAGCACCATATGTTTTTACAAAATATTTTAAACCTATCGTGAATCGCTTGAGATCTATGGGTCATGTTTCAATAATATACCTTGACCCATATGATATTGATGATATTGATTGATAGAAAATAAATAAATAAATAAATAAATAAAAATAAATAAAAATAAAAATAACATCTCTAGATTTTATTATAAATTATGAGAAAAGTTGCCCAAATCACAGTAAAAATATAACATTTCTATAGGATTTGTTTCCAATAGTCAGGAGATGATAATGTCAATTCCAAATGAAAAACAAAAAATTGTCTCACAGTTACCAATGTTCTTGAAAATTAATAACTCTTGTCGCAGCTATGCTGTAACTACCGTTGGGTGCATGTGAAACAATTTGAAAGGGAAAATATCTAGGACTTAAAAAATAAAATTCAAATTATGATAAGAAGATAATTATTCTGAATTATCTCTTAATAGATATCGATTCGTAGTCGAAAAGCTTGAAAAATGCGAAAATGAGCAATAAATAAACAAACAATATTTTACTATAATCTGCACCGATGCATCCAATTCAGAAGGGGGTGCAACAAACTCCCGAGGGGTTTGGAGCTTACAGGAGAGTGCTTATCATATCAATCAGCTGGAACTCATGGATGTGTTCAATGGAATGTGTTCAATTTTAAAAGGCTTTGCGGAAAAAAAAAAAAAAAAAAATTAAAATAAATAAATAAAATAAAATAAATAAATAAATAAAATAAAATATAATATATATTATAACAGGCATACCCTCTTAAGATAAGCTAATATCACAGCCATAGCCTACATAAATCGCATAGGCGGCGTCAAGCATGGGCCATTGAAAAACATAAGGCGATAAATTTGGAAATGTTGTTTCTGAACTGGGCCTATCAAACGTAAATTTAACTGCCCCCCACCTTAATAATAAATGCAAAACTTTGTATCTTGGCGTCCAGATCCATAATCAGCAACAGTAGATGCTTTCACATTATCATGGACTAATACTTATAAATTCTTACGCAGTTCGCCCTCCCCGCTCCGATCCACGGTGATAAATAAATTTTTGATTGATAAGGCAAAATATATTGTTGTTTTTCCACCATGGAAAACACAGCCATGGTGTCCTGCATTGAAAAATTTGATTGTTTCTGCGAGTTGCCAATTTTGCACACTAATAAAACTTTACTCTCATCTTATTTGAGACAACCCCATCCTCTATGGGAAAGCCTTACCCGGAGAGCAGCACGGTTTTCCGGGAAGCGTACATCTTAAAAAATGTTCCTGGAACTGCTTTAAAAACCATATGATACCATCTCTTAGCGAAAAGACGTTGAAGCAATATAGCTCCACGTACAAAAATTGTGGCTTTGTGAAAGGGTGGAAGTATTTAATCCAGACCCAAATAAAATAATTAAATCTTTATAGGAAGAATATAATAAGGGGGAAAAGTACAGTACCCTTAACAGACATAGGTCTGCCTTGAATACATTATTACAACCAACCGATCAGACCATATTAATGAGATTCTTGAAAGGGGCTTTTAGAACAGGACCAAAATTCCCAAGGTACAACGAGATATGAGATCTGCACCCTATACTAGTGTATCTTGAGCCTCTAAATCCTGAGCTAAATTCATTGGAATCACTGTCTTTGCAACTGATTATTATAAACTTACTCTTCTTCTAGCATTATCATCGGCACCAAGAGTACAAAAATTAGCAAAGATCAAGTTATCAAACATAATCCATAATCAATGATGATAAAGTTGAAGTTGTGATAACGGATCTAATGAAAACTTCCACATCTAACAAATGCCAACCAAAAATAACATTACCCTATTTTAGAGAAAGGTCAAACCAATGCGCTTCGTCAGTACTCATATTTTACATAGACTCAACAAAAGAATTCAGAGGAGAGATAGATCAATTATTACTTACCTTCAAAAAGCTATATCATCCAGCGACTATTCAAACAATCAGTCGTTGCATTAAGGCTGGCCCAAAAGCCAGAATAAATACCAGAAAATTCAAATCGCATAGAACGCGACATGCAACTACTTCCGCTGCTGCAACGAAAGGCCTCAGTGTTGAAAGCATTTCACAAAAACAGCACTGGGGTGGACAGAAAACTCAAAGGAAAATAAATATTATAATCGACCTGTAATGAAGGATCTGGCAAGTTTCGTCAAATCAATAATTTTAGGTCAGTTATTTGCACTTAGGCAAATAAGTTCATTTACTTGAATTGGTAATTAATATTTACATAATCTTCGTCTGGTTGGAACACAGTTTTACATAAGTGTTATTATTGGTTTTAAATTCTGTGAAAAAAGTATGTAACTTTGATAACGGAAATAAATATTACTCTGCATGGTTAGTAGGTATGCTTCCTAATTTTATTCGCCATAATATTCCAGCAAGCAACACCTACCAGGAAACAGGATATTTTTTAGATCGGTTGTGCTTTAAACATCTACAGGGTGATATTGAGGACGTGATCATCGAAGTATAATTAGAGGTTAAACGACTTACCTGGTAAGGAAGTTCAATCCTCAATTATACGAGATGATCACGTCCGAAAATATCACAACCCACCCGCACCCTATACCCAACTGATAACGATCTAAAAAATTGAAAAAGCTCAGAACGATAATGAGCTATCTACAGCAGATAACGGCCGGACGTGCGGGTGAGTAATAGGTACCTACCTGGGGATTTTAAAAAACTGAAAACATTACGCACTATTGGAGCTCGTGAACGTCACTACAGGGTGATATTTTCGGACGTGATCATCTCGTATAATTGAGGATTGAACTTCCTTACCAGGTAAGTCGTTTAACCTCTAATTATCCGCTGATATAATGCTTTGAGAGTAACTTTAAATTGAAATTATACTTGAAACTAAAACGTTCAATTACTAATGACAAATTATTAATAATTAATTAATTATGATTGACTGCAGCTGTCAAAAACCGTGAAAAGTTACCTAACTTTGAATTTAAAAACAGCTTTAGTGTCCCCAGTTCCTGCATGAGGGCGCTGTAAAAATGGACGGAGGTTTTGAGAGGAAGTGACCGGTATTAATATTTTAAGGTATTTGATCTGGACATGCTTAACAATCCATAGCTGGAGCAACCGCACACAGCACACAGCACATATTTTCCAGACATAATAATAATATGTTCACTTATAATACAGCGGTACATTATAAATGCCTATTTAACTGCTACGCAACAAAATTATCCGCCGATATATAATGCTTTGAGAGTAACTTTAAATTGAAATTATACTTGAAACTAATAAAACGTTCAATTACTAATTTACTAATGACAAATTATTAATAATTATTATTATGATTGACTGCAGCTGTCAAAACCCGTGAAAAGTTACCTAACTTTGAATTTAAAAACAGCTTAGTGGCCCCAGTTCCTGCATGAGGGCGCTGTAAAAATGGACGGAGTAGGGAACCTGTATTACCGCTTTACTAGGGTAGCGCATTCTCATTCTCACAAAAAGTTGGGAAAAAAGTTGGGAATGTCAAATTTGACTTCATAAACGTCAGATTTTACATGAACGTACAACTGTCTAAAAATTCACATAATTTGTTATTAAGTCCGCGTATTAAAACGTATTTTTCCCAGTAACTACGTGTTAGATACTAAGGTCTACAGCTTCGTGTAGATCCTATAAACCCGTAATTTTGTTTTTAATACCCACTGAAAGAGGATTATCGATTTCTATTCGTCTTATTATTTTGCTTCATTTTTCAAACTTCGCTTTTTTCCACTTGATACCTACGCCTGTGACCAAATGTGCCAAAAATATGACATCCAGCTGTTCAAACATAACCGTGTTTAGTAAACGTCAAAAAGTGAATGCGCTACCCTAGTAAAACGGTAATGCAGGTTCCCTAGGACGGAGGTTTTGAGAGGAAGTGTCCGGTATTAATATTTTAAGGTATTTGTACAAAGTCACAAGTAAATCATAAATCAAAATCGCATTCACAAGTCACCTGTCAAATACTCTGCAGTTAATGTCAAAGTGCCATTAACCAGTCAATCGCTCATCGGACATTTGACATTTGTGCTAACTGTTGTGTTCGATCGGTACAATGCGTACTGACTTTTTTTTATAACGCTCTTATTTGATGAATTTGTAATTATTGTGTTAGATTATATTTTATATTATGATTCTATGACTGACAATAGTTGATAAGAATAACAGTTTGCCAAGGAGCATTAACTAAGAGGGGGATTATTATAAATGGATACATACTGGCTAGGGAACCTATATTACTGACACTGACGCTTACTACGTCAGTGTCAGTAATACAGGTTCCCTAAAACTTGCAACAGTGCAGCGCCTTCCTCCAATCTGCCAAGAACTAACTAGTAATTACCCCTGACATTCATGGTTACACAATGGATAAATTACTATAAGAAAGAACAATAATATATGAAACAATCAAAAGTTAATTCTTGTTGGTTTAAGCAGCACAGCTAGTTTTTGCTCGATAAATGAACTCACAGCAGCTGTCAAAACAGAGCGATTAAGCTGTCAACTCAGCCACTGACGATTTTGAACGCAACCATGCAATTTGACAGTTATCTAACGTCCATTTAATTTAAACTTTCTAAAAGCTAAAATTCATGGCATATTTCTCAATTCGTTCTCTATAAATAAAGGTGTCCCGTCGTATAGAATTTTCGCTAAAAAAGGTATTTCTAATTGAGATTTTTCTATGAACATTTATATAAGTACGTGGATTACAATAAACCTACAATAGCATGGTCAGTTTTTATTGTACCAAAAATTGTCAAAAAAATATATTATCTGCAATCAATGGGTTTTGCTTTATAAATTTTTATTTATAATTTCACAAACGGATTTCTAATGATGTTTAGAATTGATATAAATTTTTTTTATTATTAATTAGTTTTTCACGACTGTACGCGTAATTAAGTTCACTACAGACAAGCTGATTAGACCAGATAATAGAGAATAAATCGTTCATGAATGTGCCGCGAATAAAAAACTGTAATTTAATTATAAAGTGCAATTTTCACGAGAATTCTATACGATGGTAGAGAATTAGATTACCGAGTATTTGATGTTTAGGGACTCTAATCAATTGTCCAATTAATCAAAATTGACAATGACAATATTGACGTGTTTGTGTGCTCACTTTTATTTTCGTATAAATTTTTATATAAATAAAATTTTCTTCTGATTTTATATCATGCAAACCGCATAATTATAAATGTTAATTTAATAATAACAGAAAATCATTCTTTATCTTAAAAAATTCAAAATGATTCACGTTAGGGTACCTGTATTACCGACACTAATGCTTACCA
This sequence comes from Malachius bipustulatus, assembly GCA_910589415.1. Lineage (NCBI taxonomy): Eukaryota > Metazoa > Arthropoda > Insecta > Coleoptera > Melyridae > Malachius > Malachius bipustulatus. The sequence goes on from OU342637.1 coordinate 30,671,137, forward strand.
CTCAATGTCGGTAATGCAGGTTCCCAAATCATGTAACTTTAAATTTAAATTATTAATGACAGTTGTTAGGTTTAAAATGTCAAATGTCACCTATCTTGACAATCAGCTGACATTTAACCTTTGATTCGATTTGAATTTGAATAAATTTTTTCATCATAAATGTCATGTCACGCCAATCCATTACCCTTTCCCCTTTCCCTGGGAAAGAGAAAGAGCAAAAGTTCTAAAAATACAAGAAAGATTAATCAATATTGAAGCAAACTTAATCATTTAATAGCACTTGAAAGTTTTAATAACTACAACGTATCGATTAAAATTCCAATCATCGTAAAATGCATACCTGCTGCTCGTTTACCATCAAGGGGAACTGGACCAAGATCAATATTTTCATACTGTAAACATGGATGTTTTGAATGCGATCTACAACTTCCACTACGGATTTGAATCGCCAATTAAATCCACGTGGATAGGAAGCCTGATAATCTCTGCTCAGCACTCGCATAAGGTAAATAAACCGCTATTAAAAATAAACATGCATATTAAATGCTCATTTAACTAAACTTGTAATCATTGTTTGTTCTTTGTTATGGTTTGTGTGCTAGCAGAGCATAGTACAAAATACAAATTGTTGATTGTTTTGCAATCCTTGTTTGAGATATTTCTAGATAGTTTTATCAACAATAACGCACGCACGAGTCAGCACTTTCCGTTCAATGCTAATTTAATTTAATCGAATCAAACAGTGCTCGTGTATTGATTACTTTTTTTTTTGTCTCCGATAATAACCGACAACCAACAAAAAGTCAATGTTACTCGAGAATTATTACTCGGAATACTTTTTTCATGGAGTTGAAGTGATCACTGATCCAACTTTCGTAAGTCTACATACTCTTTTATTTTTTTTAATTTATTCTAATTCTAACGCACACTGCAAACAATAAACATGACTCAAATTGGTTGGCTAGCCTTGTGCCTTGTGGGGCCTGGGTCTCTCTAGTAATCTAGACCCGTTATTGTGATCAGTCACTGTTAGTCGAGTCTTATGTCATCAATATAAAGAACTGCCATTGTCTAGAAAATCTGTCCATAATAAAGTCACTTGTCATTTATGAGTGAAAGTTATTAAACTATCACATTTCGTCAAGTCAGACCTAGACAATAGGTTAGGAATTTGAAGAGAAAGTCTTGTTCGTTCCGGATGATTTTGACAGTTGTCACCCCTTTATTTCGAGCTGTCGGATTATTTATTAGAAATAACCGACAGTCTGCGGGTGCTTTAAATTGCCTTCTGAATTATAGTGAGGGAAGGAGGTATTAATAAGCCAACGTACAACAAATTACAAATTTTTATTTTTACTCAATAATAATAATGATTATTTAAAATATCAATTCTACGAATAATAAAATCGTATCGGTTTATTATTTCAAGGTCGCCAGCACCAACGATAGCGCCGACCGCTTTTTCATGGCATAAGAAATGCAGGTCTAGCGATAAGCCCGGTGACGGTACAGACGGTGAGGCGATTCCTGCCACTATCGCTATATTGCAGGATCTGAGCGATGGGCCGGGCGGCCGCAGGGGTATATCAGCGTATGAAGTACCTACAATACTACCTGTAGGAACTGGCGTGGAAAACGAAATGAAATTATCCTTGTTCGCCTCGTGGTTTTCTGTTCTGGAACACAAGATTAATTTATAATATAATATACCAGAGTCAACGCCTCTGGTAACGGATAAAGAAAGAAAATATTTATAACCCCGTACTACTGTAATTCTATTCAGTTAGTCGTCTTTCTCAAAAATAAAACAATCTTTATAAATTAGCAAGCACCCATTCATTCACAACTTATGTAATCTAATCCAAATCGCCCCCTTTAATTAATAGAGAATAATATTTACAGATATACGTTTGATTCAAACAATCATAAATTCAGCAGTATCATTCATGTCTATCCTTATGGATAATTCATTCAATAACCCTGACGGGGTCCTGGTTCATACAGAGAAGAGTAGGATTGTAGGCTAAGTCATCTCCTTAGCTTACGAGGATGGGTTAGATCGAATCAACTCTTCGACCTAGGGTTTATGAATAGAATGATATTGACAATGGTGATAGCCGTTTTAACTTTCGCGTTCTTCGCTCAACTCCCGAAGAAGCAAAAAGTAATGGCCAGGAATAACTAGGTCAACTCCCTAGTTAGAGGATAGGTGTATACCTAGACCAGCTCAACTCCCTGGCATAGGTTCGACAGGCAGTGGAATCCGTCTGTTCTCGCTTGATTCTTCTGCGGTGTATTTATAGCTGCTTCCTTATCTTGTTTACTTCATTTGTTCAAAAACACCTAAAAACTCTGATAATTTGACCTTTTTATGTCGTTCGTTTCCCTGCAAATTGATTATTTGCGAATTTATATTAATAAATTTTAATTAATTTATTATTATTCGACGCTAACGGCGTCGCGACGTTGCGCTCTTCTGGCATAACGTCACACAGTATAGTAAAATCTGGCAAACATGTAAAATATTATTATTAATTGACTCTTTTTGCAGGCGTTTTATTTCCTATTGTTCGTCATCCTCCTATCGATCGGAGTGGTGATAGTGTGCGTGCGGAGATGCCACCGAAAGCTGACGGAAAAAAAGGAGTCCCGGCTCCGGGAGTCGACCTCCCGCTTCAGGAAAAGGGATAAGGCGCTCTTCTACGGCCGAAAGATCATCCGCAAGGTGAAGAACATCTCGGGCGAGGTGCGCAGCTCCGGCCAGGGCAAGAAGCGGAAGATGGTCATGAAGTTCGCCAGACGGCTGCTGCAGCTGAAGAAGGACACCGACACGGAACAGCTTAAGGTTGGTGTTGTGTTATTAATGACGATAATGATAATAAGAAGCGTGTTTTGATAGGTGATCGAGCCGCCTCCGGAATATTTGCAAGAGGACACTCTGAGTGATGATCGGATGCCCCCGGACGTCCTGTACATGCTGCAGAGTATCCGCGTTTTCGGGCACTTCGAGAAGCCGGTTTTTCTCAAGCTGTGCAAACACACGGAGATATTGAACATTTCCGCCGGCTCATATTTATTTAGGATAGGTGAGGGCTTTTTCTTTTTTTTTTTCAAGGCAGCGATTAATTTTATTTTCGTGACTTTCCAGGCGACGCCGATGAAAACGTTTACATAGTGCAGAGCGGGAAATTGAACGTCTTCATCACCGGAAACGACGGTCAGAGTTTATCGCTTAAAATCGTCAAAACCGGGGAATCCGTCACCTCGCTACTTAGCTTCACGGATGTACTTACTGTAAGTTTTTCTTTTCCTTATGTTGAAAAAAATGATTTAATAATACGATTTCTTTCTCAGGGTCATCCCAACCCTTATAAGACTGTCTCAGCCAAAGCCTTAGAAGACTCGACGATCGTGATGTTGCCAATGTCGGCTTTTCAAGACGTTTTCCAAGAGTACCCGGACACGTTCATCCGGGTGATGCAGGTCATCATGGTGCGACTGCAACGGGTCACCTTCACCGCCCTGCATCAGTACCTTGGACTCAGCGCGGAACTGGTCAATCAGGTACGATATTGGTCCCTTCGAATTGGTCAAAATCGCTTTTTCAGATTTTTTTTTATCAATTTAATAATTTGTTTCCCCTTACCAATCACCAGGGCCCCAAATCGAAAGTGAACAAGAATCCCGGTTCACCGATGAAGACGAAGAGACGCGAAGACGCGGACACCGTCCCCTCGACAACCGCCAGTCCCGCCGTTCCGATCCCGGGCCACAAAAGGACCAAGTCCGGATTCGACGCGAAATCGTTCTCTCCGAACTACTCGACGCCCGATATGGTGTCAGACATCGATAATTATCCCTCGAGCAGCACGGTAATACCCCGACCGGTAGAAACGGTTCGTTTTTATTAACGTCCAGTCTAATTGCAGCAGACTCCTGACGTTACGAATTTCAAACGGCGCAGCTCCAGCGATACAGCGGACGAGGCCTCCCTTATCAAGATCGCGACAGAGCAGTTCGTCAAGGAACTCGGTCTGGAAGACGATTCGATCTTGAAGGGGAAGATTGAGATCCGGGAAGTGCCCGCCGGGACTTATCTGATGAAAGAGGACTCGAACAAGGTGAGCGAGAGTGTTTTATTTATGATGGTCTCTTAGCTGTGTGTTCGTCTCTTTTTCTTCTTTTTTCTTTTATTAGTTAGTGTTAGTGTTAGTGGTTTGTTTTTCCAGCTGGACTCTTCACTTCTTTCCTCCTCTTTACTCGTGAGGTCATAAAAGGTAGAGCGATCGATTTGTCGGTGATGTTTAAATTTTCTTTTCCAGCCGAAGAAGATGAAAGTCCGGAGGGACGCCTTCTATTTGTGGGACAGTAATCTGATTTCGGAGGCATGGAACCATCTCATTAAGTCACTTTTTCGAGACCCAGCTGATTTGTTGTGTCTTTTTGCAGGACGTGGCGCTCGTTCACGTGCTCTCGGGCGCCCTGATCGTCTCCCAGAAGATGACCGAGAGCGAGGAGGAGGTGCACATGTTCACGGCCCATCCGGGCGAGATCGTCGGCGGTCTGGCCGTGCTCACGGGCGAGCCCAGCTTTTTCACCATCCGGGCCAAACATTACACCAGGATCGCTCTGCTATCGAAGAATACGTTTTATAGGTTAGCGCTCTCGTCTCCTTGCCACGCTTCGTTTATTTACTTTTTTTTTGTTGTTTTACATTTACAGTATGATGAAAGAATATCCGAAAGTGGTCCTCTACATAGCGAACATCGTAGTGAAACGTCTATCGCCCTTCGTCAGGCAAGTGGATTTCGCCCTGGACTGGCTCTTTCTGGAATCGGGGCGAGCGGTTTATCGGCAGGAGGACGACAGCGAATCGACTTACATAGTCCTCTCGGGCCGTCTTCGTTCCGTCATCACCCACAAAAACGGAAAGAAGGAACTGGTCGCCGAGTACGGTAAAGGGGACCTCGTCGGAATCGTGAGTTTTGAGTGGTTCCCGGAGACCATCGAGCGAATCGTTGACGTCTCGTCTGATTCCAGGTGGAGATGGTGACGCACACGAAAAGGAGCACCACGGTGATCGCAGTCAGGGACTCTGAACTGGCCAAGCTCCCGGAGGGACTCTTCAACGCGATCAAGCTGAAATATCCAATCGTGGTGACCAGGCTGATCAATTTGCTCGGTTTGAGGATATTGGGTGAATTTTCTTTTTTTCAATTTGCTCTGTTAATTTGGGTATTTACTCAATCAAATTTTCAGGCGCTTGGAAAAATCCAACGACTCCTCATTACAGTAGTTCAGCGGTAGACAGTCGACCGTCTCAGATAAATTTCTCGACCGTGGCAATTGTGGCTGCCTCGGATGACGTCCCTTTAACCGCCTTCACCTACGAGCTCTATCACTGTCTCTGCGCTGTCGGTAAGTCAGTCGAATCGGGGTTCTCTGTCATTCTATTTACGCTTCAACGCGCGCACATTCCCAGGTTCGACGCTCCGACTCACCTCAGACGTCGTCCGTAAGACGCTCGGCGCGACGATCGTCGATCCGAACAATGAGTACCGCCTGACGTCGTGGCTCGCCCAACAGGAGGACCAGCACAAGATCTCCCTCTACCAGTGCGACCTGACTATGACCGCCTGGACCCACAGGTGCATCCGACAGGCGGACGTGATCCTGATCGTCGGTCTCGGCAACAACCCGCCCAGCCTGGGCAAGGTCGAGAAGGAGATCGAGAGGCTGGCGATGCGCACGCAGAAGGAGCTCGTGCTGCTGCACAGGGAGGACGGAAAGCCGCACAACACGGTCGCCTGGCTCAACATGAGATCGTGGGTCTCGTCCCATCACCACATCCTCAGTCCGAACCGGATGTTCTCCAGAAAGTCGCTCTATAGAATCGTATGCAATGCAATCGTATGCTCTATTTTAATAATTATATCGATCATTTTTAGAACGAGCTGTACTCGAAAGTTTGCATGTCGGAACCGAACATCCATTCGGACTTCTCGAGATTGGCCAGATGGCTCACCGGGAAGTCCGTCGGGCTGGTTCTGGGCGGCGGAGGTGCTAGAGGATCGGCCCACGTCGGCATGATCAAAGCGATCCAGGTAAGAGCGTCCAGAAAAAAACCCCCCCCCCCCCCACCCCCACTTCTGAACTAAACGCTCTTTGCAGGAGGCCGGGATACCGATCGACATGGTCGGCGGCGTCAGCATAGGCGCCTTCATGGGCGCCCTCTGGTGTCAGGAGAGGAACAACACGACGGTCACGCAGAAGGCACGCGAATGGTCCAAGGTGAGTGAATTCAGAAAGGGTCGTCTGGGTATGTTTCAGCGACGGTTCGTTTCAGAAAATGACGCAGTGGTGGCGGCAGATCTTGGACCTGACATACCCAATGACGTCGATGTTCAGCGGACGCGATTTCAACCAGACGTTGAAGGGAACCCTGGGCGACACCTACATCGAGGATCTGTGGTTGCCCTATTTCACTGTCACGACCGACATCACCGCTTCCACGATGAGGATTCACACGCACGGTGAGTCGTTTGTCTGTTGTCATCATCTGTCATCTGTCGATCATTATTGTATGACGGGCGACAGTGTAAAGGTTTCTGAATTGGGAGAGATAGCAAGAGAGAAAGAGAGATACAAGAACATTGCGGGCTCATTCAATTCAGAAACGTTTACGTCACACTCTCCTCATGCTAGCATTTTTCTTTCCGTTTGCTTGTCGTTTATTAGTAAGGCTTGTCAATAATTATTTTCTTCTCCTGCATTCGTCACCGTTTTAATTTTGTTTCTGTTCTTGTTTTCTCATAGTGTTACTGTTGAAAGGTGATTGTGTCGTGTTAATTGTGATTGGTTAACCTCAATGTTTTCGTGACGTTATTATTATCATTTACTCTTAAAATCGATTAAAATTAAAGATATCAATCAAACAATAACGATCGTTTGAGTCACGTCGAGACCTTTGTGTCACGATTGACATTATTGGTCTTAATCTCTGACAAACGACAAGTGACAAGTGACAGCCGAGTCAGTTGTCAGATTGTCAGTTGTGAAATGCGACTTGAAGACCTCGAAGTGACTCGGGTGTCGGAATGAAAGGAAACATTGCGCTCGAGGTGTTTATTTTCACCGAATTGTTGGGTATGTATGTAGTTTAGTTGATTGAAAGCGATGATTTACAAAAAAAAAAGATGATACGATAGGGCTTGCTTCTTCTCATCAAAAATTCTCATTGTTATTGTTAAAAAAAAAAAACGCAGGATTTAAGTTAATGTAATGGTAACTGTTCGTTACGGATGTGTATATTTTGCACAGGAAGAATTAATCTCTATCGTAGCTTTATATGTAAGTAAGGCCCCGTATGTCCCATAAGTTTAGATTTGACAGCTTGACAGCTGGGAATGAATTCATCAAAGAATTCTCTACGATTCAGTTGAACAAGGTCTTATGGGACATACTGTGTTAGAAAAATTATATTATCAAGTGTCTGCTTTGTTTTTACTAATGTAATCATTTTTATAGTTTTATTTCTTCATCAAATAATGCAATTAATAATGCAAGCAAGCAATAATACTGAATTTTTCTCTGATATTTTATCACCCTTTTATCATTTATTTTCCTTGTTAACATTGATGACACAATTTTTATGAATTGTGTCATCCTCCACTCCCCCAGCACCCTTTCTTTCCCCACATCCTACCTCTCTCCCTTATCATCTCTGTCCTTTATCCACCCTTCCCTTGCCACCTATCTCCCTTACCTTCTATCTACTTTACTCTATCTACCTTACCCTCTCATCCGTCTCATAACTTTCCCTCACCATCTTTTTGTTCTTTAATCCCTCTACTCCTTATCCCTTTCCATCCATCATCCCTCACATCATGCACGTCATTTTAGTACTCGTACTACTTAGTATTAGACATTCTTATTACTTTTACAGTAAATAAATTAACACAACAATTGTTTTCTGGCTTGTCACTTATCACTTGTCATACACACAAATACCCACACACATACACATAATTCCGGAATATTTGTATAAAATGTAAAAAATGAAAAGAAGAAAAAAAAAATGAAAGCATGTAGTTTAGTGTAAGCATTTCCGTAGGCTCCCTATGGCGGTACGTCCGTGCTTCAATGTCGCTCTCCGGGTACATGCCGCCATTGTGCGACCCGACGGACGGACACCTCTTGCTTGACGGAGGATACGTCAACAACGTGCCAGGTAATTATCGTTTTGAGGTTACGCGAGCGAGCGATGTCGGTCGGCTTGAGATCTGAAACAAAGCGACCGAGTCGCTCGTTCCCCGAGAACCCGGGGAGGGAGAGAGAGAGAGAGAGAGTGAGGTTAGGTAAGTAGGTCACTGATCGTCTGGCTCGACTGGAACAAGGTAACCAATCACAATGTAATATGTGTATGTAATGTCGTTCAGGTGTCACACGGTGATGGTGATGATGGGACTAACAATAATTGATACTTGTCTGCGTTCTTACTAATAATAATGATAATCACTGAAGTGAGAGGCTTGATTTTTGAAGTACGATCGCTTCCCTTTTTTTATCTCGCTTTACGAACCTTCCTATTTTACGCTCTCGCTGTGGTCATTTCATGAGAACTGTTTCGTTTTTGCGAAATTCAATTAGAAAACAATAACAAAAATATGTATAAAATGATAGAATTAATTAGGAAACTACTAATAATGTGTTGCTAATATAAATTAAACTAAAATTGCCCTACAGCGGCCATTTTGGATTTTTTCAAGTAGCAGTCTTAAAACAATCAAATTATAGCTATAAAATGTTACATACAATCAAGTTGCTTGCCCTACAGCAGCCATGCTGTTTTTTATGTTATTTAACAATGTGAAAACTATAAAAATGGTAGACAAACAAAGTGCCCTACAGCGGCCATGTTGAATTTTTTTAAAGTGATTTTCCAACACTATCAGGACTAAAAATATTAAACGCAAGCAGACATGTTGCGTGTCCTACAGCGGCCATATTGAATTTTATGCTTCTTGGATGTTTATGTAATTAAAAATTATCCAATGGAGTTGATGCATTGTATTCCCATTCCCACAGCCACCTTATTGAATTTTTTATGAAGTATTTTATGATTATCAAAATTGTTATTATCAAAATGTTATCGTGTGTCCTATGGCAACCATATCGAATTATTACTTGTTTGAATGATCAAACACTAAAATTTGCAAAACTGATTACAAATAAGATAAATTATTACATGCCCCACAGCGGCCACATTGAATTTTTTCGTGTGATTTTCGAACAAAAAAAATTATAAATGATATGCAAACATGTTATTGTGTGCCATACAGCGGCCATATTGAATTGGTTGAAGTGATTTTCTAACACTAACAAGATAAAGTTGTATTCAAACAAACATATTGAGTGCCCTACAGCGGCCATATTGAATTTTATAATTCTTTGATGCTATGGTCTTGAAACTTGACAAGAATTTTAAGGACTGAAGAACTAATGAATTGTGTGCGACTAATTACGATCATATTGTTTTTTTTTGACATGTTAAACACTCAAAATTATATTAAATGATACACAAACCATATATGTTCAGTAACCATATTGAATTGTTGCTTTTTTTTTGGGAGACCAAACAAGAATTTATAAAGCTGGCTACAATTGAAACTAAATTATTCCATGCCCTACAGCGACCATATTGAATTTTTCAAAGTCTAAACGTTTCTAGCAATGGCTCACAGTAGTCTTGTCGACAGGATATCATGAAATGATCACGCGGCGCACGATCAGCTGATTTTTAGAGTAAATTAATCGACAGGTTGTTTGTGGCGTTACGTTCGAGGAAGTATGTCGATTGTAGGCATTCTTCCTCCAATGTGTGATCCGAGAGATGGGCACATGCTAACCGACGGATGTTACGTAAATAACGTACCAGGTAATGATTTTTCTGATTCGCTTCTTCTTCTTCTTTTACTTCTACTTGTCTAAATTTATCGTCTGACTGTTGAATTTAGTCATTTAGAATGTGATTTCAAGTCGTTTGATTGGCACAGAATTTATCAGAATGAAACGAAAAGCTGATCAACCTACTTACGATTCGTAATAATGTCCGGTTTGCTTGAATTAAAATAAAGTAACCTCCTCGTATTATATCTTGTACCGAAACTAAGTTTAAAATTTAAATTATCAAGGAGGATACTTTCTAGATAAGATACACAAAAACTAATTAATAAGTAGTACCTACTTCACAATCTCTCCCCAGGTATGTAGCGATTATTATTTTGATTTTAATACTTTTTGTATAACAATATAACGAGCAGTCCGATTTTGATCTGTCACGAGTTGGTTAAATAATTAATTTAATAGAGTACAATTTTCTGTTGGAGATCATCCGGCCTGCTCGTTTCTTTCGTTAATCTTAATTTTTTCTCAAACGATCTGTTTAAACGTTTCCCGTCAGCCGACGTGATGAGACTGCAAGGAGCGAACCACATACTGGCGGTCGACGTCGGTTCCGTCGACGATCAAGACTTCTCCAATTACGGGGACGATCTGTCCGGATGGTGGCTGCTCTGGAAGAGGTGGAACCCGTTCACGGACCCGATCAAAGTCCCCAACCTGCCCGACATCCAGTCGAGGCTCGCTTACGTCAGCTGCGTCAAGCAGTTGGAGGTACGCACACTCGTTGTATAAAGGAGCGCGAAAATTTAATATTTAAACGTCCCGGTTCCGTTCCAGGAAGTGAAGAACAGCGATTACTGCGAGTACATCCGGCCGCCGATAGACAATTACAGGACGCTGCAGTTCGGCAGCTTCGACGAGATACGCGAGGTCGGCTATCAGTACGGGAAGACGTACTTCGAGGAGCAGAAGCAGTCCGGGATGCTTCCCGACTACAAGACCCAGACCGAGTTCAAAGCAGCCACCAGCGAGCACCTCCTCTCCGGGTACAACTTCACAGACCTGGCGCAGCTGGTCTGCAAGGTTAATCAGTAAGTCCGGGAGGAGGGGATATTCTGATTGATCGCGGGATTGATTCTCGATTGTTTTTTAGACCGTACGAGGAGGATTCCACGACGAGTTCTTCCGATGACGAGTACGAGGACGGGCACGGGTACGCCTCGGAACCGACGGTCGGTCTAATGGATGTAAGTAGTTCTGGTCTTTGGTTGCTTGGAGAAAAGTTTTGTTTTTTTTTTAATAATTTTTTTTTTACTCAGAAATATGTACGGCAGCTAAGTTGGCATGAATATTGTTCTACTACTCCACCGTAATCTGTAATTAACTAATCTCTACTATTTCTTTCGCTTAGTTTCACGTGTCGCTTTTCTGGTTTATGTTTGCTTTGTTTTCTCGTTCTGCTGCTTTGATTTGGTTTAATGGTAACCGAGAGAGATTCAGGGTTGAGTGATTTTTCTCGGTTCCGGATGGATTGTTTGTTGAGTTTATTACGGAATGTTTCAGGGAAAGGATTCCGACATGTTGCATCTCCGGAGGGCGGGCGGATCGCTCTCGCTCTCGGAAAACGAGTTAGAATCGGAAATTGAATTCGAGATGCCAACGAAAAAAGAAGATTGATTTTTTCTAGTCGTTTAGTTTGTTGAAAGGTTATCTGATATTGTGTAAATAAAATAAATAGGTTACTTTGTAAGTAGAGCTAATACTTTTTTAGTATTTTTACTAAAAAATATTTTCTTGTAAAAAATTAATATAAAATATGAAATATCAACAGAGCATTTTCAATTATTGTTGCTTTATAAAAATCACGAGTACAAAAATATCTTGAGAATCTAAGCTCCGTCCAATTCGAGCTCTTCATTCGGGGAGCAGTGATGAAACGGCCCCGACTAAGTGTAATGACCCAGTCACCAGTAAATCGTAACGAGTGTCTTGTAATGAATTCAACGCTTCCGATACGGACGTAAACACTTCAACACGCTCGTTCTTCAAACTCAGGGACATCATCCTCAGCCAGGAGTCCTTGTGCTCATGGCACTTCATCAGCTGTTTGTTAGGGGGCGAACTCACGTTCTTATTATCTGCAAATAATTAATTGTTTGGCATTATTTAGCTTATAAAATCTGACTTATCAAAATATTGAACACTTATAGGTGACTAAATGTACAAAAGTGATCAAGCCATAAAAAAAAAAGAACTTTGAAAGTTTCTGTTACTGTCACTATCAATTTAATGACACTTCTTAAAACGCAAATTGTCAAAGTGGAATGAGCTCTGTCCTTGAACTTTGATGTGATGATAGATACTATGGAGATGGAGCTAAGGACGAATAATAATAATTATTGTTTCACTTTCTGTCTTTTAGTTTCTGCTTTTCTTTTAATTAATTAAAAATTAAATCGGAAGGAATCTGAAGTTGGAACTCTATTTCTGGCGCTTATGATGGACGTTTTAAAAATGTGAACTTGTTATTTATTGCTCCCATTTTATTTATTTATGAGATTTAATACAAAATTACGATTGCTATATCATCACGATAGCCATGGAGTTAACTCTTCCGCTAAATCCATGATTATTTTATAGCTGCATTATTTAGGATACCTGTATTACCGACACTAACGCTTACTACGTCAATGTCGGTAATACAGGTTCTCTAGCATCATTTTAAAAACAATGCCATCTCTTTTTTATATAAAATAGAGACCTCCTTGTGGAAAGTCAATCATCCGTCATTGTCACGTGTATGTGTGGTGTGCATGCGCGCGCGTTTCACTCCTGAAATTCTGAAAGACAAAAATGGCCATGGATTTATCGGAAAAGTTAATTACATGGTTTACAGCGAGTATTATAAAGGCTCATTAAGTTAACGGGCAGATTTCTGTGGCCATTTCTGAAGAAGGTATCGAGTCTTAAGTGGAAATTTTGTAATTTTATCTATACTTGACATGAAAGTAATTACAAAAATTTTAATAAAAGTCATTTGACGTCAATATTAGCTTCAAAAACGAGCCCAGAAATCTACCCGTTAGCCTAATGAGCCTTTATAATATTGGCTATTATTAAATTAGAGTAATTTGACAAGGGAGCAATCAATAACAACAAGTAACGAGCTCATATAGCCACTTTCTATCAATTGTTACATTTTCAAAACGTTCATAGGCGCCAGAATTAGGATTTAAACTCATGAATTCTTACAATTTAACTATTTTTATTTATTTATAGAAATGGGAAAAAAGGGAGCTAAACGCTAAAGGTACTGATGCCATTGAAAAAGTAACTTGCAAAGTTTCTATCAGCATTTGGAGGTCACTACAACTGTCACTGTTGTGACAGATTGGTAATTGTTAAACATACAGATTTTTATTTGAGCCTCAAGCTGCGTGCAGTTTTATTTTCGAGTTTAGCAAATTCGCTGGTGCCCTCAAGCATGAGGCATCTCGGACACTCTTTATCGAGTACCCTGATGCCTACAGCATAAAAATAAAAGAAACGCGTTTGCTAAATAGCTTAAAAACAAGCTAAAAGTCAAAAACCTAAAGAAGAAAAAGAAGAAGAGAGTTTAGCAAATGAGTTAATTGACATCACTTGACAGAAAAAGCTATTAAATAAATTCAAGGTTAGATAAACACAAAAACTGTCATATTATTGTGACAGTTGAGGCAGATATCAATGTTGATTAAATTAACATTTATTATAACAATTTAGGCGTACCTGTGTCATCATTATTAACGGCTGCTAAATTCGGCGCAAACAAAACCACCTCGAAGTCACACCCCCTCAATTCCAGTAGCATCGATTCCGAGTTTCGACCTCCGGTCGTATTAAATAAGAGAGCCCTTTTATTTCTAGAGTTCCGTACGGAATTCAAGTACCAATCACGGCAGATACAAATACTTTCGATGGTGTGCGCTCCGTCTAAAAATAACCTAACATTGGTGTTAGATACTTACAGAAAGATAATCCCCTACTTACCTGATATTTTTGAATTGTCTGAGTTCGTACCGTCCGTGCCAGACCCACGCGTCGAGAGCTGCTTCAACTATTCTCGGGCTCAATGAATTGTCTGAAACTTATTTTATTTAAAAAGTTACAAATTCTGGCAATACTAATACTAATATTAATACTAATACCAATTTTTTGTCTAATCCATGCTTCTGATAGGGCTAGAGCTAGACTCGCATTCATATGGAATACTTCTGGAGGGAGTTTAGTTTTATTGTGATTATTATTACGAACAGGAAGTGGTGTTTCGGTTTCCAGAATCTTCAAAGTACACTAAAATAAAAGAAAACGATTCGTCAAGTTATTGCTGTTATAAATTACAAACGATAAACGATTACTTGTTTTTCAACGCTCCTCTCTCTTAATACTCTGGCAGCTTCATCAAGTTGAGGCACGCTGAAAGCTTGACAGTCCTTTTTCATAATGCCCGCTTTCTGCCAAGCGATGTCTTGTAGCCGATCACCGAGAATGTTCGTATGGTCAAGCCCGAGCGATGTAATTCCAACAACCGGCACCTTCCTGCAATGAAGGGAACCATTCAACAAACCTTCACACGAGAATAAATAACATATACCAACCTGAGGATATTTGTAGAATCGTACTCGCCCCCGATACCGACTTCGATTATAGCGACGTCCACCTTTTCTCTCAAGAAATAATCGTACGCCATCAGCGTAAGGAACCGGAAGTACTGAGGCAGGTCCGATGAGCTCTCCTGAAAACGCAACCATAGAATATGAATTACTTACGACCTGATTTACCATTACTTTCGACTCCCACAGAAGTTTATAGACGTGGAAAAACTGCCTGGCGAAATGATCCCTGCTGATGGGTTTCCCGTTGATTTGTATCCGCTCTCGGACCTCCATTAAATGGGGCGACGTGTACAGACCCGTCTTGTAGCCGTGGTGCCTTAGAATGGTCTCGCAGAGAGAACACGTCGATCCCTTCCCTTTCGTTCCGGCCACGTGGATTACGGACAACCGATCCAGGTCTTCAAACGTTAACCCTATTCTGGAATAATTAATTTATCATAATAATTAGTGCTGAATTTCATAATAACACCTTTTCATGTAGCTCTTCATATTTAAAAATGGGGGCGAGGAACGGTAATGGTGCTGTCCGGCATTCTTAATGTAGTCGGCGTTACTCTGGAGCGAATTTAGGGTGTCGATAGCGGCCTAAAATAATTTATAATCATTACTTTTAACGTTAAGTTTTTTAACGCAGCATTATCAATCAAACAACTCGTACATTATTCACCATTGCACAAACAAATCAAAATCTGAGACTTCTGAGAGTGAAACTGTTTGACAGGTCAATTCATATATAAAATGACATCTGTCAATTTGACAGGTTGATATATCTCTCATAATGACAAATAAAAGAACCAAAGCCTTCTTAGATTTGTGATAAGTTTATATATTATTAGTAAGGTTAGGATTGAATAATTATTTATTATAACTGCACTTACTCACCTCGTAATCTTGCTGCATTTTGCAACGTTTTATATTACTAAAAGATACAGAAAATGTTCTATTTTTCAAGATAAACGTTGGAAATCTCATTAGTCCAAAATATGCGCGCTTTATTTGCCGTATAAAGATACCAATTAATCATTAACTCTTATTTTTAATTGCTTGAAACTTGATACCGTTATCCTTATTATTAATAACAAAAGTTATCATTCATTAATCAATCAAGAGTATCCGCAATGAAAACGAAAACAGTTTTTATTATTAAAAGGTTACTTGATTGCGTTTTTAAGGAATTTAAGGTTACCGCCACTGGAATCTGCGTTGTTGTCTTTTTTATTATTATCTAATTTATTTACTAATTATTGTTCTTTTTATTTTTCGTGGATGTAAACTGAACGCAAAAAAGGTATGGACAACTAACAGTAAGTACATGTGCTGTAAACGAACGTCGAGAACTCAAGCTGCGGTGTCCGAGTGGTTAAGGAGATGGACTTGAAATCCATTGGGTTCTACCCGCACAGGTTCGAATCCTGTCCGCAGCGTATATCGGCCGTATTAGGCATACTTTTTTTTCGTTGTTTTCACTTGTATTTTGTAAATAACCGACCCTTTTTTAATAAAATTCATTTATAATCCAATACGATCCAGATCCAGATTTTAATGTCTACAATTTTTTAATAATAAAAATAATTTTCAGTATTTTTATCGGGATTTTTCAAGAATAGCCTTTTTTCAAGAATAGCCTAGGAAACACTGTGAGTGTCTGATCGGGTTGAAATTTTGCAGCGGCATATCTCTGCCTCGGCCACTCCAAATACAATACGATACGACTTATTGAAAATGTAAATAACGAACGGTGTATTTTTCATTGGAGTTTGCCATCTTAACAAATGGCCGCCACTAGAGGCACAGTAATTATGAGTGCAGAATAGAAAGTTTGTTTTGTCATTTCTCGTCAATTATAGAATTAACTGTCATTGTCATTAAACTCATCCTGGAACGTCAATGTCAATTGACTAAAGTCAAAATTTATACAGGTAAAAAATTATTGTAAAATTTAAATTTGTGGAGTGGTTGGAGAGTGGAGTTTTTGGAATAATAGTAATATGTAATAGTAAATAATGGAAATTTCAAAAAAGGATAAAGACAGTTCCGAATGTGAATTTTTATTCATGAAATCAAATCACAATAAAGGGAAGCGCCTCTTCGTTACAGTCGGAACAACACAGTTCGAGAAATTAATCGAAACAATCTCCACAGATGAAACCATACATTTATTGCTCCAATTGGGCTTTACCTACGTCCAGTTACAAACGGGCACCGGAAAAATCCCCGACAATGAGAAGGAAAGCTTCAAAATTAAATTAGAGTACACCCCTTACTTGGACAATTTTCTGGACGCGGTCGATAGCTCCGACCTGGTCATTAGCCACGCGGGAGCCGGAACTTGCCTGGACGTCTTGCATCAGAAGAAACCCCTGATAGTCGTTATAAATGAAGACCTCATGGACAACCATCAGATTGAGCTCGCTGATCAATTGGAGGGGGAAGGCTATTTGTATTACTGCACCCTGAAAACGCTTCGGGAAACTCTCCAGAAAGATTTGTCTGCGCTGAAAACCTACCCCGAACCTGAGGGAGATCGATTTCCTTGCTATCTTGATAAACTGATGGGGTTTGGGTAGGGTGAATAAATGCAATAATATCAAAACATGTTTTTATTATTCATTCGTTACTATTAATCATTATTCACAGAAAATATAACAATTTCGATTACCTATCCCTTTTTATAAATAAACACTGGCGGTTTGTTTATTCTTATTAAGTTGGTAATGGTTACACTTTACACTTCTGGCAGTGTTGTGGCAACAACGTATGTTCAGCTTCAATACGCTTGTACTTGTTATTTTATTACCATCTTAATTTGAACTTTACAAGACTAACCGGTGCTTAATTAATTAAAATAATCGACTTGTAACTTATACAGGGTGATCAATATTAATAGTACTCTAGTAGGATAGGCCATAGATTGAACATTATTACTTTGTTTCATTCTAATACAAGTATCCTTAATATTGACCACTCTGTAGAGATACAGATGAAAATAAATTAAACCAATTTCTTGGCCTCAAAGAAACTCTTCAAGTGTCGCATCTGCCAGGCCCCCATTACCACCAGGATTGCAGACTGAGTAATCGACCACCATAGCACCCTCGAATTAGTACTCTCGCTAGTCTGACGGAACCGTTCCTCGCGATACTGAAAACCGACATAATTAGCATTCGTATCGTCAATTAATGATCATCACTCACCCGTTGATAGTTCTGCTCTTTGGTGATCTGGTCGACCTGATCGAGCAACTGTCGCACCCTCAGCTGCAGCTCGGTGAGCTTCTCCTTCTGCACGACCTCCCCGTAATTGACGGCATGCTCGCCGACCTGGATGTCCAGGTGGACGCGCAGCTGCGACCCGCTGAACCAGGAGCTGCTGTTCGAGAACATACAGATGACGTGCTCGCCGGGAGTGTGCGACGTAAAGGAGATCTTTCCCTCGAAGCTGTAGACGCGGGACAGGATGGTCTTGTCGTCGGGGTCCCTCACTTCGACGTGCATGCCGATGCCCGGGGAGGACGGCACGTAGCCGCCGCTGCGGGGGTCGTACAGCTCGACCTTATAGTTAACTGTGGGGTAAATGGTGAAGGTGTCAATATGGAGAAATTCATATTTTTTTGTTTGGGACGGGGAGGGAGGGGTAGCTTACCGACGACACTCGTTTCGTCTGGGATTTCTTCTATGAAACATTTTCTCTCGGTTTCTCCTATGTGGAAATATAGTCCGTTGCTCGTGTGAATGATTGCGAGTAAGATGATGATGTTGATAAAATTCTGGATCATTTTGGAAGATAGTAAAGGTCACTTTTAACTTTTAGTTGCGTTTCTGTTAAGGGTAAATGTTTTATTTTGTTGCCGTTTTGGCTTTTATCATAATTTATTACAAACAACCTGGTTGTCAATTTTATTTTTCTTTGACGTTTCGCAAATCGCAAACGAAATTTTCATCACGTCATCATATCCACGTAATCTTTAACAAGTGACAAATGACAATAAATCGTTGACATGCTCAACTTTGACGTTTAAAAATAGACCTAAGACTAAGACTCACTGATAGCTATAACAGTAAATTAGAGCCTTGAGCTGTAATTAGAGTAAGCTCGTTGCGTTGACAGTTGACTTTTAATATTAAAATTGATTTTTGAAGATGATGTTTGATGTGTATTATTTCACACTTCACTTTTTTGAATAACGCGTTTCTGACGTTGTCATACTTGTCATTTATTGTCAAGTGGTAAATAATAATAAAATTCCTGTTTGTTTGATGATTGAAAGTATTGAAACTTTTTTTAATCAGAAACCCCAATTAATGTTTTTAAATGTATGTTCTCGCTGAATTCCCTGAAAGTACGGGAATCTAAATTAAAGTGTACCTTTGTCCTTTACCACGATTGATTGTAGTACTTAAAACTGGTTGATAATCGAAACGACCGCTTTTTCGAGCGCCAACAACTTTGTTGATTTTGGAAGCGATTTCCCGCCGATATGCATATAAAACAAGTAAGACGTTCCCAATAATGTTATCGAAATTCCTGTCTAACTAATAAAAATGATTCTTTCAAGATCATCATACAAGGATTCAAGAGCTATCGCGATCAGACTGTGGTTGAACCGTTCGATAAGAGGCATAATGTGGTGGTCGGACGAAACGGTTCTGGAAAAAGTAACTTTTTCTACGGTACGTGTTTTTCCTTTTTCGTGGTTACATGTTTCGGCCTTTAGGCCGTCATCAGACCAATACAAACTATTTATTTGTACTTGTACTTGCAGCAATTCAGTTCGTGCTCAGTGATGAGTTCTCGCATCTCAGACCCGAGCAGAGACAGGCCCTACTTCACGAAGGCACCGGACCTCGGAGCGTCTCGGCCTATGTAGAAATAATTTTCGATAACTCCGATGCGAGGGTCCCGGTATGTGACTCGTTCATCAGTTACCGTCCCTTTTCTTTACCTAATCGTGTCTAATTTCAGCTTGAAGATAAAGAAATCTACTTGAGAAGAGTAATCGGCGCGAAGAAGGATCAGTACTTCTTGAACAAGAAGGTGGTCCCGAGGAGTGAAGTCATGAACCTGCTGGAGTCTGCCGGATTCTCCAATTCTAACCCGTACTACATCGTGAAGCAGGGCAAGGTTGGTTTTTGTGTCTTTATAGAAGTTTAAGGTTATTAATTTTGGGGCTGCTTAGATCAATCAAATGGCGACGGCGCCGGACACGCATCGCTTGAAGTTGTTGAGGGAAGTGGCCGGCACTCGCGTTTACGACGAGCGCCGCGACGAGTCCATGGCGATCCTGCGAGAGACCGAGACCAAAATAGAAAAAATCGAGGAGTTCCTGAGGACGATCGAGGAGCGATTGAGCACCCTCGAAGAGGAAAAAGAAGAACTGAAGCAGTATCAGTGCCACGACAAGAACAGACGTGCGTTGGAGTACATAATTCACGAAGTAGAACTGAACGAGAACAAGAAAAAATTGATGGACGTAAGTGTTTTGATGAAGCGTTAGTATTACCACCTCTCCGTTAATAATAATAATAATATTCCAGTTAGAGAAGCAACGAGACGAATCGGGAAACGAGCAGGTGAAACTCGCCTCCGACTTGAAGAAGGCCCAGGACAACATAAAAACACTCGCGAAAAAGACGAAAGAAATCAAGAAGGAACTGTCTGGCTTGAAAGAGGAACGTGATATGCTCTCCAATGACCAGCAGCACCTGATCAAAGAAAAAGCGAAACTGGACCTGACCGTCAAGGACCTCACCGAAGAGCTGATGGGCGACAACAAATCGAAAGAGCGTGCCGAGAAGGAACTGACTCACCTGAACCAGTCGATCAAGGAAAAGGAGCTGGAGCTGGAGAAGGTGAGGCCGCAGTACGAGGCAATGAAGAAACGCGAGGAGGAGATCACCAGGGAGCTGACCCTGAAGGAGCAGAAGAGGAAGGAGCTGTATGCGAAGCAGGGCAGAGGGAGCCAGTTCACTTCCAAGGATGATCGAGATCGCTGGATACAAAACGAGCTGAAGTAAGTTTACCCTCGGTACTTTTCATCTGTCATTATCACGTTTTTTCTCTTCCAGATCGCTCAATAAGCAACTGAAAGACAAGAAAGACCATCGCGATAAGTTGGAGGCTGACCTGAAGCGGGACAGCGCCAAGACGATCGAGCTCACCAAGAAAATCGAAGAGCAATCGCAGGAGCTAGAGCGACAGAAGAACTCGATCGATGATTACAACAAGCAGTGCTACGAGCTGAAGAAGAACAAGGACCAGTACCAGGCGACCCGAAACGAGCTTTGGCGCAAGGAGAACAACGTCCAGCAGAACCTCTCGTCGCTCAAAGAGGATCTGGGCAAGGCGGATCAGCAGCTCCGTTCGATGGTCGGCAAACCAATCTTGAACGGGCGCGATAGCGTCCGGAAGGTGCTGGAGACGTTCATGAGCCGCGGCGGAGAGTCGGCGGCGATCGCGCGCTCGTACTACGGCCCTGTCATCGAAAACTTCGAGTGCGAGAAGAGCATCTACACGGCGGTCGAGGTGACGGCCGGCAATCGACTCTTCCATCACGTCATCGACTCGGACAAAGTCGGCACGCAGATCCTGAAGGAGATGAATAGACAGAAGTTGCCCGGCGAGGTTACTTTCATGCCACTGAACCGGTTGACTGTCAGGGATATCGACTATCCCAACGATTCGGTGAGCGGTTGTAGATTTTATTATTACTGTTAACATGTTTTAAACATTCTAGAACATTCTAAAGCGTTCTGGAACATTCCAGGAATTCTGGAACATGCTAAAACCATTCTCAAACATATGACTTGATTTAACTTTCCACTTTTCAGGACGCAATCCCGATGGTTTCCAAGCTCAATTACGATCCGAAATACGACAAGGCGATGCGTTACTTATTCGGAAAGACACTGATCTGTCGTAACTTGGACGTGGCGACGAAGCTGGCGAGGACAACCGGATTGGATTGCGTCACCCTGGACGGCGATCAGGTCTCCTCGAAAGGCTCCCTCACCGGGGGCTACTTCAACACGTCCCGTTCTCGTCTCGAGATGCAGAAGAACCGCAGCGAGACCATCCAGCAGATCCAGCAGTGCGAGGAAGAGTTGAAGGTGCTCCGAGACGAGCTGAGCAAGACCGAGGCGGCCATCAACAGCATCGTCTCCGAGATGCAGAAAACGGAAACGAAGAACAGCAAGGCGAAGGGTATCTACGACAAGGTGAAGGGAGAGCTGCGCCTGATGCGGGAGGAACTGTCGAACATCGAGCGGTTCAGGGGGCCGAAGGAACGATCGCTGGCCCAGTGCAAGTCCAACCTGGAGGCGATGCAGACGACCAAGGAGGGCCTGGAATCGGAGCTGCACCAGGAGCTGCTCGCGCAGCTGTCCGTGGCCGATCAGGCGGAGGTCGACTCTCTGAACGACGACATCCAGCGCCTGCAGAAGGCCAACAAGGAGGCGTTCAGCACCAGAATGAAGCTGGAGGCGGAGAAGAATAAGCTCGAGAACCTGCTCACAAACAATCTGATCCGGAGACGGGACGACGTCCTGCACGCCATTCAGGAGATCTCGCTGGAGGACAGGAAGAAGCAGCTGGTGAACTCGAAGAGCGACCTCGAGGAGATCGACAAGAAGATCGAGAAGGTCAACAGGGATCTGAGCTCAATGGAAACTAAAGTTAAAGAGATTACCAAAAAGGTAGGTTAGGTTGTTCTTAGTGCGGTAGGTCGTTGATCGAATGCGTTTTTTCAGTTGAAATCGGAACAGTCGGAGCTGGAGATGTGGAAGAAAAGGGAGAAGGAGGCTCAGGATAGAATCGATGAGGACGCCAAGCACTTGGAAAAGTTTGCCACGAAACAGAATCTACTGGAGCAGAAAGTGGCCGAGTGCATGGAGAAGATCAATCAGTTGGGGGCTTTACCGGCTCAGGATTTATATTCACATTACGTGAAAATGTCATCTAGAGCTGTGAGTATTTAATTTATCTTTTTTTTTAAATTCTAGAACATTATGTAATATTCTGGAGCAATCTTTTTATTTATTTATTTATTTATTCTTATACCAACGGGGTGAGCCCCATACAAAATAAAACATATATATCAAAAAAACAAATGCACAGCAAGGTATATAAACAAAAAGCTGCAAAGGTAATCATGCATATTCAAGGACTAATTTGGACTTAGCTTTCATGCGACTGAAAGAAGAGTTATAAAAATCGAACCAACGGTAATTAAGATTACACAATTTCGATAATCTAGAAATAATTGTCTCTCTTTTGCCATAAGCTAATAAAGGAATATCAAAATAATGGTGATTTGTTCTAAGTGTTCTAGCTGGTACGTGAAAATTGAGACTATTAACAATGCTGGAGCAATCAACTGAATTGGTCAAAATTTTAAATGCGAAAAGCAGATCTGATCTGTTTCTCGCAGATTCCAAACTGGGGATAGAGAATATCTGATAAGTGGTAGTGAAATCATGATCTGTGTAATGAAGAGGATTTCCAGTTTTAAATGCCGCAAATCTCAAATACAGATGACTCAGAGATTCCAGTTTTCTGATCAATCCCAATTCGCGGGGCCTCCAAATTGTTGAGGCATACATCAACTTGGAATAGATGAATGAAAAGTACAATACTCTGAACGTCGTGATTGATCTAAACCTGAATGAGAACCTTTTTATAAAATAAATCTTACTGCGGACCATAATATCTAAGTGATCGATATGTGCTCTGAAGGTCATATTAGAGTCAAACATTAACAACTTAAACATTTTTTGCAAGTTAAGAAAAATCTTCTACCATTCTAAAGCATTCTAGAACATTTAAGAAAATTCCATAACATTCTAGAAGATTATTTCTGGAAATATGATTCTGGAACTATCTTAAAATGTTCTAGAACATTCTGTATCCATTCTTTTTGACACCCCTATCTCCCAAACTAACTACTGCAGTCTCAGACATGGGGGGGAAGCTTAGTTGTGAAGTTATATTTTCATTTTCCTTTAAGCTCTTCAAAGAACTGGAGAAGACAAATAATCAATTGAAGAAGTTCAGCCACGTGAATAAGAAGGCTCTGGATCAGTTTATGAGTTTCTCTGATCAAAAGGAAAAGCTGCAGAAAAGGAAAGAGGAGCTTGATCGAGGGTGAGAATGTCTTTTTTTATTTTTTTTTATTCCCAGCTCTCCCTTAATTCGATTATTTTTCTGTCAACAACAGCGACGAGAAGATCAAGGAGCTGATAGCGATGCTGGAGCAGCGGAAGATGGACGCGATCCAGTTCACGTTCAAGCAAGTCTCGAGGCACTTCACGGACGTGTTCAAGAAGCTGGTGCCGGCGGGCCGGGCGAAGCTGGTGATGAAGACGGCCGACAACGAGGAGGGCCGTGACATCGGCCCCGACGACAACAACTCGGACTTCTTCACCGGCGTCGGCATCAAGATCTCCTTCACCGAGTCCGACTCGGAAATGAAGGAAATGAACCAGCTGTCGGGCGGACAGAAGTCGCTAGTCGCGCTGGCGCTGATCTTCGCGATCCAGAAGTGCGACCCGGCCCCGTTCTACCTATTTGACGAAATTGACCAGGCGCTGGACGCGCAGCACAGGAAGGCCGTCGCCAACATGATCCACGAGCTGTCCGGCGAGGCGCAGTTCATCACGACCACGTTCAGGCCGGAGCTGCTCGAGCACGCACACAAGTTCTACGGCGTCAAGTTCAGGAACAAGGTGAGCCACGTCGACTGTGTCAGTCGCGAGATCGCCAGGGATTTCGTGGAGGACGACCAGACTCATGGATGAGTGGGCGGCATGTGTGTTTGTTTTATTTTTGTGTTTGTTTGATTTTAAAATTGATTAAATTGATGTTTTTTACCGTACGATAAGATAAATATGTTTCACTGCTTGTGTATGTACCTTTAATTAATTGTACTGTATCTATATTTATAATATAATAAACAATAAACTGAATGACATTTATTTATCTTTAATGTGTATCATCATCGATTATGTAACAACTGTATTGATAATTGTTTTGTTATCTTTAATAATTATTATTATTCAAGTAGATGACAAGAAATTTTTGTTGTAAATGTTTCTGTTTTCCATCAAAAATTATTGAATAAATTTAGGCTCTTTTAAAAATAAAAAATTATATAATAATTTGTTATTTTCTTACCCGGAGGGAGGGGAAAAAGTATTGAAGAAAAAAGGGTGGTGCAATGTTAAACATGTGTGAAAAGTACCCAAGAAAAATAAACTGGAAGTATAGAAAATTTTTATTTAACAGTAGGTTGCTTAAAAGTATCACACACAAAATTATATCACTGGGAAGTTAAATATTTATTCAAAGGTAAAAACCGGACTTTAGGATGTCCTTCAAATCCCGACCAAAAATAGACCACAGATACACCCGCATACGCCCACCATCCGGATTCTTTTATATGCTCCAAGCAAATCCGATCAATTTCCAGTTCCATCATGGTACCTCCTTCATCTTCCTCTCCGGCTATGAAGTTGATTTTTCTGACATTACAACGTTCTAGTTCACGAAGCTTCGGTGTTGATTTACCAATTCTCAGCAATAAATAACGGGCACTCATATCAAATACCCCCGGGAGGAAAGCATGGCAAATATACTGAGGCGGTGGCGGCACAACTTCTTCCCTTGCATGGAGTTCGAGTCCTTCAAAAGAAGAAACCTGGTTTACTTGAGAAATGATCCATAGCTTGGAATATTCATCATCACATGTGACCCGGATGACTCCCTTTATTTTACAAAACTTGAATTCACTAAAGTGGGGTATTACTCTCCCTCTGATCGCGTCGATAGAGCCGGATAGGTAAGCTTGAATTTTTTTAAATTTTGGTGCTAGGGAATCACCACATCGTGCTTCTATTATTACCACTTTTGATTTGATTGTTGGCTCCATCTCGGACTATTTCAGTTTGTTCCACACCTAAAAGTTGAAAGTAATTAAAACTGAATTAAAATAACTATAAATCACAATAATTTACTTTCTCGATACAACTTACAAGAATAATTATAATTAAAACCTGTCTAGTTTAGTGTGGCTAATGTAAATGTAGAAAATCAGGTGAAATGGGTGAAACACAGAGCTACCGCCCTTTTCGAATCATCATCACTCTCGAATCGAAAATCAGAGGCAAGAAGTGTCCCCAACTTTTAAACTTGGAACTCCCTACTAAAACCTAAAACCACAGAACATTCAGATGGACAGCTGGTAAGCTATATTAGAAAAAAACGTGTCGCGTATCCACTCGGCGAGTCGGCGCATAGGAGATCCGCCGTTGTTAGAGAGGAGTTGAGCTTGAGTGGCGGATCATTCTTCTATGATCATTTGTGACAACTTCATATAAACAAGTGAAATAGATCAAACGGAAAGAATTTTTCCAACAAAAGCTACAAAAATATAGATGACTAAATTCAAAAGTCAGTGCGAAGGTCATTAAAATTAAGAAGAAGAATATAAGTACTTAGACGTCAATTGTCATTACTCTATTATTTGACTTTTACGCGCGAACAGGCTGCGTTCACAATAAACGTCTCGAAATGATAGAACCAGTCGAATCTGTAACGCGCGCAACTGTCATTGTGAGAAGGCGATTTTTAAAAGGTATAATAATTTTAATTGCCGAGCTTCTCGTCTCGTATTAAAAAGATTATCACGTATGGCTAAAAAGGGAGTATATTTATTATAAATTGTCGCTATTTTAAGAGTGCTTCCTAAATTTTTAAGTTGTTATGTTTAATTTGGCGAATTTCAAGGAGAAGGTAAAGCGAGAGAAAAGTCACAAAAAGAAACAATACTCAGACAACATTTTACCCTTTACTAATAACGAAACTACAGAAAATATCAAAATCTAACAATAATAATAATAATAATAATTTATTTCGTTTGTAGTTTTATAAATTCAATTAGAGTCCTGGTAGGTCTACCAGTCATCCCTTTACTTAAATACGGGATTCCCCCGTCCGGTCCCATAACCCCGGCCATATCTAAATGCAGCCAGGGCGTTCCTTCCGGCACAAACTCTCTCAAAAAAGCGGCAGCGGTGCAACTACCCCCTCCCTTTCCCTTCCCAATATTATTCAAATCGAAGGCGTCGTTCTCGGCGACCTGCTTGGTGTAATGTTTCCAGAGAGGGAATCGCCACACGCGATCCCCTGTCAAGCTACCCGCTACTTGCAGCGAGTCGTACAGTTCATTCGAGTTAGTAAAAACTCCGGTGGCCCCGTTCCCGACTGCCACCGACATGGCGCCAGTCAACGTCGCTATATCCAAAAGCCACTTTGGTTTGAATTTGGCGCTGTAACAGAGAGCGTCCGCCAGAATCAATCGACCCTCTGCGTCGGTGTTATCGACGCAGATCGTCTTCCCGTTCTTAGCCCTGATCACGTCTCCCGGTTTCACGGCCGCTCCTGAAGGTAGATTCTCGGTCAACGGGATGAGGACTCTTATGTTCGCCGGGATGTTTA
The DNA here is from genome assembly GCA_910589415.1 of Malachius bipustulatus. NCBI lineage: Eukaryota > Metazoa > Arthropoda > Insecta > Coleoptera > Melyridae > Malachius > Malachius bipustulatus. The sequence goes on from OU342637.1 coordinate 30,698,184, forward strand.
GCTTCGCCAGTCCGTATAGAGTCGCCACTACGTTCGCCGCGCCGCTCATGTCCGCTCGCATCTGATCCATGCTCGCGGCAGGTTTCAAACTGATCCCGCCCGCATCGAACGTGACTCCTTTCCCTACCAAGACGATCGGACTAGCTTCCGAATTGTTGACGTAGGAGATTTCCATGAACTTGGGCGGCTCTTCCGAACCTTTCGTGACGGAAAGGAACGCTCCCATTTGCTCCTTCTCGGCCCATTTTTTATCGTGCACCTCGATCTTCACGTTCGGGAGATTCAGGATCTTCGTCACTTCTTCGGTGAATATCGTCGGTGTTAATAGATTCCCCGGGGTATCCGATAGTTTCCTGGCGATGTTTTGAGCGTTGGCTTTCTGCACTCCTCGGTCCCAGGCGGACTGATCGGCCGAATCGTTGCCGACTCCGTGGAATGTAACGAGCGGCGGATCTTCTTTTTTCGTTTTGTATTCTTGGAACTTCCAGGAACCTAATATGCTTCCTTCCGCTGCCGCTTCTGGGTCGTCTAGACTTTCTACGGCGATTTGTTTGACTCCTGCGCTGTGTAGAGCTCTGCAACCGGCTGAAAAATTCAATTTAAAATATAATCAAGGAAGATTTCTAGTGAATTAATTACCGGACGCTGCAATTCTGACCGCTTCTTTCTCCTCCGAGATTAGTTCGATGTCATTTTTCTCCTTGAGTTTCTTCCCGAGTCCGACGACCGCGACCGAAGGAAAGTCGTCATGTAGGCCCCAAAACAGGCAACTCTTTCCCGCTTCGATTTTATTTCCTGCGCTAGAAAGATTACTTACGGTTATTAAAACATTCGACCCAAAGGGTTTTTTCTATTGAGAAAGAGTGTAATAAATTTTCTATTACTTTTAGTTTTTTGCGATGTATGTCTGGACGAAAGCTCTCTGAACAATCCTTTATAATAATCATTCAATTCTTTATCTGGTGACATGTCGGGATTGCTGAGGAGATATCAAAATCTGATCAAAACATTGAAACACATGAGCCTGGCTGTGGGTGCAAAAGTGTCCAGGCCATAAAGAAGAAGAAGAACTCCCTACTCTGGGGTGCGTTCGAAAACTTCACTCCCAGTGTAAGAACTGAGAATCACTCCGACCGAAAAAAGTGAATTTGTTGTGGGTGGTTATCAATATCCAATATTTTAAAAGATCATTAGTGTCAATTATTACGTCCTGAAGTGACGTTTTCGAACAAGCCCCAACTCTGCACTCATAATAAAAATTGAGCCCCTAGTAGCGGCCATTTGTTAAAATGGCAAATTGCTATAGAAAATAGTTGTCAATATATTTTTGGCGGACATAGCGCTAGGGGGAGTCGGTAGGGTAGCACTTTTTTTTCGAAAAACTATCTTCATAAAGTTCTGCTAAGCAGATGTGCCAACAGAATCTCGTCGCGTCTTACCTTTAGCGAGAAAAGTGGTATAGGCGGTATGGTGGAAAAAAATAAGGCCTTCAATGAGGGCCTCAAAATTCTAGGATATTGGAGATGCCGAGTTACCCCCTGCTAAATTTATCTATGGTCACCTTAAGTCTAGTATTACTGAGCTTTCGTGAAAAATATTAATAAAAGTCTAAAATACTTCTTCTTCTTTAGGGTTTATGGCCTTTAGCTTTTACCAGGCCAAAATAAGCTAAGTCTAAAATACAATCATTATCTATAGTATTCAAACTTAAATTGACAAGAGAACTTCAAAAATGGCAAATACTTCTTCTTTTTCTTAATGGTTTATGACCTTTCACGTCAAGCTATTTAGCCAGTTATGTATCAATATTTTTCTACCGAATTTTTGAATAATGAAAAGTATGACACGCGCAGTATATTACAATACTCACCTTCTTTATCAACTCCACCATAATTAAAATTTACAAAGATAAAGGAAGTAAAAAAAATAATTACTACATAGATAGGTACACTATTTATTGCCATCAAGATACAGCTAGTTACGGAAACGGAAGAAAACTATTGAATAATCGAGGGACGGATCGACTTGGACTCGTTAAAATTCCAATCAACTCTCGTCTGATTAACCTGATTAGTTCCAGTTCGTTCGTCCCCGATTGTTGCGTGGTAAGTAGCTATGTTCAGAATAAAATCAAAGTTCTATCACAACCCGGGTCTAATCTAATCGTTTATTTACAAAAAATATACCACTAGAACTAGCACTAGCACTAGCACTATTACTAGCACCAGCACTAGAACAAACACGATAATAGTTATGTAATAATACAATAAGTGATCCAAAAATATATAAGTACAGTAGTTGTAGTTTAGTAGAAGGTACACATCGAATGATAAAAGGAAAGGTGCGCACGTACGCTTCGTTAAATCGTCTCATAGCCAAAATATTCGTTCCTCATCTTTCAATAATAACGACCCGTTAAATTTATTTACAGTTAAAATATTTTCACTTAGCAGCTGCACATCACAGTCTTTTCGAAAGTAAAATATCTCCTAATTCGACAATTCGATCTCCTAATCCTACAGACTGTGCTCTGTCAAAAAATATCGATCTTCATCCCTTCACCTTAAAAAAAATAACGACAATTACAACATCGAATATTTTAATAAAAATCTCCCCGATTTTACTATCGGACTTAAAGCTTCTTCTGGGACATTAAAGCTACTTGAATTTCCTTCACATTTACTTATCTCCTATAAAATTTACTCACAATTCGTATTATAGGTATAATAATTATTAACACACCAATATGAGAAAAGCACATCGTTTTTTACTAGGTTGTCGGTTATCATCATTTAGATTTGTTTCGTCAGAAATTAAGTACTAGTACTAGTACTACTAACTACAGAAATACAGAGTGAGCAAAAAGTTACCAATAATGAATCTTACCGGCGGCACTAGCTTTAACACTGGCGCTAGCATCATCATCGAAAACACCGAGGGAGAGAGAGACAGTAACCTGAACACTATTTGTGCGTGTTAAATTTTAACATCATTTTTGGCACAATTGGATGTATAATAATAATAAATAATCGAACAATCAGAGATTCCTTTCGCTCATTTAAATCGAAAATTAAAGAAATCCCTGACGTTTCGTTTGTTAATTAATCCTCCCACTAATACAATACACGTTAAAATGCCCTTTTAGTAATCAAACATAAAAGAAACAGTCAATTAAACTAATAAGGGCCCCTTTTATTACTCTCTAAAAATTCCTCTATAAAATTGCTTTAAAATTATCTGTTCCAGAAGCAGAATCTTTAATCTAAAATACGCGCCGAAACTTTACAATACTCTGCATGCGCATTAAAAGGTGTAATGCGCATGTGCAGTATTGAAAAGTTTTTCGCCTCAAACAGAAATTAGTTGCTCCATGAGCAAAAAGCAGGAACATTAGTGGGAATAAAATGAAACTGCTTTTTTCAATTAAAAACTAAGATTCGAATCCTTGAAAAATCCGCGTCTCTAAGGCTTGTAAGTCAAAGTTCTTATTTAAGGTTAAGAGTGACTTCAAAGAGAGTAAAAAAAAAGATGGGGCATATACAACAAAACCTCAACACTGACATGTAAAGGAATCGTACGACTTTACATAATAATAATAATAATACCTGACACGAGACTATATACAAGTAACATAGGAACAAATACAACCTAAGCTAACTTAAAATTAAGGTCGAGCATTTCAGAACGTATAAGATACATCGTCTACTATCACAATGATTACATTATAAGGAATACCGAACACGATTAAAATAACTCTAAAATGATCGAGTTCTGGTACCGATCCCGGTACTAGTACTTGTAATTTTCATTTTCCAACAAACTAGAGTTGAAATACGTCCGATTAAAGACACGACGAGGTATCAATTTACTAACGAGCCGTGTCAGTTGAGCGTTTTAAAGGCTGCTAGTCTTCATCATCAACTGATTGTCCTTTTTATTTTTCAATTAATAACAAACAGACTTATACCAGTTCCAGGATGTTGATGGCGCCCTGGCTGTTGGCCGCCATAACAACATTCGAGTTCTGTTTCCAGCATACAGCCGACACGAAGTCGTTCCCGTCATCCTCGCGTCTATCCTGTTCCAGGACGCCCTGCACCGCCTCGAACTTGTAACAAAACAGCTTCTTGCTCAATCCCTTGTAATAGATGTAGAGGGAATTGTTCTCGGAGCCGCAGGCCACGTAGTCCCCGTCGGTGGCCAAGCCGACAAAGTTCTTCTCGTTGACGTGCCCGAGGAACGATCTCAGACAGTAGGAGGGCGCCTTGACGTTCCACATCTTCAGCTGGGAATCGGTGGACGCAGACACGATCTCCTCGTTATTCAGGAACTTGACGTAGCTGACGGCCTTCTTGTGGCCCTTGAAGACGGCCACGTTCTCCTTCAGGTTCCTCAGGTCGTAGTAGTGGACGCAGTGGTCGGCGCTGCCAAACGCCAGGTGGTACGAGCTGGCCGGGTTGAATTTCACGCAGCAAACGTTCGCCTTAGCCTCTAGAGTTGCGATAGAGTGCTCCTGATTGAGGGAGTAGAGCTTGACGCGCGCGTCATCCGAGCCGGATGCAATCAGACGGGTGTCGACGTTGTTGAAGTCGACGCTCCAACAGCGTTTCTCGTGCTCCTGGTAGGTCTTGGTCCTCTGGCCGGTCGACGCATCCCAGATCGTGACGGTGCCCTCGTAATCGCTTGACGCCAACGTGCTCTTATGGTAGCTATTCCAGCTGACGCAGGAGATCTTCGACTTTGACACCATCTCGATGGAGGGATAATGGATATTGACGGTATCCTTGACCACGATCCCGTACTCGTAGACTTTGATCCGCTTGGTAACGCCTGCGATCGCGACAAACTCGTTGTCCTTGTCGAATTCGATGCTCGAGACGATCGTAGAGTTATTGAAGACGTCGTTTGAGTAATTGAGTGTGGCCAGCAGTTTGAGGGAGTTGTATCGTGAGAACCGGATGAGATTCTCGCGGAACTCGTCCAGACCGGACGACGATTTTGTCGTCGTGTCGCCGCCTTGGTCCTCCTTGCCGAAATAGATGTCCTTGGAACGGGCGGCGAAGTAGCAGTCGACGAAATCGTCGAAATGAGCGTGCAGTCTGCGCCGCCTCATCGCGAGAGACGCTGAATTGGAGTTGGACGGCTTAACAGCTCCTTCGGTCGATCCGCTTGCGCTTGCCTCAACCTTCTTCCCTGTCGAAGTTCCTATGTTGTCCAACAGATCGAGCATCTCCTTCTTCATCGCCGACATGGAAGCCTCAGTCTCCACACGTCCCTCCGTCGCCGTTGCCACGGATCGCTCGACCTCCTCCAGAGTCGGACACTTACTGTGCACCTCCTTCAGCTTCTCGTTGACCTCGCCGATGTCGCGCTCGATTATGGTCATCTCTTTTGCAATCTGTGTCTGCTGCTCCTTCTTCTGCTTCATGAGATGCTTCAGGAATTCCAGCAGCAGCCGATTCTGTGCGGCGCACGATTCCGCCTCCAGCAACTGCTTCCGCTGCGTCAGGACCTCCAGCATCACGTTCACGTCGGGCAGCGTCAGGTTCTGCGACTCGGACTTGATGTAGTCTCGGAGACCATCTGCGGAGCCGACAAATTCTCCGGAACCCTCTCTGGGCAGTCCCAGTCCAAGGACCTCCATGCCGCTGACCCGGACCTTGTGCTTCTTGATCAGGTCGTTCAGCAGGTAGTTGGGGATCAGCTGGGACGGGTTCGCGATCTCCGTGCTGCACTTCGGGCACCGCTTCAGCACTTCAATCGATTTCGTGATGCAGCCGAAGCAGAAGGTGTGGCCGCACGTCGTTATGTAGGCCTCCTCGATCATGTTGAAGCAGACGGGGCACGAAAAGTCGGCGTTCTTTTCTTCAAAAGATAGAGAAGCGGATGCGGACGCGGCTGTCGCGGCGACATTCGGGCGGGCCCGCTTCGGCGTCCTGACCGACGGTCGACTTGTGGGAACATTGGAACCGCTGTGTGAAGAGGCTGAGCTACTGCGACCGTCTCGATTCTGAGAAGCCATTATTATTGTTACCACATTGGCGGTCCTCATTCAAATGGCTTACGTCTCAACTAGTCTCTAGGAGGAGAAATCCAACCTGAAACAATTGCTGCTGTTAATTTCGGTGTCTTTTTTTTTGTTACTCTGTGCGAGCGAAAAATTAATTTCGATTAAATCGGGGGGAGAAACTGTTTCAGGTCGGGTTTCTGAATGAAAATTTGGGATCGGATGATTGGCGGAGGGAATCACTTCAACTGACCGACCACGTATGTAATTAAATTTATCATGAGAACTGAAAATTTCTAAAATAAACATCTCGTCTCGATCAAAAAACTAGAATACGGCTGGCTAAATATTCGAGTATTCAAAGGCCATTGTGAAATAGAAAAACATACAAAACAGGCATGCCAAAATAAATAATCTTTTGACAGCTCAACTATTCGACTCAACCTCAAATTATTCTAGTAACTGTTATAATAAACAATAAATCCACGAGTAAATAAGTTAAAAATCCTGAGAGAAATGAGTCCTTACCAGAGCTGGGCACGAGTACTGAAAAGAGTACTCGTAAATAATTCGAGTACGAGTACTTGGAAAATGTACTCGTAAGTATTTACTCGTAAGTATTTTGGCACAAACAGGTGGACGAGTACGAGTAATACTCGTGAAAACACGAGTAACAAGTACGAGTAGTTTTATTCGTGTCGTGCGCATGATCCATCATGATACCAATAAATACCAAGGCGCAACCAGCCTATGACGTCAGGTTTGTGATAGCTAAATACGAGTGAGAGCATAGGTATATCCGTTCCGTAGATCGTATCATATTCTAATCTAAGCAGTGCCGGCTCCTGTGATAATGGCGCCCTGTTCGAGAGTGCTTCATGACGCCCGATGCACGGATGCACCCAGTGGCGAAGTTAGGCTTTCATTTAGGGGGGGGGGGGGGGGAGGGAAAAAGCAGTATTTAATCTTCAACATAAATTCAAATGCTTTGAATTTGAAAGAATTTTTTCAATGAAAGAAATTTTATTGTAAAGAAATTAATAACTTCTTACATAGCGCATATTTGATATGTTATATAAAAATATGTAATATAAAATGCGGCATTACTAGTGACAGTGCAATTGCGCAGGACGGTGAACTCGTTTTTAGATCGGTTCCCTGCTGACGGCATGACGTCATTACTATCCGTAAAAATATCCGTATTTCACGAGTAAAATTTCTCGAGTAGTTGTAATTGTACTTATCCGTACGAGTAGTAAGTATTTTGGATGGAAAGTACTTGTGAGTAAAAAATTACGAGTAGTTTTTTTACTCGTAACAAAAATACGAGTAAAGTACTCGAGTACATGGCCAGCTCTGGTCCTTACTTAGGATAGAAATATCCCAAACAAAAACTGAAACTATTTGGCTAAATGTAAAAGAGTGAAAAGGCTATTACACAATAATAGCAGTGAAAAAAGAAGAAGATACAAAAATCAGGCATACCAAACTAAATATTTTTGACAGATAACTATTCGACTTAACCTCAAATTAATTCTTCTTACTCTTGATATTAATAATAACAATTGTTGCAGAAAACTTAAATTAGTTTTATTGCCAATCGTTTCCCTGGAAAAATGATTTGGGGTCCACCTGAATAAAAAATTACTAGGAGTATATCCAGACCAACATCAAAAGTGTATTTTCAAGTTACATTATGAAGAATTTTGGTAAAGGTGCTCTATCGCGACGGTTTTACCCCTACGCTGGCTCCCCTCCACTTTCTCTGCTTGCTCCGAGCCGACAGGCTCTCAGCGTTGCCACATTAAATCCATGTCTCCGTTCTCCTACGGCCTTAAAGTGTCATTTTTGGTTACAAATAATATTAAAACTCTTATTTGCTGCAGTAAGTCAGGTCTTTGGTCAGGGTAGGTTTTTTAGTGTATTTTTTTTCCTTCAAATGTTCGTAAAATGAAAAAAAACACCAACCCTGACCAAAGACCTGACGAACCGGTAGCTACTATTACGGTCTCGTAAGGGAGCGGGCAGGAAGTGCACAGGATTGTCTGCAGAACGTAGAAGGGCTTGCATATGGCAACACTGAGAATGTGTCGGAGCGTAGCAAGCAGAGACAGTGGACGGGGGCCAGCGTAGGGGTAAAACCGTCGCGATACAGCACCTTTACCTAGTTCTTTAGTCTTTAGATTTAAGCGTTCAAGACCTTAGTGCTCCTCAAATGCACTTCAAGCCAATCAAATCATAAAAATTATTATCAGAATGACAGAGTAGAAAAATAAACCGATTAATAATAATTGTAAACGTTATCACATCTTTATGAATACCCACATAACAATTATTCACGGAGACTTATTAAATGAATACTTACAGCTTGATATGTTCCACTAGCTTCCCACCGGTTGCTGAGTTGAACTTCTGTGCAGTGGCAGTCAAGTGCAGTTCCTTGTCCTCCAGGTACAATCCCAACACAAGGCCTCTCTGAAAAGTAATTTTTTTTGTAAAATTTTGGTTGAAAAAAAGGGGGTACAAAAGTGGATCGGTTTCTTTATCGATTAACGTGGTGAGATTTATTTTTAACTCGCACTTACCGAACAATCTAAGCTGAAACGCTGCGTTAGCTGGGTGAATTTCGCATTTAACCTACAAAAGTACCTGCAGCTAGGGCTGGTGAAGAGAACTGCCATTTCTTGTCGGTGTACTTATCGATGGTTGGTGCTTTTTTCTGCCAATTTTACTTGATAAAAATACAGAATGGGTCATTGAAATTTCAGTGATATCTCTGAGGTTTTTTTTTCATTAATAACTGATAAGAATTGTATAAATTCAGTAAAAATTAGTTCACCTTCCTCTGCCTGCCTGCCTTCTAGCTCCACCACCATTTGAAAAACATTCCGTGACATGACAATTGACAAGCCAACTGACAAGTTGTGACATTTGATCAATGACATATGAAGCATTACTTGAAAGTTTAAACGCGTTCAGAAATTAAACTATTTATACATGATTGAAAATTATATAAATTAGAAAATGTCTAACTAATAACTATATTTTGAAATCATTTCATTAGCAATAACACTGCGACCTGCATTAACTTATCGCCATAAAGTGTCCATCCTTATGGTTGTTTTAGAGTTTTATAATAATTATATTTTACATTTTTTAATGAAAAATATGTTATCAAAAAAATGTTTTAAGAATCAAAATAATAAAAAAATTATTATTAGAATTGGTCAAATAAAAAATTTATAGTAATAGTTTCCTAAAGTTACCAGAAAGAAAAAAAAAGAAATTTTCTTTAAAAATCCAACAGAAACGGAGATGCTGACCAGCCACCAAGTAATATTTGAGGGACAGTCCTTATATAATTAGGACGTGGTAACTAAAGAAAAAATAAAAGAAAGTTGATTATTGAGATATTTAATTTATTATACAAAACACAACTCGGAAATAATCAATTTACCAATATTTCCTCAAATTTATACACTACTGTTTCTTTTGCATGGTTTCTTTTTTTTAAATGTCTGTTGAAAGTACTTTTTCGCCTCGTTTCATATGAACATTCATCACATCTGTACACTTCAGCTTCTTTTGCATGTTTACATTCACAATGCCTGGCAAATCGACGTTTACTTGTTGTTTCGTAAGAGCATTCGTGACATTTGTACACTTCTGCTTCTGTTGCATTCGATTGTTTAAAATGAACACGTTTAAAATGTTTTACCAAGTAAGCTTTTAATCCGGTTTTATACGCACATTCGTTACATTTGTACACTTCAATAAGTTTTGAATGTTTACATTTACATTTAGAATGTTGGGGCAAAATTGTCTCGAAAGAACATTCTCGACACTTGTACCCTTCGGCATCTTTTGAATGTCTCCATTTATAATGTCTGTTCAAGCAATATTTAACTTTTGTTTTGTAAGAACAGTCCTGGCATTCGTACACTTCAGCATCATCCCTATGTTTCTGTTTATAATGTCTGGGCAAATCACTTATATGAAGTGTTTCATAAGAACATTTGTCACATTTGTACACTTTTGCTTCTGTTGCGCAATGTTTACAATGTTTTGTAAAATGATCTTTATTTTTTGTTTTGTAAGAACATTGTTGACATTTATACACTTCCGTAAGGCTTGAATGTTTTGTTTTATAATGAGAGGTCAGATTACTTTTAATTTTTGTTTCATAAGAGCATTCCTGACATTTATACACTTCTGCATCTTCCGCATGTTTATATTTATAATGATGGGTAAAATTGGCCTTAATTCTCGTTTCATAAGAACATTTCTCGCATTTGAACACGTTTGCATCTTTTGAATGTTTACATGTATAATGCAGGTCCAAACAAGTTTTAACTCTTGTTTTGTAAGAGCAATCCTGGCATTTGTATACTTCAGCATCCTTCCTATGTTTATGTTTATAATGTTTGATAAAATTACTTTTCCATATTGTTTCAAATGAACATTCAGTACACTTGAACACTTCTGCTTCTGTCACATGTTTATGTTTAAAGTGTCTGTTCAAAGCACATTTATGTTTCGTTGTAAAAGAACATTTCCAACAATTGTACATTTTAACATGTTCTGCATGAACGTTTTTACAATGTACAACAAAGTTACGTTTAATTCCAGTTTTATAACTACATTCCTGACATTTGTACACTTCAGTTTCAGAACATCGTTTATGTTTGTGTTCATAATGCTGGAGGTAATTACTTTTTCCATTTGTTTTAAAAGGACAATGGGCACAGTTATACTTCACCAGTTTTTCACTTTCACTCCCCAAAACGCAATTCAAGTCAACAAAGTCACCTTCGTCAAGTCCAGCACCAGCACCAGCACTACTCGTCCCTGCGATCAGCTCCCATACCGGCTTATGCTCCTCAACCACAATCTCTTCTTTCGGGGCTTCATCAGATTCGACTTTATGGAAGTCACGGTGCGAGTCGTCTTGTTCCTTTTTTATGAAGCACAGTGGAAAAGTATTCTCGGAATAATTGTTCAACTGAGAGGTTTGATCGCAATGCCAATCATGCTGTTCCTTTTCACATTTTACCTTTGAGGAGAGTAGTAAGGAGTCTTCAAACTTGTCATCTTCTGGGTCGGTTTTAATAATTATCTTCTTATCGATTTCCTCTGAACTCATCATGTTAATTTGGCTTTCAAAAAATCAAACATCCGTATATTACATTATTATTACTAATTTATTGATAAACAAAATAAAAAAAATTCAATATTAAGTCATTTTGGAGAGGTTATTTTCTTAATTGATAAAAATGACAAATGACATTTACAGTGATGACGTGTGACGTGTGACGTAGTAACATATGTGTCACATGTCACATTATATTGGTAGACCCAAAAAGAAATAACTAGGAGAGGGAGAGGAGTTACTGGAAATGGATAGATTGGCTAGGGTACCTGTATTACCGACACTGAAGCTTAATAGGGTGGCGCATTTTAATTCTCACAAAAAGTTGGAAAAAATGTTGGGAACGTATAAAGTGTCTTAAAATCCAAACAATTCGGTTTTAAGTCAGCGTATTTTCTAAAAATCGTATATTATTATGGTCCTCTATCCATTTTTATTCTATTACTGGGATATTAAAAATTATACCGAATACTAAAGCCTACAGCTTCGTAGACCCTATAGACTAGTAGTAATATGTTTTTAATACCCTCTGAAATATGATTTATCTCGTTTTCTATTCATGTGAATAACGTTTTGTTTCATTTTTCAAACTTTGCCTTTTTACACTTTTGATACCTACAAACAATCTCCATGTCAAGTAAACGTCAACGTGTGAATGCGCTATCCTAGTAAGCGTCAGTGTCGGTAGTACAGGTATCCTTAAATTGGCAACAGTACAGCGACCTCCTCCAATTTTGCACGAACCAATAATACAACACAATAAAACTAAAAATAAATCGTAGCAAGTGAAGTGATTCGTGTGAAAAACCGCAAATTATAATTTAACTCAGATTTTTATTGAATCAAAAATTAATATTCTTAGAAACTAATATGCAGTTTCATAACATTTAGATCTGATCTTGGATTAAAAAACGTCTATCTGATCAATGATAAATGCTTTATAAGACCATTTTTATATTATTTTCTAGTATTGATATTTTAGAAGGCTAGACCAATGACTTGTGTATTGGCTAGTGGGTACGGCTTGTGTGCCGGCTAAGATTAGTTCATGCCAGGCTGATAGAGGGCGCTATTTTGATGGCAATATTCTATTCCAGATTAACTCCTCTTTTAGTTAATTCTCCTTGGAAAAAACCGAAAGACAGTGGGTGGCCAAGCAGCTGCGTGCTGTGCTGTGACCACCAGAAAGGTCTTGGAAATGGTAGGCTGATAATCTGATAGGCTGGTAGGCGCATAAAACATAACAAAACGAAGGCAGCAGGCAGAGGCAGAAGTGGCCTTAGGCCTTAGGTAGCAGGGCAGAAACCAAGAACTAATTTACAAAAAATTATATCGCAGCTGGCCAAGTGCACGAAGGTGTGTAAGCCATTATCAAGAAGAAGAAGTACCAACAAATCAACCTACAAACAAATACGCTAAAATAATAATACCGGACACTCCTATACCTATAGCAAATACGCTAAAATAATAATACCGGACACTCCTATACCTATAGCCTATAGCATTGCAACAGGTTGCGTCCATTTTAGCAGCGCCGCCAAGCATGAACTGGGGACACTAAAAATTAAATTTGGTGAAACATAGCGGGAGTTTTAAATATCATCGCTGAATAGAAAATCTCTTAAAATTAATTAGACGGAATAGACGGAGGAAATTGGGACGAAGAATTATAATACAACAATAAACAACAAAGTTTTCAATATGTTTATTATATTAACAATAATTAACTACTATTACACACAATATTATTAATATCTTTAGGTATGAATATTTCAAAAAGATTGAATCGCTATATACCTATAAGTGTGAGCCTTTTATTTGCCGCAATTCCAATAATGTGCTTCCTTGCAGCTTTAAAGGTCTATTATTTGCTGGATTAACAAAATTTTCCTCTTTGAAATAATCAGTAGGTACAAAATAATAAAGTGAGAAATCGGCTTTGACACTCCACACTTTTTCAAACTTTCGTCACTCATCGATGTTATTATAACCTATTGCTTGTTCCTATTTCCATCAGCATAGTTATAAAATATTAATAAGTTTATTTACGCGTCTTCTAAAGTTAACTTTATACATAATTCTTTATTCCTGCGCTTGGAACACCGTGGAAAGATCTGGACATGCTTAACAATCCATAGTCGGAGCAACCGCACACAGCACACAGCACATATTTTCCAGACATAATACCTATGTTCACTTTAATACAGCGGTACATTATAAATGCCTATTTAACTGGTACCCAACAAAATTATCCGCTGATATAATGCTTTGAGAGTAACTTTAAATTGAAATTATACTTGAAACTAAAACGTTCAATTACTAATGACAAATTAATAATTATGATTGACTGCAGCTGTCAAAAACCGTGAAAAGTTACCTAACTTTGAATTTAAAAACAGCTTTAGTGTCCCCAGTTCCTGCATGAGGGCGCTGGCGCTGTAAAAATGGACGGAGGACGGAGGTTTTGAGAGGAAGTGACCGGTATTAATATTTTAAGGTATTTGCTACAAACAACAAACAACCACAGAAAGGTCAAAATAGAATTTTGAGATAAACGAAAAACGAAGGAATGTATTTTTGTTACAAAGTAAAAAAATACCCACGGACATGACGTTTTAAATGTAATGTTAAGGCCAACCTTTATTTAGTTTTCATAAAATCATTTATGATTATTAGAATCTAAGAATTATTCCAACAACAATTTGTTAGACGCGACAACGTCGCAACAAGTATACCTATACCAAACCTGCGTCTGTCTCCCACCTGAAGGGATGAGAAGAGGGAAAATGAAATGTAAGAGGGATTCGAGAATAAACCTTTAACCAGTAAACACGTCCTTATTATTATTCTGTGAAAACTAAACTTAGAGTCGTGAAGTACAATTACTAACTATTTTATTGCTTTCAAAATTTAAATAAAGTAACCAGCCCAAATCAAGATTACTAGATCATTTCATGATCATTCCACAAATCAATTCATGGTCCTTCGAGCAGATTTCGTGTCGAGAAATCAACATTAAACAAAATACCTACAAGAAAGCAAGAAAACTACGAGTTATAAAAAGTTACAATCTACAGTCTGGAGTTGAGAAAGGCTACAATCAATTAGTCTGGAGTCGAGGTACTATATTTTATTCCTTTATTACTATTTCCATTTGCCGATTTATTCCTGTTTATTACTTTTAAATTTGTGTCAAAATGAGTGAAACAGAATTAAAAACTAAAAGAAAAATCATTAAATCGCATTTAACAAAATTTACTAACCATTTTGAAACTGTAACTAAGCAAACAGAAATTACTGAAAAAGACAAAGTACAAATAGAAATAAAATTTGAAAAGATTGTTCAGTTGTGGGATGAATTTGCAGACGTACAGTATCAGTTGGACGTTTTAGCAGAAGAAATAGATTCTAAGGAGAGAGAAACCTTTGAGAAAAATTATTATGATATAGTTACTGACGTAAACATATTTCTTAGACCTGTTGTAGAAAACATTTCAGCCGCATCTTCTGAAGCTAGTAGTACTCGTAACTCAAATCAAGAATTTGTTAAGCTCCCTCCAATCAAACTTGCCACCTTTGAAGGGAACTATTCTACTTGGCTAGAATTTAAAGATACCTTTTTGGCTTTGGTTGACAAAAATCAATCATTGAATAGTATTCAAAAATTTTATTATTTAAAATCCTCTCTAGGTAACGAAGCTGCTCAATTAATCAAATCAATAGAGGTCTCAGCTAGTAATTATGCTATTGCATGGCAAATTCTATTAGACAGATATGAAAACAAAAAGTTGATTATCCATAATCATATTCGAGCCATTTTTGAGCAACATTCAATTATTAAGGAATCTAGTATCGAGTTGAGAAATCTATATGACAACACTACAAAACATTTGAGAGTTTTGAAAAATCTGGGAGAACAAGTAGATTCGTGGGATAGGTTAATAATTTACATTATTTGTAATAAATTTGATATGATCACAAGACGTGAGTGGGAGTCATATAAATATAAGGCAGATTTGCCAACTATGGATGATTTAAATACATTTTTAAAATACAAGTGTGACATATTAGAAAAACTAGAATTGACAAAAACTGAAAGACAAAAATATAATTATTATGAAAACAGTTCTCAGTCGAACTTCAATAAAGGTAAGAATTATTCATACAATAAAAAATATTCGAACAGTTTTGCAGCAACGACTAGTAATAATAATAGTGGCTATAAACATTCGAGGTGTGTATTTTGTGAAAATACTGATCATTTTATTCATCAATGTAAAGATTTTATAAACTTAAATGTAGAAGAGAGAATCATTGCAACAAAAAACAAACAATTGTGCTTTAATTGCCTTCGTGATAATCATAATTCGTGGAATTGTTTAAATAAATTTAAATGTTTAAAATGTGGTAAGAAGCATCATACTTTGTTACACATTAATATTAAGGAAGGGGAGATGTCGAGTTATAATAATTCAAGGTCGTATACTCCTGAAAATTCGCCAACAGATCGATGCGTAAAAGTAACAGCTGCAGGTGCAGGCTGCTCGTCTGACTCTAGACGAGGGGATGGGGTAGCATTAGCATCAGCATCTCGCTCGCACTCGCAATCGGTGATGCAATATCCTAAAGAAAACCAAAACCAACGTGAAAATACTAAAACCAAAAATACTACAACTGCGACTTCAATCAACAATCATACCTTCGAGCATTGCCCTGTTGCCGGGTTGCCAAATAATAATTTAGAATCCCAAGTCTTATTATCTACAGCAGTAATAAAATTAAAGATAGGTGATAGAGAATACTTCTGTCGTGCGTTATTGGACAGTGGATCGCAAAGTCATTTTATTACTGATGAATTATGTGATAAACTACAATTAGAGCGCACCAAAATAAATCATGTTGTGAAAGGTGTAGGAAAAATCCTGACAAATATAACAAATGAAGTTAATGTAACAATTAATTCAGTATACAATGATTTTAGTATGGATCTCAAATGCTTAGTAATTCCCCAGATTACTGACAAATTACCTATTAAATCATTTAAGAGAAATATTATCTCTATTCCTGAAGAGTTCAAGTTAGCTGATCCGAGTTTCAATAGTAGTGGGAATATAGATATTTTATTAGGTTCTACCGTATTTTGGTCAGTTTTATGTCGAGATCAAGTTAGTATTGGCGATCATTTACCTAAACTACAAAATACAAAATTAGGTTGGGTGATTGCAGGCAGTCTATCATTATGTACTACGATAAAAATGGAATCTTCTTCAGTTAGTTGTTTAACTCTAAATGAAAATCTTGATGAGAAACTAACTAAATTTTGGGAACTTGAAGAAGTGAACAATAAAATCAAATTTTTAACAGAATCGGAAAAGTATTGTGAAGAGCATTTTTTGAAAACATATAAACGAAATGAGCAAAGGAGATTTATTGTAAATATTCCATTTAAAAACAATTTAAGTGAATTAGGAAACTCTTATGAGACGGCTCTTTATAGATTTCAATCGCTAGAGAAAAAACTAAATAAAAATTCTAATCTTAAAAGGGATTATATTAAATTTATGGATGAATACAAAAGCTTGGGTCATATGACGGAAGTTGTAAATAATGAAGAAAATAAATCGATAGGATACTACCTACCACATCACGCCGTCATAAAACAAGAATCATTGACAAGTAAGTGTAGAGTCGTGTTTAATGCTTCTGAAAAAACTGATACAGGCTTATCTTTAAACGATACTCAATTTTGTGGTCCCTCATTACAACAGGACTTATTCAACATATTGTGTAGATTTCGCATGTACAATTATTGTATTTCTGCTGACATTAGCAAAATGTACAGGCAAATACTTATTGATGAAAACCAAAAACAATACCAAAAAATTTTGTGGAGACCAGATGATACTCAAACAATAAAAACATATAAATTGAATACTGTGACTTATGGAACTGCATCGGCACCATATTTAGCCATACGATGTCTGATACAATTGAGTGAAGAAAACAAATCAAAATTTCCTGAGGCATGCAAAATAATAAACAATTCTTTCTATGTAGACGACTTATTAATGGGTGTAAATTCTAGAGATCAGGCGGTACGACTTCAAAGAGAAGTTACAGAAATATTAGAAAGTGCAGGTTTTGAGTTGAGAAAGTGGATGTGTAATGATGAAAATATTTTAAAGAAACTCAAAGTAAATAACGATCTTGAAGTTAGTGTACTTCGTATAGGGGAAAACGAACTAAGTAAAACTTTAGGTATTTATTGGAACTCCAATCAAGATTCAATACAATTTTCAATTAAACATATGTCATGTGTAGATGTTATAACAAAGAGAAACATTCTTTCTATAATATGTCAAATATTCGACCCTCTTGGGTTATTGGGTCCAGTTATTATATGTGCAAAGCTAATTATACAAGAGTTGTGGAAATCAAAGATAGGATGGGATACTCCAGTTCCAGCCGAGATTCTTACGAAATGGAATTTATTTCGCAATCAATTAGGTGTGTTAACAGAATTTAGGATTCCTAGACAAGTTACAATATCACAATATATAGAGTTAGAAATGCATGGATTCTGTGACGCCAGTGAAAGAGCTTACGGAGCATGTATTTATATGAGGTGTAAAATATCTAATAACAAATTTGTTGCAAATTTACTTTGCGCAAAGAGTCGTGTAGCGTCATTAAAATCAATCAGCTTACCGAGACTAGAACTCTGTGGAGCAGTACTACTTGCTAATTTAGTAAAGAAAACCTTAGATGCTTTAGATTTAAATGTCAACAATATTTTCTATTGGACTGATTCGACTATAGTTTTAGCCTGGATAAGAGGTAGTCCGAGCAAGTACAAGTGTTTTATAGCTAACAGAATTAGTGAGATTCAATCTCTTACAAATGTCAACGAGTGGAATCATGTCAGCACACAACATAACCCAGCAGATTTGATTTCTAGAGGTACTAGTCCTGACAAACTTCGAAACTGTAGCTTGTGGTGGCATGGTCCAGAGTGGTTTTTAAAGGATAAAAATCGATGGAATATAGAGAACTTTACTATTAATAACAGTGAGATACCCGAACAACGCAAAACTTGTGTATACATTGCTGTAAATAGTTATGAATTTATTTTAGAATTAATTAAAAAATACTCCAAACTAAACAAATTGATTCGTGTAGTAGCTTATGTTTTACGATTTATTTCAAATGCAAAGGTAACCAAAATATTGAGACAGAATGGTCCTTTAAATCCTGACGAATTAGAAAATGCAATTAATACTCTGATAAAGCAAATACAAAAACAAAATTTCTCTCAAGAATATGCAAATTTATCTAAGGGAAAGGATATTGAAAAGAACAGTAAACTTTCATGTTTAAATCCCTTTATTCATGATAATTTAATTAGAGTCGGTGGAAGATTACAAAATTCACAGTTATCTTTTGAACAAAAGCACCCTATTATACTTCCAAAAAGCAATATGTTGACTGATCTAATTCTTAGAAATGAACACGAAAACCTTCTTCATTGTGGTGCTCAAATGATGCTTTATTCCATCAGACAAAAATATTGGCCAGTTGACGGTCGTAGATCCTGTAAGAAAATAATTAATCAATGTGTTGTATGTTTTAAAGCAAAGCCAAAACCTTGTACATATTTAATGGGTAACTTACCTGATGTCAGAGTCCAAGTATTTAGTCCTTTTCAAAACGTTGGCGTGGACTACGGTGGTCCCTTTTTGGTGAGAAATAAACCTTATAGAGGAGCGAAGCTTGACAAAGTTTTTATTTGTCTCTTCGTGTGTATGTGCACAAAAGCTATTCACATAGAGTTAGTGACTGGGCTGACTACTAAAGCCTTCATGTCTTGTCTTAGTAGATTTATAAGTAGGCGTGGCAAACCAACAAATATATACTCTGACAACGGTTCAAACTTTGTGGGTTCAAAAAACGAATTAAATAAACTGTACGATTTTCTAAAAAGTAATTACGAAAACATTTCTGATCATTTGGCTAGTGAGAGAATAAAATGGCATTTTATTCCTCCCAGGTCTCCAAATTTCGGGGGAATTTGGGAGGCAGGTATAAAAAGCGTAAAAACTCATCTTAAAAGAGTAGTAGGCAGTAACAGTTTCACTTATGAAGAGTTCTGTACCATTTTGATACGGATTGAGAGTATTTTAAACTCCCGTCCACTTTGCCCCTTGACACAAGACCCTGACGACCTCACAGCGCTGACTCCAGCACACTTTTTAATTGGTAAATCATTGACTGCTGTCCCTGAAATAAACTTGCTGGATGTGCCAGAAAATCGTCTAGATAAATTTCAACGTCTACAAGCAACAATTCAAAGATATTGGTCAAGATGGCAGCGCGAGTACCTGACTGATCTTCAAACCAGAAACAAATGGAAGCAAAATTCACAAAGTCTTTTGCAAATTGGAACCATGGTGCTTGTTAAGCACTCCGATTCAATCACCTTGGAATGGCAGCTAGGAAGAATCACTGCGATACATCCAGGAAATGATGCTGTAATACGTGTAGTGGATATAAAAACTCGCTCAGGTGAAATACGGCGAGCCATTACCAATATTTGTGTTTTACCAATGGACTGAATCAACAAAATTAGTGTTGTGAATCTAAATGTTTATTTCTATTAGAACGAACTGATTAATTGGTCATTGTTGTGAATCTAAATGTTTATTTCTATTAGAACGAACTGATTAATTGGTCATTGTTGTGAATCTAAATGTTTATTTCTATTAGAACGAACTGATTAATTGGTTATTGTTGTGAATCTAAATGTTTATTTCTATTAGAACGAACTGATTAATTGATTATTAATAATTTATGTTATGTCTTTTCATATGTTGAAAAATGTTTGATACATTATTTCAAGGCGGCCAGTATGTTAAGGCCAACCTTTATTTAGTTTTCATAAAATCATTTATGATTATTAGAATCTAAGAATTATTCCAACAACAATTTGTTAGACGCGACAACGTCGCAACAAGTATACCTATACCAAACCTGCGTCTGTCTCCCACCTGAAGGGATGAGAAGAGGGAAAATGAAATGTAAGAGGGATTCGAGAATAAACCTTTAACCAGTAAACACGTCCTTATTATTATTCTGTGAAAACTAAACTTAGAGTCGTGAAGTACAATTACTAACTATTTTATTGCTTTCAAAATTTAAATAAAGTAACCAGCCCAAATCAAGATTACTAGATCATTTCATGATCATTCCACAAATCAATTCATGTAAGACGTGCCTTATATTATTTTTGTGAAACTTCAAAGATATGGATATGAGCAAATACACTAGATAATCATAATCATCTAATGTATTTGATATGAGTCACAAAATTTTGAGTAATAAGAAAGTGTCCAATATGTTTTTAGGTACGTATGGTACGTATGTGTGGTTATTGTGGCTGTGGCTCCCACAAGTGGTGGTAAAAAGTGGTGCTGGTACCCTGAGAAAATTGAGAATAAAGGCAAAACAAAACCTCTTCGAGTCGAGATAGCTAGATGAGAGCGAGAGCATTGGACATTAGAAAATTTTGTTATTATGTTACTGATAATTTTTTACGGTGTAGTAATTCTAGGAGGTTTGTCAAAATAACTTATGCAATACGTAATGTTGCATTAGTTGATTTATAATTATTTAAATTCTATTCTATGTAATTTATTTTTCAGTTCTAGCTACAATATTTATCTGTATAAGTGAAGAATTAGATAGACGACGACTGATAGCTGCAAATGACATAAGTGGCTATTATAGTGAGATGGTATTCAAACCAAGAATCGTGATGGCTATAGTGGGTGTCGGTATTCCAGCTCCAGAACTTCAACCTGACTTTGTACAGAATCTCCAAGAATCCCTCACCTGTAGTATCGATAATATTGAAGGTGATAATGTACCCCACTTTGATGAATTCAAGCTCTCCGAACATGGCTATATCACCGTCCCCTGTGTTGAGGAACTTTCGAAAGAATGGCTCATTTCTGAAGTAGAGAAGATTTCCCCTTTTGA
Source organism: Malachius bipustulatus (assembly GCA_910589415.1). Taxonomy (NCBI): domain Eukaryota; kingdom Metazoa; phylum Arthropoda; class Insecta; order Coleoptera; family Melyridae; genus Malachius; species Malachius bipustulatus. The sequence continues at coordinate 30,719,375 of OU342637.1, forward strand.
AGGGATTAATCTCACAGTCATGGAAGAAAAGTTTGCACCTGAATTAATCGAGATGTACGCTTACCTCCCAGGTGTATATACTAAGAATTACGCTAATATATTGCGGAGAATAAAGAAATCAACACCTAACCTCAATACAGAATATTGGAAGGTGAGGTCAATTAGAGTCGTTTTTGGACATGAAGAAGATGGTGAAAAAGGCACCTTTTTGAAACTAGCTATAGATGAAGGTTCCAATAAGTTTTTATTAAAATCTTGTTGGAGAGCACATGCAGGTATGTCCACGGTATATTTTGACAAATATTTTAGATACCATGAATTTGAGTGGCCTGAGTTGCAGAGAACTCAGGTCGCCAAGAGACCACAACTATTATAAGAACGGGGAAGAATTGGGCATCATAATTTATTGTTATTTTTTATCTTCTTTATACATACACATATATACGAATAATTTTACACAAGACAAGTTCTAAATAATAAACTGTTTAAATTTTCCCTGCTTGCATTTTTTGCATTTAGTAGAGATTTCAGATTTCATTTTTTTTAGATGATCCCGCTTATGGTTGATTACAGGAATCTGTAATGATATGAAAGTAAAGATAGAAGATATACAGGGTGTACCAGCTCGATTTAGACAACGGTAAGGGCCGTGTAGGTCTCGTCAAGACGAAACGTTTTTTTATTTGAAGTTTTTGGATTTAGACCTTCGTTGCGGAAATATGGCCGACTTCCGGTTTTTAGTTTTTTGGCTCCAGTTTCGGCATTTTTAGGTTCTCGCCCAAACTGAAACTAGTTTTGGAAACTCCTTAGCTTCAGTTACAACTTTCATATTGAAGTCAAGGTTTCTATCTCTGTTGGATTCAAAATGGCGACATGCCCAAAACTTTAAATTTTAAGTCTTTGAATCAATTCAAATTGAATCAAATTGAAAAATTAAGATTTTGAATCCAACAGAGATAGAACCTTGACTTCAATATGAAAGTTGTAACTGAAGCTAAGGAGTTTCCAAAACTAGTTTCAGTTTGGACGAGAACCTAAAAATGCCGAAACTGGAGCCAAAAAACTAAAAACCGGAAGTCGGCCATATTTCCGCAACGAAGGTCCAAATCCAAAAACTTCAAATAAAAAAATGTTTCGTCTTGACGAGACCTACACGGCCCTTACCGTTGTCTAAATCGAGCTGGTACACCCTGTATAAAGAGAAACTGATTATTAACATACCCATGAAATACAAGGTGATATTATGAGATTGTAATGTGGTATTTCAAAAATCAAAACAGAAACATTTTATCTCCACATCTTTTGGGCGAGATATTACAATAGTTTTCTTTTTCTTTTTAAAGTATGGCAACATTGCATTGAATTTTCAGAAAGGAGAATGGAGCCTGCAATCTTCTTTTTAATATTGCTATTCTATATGGTTGCAGTTATGTTAAATTCAAAGCTTTTTACGGTTTTTGACAGCTGCAGTTAATCATAATTTATTATTATTAATAATTTTTTCATTAGTAATTGAACGTTTTAGTTTCAAGTATGTACAGGGTGGGCCAATAAGCGAGGTAAGCGGCTGTATCTCAGAAACTAATAATCGTAGAGAGTTGCGGTAAAAAATTTTATAGGTTAAGTGGGCAAGGGAAAATGCTGGAAATTATTTTCAAGTTTCCAAGATGGCTGCCAGAGGGCGTTTGGACCATCTTGAATTACATAAAGTTACGTTTCTTGTGATTTTACTCAATGAATGTAACAAAAAAGTATTTGCGTTTTAATGTTATCTTAAAGTCTAACATTTTTTATAGAAACAATTTTTCTCTATCTTTCGAAATAAAGTGGTGGGGGGTATTTGAATGTTGTTTTAAACAAATGCCTGTAACTTCGAAACGGCTTCAATGATTTGGATAAATTTGGTATAATTGGAAAGAGCATTGCTTGGGCTTTTAGGTTTCTTGTGACAATGGCAGTTGTGACCTACACGACCGCCGATAGAGGGCGTTATCCGACATTATAACCAAAATATTGGATTTTCTCAAAAAATTTAAATGCGATGATATGACTTTTTTTAGACTAGAAAATAGACAAATGATCAACCAATAAGCTTGCGCAAACCGCATCTTAATATCTTTTTCCTAACTCAAATTATTAAAAAAATACCAAACCAAGAAAATTCATATATCCCCATTTAAAAATGCATCGGTCGCTTTCGATAAGAAGACAAGTAGTAGGCCATGGAAATAAAATACAAACTCCTAACTTAAATATTGGCAAGTAACGTCAAACTTCTGTCACACACGCAGCCCACTATTATTGTTGATTGCATATAATTTGAGTACTTTTTAATCAAAATGCTTCTCACAAAATTAAATAATGAAGCCGTTGACATGATTGCGATTTATTTTGAGTGTTTTCAAAATGTAGCTATAGCTGCAAGACAGTACGCGGCACTGTATCCAGATCGCCTTCATTACGGGAGAAGAATGTTTCCGCGCTTGGTACAGCGATTACGCGATACCTACTAGAAGTTTTCGTTGTGCTAAACGTCGCAGGCGTCGCAATGGAAGGACCGAAGAAAATGTTATCAATGTCTTGGCTTACATAGAATTTTATAGACATGTAGAAACTAGAACATTGTCTCTAGACTTGGAAATTTGTTGCACGGACAACTGTTAGAAATATTTTGAAAGTATATAGGTGAATAATTTTATCTTATTCCAAGTATCTTAGCACATACCCTCAAATACAAATTCAGTGTTATTCTGGTTTTATTATTTTTTACTACTGATTATGTTGTTTTCTACTTTTATATTACATCCTTACCACATAGTCTTGCACCAGGCGCTAAATAAACAAGACTTCGGTAATAGATTAAATTATTGTCATAATGGATGCTAGGCATACTTGAGGAAAACGGAAATTTCTTAAAGGAAATTCTCTGGATCGACGAGGCTACCTTAAATAGTGATGGTAGAGTAAACCTTCATAATATGCATTATTATGGTCCGCTGAAAATCAACGTTGGTTAAGAGAGAGAAGTGCAGCAGCAGGGACGCTGGAGCCTAAATGTGTGGTGCGGTATCATTGGGGACAGAATTATTGAACTTTACTTTTTTGATCAAGCTGTAACTGGTAACCGCTTCTTAGAGTTTTTGATCAACGACTTGCCAATTTTGTTGGAAGATGTGCCACTCGAAACTAGGAGAACTATGCTTCTGCTATTAGATGGTTGTCCGGCACATTATTCAATTAATGTCCGAAACCATATTTACTGGATCTTTCGAGAACGCTGGATAGGAAGGGGAAGCCGATTTCCTTGTCCGGCAAAATTTCCCGACTTGACATGTCTTGATTTTTACTTCTGGGGACGCTTAAAAGACATTGTTTTTCAAACTCCACCAACAACACGAATGGATATGGAAAACAGAATTCGAAACTCAAAACTATCAGCGGCAGAAATCGAGGCTGCGGTTCTGCTGACTCAAGAAAGACTGGAACAATGTGTGGAATATGACGGAAGGCAATTTAAAAGGAAAATCGTTACGAAAACGCGTGAGGAGTTTGGCTTTTGTTTCCATGGCCTACTAATTGCCTTCTTATCGAAAGCGACCGATGCATTTTTAAATGGGGATATATGAATTTTCTTGGTTTGGTATTTTTTTAATAATTTGAGTTAGGAAAAAGATATTAAGATGCGGTTTGCGCAAGCTTATTGGTTGATCATTTGTCTATTTTCTAGTCTAAAAAAAGTCATATCATCGCATTTAAATTTTTTGAGAAAATCCAATATTTTGGTTATAATGTCGGATAACGCCCTCTATCGGCGGCCGTGTAGGTCACAACTGTCATTGTCACAAGAAACCTAAAAGCCCAAGAAATGCTCTTTCCAATTATACCAAATTTATCCAAATCATTGAAGCCGTTTCGAAGTTACAGGCATTTGTTTAAAACAACATTCAAATACCCCCCACCACTTTATTTCGAAAGATAGAGAAAAATTGTTTCTATAAAAAATGTTAAACTTTAAGATAACATTAAAACGCAAATACTTTTTTGTTACATTCATTGGGGAAAATCACAAGAAACGTAACTTTATGTCATTCAAGATGGTGCAAACGCCCTCTGGCAGCCATCTTGGAAACTTGAAAATAATTTCCAGCATTTTCCCTTGCCCACTTAACCTATAAAATTTTTTACCGTAACTCTCTACGATCATTAGTTTCTGAGATACAGCCGCTTACCTCGCTTAATGGCCCACCCTGTATAATTTCAATTTAAATAAGTTACTCTCAAAGCATTATATCGACTGGATAATTTTGTTGTGTACCAGTTAAATAGGCATTTATAATGTACCGGTGTATTAAAGTGAACATGTGTCTGGAAAATATGTGCTGTGTGCGGTTGCTCGAACTATGGATTGTTAAGCATTTGCAAACCAAGCAGGAATAACATTATTATCTATACAAAATTATGTATAAAAGTTGACTTTAGAAGCCGCGTAAGTAATAAGTAAACTTATTAATATTTTATAACTACACTGATGGAAATAGGAACAACATCGATTTTAATAACATCGGTTATAATAACATCGATGAGTGACGAAATTTTGAAAGTGTGGAGTGTCGAAGCCGATTTCTTACCATAGGTATTATTTTGTACTGATATCATTTCAAAGAGGAAGATTTTGTTAATCCAGCAAATAATAGACCAAAAAAATAAAATAATAAATATTGTAAGGCTGTTGGTAAAGCCCAAGTGTCAAAAGTTTTCAAGTAGCCTCAAGGGACTGCTGTGAAGCAGCTGGAACCCCCTTTTTAACGTACTTCCCGGAGCACGATTGGTCACGGACTTTTTTTTACCACTATAGGTAATTTTGGTCATAATAATAGACCTTTAAGTTAATTATTGTTAATATAATAAACATATTGAAAACTTTGTTGTTTATTGTTTTATTAATTCTTCCTTCCAATTTCATCCGTCTATTTCGTCTAATTAATTTTAAGAGCTTTTCTATTCAGTTGATATTTAAAACTCCCGCTATGTTTCACCAAATTTAATTTTTAGTGATACGAGTTCATGCTTGGCGGCGCTGCTAAAGTTGTCGCATTAGGGAACCTGTATTACCGCTTTACTATAGTAATGGCCATAGATAATATGCAGTGTGGGTAGCATAGGGCAATGCATTTTAAATGGGCAAAAAACTGACAGCGTTGTCAGTTCAATGCAAGCAGTGCCACAGGTTCATATAAAAATATTAAAATCGAAAGATAATTGACATTTTTATTCTCAGGATTTCTAGACAAAAAAAAATAATTGAGGTTCTGTTGAAATGTCAAAAAGTAATAATTTTTGATGTTTGTATAACGTATAGACTGCATATTGCAATGCTTGTGGCTATTGCTTTTACATTATAAAAATATTATTTAAACACATTCCTTATTTACAGAGGTAGGTAAAATGAAAATCGTAGTGCTTGTTGATAAAATTTTATTTCTTGCTACTTTATTGATGACTTTATTTATCAAGGCTTCCCTATTTGGGAAATGACGATTATTTGATAGATAGGCAGGTATACTGCCTTTGCATTTTATATATTCATTAACACTTTTAGAAAAAACAACTTCGAGTCGATGTCTCAGTATTTTTGCCAGTTATGTATAAGATTCTCCTTTGGCCGTATACGGCAATGTAATCATCTTCTATCTTCACGTAGTGCCTATCACTTGCAAATTACTTCTTTTCATCAGGGGACTTAGGTCAAGTACTTACTTTATTCTTCTTCTCCAGGGGGATGTTACCAATGAGTCTCTTAATATGTGCTTTTTCAGTATTAATTTAATTTAAGTACTGATTCAAATTAAATATTTCAAAATATTAAATTAAAAATACATCAACACTCGTATTAGCTTGGAGCCTAGGTATTTGCTGTTGAACTGAGAACTTGTTGTTGCGGTCCAAGAATATTTCGTTTTGTTTAAAACAACAAAACAACATACGCACTGTCTCCGAGAAAGAAGGATAGTGTATTGGTTTTTAGCTTAAGTGCAGAACACTAATATTGATACTCAAAATCGCTGTCCGTTATTCAAGTATTCAAGAAATAATACAAAAATAAATATAACTTCGTGAATTATTTTATGACAGTTTTATTATTTACTTAATTATCAATGTTTGGTTACCAACGCAACGTCAATTATTGCCACTACAACAGAGTATATGTCAGTTGAAAATTCAAATTCCGCATCTACCTAATTATTCTGTGGAGTAAGTAAATGTAGATCTTTAGGAAATGTTTTCTCGCAAGAAATTGTAGAAGGAATGACAAATACCGCGTCATAGCATTTGCATTCATTTAGTATAAATAATAAGTCATACTTATACTTAATTATTATTATCAATATAAGTTTGTATTATACCTACACCTACGAATATGTTCTGACTAACTAAATAATCGAAACAATTTTGTTCATAAAATGGATATTAATTTGAAAAAGAAGAATATAATAAACTTTGACGGGTTCAAAAGAATATAATAATTAATTAATATCTGAATATTGTAATATTACGCCCGTATTCACAAACGATAATTTCCAAAATAATTACGTAATCAATTATCCCCATCTCATTCTATTGCAAAAAAACTGCATATCTCCATCTCACTCATTTAAATAATTACGTAATTATTTAGGAAATTATCGTTTGTGAATACGGGCATTAATGTATGAAGTTATAAACTCTACTGTGCTGTTCCATGTTGTGCAATCCTCACTTATGACCGAGATCAATGATAATAGAGCAGTCTGCGGAGGTACAAAATGTTACAGAAGTGCAACGAATTAAATCATTTTCAAAATGAAGAGCGTACGCTCGTGGACGTCTGCTTCCCAGAAGTACGACAAAAGCGGCAATTATGAGCGCCATAAGAGCACTGCTGCATTATAACTATGGCACTTACTATAGGCTAAACAAGTAACTATTGTGGCGCCACCAAGTAGGCAAATTTGACACTTTCATGCGGCAAGTCCTGCGTGCCCGCTGTTCATTTTAATGTATTTGTTATTGCAAACATGAGGTCGTTCAGAGTATACAAAAATCGGGAAGTGTTTGTTGTACACGAGTACCTTAAATGCTTGAGATTACATACCTATTTATTACTCCTGAATCTTTTTTTAGATAGTAAATTAAAGTTAAAAATTTTAGTTAATAATTTAAGGCATATAAGTAATACTAATAAAACAATAACTACTGCTATAATTTTTTCGAGCTGTATTTCAGACGAAGGGTAACATTTTCTTGCTTTACAGCTGCAAAATATGTTTAAAACTCTTCGACTTATTATACATAAGCTCAATAAAAACCCCGAAAACATGAGATGAAATATGAAACTTATTATGCGTTGATAAGAAAGGTGATATTTTTTAATGGAACAATTAATATATCACCTGAACAATGGGACAATAATAGGTTTTTTCATTTTTATGAGTGCTATGTGCACCAGGAGTCTCTCTAAATGAGCGCTGTTCCTTGAAGAAAAGTTCCATGTAAACGTATTCTCTAACATCGCTCATGTGAAAACTCATCATGAGATTTCGCCCATTTCTCAACGATTTAAAACGAAAGCAGTCGAGACTGGGTGCTTGGAAATGACTTTTAATAATTATTGTAGTCATAATAAATTTAAAAATCTATAAGTTCACTGCCAAATAATAATTTTAAAAGGGTTTCATTATCCAAACGAGCTGTCAAAAATTGCAAAGCAAGGTTATACTGCCGCACGAAAGTGCGAAAAAAATCCACGAGGAGGCGCGCGCGCCGCAAACATCCGATACTTACTTAGCCTATAGGGTAGCGCATTCTCATTCTCACAAAAAGTTGGGAATGTCAAATTTGACTTCATAAACGTCAGATTTTCCATGAACATACAACTGTCTAAAAATTCATATAATTTGTTATTAAGTCCGCGTATTAAAACGTATTTTTCTCAGTAACTACGTGTTAGATACTAAAGTGTCTACAGCTTTGTAGATCCTATAAACCCGTAATTTTGTTTTAATACCCACTGAAAGAGGATTATCGGTTTCTATTCGTGTTATTATTTTGTTTCATTTTTCGAACTTCGCTTCTTTCCACATGATACCCTACGATCAAATGTGCCAAAAATATGACATCCAGCTGTTCCAACATAACCATGTTTAGTAAACGTCAACGAGTGAATGCGTTACCCTAGTAAAGCGGTAATACAGGATACAGGTTCCCTATGTCGCACCTTGTCGCAACTCGCAATGCATTACGCCGTGTCCTAGCCTAGCTGCATCCGGGGACTGCGGTGCGTGCGTTGCGGTGAACGATTAAAATAAAACACATGCAAAGCAATGGGAGTGTCCATCCACAGTAGACGCGTTGCCCGCAAAAGTCGTACGATAAAACGACACCGCAACGCACGCATTGTTTTTAATTGAAATGTGTTGTATATGTATATCCATCCGTCAAAACGTTGCGATTTTTAATTTTTTACTGCGGGCAGGAAGTTTTGATTTCCATCGGGCCAAAGCGAAACATTTTGTGCAATAAGAGAAATCTATTTTACAAGAACAAGAGTCAAGGTACACTGGGAATGTGAAAATGTCTCGAATTTAGGTTTTTAAAGTAAGTATGAAGTCTATTAACTTCTATTGTAGACCTTTTTATATTTAACCTACCTGCTATTTATCTATCTATCAAATCTATACCTATTTCTATAGATTACTTGCGTCTTATTGTTTCTTTCTGTGATTTTTAAGTCTTTCAAGTTCCAACAACCTACTGGTTTACAAATCTAAAACGTATTTCATCTGAAGCTGGGACACGGCGTTAAGTATAGGAGTTTCCGGTATTAATATTTTAGCCTTTGCCTTCACCATCAAAACGAAATGAAGCAAATTGTTACGATGGTAAAACCTAGTTGGGATATAAATAAACGGCAGCGAGACTACATTTTTGCCCTTACACAAAATGGCAGTCGCTTGACCTTCTTGAGACTTTCAGTGTTAAAAGTCATCAATTGATGTCAAACAATGACAACAATGTCAATGTCATCATTCATTTCACATCCAATATCGATTTGTCGAATTTCGGATTCGAGTCATATGATTCCTGTCAATTATTATCAAGCCAAGAAAATTAATAAATTTGACACTATTTGAAGATATAAATGAAAAAAAAAAACAAAATGATATGAAAGGAAACCTCTCTGGCCTGAATAATTCAATCAAATCGTACGGTTCGTTCGCACTTCGCAGTCAAAAAACAGTTTTGAATAAGTTCAAGTTCGGTACCATGCATGAATAAATAGACCTGATAAAATTGTTGTGATATTACTATTATTGAGTTGATCAGCCCTAAATGGATGTAGTTGGGTAGTTAGGTATTAGGTACCACCGCAGCTAAGAGGTTCACCTACTTATCTACGTCAAGATGAATTTACATCAAATCGTGAGTGGTGCCTGTAATGCCGGTGATAAATGTTTCGCCGTCGGGAGCGTCGAGGGAGTGCCTTTTACTGTAATTATCGAAATTATCCAAACCTCTGTCCCAAAAATGTCTCTCTATTCTTCCACTACAGGCTTATGCGGCAGGTTGCAACGTCGTCATCCTGGCCTCGTCTTTCGAGCGGGTCCAGATCATTCCCGGAGCCGTTCACGACTACGTCAGGATCAGTTCGGTCGACTGTTCCAGCGACACCGGAAAGATAGCGGCCGCCTACGACAATACCGTCTGCATTTACGAACCCACCCCTTTGATCCATCACAATTTAAGTCACGTAAGTCCTCTCGCTCGAGTAGGGGTAGGTTAGGTACTTGACACTCTTTACCCATCCAGTTCCGATAAAAAATGAAATTTTGGGGGTTTGTCTGGGTGTCTCATTGTCAAACTTGTGTGAGCCTGCCATTTTGCTTGCGATTGTTTATTATAAAAAAAAAATCACCCAACCTGTGCAAACTACAAAAGTGGTTCACTTCCAGGGCCTGGATTACCGTTGGGTGCAGACGGGCACCCTCAAGACCGACTCTCCGATTCGTGCCGTCAGCTGGAACTTGGAGGGAACCCGTCTGTTGACCGCCGGCAGCCAGGTGCAGCTGTGGCACCTGAAGAGCCAGCCGCAGGAGGACGACGGCGGCGACAAGGGACACCAGGTGAAGTTCACTCTGGGAGGCGAGCACACGGAAGGCGCCGACGGCGGGGAACCTCACGAAGACGGCGACAAATCTCAAGGTTGGTATCAAGCGAGAATTTCGTTTCATTTTTTTCAGGTTGCGGCGTTTGGGACTCTTCTTCGAGACCTAATCAACCCATTTGTTTTGCTTGTGTTTACAATTTGTTTGCTTCCTTATTGGTACACTGAAATGTTTTGTTCAAAAGCTTGCAATTGTTGAATGTCCCTTTCGAGCATTTTCCTTAATGTTTTCTCGTTGTTCATCCTCCATCATGTTTTGTTTCAATCTAGGCATCCTCCTCTTGTGTAAAGCCGAATGTGCATGCTTCTCTCTCCTCGTTTCTTTCATTCCTTCGCTGTCTTTACCACTTACTTTTTACCGAATTGTAAACTTGCAAGATCTCTTATCTTCTTCTACGTTTTGCCATCTCTCGTTATATGTTCTACATCTTTCTGGAACAGAAATTCACTTCAATGGTCAAGAGAACCGTTTGAATAAATGTATGTACTTCAATTATTATTGTTCTTTGAATATCTCAAATTCTTATTAAAACACTGCAAACTTCGTTAAAGTGATTGATTACTTATCATGTTATTCACTTCCCATCACTTTGACTTTGCCTTGATTCGCTCTCATCGATTAGGTAAACGCCTTGCTGTTACTTCTAAACTGGAACTGTAATTGTGGTATCCTCACCACAACAGGATAATGTAATAGTACCTATAGTTGAAAATGTTCCAATCCAAGATTTTGGAAATTCCCACTGAAATTTCGGATCTTGAGTCGGAACGCACCTCCAAACAAAAGTGAATAATGAAAATAAACACAATTGAACATTTCAAAGCTTTCAAGAATATTTTCAAACGTTTTAGAACAAACTGAAACTGTACAGGACATTCTGAAACATTTTAACTATTCTCGCACATTACTGATACTGAATATCCTTGAACACTATGGTTCTTGAACATTTCAGATCATTCAGAACTTTCTAGAACATTCACAAGAACTTTTCACAACATTATCATCTCTGATCTTTCCAGAACAATCTCGAATATTCTGGAACCTCTTTGAATATGTTCTGGAAAATTCTCACAACATTCTTGGTAATGCCAAAATTCCTTGAGATTGTCGATTTTAATTTATATGGATTTAGGTAGCTGTACAATAGCAACAATGAGATCTCTGAGAAGAGATGGGAGAGATGACTAATCGAAATCAATATTCAAAAATTATTAAAGACGAAACTTTAATCTTTTCAGTGTGCTATTGACAAGTAAAAATTGATCCCCCCAGTATACCAGAGTAATCTGAAACTTTAAAAAACATTTCCGAATATTCTGGAACATTCTAGAACATTTTCTAACTTTCTAGAGAATTTTGGAACTGTCCAGAATATTCTAGAGCAAAAACATTCTACAATATTGTCCAACATTCTGGAACCATTCAAGAACATTCCATGGTTTTACCATTCTGGATTATTCTAGAACATTCTATTCAGGGTTCGCCCGATTTAAATCATTTGATTTAAATCACGATTTAAATCAACGATTTAAATCAAGTGATTTTTTTATATTAATCAACGATTAAAATCAAAAAAATCAAAAATCAGAAATACTATGTTTTTATCGAGTTTTTTATTTTCGGGGGTAATTACACGAGAGCTTATTTTTTATCCGGATAAAGATGCAGTTTTAACGAAAATTTGTTTTTTATCGGCAATTTAACGAGTCAAATTGTCTGATAAAACGACGAGTCCGAAGGACGAGTCGTTTTATCTGACAATTTGACGAGTTGAATTGCCAAAGAAAAAACAAATTTGAGTTTAAAAGTGCATCTTTATCCGGATAAAAAATATAAGCTCGTGTGTAATTTAGGGAGATAATTTAACGAATAACAAAATAAAAATAACAAATCGTTCATATGATAATAATTATTAATAAATGACGTTTATTAATTTGTCAATTAATATCACCTTGGTAACTACTTACTTGATTTTGCGTCTAAAAAGCTAGCTTACATTTTATCCAGATGCAAAGTTAGGGCTAACTTTATCCGATGTCAAAGTGACAAAAACACTATTCCTTATGTCATTTTTAATACATGAGTTAAATTATCTATAATAAATTTTAATTGGTGCCACAAAAATCACACAATATTATACATATAGAAGGGTGAAGGGTACCATGAACCTCAGATAGTAATTATTATTGATGAAAACATTGAAAAAATATTTTATTGCTTTCTTTTGAAACTTGAAACCTTTAAAGGGTGATCATAATTTATGTATTCCTGCTTTAAGTTTGAATAGATGCAGTAGGTAATTATGGGAACAACAAATTATTGTATCTATTATATTTCATCTCCTGCATCTTTCTTTTGATCTCACTTAGCTGAACCATGAACTTGGAAATAAAAAATAAACAATAAAGGAATGTCCTTTTTTATTATTATTTATTATGTGTTCTAGTCAATATGACAACACTGTACACTGTGCAACAAATAAAATGCATTCCTGCATTTTACTCCCGTTTTCCCGCTAATCAAGCATTGTTGCTTTAACATCGAATAGTTAATTTTACTGTAACTCACTAATGCCCGTATTCACAAACAATAATTTCCTAAATAATTACGTAATTAATTAAATGAGTGAGATGGAGATATGCAGTTTTTTGGCAATAGAATGAGATGGGGATAATTGATTACGTAATTATTTTGGAAATTATCGTTTGTGAATACGGGCGTAAGTCTACGATATGCTTTCGACGGGTTCACATCGCAGTTGACGAATATAATTTATTGCTGTTTAGGAAAAGTCCTAAGTGTACTTATCGGAAATATATAAATGTAAAACCAACATCTTGTTTTACTAGTAGGCTTCACTAATTGTATTGGTTTCTAATTAAATCAACCTTTTTAAAAAAGGTAAATTAGAAAACAAATACATAACTGGCGCAGTCATCCGGATTTTTTTCGTGTGTGCCGTGTAAGTGCGTAAATTCGGATTCCGTGTGGATACCTCCAACACCGACTCCGTAGCCGACCAAGAACACGAAAATTCGAACCTGTCCCTAAGGAAACGAGCAACCCGGAAATCAACCAGGTCTCCTCCAGAAACTGCAAGGAAACGAGCAACCCGGAAATCAACCAGGTCTCCTCCAAAAACTACAAGGAAACGAGCAACCAGGATCAACCAGGTCTCCTCCGAAATCAAAGGTCAGAAATATATTTTTACAACAATTTTGGAAACAATTATACGAGTATTATACTCATAATCAATCAAGGTTCACAAGAAACCATATATATATAATAATTAAAGAAGAATCATAACAATTGAAGAACACCAGAAGCAACGACGCTTGTGTTTTAACGTTTTTAACATTTAATTTTTATTCACGTCTTAAGAATCAAGTTAATACAAGAAAGCTGAGTTTAATTAATGTTATTTTGCATGACAAATTTTGCATTACCTTTATTTTTAGAAACAAATTTTATTTTGTAATTTTAAGATTTTCATTTTAAGTGTAGCAATCACACTTTTATAACCACGAAATATTTGTTGTTTTTATACCCAGTATATAAAAATAGTAAATAACTCAAGTAACCCCTAATCTTTGCTGTGTGAGAGATTATTCGTGCAGTACGTATATAGGAAAATTGCAGATATTTAGATTTTTATTGCATTTTATGTATATTTTATATGTATATAACTAACCCCTATTATACCTTTCTTCTTGCCTTCCTGAAACCCTTAAATCAGAAAGCGATTCAAAAACAACTATTGACATTTCGTAAAATTTCGATAAATATTTACCCTCTTTTTTTTAACATGCAGACTCAAGTCTAAGTACTTACGTACTATCTAAATAATTTTATTTTTACCACCAAAGACATTATTTTTATGAGTGACTCTGAGCAATCTGTAGAATACACTAGCGGAAACGAATCGTTAGGTAATCCAGAAGGAATAGAAAGTCTAGAAGGTGAGGACTTAAACGTATCAATTGACCAACTTGCTCTCGATCAGGGAAACGAACATATTCTTGTAAATAATCCAATAAATATGGCACCCCCTGACACTAGATCGAATGCCAATGCAGCATAAACCAACCAACCTTCGGTTGAAACCCTAATTTCTTCAGCGAGAAATTACGGGGAAATCCTCCCCAAATTCTCCGGACAACCATCTACCCTGGAAACATTCATCCTAAAAATAGACCCTTACTATCATAGGTACGGGAACAGCAATGACGATACCCTTAATCAGTATGTTTTTTGTATGATCTGCAATAAACTAGAGAAGGAAGCAAATGATTTCGTGAGTTGTCGATCCGACTTAACGGATTGGCCTTCTTTAAAGCAGGCACTCCGAAATAAATTTGGCGATTTTACCGATCGCAGGATTTTGGCTCACCAATTCAAAACTTTAAGAATTCGGAACCAAGAAAATGTAAATGACTTCATTGAACGTATCAAAACGTTGCAAACCCAACTAGACATAAAAACCCAAATGGACGACGACATTACTAACAACCAGAAAATCGTATACAAAGAAATTAACGAGCAGACAGCGCTCGAAGTGCTGTATAACAACTGTCCTCCCTTATTGCAAACCATTTTGGATATTAAATCACCAAAATCCCTGACAAAAGCGAATAGCATTGTGCTAAACTATATAAGTAAACATCCGCACGAAAAGACACATAAATCAGGTATGCAAAAACCGCCGGAAAATTATAAAGTCAGTCCTGTGTATAGACCGTCCTTTACTCCGAATTATTTCCCAAACCAACGGTCAAACAATTTCTATAATACAAGTAATTCGCCCGTTCAACAGGCTACAAGACCAGCGTTCAATCCGATTCGCCCAGCGAATTTCAATTTTCAAAATGCACAACCTATAAATTCCCAACGAATGCATGCATCTCAATTCTCCAATAATGCGTTCGGTACTAACGGGCAAATTAATCGAACGAACCCCTCTACAAACAGACCAACGCCTATGTTCACAAACAACGCGAGATCTCTAAATAGATCATTGAACTCAAACTTTAAAAATTGGCGTCAGCCAAGACCACAGATTAATTATACAGAAGTCCTTTCTGCAGAAATGCAAGATGTAGAACTTACACCTGGTCAAACCGAGTACATGAACGAGGTTCACGACCCCAGCTATCTGCCATATGATGACGAACATAATTACTTCGGTAATAATGTAAGTTGTGACTATGAAGCGAATCCGCAAGATATTCAATCTCGTGATATAGAGCACGAATTCCATGACCAAGATCCATCTAAGGTTGAAAATTTTCGTCAACTTGCGACAGACGAAAAACAAACCTAGCCATAACCAAAAACTACGACTATTATAAAATGCCAATAGATCCAATATTACCATGCCTTAAATTTGACAACCCCGAGTTAAATATGATGATAGACACAGGTTCCACTCACTCGCTTATTAATCCAGACATTGTTAACAAATATTTCCTTGACTATGTGTATGACGAGGATTTTATTTTGAAAACAATAGGAAATGAATCTAGACATCAAAGATGCGTAATCATAGATCTTTTTAAGGTAGGTCAATTTATAAAACTTTTCATTGTTAACTTCCATCACAGTTTTGATATTCTAATAGGCTCCAATATTTTACAAATAACCAATGCAGAAATTAATTATGCACTTGGAACGGTAAAGTTAAATGACCTAACTCACCAGCTGCTGAAATATGATCCCAAGGTAGCGGACTGTAATAACGAAATAGAACAAGAAGTGACTAAAGTGAAAGTCCCCATTAAAATAAGAAAAGGCACAGTGTTAATACCGACACAATATGTGAGCGGCGGAGTAATTCCTGACACTATAACAACGGCAGATAACTACCACTGCGAGGTACCAGTAATACGAAACCTCGAAGAATTGCCTAGACAATTCAAGGAGCAAATTCACGCCCAACACATTAATAAAAACGAAACTGATATTTGCAATGCAACAAGACCTGATGCATCTATTAATTACTTACCATCCTTAGATCTAAGTCACTTACCTATCTCAAAACGAAACTTGACCCAAAAATTATGTGAGAAATATCAAGACATCTTTTATCGTGAAGGTGACATCTTAACCTTTTCCAACAGTACGAAACATCAAATTCCGTTGAAAACAGACGAAATTGTTTTTTCAAAACCGTATCGTTTTCCACACATTCAACGAAACGAAATCAATAAGCAACTTGCCGAAATGATGAGACAAAACATCATCACCGAGAGTGATTCCCCTTATTGCTCTCCAATCTTTTTAGTTCCAAAGAAACCAGATAAGAATGGAGAAAAGTCTTGGCGCATGGTGGTGGATTTTCGAAAGTTGAATGAAAAGACTGTTGAAGACAAGTATCCAATACCCAATATTGCCACAGTCCTAGATCTGTTAGGAAATTCCGTAATATTCTCAAAACTAGATCTTAAGAGCGGATACTGGCAAATAGAAATCGACCCCAAGGACCAACATAAAACGGCGTTCTCGACAGAACAAGGTCACTGGCACTTTTTACGCATGCCCTTTGGTTTAAGGAATGCACCAGCTTGCTTCGCCAGAGTGATGAACAACGTTTTAAAAGGTCTGATTAATGATATATGTCTCGTTTATCTGGACGATATCATTGTGTTAGGTAAATCTTTCGAAGAACATTTGAACAATCTCCAATTAGTCTTTCAAAGGCTAAGAGAGCACAGATTCAAGGTTCAGCTTGAAAAATCTGAATTTTGCCTGACCGAAATCGAGTACCTAGGTCATTTAGTAACGAACACCGGCATCAAACCAAATCCCAAACTGGTAGAAAAAATAAAAAATGTTAAACTACCGATCACCCAGAAACAAATCAAATCTTTTCTCGGACTCACCGGCTACTATCGGAAATTCGTAAAAAATTACGCAACTATCACCAAACCTATGACGCGTTGCCTTAAAAAGGGAAACAAAATAGAACACAGTCCCGAGTTCGTCCAAGCTTTTGAAACTATTAAGAAAATAATCACAAATCCTCCGGTCCTAAGCTATCCCGATTTCACGAAACCCTTCAACGTGACAACGGACGCATCAAGCGTAGGGATTGGCGCAGTACTCTCGCAAGGGCCCATAGGGAGCGATAAACCCATCATGTTCATAAGTAAAACCTTAAACGAGCATGAAGTAAATTACACAACCAATGAAAGGGAGTGTTTAGCGGTAATATGGGCAACCAAGATGTTCAGACCCTATATTTTGGGACATGAAATACATATCATCACTGACCATCAGCCCTTAAAATGGCTATTTAATTACAAAGACCCCACTTCTAAAGTAATCCGATGGAGATTAAAACTAGAAGAGTTCAAATATACCATTCATTATAAAAAGGGCAAATACAACACCAATGCCGACTTTCTTTCCCGTTTAGAGGCAAACCCCGTGGAAGTAAGCACCCCCGATGACCTCCTGTCACTATTTAACAACCCAGGCGACATCGCAGAGCGTCCACCTCTACAAGTTCATGAACTCGATGAACAACTAGAAAATCTAAATGCTCTCCCGAAAGTAAAAACAACTACTCCTCGTAAAGAAAAATCAAGTAGTAAAATAAACATAATTTCGGATATTAGAATCGAACCATCAACACTTCCAAGAACTCCCCTACCAGAAAATCCTGAAAATAACTCTGATGCTAGTCAACACTCGCAAGCGGAGAATGTAAACGCGACGTTACCGATCACGGATAAACCAATTAACTTTTATAAAAAACAATTTATCTTTAGCTTTAGAGCACAACCAGAATTACGCAGAAATTCAGTTTTTGGTAAAGATAAATTCTTAGTCAGTATTACTTACAATAATTATGACAGCGAGATACGAAACGTACTTAAAGAATATGCTGATCCTCAAACTACGAATGCAATTCATTGTACGCGACCAGAATTTTACGAAACCTTAGCCACCCTCGTGAACAATATGTTCGATAACGCTATAAAATTTACGTATAGTCATAAAAACTTACAAGATGTGACAGACTTGCCTTTTAGAAGAACCCTGTTGAATCAATTTCACGCCCCAAATCATCGAGGAGCTCAAGAGCTAACCTCCGAACTTTCCAGAACATACTACTGGCCAAATTTAAATGTTGATTGTCAAAAATATGTCGACGAATGTACAGTCTGCCAGCAAGCAAAGTACGAACGTCACCCCGAACGATATAAATTGAGACTGACACCTACAGTCAAGGCCCCTTTTGAACTTGTATTCATGGATATCTTTTCCATACGAAACAAGAAATACTTGACGGCAATAGATTCGTTCACTAAGTACGTTATGTACGAAAAACTAAATTCCCTAAATACAGCCGACATAGCAGAAGCATATATTAGCCTCTTTTCGCACTACAAATTGCCGAAAACTTTAGTTACGGATAACCAATTCGACGTTAGCCTATTTAAAGATCTTTTAAAGGTACACAAAATAGCGCATCATCTAATAACGCCCAAACATCCAAACAGTAACAGTCCGATAGAAAGAGCTCATGGAACTCTTCTTGAAATAATTAAAACTATTACTGTTTCTAAAGAGAAAATTCTAAATTTAAACGTTTTCGAGAATGCGGTGATTATTTATAACAGAACCATACATTCCCAAACAAATTACAAACCAATTGAATTACTCTATGGTCACCTAGAAGCGAATGATCTACTAGATGTGTTAGATGAAAGCTTTTACTTTCAATACTCAAACGAACTGTATAATAGAATTCATGCACTATATAATTCAGTTCATAATGAAGAACTAGAACGCAAACGGAAGCGACTAGTGTACGAAAATCAAAGAAGAAAAGACTTTGAACCACTATCACAGAATCAGCCCGTGTATATAAAAGATCCCCAGCGAGATAAAACCGCA
Source organism: Malachius bipustulatus (assembly GCA_910589415.1). Lineage (NCBI taxonomy): Eukaryota > Metazoa > Arthropoda > Insecta > Coleoptera > Melyridae > Malachius > Malachius bipustulatus. The sequence goes on from OU342637.1 coordinate 30,738,478, forward strand.
GCACCGTATAAAATGATACACGCCAAAGAAGACTTAGGCGATAAAGTGCTGACAAGCAAAGACAAAATCTACCACAAACAAGAACTAAAACCTATTCGAAAGTCACAACTAACGAAGGCTTTTGTTCCAGATGAACCTGTCGGTAGGCCCAGCACTAGTAGTCTTACTACTTAACCTTATTCAACTAAACTACGCCCAACGCATAGAAATTAAGAATCTCAAAAACAATCCTGGAATTTTACCTCTGAGATTAGGCATGACAAGGATACAAGTCACCCATCACACATTTTTACATAACTATCCTCTGACAAACATTCGCAATCAGATTCAAAGACTTGACAAAATAATTAGCGACGTACATGTTAGGATTCGTCAAGAGAACAGTACTGACCATACGAAAACGATGGCAAGAACTGAACTCTCATACCTAAAAGTAGAAACCGTTCACTTAAAATCTCAAATCAAATTAATCCATCCTGATGCACTAACATCCCCAAAAAACAGAACCGAACGAGGATTATTCAATGGTATCGGATCCATTTTCAAGTTTATTTCCGGAAATCTAGACGCTGACGACGGCGAAAGATACGATGAGGCCATTTCAAAATTATCCAATAATCAAGAAAACATAATAAAACATTTTAATAAGCAACTGTCCATGAACAGCAGATTAATCCAAAATTTCCAACAAATAATAGGAAACATCTCCTCAAATTTCGATCAAATAAGTTTTACGTTAAAAGCAATACGCGAACAAGATCTACTAGCAACACTGACCTTGTTAAGAATTAGTGTCTCTGAACTGCAGAATTTAATAACAAATATTCATGCAGCAGTCAGCTTTGCAATGCTTAAACAGCTACACCTTACTGTGATTAACGAAGATCAGATTACTGAAATGAAAAGGGAATTGAACAAGTTTCATGATAAGGACAATTACTACTCTATGGATAATGTATTATTTCTAAGAACAATTAGCGTAGATTTCTATATCACGCCAGAGCACGTAGTTTTTCTTTTACACATTCCCATCCTTGACCCTCAAATGTATAATCTCTATCATCTATACTCCGTTCCAACTTCTAATAACACGGTGATAATTCCACCAACGCCATATGTTGCTATGAAAGAGAATTCCATCTACTATCTTAAAGAGAATTGTCGCTTTTTGCAACAACAATATTATTGCTCAATTGATAAAGTAGAAAGAAACTTTCAGCAAGATGTGTGCATTAAAAATTTGTTAAAAGTAACAGGATACCCAAATTGTAAACATGTTCCTATAAATGTGAGTGATCCATTAGTGGAGACAATCAGTGATCAGAAATATCTGGTGATTTTACCTACAGAGACTCTGATACACAAAAAGTGCGTAAACGAGGAAGTGCAGAAACTAACAGGTGTATTTTTAATAGACGTGCCTTACTCTTGTTCTTTCACCACAAAAGAATTTACCTATAGTAATTTAGAAGGACAAATAAAGGAAGAACCTGTTTACCTTCCTCCTGTCGACAAAGAAGTCATGAATGTCAAACCAATCCAGCTTAATTCGAAATCAATCAATTTAGACAAACTGTCAAGTTTAACCCTTCAGGCAAACGACCCAATTTTAGAGGTACCAATAATACAAGCAAATTGGTTTCATTCAAGTCTAACAATCTGTCTTGTACTAATTATATTCATTATATTTGTAATATTATACTGTAAGAGGAATTACTTTCGCAAGTGTCTCAAGCCAGATAAAACTAGTGTGGATAAAGGAGAAAGCGCTCCACTCGAAGCATTTCCTGCACCCGCACCACGAAAGTAATTCAAAAATAAGAATTTTAATGTACTAGAATAAGTTAATAAATACCCTAGAATAATAAGATTGGTTACTGCATTATTATGTAAGATGCGAACCCAAAAGAAATCAAACAATATTAGCCAAAATCATAATCATTATGATGTCAATGTGAATTCATGGAATCAAATTAATTTTCGTTTTCATTTTTTCGAAATCAAATTTTCCCCATGAATTCCCATCTCAGAAGGGAGGAGTCAATATGACAACACTGTACACTGTGCAACAAATAAAATGCATTCCTGCATTTTACTCCCGTTTTCCCGCTAATCAAGCATTGTTGCTTTAACATCGAATAGTTAATTTTACTGTAACTCACTAAGTCTACGATATGCTTTCGACGGGTTCACATCGCAGTTGACGAATATAATTTATTGCTGTTTAGGAAAAGTCCTAAGTGTACTTATCGGAAATATATAAATGTAAAACCAACATCTTGTTTTACTAGTAGGCTTCACTAATTGTATTGGTTTCTAATTAAATCAACCTTTTTAAAAAAGGTAAATTAGAAAACAAATACATAACTTTCTTGAATAGTGAACCGGTTTGGGGGACTTTTTGTGATACTTCAGCCCTCTAAAGAATTCTTCATAAGTATAATTCATAAAAAATGTTTCTAACTTTTCTGAATTTTAGCTGATTCTGGTAAATAAATTTGTTTCAATTCTTTAATTTTATTTTATTATTTTTAATTATATAATTCAACAAAACCAAAAGTGAAGAAAAAAATTACAAGAGAAAAACGCAAAATTCATGGTGTGGTGACCACTTCTTAGCCTTAACGAAAATATGAAGCAAAAACTTCCCACATATTTGATGTGAGAGCGTAAAAGAGCGGAAAATAGATCATACCACATTATTAGGAATTAAAAAAAAGATTAAAGAAATCAAAAAAATCAAATAAATCAAAAAAATCACGATTTTTTTGATTTTTTTAATTAAAATCATTGATTTTTGATTTTTATAAAAAAATCATGATTTTTTCATGATTCTATTATAATGTTCTGAAACAATCTTGAATAATCTGTGCAGGATGAAGGACCAACATATTTTTTTTATGATATTATCTCTATTGATAAGTACTTCATTTATTGAGACATAATTATTTTTGTCAAAATTTACGTTCATCTTTAGAACAACAAGAAGCGACCAGCTGGCATTGCGTGTGGAGAGCGAACACAGCCATACCCGTGCAGCATCTCGCCTTCAGTCCCGACGGTACGCTATTTGCGACTTGCGGCGAAAACGATCGCTTAGTGAAGATCTGGTACGAGAATAAACACTGTGAGTCGCTTGAAACGAAACGATAATAATTTAACATCCTTGAAAGTGAAAACACTCTCATCCGCGTGAAATCAAAAATTTTCCAGTTCTAACGGCTCCGAAGACCGTCGAGGGAGCCGCCGTCGATTTGGAGTATGGCTTTGTCTACATCGCCCATCCCAGATCCGTGACCCATCTCTCGTGGCGCACTACCAGCAAATACATGCCCAAGTGAGTTTGCCTGATGCCCTTCCCGATTGCTCGCTTGATTAATTGAACTTTTTATTCTAAATAATCGCCATCGTCTCAGGGGATCGGTCTCGAACATGCTGGTGACCTCTTGCAAGGACAACATCTGCCGGATATGGGTGGAGACGGTGCTGCCGGAAGACGGTCTCGTCAACCTGTCCCAGCTGGATCCGCAGGCGAACCATCCGAAATTCAGGACGCACAGACACAAGCACAGATTCATGCAACGTCTCAAACACATGAAGTGAGCTTAGAGACACCTTTTCTGTTTCACGCAAGTGAATAATTCTCTTTTTTTTTTTTGTCGACAGGACCTGCTTTCATATTCGCCGACACGCCAAGAACAACGCCCAAGGCCTGACGGGCGCCTCCACCATCATTCCCACTCTGCCGTCCACCTATTCGGTGCACGATTTCCACTCGTACGGTTACCACGGGACCGGAGTGACTCCGGGGCTCCATTTCCACCTGGCCGCCTCCGTAAACGCGGAGACCGACATACCGCTCGTTCCCAGCATCAGTTTCTGCAGCCCGAGACCCGCTTTCGTGCTGCACTGGCTCGACAACAAGGAGATGCATTTCAGTCTGCAGGCCGAGTCGCTGATCGAGGAGCTGACCAAGTAATTGTTTTTTGTTGTTTTGTCCACAGCACACGATACTTTTTAAGACATACAGTCATGTTAATCAGGGGGGGGGGTATTAAACTATTGAAATACTCTGAAGGAGGTACGGTATAATTTGATTTATCATCTTTTCAGGCGTATCGTGGAGAACCCGGAACACGAACCCGGAGGAGAGGAGCCCTTGTGCGAGGCAGCGGGAAACGGATCGGACGGTCTGGACGCTCGCATCGAAACTTTACTGAGGGATTGGCACCACAATCCGGATCTGTTGTTTAGCATACATCCGGTCGACGGGAGCTATTTAATCTGGTGAGAGATCTCTTATCTGTTTAATGTTCAATTCGCTTTGATTCGATTTGATTGATTTTCGATTTTCTCTTCCAGGCTGGTCGAATGGCTGGACGAGTATCATCCGGGCTCCTTCAGACAGGCCCAGGTGTCGTTCTCGACTCGAATTCCCAATGCATTTCCTTTAGGTAAGGAAACTTATGCTCTATCGACCCTCACTTGGTAGAATCTCTGCATACCATTGATTGACGATTGCTTTATCGAATAATTATTAGCAGCAACTAATTTGGCTCTTATGTTTGAGTGTAATTTCTGTGGTTTATGTAAAAAAAAAGAGTGGAATGTAAAAGTGTGGATTATATCGCATATCGCCTTGAAGCTGAGATTTTCATCTAAGCAATGGTTAGAAGCTGTGATTTAATTGAGTGTAGAGAAGTTTGAAGTTAATGAAAACCAATTGAAGAAACTGAAGCTGTTTTTTAGTGAGAATCTGATAAGGGATATAAAGAAAAACCGCAAAGTAATAACATTTATATAAATTGCCATCTTATATTCTAAAGAAAATAAATTACTCCTATAAACTCATATAAAAAAAATAAAATAATCATAATCATGGCATCTGTTTGTGCTTTGTGCCTGCTGTAATGCTGGCTTCAATAGAAATAATGTTTGTCAGGATTTTTACCATGCAAATGAGGGAAATGGATTAAATTGCTCCTCTGCAACTGCCTCTGAGCTGTGAGTTATCAAGCGAAAAACAAAAAACCTCTTGGTTTATCGCAAACAATGCGTGCAGAATGGTGGAGATAGTCGTCGACTTGTGAAAGTTATCTGTGAACTTATTTATAAATTTAAACGAAAATAAATGCAAGTTTTAAAGTAAGGAAGTGAAAATAAAGATATGGAAAGAATATCCTACTATGAATAGTATAAAGAACGAAATGTTTTATGCTACTTATTAGTCTGAGCATGTTTTAGAGCATGGATCCTTGTGGCAAAAGCAACCTCGAACTATTACCTGCTGCCTGCTGAAGTCTACAATGACCAAGTTTATTAAAGATAGTACAGCTGACATTGATATGATAAAAGAGTGTAGTAAGGAATTCGAAGGCAAATTACCCCGCTATGATATTGAGGGGGGTAAACTCCCCCTTTCACCGATGGATGCTTCGAAAAATGCCATTGATATTTTGAACGAGATCGAGGACAGGAAAAGGTGTGAGAAAAATCTGCTAATTTTTGACATGCCCGAGCAAGTAAAAACTGATAGCCTTATACGTGATTATGATCTGGGTCTTGTTACACAAATCTTTGGCACAATAGATCTCAACAGGTCGCAGTCACACCTACAGAAGGCCTCCCATTGACCATCACCTAAGGGCAGTTACCCCGAAGGCTCACAAATTGCTCGGATTTGTAAAACGCTCTTCAAGAGAATTTAAATCTGTTGTTTCCATTATCCACTTAAAATTAGACACAATTAACGAACACCTAAATCCTTACACTCAAACAATCCAGTAGAAAGATCACATTTTGCAAAACAACCACAAACTTTAACACAGTGGAACTTTCTGGAACAATAACTAACATCTGATGATGAACTTCTGATCGTTCTAACCCCCGTTTTCGAATTTCCGCACAGGCGACTCCATGAGCATGTCGACCACGGTCAGCCTGTACAGCTCCACGCCGTTACTGAAACATCTCGTCAAAGACTGCCTGAACAGGGAACCGAACCTGGCCAGCGTGAAGGAAGAGGACGAGAGCAATCCGAATATCGAAGTAAGTCTTTTTTTTTTTGTTTTGACTCTTTTTACTCGACGCCTCTTGTTCCGAGACGGAGATTCAGTCGGAGGTGTTTTTTTTTTCAGGCGCAGAACAACGCGGACGAACAAATCGAGACCTGTCCGGTCGTTTCCCTGGTAACGAAACACGACAACGGAACGTTGAACCTCTGGCAGCTCACTTTCGCCGACAAGAGCAAGTTCAGCCACGTCCTGAGCATCGGCCACAAGAGCAGGGCTTCCGGCCATCGGTTCAGGGTGAACGACATCACATGTCATCCGGTGCTGCCGTTACTGTTGACCACCAGTCATCACAACATCGATCAGAACAAATCCGCTCAGAATAAGGTTAGGGATGAATGAGTAACAAAACGTTTAATAACAAACACCCCTTATGTATGTACGAACACACCTACAAGAGTGAGAGCACTGCTTTTTCAGGGATTCTGCAGCGAACTGATTTTGTGGAAAGTGGACGCGGTGGGTCCCCTCTCGAAATCGGGTGGCATCTGCGAACTGGCTCGAATCAGCTCACCGGAACAGTCGGCCTACAGTAACGTGGCGTGGATACCGACTCTGCTGCCTTCCAGCACTCTGGGCAACCTCTCGAATTCGCCGAGCGCCTGCTTCGTCGCCTCCGACGGGCACTGTCTCCGCGTCTATCAGGCCGTCATAGATGCCCGCACTCTGCTCGCCGATCTCTCCTTCAAGGAGAACAGGAAACGACAGGGAGAGGAAGAGGAGGAGGAGAGCATGTCGGACATGTCGAGTTTCAACGGCGGCGAAAGCCTGCTGGAGAACATCAACATCGTGTCACAGCAGAGCACCTCGAGGCCCGGCTGCATCATTCAGCTGGAGACGATCGCCGAGGCGATCCAGTGGCACAACACCACCTTCTTACACGTCTATCAGGAACAACTGATCACAGGTATCTCGATTGTCACTACTCGATCATTTTTTTTTTTTTTACATTTACCAACATTTAAATGGAGACAATTCCTATCACACCACTCCGCAATGCTCACCAAATCCCTCTGCAACATCTCAGCATCGCTAAAAATTTAAATTTTTTATTCGAGACATTTTATCAGAATGAGTCGCTTGAAGTTTTTCACTAGTTGCAATTCAAAACTGTGGGGTCCTTTGTCGCCAAAACGAATCTGGTAACTTTTAGTGCTGTAAATGATAATTTGTAGGTTACTCCTCTTAGTTTAAAGATGAAGAAGTATAGCTATTGAGCAAGCAAAGGCAGCTAGTGATCATTTAATTTAATTTATTTCTTTAGACTCGTGCAATCCTGTTTTAAATACAGGCAGGAGTGCTTACTGGGGGTGGGGAACATAAATGAAACCCTGCAAACTAACACAACCCAAGAGATATAAAACCAGAACAACAGAAGTCTAGCTACGTAATGTTGCTTCTCCGTTGTATTATTGAAGTTATTTAAAAATGTGAAACATAAAAATGTTTTTGTAGTAACACGAACGATTCGTTTCGCACCACAGGTCAGCGCGCGGCGCCAGTGAATCTGTCTAGTCACGACGCGATGGTCGACCTGCAGCAGTCGTCCGTCTTCGAGGAGCCGTTCTACATCGTCCTGCTCGACTGCACCGACCAGAACACGACCGTGCACATGTGGAAGCTGACGATAGCGTCGAGCGAGGGCGAGGCGGCCCTCACGGCCAGCCAGATGTACGTGCCCGACTGCAATCTGGTGCAAGATGAGAACGACCTCTCCAGGAAGAATAGCCTCGAATCGCTGCACTTCAAACCTTCGAAACTGAGCCCGCACATCAGCATAACGACCCGGAAGGAGATCAAGCAGATGCTGCCCATCCCGGACGGGGTCGAGATCGTCCACGCCGCCCCCGCCGCCGGACATCTCAGCTCCGCCTCGATTTATCCCGCCTGTCTGGCCCCGTACTGTTTCGCCACCGCGTGCAGCGACGGCGTCATCCGTTTCTGGACCGTCACCACCAAAGACGTGAAGAAATACCGGCATCTCTTCTTGGAGGAAGAGGGCGAAATCATCAACTCTGACAAGGTGAGTGAGAACTGGGTAAACGGGAACAATAGGAATTTTCAATAAATGAATTTCAGGTCTGGACAGAATGGAACATGGTGAACGAGTCGGCCATCGAGATCGAGGGTCAGGTGCTGCACATAAGCGTCGCGTACTCGGGCCGATTGGCGTGCGCCTACAAGTACGGGAAGAGCTTCACGAGACCGAACAAGAACGATCACGACTCGCGCTACATAAATCTCTGCGTCTCGATTTACGAGTGCGAGTCCACAGGCGGAACGGAATGGGTCCTGGAGGACGTCATCCACTTGAAGAACATCCACCTGCCGCGCATCAACATAGAGCGCCACCTCGATCTGCGCTACTTGTATGATTCGTCGACTCTGAGGAAGAAGCAGCGGATCAACGAGGTGATTCACACGTTCTCGAACGACGACAGGCAGACCCTGACACCGACCGAGCCGCACATCAAGCCCACTCTGCTGGCCGTGCCCAGCTTCACCACTCTACAGTCCCTGCGGAAGAGCATCTCGGAGATGGGCAACATCTGCCCGCTCACCCAGAAGCACATCGTTCAGCTGGACTGGGTCTCCAACGAGGACGGCTCGCACATTTTAACGGTCGCCTGCGGCAGCAAGATAATGCTGTACGCGCCCCTCTCCACCGACCTCGCCCAGGCCAACGTCAAGGCGATGAAAGAGTCGATCAACAATTACAGGCCGATCCTTCGCAAGGCCAGCTCTCTCGCCCAGCCGATGTTCGTCGACGACTTCAAGTGGATGACGCTGAGGAAGATCGAGCTGCAGACGGCGGACGGGCTGCCCGCCCTCCCGATGCACATCAGCTGGGTCCGGGACGGGATCCTGGTCGTCGGGATGGACTCGGAGATGCACGTCTACACGCAGTGGAAGCCCGAGAATCAGGACTCGCGGCCGACGGACGCGTGCGAGCCGGACTCGAGGAACATGCGAGAGGTCGATTTCAGGACGCTGACGCAGGAGAACCAGCGCAAGATGGCCGCCATCCCCACCCTGGGACGGATCAGCTCGGTAAATTTGCAGATACTGGACCGGAAGCGGGCCAACAAGGAGCAGAACAACTACATGCCCGACTACGGGCTATTCGAGGCGTCGAGGATCGCCTGTCCCGTCCTGCCGCAGTACCATCCCAAGCAGCTGATGGAGCTGCTGAATTCGGGCAAGATACGATGGGTCAAGGCCATCCTGGCGCACCTGGTGAAGTGCGTCGGGGGAAATCAGGAAACCCCGGAAGAGATCCAGGGTTGGGCGAGGGCCAGGACGTTGTCGATCAGCTACGCCGCCGGCAGTCCGGAACATCGAGCGAGTCTGGGCGAGATCGCCTTGGATTATGACGAGGTCAACAATATTCCACCCGTACCTTTGTGGACTCTGCTCGCTGCCGACAAGGAACAAACCGGTAAGTCAATTATTATTAAATGTTCCACACATTTATACAGTGCTTCCCAAAAGTAACGGATAAATTCGATAAAACGGAGAGGGCTGTTTTTTTGAAAAAATAAAAAAACAGGTCGATTTTGTTTTTGAGTTGTTCAACTTTTGACATAATATTGGGGTATACAGGGTGATGCGCGAAAAAGTGGTGACGTCATCTGTATTTTTTTTAAATGGCAACACTTATTTTTTATTCCATTTTTTGATACTTCATTCAATTGCCAATACGGTAATGTAATCATTTTGTAACCTTAAACGACGAAATTTCTGTGAAAATAACTTAATTTGGAGACATTCAATTCAATAGACAGATTTAATAGATTTAATTTAATTTAATTTAACAGATTCAATTTGATAGACTAACGCCCGTATTCACAAACGATAATTTCCTAAATAATTACGTAATCAATAATCCCCATCTCATTCTATTGCAAAAAACTGCATATCTTCATCTCACTCATTTAAATAATTACGTAATTATTTAGGAAATTATCGTTTGTGAATACGGGCATTAATTTAATAGACAGATCTTATAAAATTACCATGGAAACAGTAATTTTTATTTGATATTTTTTTTTTTTTATCGCTAATGTTCCGATTTTCACATCAGTAAAAAGTGCACAATGTCGACTCACAAGCTGTTTTCTCAGAAAATTCCTTATTTAAGGTTACAAATTGATTACATTACCATACTGGCAATTAAATGAAGTATCAAAAAATGGAATAAAAAATAAGGGTTGCCATTTAAAAAAAATGCCGATGACGTCACCACTTTTTCGCGCATCACCCTGTATACCCCAATATTATGTCAAAAGTTGAACAACTCAAAAGCAAAATCGACCTGTTTTTTTATTTTTTCAAAAAAACAGCCCTCTCCGTTTTATCGAATTTATCCGTTACTTTTGGGAAGCACTGTATGTACACACATTGTACACAATGTATGTACACACAATGTGATCAAACACACATTGAGGGGCATGTTCCATTATCCACAACAAAAGTATTTAATCAACACCCTGTATGGGAAGAATTCAATCCCTAACGAGTAAATAAATGTTCATAGAACTTTTTTATTTATTTATTTATTCTAATTTCAACAGGGCAAGCCCCATACAATTAAACAATAACTTTTCATATGAAGTGCTTACAAATTCATGACTTGTTCAAATCGAATACAGGTGTTTTGCAATTTAATTATTCATATTTTAACATTAACTTTGAGAGTTTTTTCATACAATATACAATAAACTTGAAAAAAAATCGATTTTAACATTATTCAATCACGAATTTTAACAAGAGATTTTCCCCCACAGCAACAAAAGAAGACAACAAAGACTACGACGTGCTGTTTGACGGCACCCTGAACAACGAAGAATCGTTGGACACGCTCCTCGAAGATCAGGAGCTGACCCATCTCGATAAGAGGGCGAACGAGAAGAACGCCAGCTTGATCCGGTTCACGCCGAGACAGGCCAGGATCCTGTCGCGGATGCTCACTCACATGCACCTGCCCGGCCTCTCCAGCCTGGACCAGATGCACCTGCTTGCCCTCGCCGACACAGTCGCCACCTGTAACACCGACTTTGCAGACAGATTCGCCATCGACGTCACCAAGTCCAACAAGAGCGTGTCCGCGCAATCGGACGAGGTGGTCACCGACAATCTGGACGATTGCGGACTGAGGTTCCTGTTGGCCATGAAACATTACGGCTATCTCTTGAGGTGATTAATTGCCGTCGCGGGGGCGGCCGACAACTCTTGACAGGCTGATTCATTAATTGATACACGTTTTTGCAGATGTTTACCTTTGGCGCAGAGAGCTCAGTTCCAGAAGCAGGGCGTCGGAACGAACAACCTGGCCTGGGCGTTCCATTCCGAGAGCCAGGACGAACTGATGAACCAGATTCCGAGCTACGTGAAGGGCGAGCCGACCTGGCCCCAGTTGAGGGAACTGGGCATCGGTTGGTGGCTGAGGAACATTGCCCTTTTGAGGAACTGCGTCCAGGTCTTGGCCAAGGCGACCTATCAGATCAGACAGGAACCCATGGACGCCGCTCTCTACTATCTCGCCATGAACAAGAAGAGTCTCGTCTGGCAGCTGTTCAGGTGAAATTGATCGGTGGTAACATCGCAAAATGTCGGTTCGATAAAAAAAATCGACTTTACAGATCGAAGCGAGACGACAAGATGGCGGCGTTCTTCGCCAACAACTTCTCGGAGGATCGATGGAGGAAGGCGGCGTTGAAGAACGCGTACGCCCTGCTGGGGAAGCAGCGGTTCGAGCACGCAGCCGCCTTCTTCCTTTTGGGCGGCAACGTGATGGATGCCGTCGAGGTGTGCCTGAACAAACTGCAGGATCTGCAGCTGGCGATTATTATTGTGCGACTTTTCGAGGGAGACGGCGCTAATTTGAGGAAACTGCTCTATAAGGAGGTGCTGGGATGCGATTACGATGGTTAGTGGTTGTTGTTTTCTCTTTCAAGGTCAAGACGGACTACTTTCAGAGGACGAGACGGAAACGGAGCCCCGGGACGATAATTCTAATTTCATTTGTGTCTTTCACCGTCTTATAGTCTTAGCACCCCTTCACAAATCAACGAGAGTCCCGTCTCGAAATTACCTTACCCGCTTTTTCTGCAGGCAACAATCAGGATATGACCAGAGCTCATCCGGACCCGTTTTTACGTTCGATGGCCCTGTGGACGTTGAAGGAGCACCAGGCAGCCCTGAGTACGTTGCTGGTGGGTAACGCCGGGACACAGCACCCGGCCCACGAGGACGAGGGCAGGGAGACCAAGGAGACTGACCCAAACGTCTTCAATTTCTACATTTACCTCAGGACGCACCCGCTGCTGGTGCGCCAGCACCTGGCGGCCAGCGGCACCAACAAGAAAAAGTGGCTGCCAGGCGGCAAGCAGGTTGTCGAGCATTTCATCGGACCGCTGGAGAGGCAGCTGTACTTCGCGACGGCGCACGGACACTTCCGAGCCGGCTGTCCCGCCCTCGCCCTGGAGGTCCTGTCCAAGCTGCCGTACGTCGTCAGCGATCACAAACAAACGCCAGGTCAGTGGTTTTTTCTCTTTTTTTGTTTTTACCATTTCATGTTTTGCAAAATTTTACCAGAACCTTCACCGAAAGCCTTCGAGGCCACGTCGGAAATCAACACGGGCACGATATCGTGGGAACCGAGAGAAGAGCCGGATCGAGCAGCGCCGGCGGCGGTGGCGACCGCTTTCGACTGGGGCACGCCGTCTGCGGACTTCAAGGTCAAGACGGACGACTTCCAGTTGAAGTGGAGCGACGACGAAGCCGATTCCGACGGTTCCGACACCGGGATAAACATAAAAATCGGCGACAGAGACGAGGACGAGACGGAAACGGAGCCCCAGGATGACGAGGACGACTGTCACGTCGACATAATGGCGCAACAGTTAAAGTTTGTCGCCTGCCTGAAGATCCTCATGGAGGAGCTGTCCACGCTGGCGACCGGATTCGAAGTTGACGGTCCGTTATAATTATTATTTATGTCGACTTGACGGGGCGCGATGATAATCGTAAATAAATTGTTGCAGGTGGCCAATTGAGGTACCATCTGTATATTTGGCTCGAGAGAGAAGTGGAGGCCCTTCGAGAGCTGTGCAACTATACGACGACCGACATTATGGACGCGTCCGATCTGGAGGCGTCCCAGGAGCAAGAATCGAACAGCGAGCTGAGCTTGAGACCGACACTGCACGAGATCCTGATCCAGGAGAAGTTGGACTTTGAGGCGAAGGTGCGACGCGCGGCGAAACGGAAACGCTGGCTCAGAGGTTTGAATAATTCGCGATTCGAGCGTTTTTCCGTTAAAATGATTTTCCTTTCCAAAGCAAACGAGACCCTCCTGCGTACCCTGCTCAGTTATTGTTCGTTACACGGGGCCACCGGCGGCTTGGCCTCTGTGCGAATGGAACTGGTCCTGCTGCTTCAGGAGCTGCAACAGGAGAAGACCCATCAGCAGCTGCTGAGTCCGCTGCCATTCCCGACCAGTCTCCCTCTGCTGGCGGCGAGCGTCGCCAGCAGCAAGACGGCCATAGCGGATCCGATCCGTTACCTGCAATCGCTCACCCACGATATGTTGCAGTCTGTAAGAGAAAAGAGCTCGTCTTATTTTTTTTTTCTTTCACCTCTTATTAGTAGTGGGGACGCTTATTTTATCTCTCTCTCTGTTTTTTTCCTGTCTGCAGATGGTGGAATTGGCCACTCCCTCGACCACTCAGAACCAACTGGTGGTGCTGAGAGACCTGGCGATCGCCCTGTCGGCCTGCATTTATCAGTCGCTCTGCGATTCCGACAGTTTCAAGAGTTCAATCCAGGATTCTCAGGTAACTTTTGATTTTTATTTCTATTTTATCATTTTTCAATGGAGTTTCCCGAATTTTCAGGAGGTCTGCTCGACTCACCTGGTCGGTCGAAGGCGTAAAACATCAGCCGGCGACGGTCAACAGATCATCACTCTGCCGGCAAAATGGCCCGGCGTGACGAGCCTACGTGCCCTCCTTGCCAGAGAGAAGGACGAGGACACTCCCCGACTGACGGTCATCCTATGCGAGGCGTTCACCTCCACTTACCTGGCACTGCTTCTTTACGGCATGTGCACCTGTGACTGCGTTATCCTGTTCCACGTGTGCGGTCACGACTTCACCCAGGAAGTTTGGGGCAGGTGCGAGTGAAATTATAATCGATCTCGGTCTCCCTCCCCCCATTTTTTCTATTGAGATAATAATCGTCTTTAGGTTGTTTGGAGGTGGCATTAAGAAGCTACTCAGAACCGCCAGTGTCGGCGGCGGGCATCCGAACGCCGTGCAGCACAGCTCGTCCATTAGCGAGGAATCCTCCGGTCCGGCGAACTGGCTGAACAAGCAACGAGTGAAATTGAACACGAAACTGCTCGGTCATCAGCCGTCGATCATGAAAGAGGACAAACCGACTTACCGGGAACAGTTCATACCGCCCGAGATGAGCATCTTGGCGTTTCTGCTGACAAAGGTACGAGTCCCTTTTTTTTTCATTCCCGGAGAGGTTTCTATTTTTTTTTTTGTGTGAATATTTTACAGCCGGATGCTGGTCCGGACTGCGAAGAGGTTTCCAGCGATTCTGAGAGCGAGGACGAGGACGTGTTTGACACTTCCGGACCGATAACAACGAGGACCGTCAACAGCGAGCACTCGGATCCCAACTCCTACTCGTGGCTGGTCCTGAAATTGGCCATTCTGAAGCTCACCGAGACTCGCATCATGGACTTCTTATCGGTAAAGCCTCTCGGTTCTGATTCTGGGGGGACGATGATAATAATTGATTTAATTTTAGGTTGCCGGATTGGAGATGAGCGAACTGCCGGTGGCCAGTCCTCTCATCCACAGCGCGTTGAGGAGGCTGGCGAACTGGCAGGACAAACTGAGAAACGAGATGGACTGCAGACAGACTCCCGTCGAGTATATTCCCGGTTGTTTCGTCGAAAATCAACAATCCGGTCCTGCGATACAGAAATACAGGTATGGATGATGATAATTTAACCTGTCGCCTTTGACCTGTCACCATCTATTACATTCGACAGGCAGCTGTTGGAGCCCCATAACACCCCCTTCAGTAACAAGAGTTCTGCGACGGCGGCCAGACGTCTCTGGACCTACCTGGTCCATCAGGAGCCCGTGCAGGAGATCTTCATCAGAGCAGTTTTCGGGAAGAGGCGATCCATGGGCGCCTTGGACGAGATGTTGCCTTATCCGGAACCGTCCGCTCCTGAACCGGTCAGGATCATCCACAAAGAACAGGATTCCATAGCCGCGTTCAGCTTGAATCAGGTGGCTTTTTCTTATTTTACTTTACATCAATTTTGAAAGCCGGTCTGGTAATATTTTGGTTACAGAAAAAGAGAGGGACCACGATAATTCCAGTTGTAATTATCGGTCAAACTTTAAACCGGAATGTTATTGACCCTTTTTTTAAATAATTTACTTCATTTTGTGCACGAAACTTCA
This sequence comes from Malachius bipustulatus, assembly GCA_910589415.1. Classification (NCBI taxonomy): domain Eukaryota; kingdom Metazoa; phylum Arthropoda; class Insecta; order Coleoptera; family Melyridae; genus Malachius; species Malachius bipustulatus. The sequence goes on from OU342637.1 coordinate 30,754,043, forward strand.
CATTTGTTCTGAGTGTCCTGAAGGACCGCATTCTGCAACAAAAATGAGACAATTTCGAGTTTTCAGGTAACTCCCGGATTGATAGTGGTCGCCACTCCCAGAGAGCTCCAGGAGATGGACATCTCCTTGCTGCTGGAACTGCCCGCTTGGCTGGAAGACGAGTGCGAGCTGGACATCCTGAATCTGACAAAGGACTGTCCCGATCCGACGGTGCCTCCCTTCCTGGTCATCCAGAGTGCCGGCGACAAGTCCAAAGATACTCAGCCGGGGAGCCCTCAGTCCGGAATAGCGGGTCAGAGCGGGAGAGGAGCCAGTGTGGTGAGTCGTGTGTCTCTTTCTTTATCCTAATCTTTTTCCTGATCTTTGAAATGGTCGGTACTTATTTTTACAAACGAAATGGATTTGTTATTGGCTAACAAGCGGTATAATTGAAAGTGGATTATTTGCATAAAGGATGTTATTTAATCGAGGTTTGATTGTATCATTATCTCTTAAGTCAAGTAATAATTGAGGAGATTCTGTTTTTTCTTTGCAGTCTAATGATTGATCAATTGACAGTTTTCTATAATATACAGGTGTTTGGAAATAGCATGTACCTAGAAAAACGATTCTACATGAAAGGAAGACTTTTTTCCTTATGAACTTATATGCCCAGAAGTACCGTTTTCAACATGAAGGTGGTTAAAGTTGATATTTTTTTTTGGTTTATTGTCAATATCTCGAGAACCGTCGTATGAAATACATTAACGTTCAGCTATCTTTGCTTTCACTGTAAGAAAAAAACTCTCCCCCCTCCAATTTCTACGCCACTGGAATAAATGTAATTTTAAGAGGTGCTTTAGAGGTGTTTTCTACACCAAAAGGTACTCTTGGTTAACATCTCTGAAGTGAATCGTTTGCAACAAAAATTACATTTTTTCAGAGAGAGAGAAAAAAAAATTTTACTTTCATTTTTTCCAAAAAGTTGTACCTAAAAACAAGCGATTCTTAAAATTATTGTTGTCTTTCATAAAATTCAATTTTTCTGTGAAACGGTTCACTTAGAGCTGTTAATCAAGGGTACTTTTTAATGTAAAAACCATGGGCTGATCAAAAGCGCATCTTAAATGGGGTTGAAACCTTCAAAGTGCCCAAAAAAATTCTGTTTTGTTTTTTACTGATGCATCTCGAAATGAGCCAGTGAATCGCATTTTTCATTTCCCAAAACTTGTTTCGAAACACTCGTTGTGTTACTATTTTAGGAAACGAAAATGATCGCGTCACATAATTAAGACAACTAACTAACTACTTCTCCACATAATTGGATGGAAACAACTTTTTTCTATTTCTTGACAATTTTTGGAAAATTTTTAGATAAATTTAAACAATACCTACCTAAGGATTTAATTTTGGATGCAGCATTTTTTCCAAACTTGAACGAAATTGGAGATTTTAGCGAATTAAATTTTTTGTTGGGACACCTGTAGGTATCACAAATTTTGTAAATTTTCAGTTTGAACTGTAAATTATAAAGTTTCCTTTCGTTCTTCTGAATTTGAAGAAATTTACTAATTATTGAACTTTGACGATCGATCGGTTAGTTAGTTATTATTCTGTGGTGGTAGATCATCGACAAGGTGAAAAGGCTCTCGCACGACTCTCACATCAATTGTTGCGATCGCTCTCACACAATCGATTCTTCTGAAAGTGAAATGGAAACTGATAAGACTAAGCCCGTGCCTGATGAGAGGTCGAGATCGCGCGAGGCTTTCTGTCCCGAAGAGGTATCCATCCATCTGAAAACATTATTTGAGTTGAGCATTTATAACAAGCATGCATTGCAGCTCGCGGCAGGCAGTTCACTTTTTAGGTACTTTTACCAGTTTTTTGCTCAAGTGTTACTTTGTACTTACCACTAACTAATAATGTGCGGCAAAATCGAAGCGGTAAATTAGCTGCATTAAAGTCATGTGAGGTGAAAATTATGAAATGTAATGAAATAAAATTCGAGAATTGAGTAAAACATATCCTAATTTATTGTTATTGCTCTGTGTTTAACATCAAAACAAAGTTTCCTAATAATCGTTTTTGTTTTCAAACAATGTAAAATAAGATGTGTATACCGAGGTATGGGTTTTTTTTTTACTATGCGGGCTCTTGGTAACTATAAAATCAAAAACAAGATCCAAACAAAAAAAAATATATCAGGAAGCCCTAGGTTAGAGCGATATGCCCGTTAAATTTTATATATATACATATACACTGTGTTACATAGGAAAGGTAACATAGGGAAAACACTACCACTACAGTGAATATTATTAAGGATCCAAGCCACTCTGGTTTAAAAAAGCTGATACTTTCCTAGGAAACTGTAGAGTATCCTAGGAAACTTGGTAGTTTCCAAGGGAACTGTATATTTGAAAGGATGTCATTTATTTTCAAACTATTGTTGAAATATGCTTTACACGTATTTCCTATGTTACCTTTTCTATGCAACACGGTGTATATATTTCAAAGGGGGGACCACACATGATAATTTAAAAAAAAAGCATTTTTTGAAAGCGAGCTGATGATTTCTTCTGGTAGTCCTTGGTACGCTGATTCAAAATATACGGAAATTATGCGCAAAAAAATAAGGGGGTGATTCTACTTGATGAAATATTGCCAAAAGTATCTATAAATTTTTTTCGAAAACTCACAAATAAGAAAGTTATGAGCCTTCAAAGTTGATTTTTTTTAAATCAATATTTCCTTATAATTTTTTTTCTAGTGTACGGATTTTCTTAAAATTTGACACACTTGCCATTGATGTTGCTTTACATCCTTGGTCCAAATTAGACTTGAATCCCTCGTAATCAAAAGGCCTTAACTGCCCTTGACCTTCAAAAAAGGCCTATAACTTTTTTCTTAATATTTTTTTCTGAGTTTTGAAGACGCACAATTGAAGAACATGAAGAAATCTTCGAAAAAGGTCCTCTTTGTCTATCACGATAAAATGATCTGTTTTCGAGTAAAACTGTTTTAAAAATTGTCTTGCACTAAAATTGATCACCATAAATTATGATCATTCTGCAACAATAGCTTTGGAAACAGCTGCAGGGTTGCCTAGTTATGTACAAAACAGAGACATTCGTATATAAATAGACTTGAAATGATTTTTTTTTAATAAAATAATAAAATAATTTTAATTAAAAAAAAATTGCTGTCAAACTTAAATCCAAAGCAAACGTCTTGTTTCCTAGGCAACCCTGCAGCTGTTTCCAAAGCATGCTTGGGTACTGTTGCAGAATGATCATAGTTTATCATAATTTTAGTGCAAGCAAATTTTTAAAACAGTTTTACTAGGAAACAGGTCATTTTATCGTGATAGATAAAGAAGACCTTTTCCGAAGATTTCTTCATGTTCTTCAATTATTGTACATCTTCAAAAATCAGAAAAAAATATTACAAAAAAAGTTATAGGCCTTTTTTGAAGGTCAAGGGCACATAAGGCCTCTTGATTTAGAGGGATTCAAGTCTAATTTGGACCAAGGATACAAAGCAACATCAGTGGCAAGTGTGTCAAATTTTAAGAAAATCCGTACACTAGAAGAAAAATTACAAAAAAATATTGATTTAAAAAAATCAACTTATTTGTGAGTTTTCGAAAAAAATTTATAGATACTTTTGGCAATATTTTATCAAGTAGAATCACCCCCTTAATTCTTTGCGCATAATTTCCGGACACCTGTATAAGATATTGGCGGTCGCCAAAGCCTTGAAGTGTCAAAACTCGAGCCCCAAAGAGAGTCAAAAATCGAAAGTTACGAATTTTTAAAAGTCATATCAAACAAAAGTACACTTTGTTTTCAGATTTGCCGTGGCCTTAAGTGTTACAGGCCAGAATTTCGGTAAAAAGCCACGATAGGTACTCCATTAAGAATCTGAAAAAAATAGGAAAACTTCAATCGCTGCTGAAATATCATGAAAAAAACTGAAAAATCGAAATTTCTTATTTTATGGATTCATCAAAAATAAATAAACAAATTTTTACAGGTTTATCATAAGCTGTTAAGTATTGAGTTGACATATAAAAAAATTTCAAGGCCCACTAGATCTACTTGAGTTTTAAAATAGTACCTTGACTTTTGTTTTTTTTATTGTCGCTTGTTTATCATGTTATTTAATCATTTAATTTATTTAATTATTTAATTATTTAATTATTTAATATTTATTTATTTATTTATTTATCTAAAAAAAGTCGGGGAAACCTGAAATAGGTACATCGTTACAATTTTTTTTCCAAACTGTAGTACTTCTTATTTTTTGAAAAATTAGAAATTTTTGTGACAATCAATCGTTGAATAAATATATATATTTTTTTTTCTGAAAATGGAAAGTAAAGTTCTGAATTATTTTTTATAATATTAATAATTTTAGGTTCTTGTGATTTTTTCTTATACTGAACAACCTGAAAAATAATATGGCAGTCATAAGAAAAAAACAAAAGTTGACTGACTACGAAAATTTTAGGATCTAGGTAATCTGAAGTCGGCTTAGAAAATTATTCCAAGTGGATGTGTGTAAAAAATGATGAGATTTATGATTTATGTAAACTTATAAAAAAATTATTATTGAATTTTCAATCACAAAACAGATATTATGATTAAAATAAGAAAGCTAGTTTTTTCAGTTTTATCCGGATTTTTTTTCAGTAGGTACCTAAGCATAAAATTCTGCTTCACTTTTCCCATTTTTTTTTGTTTTGAACACCCAACCGAGACCCATGTTGAGATGTTTATGGGAAAATTATTAATAATTATTATATTATTAATCACACATCTACTAACTTGTGTTAATTTTGATTGCTTCTGAGTAAAGTTGTTTGTTTGGGTATCGATTTTAGATGAAGGGGCTAAGTTTCCCGGGCTGTCACGATCAGCAATTTGTCCATCTTGTTCTGCTTCGGTCGGCACACATGCTTCGACCGGTGTGTGTTTCTCTAACTAACACCTGCTACTTAAATAATTAATTATTGCTCGTTTGTCTATGTGTGTACTTTTGGTTTATTGCTTTATTCATATTTATTTATTACTGTCGTCACAGATATTATTATTATTATTTATTTATTTTGTAATATTTTAAAATTACTTTCATCATCCGTCACCCCCGCTTATTACAAAGTGTTGTTGTCCTTAACTATTTTTAGATTTCTATAGTTACTGTTGTTTGTTATTATTACGAATGAAATGAACGCACTGCACTGCACGAATGTTCGAAACTGTATTCACAAATATATGCCTGATCATGGATTGAGAGTCATTTCTAAGCTGTGGTTCCAAAAAAAAAAGGTCATTTACTGTTTTAATGCCGTTATAACAGGGAATGTTGTTAAACCGATGACACAGAAGCCTTTTTATATAAAAATTAAATAAAAATAAAAGCTTTTAAATATAAAACAATAAAAATTTAATTTAACCATTAATTTAATGAAAAGAGAATTTAACCAACCATCCGACTGCTGTCCTTCTTTAAAACCTTGTCCCTATCAGACCGGCAACCGAGAATCGAAGCGAATGGAGCCGAAAGATAGTAGTACCGCCATTACCAATAATTATGTGTAATCCAGCTTAAAGTTTGAATTATCTTTTGTCTGCGTGCAGGGCATATGTTTGTTAAAATAGTTTCATTTTTTCATGTATTTATTTTTTATAAAGACGAATTTAATTTTTAGGGCTGTTGTTGCTATCAGAAATTATTATTATTAATAATTGCCTTGGCACTATTTGTATTATGCTGCTTGCAAACGTGAAGTAGGTGAAACATCCATCAGTGTTTTTATTTATGTTTTCTTCATCTTTCATTTAAACCACGTTTGGTTCATTCTTAAATAATTTCTTTCATTCTTTTTTGCCAATTTCAATTTTGATGATTGTATACTTTGCTGCGTAGGTATCTTTCTGTAAATTATTGTAGTAGTCAGTCGTTGACAGCCTTATTTAGTAAGAAAGTGTTGCATGTAAATGTGACCGAAATGAATTTTAAATTACCTACTCTTATACTTTGGAAATAATTTAATTATTATCATGTAACACGTAGGTAGGTAGCGATTGTTATGTGTTTTAGGTTCGCTCAGTTCAAATTATTCAAATATTACGATTAAATAAGTTCGTCTTTATAATAATAATAATAATAACAATAATAAATAAATGAATGAGAGAGTAGTTCCTGAAGCAGAGTTGCTGCTCAGGTGTGCATGTTATTTCCTTCAAACATAAACTACACCATTTTCTTATTAATGTATACTTGGATTTTCTCTCAATAGGTCCTCAAACACAAACTGGACGGTGTGAGAAGAATCAGCGCGCATCCACTGCTACCCCTGTGTAAGTGTTTTTCTTCTTCAATTATTAGCATTTACCTACCATCTACCTTTTATAACTTTTGGCGAATAAATAAATAAATAAATGAAACTGTTGCAGATCTGACTGGCAGCCAGGACGGTTCGGTGCAGCTGTGGGAATGGGGGCACCAGCAGCCCGTAGCCACGCCTCGTCCGCCGGGAACCTACGCAAAAGTTACCAGGGTCCGGTTTTCGCAGCACGGCAACAAGTTTGGCGTCGGCGATTCGGACGGAAATCTCAGCCTTTTCCAAGTCGGAATGAGCGTGAATTCTACCAGACCATTCTTTGTGAGTTTCACCCCATCTTTCTCTGTTCTTTTCCCTTCACTTTTTATGATTATTGTTTCGATACTTTCAAAAATACAGGGTGTTCCAGCTCTTTCAAATCGGTCTGTGTAATTTTTCAAAAATTGTAATTCAGGTTCACAATGCCCGTAATTTTGAATTATTTTGGACTAAAGTGTCCCATGTGAGAGGTGATTTTACTTACCAAAGTTATGTGTTTTTTTTTTAATGGAAGACTCTTGTATCGTCTCATTTTTGGATGTTCTGAGAGGAAATGATGATGGTTTTTAAATTGAGTGGTTTGCGACTTATAAACAAGTGAAAATAGCAATTTTCAAAATTCGTGACAGTCTTAGATGCCATGAACTTCAGATGTCTCATCACTCTCTCTAATAATTTCATCCATGCCATGGGATAGTACAATAGAGATGTTGCAATAGAGACATGTAAGCAGTTTTCCTCTATCTTGAACCGTTTTCGTTATCAGTGCCTATATAACTTTGAAAATTTCAATTTTTATTTGTTTATATCTCACAAATTTTTAATTGAAACTTCTACTGGTAAAAACTAGACTTACTTTTTCTTTGAAAAATTGAAAAATCCATCTTTTGGCCCATCACTCGAATGAGCTGGTACACACCCTGTATATTTTAATATAAACAATAATTGAAAAAAAGTTGTCTTATTCATAATAATAATTGAATTTCTTTTGAATCTGCTTAGTAGTTGTGGACATCAAAGAGAAAATCAAATAATGGTCCCTTCAAATTAATCTAAAAAGTTCTAATCTTTTTTTTTTAAATTCCGTATAATTTTGCTGCTAGAGAGTGCAAAATTGTATTTTATATACTTTTTTGTGCTCTTCTTTCTATACTTACAGGTCGTTTTGCTGATAATTTTCTTTATTTTTGACTAATTTGAAGGGCCCATAACGAAAAAAATCGTTGAAGGAACGGGGAACTACAGTAACAGGCAACAAGTAACAGTTACTTTTTGTTCCCTGTTACTCTCACTCAGTTCTATTTTTTCAGTTTTTTTTTTCTGAATATTTACTGCTTATTAACAAGAATTCTGGAATTCTGGATAGTTATAAAAAAATGAATTATTATTTACTTATTTTGTCTTTTTATTCAACTTTAATTATTAAATTGATTTCTTAAAAAAAAATCGAATTGGCTAAATTGCCCTTTTTTTGACAAGTATGTATTTATTTTTAAATATTTTTCTTTTTCCAGACATTGCAGTGCCATAATAAGGGGATAAGCGATTTTGTATTTCTGGGATCTTGCAGTTTACTTGCGACAGGTGAGTTGAATGTTTACGAATTTTCTCACGCACCCATAAAAAATATGCAATGTGAGTCAGAAGACAAACTAGAAATTTTTGAAAATTTTTTCATATTTAATAGAATACACTCCCGGAATTTGATACGTTCCCCCTGACTCACCTTGCATTGCATACCGGGTGTAAATTAATAAGCAATGATGCCAAAAAATTGATTTTCTGTGGTTGTTGTTGTTTTTTTTTTATGATAATTTTACTTTGATGATGACAATAACAATAATTCCAGTCGGTCACAGTTCCGAGAGTAAGAACGTCTGCATCTGGGATTCGATCCTTCCTCACGGGAAAGCCCTGGTGGTGGCCTTCACCTGTCACGATCAAGGAGCGAGCAGTCTAGTCTTTGCCCCCCAGCACCAGGTGCTGATCTCGACCGGGAAACGCGGGGACGTCTGTCTGATTGACGTCAGGTCGAAAACGATCAGACACAAGTTCACGGCCCACGAGAACGCCGTCAAATGCATCGCGATCGATCCTCACGAGGAGTATTTCGCTACCGGCGGTGCCGACGGCGATATAAAGGTTTGTCTTGTCGGTGGCGGTATTCTTGTTGACGATGATTGTAAAATAATAATTCCGCAGATCTGGGGAGTGACAGTTCCTAGTGTGCTCCTGTCTCTACCGGCGGAGCACGCGCGCAGCAGTTTCTTCAAGAACATCGGTCAGGGAGTGACTCAGTTGCACATCGATTCGCACGGAAGGCTTTTCTCGTGCGGCGCCGACGGCAGCATGAAGGTGCGACAGTTACCAGACAGAGAGACTTTACTGGCTAATCATCATTCTTCTCATTCTCACCATTGAATGTGTTGATTATTTCTCTTATTAAGATCTATCAATGTATTATGCATTTTGCTTGTTAGGAGTTTTAGGAAAAATAATAATATGTCCTTGTTATAAGTAAAGTATCTGTAAGCACCTCTCCCTGTTGTATGAAGGTTCTGAGATGAGTCAAGGGTGGCAACATATCCAGTTTAATTGGTTTGAATTACGTTGGGGGGGGGGGGGGCAAAATTGGGGGCGGGGGTTGCAGTATTAAGATAATTGTATAATAGTCGTTATTACACTTGTTGTTTAATATAATAATAATAATTGTTTAATTTTAGTTATTTTCTTGAAAAACTGTATTATATACCTATACCTCTACCCGTATCCATGTATTACTGCTTAAGTGAATAAAATGTTTTAATGTAACATTTTTATTTTATTTTTTATGTACAGTTCTAGTTCTGTTCAAAGAAAACTGGGACAACTTGTTGTGTGTGCTGTACTTATTTGTGGCAATCAGCATGTTAGTTATAAAAAGGAAGTTTATTATTATAATTAATAATTGTAATAAAGAGCGAAGGTCCAGGCATTTACCTCCTTACTTTTCTAGCCTCCTATTAGCATGTCAGGGTATTATGATCAAAAAATTGGGATCAAGCAAACTGAGTTAAAAACACCAGGCTACTGACAAATGGGTAATAAAGAGAAAAGGTCCAGGCATTTACCTCCTTACTTTTCTAGCATCCTATTAGCATGTCAGGGTATTAGGATTGAAAAATTGGGATCAAGCAAACTGAGTTAAATACATCAGGCTGCTGACAAATGGGTAATAAAGAGAGAAGGTCCAGGCATTTACCGTTGATTGAAAGACTATGGGATCGCTCCTGACATTTTAAAGATAATATCTAAACCACCCTGTACAATAATTTCCATAAAAAATCTAATTAAAAAACAAAATACAGCGATATTAATTAGAAGTTTCCAATTCGCGAAAAAAAATATAGGTGAATATTTATTTATTTATTCATCCAGCATAAGTACATATAATTTACATTATATACCCCGGAAGAGAGAGGCATGCCTCTCTGTGCCCAGGAGCTAGGATTACAAACTTAAAACTAAAACAAACTATCCTACAGAAATAAATCACAACCATAACAGTATTCTAAAGTAAACAACCCCATATTTAAATTCACAACATTGACTGAGTCAAGAGGTGTTTGAGTAATTTTTTCTTTATAGATTTAACAGATCCCTTAGTGTATTTTATGTCATTTGGCAAAGCATTAAAGTACTTAATAGCAGCATATGAACAACTTTTTTCATAAATAGACCTACTATGCAAAGGTATACTGATCATTTTATTCCTAGTTTTACTAGCTGAGTTACGGTATTCATAGCTCAACTTGTCATAGTAAAACATAATACATTTAGCAGCATAAAGTTGTTCAATGGTTGGTATTTTACAGTTTTTCAATAATTTTATAAACCTATTCTGAAGGGATCCTAATTTTAATAATTAATTATTTAAAATCAAATATTGGAACAATCAATTAAAATTGCTTCTGCAGCTCGTAGTAGGTAGTAGGGGCGGATTAAAATATCTCAATCTTAAATTCGTGGGCTAATTCATTATTTTTGTACCTACGATAGATGAAGTTCCACATGGAATTACGCATATAATGAAAGTTACATAAGAACAGCAGCTTATAATTTTCTAATTAAATCAGCGGGCTTTGAGAAATTACCGGAAGTTTGAACAGGGCTAAAAACTTATTCCCTGCGAAAATAGGGTTGAAATCCATCAGGCGGTAATTTTAATTTAGTGGAGTATATGGGACAAGACTTTGAGAGAGAGAGAGATTTTCTGCTCCTTCAACCCCTGATTTATTCTCATTCTCATGAGGGTATTGAAGGAAAAATTCACAAAAAACAATAATAAGTAAGTGAAAGATCATCTTGAATAAGTAAAAGGAAAAAAAGTGTTAAATTATTGAAACTTTTCAATATTATTATTGTTACTTATTAAAGTTTCATCTCTCTTACTGTAACTACTTGTAAGAATTATTATTATTACATTATAATAATTACACTAATAATTAATAAATTGTATGACTATAAAGAAAAGCTGCTTGAGCTTAGATGAGTCTCTTTAATAAAAAAAAGTAAAATTGCAATAGGAGTAAATAATTGAAAGAGGCTCAGTAAGAATGATGTATTAGGACTACAAAAATTCATTTACCCCGTTTCAAAATAACAAAGAGTCTCCATTTTTATATTTTAATTGCAATTAACAAGTAATTAATTGATCAATTACAATTTTACGTCTTCCGAGCTAAGATTTCGTTTATACACTTTTCGTGTATTGAATGTTGCATACACTTGAAGATTTTGAATTTGCCGCATTTATCGATCGTGTCTGTGCTTCACTCACGCGCCTCCGAGGAGATTGACATTGAAATCCAGAAGGACATTCACAGTTGTTGTTTACTTCTCCCTCCCTCGTCCCTCATCGCTCCTATTCGGAGCAGTGATAGTATGGTCACAGAATAGGTACAAACAGAATATAAACTTCAATAAAAATATCGAGTTCGCGCATCTACTCGGCGCATAGAGATCCGTCATGATTTTAGATGAGCTTTCATTCATTAGTTTTGAATGCGGGCCCACAGAATAGAATTGTACCTATTCTGTGGCGGGCCTACGTTTCTATTCTGAAGCAATGGCCGCTAGAGGTGTGGCTTGTCTCTAAAAGATCGAAGGCGCCGCCGGCGAGTTTAGCTTCTGATTGTATCTATTCTGTGGTATGGTAGTAATGTAGTGTAGTTTTGGTGTGGGATGTGTTTTCCATTTTCTACTAATTAAGTGGCTGGTCCTTTAATTATTATAATAAAAGAAAACAAGAGAAACTGATTGGAAAAGACTTTTCAGGTAGTAAAGGAGAAAGAGCCGAAAACAGGACTGGACTGATTAGATCTTTCGATTGTCTAGGTAGGTATAGTTTGTTAGGTAATAGGTAACCCTTTATCCATAAAATCGACTTGACCTGCTGAAATTAAAACTAAAAAAAAAACGAGTTCTAAATTTTCTTGTTCTACCTGTGAGGGAAGGTCGTTGACCGCTTGAATTCAAAATGGCGACCGATGCGAGGTGTTCTCACATCCATAATAATAATACGGAATACCTATGGGCTATGGGTCTATTTTTCTCTCAAAAGTACTTCGAATCCTACGCGCATATTCGAAAATTTAGAAAAAAACACAACGGGTCTAGTACCTATACATACCTACTTTTAAAACAGATAGTGTTAGGTGTACTCAGTTCCTTAATTTTAATTTTATGTTTTCCCATCTCGAGAATTAGAAATTAGAATCGCATCCCGAGTGGGAAGATATCATTTAAGTTTTTTTATATTAAGCATGGACGGGACGAACGGCTCTCTCTCCTTTTCTCGATAGTATTACTCCATTGTTTCTCTGTAATAACAAGCTTATTCGTGCTCAAAATCATTAAACCTATAGACTCCCGACATAATACAATATAGTGCATCACGAAACTCGTCGTCCGACACCGACAGGCCTGCAAGGACGGTACCACGGAGAGCGGGAGTGCGCTACCACTACCACGAATTCGGTAAGTACCTCACAATCATTTTTCTTATGGACCTTCGATTTCTATATGATTACAGTTTTCCCCATTATATTATGTTCAATGCGAACAAAACAGATAGAAATAGTCATTTGCCGTGTCCCACTCAGTCCGTGACACTTCCACTTACGTTTTCTAGCAATATTATAGAAGTATTAGATATATTTTATGTATGTATATGGTCACCCCAGTTCGCCATTTTGCATTTTATGACGTAATATAATCCCTTTTCTTGAATAACTCGGCAATTTATAATTTTTTTTTGGTAAAAATTGATACCTACCTACCTTACTTATTGTTGTTAAAACACTCGTATTTGGGAGCTTTGTATTGGATAGCGAAAAACTTTGAATAATCGTCTAGGCGGGTGGAAGTTCTATTGAACCAGATGAACTCCTATTTAAAACTTTGAAAGTTATACACCCCCCTCCCCGCCCCTTCCATCCCATCATATTATCCAGTCTTCTACTCGCAGTTCTTGGCAATTCTTCGTAAGCGTTCTATCGGAAAATAAACGTCCAGATATCTTTCGCTGATTTGCTGCATGCATATCTAAAATCTTTTCGAATTTGTTTTTCTATCGCTTTAAAAAAAGGGGAGGGAATTCTACTTTATTTCAGTTCCCCTTGGATAAAAATTTAAAATTTACCAATCAGCAGCAGAGTTCTCGATTATGTATTTTAACACTTTCATCTAACTAAATGTATGATGCGAAGTTATAAAATTAAACTACTGCATGCAATAATAATAGTAGGTATATGTATACCTACAGGGTGTTAGTAAATAAGTGCGAAAAACTTCAGGGGGTGATTCTACATGAAAAAATAATGACAGTTTGCTATATAAACGTATGTGCGCAAATGCTTCATTTTCCAGATACGGGGGTGTTATAGGTTTACTTAAAAACTGACGATTTATTTATTTGCTCTGAAACCGATCGAGATATGCAAGTGAAATTTGGTGGGGTTTAAGAGGAAGTGATTGCGCATTTTTTGGCATGCAATTAAGAATTTTATGTCCATCAATTTTTTTAAAGAAAAAAATGGTACGCCACTGAGATTTTTCAAATTAAAAATCATATTTTATTTTCTCGTTCAATTTGTGATAAGAATTCTCTCCTGTATTTTTTCGTATGGGGCGCCATTTCTATGCAAAAAAATAAAACGTCTCAAGGAGGTCATTTTCAACATTTCTTGTAGTTTCGCGTCGCGCCTATTTAAATTTTTATTAGTGTTATTTTCTGTTATTATTGTTCTGGTTTAATGTTATTTGATTTGATTATTATTAGGAATAATATTTTTTTAAAGAAAACCTTTATGTCGGAAAACGAAGCATTTGCGCACATACGGCAATATATGGCAAACTGTCATTATTTTTTCACGTAGAATCACCCCCTGAAGTTTGTCGCTCTTATTTACTAACACCCTGTATAAACGTGAAATAAATAAATCATCTCTCCAGAAGCTCTGGACCGAGGGGCAAACCACCATTCATATTTTGTACACCTACTTCCTTTTTGTCAAATAAATCCTCATACTTCCTCGTAATTCCTCGTACTTCCTTCATACTTCCTTGTACTTCCTCGTACTTCCTCCATACTTCCTTGTACTTCGACTTTCTCACTTCCCAAGTAATTATTCTTTGTAGATAATAATCGCCAAATAATCGGTGTTTCCCCTTATATCTGCGAGACTTCCTCCGAATTTCTTCTTTAGGTCTCTCGGAAAATACTTCCATTAGTCTAGCGGTCTTGGCTAAGTACTAAATTCAGAAGAAATTATATTATACATGATGGTGTCATTCCGTTTTGAAGACAGGGAAATCACATGCGAAATGGAACTTTCATTGCAATTTGGGGAGCCATTGTTTACGAAAGTTCCATTTCGCATGAGATTTACTTTACCTATGTCTCCCAAAACAGATTTACACCGTGTATACTTGAGTAACTTCTTTCACACTGTCAGAGTAATCTTTTAAATTTGAGCCCCCCACGCTAGTGTTAAGATAGAGGTTAAGATTTAGCTAAGTCTCTTAAATCTGAGTCCGAGTCTAAGCCAAGGTTATAAACTTGATTGTCAGTTATAAAGTTTTGAAACATTTTGTCTTCTTTGTTATTTTTTTCGTCATAACAAAAATAGAGATCATCAGTATCATCATCGAGTTCGAGATCCAGTTCTTCTAAGTCCTCTGCCGGCTTTACGGAAACGTAATTCCAACTCCCAGTTTCTACTGATACACCTAAATCTTCCATATTTAGGTGTATTTTCCATATTTTTTTTCCAAAGATATCCTTACAAATATCTTTCAATGCTTTTTCTACGGTTTGACCTACATTGACCTGTCTTTTATTACATCCCGTGATACATGGCCTACGTTAAATATTTTTCTCTAGTTGTGTTTCATTTTTCATTATGAATTTTTATGCCATGTAAGGTAATTTTCAAACCGATTTTAAGCGAAAACGGTGCATGTTATCGAAATTCAACAAGACGACCTTTTTTGTGTAAAAAACTTCAACATTTCATAATCTGAGATCAAATCCTGGCACGAAGTACGTACAAAAAAAGTTAGGGTGGTGTTAACGTCACTCCTCACCTATCTGACCCCCCTAATAGAAATTTTAAAATTGTTGTAATTGCATCTTATTGGCCATAAAAAGTTTGATAAATTCTCAAAATTTCACTTTTCTATCTTGAACGGTTTCAGAGATATTAAATAAAAACCATCTTCATGGGCTCCCCTTTGGGGGGCTGTAGCCCCCTTAGGAAGCATTTCTCGACCTGTTTTTATAGGAACTTTTTTTTCAAATTTTTGAAACTAGAATCTGCTGTTTCAGTATTGCACGCTAATTATGGGACTCCTGTATATACGGGTGATTCGTTTGATACAGGTTTTATCGTGTTAACTCCAGGGAACGATAGACAATCGAAAAATAATATGAGTTGACTTCATGAACTATATTCAGGAAATGATTCGTTAAGAAAATACAGGATGTTGAAGTTTTAGGAAAAAATTCGTATTTTTGAAATATATGAAAATTGGCTGATTGAAGTAATTTTAAATTTTGTACAGTAGTTCTGCTAATTGAAATATATGATCTGATACTCCCAATGAAGAATTCTTCAATCCAGTGGCAGAGATCTGGGCTTGTTCTTATCTTTTTTAATGAATAATTTGCACGCCACTGACTTTAATGCAAATTTGTTATTTTTGTTAGATACGTCATGTAGTTTAGAGAAGAAAAGTCATCGTACGTTTTTGTCGTAGGACGCACTGTTTCCGAGATACTTCACAATGTAAGAACCCGTACGAGGTAAAATATCATCAAAATCAATGCCATCCAGTATTTCCAGAAATTAATCATTTTGGTGATCGTTTTTTTTCTACATTGTGGAAAATCTTCAAAGTGCGTCCTACAACAAAAACAACTTTTCTCCTCTATACAAAACAAGGTATCCACCAAAAATAACAAATTTGAATTAAAGTCCAGTGGTGTAGACATTATTTAATAAAAGGTAACAACACATCCAGATCTCTGCCACCGAATTAAAAAATCTTTCATTAGAAGTATCAAATCATGTACTTTTTAATTATAGCACAACTGCTGTTCAAAATTTCAAATTACTTCAATCAGTCAATTTTTGTATATTTCAAAAATACGAATTTTTTCTTAAAACTTTAACACCCTGTATTTTCTTAACGAAGCTTTTACCGAATATAGTTCATAGAGCAAACTCATATTTCGATTCTCTATCGTTCCCAAGAGTTAACAAGATAAAACCTGAATCACTCTGCATAGTAATTCACGGAAAATTCCTCGGTAATTCCTCCACACTTCTTCGTATTTCCTCCATACTTCTTCCATACTTCCTCCATACTTCCTCGTACTTCCTCAATACTTCCTCCTCTGTGTTTAGCTACTTCCTCAGTAGTTTACCCCTCGCTCTGGACTTTTATGGAAAGTCTCTTCATTTTTTACATTTTTATGTACCTACTTCTTTTCATCTTTATCACTTTCACCCAAAGTGTCATAATCATCAATAAGCCCTTTCTAACTGCAAAACTAAAACTTATACCAAGCGCCAAAGGTAAAGTGCATTTTTTACGTAACTGGGGTCTGGTTTAAGTAAGTATGCAATGGCGTTGTCGGGATGAATAACGCAATTTGGTGATTGATCGATTTTAGTGTCATCCTACAGTGGTAACGGTAAATAATGTTTATAAGTAGGTATAGAAGAAATTCACAGACAGAACAGATGAGTAGATTTGAAATGGACATTTGAACCTGATGTCGATTGACCGGACCGCCGTTCAAACAGGGCGCGAAGGAGGGTCGTTCTCCATTCAAGTGTATTAATCTTGTCGACTCTAAGGCCACAGAATGGGGTTTTCCCAAGGGCGGTCCCGGGTGACCGCTCAACTTGTCGCTATCATCGAGATCTATGGCCCCAATCCAACCGGGCACACTGGACGATATTTTAATTCTCTTTCAGGTGCTAGTGCTACTGGCCACCGGTGAAGCATTCCCCGCGATAATATATTTTGTCCATTCCGGTCTTACTCTTATACTTATTTATCTCTCCAAGGCAATGGAAATACACCCTACATATACCTATAATGATATAAAATGTAGCAGAGGTGCTAGACGTTTTTTGTTCCCGATTTATTGTTGCATACATCTCTTAGGTATAAGGATAATTTTTTTCTGGTTATAGTTTCTAGATATAGGCAGGTAGGTACTTACCATATGAGGTAGCAGGTCAACGGATTTAATATTCTGCGGACATATATGTATATTTCTAATGAAAAGGATCCCAGAGAGTTAATACTTAATATATGTACATCAAAGTTACAGGTTGCCTTTTGTGTGGGTTGAAAATTAAAAGTCATAAAGCAAAGTAAAATAAAATTCATTTGAAGGAGAAAATTTAATTTATGATTTTCAACTTTGTTGCCCGCGTGTTGTAAAATAAGTAAGCAGGTATAGTATATACTGTGAGATTACTTAAATTCGCCGGGAATGAAGTTCCCGCTGCCCTGCCACCTCTCTTAATGAAGTTGCGGAAATGTTTCAACACTTCACGTCGGAGGTTGTGTTCGGGGTGGGTAATTCGAAAGTTAAGTCTTCACCCTTATACGTCCAATAAACCAACCGGAGGAGTTGAAATTTTATATTTAAGCGAAATTAAATCTGTGAGAAGTGTAAGTAGGTAACTTGTGTTATTTCATTTTATTATATTATTTATAGCAGTTGCACCCTCATAAAATGTAACGTAGGTAGGTATACAGGGTGTTAATGAAAAGGTGTTACAAACTTAAAGAACATCTATGAAGGAAGTGTTCCAAATCCAGAAATTTTAGACACATGATTTAATGCGGAATTTTTTTTTCTATCATCACGTCTGAAAATTATGAATATGCAGTTATTTTTTGACATCCTGTATAAGTAGGTATAACGCAGACATACAGATTGCTCTAAAGTAAATTTGAAACTTTACACTTATAGAGAAAATGAATATTTCATCCATCCCTCAACTGATGTAATTTCGGCGAAAGCGAAACCGCATCTAAGTACAAATATTTGAAAATATGCGCAATCATGTTCTTTTCGAAGAATCAACAGCGTCCTATTAAACGGTTTGATTCATTTTTGGATTTCCAATTAAAATTTTAATCACGGCAGGTCTGAATGTTTAATTGAAATGTAATGCACACCCGGAAAATACGAATATCGATCCCGAAATGCAATAATTACTTATAAGACCATCGTCATCAGGGCAGCGTTAAAATTCCATTCCATCCATCTCTTCCTTCTGATGGCAAGCCTCGAAAATGAAGTGTAAATATTTTATCACTCAACATCAACGACTCAATTATTGAAACCTTATTCTTCCGCATTCCATCATCAGTCAGATGTACAAATTGAGAGAATACAACGATCGAACTAATCTATATACCTACTTAGGTACTTGTTGTATATGTAGGTATAATCACTTTAAAGTTATTGTTGTAGATAATTAGCAGCCACTCGCTAGGTATGTATCTACAGGATTTTCTAACTGTTTACGGCCGGCGAAGAGGCAGAGATTCTCGAAACGTCAAGAGAAATTTGTCCAAATTGAAACTGTAATAAAACATAACCTCGACTCTACATTATAGACTGTTGATTCACACATTCATTTTTGAATTAGAATCTGCATAGAAATTGTCGCCTGTGCATTATGTATAGTAGTCTAAATTATCTTCGTTTCAGAGGAATTTTCTTGCGTTTCGGTAAGACACGATTAATTCAAAGGTAGGCGGGCATTTTTCTCTGCAGCTTTTCCATCACATTGTTTATAAAACATGTCAGCCTTCCATCCGCATCCATCCAAATAAGGAAATACCTACCAGAAACGTTTCGAGCGTAGCCTCCCGCCCGCTAGCTAGAGAGACCGACCGAGGAGACTCGTCGACTCCTTCCATTATCATTTAAATTTACTGGAATTTAAATTTAGCGAAGACGGCTTAAGTTGAGGAGTTTCCAGCCGGCGTAAAATGAATATTAAAGTTATTATTAATGAAGGGTGAATTCTTATCTGGCTGAAAGAGACGCACTCGCCAAATCTGCACCCGGTAACACCCCATAAGCGGGCTTAGCCTCTGATGAAGTGACTTGCGAGGACCTGTTCCCGGAGATTATTTTAACTGACTCCGGACTCCGTGCCCGTCTTTTCCCTGTGTATTATTAAATTAGATACGACAGTTCTCGCTTCGCTGCAGAGCAAATCACTCTCCTCGACCAGCTAAAGAACCTTATTAATCTTTATGTTTTCCTTCTTCTGAAAACTTAATTTTTATATACACGCGTCGTGTGACGGATTAGCGTTAAAAGGTTCGTTCATACAATTACCCCACCCCCATACCCAATCAGTCAATTATTTATTAAAACATAGTGCTCTGTCCACTGAGTGTTGTCCTTTGCCATGCCACACTGATTCTGGCTAAACAATTTCATTTAATTCGATTTGATTCATTCACTTATTTCTAAGTCGAACCAGATGTGGTATCGCAGTTCGTGTCAGTGGCGTGTGAATTGCTATAATTATGATTAGAAATAGCTTGTCACCTACCTGCTGGTTGGCGTTTAAAAGAAAACATAACACCTTCGTTTTCTTTTTCTGCAGTAAAATATCCCAGCAATTTAACCACACAAGACCACGTCCTAGGGAGTTCAATCGTTTTCCAGGCATTTTGTGTAATTTTTTGTAGTTCGTTGCGCGAATATCTATATACCCAGTCCGTTTTTTTAAACGTTAGAAAAACAGGGCAATAGATTTTTAGGCATTCACGCAATTAATAAGTTACTCGTAGTTTATCACATCGTACAATATCACAAGTAATTCTGCTAATTTTGTATTAAAAACGTTTCATTAGTATATTTAACGCTGTCACTGACACTGACAGTAACCGATGAGCTGGACGACAATCTTATCGTATCAATCTAAGCGTATCAAGACTCGAGTCGTACTTCCGTCTCACTCTCGCTCATCTTTTTAGAATTGCTGACGATTCAAACGTATTTCTGACAAAACGTTCCAATTTAACTCGATTGACTATGCAATGCAATAGAAGGAGTGAGAAATATAACGAGATGATGTATCCTTAGTTATCACAACAGACAACTTTCAGTGTACAGAGTCATATTGTTATTTACCCACATTTATTTTTAAACATATTTTTTAAAGACTCTACCTAAGGCAATTGATTTATATATTCAATCCGAGAAGGGTAGAAATATTCTAGACCCTCAGTCTAGAATTATTTAATATCATTATGGCGAAACAACACGCATAAGAACGCATTAATGAACGTTATCCTCGACAGTCCGCGCAATTATTAAGAAACAGTAAATTTATTTTTTATAGAACCGTTTGCAGAGAACAGAGAAACTGCATGAGATAGCTCTATCAGAATTTTAAAGGGTGCGTTTAAATGAATAGTAATTATTAACTCACTAAAAGCATCGCTCTAATTATTCATCGACTAAAAACAGCAACGATCCGGTCTATGCATATAGTTTTAGGTTTGGGGCGGTGTGCGGCAGAAACGGCTTAACCTAAATAACCTTTCGCGACCTTTATCCAGCATGTATATTGTCTTTTGTCTTCCAGACGAGACAACGTAATTCACTCCTGAAACTTTGAGTCGACTCGATTTAAAACCCAAATCTCCAGGGTACGTTCCGAGAATATAATTATGGATGTTTCCATTGTTCTTAGCGTGCGTAAAGTTAGGACTAGACGCTACCTAATATACATGTACGTTTCAAAATTTTTGTCCTTGTCATTTATTGATCGATCCATTGAAATTTCGATAATAATTTATGTACTCAACTCAACACACACCTCACCTCAATCCGGCGGCCGTAGAAACCCCATACCTATAATAGTAAAAGTAAAAATGATATGTATCAATCCGGAATTTTCAAATCAATATTCCGCGAGCGTCCCCGAAAGCGAAGCGCGTGTGTGATAGCAGAGCGGCTTAATTCAAGTCTAGGAATCGATTCGAATTAGACCGAGATTTCAAGATTCGCTCAAAGAATGTAATCCCGGGTATTCCCCGGCCTCCCCGGTGCCGGTGTTTGCGGGCACGCCAGGGGAGGCCATTAGGGTGATATGTAGGATTTCATACCGGCAGGGCAGTTATTCAGGACCGTCCCGGTGCTCGCATTCTTCTGGTAATTGAATTCACTCCTCGCTGGAACTGCCCTTCGTATTTTATTGAAATGAAGTCGGGCAGGTGGCCGGGGACGGTTGTTGGCGGCGAGGCCGGAATCGGCCGCTGCATGGATGTTCGATTCGGGGAAGCCGTAAGTCATAGAGTATACGGCCAGGGGCGGTACGTTTGTTTGATTTACATCATTTTAGCTGCATCTATGTAAAATGATGGCGGGTATTATTCAACCTGGGAGTGTCCCATTATTGTACCTATGGTATGCTATCTATTACTTCCAAGTATTGTATAAACACGAAACATGACAATTGTTCAGCGTGGTATTATTTTCCTACCCCAACCTTTTGGTATAAGTACCCAAGCAGCAGAATCACGTCGTTGCAACGTCATTTTTTGGTCATCGACAACGTCACTATGACTTTAAAAAGGACGAATGACGGTAGGATGTCTTATTTCTGAGTACCTACAAGGAGGATACTAGACAGACATCACTCGTATGAAGAAGAATTGAAGAAATACCAATTAGATTGTCTTTGGCTAGCTATAGCGTCGTTGGAACAGAGGAACATGAACAAGACTATAAGCCGATGAGAAATTTCAAATATTATTTTAGTTTGTTTGAAAATTACGAGA
The DNA here is from genome assembly GCA_910589415.1 of Malachius bipustulatus. NCBI lineage: Eukaryota > Metazoa > Arthropoda > Insecta > Coleoptera > Melyridae > Malachius > Malachius bipustulatus. The sequence continues at coordinate 30,775,794 of OU342637.1, forward strand.
TAATGACATAAGCCGACATTATGAACATCGACAATAATCACGTGATTATTTGGTCATATTATGACGTTGGAAACAAAAAATGAGTAATAAATGGCGTCAGTAAGACGTCATTTTGTTGCCTGGGTCCTGGGTAAGTACATAATTTTTGTTCTAGGATTCTTTTTTCGCACTAGAAAGTAATATCTCAAGAGAATAATGGTCTCTGCCTCATCTAAGAGCTCAATAAAGATGACGATTTTTATTGAAGTTACCAAAACTGATCATTGTCGTTTGTCGTCCTGGTCCTCATAGATAGAACAGAGCGTAAATGAATGCTATTACTTTCCGCCAACAACAAGCTTCATTAAATTTAACAACTCGCTCATCTAAATCTCTTTTTCTTTTCCTTCTCCGAAAGAAGTAAATGACTCCTAAAATCATTCCCAAATGTTATATATCGTTACTGTAACATCTCTGCGTTCTATTAGACGCGGACTAACTGTTATCGCGGTGTTTGGTGTTTTCAAAACTATTCAAAGACCATCATGCAGTGACCATAACTCCTTTCGAATGAATTTTTTTTATTACGACCTACATAAACGGTCGAACGACACTGGCATCTCTCTAATAGCGGTAATAACTCCACACGGCTCGAACAAAGGTTCGGGGGCGGCGCTCTGCCCTTTTTCCAATAGACTCTCTGTTTACATTGGCTGATTTACGGTCCCGTTCAGGAACACGTTAACGAGAACATCGTTACCGAGCCTGCTGCAATCTGCATCGCCGTGATACCTACCTACTCCATTCCATTTCATTCCATATTCCATTCCCCGCGCACCGTTTTCGACATCACCGCCCGCAGTAACCGACCCCAGCTCCAGCCCACCTCCAATTCCTCCAAAACTTCGGCGGTCGAATATATTCATTCATATTTCGCGATCACTGGCTACGGTAATTCAATGAGATTTTTTTTTAAAGACGGCTTCTGCTTCTGCAGAGAAAAACGGCTCAGGACAATAAATGTAAGACTTATAGTATGTCCGCTAAAATGTCTATCGCTCCGTCGGTGCGTATGTTCGTTTTTCTAGGAAAAACTACAGAGTCGCCATTTTTTCATCTGGGAAAGTTAAAATTTGGCTCGATTGAAGCGGCGCACGATCCCACGAAGCCTATTGAAAATAAGCGAAGGTTCCCGCGGGAAGTGTCATTTTTTTGATAGGGACTTTTCGGGGTTGTACTAGGATACAATTTTAGTGTCTGAAAGTTGTACCGATCGAGATGAAACGTGGTAGGGACGTGGCTCGGCACCCCCAAAATAACACCTATTGAAAATGGGCCGGGTGCGAGGATTTTAAGGCCCCCGTTCAGGGTTTTACTTTTTTTTTTTGCAACGCCCCTCCTATATATGTAGGAGTTTTTCTCGACAACGGTACATCGAGAAGAGATTCTGCTGACACAGTTACTTGGGGAAAGCATAGACGTACAAACTTTGTAGAGATCGTTTTTCGAAAAATAAATAGGCGAGCGGTTAAATAAAATTAGGGAAAAGATCGAAACGTTGCTTCACTCCTCAAGCATTATATGTATTTCGAGTTTTTTTTTCAAAAATTTTCAAACCGATCGGAAAAACAACAAAACACTAGGAGAGACTCGCCACGATTCATACGTACCGATCTGAAATTTTTTTAACCGTTTTGACATTTTTAATTTTTGAAGAACCCCTTCTTCGTTTCCAGGGAAAAACTTGCGCGGGTTTTTCGTCAATACGACACCTATCTCCTCAGCAACCAAAACATCAAAATGCGGTAACGAAATATTAAAAAATGGAGGGTACAGGCGCTCTTGAAAATTGGCTAATTTTTTTTTCCATTTTCAACTTTGACAGCTTATAAATGACAAACGATTGCGTCAATTACGACGAAATTTTGCAGTCGGTCAGCATAGATTTCCACCTACTGCAGGTACCTTTGCCAACTTCTTACGATAATCCAGGCCGAAGTTACAGTCAAAAACATCATAAATGCACATTTTCTCTTGCAAAACTTCGCCGATTTTCATGCAAAAGACGAGAAAATTAGCTAAAATTCGGAAATTTTTTCCTTTGAAATTTCCGGGTAGATACAGCGACTCGGGGATTACTTGTACGAGGTAGTCGAAGAATGCTTTCGTCACATTTTTCAATTTTTTTCGTTGAAATTTCAAAAATGGGTCAACCCTTGGATCAAACTAACGCGAAAGTAACTTTTACGCGAAGTTTCGTAAGAAAAAATAGTAAAAAAAAGGAGGTGACAGGCGTTAACTTTGCCGGGGAATCTACTGCTCCATTAAGGCTCGCAGTGATATGGAAAAAATGCGATTAAAAGTTTTGAAAATTCAGAATAAATTCATTAGCGTAATTAAAATTCTTTTTAATTTAAAAAATGGAGAAAAAATAGACTGTCGTATTCTAAATGAAGGTAATTAAGTTGGGAGATGAAAAATATATTAGTAGGATTAATCTTCCAGGGATGCCATCCAGAAGTAGCGGTCTAGGAAAAAACATAAATATACAAATATACATGAAATAATAAATTTTACCCCTCCTAGCTAAAGATAGCAGGTTCGAAGATTTCCATCTCATTCTTCCACTCAATGAATTAGAGATAGATCTATTCAACGAGAGGTGGCACTAGTGCTAGTGCTAGTTCCAGTAGTTAATTAACTTTGTTTTATTAGGCCCTTTAACGGCCGTCTTACGTGACAAACTTACAGTTTTTAATTTCCTATTGTACTTGATTTTGTCAAGGAAATAAATTTATTGCTTTTTCTTTTACCCTAAAGTTTTCTGCGAATAATTAAACCATAACATTTCTGTTTTAATTTTTTTTTAAACATTTTCGATTGAAAAACTTAAAACGACACCCTGCACAAAAATAAGAATTATTATTAAGTAATTATTATATTCGATTTAAAACGAATAAAGAAAAGAAAAGTGATTTATGGGGCACACGATGTATATTAGGTACTTATAAAGGGTTGCCTTGCCTGGCCATGCCACCCTCTCATCTTAGCCTGACCGTCTAGTCCTCAAGTTGAGCGGGTCAGTGTCGACGCGTGCGCGGGCTGCGTTATCCCGGTGCGGGCCGGCGTCGCGACGTTCAGTCGGCATGCAGCGCGCGGCCAACGGGGTTACACCACTTTAACGATGGCGCGTAGAGCGCGTCCACGCGACTTTGCCACGCGGTGGACTGTCCTCTTGGTGGTGTCGATCTGTGGTTGCGGCGTGGAGGCTGTCGTGGATGTCACCGCAGGTAAGGCTTGCGAAAGACGAAAGACGAAAATGAAAAAGACGATCGAGGAGGGAAATGTTTAATATTAATTTCGTATTGTGCGGATCTGAAGTTTTTTGGAAATCGTTTAGGAAGTTTCGGGAAATTATTATTATAATTTGATTATACCTAACTATGATGATGATAATATTTTTTATAAAATCAAAAAGTAATATTTGATGATGTATTTTTTAAGATGTGACATTTTTGAATTATACTCTGGCTGGAGGTAATTTTGAAAATTTGAAGATAACGCCTTCAGTCTTCGTCAACTCTTCTTGAATGGCGTTTCTTTGAGTTTCAACTTGCATGGGACCAATTTGATTTGACTTTTGTGCATGATCACTCTGTTTATGCACAGACTTACTTATATTTTACCCGTTACCACTATTTAAGCAGATGATTAGTTGTTAATTTGAGAAGTGAGAAACATGTCGATTGGCAGAATCTAAGAAAAAAATCAAATCTAGTCTTTTGTTTTGTGCTAATAGAAATGCTGCACAAACCTCTCATCAGAATACCTAACATCCTCTTCCCTAAAAGCTCATAAAATATACCTGTTGTTGATAAAAATAGAAAAAATCCCCATATGTAAATAAAAATAAACATTAGGTTGTTATAACATATATAATAGGAATGCATCCATCAGCATAATCTGATCGCGGTCAATCTAATGATGTAGTTACTCTTTATCAATTAGATAATAACCCCGATCATTTTCTAAAGCCACCAATGTCTATTTAGAGCATTGCGTTAAGATTTATTTTAATTATTGCAGGTAATACTCGTTCAAAAATAGGCAAATAAATGTTAAATTTAACCGCTCTCGTAGTAGCGATAGCGGTCATAAAATGAATATATATTTGAACGGTCGTTCTTGGAAATTAATTAAACGATTAGTTAAAATTACTTTCTAAGACTAACACTATAACAATAAAAAGTAGCAGTAACGTGGTCGTAATGTCGTGGTTTCTCACTGTAATAACGAGATGGGGGGAGGGATTAGATATAGATATTAAATCGAAGGAACCCTCTGACCTTAAAATAATTACATACATTTAAAGCCACAAGGGTTCTTATAATCAGGAACACTTTATCCCGCCCTTAAGCTTCCAGCTTCTTCTATTATCAAACGAGCTATTTACTTTTAATATCTTGAAATTCATAAATTTAATCGTCTTCTCAGATTGAGGTCCAAAAATCAAAAATTCATGACATTGAGTTATATTTATTAACGAACGTGCCAGAGAAAGCCCTCGCTAGCCCTAACTCCTGGGTGACGAAATAGCTGAGAAATATACCCATATATCACGCCATCAAAACGAATATTCCCGCAAGAGGAACACTAATTGGAAAAAAATTGACCCCACTCCTGACACCAATTCAACATTTTTCACTCCTGGTTATGTGAAAGCAGAGGAAAAGTTTATTTTGATCAGCGATCTTACAATTTTCTAAAGAAAAAAACAGTTTCCTAATAATAATAATTTATTAATAAAAATCTACAACATAAAATTTAGATTCTATGCAGGGTGTTCCTAAATACTAGGTACATACGAAAAGAGGTAGTTCTTTGGTTTATTTGATGGTTAGTCAAACTTTAGTCGAAACGTTAGTCACACAGGGTCATCCCAGCTTTAATTATTAACAGTCAGTGCCGGTTAAACTGTCAAAATTAATGGAAATGAGAAATTATCCAAAAAAGTCGAGAATAACCTGTTTTACCATTTTAAAAATTTGAATTTCATCCAATGGATTAGAGAAAATTGTTTCTTTTTTTTTCTTGATAACGGTTGTAAATACAGAAAAACTATAAGAGACCAAAAAGTTTCTACATAAAACAGAAAATTTATGTTGTGTTTTAGAATTCACCAGCGGCGCGTCGAAAAAAAAGTTCAAAGGGAGAAATGGGGGTGAAATCGGAGAAATTCAGGAAAAAAATCTCCTTGTAAATTCTCACAACCATTTTGTCATGCCCAATGATACAAGCCAAACAGTGTAACTTATATATTCTCAATTTGAGCTAAATATCTCAAAAAATATGGGAGTTACAAAGAAAAAACTATTTTTTTAACACCCTAAAAAAGAAATTGAAAGTTTAAGTGATAGGTTTATTCTCCACCATTTTATTTAATCGGCTCTATATTCATAAGGGTAAAAAAAACATTGAAAAATTGTCGTGATTCTAAGTGCGTATATAAATTATCGATCCGGTTAAATAACTAAATACGTACATAATTCTATCGCCCTGGCAATAACAATTATCCACACCAATTTGGCTCGAAATAAAGGACCCCACGTCCAGTGTTGTAATTTTCGTTGCTTCTGGCTTTACGCGTGGGCAGGTTAGGTACCTACCTAACTGATACCGACTCATTAATATTTGAAAATAGCCGGCATCAATCTTTTATTACTGTGAGAACGGTCCGTCTGGGGAGCAATTTACGCCGACGAGAGAAAAGCTATAAAACGAATAAAAAATAAACAAAACAAATGTCATAAAATTATTATCAGGTAATACGAATAAGGAATGGCGGGTATGTGGGATGTTTGAGATGATCATTATAAGAGAACCCCTTATTGGTAAGCTATAGATACACAATTAAAAAAAAAAAACTATTTTCATCAAACATCAAACATCTTGTTCTTTGAACAGATAACTTGCGTTCTCTTTTCATTAGGTAATCCTGCATAATTTTTTCAGAAAATAGGATGACGGTCAGGGTGGATTGTCATTTTTATCGCCCACGTCACCGCTAATACAACAACAATTGTAATTAATTCTCTTCAACATAACTAGATAAGTGAATCAAACCACAATCAAAATTCACTTCACTTTATAACATAATTCAATGCTTAATGTAGCGAAAGACGTTATAAATAATTTCCTAGGACCATTACCCAGGAACCTCTGTGTTAGCTGGTACCTGCTCTCATCAACGCAGAGGGTCACAAATAATTAATTTTCTTGATTCACTGAGGTATAACTTGCATTTTTTTAAATAAAAAATGAAACCGTTCATGAAAACAAATTAATCCTTCGCAGACAGACCTCCTAGGTTCTCGAGTCCCTTCTCTCTCTGCATCAACAGACGTTTCTACCACTGTGTTGTTAATTTCACCACCAGCCGACCATTTACCCAAACTCGCTTCCCCAGCGTATCTGGATTTAATGACATTATCCGCTCGAACTACGGATTTTATACTCACTGGTAACATCTACAGATTGGCCGGTTGTTTTCTCCACTAGTCTCTGGCCTCAAGAACTGGGAACTGGACCCCCCGAATAAGTTCAATTCGCAAGTATTTTATTACTCTCGGCTTGTGTTTAAAGTAAATAAAGATTTACAAAATCAAAATTAAAAAGAATTATTTGAATTCATAAGTAACGGGGAAACAAACGTTGTAAATTTCATTTCGACTTCAGGGACGAATTTATTTATTATTTTATTTCAAGGTATATAGGTTTTTTTCTTCATTCCTTTGTATAATCCTCTGCAGGTTTTATCGTGTTTTTTTTTATTAGACGATCAATTATTATGTAATATAGGCAGGTAGATATATCATTGACGTATATGCTATGAAATTTCAAAATGCATCTCTACAGGTAGGTACGTGGAAAAGATTAGAATTAAAAAGAAAATTAACAGAAGGAACCTCTTCCGGGGATGCAGCAAAGCAAATACATTCATTTGAAACTTGTTATCTAATTCAATGAAAAACGCAGGAATAAAGTCGGAATATTTTCCAGATTCACTTTCCTCGACGAGAAATACAACGAAACGAAACGAAACGAAACGAAAACGAAGGCAAGCAGGCAGGCAGGCAAATATCATTAAGGTAATTTTCCTTGGGTCTTAGCTTAGCCTTTCGATGCATATAATTTGAAAAGAAAATCCCGAACAGTTTCTCTCTTCAATTTATTTCCAACAAAGTCACGTAATTAATTAACATAATTAAAACTAATTGGATCAATGTAACTAACGTCATTACCTAATCCTGATCAAAATATTTCTTTCCGTTTGCCAGCCTGATAACGAGTGATAAAACAATGAATTTGAGTTAACAGAATAACAGAAAAAAATGAACAATTTTAGATCTCAGATCAAATAGTAATTTTGTTTTGGACTAATTTTGAAATGAACTAAAATTATTGAAATCGTAGCCCTTATAGGCGAAGCATATTAGGGAAAATATGGGGGTTCAGCGGAAAGTTTTGCTATACAGTTAATTTGTAGTTTGCTGGCCAAAATTTTGCCCAGAATTTTGCTTTTTCTGGCACTTTTTAGCAAAATTTTGTCACTTTTAGTTTTTGGCCTACCTATATCTCAGCAAAGAAGAGTTTTTTCGACAGGAGTCCAGTCCATTCAAAATTGAAGGAAACAAAATTTACAACATCTCTCATTATGTTTTCTTAAATACTCGAACCGGTTATCCAGGTAATTACCTGAATCGGTTCTAAGCAATTTCTTGCTCATTTACAACCTAAATTTACGGATTTCCTTTCAACCCCCGGCCATTGTTGCACCTGCATGGTGATGCACCCTAAAACTGTGGTGTGTGGCAGCAGCACCTGATGGTGGTAGTTCTAATTTTGATGAGGTCTTTTTTTGGATACACCTACAACATCGTCTTTTCACAAACTTAAATTTCCCTCGGTTATTGTAAAGTGATGCTGAAGTCGTATCATAAGCACAAATTGCAAGTGCAAAGCGTGCACAAGAGAGTAAGTGGTAGGACGTTTCCCTTTCTTGGTTTCAGGAAGAAGATAAAACCCGCGAGGATGACCAACAGACCGATATGTCCTCTTCACGCACCTTTCGCAGTATGTTTCTCAATGATAGTGTGTGCATCTTCTTTGACCTAACTCCCAGTTATTCCTCGAGAGTGTAACTCGGCAATACGGCAATCATTCTTTTCTTGTTCGTATTGGTCAGGATTTTTTGCCTTATGGTCGATATCATGTTCTCATCGAAGAGAATGTCAGCGGAGATCGTTTTCATAGACCACTTCAACAGTTCAGCACTTTTTGTTCGTTCCACTTTTCGTACCTTCAGGATATCCATCGCAGCCAACTACTGTCTGCGGGCCAGATATATTAATTAAGAAGTTGTATAGTGTAACACTCTAATCTAACCTAAAGTCTGATCCGGCGTCACAGGACCAAAATTGCAATGTGGCCCTCGGACTAAAACTTCTGTTGTGGTGAGGCCTAACTGAATTATTATAAAAAGAAGAACCCCTTTGACGTTTGTCTGGTCTGTCATGAAAGTCTCTGCTGAATTCCCGCCCTGACTTCTAATTTTGAATTTGAGGTTATCCCGTCCCGAGGTCTTAGAGATTGAAATTCTCCCGTCCAGACTTTTTCTAGCTTTTGAATGTTTTAAAACAAAATTTTATCTGTGATCGTGATCGTCTAGTTTTCATCTCGTGGACCTTCTGCATTGTGTTGTAACCCTATTTTGTTCGTTCGTAGAAAACGCCACGAAAATACTTGAGTTAGCCAATTTTGGGAGAAAAGGAAATTACTGAAGAATAATGATTATGATCATATTAATGATTACCCAGCACTAATTATTATTATTATTATTATTCACGTCCGGAGTTTTGCTTTTATTCCATTTCCATTTTCAGTGAGCGAGTGAACGAATGAGACAAGTTGTTACGTTACGCACGCACCCGTACCTACAGGAATAATACCTACCTGCGGGAAAGCTGCACGATGAAAAGCAAAGCAGCGAACTTGTAAGCGCGCACTGACATAAAAGTTGATGCCTCTGAGCTTTCCTCGGCTCTTAGTCGCTTTTAAAAACCATTCAATTACGGCCACAGAGACCGAAACCGCACCATCCGAAAGGGCGAATATATTTCATTCGGCCCTTTTCGACCTATAAAAATGATCCACTCAGTCGATCCGAACTTTGTATACCTCCGGCCATTAGGGACCTCTTTCCCAAAGATGAAATCTGACAAATGGTACAGGTATTTGATGGGTCGGGCAGGTATGCATTTTCCGAACGACCGACTAGTGATGATGCGGATGTATCAAACAGTGATTCTCGTGATTCTCCACTTAAGTTATTATTATCATGAGTATTGGAGCTGTTATTTTATCATGTCAACCGTTGCGAAACAGGTTAATTGTAAAATTAATTATTGTTCCCTCATTGTAATTAGTTTATCAATTAATTAATCGATTGGAATAATTAGTATCACAACATAATGTACGATACTTTGATTTCATTGAATGAAGTCTCGAAATGGTAAAACCCACCATACTTACCCATTCCATTCTTCGCACGTAAGAATGTAACATTAACGATTTTACAACTCGTTAATTAATTCGTCGTCGGGGATCGTCAGATATTCCTTGAATCGTGTCGTGGAATTTATTAACCTTAGTAAAGTGGACACTAAACATTATTATTATCACTTCTAATCTATTAATTAATCCAATCGGAAGCAGAACACCCGTTAAACGATATTAATCCTCGAACAAGCCCCCCACAAGTATATAGTCTAATGAAAAAATGTCTATCTTTGCTTAAAAATTGAAAGTTGGAACGATGGTATCCGTTACAGGGTAAATATGACCCGCATCACGAGAGAGAGAGAGAGAGAGGCGTGTGCTTTGATTAACGAACACGGCATGACTTACGGCAAAACTTGCTGCAGGCATATTTCACCTGTACTTAAACTCTCGTCCATCTCCGAGATCACAGCTTTGAATACGAATATTCCGGTTTGGCTTGAAGGCTTCCTCCTTTCAATGGAAGATGAGTCGGGAAATTCAATGTTTGAGCGCCCCGCCATATGTATACCTACGGCTTCGAATGGATGATACCGAAACCTCAATCAATATCTTCAGTTACACGAGTTTGAAGAGGTTCATTTTTCAAACTGCTGATGGATTTGATGTTTCGATGCTGAATGCGATTGGGCTTTGGTGTCGTTTGCTAGTGGAAGAGGGGAAATTTCTATTTGAGGAAAAATAATTAACGTTTTCAGTAACATTTCGTAACATGTTCAATGGTAAACACGGTTTTTGAACAATAATGTGAATTCATTTCATCATTTGGAGAACTTTGATCACCTTGATAACCTTTTTGCATAATAGATTTATCGAGAGATTTATTTAACTCCCACCCGAAGTAACTATCAATAGTATTATTTCTTTCATAAGTATTTCGGCAGACTGTCATCAGAGTGCTTTTGACTTTCACAAAGCGGGTTTTATCAACTATAATTATTCGAGTAAATCAAATTGTTTCTGATGGAAGCGCTGACACGCAGACAGCATGAAATATTATTTAGTAGGCAGGCTGGCAGGTACCTCTAGCTGGCAGCTCGCAGATTCAATTATTAAAATGTCGAGAATGTATAATATGCAAACGAAACATAATATAAAAAATTACCATGAGGTACATAAGTACCAACTAATTAGTAATTTTTACAGCTGAAAAATACTGAAACTGCCCTATATCATTTTATAGGTACACTTTATAAATGAAACTCTGTTGGTCCGAGCTGCATGCACGATATGATGATCTATACGTTTAGAGATATTTACAAATTTTATAATTACCTACCTAGCACATCAGGCTTTGATCTGTAAAAAAATTCTCTAAAGATTTGGGTGTGTAAATGTATTTTCCCCCGCTTTAGCTTTACCCAAACGAAATGGTAAAATGGTGTATTAATTAGGAAGAGGCAAAAAAGCACAAATTACAGAAACAAAACGATCAAAGGGCACCTAAACGTCATCCAAGCTGAAATAACTTTAAAGGGAACATCAAGCAGCGATTTCATTTATCTCGACATATACGAAAATACACTCGCGTTGACCAAATGTAAACTAATTAAATCTTAAACACATCACTGAATATGATAATTAGAGGGAGCGTATCGTATTTCCTTTTTTTATATCTTATTTATTCAGTTGATATTTGCAAGGGACTTTTAAAAGGGGCGTGTATTTTCCAGTTCCTCGGGGCCCGTACTGTTGTGCGAGCATATCCCAAGAACGCAGAGTAGCAGGCGAAACGGCTTTCAATTTTGGAGTCGTCTTTTCCAAAGCGTCCTCGGACCAATTTTCGAAGCCAGCTGAGAATCTGAATTTCGTCAAAATTCAACAATTTCTGCAAAAGAAAAAAAATTGATGCCATATTTCAGGGAAATTTGTTTATATGGGAAACGTGATGAAAACATTGGGACGAACCTACCTTTGTCCGTATATGAGTGAACGTGCGTAATAAATCCATTATTTTTGTTGAAATGGGGCAATTATGATTTTGCATTATTAATCACTCTGTATATTATACAGCCCGGTGCGATTGTCATCTATGGTAAATGAGCTGTCACGGTACAAATTGTTTGCGAAATTACATAAGTCAACACTGCGTCCGCTCTGTAAATAAATTAATTAAAGTTTGCAGTTTGAAATGTGAAATTCGTTTTGCCTGCCGCCGTTGTCGCCACAAAACAAAAGCGCAGGAAACTGAAAATTTTCAAGTTCGAGACCGGGAGATTCGCGAACCTATAAAGCAATTTTATGCCACCTTAATAAGCAGTTAAAAATTATTTCTTCAAAGCTATTAAAAGTACCTATAGAAAGTTACGTTGCAGACTTTTCGATAAGAGATTTCAAAAGAAGTGCAAAAATTATGAAGATACTGTTTAATGATAATAATATGAGACCGATCTATCGGAAATTACCCAAATTGGCGGTAATAAAAAAGGTTCCCACATTTAGTTTTGAAGTTTCATTTTACGGCCGCGCATATTTCATTTTCATTAGCAAATAGCCACCGTGTGGTCCATAAAAATAATTAAATTCTGCCCCTTTCGGATCAATTACAAATTAAACCCCGAAAGGGAAGAGTAGAGAGGCCTGTGTGTATCTGCAATGCGTTACCAGCTAGCAGATGACCATTAGGGCGCCCACCGCTTTTCGGTTGTTTACTCTCCGATAAAATAAGCAATCTAGGGAAGCATCAAAGGGAACAACCGCTTCAGAGCATTTACTTTTCATCAACACGCCATTCTGCCCGATAGCAGTTCAGTTAGTTACTTTGGTATACCTACTTATATCAGGTAGAGGTATCATCCACCTCCATGCACTCAGATAAATCCGTTCTGTATACTTACCTACTTACGCCCAGGCACAATGCACAAGACAATCCAGAAAATCGACTGGAAATCTATTCCAGCGCTACTTGTTTTCGTGGGTGAGTTAGGTAGGTGTAATCGTTTTCAGTGGCACTTCTTCACTTCTTAACCGTTGAAAAATGATTGATTGATTAAAAATTAGGAAACTTTATTGACATAAGTTGTGTTGAGAAAGCTGATTTTTGGGGGGCTTAGAAAAGCTTAACTTCAAATTGTCGACCGAGATTTCCTATGTGCATTTTCAGACCCGTGTAAAGTTGGCACCCCAAAGTCGAGCACCAAATTTTGACATGAGCTCTTAGTTCTTTCAGCATGGTTCTATAGCTCTGAGAGGGGTGCAGCAATAGTTCTCAAGCCCAAATATTAATTTTCTTTTTAAAAACAAAACAGGGGTGCTATAACTTCGCGCCGCACCCCAAATTGACAGTGCAACAGTTCCCGGGTGCTATTTTGGTTCTAGACGAATAGTTCTAGAGTTCCTGATACAAATTTAACATAGTTTACAAGAGCTTTTGGGGCTCTTGTTCTCCAGATATTCAACCCTGAAGATGGGTTTTTTATCATGATATAGTCATGCATTATATTTTTAAATATTGGCCGTTCTACTTATTTTAGAGAGAAATGTTACATGGGTCATTTGCTTAAATTAAAGATTAAAAAGCGGTTTCTGTTGCTGTAGTTACATTTTATACCTGTTGAGCCATTTTCGAGAAAATTGTATTTTTTTTAATTTTTTTACGTTTCTGTTTGTTGTAATTTTTATTGTTAAAGTCAATATGAAAATAATAACACAAAATGAAAACTTTTTTTTGTTTTTTTAGAAAGTTTCTCAATAAACCTAAAATGTAACTACTGCAACAGAAGCAGCTTTTTAATCCTAACAAATTATTCATTTACCATTTTTCTATAAAATTAACAGGGGAAACAATATTTAAAAATATACCTACGCGTGACTGTCGAGAAAGAAAAAAGCCATCATTATATTTTTCGATATCTCATCAACGATGAATGATGGTGGAAAATTTATATGAAATAAATTGTAGAGCGTAAAAAAATCAACAAAAAAGTATCCAATCACAATTTTTGTATCTCGACGGAGAGCTGAGTTATTGCAAAAAAAAAATTAACTCTTCTTCCAAAATAGAATGCACATTGAAAATCTAGATCGACAATATTATTTAAAGTTAAGGTTTTATTAGCCCCCCCCCCTCTCACGCAATATCCAAAATTCAGCTTTCTCAATTTATTTGTATTTCTAACCCTTTTTTTCGACATAATGACTGGGCTGCGATTGAACTGAGAAAGCGGAGCGATTTTATTGGCCGTTGATTTTCATCAAAATTTCTAAACGAATCATGACGAGAAGTTTTTGAATGATAAAACGTAAAAAGTTCCACTCTACTTACCCGACGAGCTAATAAACTTGCAAATGAAAAGCCTGTAAAATAAGTGAGGCAAAAACGGGAGGATAATCATCTTAGCAGTCATTGTGTTTCGTTGCATGGATTTTCGTTGCGAGCGCTCTTTCCACTTATTTTCAGAGTTCAGGACAGAAATCGCTTTTAAATTGTAAATAAATTAAGCTATAATTTGTTTATAATTTATTAGAGTAGCCGCAGCGTTCTCGAAGTCTCCCTAAATGAAACCATCTCCTGGAATAAGTGCAATTATCTACACTGTATCTAAGGGTTTAAATTATTATAATGAGATCCTAAGTCAGTACAGAACGAACGGCATCTTTTAGAAGTAGCATTTTTTCTTGCAACGTCAATGGCTTATCAAATCAACAACCAACAACGCAACGCAACAACGCCCCTTCCTTCCTATCAGGTGAGCTGAGACGGTGGGAAAAGTTCTTTCTGGATGGATCTCCCATCAGGTAGCCGTACTAGACCTGCTTTTTTGCTGGGTACACTGAACCATATCGACGACGAAACTTTATCAAGTTCATTTCCTGATCATTGCAATTTTTTTATTTTCCTCTACATCTCATGGATAAGTAGATATAAACTCACAATTCCCAGGAATTCCAGATACAAGGTGAATAAGGAGAAAGAGACTTGAAAAATTGGAGAAAAAATCTAACACCACTTACCGATAGAATAAGTCCTTTTTACTTACTTCGAACGCTCTTTAATTCAGTGACATCACCGGCGCTCTTAAAAAGCTGTCAGCCATAAAATAAAGGAGCATCGTCGTTTTTGCCTAGCGATGCACTCTCGTGGGTAGGTACCTACTAATAATTAAAACTTTGATCTCTGAAATTTCCTTGTCTGGTAAGACCTCTCTGCTCATCAATTATTGCAACAAGGTTGCCGCTTGTCACCGCGGCTCTGCAGTATTAATTATGCGAGAGTTACCTTTGAGGACGATGCAATTTAATTAACTCCAGGTCCTGTCGCCGGGCATAGTCATTGAAGGGAGTTATTACAACTATTAATGATGTAACAGCAATGTATAACTCAGCCGGTCCGACCCGTGCTTGCAGTATCCAGAGATAAGGCACAATGGTGTAAAGGTAACTCACGAGGTCCCCAGTAAATGTCCAGGGAAAGTTATACGCTGCTGCGCCGTTGGGAAACTATCGCCTATTCGGGGGATCAAGACCATTTACACGTGGAAGGGTGGAAATATGAGTTACCTATACCTTACCTACATTAAAGCGAATTATTTAGGGGTTTTATACATCTTTCTTGAATAATTAAATCAAAAATGGTAATACACGGAAAAATTATAGCTGTTATAATTCTCGCAAATTATCTTCCGAAAGCGGCCAAGCCAATTTCGGAATTTTGTGTCCCAGAAGTGTCCGTGACTTTGGCTAGGGAACACTCTAGAGGCGCTGTTTTTCGTCGTAGAGAGTTGAAATTTAGCTCGATTGAAAAAGCGCACGATGCCTATTCAAAATAAGCGGGATCGGTTACCAGGAAGTGTATATTTTTGGGGAATTTCGTTTTTTCCGGGAAGAGCCTAGAAAATACTCTGTGTCTGAAAGTTACACCGATCGAGTTGAAATTTGGCAGGGACGAATAGGCTCCCCCAAACACGACCTACTGAAAATGGGCCACATCCGAGAATTTTAAGGCCCCAGTTCAGGCCCGTACTTTTTTTTGCAACGTCCCACCTATTCAGGGTGTCCGGTAAGTACCTCCTAATCTCTCGGGAGCATACAGGGGAGGTCAAAAAAAACCTAGTCTGTCATAAAAAAAATTTCCTAAAGTGTCCCAAACGGAGATATGGAGCCCTAAAAGGGTCCCCCAATTTACTTTTTTGACTCTAACTTTTGAACCGACCTGTATAATTGGATGGAATTTAAACACTTTATAGAGGCCACAGAGAGCCATCAGGCCATATTAAAGTCGATGTTTGACGTCGTCAGGGAAGTCAGGAACGGACTTACCATCATACTCGTTGAGTCAAAATTTTGACAGGTGTCACTTTACAGAGCTAAAAACAATTTTTTTGAATAGTCTAATACTTCATCTTTAGAAAAGATGCTCTTAATTTATTTCGGTAAAACTGACGGTTTTAGAGATAAATCGGTTTTAGGTACATTAAGTATACACTAAAAAGTTACTAATGCTAAACACAAACAGGTAAAAATCAGGTTCTTGTTGATAAACCTACCTACATAATGGATTGCTATTGACGGAACTTGGTCAAAATTCGCATAAAAGTCGATTTATCTTGAGAACCGCTAGTTTTATCGAAATAAATTAAGAGTACCTTTTTTAAAGATGAATGACCAGCGTATTTAAAAAATAAGTTTTCAGCTCTGTAAAATGACACCTGTCAAAACTTTGACATAATGAGTGTGGTTATAAGTCCGTTCCTGTCAACTGTCAACTGATCAGAGACTGGAGGGTATCTAACGAACCCTCACTCTCTGATCACAGAATAATAGAATTCAAAATGAGGGGACTCTGGCAAGAGAACACCCTCATTAGAAATCCAAGAAACACCGACTGGGACACATTTCACACCAGCCTAAGAGAAAATATAAAACAAACAAATTCTAGAGTCAAAAACCATCTAGAATTAGAAGCAACATTAGAATCTCTCAACGGAGCGCTGAAATATTCATACGAATCCAGCTGCCCCATTAGAGAGAAAAGAAATTGTAGGAAAACTCCGTGGTGGAACGAACACCTATCCAAGCTCCGGGCAGAAGTTCGAAGGCTTTTCAATAAAGCCAAGCGCGATGGAGACTGGCAGGGCTACACCGCGGAACTGACAACCTACAATAAGGAAATCAGGAAAACTAAAAGGAAGAGCTTCAGGGACTTTTGCAGGGATATCACCTCAACACCTGAAGCATCCAGACTTCACAAAGCTTTAGCGAAAGGCATTGCCCAGGGAACAATGTCGCTCAGAAAACCTGATGGGAACTACACAGAAAATGAAGAGCAAAGAGCTCTACTTCTGCTAGAAACTCACTTTCCAGGCAGTGCACTGAAAGTAGGGAACGAGGATTCGTTCGAATCTGGTAAACCCACGAAAGAAGATTGGGAGGTCGCGAAAACCATCTGCACCTCCGAAAGACTGAAATGGGCAATTGGCACCTTTCAACCTTTCAAATCACCCGGGGTGGATGGCATATTCCCCGCTCTTCTGCAAAGAGGACTGGAGGATCTCATGCCACACCTGGTAAGAATATTCAGAAGCAGCCTGGCTATGGGATATATACCACAAGCCTGGAGAAAGGCGCAAGTCATCTTTATTCCTAAGGCAGGAAGAAAGGACACCTCTCTCCCGAAGTCATTTAGACCCATCTGTCTTACCTCCTTCTTACTAAAGACGATGGAGAAAATCATTGATAATCACATCAGAACGGAAACACTGAACAGGGGACCACTACACCCAAGCCAGCACGCATACAGAGCGGGCAGATCGACAGAGACCGCCCTGTATGAGCTGACAGGAAAGATTCAGGACACTCTGGAGTACAAGGAAACGGCCATTTGCGCCTTTCTGGACATAGAAGGGGCATTCGACAACACCTCTTGCGATGCTATCAAGAAAGCCTTAACTAAAAAAGGCATAAACAGCACAACATCCCATTGGATTCAACAAATGCTGTCCACAAGAATAATTGGAACCAAAGTGGGCGATGACACCATCCAGGTGAAAACAACAAAAGGATGCCCACAAGGAGGGGTGTTATCCCCCCTCCTATGGAGCCTGGTAGTAGACGAGCTCCTCGGGTTACTCACCGAGAACGGCATTACCTGCATCGGGTATGCCGATGACATCGTCATAATGGCCAGAGGAAAATTTGAAGGAACACTCTGCGACATAGTACAGAGGGGGTTAAAGATAACCTTGAAATGGTGCCAGGAAATAGGACTCAACATCAATCCTACAAAAACTACACTGATACCATTCACAAGAAAAAACAAGCTTCCAAACCTCAAAACCATCGACTTGAATGGAGTCGAGTTAGAATGGAAGGAAGAAGTAAAATATCTGGGAATAACACTGGATAAGAAGCTAATGTGGAACAAGCACTTAAGTGCAACAGTAAGTAAGGCCACATCCGTACTCATGGTGTGCAGGAGAATGGCGGGGAATGCATGGGGTTGTAACCCATCCATTTTACGCTGGATGTACACCATGCTAGTGAGACCCATCATCACATACGGAGCGGTCGTCTGGTACAAGAGAACCAAGCTAATAACAGCGAGGAAACACTAGAGAAGATCCAGAGACTTGCATGCCTCTGCATCACAGGAGCAATGAGAACATGCCCAACAGCAGCGTTGGAAGTAATTCTAGATCTCACACCACTGCACTTAGTGATTGAGAGAAGTGCCGCAGAGGCTCAACTCAGAATGTCAAGAATGGGGATCAGGGGGGGACTACGGACTGAGGGGAATCAACCCCTGAACATCTGTAAAAACCTCCTGATAATGCCAAAAGACAAAACTTTCAAGAAATTCAGCTTCAAGAGAAACTTCATCATGGAACTGTCTACGAAAGAAGAATGGAGCAACACATCCATTCACACTTTCAAAGAAGGTACAATAAGATGGTACACAGACGGCTCAAAGGCCACCGAGGGAACTGGGGCAGGAGTATATGGGCCAGGCACCAACTACTCCGAGCCGATGGGAACATCCCCAAGCATACTTCAAGCGGAACTGTACGCAATAGAAGTATGCGCCCAAATAAACCTCGACAGAAACTATAAAAATAGGGAAATAGCAATACTGACAGACAGTCAAGCAGCCATAAAGACGCTGAGCTCTCCTATCATCAGCTCAAAAATGGCATGGAACTGCCTACAAAAACTCAATAAACTAGGCAGAGAGAACAAAATTCACCTCAAATGGATACCAGGACACACTGGGATTGAGGGAAACGAACGTGCCCACTCATTGGCAAGAAAAGGAGCATCGACACCCGTTATAGGACCAGAACCATTCTGTAGCCTTGAAGACACGTTCTTCAAGGCAGAACTTCGTAAGGAAGAAGAAAAACTGAGAGAAATCCATTGGAATAACCTCTCAGGATTGAGACAATCCAAGGAGCTCCTCGGGAACTTTAACCGAGAAAGGTCAAGGAAACTCCTGACCCTCAACAAAGGAAGTCTCAGAATGCTAACAGGATTCCTAACAGGTCATTGCAAGCTCAATGAACACCTGAGGAAACTTGGTATAGAAAAAGATGGCGTTTGCAGACTCTGCAGGGAAGAAAACGAGACTCCTCGTCACCTATTGATGATGAACTGCGAAGCCCTAGAACGTGAAAGAAACGATGTTCTGGGCCAACACCAGCTCAACGGGGGGGCTTTGCCCGGCCTTGATCCTCTTCAAATCCTGAAATTCCTAAGGGAAACGGAGTTGGAGAGGCTGCTTCAATGAAGGGAATATACTCCAAAGAAGCAGAGAAGAGGGGGCACAATAGATCTTAATAGGTCGCAGCGCATCTGACACCCTCAATGTCAATATCAATATCAATATCAATCAAGTCCGTTCCTGACTTCCTTTAGGACGTCAAACATCCACTCTGATATGGCTTAATGAGTCTTTATGGCCTCTATAAAAAAATTAAAATTTCATCAAATTATACAGGTCGGTTCAACAGCTAGAGCCAAAAAAGTAAATCTGAGGGTACCATTTTGGGGCTCTGTATCTCCGTTTAGGGACACTTTAGGAATTTTTTTTTTATGACAGACTAGGTTTATTTTGACCTCCCCTGTATGCTCCCGAGAGATTAGGAGGTACTTACCGGACACCCTGTATATAGGATTTTTTTCTCGGCAACGGTACATCGCGGAGAGATTCTGCTGGCACAGTCACTTAGGGAAAGCATGACTTACAAACCTTGTGGAGATCGTTTGTGGAGACCTTTCATTTTTCGCATAATTTCGAATTTGTTTTCAACTTTTTTTTTGTTTTAACGGTCGAAAAAATAACAAAACAGTGTATAGAGACGTTAATTACCTACAAAAAAGGTAGATTTAGTTTTTTACCTTAAAACTTCGGTAGATCGATCATTTCGACTGTTTTCCGCATTTGTATCTTTCTGTATTTTCTACATCGTAAACTTTTTTTCAATTTTTGTTCTTCAACATATAATTTGAAGTCTTGGCTTCAGTTCGTCTCGCGTATATTAGCACTTTTATCTAAAAATAATAAAAAAAATCCTGCTCGCAAATTAGCTTACACTTATTTAAAAATTATTAAAGCTACGAAATTTATTAGTGTATTTTTTAACAAAAAATACACTATTGAGGACGACATCACTTTCCAAAAATCACCCAAACTCATCAAATGTCCACCGATCATGACCCCCAGATTACGAAAAAGTGGTTTTCCAAAATTCACCTGCCCACGATATACAGCGTGTTCAGTTAAGGGTACGGAGCGGCCATATCTCGGTAACTATTGGTTCTAGAGTCTCAAATTAAAAATTTTCCAGACATAAGTGACCATGAGAAATTCAAGGAAAATATTTTCAAGATGGCCGCACTTCCGGAAATACCGGAAGTTGACACCTAGTTCATTATTTTAACGGGAACACCCTGTAAAGTATTATATTTTTTAAATGTCTGAAGAAATCGAATACAGGTGGTTTTCACCATTGGAATTTAGATTGAATGGTTTATGAGTTATAAACAAGTGAAAATCGAAAATTTTCAACTTCAAAGCAGTGTAGAACTAGAACGGCTCAAGATATCTAAAAACTGTTTACATGTCCCTATCCTAACTTTTCACATTGTATCCTACTATGTGGTTTAAATTCTAATACAGAGGGTGATGAAAAATCGGATAATTTTCATCACCCTGTATTAAAATTTACTCTACATAGTGGGATAAATCATGAAAAGTTAGGATAGGGACATGTAAACCGTTTTTAGATATCTTGAGCCGTTCTAGTTCTACACTGCTTTGAAGTTGAAAATTTTCGATTTTCACTTGTTTATAACTCATAAACCGCTGAATCTAAATTCCAATGGTGAAAACCACCTGTATTCGATTTCTTCAGACATTTAAAAAATATAATTTTTTACAGGGTGTTTCCGTTAAAATAACGAACTAGGTGTCAACTTCAGGTATTTCCGGAAGTGCGACCATCTTAAAAATATTTTCCTCGAATTTCTCATGGTCACTTATCACTGGAAAATTTTTAATTTGAGGCTCTAGGACCAATAGTTACCGAGATATGGCCGCTCCGTACCCTTAGCTGAACACGCTGTATATACAGGGTGGTCCAACTTAAAACGTCAGGACTTTACCAAACGATAGATAACGTTAAAATAATGCCACTTTCTCTAATACACTTATAGCCGGGAAAGCTTCATTTTCAAGATACAGTGTGTTAAAGTTTTGGGAAAAAAATAATGTTTTGAGAATATTGTCAAAACGGCTGCTTTAAAAAAATTGAAATTTGGCACGCAGCATGAGCTAAGTATCTTCCATGATTTACGGCTTATGGTGATAAATTGCAAAAACCAGTGGCGGAGATATGGGTATGCCATCGCCCCTTAAAAAAAAAAAAACTGACGCCACTGACTCTATGGCAAATTTAATAATTCAATTCAATGCCCCATGCTTTTTAGAACAAAAAAGTACTCTCTAATTTTTTTCACAAGGCGCACATTTTTCGAGATAATTCAGATTTTCTTAGGTAATGCTAGGCTCTTCACATTACAAAACTAATTTAAACTTCACGAAGTAGACTATGACCAAGTTTTGACGTTTTAACCAATTTAATATCTGCTTGTTATAAGTGCCACTAAATCTCTTTACAACAAACTATTGGTATTATTTTCAAACATTACGATGCCTTTCCGATTTTCTAATCAAGAATATGCTGATATGCATTTTATCTATAGATTTTGTGATGGAAATGCGGCAGAAGCAGCTCTAGAATACCGCAGACGATTTCCCAACAGACGACAGCCACAACATAATGTTTTTTCAAAGATACATAATCAGTTCGTTGAGAGAGGAATAAGGCCCATCATTAGAAATCCTAATCGTCTAAATGTTGATACCGTAAGAAGAAACAACCGCATACTACGTGAATTTATCAGAGACCCGAGGACAAGTCAAAGAAGAGTGAGTCGAACCACTGGAAATTCTAAAAGCACAATTTTAAGAGTGTTAAAACGGGATCATCAACATCCTTTTCATCTCCAACCTGTTCATGGTTTACAACCAGGAGATGAAGAACGCAGGATGGTGTTTTGTAGGTAGCTTCTGGACCAGAATAACGATTTCTTAAGAAATATTCTATTGACATATGAATCGTATTTTACTCGACGTGGGATTGTAAATTTTCACAATCAACATGTGTGGGCTCATGACAATCCTCACGAAATTAGACCACGAAAGTTTCAACACGAATTTAGTGTCAACATTTGGATAGGAATCTACAATGGTAACCTCTTTGGCCCTTATGAACTCCCACAGCGACTGAATTCTGAAAACTTCCTTGAGTTGTTGGAGACTGAGAATGCCAATATGTGGGATGACATTCCAGTCGATATGCGAAGACAAGGCTGGTTCCAACTAGATGGGTGTCCGGCATATTTTGGTGCAAACGTTCGTAATTGGCTGGAACACACACTTTGAAGGTCGATAAATTGGTCGCAGTGGTCCAGTTGCATGGCCTGCACGGCCTCCAGATTTAACCCCCCTAGATTTATATTTTTGGGGTCATCTGAAAAAAATCGTTTATGAAACTCCGGTGCCCCGTAGAGAGGAACTCTTGCTTAGGATTCGGAACGCTTGTGCAGATATTTAATCACGACGTGCTACTTAGTCTAAACAACTCCATCAGAAGACGTTGCCAGTTAGGCGGCTCTCACACTGAGGCAACAAGCAATAAGCAACTAGCAACTGCCAATAAGCAATACGCAATATTATTTTGGTTCTTTCTCACATTGAAACAACAGTATTGCCAGAAACTTCTGATCATCATGTCATCCGACGACTTCGATGACATGATATTACTGTGGCGGCATTTCAGAAAAAAACGACAAACGAAAAGAAGATGGGGTTCACCCAGCTTTTACTCAATTAATCAGTCATGGACTGCCCAAGGGAACTCAGGCCCATCATCCTACCCGATTTCAAAACTGCTACCGAATGATCACTTCTCTTTTGATGTGGTCCTTTCGAGCGAAATCGTAAATACAGGGATATTCTTCCACTATTTCTATGAATTTTGTTTAAAAAACTGGACCATCCGACATTTTCGAACAGTTTTTGATAATATAAAATAATAAAACGTAGTTATCTATGCACAATCTTAGTAATACTTTCGGGAGATGGGATTGATGAGATAATTATCCAAACGGGTACAATAAGCGCAAGATTCAGGATTCAGTACAAGAGCTTTGAACCTACCCTAGAAGTAATAATAATAATAATATAATAATAATAATAATAATAATAATGCACAATCTTCGTACGTCACGACTCGCAAAACTGCAATAATTATTGCTTTTCAACATGCACGGCGTATCGCTAGCAATATTATTCCCGCAACCAGCAATATTTTTGGTTCGACCGATATCGAGTTGCTCTAATATGAGACCCCCAATTTAATTCTATGTAAAATACTTATTAGCAATATTATTGTGTGTTGCGTATTGCCAGTTGCTTATTTCTTGTTGCCTCAGTGTGAGAGCCGCCTTATGCATTCAACAGAATGGTTATTTCGAACAATTGTTACATTAGTTAGGTGTTGTTTATTTCTGTTATTTAATTATTTAAGTAAAAGTTATTTGATTAGAATTTGTCTGTTCTTAAAATGGCTACAGATATTACCTAAGAAAATCTGAATTATCTCGAAAACGGTGCGCCTTATGAAAAAAATTAGAGAGTACTTTTTTGTTCTAAAAAGCATGGGGCATTGAATAGAATTATTAAATTTGCTATAGAGTCAGTGGCGTCAATTTTTTTTTTTTTTTTTTTGAAAAGGGGCGATGGCACACCCATATCTCCGCCACTGGTTTTTGCAATTTATCACAATAAGCCGTAAATCATGAAAGATACTTAGCAAATTTCAATTTTTTTAAAGCAACCGTTTTGACAATATTCTCAAAACATTATTTTTTTCCCAAAATTTTAACACCCTGTATCTTGAAAAGGAAGCTTTCCCGGCTATAAGTGTATTAGAGAAACTAGCATTATTTTAACGTTATCTATCGTTTGGTAAAGTCCTGACGTTTTAAGTTGGACCACCCTGTATATATACAAGGTGATTCAGTAATGAGTACCATAAATGATACGGGGTGTACCTACTGTCAAAATAATACGAAAACCAAGAATAACTTTTTTTCCAAAAGTGCTTCCCTAACAAGATACAGGGTGTGAAAGGGTCGATTTGGAAAACACTTATTTGATCGTATCTTCTAACTGGGTTGAACTATTTAATTCATTTTTGGTAGACATCTACTACATAATAAGGACCGTAAACGGACAAAATTTTGTCGCATTTGAACAATCCAGTGGCGTAGAATTGGGGGTCATGTGACACTTTTTCCCCCAAAAAAAAAAGTTGCTGTTGGGTTTTTTCCCATTTTTATTTGGTTTTTAGTATTATTGGTTCAAATACCACAAAAAAGGTACACTTGTTTCATTTGCCCAGAAGCGTCCGTTTCCGAGATATTCTGACTTGCGTGTAACTATGTGAAATATTAAACTGCAAATAAAATTATCAAGGCGCCTTATTTATCAATAATTCACAATTAAAAAACTAACTTGTCAAAAAGTAAATTATCAAAAAAGCTAAAGACATGGAAAGGTTTTCTAATGGCGAGTACACAGATATGCTCTTAACATTAGGAGAATGTTTTGGAAATTCGAATGCGGCAGTTAGACGATATTCCGAAAAGTATCCCAACAGAATAGTGCCAAATCGGCGGTCTTTTTTGTCAGTGGAACGGCGTTGTCGCGAAACTGGTAATGTAAAACCAAAACTTTTAAACAACGGTAAGCAACGAACCACACGCACAGCTGGAAACGAGGAACAAGTTTTGGAATTGTTAGAAAACGATCCAACAGTAAGTACAAGACGTTTGACACTCCAAACAAACATTTCGCAAGCCAGTGCCTGGCGCATTGCAAGGGAACACCAGCTATATCCCTACCATCTGAGGCAAGTTCAAGACCTTTTGCCTGAAGATTATGCTGCACGTGTGGAGTTTTGTGGATTTTTGTGCAATTTTATTTCCAACATAATTTTTACGGATGAATCCACTTTCACAAGAAATGGCATTTTTAATATGAGAAATTCACATGTTTGGGCAGAAGAAAACCCAAGAGCCACCAAAGTTACCCATTACCAACACACATTTAAATTAAATGTTTGGGCTGCTACACGTGGAAATACAATTATTGGATTTCATTTTTTCCCCGGAAATTTAAACGCGAACAATTACCAGGAATTTTTGGAAGAAGTTTTTTTTTTCTTTTTTTGATGACATTCCTCTGTTAGCCAGGCGCAGTCTCTGGTTTATGCACGATGGTGCTCCGCCTCATTATGGCAGGCAGCCAAGGCAATGGCTTAATGAAAACTTCCCAAATAGATGGATTGGTCGTGGAGTTGATGCTCCCATTCACTGGCCTGCTCGATCACCGGACTTGAACCCGTTGGATTTTAGTGTGTGGGGGCAATTAAAAACCAAAGTCTACGCAACACCGGTAAATTTTTTAGAGGATCTCAGGCTCAGAGTTGTGAATGCCTTTGCAGAGTTAACAAACAATCCAAGTATTGGTAGAATAATTTTTAATTTGGAAAATCGTTTACATCAATGCATTCGTGCCAATGGAGGACACTTTGAAAACTTACTTTAATTTTATTTTTATCATTTTTCAGTTAATTATAAACTTACGTAGGTAGATGTATTCGACTTTAAGTATTTTATTTGGTTGTTAATAAAACTTTTTCTGTGATAATTTTGCAACTTGGTATTTCACATAGTTACACGCAAGTCAGAATATCTCGGAAACGGACGCTTCTGGGCAAATGAAACAAGTGTACCTTTTTTGTGGTATTTGAACCAATAATACTAAAAACCAAATAAAAATGGGAAAAAACCCAACAGCAACTTTTTTTTTGGGGGAAAAAGTGTCACATGACCCCCAATTCTACGCCACTGGATTGTTCAAATGCGACAAAATTTTGTCCGTTTACGGTCCTTATTATGTAGTAGATGTCTACCAAAAATGAATTAAATAGTTCAACCCAGTTAGAAGATACGATCAAATAAGTGTTTTCCAAATCGACCCTTTCACACCCTGTATCTTGTTAGGGAAGCACTTTTGGAAAAAAAGTTATTCTTGGTTTTCGTATTATTTTGACAGTAGGTACACCCCGTATCATTTATGGTACTCATTACTGAATCACCTTGTATATATATTTATATATATATTTATTTATTTCTCCAAAATCACGATTTTTCGATTTTCAAAACGCTCCTGTAGCTTTATCTTTCAAGATTAGTGAACGAAATTTTGGATTCTTGTAAAGCTTTGGAATGACTTTAGATTTTCGTTGAAAAAATTTCCAAAAGTCACGTTACTTCTACAGGGTGTCCTTTCAAAATTCCATACATCCGGACTTTGAGGCACGGTTTCTGGCCACAGTTTTCAATTTAGGGGGCTGAAATTTTTGTGAGAGTAAGATGTCCACAAGTAGTGGTCTGGTATTGCACTTGAGCAAAATCGGCCGAGCCGTTTCAAAATGGCGGCTATTTTAATTTTTTGGAAAATTGACTATTTTTGAATCCCTGTATGAGCAAGATGGCAAAAAAACTTTGAAATAAAATTAACAGGATTTGAAGAAAATTATTGGAAATTTGAGTTAATGCAATAAAATTAGCATATTTTCCATTAATAAGCCAGTGTCGTGGGTAGGAAAAAGGGTGAAAATGTGTCAATTCTATAACCGTTTATGAGTCCATTTTTGAAGAAGTTGAACCGAAATTTTCCTTTTTTTTTTGCTTTAACATATAATTTGATGTCTTAGCTTCAATTCGCCTCGATTAATGTAGCACTTTAAACGAAAAACAAAAAAGTTTTTCGCTTGTGCAAAATTAGCTTACACTTATATAAAATTATTAAATCAATGAAAGGGTTCGCAATTTCTTTTTTATTTTTTTCCACATTCAATTATGAATGGTTCTGAAAATTAGAAGAGCAAACGCAACAACAATTAAATCACCTACATGCAGGTGAAAAAAGTATTCAAATTGGTTTTTTAATAACAAAGATACGACCAGTTTAAAAAATAAAATTTGTAGGTGTATAAAATAGGTACCTGACGTACTACATATACCTATCTACGCGATCAACACTACAAACTCGAAACCCACTGTGGTTCAGTTCATTACACCGATGTTTAGTAAACTGTTGGTGTGGGTTCGACACCACGAGATGATATAATTCTTTTTTTTTGGTAGGTAGGTGGAGTTTTCCCAAAAAAAAATCAGATTATTTTTTCATTATATTCATTATAAAAAAAAAATAGGAAGAAAATATTTATTATTGAATCGCATAAAAATACACTATTTCTGCGATTGATGCGCAAGAAGGTTTTTTTTTATTTTTTTCTGCATTCACCTATGAATGATGGTGAAAATAAAGAACATCCGCAACGACAATTAAGTCGCCTAAATTCGGGTAAAAAATGTTTTCACATTGGTCGTTTAATAACGAAAATACCTATAACAAGTTTTGTAGCTTCACAGAAAAATGGTAACACGAAGAAAACATGAAATTTTTTTGTTG
This sequence comes from Malachius bipustulatus, assembly GCA_910589415.1. Classification (NCBI taxonomy): domain Eukaryota; kingdom Metazoa; phylum Arthropoda; class Insecta; order Coleoptera; family Melyridae; genus Malachius; species Malachius bipustulatus. The sequence goes on from OU342637.1 coordinate 30,803,497, forward strand.
TTATTCTAACGTTATTAAAAGTCCATATAAGGAGTGAAATTCTCCAGGGCATCAGAAAATGTTCTCGATGTGATTCGACCTCTCGGCCGTATAAGAAGAAGTGTGTTGATCGGAAGTTGTGCTCCTGAATGAGAAGTGTGATCGTCGCTAGCAATGCATATGCATGAACTGCTAGCTAGCGCTGGCTGGGCTATTGGAGATAAGCCCTTGAATCGATGGAGGTCAAGAGTTTGTGCATTAGTTCGCGCAATACAAACACTTATCTGAGATGAATTTGCGCGGAATCCGCCGTGAAGAATAACTAGAGCTACCTATCGTCGGAGGAAAATGGAAATTGGAATAAGCGAAAGCTTAAACGGTCAAAAGACCGTTCTTTAGTCTAATAATTACCACTTCATATATTTGCCGAAAATAGGTTTAGTTTTTATCACTAGGTAATTATTATTATTGATAGAATTAAACCATCACTAATTTGTGAATTTTAATTGAAGGAAACTTGAGGAGGTGTCACTAATAATTGATCAAGTTCAAACGTAATTAGGAAACTTCCTTCTGTAGGTATTATCGTGTTCATTACTCAGATGGCACGAACTTGAACTTTAAAGTATGATTTATCAGAGTTCTAACTGGTAGTGGTAGTCAGTGCTTCCGGCACGTGTATCACAATTAGGGATGGAAATCCCGAAAGAATTTTAATACGTTCCAGGGATTTGGGACCAAGTTTTACGGAGATATCGCGTTAAGATTGCAAAAAAACTTACCTGAATTTTTTAAATAATGAAGCGTAGCTATACTTATAATATCTTTACATCTATTAATAGTATATTATGCAACGAGCTTATAATGAAGGCTATTAATACGCGAGGATGATGGTTAAGATACGAGCCGTAGACGAGTGTCTTAACCATCATAAGAGCGTATTAATAGCCATTATCTGCGAGTTCCATACACTATTTTTTCTACGACCCTTTTTTATTTCATAGAAAAGATTGAAAAATTATATATTTTAACAATGACCCGTGTACAATTGCGGATCATTGAGGTTAAGATAGGTTGCTATTTGTTTACGCATTTAACAAATTTTCTCTTTGTCGCTAAGGTTATTCTGCTGAGACATGTTTTAGTATCAAGTTTAAAGGGCACTACTCACTACTGCGTAATTTTTATTATGTGAAGTTCGAATTCCGAATTTTACGCTTCGATTTTGAGATTAATTAATAATTTTAATAACATCGACAGCCATTAATTACGATATTGTTTCTCTGCGCAACGCGGGTCGTAGCGTTGCCGCTTTGAATACTATCACGGAGCTCTACGAATGATATAATACTTTATCTTCCCATCTTTACACGATATACCTACTTATCAAATTAATTAAGGTAACATAAAATCTTGATAAATTTTCTTTGAATGTTACTTATGTTCTAAATTAAATAAACGTTCAGAATTTTTTTCAGAAATACAGAACTTATATCACAAGGCAATTTTTGTCGTGAGTATGACAACTCTGTGACTTCGGTTGGCTTGCCGACCCGATTGTAAGCGAAAAGGAACCGATTCGATTGCAAATGCTCCTCTGGCCATTGGATAGCTTGACCAGTGCTTTAATGAAAATTTGTATCTTAATGAGACCCATTAAAGCACTGGTGATTCATATTTAATATGCATATTAAAGGTTGGGAGTAGAAAAATTTATTTTTAATATCTTAATATTAGAAATATTATTTCGAAACAGTCAAATTTCGCATTCAAAGCTGGCGCCTAAAATAAAATAAAAATCATATCTCCGGCATATCCAAAGACAAGTTTCCTTGCAAAGTTTCATCCAACTTAATTGCTCGGAAGACAGTGAAAATTAATTTCGCATTTAAAGATAGGTGTGAAGAATTTTAAAAAAATCCTATCTCCGTCCCTGGACACTTACGCACCACTATTTGTCGGAGGTACATCTAAAACAAAGACTAATTTCTAATAATTCATCGAGGTTCATTGCCAGTTAAATTCACAAAAGTCGTTTAAAATCCCACTGAAGTGATTGTAGAAATTCGCGAGGACGTGGCAACACTGCACGGGAATATGTACTCTCGGCGCTAGAGCTTGGCGCTAGCCTCAGGCCCGTGTCAACGTTCTTGAATGTAGCGCCAGTACCGTCGAGAATTAGCGCCGGCCGCCGAGACGGAATATTCCGTGCGGTGTTGCCACGTCTTCGCGAATTTCTACAATCACTTCAGTGGAATTTTAAACACCTTTCGGGTATTTAATTGGCAATGAACCTCGATGAATTATTACAAATTAGTCTTTGCTTTAGATGTACCTCCGACAAATAGTGGTGCGTAAGTAGTGTCCAGGGGCGGAGATATGATTTTTTTTTCAAATTTTTAGGCGCCAGCTTTGAATGCGAAATTTGACTGTCTTTCGAGCAATTGATTTGGATTTAATTAAGAACCCACCCCACAAAATAAAAATATTATGTAAGTAAATGATAACGGGAAAGAGTTCAAGTAGAAATAAATGCAGGTCGATTTCCGTTACACTACAACGTGCATGGACGAATAATCGACAAACGAATGCCGTTTGAATTTTATAAGAATTCGCACATTGGGGTTTTAACGATAACTGTCAAAACTAAATAATAAACCAGCACCAGCTGTCTGTTTTTTTTTGGTCTTTCAATTCATGTTCAATCAAACTGTCACGAGCAAAAATTTTAACCGGATATAAATCGATACATTTTCAACATATAGGTAGGTAGTTACACGACATTTCTATTTTCCACTCGACATTTCTAAACTAAAATTTGTTTTTCTTCGGTTATTCAACTTATCGAATTAACTGCTAAGAGGATTCGTTTTTTCCATTTAGTCCAGTACAGCCCCGTTTTGGCTAGAAATTCTATAGAACACTTCCTAAAATTATAAAAATTTAAATTTAGATGTTCCATATTATCTCTACCTCAAAGTCTCCACAATGCCGTTGGCTGCTTTTACCGAGGGGGTGAAAACCACCCCTTCTCGGGGGTGAAAAATTTGAATGGTAAAAATTACTGTAGAAATCAAAATACCTAGACGCCGAGTTTTTCCGTAAAAAAAAGGTGAAAACAACCCCTTCAAAACCACGAAAATAGAAAATATTTGTTAGCGCCCTTCTGTAATTCACCTCCTTAATGTACCGTTAGCTCGATCTTAGTAAATTCTGTGAGTTTGAATGATGAACAAGCCTTAATTTTGAAAAAATAACAATTTAAAGTCAAGAAAATTTTTTGAAATTTTTATAAAAAAGTTCGTTTTTTCAATATAAGTCAAAAAATAAGGCAGATTATGTAAAAATTACAAGATACCAAAATGTTTGGTTTTTTATTTACTGTTTATTTACTGAAAATTTTCATTTATGTTTTTTTTTTGTAAGTGAAAAATTGAGGGAGATATATGGCTCTCAAAAGTTGTGACTAGTGGTTGACTATATAGTACCATTTTCAAATCCTTCAACCCTTGCCACTTTCCAGAATAAGGGTGGAAAAAATATCAACCCTACATAAGTTTGTAGGCCGTGAATTTACCTTTGAAATTCTTTTTGGAAATTTTTACTAGCATCAAAATTGAGGAAATTATAGTCAAAAAAACCATTGAACTGTTTTTTGCAGTTTTTAAAAATTCAAATAAAGTTAATAAAAATTTTTTTAATGCTTATTTTAACATTTACATCTAATAGCAGAGATGGTTTATGGTAAGGGTTGGTGGTGGTGGAGGTTCTAGCTCACGAAAAATATTAAATAACATCAAGTTATCTTCACTGAAATTATTACCTACAACAAAAATTGAAGCAATTAAAAGTTTGAATCTTTTTTATAATATTTTTATCGTAGATCAGGGGGTAGTTTTAACCCTTGAAAATATTCAACAATAAACTAAATATGCATTAAATGATATAAAATAATCTTTATTTAACTTATTTAAACAAAATCTAAACATTTTAATGCTTTAACGTAATTTTTTATTATTTTTCTCGCTATCGGAGGTGGTTTTCAGTGTTTTCACCCCAAAAAATATCTTAGTTACTGGCGTTTTTACACTTAATTACTTGATAACTAACCAACGGCGTTGGGGAGGCTTTTAAGTTTAGGTCGAGCACAACCTAAATCCAAATTTTCATGCAAATCGGATATCGCGGATAAAGCCGATAAAGCTTTATCAGCGGGTAGAAAAAAAATCCTTTCGATAACGTAATAAAACAAAAACAAAAAAAAACTGCGGGGATGATTTTATTAATAAATTAATCAACGGAAATTATCCTGATTTCCCAATCAATGAGTAGGTAATGATTATTTTTTGATTCCGCACTGACTGAACTTCTAAAATTAAAATTTTACTTGCGATATAAGGCAGTCCTTCTGAAGGTACCCGCTGGAGTAAAACATTCCTTTAATGCAATGTAATAATTCTACCATGCAGAACCAGAACCAGAACTATGAAAATAGAGGTAAATTAGCCCATGTAGATTAATGCAATTATTCGGGTATTCATGTATAGCGTGTAGCAGTTTAGAGTAGTTGTTTGCTGGCTTGTTATTACGCAAACGGTAACTGTTGGAAAAGTTTCTCATTTTCACTCGGCATAAAATGCTTAAAAATTTAGAACTTTTCTGGCACTGTAAACCTACGAGTATGGCAGCTACTTGCTCGCAAATGAAATTTTAACAAGCTCATGTTTAGCTCGACTTTCCACGTCTTTCAACATGATTTCAAATGCTCAATTGTCGAAATTTCACACGTGCAGCAAACATCGTAATGTATATGAGATTCCCGGTGTACAGTTGGGTAAAAAAATTGCTTCCAGGACTTTTCTGTATTTCTGCGATAAAATTTCTTACTAGGTATATTAGAGAGAGCTCCTTTTTTTCATCGTAGACTTTTTGTGTCAATGTTGGAGAATTAACATCGTGCCGTGCTGGTAGGTTGTAAAATTTGAACTTTTTGAGCGGAAAAAAATAGATGTCAATAGAAAAATAAGGGATTTTAACTTTTCTAAAATAACAGCGGTAGTCATGCATGCAGGTGCAAGGAATCGTTACATTTTCTGCCGAATTGGCAATAAGCGCGCGATGGAATACAAAATCCCTTATATGTATAAGATATAAGAAACAGCAGATGTTGCACAACACATTGCAGATTCGAAACTGTTTTATAAAATGAAATCAGGACGCCCCCGGTATAATATTATCTCTAATGAAACTGAGAATACACTTTCGCGATATTTGAAGCTGAAGGAAATATTCTAACGAAAAAAAACCACAACCACATCTTATTTTTTCAATGACCAGATCGTGATACAATTTATTAATCGCAATAAAATCTTTATTACATATCGCCGACTTAAGTCGCAAACGCATTTAAGCAGCATTGAGGATATAGCATGAAATTAAAGGCTGTGACGTTGCGTCGAACGTCACGACGCCGCAACGTCGAGGCAAATATTAAGAAAAATATAAAATGAAAATTGATTTATTAAAAATACAAAAATTCGGTTCATTTGTATTTTCTGGAATATTTCATTTATATTTATTTGAAACGACGGCACTAACCGATTAAAAACAGAAGCCAACTGAAGAGATAACACGGCGTTGTTTAGGTACGTCGGAAACCGGCGTCACTGGTAAAATTTGTAAAAACCAGGTTTGACTTAAAGTGATCTTGTTATTTTGATGAAGAAAAAACAGGCGCCAAAAAAAAAAAAGAAATCTCATCGATGACACGGCGTTGTTTACGAGAAGAACGGCTATAAAAGCAATTGACTAATCGAGGAGAGCTGATGCGGATGTTCTTGGGAAGCTGACCTTTGACGCTCCCCAAATTCTCCCAAAGGTCATTCTCCCAAACCCTGATGTCTCTTGAATCTCGCATGTTGCGCGAAATCCATCCTGAATCAACTACCGAGCTAGGAAGTTGCCCTCCCTCCAGCTGATTAATAATAATAATAATAATAATAATAAAATAATAATAGAAGCGGAGAAAAAGCTCAAATATAAAGATTTACAGATTGAGATACAGAGGATGTGGAACATGAAGGCTAAAGTCATTCCAGTCATCATCGGGGCAACAGGATTCATCTCTAAAACCACAACTATTTTAATAAAAGAAATCCCCGGAAAACACAATCTTCTTAGTATGCAAAAAGCCGTAGTGCTAAGTACAGCGCACATTTTACGGAAGATTTTGTAGCGCTGAACAATAGTCATCCGTCTAAAAGAAACACCTTAGGAGCATGGTTTGCACCCGGTGTTTACTAGCGAATATTTTAAATACCTTAGCCTGAAGCTAAGTGAAGCATTTAATATAATAATAATAATAATAATAAATCTCTTTATTGTACCATTAAATTCAACAATCATTGACTAGTACAATAGCGTTGTAAGCGATGATAATAATACACAAAGAAAGAACAAACCGCAGTAATACACATAAATTCGCCTGCGTAATCAAAAGGTCATACGCAGGCAATTGACATTATATAACACATTGATCGCAATCACAAATTTTATTTCGGGATTCACTCCGGGATATCAGTGGTAGCACGTTGCCCTGCCCTGGTTTAATTGTTCTGGAGTGGCGTTTCTCTGTTTCCCCTGACGTCGGGATGTTGCCTCAGCGCCTGTTATAGTCACCGATGGAGACCCCCCCACAGACTAAAATAGATTCTTCCCTCGGCCGTAGAATCGAAATCTGCTCGATCGCACGGTTATGTAAAAACGGCAAATAATCCATTTTTAAATAAAATTCTCGAGTTACGTAATTAAAGCGCCACAATCTCAATCAAGAATTATATTTAATTTATAGCAAACTAGAATCAAATGTTTTGTTTCTTTTTTTGGGTTTAAAAATTATTATCGCGTTAATAGAGTAAAATCAAATTTTTGTTATGAATTTCGGGGTCCAGAAATCGTTCTATAAATTCTGAAAACCCTTACTTATCTCAAAATAACCCACACCAACAGATGAGGTGTCGTCCTATCTCGCTTCCACCAATGTTCGCCCGGCCGGTAGGAGCATTAACTGTCTTTCTTTTTAGAGGGGGTTGAGGGAAAGAGAAGGGGGAGGGAGAAAGATAGTTTAAGTTACTTTTGCTGCGCTACCGTGCGCACTGTTATGAGGTGTTAAAGTTCATGAGAGTGGACATCTATAATCTTAAAGAGAGAGAGAGAGAGAGGGGAGGGAGAGTGAAAGGGAGAAAGGATGGGGATGAAGGAGAGAGGGGGTAGAATGAGTGAGAATGGGGAAGGAGGAAAGGAGAGAGATAGTTACTTTAAGATGTTTGCTGCGCTACCGTGCGCGCTGTTCTGAGGTCTTAAAGATCACGAGTGTGGAAATACGTAATCTTAAAGAGAGAGAGAGAGAGAGAGAAGAGCGGGAGTGTGGAAGGGAGAGAAAAGTGAGGGTTAGGGCGAGGTCTTTCTTTTAAGGGGGTTGAGGGAAAGAGAAGGGGGAGGGAGAAAGATAGTTTAAGTTACTTTTGCTGCGCTACCGTGCGCACTGTTATGAGGTGTTAAAGTTCAAGAGAGTGGGCATCTATAATCTGAAAGAAAGAGAGAGGGGAGGGAGAGTGAAAGGAAGAAAGGATGGGGGTGAAGGAGAGAGGGGATGGAATGAGTGAGAAGGGGGAAGGAGGAAGGAGGAAGGGAGAGAGATAGTTACTTTAAGATGTTTGCTGCGCAACCGTGCGCGCTGTTCTGAGGTCTTAAAGTTCACGAGTGTGGATATACGTAATCTTAAAAAGAGAGAGAGAAGGGCGAGAGTGTGGAAGGGAGAGAAGGGTGAGTGAGAGAGATGGGGTGAGAGGAAGAAAGAGACAGTAAATCTCGATGTGGAAAAAGTATAAATAACACCGGAGTGCGTGTCTGTAAACAATTTACATAAAATTAAAAGTGCCCATCGGAGACGATGCATCAAAAACTATCTCTGTAGACATAGAGATAAGCCTAAGATGCATTTTTCGAAAAAAAGTGTCTTTTTTAATAATAATAATAATTATAAGGAAACAGATTTCATCAGTTTATTATACATATACCTACGATAGTAACGGCAGTCGTCCTTGTTATCGAACTGTAACTTCAAAGACCTTCTTCACTTTTTCCCGGCAGGGCAGAAAAGGTCAAAACTCGTGCACCGGCTCTCAAGTTTACTTTACGTAGATTGTAAACCGCAGAAGTGTGCGCTAATGATGCAAATAACAAACTGTAGTGAGACTTTCTAAGCCGCGTCGAGATTTAAATAACAAGACTCTCGCAGACGTCATAATAAAAACACTGCAAACAAATCCGTCCACATTCCACATGCATACATCCACCCCTCGGTCTACGAAAGGTAGGCACACGTCTAGGTGAGAGTTGGACGGGAAGGGTGCATGGAAAGCGAGCAATCATTTGACTGGGAAATAAACTGGGAAAGCCCGTCGAAAGAGAAGTTGTCTCTTTAGAAATACCGCAATACTTGTCGACTGGCTGCGCACTGTAAGTGCAAGAATTCAATACACGGAAGTTTATTAAAGAGACGCTAGATTTTTACACTTATTAACACAAAAAAAGATTTTTTAAATTTATATTTTATTTTATAAATTACGTCTCCAGAGAGCACTCAAATTTGATCTGGTCAATTTTTTTATGGTTGTAAGGGTCTTGTCATAATTACATAGACTCGTTGCTTTCAAACAGGACGCTCCACTGACGAGTATTTTGTTCCAAACAATTTTTTTATTTCCAATTTTTGGAAATAAAGCACAAGTGACTCTGTTTTACTTAAAACGTATTCACCTCCATATTCACCAGCATTGCTTAATTTACAATAATAGTCTCCCGTAATAAACCTTCTTGTCACCTCCATCACCGCTATCTGCGCTCCAAAGTGCAGTTGCAGTCGCAGCCTTTTTGCAGTTCCCGGCATATGCATTCCCCCATTCCCCGTGTAACAGTTCCAGAGATTACCTTCAAAGAAGCCGGCACGTGCAGTCGCATAGCAATGGGCTTGAAGCTGGCTGGCTGAAGGCGCGTGACTTCACCCCCACATCCTCTCTCTTTCTCTCTTGTTGCGCGTTTAACAACTCCACCTTTGAATAAGTAACGTTGTCTGTTTATGCAGAGAGCAGCCGACTGGGGATTAACCCGAGCGGAAAAGTGATGACAACGTCTGGAATAATTGGGGAGGGGGAGGGGGGGGGTAAAGGGTCCAGATCCCGTGTAGATAGCACCGGCACCGGCATTTATAAAAAGGCTTAATTACGCAAAAGATACCGAGCTGGTAGTTGTTGGATAGTTGCTGAAGTTTGCTGCAGTTGCAGTTACAATTAGAAACTTGAAACTCTCCCCGGGTTTTTATGATGGGGGGGGGGGGGGGGCGATTCTGTGTGCGTTAGGAAAGTTCCGGAAACCACCCGTTGGTTGCATATATATTTTTAATTAAACATGCACGAGCAAAGTTTGACATTAAATAATTCAAATTAAACTTCCCGATTGTTACTTTAATTATAATTATACTTGCTGAGCTATTTTTCCATACCTACACTAATGTTTTGTTCATGTACGCTTGCGATTGTTTATCACGAAAGTTCATTTTTTTTTAGCTCTGTAACGTATAATAATTTATACTTATTAAATGGTTGCGTAAGGAAATTTATCACGGGAGACGGGACAATATTATGAGTAATAATAAATCACACGGATACACTTGATGTTTTCATCTTCGCTATCATAAAATTATTGCAGAATGCCTTCGTTAATAATTATCGAGCGCGTTCAACAACACTAGAGCTCAATAATGACAACCACAAAACTGACGAAGTTATCAGACTTCGTTACAGTATAAAAGATAAAAGCAGGTGAATTACGGTTTGTTAGAAGATCAAATAAGAATCAATCAAGATAAGTTATCGCTCCTAAGTTTATCACATGTGGCGATCCTTACCGGGCAATCAGTTTACTGTCAAACCTGAAAGTGTGATAAAAATCCTCCTCGATAAGAATCGTGGAGATTTTTTATTTGTTACAACATGCTATACTATAAGTTCAATATTCCGCAAAGTGAGTCATCAAAATAGTGCAAAATGTTAACTATCGAGCGGCAAAACCGCTTGCTTGTAAAATTTGGAATAATTGTTTAAATTTTAAGTAATTTTGCCGCAGGGTTCGAACTACCGGCAAAAAATTGATATTTTATTTGAGCTACAAGAGCTGGTAAGCTTATCTTTATTATTGATTAAAATACAATGGGTCTACTTTTATTCTCTGTCTTCTTCAATCTACTGCTATTTAACCATATTTCACAGATTTAACCATAATCTTATAATATCTGTTTTCTTGTTAAAAAAGCATTTATCGCACATGCAGAAGCCGAAGTAATTTCAGTAACGTTTCAAGCGTTGGGTAAAAAGCAGTAAGTGTTGGAGCAATTTTTAAAATTCAAACAGGTTTTTTGTGTTTGAGTGATTATTGTCTTGAAAAACAAAAAAATATGTCCTTTAACATGGTTGTTAGGAAAAACAAGCGTATCCCTCTGATACCGGAAGTGAAAATTTTAATTAAAAACGTTTTTGATGGTCTAAGAGAAAGAAATCTTAATTTATCCGTGACAGAAGCAGTGTTAATATGTAGCAGCTTAACAAAAATGGGGGAGAGCAGCGTGTATAAAGCTATAAAAGAAGAATCTAGCTCTACTACCAAAGTAGAAACGCGTGGGAAAAAAAGGATCAGTCTTGACGAGGACACGAAAAGATCCATCCGTCGGAAAGTGCATTCCTTTTTCTTTGAAAATGAACTGCCAACTTTGGCAAAAATTTCAGCCGCTATTAATGGTGACGCCGATATGCCAAAATGTCAATGCGACTGCTAAAACGAACTCTCCATTCTATGAACTTCCGATATTTGAAAAGAAATCGAAAGAGTGTTCTTTTAGAAAAACCTGACATCGTTTTATGGCGGCGTAACTACTTGCAACAAATTCGTCGATACAGGATGGAGAATCGCAAGATTTATATGGACGATTCAGAAGGTTTGGCAATACCTTAATGTCACCAGCAGTCGACAACCTTTCGTGGAAGGTTTATCAACAGGGTTGAAAGCTCCTTCCGGTAAAGGAAGACGCTTAATAATCACGCACATTGGCAGTGATAGTGGTTTTGTAGACGTTGGTGCATTAATATTTGAATAAAAAAAAACAGGAAGACTATAACGAGGATATAGACGTTTTGAAGGATGGTTTGCTCAATTATACCAAAGTTGGAAGCAGGTTCTGTAGTGGTGATGGATAATGCACCATATCACAGTCGACGGCTAGAGCCATTGCCAACTTCAAGTTGGAGAAAAAGGGAAAATAATTGATTGGTTGAAAATGAAAGATATTGCCCACGAAGAAACCATGCTTAAAGTGCAATTATTGGACTTGACTCGTCTTCATAAGAAAAGTCTTGTAAAGTATGCTGTAGATGAATTGGCTCGGAAACATGGTATTATTATTCATCGTTTGCCTCCCTATCACTGTGAGTTGAACCCAATTGAGTTAATCTGGGCTCAAGTAAAATCTGAGGTAGCAAGGAAAAATAAAACCTTCAAGATGTCAGAAATAAAAATCTTATTAGATGAAGCATTAGGTCATGTGACATCTGAGAATTGGCAAAAATGTATCCAGCATATTTTTAAAGAAGAATCTCGTATGTGGGATCTGGATGTACGCGTTGAAGTAATTGTTGAACCCTTAAGTTTTGTTGTTGAAGAGAACAGTGATAGTGATTCCGAAACTGATTGTGATTCAATAGTTCAACTGAAGTTTAGAAATAATCTTATTGGGTATGTACTTTTCTTATCATAACATGTCATTTTCTCATATAAAAACGGTATTTTTCTGCAATATTCTCAGTTAGTGCATCCCATATCAGATGCACGGCTATGAAATTTCTTACTCCGCGCGTCTCTGTCCCCCGTTTGATGCGATGATTCACTTTGTCGTTTATTGGACTTCGAGTATAGTTCGTTATAATTAAAGTCAATTGTGTTAGGGGAGTTTAGAAAAAGTCAAATAGACTCAAATTAAGCCAAACAATGAATTTTAATGAACAATGTAATAATAAGTAATGACAATTATTCGTATTGAAATATATCAATGCTTCACGGTGAGCGTGTCGCGACAGAGTGATTCGACCCGGTCTTATCTACCAGTCAGTTAGTTTTTTGCAGACCAGTCGAATTTATGAGCTGTTTCTAACATTCGGCCATCCTGTAGATCCAATTCTGTCCCAGGATTGGCGTTAATCTGTATCTGAAATAATTCGTCAAAATAAGCAACACGGACAAGAATCATAATAATATGAATTACGGCACTTCCTTTTGTATAAGTTCAGCTTGAAATATCCATGTAGAAGTGAATCAACCCAGTCTAGCTCATCTTCATTTCATGGATTCATTATTATTCGCTTTCATCATATTATTATTATTCTTCCAGTTTTTTCCAGTAACATAAAATGCAACAGCAACTACTAATAATTGATTTATTATTGGTCGTATACCAAACAATAAACATAAAATATCCAGTTGTTAGTCGTGTACTAACCATAAGCTCGTCAAATTGTTAGTCGTATACTAACCAATAAGTTCGTCAAATTGTTAGTCGTATACTAACCAATAAGCTCGTCAAATTGTTAGTCGTATACTAACCGTTCATCCATCAATAAAGGTGTTAGTCGTATACTAACCGTAAGTTAATCGATCAATCTGTTAGTCGTATACTAACCGTTTCTGAATCGATCAAGGTGTTAGCCGTATGCTAACCGTAAGTTAAGCGATCAATCTGTTAGTCGTATACTAACCGTATTTGAATTGATCGAGGTGTTAGCCGTATGCCAACCTTAAGTTAATCGATCAATCTGTTAGTCGTTTACTAACCGTATTTGAATTGATCAAGGTGTTAGCCGTATGCTAACCGTAAGTTAAGCGATCAATATGTTAGTCGTATACTAACCGTATTTGAATTGATCGAGGTGTTAGCCGTATGCCAACCTTAAGTTAATCGATCAATCTGTTAGTCGTTTACTAACCGTATTTGAATTGATCAAGGTGTTAGCCGTATGCTAACCGTAAGTTAAGCGATCAATATGTTAGTCGTATACTAACCGTACTTGGATTGATCAAGGTGTTAGCCGTATGCTAACCGTAAAGTTAAGCGATCAATCTGTTAGTCGTATACTAACCGTACTTGGATTGATCAAGGTGTTAGCCGTATGCTAACCGTAAAGTTAAGCGATCAATCTGTTAGTCGTATACTAACCGTACTTGGATTGATCAAGGTGTTAGCCGTATGCTAACCGTAAAGTTAAGCGATCAATCTGTTAGTCGTATACTAACCGTATTTGGATTGATCAAAGTGTTAGTCGTTTCATATTTTATGATCGTTTTGTCAAGTCAACTACATTTATAAGCTGAGTAGACCGTTGTCCACAACTAAAACTTATTCTCACCTCTTAAAACGACCCATGGCTTAATCTTGTCAACCGCCATCACGGTTTTAGATTTCGAACGTCCTTCTCGTAGGTCTTCAACCTCATAGCGATCATCCGGTAAAACATTTGTAACTCTTGCTTATAAATCTTTGCGGCAGCTCGAGCCTTATTGTCGAACCTCTCCTTTTGCATCTTCTGGTCTTCGGTAATTCGCTGCTTAATAGAACCTCTCAGTTCAGCTAAATCGATTCTATCCAAGCTCACTTGAATTGCGCTCAAAATGTTTGACTCAGCAACATGACATGGTTTGTATCCGGCCAATGCTTCAAGTGGCGAGACACCAATACTTTTATTGTAAGTGCAGTTCATAGCGCTCTGTATAGATTTAATGGGCTTATCCCATTCGTCTTCAGGGTTATCTGCAGATGTAGCTGCTAAAGCATGTAAGATAGTACCGTTGTACCTCTCGCATTGCCCATTGGCACGGGGAGTTGCTACAGCATTCAAAGTATGCTTTATACCGTAAGTCTTACAGAAGGTCTCAAAAGTTTGTGACGTAAATGCTGTACCTCTATCAGTCACTACCCTTTTCGCTACCCCAAATAAATAAAACATGTCGAGCAACATTTTTGTTACATATCGTGTTTTCGTACTTTTTACTGCTTCGATTATCACATATTTTGTGAACGCATCAACAATGACCAGTAAATATTATTTATTGTCCCTTCGGCTAGTCACAAAAGGTCCTACGTGATCCATGTGTAACATATAGAAAGGTGTAGCTACCTTTTCTATAGGGTGTAACGACCCTTGTTTCTTTCCAGGACGAGGTTTGTAATATTGGCAGTTCAAACATGAAGATACATACTTCTTGACAAATTTTCTCATTCCTGTAAACCAGTAGTTTTCCTCCATTTTTCTCAAGGTTTTCTCTAGACCAAAATGTCCCATATTGTCGTGACAAAGTCTACAAATCTGCCATCGAACGTTACGAGGTACTAACCAAGCAGTTTTATTATTCTCGAGTCTTCGATAGACGATTCCCTTTTTCAAACAATATTTTTCAAAATACTGTTTGGTTTCATTATTTCTGACATCATCTTTCAAAATATTTAGTATCATGGTAACTTGTTCATCTTGTAACTGAACAGCATGCAACCACTCGCCTTCTGTTATGTCTACTTGTAGAACATCAACCACCAGCTCCCGGCTTAGAGCATCCACATGAGACATTTGCGTTCCAGGACGATGTTCAATCGAAAAGTTAAAATCTTGGACTTCTAACCACCATCGGCCTACACGAGGGAGCAAATCCTTTTTACTAAATGTTGTTCTTAATGCACTACAGTCCGTGATAACCTTGAACCTCATTCCCAATAGGTAAGTTCGAAAATGTCTTAACGAGAGCACGACAGCTAGAGTCTCGAGTTCGTAAGAGTGAAACTTGCGTTGCTCTGGAGACGTTTGCTTGCTGTAGTAAGCAACAACGACACGTAGGCCATCACTTTTAATTTGGATGAGCATTGCACCAAAACCCAATGAACTGGCATCTGAATGGAGTTCCGTTACTAAAGATGGGTCAAAAATAGCTAAGACAGGTTTGGTAGTTAGAATTTCTTTAACTTTCTGAACAGCGTCATCCTGTTCTTTAGACCAAATCCAAGGGTTGGATTTCTTTGTAAGTCGTGTTAGTGGTTCAACAACTCGAGCGTAATCTTTAATAAACTTACGGAAATAACCTGACAGGCCTAGAAATTGTCGAATTTCTTTGACGTTACTAGGGCTCCTCATCATTAATACAGCTTCAACTTTTTTGGTTCCCGGTTTCACGCCCTCAGAACTAATTTCTCTTCCCAAGTAATCAATTTGCTTTTTGAAAAATGCACATTTGCTTAATTTCAGAGTTAGCTTATGTTCACGCAATTTGTAAAGGACGGTTTCGAGTCGTGATAGTCCTTCGTCAACTGATTCACATGGAATGATTATGTCATCAATATAGGGAAAAGCTATGTTATTTTTCAGTTTTCCTAGAACGTTGTTTATAAGTTTTTGAAAAATACTGGGTGAATTCGTCAGGCCGAAAGGCATTCTTAGAAATTCATAATGTGATTCCGGTGTCACGAATGCCGTTTTCTCAACAGAATCTGGTGCCATAGGGACTTGATAAAAACCCGAGGCTAAATATAACGTAATATAAAATTGATTATTGCCTCCTAACTTGTCAATTTGTTCATCGATTAAAGGGAGTGGATATTTATCCTTAACTGTGATCGCGTTTAATTTTCGGTAATCAACGCACATCCTGTAGTCATTTGTTTTCTTCTTCACTAGGAGAATGGGACTAGCATAAGGGGAGCTGGATTCCCTAATAATGTTATTTTGTAAAAGTTCGTCAATAATTTTCGACAATATCGCTTTTTCTTGTACGGCCATTCGGTACGGTCTATAAACAACAGAGGTTCTTCACTAGTGCATTTAATATGCATTTCAATGCCATCAGTTTTTCCTAATTCACTTATTGAAAATGCAAGGCAATCTCGGTATTGCTGAAGTAAATTAAATGTTATCGTTTTCTGATCGGGTGAGAGATCCTTGTCAAAATTAATCGAATTGAGATCAAAAACAGAATTGTTATAATTTTCTTCAATAACTTCAATTTCATTTATATCTAGAGAAGGTAAATTCCTTAATATTAGCTTATCTTTAGTTTTTGTAATTACTACGTTTTCATTGCAGAGAAAATCACGTGCGATTATAAGATCATGACTCAAGTATTTATCATCAAGGACGATAGCAATAACATTAACAACCGCTTCTTCGATTATTATTTTCAGATCGCATTTTTGGTTACTCACTGTCATATTACCCATGAAACATTTTTAGAGAAACAGGCTTATTATTTTCTTGAATTGAAACTCTAGCATTGAATGCCGTTGATCGCTTGATTATCGTACAGTCGCTACCGCTATCCAGCAAACATTTAATCTTGAAATTATTTATTTGAGCAGTTTTAATAAAAATATTTGAATGGCTAAGTGCAGAAAGGGAAGTACTAACATTTTAACGAAAAATGAGTTACACATGCTTTCATATAGTTTCGACCTAGCCCGATCGTTTGGCGCAGAAAAGAAAGTCATGCGATGCGATTTAGTTGTTCTTATAGGCTACGCAGAAAATCCCGTTTGATGCAGAAAGGGAAGTACTACAACAACACTTTCCTTTCTGCTCTTAATAGTTTTAAATTTGCGAGATTTTAAAAATAATAATGGCACAGATAAGGTAACACACAAAGTGAAACTTGCTCTTCTTCATAATAATTATTTATTTACATGGCACAATTAATTAATAAAAAAAATGCGTCGATGCAGATTAAGAGCAGTGCCTACCCAGTTTATATTGATTTTCTCAGAACTAATATTTTGAAGTACTTCCCTTTCTGCACTTAGACGTTCATTTGTTGTACTGGTACTACTTGGATTTCATTTACACGTTTCGTTTTGTAACCAAATTTATTAGTACAAAATTCTTGAGTATGCCCTAATCGGTTGCATCCCTTACATTCAACCCTTGGCTTCTGACAATCCCGTACTCGATGATCTCCACCACAATTGAAACAGGATATTTTCTTGGACACATTCGTAGGACGAGAGTCTCCAGGTTTGAAACTTCGTTTTGAAAATTTACTTTGGGATCGAGCATTATTTAGATAGCCAGGAACATTGAAATTTGATTTCGGATTTGAAGTGGAAGGTAGGTATTTCGTTGACGACACATTACTGAGATAATTTGCTAGATTACCAATTGTTTGAAAATTTGCCGCCCTTGCGGGTAAAGCAATTTTGTTATCATTAATCCCTTCAATTACAATAATACATTCTTCGGGAATTGCCAAATTTAAACGATTTAATTTTGCTGCCTTTTCATAACAATAGTCGCCCAAGTTTTGACCAGGAACAGGGTTATAGTTTGCAGCCTCAACCAGTAATTTACCAAATCGAATCGGCGTCGGAAAGTTCTGAATAAGTTGTTGTTTCATGTCCAGCCAATTTAAGCCAAGATTTGGTAGTGAGTCATACCATTTACGTGCATTACCTCGTAGTCGATTTGTGGCTAACTTAAATACAGTTTCATCTGACCATCTATGCAAAATGGCTAGTTCGTCTATTTTGCGAACCCAGTCGGTTGCACTTTGGGAACTTTCCATGCCAGGTTCGAATGCGGGTATTACCGTTTCATCTAAATGCGTATTGGTACTGGAATGGGTACTTACAATTTGCTGCAACGCCGCCAATTCCCTTTTTAACTCACTTATCGTACTACTTGTATCATCATCCCTTACTGTTCTCGGGCTACGGGAGTGCCTGCTCCTTGATCGATGGGAGTGCTGAGATTGCGAGCGGTGGCCCCTTTTGCCTGATCGCCCCATTATTTGTCACTGCACTTTAGTTTAAAAAAACGAATAAACTGTTACTTTTATTATTATTAATGAACAAAAGAACTCAAAATTAGGGTGAAGCGTACGTCTTGGGGTGTATCCCACTTCTGATTTGTTAGGGGAGTTTAGAAAAAGTCAAATAGACTCAAATTAAGCCAAACAATGAATTTTAATGAACAATGTAATAATAAGTAATGACAATTATTCGTATTGAAATATATCAATGCTTCACGGTGAGCGTGTCGCGACAGAGTGATTCGACCCGGTCTTATCTACCAGTCAGTTAGTTTTTTGCAGACCAGTCGAATTTATGAGCTGTTTCTAACAATTGAAACTTGTATTAATTCGTATCTACTTCTCATATTATGTGGGGCCGCTTTCCACACTGTAACATTCCCTGTTAATTATTATGCAGCAGCACAGTGAAGTTTGAAGGGTGCTCTTAACGCTTTGGGGTTAATGAAATTGTGAATCGGTTTGTAAACAATGGCAAGCTGCATACAAAGGTCGGTCTCTTTTCAACACTGCATGGCCTATTTAATGCCGACCAGGCCAGGCAGCCATTCATGTTGAAAATCATTCAGTGCACTCGGATGAGCACAGTAATATACTATAATAATAATTATTGTAAAAATCAAAGGAAATTCTCACAATATCCTCAAAGTATAGCCATGAAGCAAGCGATACGGATATCTAATCAAATCAAAATTGGCCTTTTGGGATGCCGTGCGTTCTTCTCACGGTTTTTTTTTAAGAAAAAAAAATGAATATTCATAAGCAGAGGCAGAGGGTGTACCAATCAATATTTTAAGCAGGTTAGACAGAGAGGTTCATGAAAAAAAAGATGTTATATAATATGACGATATAGGTGCTCGGCAAAAAAAGGCTGCGACCGAATCCAAGTCTATAAAAACGGGCCCCTTATCCCTTATCAATCTGATCGAACATGTTCTCATCTGTAACCGTAAAGCGAGGTCTACCCTGCCATCTACTAGCTGTTGAATCCCTTTGTCCTAGGCGTGGGAGTGTGAAAATGCGATAATAGGAGACCCGCCACACGCGGAGATTACAATCCAAATACGCTCGCTTCGGATGGTTTTGCGGGCCGACCGAGGGGTAATTTATAAACTAATCTGATGTCGGGGTTAGTTCTTGCGTCGTAGAGGTAGGTACGCCACACCACCAGATCTAACCGTAGTTGAGCCTCTCTGTGCCCGCGACGATTAAATTAATTTCCTCCCTCTCTTATTATTCATGTCGACGATTTGATGAAGTAGATTTTTTTCTATTTGAAATTAAAGTGCTCGAGCTTACCTACCTGTGATTTTTCATTATAATTTGTTTTCTTTCTTTATCTTTTTTTGTTTACTTTACTATAATCTTGGCTAAAGTATTATTGCCTTAAAACAGCATCGAATAGCGTTGCGTAGACAACTTTATCAATAGGTACATCTCTTATTTTCTTTCACTCTGGGAGCGGTGCATGAGCGGTAATTTCGATTCACGTTGGCCTTGAATCGCTGCAGGTTGTATACTTCGGAAAACACGCCCTTTGGAATGCCATTCCGAAGTGATGCGGTTATATACACAAATGAAGTCTGAAATTGGGTGGTACGAGGTGTAACGCGCCGAACCTGATAAGGATGGGCATCTGCGGCTCGACGTGTATTTCCGCCCGGTCTTTTTCTAGGTGAGATCAAGCGGGCCACGTCATTTGAACCCTTTCCGTAAAAATATCTGTAAAACAGACTCAGGTCAGCTACTCTTCTTCGATGTTCGAGAGTGTCTAAATTTTTTGTCAAATCTGGGTCCGCAATCAAGTGGATGACTCTTTTCTGATTAGAGTCAAGTAATCTCAGCGTATGTTTAGGAGCTGAGCTCCAAACATGTGAGCAGTACTCTAAGGATGGTGTACTGTGGTGTTGTGGTGTATAAAATTTCTTCGTGCGAAAGAGTGTTCCAAGTTTTTGAGAAGCGCTCTTAGCCAGACCTGCAACATGATCATGCCAAGACATGTTCGCCCCGAGGCTCACTCCAAGTAAGCGAAGAGATGTCGATGGAGTAAAGGAGTGTCCCGCCGTCACCATATCTGGCTCCAAGACGTTGACCTTTTTGGAGAAGACGACTGCTTGGGTTTTTCCTATGTAGTATTATTCCTAGTATGGCAACTTCTTGCTCCCTGAAAGTCTGTGCGTCGATGGCAGACGTTCGCGCATCTAAGGTATAAGAAGATATGAGTGTACTGTCGTGGGCAAAACTGTAAATTGGATTTTTTGTTGTTTCAAGCAAGTCGTTTATAAATATTAGAAAGAGAGTCGGAGATAAAATGGATCCCTGAGGCACACCGGCATTGATGGAAAAGGTCTCAGAAAGAACTCCGCATCGACTGCCACCTGTAATGAACGATCTCCGAGATAACTCGCAAGCCACAAGCAGAATTTCTCGAGCATGCCATAAGCCTGCAGTTTTGCCAACAGTCCATCATGCCAAACACGGTCGAAAGCTCTAGAAATATCAAGCGGAACCCCTCGAGACAACCATGGTGCTCGATTGCGCCGTTCCACAGCTCGGTGACGTAGGTGAGGAGGTCACCAGTTGACCTCTGTTTGCGGAATCCGTATTGGCGATCGCTGATTATATCATCTCCTTCCAAGTACTTTAAAAGATGTCGATTAATAGCTTTCTCCAGTGCTGCAAAAAAAAAAAATGAGGAATATACCTACATAAAATATTGAGAAAAATGAGTTTAAAGTATCATAAAATTGACCAAAAATGACAGTTCAATTTCTATTAAATTAGCTAAATTGACAGATTCCTAGAATCAATAAACATATTGTTGTGTTGTACAACGTTGCCAGATTTATTTTTATTACTTGTATTTTGTGATTTTGTGATAAATTTTTGGTATAAGTTTTGGTATAAGTTTCTATTCCAAAATACATCAAGCTACAAATGAGTCACGCAAGAAGTTCAAGGCGAGGATTACTTTCGTTTCGAGGGGTCGCCAAATAGCGATTTTATTTAATACTTTTTGTTTTCTCAGTCCTTACTTTTACAATTTTCTTGAAAGTTCAGGTAAAAAAACCTAACAATGACTAATAATCTGACTTGGTCACTTTTTGCTCATCTTCATTATTCGATAAAATCGATACGTATATCGTAAACTCATTTGGTGAGAAACATTATTTTGTGAAATTTGCTCTAAAAATATCGATTCCAACATATATAATGTCAACTTACAAACTGGGGCATGCGAAAAGGGTAAGGAGAAATTTCGAGAGGTGGTCAACTAGGTACATTATGGACCGATTGGTGGTTTTTTGGCATCGTCTTAATTTTCGGGCACCAGGATTTAGGGATCATTTTCCCGAGGTAGTGAGAGAGTTGCTTTTTGTCGGAATTATCAATTTTTGTCGCTTGAGTTTCAAAAATGGCGGTGCTACGACTCTTTCAAAATGTCTGATTTTTTCTTCGCGTTTGAAAAAAAATTCATACACAACGATTTAGTAAGTGAATGAAGATTTTCCAATTCCAAGATTGCATAAAAAAAAATATGGCCGCAAGCGGCCATTGATAGGCCGCTAAAGCGGCCCACGTGCGTGCCGCTGCCGCGGCACGAATTGTGTCTCCGCCCTTCCCTCACGTCATCTCTCCTCACTTGGCCTGATGCCTGATGGCACCGAAACGTATTAAAGGCAGTTTGTACCTGGCCCGACTAAAAGACCCGAACTTTTCGCATCAAAGTTGTTTTTCAATAGACAGTTGGTGTGTGGATTCACTTGAACCTGTTTATTTTGAATGGACGCGACTCCATCGACTCCAAAAAAATTCCATCGCCACACAAGATTGCCATATTTTGCCATCAACAATAATTGTAAGCGGTGCGTCTTGACATTTCAGTTAATGCGACGCGAATATCTTTTATGGTCGACTGTTGGCAACTGCTGAAAATTTTTTTTCGAAAAAATTTTTCGCGACTCTAGTCACAACGTAAATGTTTTGTCAAGGTCAAGAAAACAGGCTACCATCCGACAATATCAAAATTATTATTTATAGATTGCACAAGTTACCAACTTAACAGCTGTTTAACAAGTCCATCTAAATAAAAAAATAAACTACATATATACCCACCTGAAAAAATCTAAATCGGCATTTTTTTATTTCACATACCGCTTTTGACATATTCGACAGCTGTCACATTTGACATTTGACAGCTGTCAAAAAAATTCCGCGATTCTCGTGACCTGTTACTCTCTTTCACGATCAACTTGAACTATCAAACTAACGCGTGACTAACTTTTACTAGCGCGGTCTTGGAAGTTCCCATATATTGATCCTTCAGGAGCGATATAGAAAAAAATAACACAAAAACGGATGAATGGCAGATTTTAACTATGACGCGGAATCTTCTGATCACAGTGCCGTGTAGCGACATAGAAAAAAAGGTAACACGAAAAAAACATGCAAAATTTTAACTTTGAGGGGAATTTATTGAAACTCCAGACCGAAGGCCCGGACTATAGAGGACCGAAAGAGACCTTGTTATAGCGGGATAATTAGTATTTGTATTACATGAGAAATATGAGAGTTGCATCAGGCAGAGACCGAATTAAAATAATTGCAGCTTAGCAAGGCGAAGTTATTCAGCCGGGCATTTATTTGTAAGTCTCGAATTTAATACATAGACGACATTCTATAAAGAGCCTAATCTTATTATTTGGGGAGAGGAAAGGAGAGGAGAGTAGACAATGGATGTGCATGGTGCTGGTGCTGGAGCTGGTGTTGGTGTTATTATAATAAACAAAAGAGAAAAGCCAAACTCCAAGGAGGATTTGAGACAAACATTAGACGCACACTATTCACTGTATCCTGGTGCGGAAACTTACACAAACAAATCTTGTTCTGAATCTTCTCCCACTCCCAGCCAGACTCGTCTCGTCTCGCTTGTATATATATATGATGGGACTGAATTTTATTATACGACGCCTTAATGACAAGAGAATATGCCATATAATCCCCCCTTTTGGATGTCGCCGAGGCGGCTGAAACGGCGCCAAACTGTGTTGCCACTTTTTCAACCGTTGCCCCAATTTATGCTATTTTTTTTTATTTCATCAAAATACTATGGACTTGTTTTAACAAGCGCTA
This sequence comes from Malachius bipustulatus, assembly GCA_910589415.1. Classification (NCBI taxonomy): domain Eukaryota; kingdom Metazoa; phylum Arthropoda; class Insecta; order Coleoptera; family Melyridae; genus Malachius; species Malachius bipustulatus. The sequence goes on from OU342637.1 coordinate 30,826,549, forward strand.
AATCAACCCCGTCCCTGAATCAGAGAGGTCAACTTTTTTTTTAATTAATTAATTAACACCAACGAACACAATATTAGTAATCAAAAAAAATACAATAATTGAATTGCGCCTTCATTGATAATGAGACTCGTCAGCTTGCCATATCAGGTATCATGATGAGTGATGTGTCGATTGAAAGATTTGTTCTAGTTTAATTGACTTTTTTCGATCAGATACAATCAAACTCAACTAAAACTGAAATTAACTCTTGAAGTGTTTGAGAAATTAATAAAACAAAACTCATTAGTAAGCGAGGATGTTTAAAAAGTAGCAAAACTCTTAGCAAGTGATGCTCGTGTTAAGTGTGCTTTTACTCGATTTAACCCTTCAGTATTATTTACACTTTACCCTTCGCTTCTCTACTCACTCACCCATCTGCCTGCTAGATCTTCTTCAGTGAGTTGCGGAGTTCTTCACGCTCACTTTTTATTAAGAAGCGACAAGCAATTAAATAATGCCACTTTGAAAGTAAAGTTCTTAAAAATTTCGAACGGCCTATCTCCTCGAATCTTCACGAAAAGCCGGAGAAGTTTAATAATAAGCGTCACAATATAAGAGGGTAACTAAAGGGGGCACCAACTGAGCCAGTCAGCTGTTCCTAATGAAGCGGGAATTGTATCTTATTAATTGAATCAGGAGCGTGCTTTCGTAACTTACCGAGAGAGTCCCGGTCTAATCAGTCAGAAAATCAACAGTCTCTTTCAAATTATTATGGAGCTGCTGATGTGAAATTCAGTTTTATTAGGGAGGCTAAATTTTGACAGTATCTTTTCAGTCACGCCCCTGACTCTGGAGACTGTGTCATTTATGAATACAGATGTGGGGATATTAGATCTACTTATTATTATTATTATTATTATTATTATTATTATTATTCACCGGCGTGTGAGTTGGTGAATTTTTAGCTTTTCAGTCAGGGAAATTTTCTTCCATGTATTATATTTAACTCTCGAATATCGCTAAGGATGTTATTCAAGCCAAACATGCTGAAAAATTGACACAACCAGTGGAGAAGTTTATTGTTTTAATTGGACACGCCATTCTTGAGAATGACCGGATTTTACTGTTTGTCTAGGCATTCTCCAAAATGACAGAGTTCAGTGTCTTGGTGTTTCCCAAGCGAAGTGGGTCCTCTCTTGTAAATTCTGTTGGGAATATTGGAGGTTCCTTCTTTTTTTGAATTATTATCTGGTCAAGATAATGTTGTTTTTCCTCTCTCTCTTGTACTTTATATTTTTATTTATTCTTTCATAAACACGATACAGCCATTGACGAGGATTTTTTTTCTAATTGAGCAGAGCAAGAGTCGATCTAGCACACTTGCTGGCCGAATGATTCGGATGGCAGGTAGGGTAGGGTACCTGTATTACCGACAAATAAGTAATAAGCTTCTTTTTGCGTTCACATTCGGTCTCTGGTTTGTTTACTTTGGTGTCATTATGGAAAGCCACCGAGAGGTCTTATGTTGAGCAGGTCGTAGGGGGGGTGCGTGTGGCACTGGCAACAAGGGCGTCGTAAAGGCCAAACTGCATGTAAAACGAGGAAAGTACGGGAAGCATTGTGTTCCATCAAGTGAGCGAGGATGAATTGCGAACGAGAACGAGACGGGCAAAGGGCACACTGAGCGCCTTTATTGTGTACATTTCGAGTTTTCCAGCGGCAGCCCGGCAACGACCCCTGCAGTTCTCTCCATTAATAAACGGCAGGATTCATAGAATAAAAGTCAGAAGGGAAGGGCGAGCCTGTCTTAAGCGAGCCGTATATACGTGATTTAACCTGATTTATGCAGAATTCCAGACGTGTGTCTTCGGATTCCCGTAATTTAGTTCATTCTCTATGCGCCGAAATGCGAGAAGAGAATCGAAAATTTAAATCTCGTTACGACCGAATGGACTGGATTTGTTTTTGCGGGTTAATTTTATTTGTCTATGTCGCTAGTTGAATCGGGATCGCACGAGACAAATTCTTTTTTTTTTTTTTAATGAGCCTCGCTTGTGAATAACGAACAAGATACCGCGGAACGTTTTTTTTTATTGCATCCAGTATGATCGTCATTATTTTTGCTCCTCGTCAGTCTTTTATTCTAATTCTTACTGGATACTGTCCTTTTTCCAATTCCTTCCTTGTGTGTACTTCGCAACTAACACGGATCGGACGTTTTACGGGTGACCTACCCACAACACTTGAAAATTGGATAAACAATCCAAAATAAGGGCAGCAGTCGGGCCTCTCGCCCTTCATCATTATGTGATAAACTCCCGATCTGCGGTTCTCTTATAATCGATCTAGATCGCCATAGGGAAATAGTTGGAGCTTTTATAAGACAGGGTAGATTAAATAATATTTAATAATAACGTTGAAGTGACCCAGATTGCCAGATTACAAATGTCAATGCGCATGTTAAAATCGAAAACGTAGAGTTTCTACCATTCACTGATATTCTGTGTATTCGATATGTCAGTTGTCAAGTTTTCAAACCTAGAAACGTCAAATGTCACTGTCAGTCTCCTTCTTGTAAACACATGGTGCAATAGCCGCGAAGAGGAAGAAAGGGAGAAGGGAGGCGAATGGGGCGAGGGCGAGTAAGAGTAACTGAATAACGATCGACATAATTACTTTCTGAGGCTATAAATAGGAGTGACAACCCTAGAACGAGATCATCTTGTGTTAGTAGCCCTTCGAGATAGACGACCACATCGAACTAGCAGCGTTTTCATTTTAAAAGGTTACCCTCGTGTTTTTCTAGTGCCGTTTCCAAAACCCAGAACAAAAAAGCTTTGATTGTTATATTCTTGTAAGTACGATTTATTTCATTTGTTATTTATTATTGTCGAATGTTTTATGTCTATTTAACACTTTACCCAAGTAAGTACCTATCTACTGTAAAATAATTAATTAATGCGTTCCTCCAAAATCCAAGGGCAAAATTATTTAATCTTTCAATACAATTGGGTTGAATCTTGTCACGTTTTAAATGCCATGCTTTATTTTACCTGCAGTTCATTCAGCTGATTAATTTATTTCACATTTTCTAAATAATGAGTTTTGAGGATAATTTATAAAATAAGGGTAAATTCTAAATTGGTTTAAAGTAAAGTTTATTGAATAATTTAACTTCACATTCCAGTAGGTAGGTAGGTACCTACGAAGGGTTATATTTTAACGATCTTATTTTAATCACATCTCTCATACACGTGCATGGTTCTTATTAGAAATGGATTAACAAACTATAAAGGATTTCTTTCTCATATTTTATATTATTGTATCATTCTAAACGTGCTAGGGCCACCTTTTATATTTTTATCATAATTTTACGATCCACATGACTGCTCTATTTATTTATTTTTACAATTCATGCCTGCATTTATTAACCTGTGTGTGTCAGAATGTTTATTTAGTTCTTCTACATTTTACTTTATGATAATTTTCCGAGAACGTATCAAAACTGAACCATTTATCGAACCAACCATTTTGTGCATCTCCAGAATAATATTTAGTCGACCCGCCTCATTTTTATTGTATATGTTTTAACCATTTTCTGATCATCAATTGCTGCCGTCCACATTTTATAACCACGTACCTACTTATTATGTTTTGTCATGCTATTATCTCAGGTCACATGTTCGTTCTTTATTCTAATTTTTCATGCCGTTTATTTAACCATTTATTTGATCGCTTATTTAATTGATGTCTTATTTAAATTGTCTACTGAACATTTTTGATTTAATTGCTGTTTATTAACTTATGCTATTTTGATTACTTATTTATATTTCATGAACATATTTATTCAACGAAACTGTCCAATCGATTATTGTTTATCTTGATTTCAAATTGATCTATGTAATTGTAAAGTCAGGTTCTCTTATTTTTCTGTCAAACCGATCAACGTCAAGGTCATTTCTCGTTCTTCGTCAAACTCAATTCAAAAGGGTGGATCATTCTGATTGCTAATTGTTTACCGAACTGTTGGACTAGAATGTATGGGCCTTATGTGAATCTAACTAACATTTTCGTCCTTGCCTGGGGAGCCATTTAAACAGCCAGCGGGTAGCATCCTAACCACTCGGACCTCGCACCAGGGGCTCCTCCAACTATAGGTGGGTAGCCTCCTTAACCGGACCTCATTACAGTGTCTATTACTAACAAAACCCATTCTCATGCTTATCTTGAAGACCTAGATTTCTGTGATAATGCCTTCAGTTTTAGATGATTCGCGCAAATGAGTCATGAATGAGGGTTCAATTAGTTTGGTGACGGTTGTCGAGACGATTGATCTACACTTTTCAGGCCACCGTTGATTCTTTTCATTTCGGGATGCTGATCGAGGTTTTTCTTGGCCACGCTCTTTTTACTCGGGAGTCCCAGCGAGCGTATAGGCACTGCTAGGTTTCTCTTAGAATAAAGTAGATGTTTTTAAAATGCATTTGTTTCACTAATCTCAAATCTCCCACCTTTCGCTTCATGTCTGTGTATAAAAGAACCAATAACAAGGTAAGAGGTTACTACGAACACGACGGATGGTCCAAAACAGGTGAAAAGCTAGACGATCACGAGCCAAAAGGTAAAACACGAGCCCAGGTAATGTCACGAGCCAAGGCAAACAACGACCACAAACGTAAGTGAAGTAATGTCGGCCATTTTATTTGAAATCGGGGTGGGTTAATCTTTAAATTCAAACATTCAAGAATTCAGGGCGGGGAAACCTCAAATTCAAATCAAGCATTTAGAGCGGGGATCCAAACAGTCATTCATGACAGGCAAGTCGACATTTCAAACGTCAAAGGGGTTCTTCTTTTTCAAAACCATTCAGTCTGGGGGCCACATTACAGATTTGATTGCGCATGACGCAGGATCTCAATTTTTAAAGGTAGTTTACACTACAACGTATTAATAATGATCTATGATCATTATCTAATTAATAACGACCACATACTTGCGCCTCTGCGGCCGTTCCAACAGTTCAAGAAGTGAATGACGTCTCGCTTAATATATTAAGCCGGCGCTGGTGCCGCTGCTAGTACTTTTCACAAAGGGGGTTTTAATTAAAGATAATTTCAACTCTTACATAATCCCGGAAGTAGCGACATTAAACCACTTGCAGGAGGACTTAATAGTGCTTTTTGTTCTAACTTTTCTGCATGAATCTACTCACTTGATGCTTTAGTTTTAATGTGTAGACTGCTTTGAAACAATTACGCCTGTCAAAGCACAGACAACTTTTTTGGTCTATTCGAGACAAAGGGCGAATGTTGTGTCTGTAATCGCGGCATGGAGCTCGCTGTAATTTTGATTTAAAGTTTCTTTATTTCGACGGTGTTCAGATAAATTTCGCTAAACACATACACAAACACAATTAACGCACATAAAAATATTATTCATATAATGCTTGGTTATTCCTTGAAATCAATTTTAATAATTTCTTTCGAGGAATTATTTCTATATGAGGGAATTATTTCCTTACATTCATATTATTGTATAAACTTTACACAAAAGCAGAATTTTCCCGTTTATTTGAATACCTACCGTGGACGGAGAACATGCAGATACCTTTCTCACGTGATTCGTTCAGAGTTTCCATCATAAAAGGGACCGAATTTGATATAGTAAGAAGAAGGACTTTCCATTTCCGTTCCGACAATGTGAATATCTCGACATCAGACTATATGCTACTTTATATGCAGATAGGTGAGTTGGTGCACGAGAGGTGGCGAGAAAGTAATAAAAATCTGAACTCTCCCATGACTGTTTAGAGAGGCTTTTCATAAGAGATTTTCCGTCGTAAAAAAGCAACAATACCTGCGAGAGATCTCCCGAGAAGATTAATTGGTTTAGGACATATTTTTGCTGTGATAGGGGCGAGATGAAGGTTTTTATTTTTGTTATTCTCCGTGGTTTTGGTCGCACAAAAACAACCTCGAGGGTGGCGGTACGTTGTCTGAAATATCTTCTTCGAGATGCCGGGCCATTGAGCTGACCGCTATCGATTACTCTATATCGTCTCTTAACACATCAGGCTAATCAGGCCAGTCCGTTTTGCTGTCAATTCAGGAAGAGACTTTTATTGTTTTTTTATTTATTTATATTTAACCAATATACAAATATATAGTGGTGGGTCATGAGGGGGCTAATGGAGGAAGGGGTGGTGAATTGTTAACGGTGGAAAGTAAAATTTAAAAAAATACTCAAAGGTTGGATGAATAGTGGAAATTTTTATAAATAAATAATTTCCATCGTGTGAAAAGTAAACATAAATGGACATAAAAATTTGTGTAATATTAGTTAAAATCAACTTAATTTGTACTTATATTTTTATAATAATTATAAGAACAATTTTATATCTCACACGGTTCCTGAAATATCGTCAAAATCCTGGGAAAAAAATTATTTTGATACCTAGCTCGAAAACGGTCAATTTGCGGACCCATGTTAATATAGAAACTTTTTTACTTAAAACGAGGCAAGGAATCACACCTCTCATTTTCCAGGATTTTTCGAAACACCTTGCACAAAGTGCGCTAATCACTGCAGCCTTTTATAATAGTTTATACATGAAGCTTTCAGAATACGGGCATTATTGTTTCATATATGCATGGACCTTAAAAATAAACTCGACAAAGACTTCTTTTAGATTGAGATGATTCTAGGAACGTGACTATTCCATGAGAAGAATCCCGGCTTAACGAGCGCGTCGTCACGTGTGTACGTGTAAGGGTTTTTTGGCACGGATTTTTTTCAAGCTAATCGCCCTGGCCTACACGTCGTCGTCCTTTTAGCACATACGGTGGAAATTTAAAAGCTCACTAAAGTCGCCATAAATCATTGTAGGGAGCAGTCGGTTCGGTTCTCTGTGGCGTACTTTATTTAATTTCTAGCAGCGTGGTTCCATTTTTATGGCCCTCGTGGAATGGCGTGGCGACAACTGCGCCAGTCTCCATCAAAACAACTACATTAATTACCGATCGGAGCTTTTCTGGCAACGTATATCGACAGTAATTAACTGAAACGGGAAAATAAGAATAATTACCTTTGATATTGTCAAATTTCCATCAGTGAAACTAATTTAATAAATCGAAATTAGAGCGAATAAAAAAATTGAAAAAAAGCCACCGTTAGCAGAGAAAGCGCCGAAACAAGGAGACTTTTTTCGGGAATGAAAAATGCGTCCCCAGATCGCAGATGAGCAACGTTTGTATTAAACGTAAGTAGGTAGGTAGGTAGGTATAGGCGGGATATAATAACTCCGACCAGACAATTTCCTAAATCTCCCGGAGAAAGACAAACTCGGGAATAAATTACCGGGTCTAACTTGTCGTGATTCATAACCAAAGTTTAGTTAAGATTGGAGCGAGCTGGGCGAGCAGCAGAAGACACGACGCAATCAAAGAAGTTAAATAATTTCAACGTTAAGACCGGCGGAACACAAGCAAAAACTATTCAGAGTGACTTAATCCGTTAATGAAAGTTTGCGGATGCGTATAATTAACCCAAACTTCTACATCCTTGAATCGATCACCGTAAAGACAAGAAACACCCTTAACTTTCTCCGCGACATCCCCGGAAGCGTGATGGTAGCCTTTATTCATCCAATATCCGCTTCTATGTCTCTGATTAATAAATATAACGAATATTATTATTATTTGCTTCCATTTTAACTAAACTGTTCCGGCATATTGACACGTACAATATTCTCATAGAAAAATCCAGATGAAATCTTGTAATGTTAGATGTTATAGAGATATATTTCATCTTAGTAGGTTGGTTTGCAAGGGGAGGGGGGGGGGGTCATGTTTGCTCCTGGTTGCTGTTGACTCTAAATTTAATTCCACCCTTGTGCCTTTGAGTAACATGTTTATGTTTAACATCTCTAATAGAGATGCCGTATGTGTCTGTGTCAGATTTTCTCATGTCGCCACGTAGCTGCTTATAACAGACATTCTACATTCAGTCTAGTCATCACTTTTGATAGCGATGGTTTTGAATAAGAATTATGATGAAAAAATCAAATAGCCGGTCGTCAAGGAATACAAAAATAATGAAAAATAAGGAAGAAAATTAATTAATTGAGAGACTTTGGCGTCGAAATAATTTCACGATAGCGAAAATGAAACCATCGAGTGTATCCGAGTGATTTATTATTATTCAGAATATTGTTCTGTCTCCCGTAATAAATTTTCTTACACAACCGTTTATTAATTCAACCGAAATACTGGATTGAATGCACCGTTAATACCGTTTCACTGGTTATCCCGACGTAACCCTCATCATTGATAATCATAATTGTTTAAATACCGAAAAACAATGTCGTGTACATTGTAATGATTTGTTTGTAAGTGAATTATGATAGGTGAGTTTATGCTACCTAATTGTTGTATAACAGAAAGATTGTTAAATTACGTTGTCTTTCATCAGAATTCTACTTTAAAACTAAGGCAACCCCATCTTCTTTCTTAAAACTAGGGGAACCCCCATCTTTCTACTGAAAATTAGGGGAACCCTCCGTCTCCCATCTTAAATCTAGGGAAACCCCTATATTCCTTCTTAAAACTATGGGAACCACCGAATTCTGCTTTACAACAAAGAGAATCGTCCAAGGCCCTTATTAAAGCTAGTGGAATCCCCTAATCCTACTTTAAAACTAGGGAACCCCCGTTATCCTTCTGAGTTTTAGGAGAACCCCTCTTTTGTGAAAATTTAAATGACGAAGTCATCAACGTATGCCTGGACGTCGACATCCATCATAGTGAGAGAACGGCCAGAAAGCCATCGATGAGAAGGGACCGGAGTTCTGTTTCCCGCCGAATTCTTGGGGAGTCTGTTACTACTCTCAAGTCAAGACGTCGCAACGATGAACGCAGGAGATTTTTCTCGGAGATTTAGCACATCCACCAAATACTTTTTCTATCAGCTTAGCTCACCTGTGGAGAAGGGGGGCGGGGGGTAGGAATGCCAATGAACAGTCGCAACTGGGGAGAGAGAGAGAGATAGAGAGAGAGAGAGATGTTTTCTGGTCACCAGCCTCGGCACGATTGCCTCGCCGAACCGTTGTTGATAAAACATAATGCAAAGAATTCCGTGTACCATTAACCAAAAGCATACAAGTCGACCTTTCTTCTAATCCTCATATTAACTTTAATATCGCACTATAAAGACACATAATATACTTACATAAGCGATGTGAGGAGGAGGGTAGGTGAGGGAGGACGATAAATCCATACCGCACCCTTCATTTCACACTCGGTAATCAGCAAAAGGCGTAATAAACATTATAATTTCGCAAACTAGTTAGGTGTTGTAATCTCATCAATTCAGCTACATTTGCAGGAGGCCCCGCAGAGACAAGAGAGGAGAGACACGATTCGGGCTCGCAGCTCGAATTACCTTTACATGATGCGATTTTCCTTAATTACTAATCATAATGAGCGAGAAATACTGCTTAATCCGGCCCGGCATTAATTACTAACTTCAGCAGGCCGGGGACAGGGTATCAGTTCTCGGGTAATTAATGTGTTCCTGCGTGGAACTGGAACTTCTTCGGGCGGTTTTACTTAAACTAGAGAGAGAATTGAAATAGGTGGGGGGCGCGGGAGCGGGGGCCCCGTAAAAGGGTACGTGTAATCGAGTTTCAAACTTCGATTCACGTTTATTATTCTCTTCATATAGGTTCAGAAGGTTTGGGATTAAAAACAAAACCGTGTCACGTGTATTATTACGTTTACATAAGAGCACGCAGACGACCTGGAATTTTTGCCTCCCTTTAATTATTATTATTGTGCGTAATAGGCAGGTCAAAGTGCTTGGGGTTGGGGATAAAGTTGCGTTGTGGATGCTTGAATTGTAAATAATTCATTCATTTTATTTCACAAAAAGCTCTTCATCCTTCAGCCTTCAGCTATCAAAACTTTCAAATTAACTCGGAGAAAAAGTTGAGTGTATCGTTCGACTGCGTTTGAAACCCTTCACCCATCCTGGTAGTTAACTTTCGAGAGCGGCGAAGTCGATCTCTCGGTAATTATACGCGCACTACCAGCCCAAAAGTTGTATCGCTCGGTTTGTCTGTCAGTTTACTGTCCTAGGAATTTTTTTTCGTCGTAGAAAGTTGAAATTTGGCTCGATTGAAGATGCCTATTAAAAATGAGCAGGATCCGTCTTTTTTTCGTAAATATCATAGGAAACACTCTAAAGTGTCTAGTGTCTGAAAGTTGCATCGATCGAGTTGAAAAATATGATACGGATAAACCTTGACATCTCCAAAGACGACCTATTGAAAATGGGCCGGATCCGGGAATTTGAAGACCCCCGTTCAGGGCCGTACTTTTTTTTTGCAGAGTCCCACTTATAAAATTTTTTCTCGGTAACGGTACATCGCTGAGACGTACAAACTTTGCTGAGATTGTTTTTTGAAAAAAAAATTTAATGAGCGGTTAAAAATTTTTTTCTCATTATTTCTAATTGTTTTTAAATTTTCTTTTGATCGAAAAAAATAACAAAACAGTGTGATAGAGACGTTCATTACCTACAAAAAAGGTGGATAGAGTTTTTTTACCTTAAACGTTGTCAAAACTGACTTATGCCCGTATTCACAAACAATAATTTCCTAAATAATTACGTAATTAATTAAATGAGTGAGATGGAGATATGCAGTTTTTTTGCAATAGAATGAGATGGGGATAATTGATTACGTAATTATTTAGGAAATTATCGTTTGTGAATACGGGCATTAATCGGAAAAAACTTTGGCGGTGTAGTGTATCCTGGTCACTGGTACCAAAACTGTAGTGTAACACACCTAAATCCTGTATCCTGGTCACTGGTACCAATTTCTGTGATGTAACCTACCTAACCTCTTAAAATGGAGGTTTCTGCGTCATGCGCAGCAAATTCTGTAATGTGGCCCCCTGAATGAATGGTTTTGAAAAAGAAGAACCTCTTTGACGTTTGAAATTTCAACTTGTCTGTCATGAATGACTCGGATTCCCGCTTTAAATAATAGGTTTGAATTTGAGGTTATCCCGCCCTGAAGTCTTGAATGTTTGAATTTAATAAGATTATCCCGCCCTGATTTCAAATAAAATGACCAACATTACTTACGTTTGTGATCGTGATTTTACCTGTGTTCGTGGTTTTACCTGGGCTCGTGATTTAACGTGGGCTCGTGATTTTTACCTATGGGTTAGTGATTTTACCTGGGCTTGTGGTCGTCTAGCTTTCATCTTGTGTGGACCTTCGGTTGTGTTTGTAGTAACCTTACTTTGTCGTTCGTAGCAAAACGTTACGAAAATACTTTGAGCCAGTCACTTATTGAGAGATAGGAGATTTAATTTAAAACATAGAGTTTCCCTCTTAAAAATGAATAAAAATTGATTTATTGACAATTGAATTATTTGACTATTATTGAATCTATTCACCCAAACGCGTATGACCCCCACCACAGAGTTGCGCCTGAACAAGTTTAAAGTCAGAGTAAAAAAAGAACCCCGTGAAAAGAAAAAACCTCTGAATGTGCAAAACAAATTAAATAGAACGAAACGACGACATGTTAGAATCAAGCATTTGCTTGAGCGTTGAGGGATGAGAACTAAATCTCTTATATTATGGTAACATGTCATGTTAACGTCAGTCTTTGCGAACCGTTTAGTACCTTTAAAGAAAAAGACACAACAAAACACGCATAAAATATGCCGTATGTGGCGGAGAAGCCTGATCGACTTAGTACTCCCCACTCCAGACAAATACCAAGAAAAATATCAACTTCGATTAAAACAGGGCTGATCGCCGTTATACTGAATTAATCTCCGACTGATTAAATAAATAAAATCGATTCCAGAGGAGATCTAACGGTAAAATGAGACATCACCTATACAACAGATTGAAGCGTCGTTGTCTAACGCTACGATTCGTGAGTCCAACATACAAAATCATATCGTCTTGATCTATCAATTTGACGTTTCTGCTTTGAAAGCTTGAAAAGTGACAAATGACATTTGAATACATAGAATATAAATGAATAGGATCGACTCTTAGGTTTCGATCTTATCATGCGCAGTTGCTATATGGTTTGGGTCCTTTCACAGCAAAAACAGACGCTTTTGAAAATTGACCAAATTTTTTTTTAGATCGACTTTGACAGCTCATAGGTGACAGACGATTGCGTCGATTGCAACGAAACTTTACATTAGTCAAAAACGATTTCTCAGCTACACGCCAATACATTTGCGATCTCTTGAGACCGACGGGCCGAAGTTACGGTTAATAACCTCCGACATTTTCCCATTAAAAAACTCGAAGTTTTCGTGCAAAATATTAAAATCGGATTTTTTCTTAGCAATTTTCGGATACCGTGACTGGGGATCATTTTCACGAGGTAGTCTAAGAGCCGTCTTGTCGCAATTTACATTTTTTTTTGGCCGAAATTAAAAAAATGGCGGCGCTATGATGGGTGGAAAGTGGCCGATTTTTACATGAGAATTTTCGACCTTGATGTCGCCGGCAGGCCAAGGTCTCGATAAAGACCTTGCTTATCTGGCAATCTTTATCAAAAGTAATTATTTCGGTGCTCGACAAGACCCGCGTCCGATGAATAATTGAAAGAGATCGACGGGGCGAAATCTGTCACTCCATCCGATAATATTCTTCTAATCGCATTTACAGATAGAATTCGTGACCGAGCGCGTATCATATTTTTTTCATAACCGAATTCGTGATCCCGGCCCGGATGTGCCGTCTATAAAAAGGACACGTGCTTCGGACGTTTCTTCCGGTAACGGAATAACTGGTATAATTCACTTATCCCGGAGCACGTAAACACAAACGAATCTCGTTATCGAAACTCGGAGCTGCTGCTGAAAATGACCGCCGATAAAATGACAGAAGGACAGAGTGAAGGAACCGTCTTCTCATTGTCTCCTCTCCGGGGATCTATGACGTGGAAGACGTATATAGTTAGGTACACACACACGATAGAGATGGGAGAGTTTTTTCACTCAAAATAATGCAACTCTGTAAGTATAATAAAATCTGCAATTTTTTTAGGAGGTGTAAGTGAGATAGGTACTCAAACAAGAGTTCTGGAGGGTTGTCATCGTAATATTCTCCAGATGAGCTACGAAAATTTTATTTTTCCTTATTTTTTATTTTTCATTTTCAAGTAAGTCCCAGCTAGTTGAGCAGTCGGTTTTATCTCGTACGTTGCGAGGACTCTGTTTCCTTCCCCCGATAGGACAGATAATAAAAACGTACGTAGTTCAGAGTTGAATCTTAAATTAATTCAAGTCTCTCTTGGAATGGCAACGTTGGCTTTCAGTCTCCAAGACCAAGACTCGGTTTTAATTAAATACGGCCCCGTTTCAGAAATTCAATGCAATTTAACCCAAAATAGTACATCCTTCTCTGTAGCTGGAGCTGCTGCTGCACTACTTGTCATAAGACTGGATACATTTATTTTATTTTGAACAAGCGCCATGATTTCGTCCTTGTCCAATTTGCAGGCAGGTGAGACGAGATATTGAGGAGAATGTGAGTCCGCCTTGTAACTCGATAGGTACAACACTGAGGAAAGAAAACAAACAATGATGTAGGAATAGCGGTCGGTTCTTATTTTCTCTGATGTTTATTCCACTTACGCAATTTTTTTTAAACGGCGCCTCCCACACATACAGAACGTTTAAAATAGATCAGACGTCAGTAACTTTTTTCTTTTGATCGCACCTGCACCGTAACGAGATTCCGAATACCTTCAGTTACTGATGCTCTCCGATACGGGTATCTAATAAGGGGACATTCTCGGCCGTAAAAGGGAAACTTCGAGAACTTCAGGAAGAGCCTGAATATCTTGTAACGGGATTTTTCTGTGGGTAGAGGTGAGTTCCCAGGAATGGGTAATTGCCCCTTTGTACCCGTGACAAGTCGATTAAATAGTTAGGGTTTATTTACAAAAGAAGTATATCTACAATAAATAGTACTATTATCCATACAACTGATCTTAGGGTTGCTCCGTCCTCTGAGTGAGAGGAAGGGGGTGGCCCTCGTTCTGGATAGTGACCGGATTGGCTACAGATAACCGCGTCGAAGGCGGCCTCGTTTACCATTGGCCTTTCCGGTACTGCTAGCTGCTGCTGGTGTCCTCGCTGCTTGCCGTTAATCGTCAGTAATTCCACGGCAACCGCACGATCTGCGCTGTCCCCGACCGTATGCAAGATACGCGTCTCGGGGCCGTCCGGGCGATTACCTTCGTTGGCAGGCGCTCTCTGAAACAAAAAAGGTGCTCCCGATGCCTCACTACGACCTCGGGACGGCTGTTAGTGGATCGGGACGCGCTTCCGATGCCGGGTTACGGTTCGGTCAACTCAGTTCATCGACCTACTGTATCCGGCTATGTATACTGTATGGGTCACTCACTACATGCCCCAGCTGATCTCCGGGCTCAATTCACCTAGGAGAGAGAGTTGTTCGCAAGTCAATTCCTCACAATGCACTCTCTCGAGTCTTCAGCTGGTGCTCTTTATATAGCCGGTGCTGGTGGAGATAACCTGCTAATCACTGTCGTAAAAACTGTATCATTCCAGATAAACCCCTCTAAGAATGAAATAATAATAATTATCAACGAAAGCCTCGGATTTCGTTACAATCTAGAAGCTATTACTGTCTAGAATGTTCCCAGGAATGGAACATTCGAAACTCCGGAAGGACGATTTTCCTACCATTCTAAAGATCGTTGATCAAAGATCGTTTTCTAGGAATGGCATTTTTATAAACATGAAACTTTTATCGAATCTTGTCCCGAATTGAGTCACAGTTCCCCTACGATCAATCGTTTCGAAATTTTCTGGCATCAAGTTAATTTTTTTATATAAGAAAAATAATTTTCTCTCAATTTAAGAGTCGGTTCTATTGGACACCGCATTAACCGTTACCGAGTAACAACCGAATCCCAGCTCCGAGCTCGACACGTCATACCGACCGTGTCGTCGGTCTCCCGAGGCCGAAGATTGCCTTGAAGATGCGTCCCGCTGCCCGAGACGCCGTTAATCCGCAACACTGACCGCAAAGGCCATAACAATCGACGATAGCACAATGGGCGACCCTTTCCCAGTCCTCGCTCCAGAACGGGATACGCTATGACTATGACTGTCGGGATTACGCTGCAGCGACGGTGTCGTGTATTGTAATTAATAGGCGGCTGCGGTCCCGTCTATTGTTCCCACTGATACTCGATCTGGAAAGGTCGATAATATCATCCCATCCTAGCTGTCGGAGGCTTGTCGGTGCGGTTCGAACCGGGACTTTTTACATTCCGACTGGGGTATAGTGTCATGGTGAAATGGAGATTAAGGTGTTTTGCGTGATTACTCATCGTCTGGTCTGTGGTGTTGGTGTTGGTGTTGGTGTTAGTATTAGTATTAGTAATAGTACTAAAGGACAAATGCTCCCATGAATATTAATTCGAGACTGATGAATTTTGAACAATGTGAAGGGATTCTGGTGAAGATTTCTAACGGTCTTAACCAGATAGATTGCAATAATAATGGAGAGGCATTTGTTCCGAAAAGTGACTTATTATGTCCTAATTCATGATAACAGAGTAGTTCTTAAGTACTATAATAATAGACTTAAGACACCAAGACAGCACCAATAATAGTGCAAAGACCTGCTCGAATCTCCTCGGTATAATGAAAGATGAAAAGGTTTTCGATTTTCTTTCGATGCTCACATCGAAGTCTTTATTTTGACGCTCATCCAGGGTTCGGTCAGCATATTGACGTCGTCTGATCGAGTTTCTGGAATTGCTGAAGCCATCCGAGAAAACAATAGGTACATCCGATTGAATTGACACTACTTGAGATCTCTCAGATTAACTCGAGGTACTTCAAATAAGAAACCGGAACTGGAAGGAATTGAAACTTTCTGGGTTAAAAAATAACAATTCGGCTTGAATAGGAGAAATGACAATTTTTGGAAAACCAATACGCTCACACCTTAATTTTATTAATTTAGCAGGTCATCTTAGATTGGAACGCATCATCAGTTCACCGATGTTGGAGAGCTTTCCCGCGAGCCAGGGAGATCGCATAGTATATAGAAACAAGAAATAAATGCGTGGATAACCGCAACTGGATAAACGCCTTCAATCCTAAACGCCGGGAATTTGGAGAATTTGCGATGAGCTCGCTCCAGAAACTCGACGAGATGGGATGGAGGATGAAGGCCGCATAGATCCATGCTTAATCACGAGTCCAAGTAATACATCACGATAATGGAGAAGTAGGTGTTGCTGGTAATGCATCAAGAATTACAACAACGCCCACGTTAATAAAAAGACCAGTTGTATAGATTCTCATAAATTTAAATAATTCCAATATTCATACGAGAAATATGAGCGGCAACCAGAATAATTTCCATTTTCCATCCGATTATGCATTCAACAAATCATAAGCCACGTAAATTTAAATTTTGATTAATGAGAATCGCTTTACACTGAATAAATATTAAGTAGTCGATGTTTATTCATATACTCTCAGATCACATTTTTTCATCCTGCTATCTCTCCGAAGTCCGAACAGGTGCGCTGTTTCAGTGCTCTCAAATTTAAACGATCCACCGTGCAACAATCTTGCAAATTTCTGCCAAATTCCTGTTGACTAGAGGTAGCAGGTGATGAAGAATTGCAACTTACCGAATTCCTATTTCGGGTAAAATGGTTGGGACTACCTCCTTACATTCCGTCCGAGTCTTTTCAAATTTATTTAGATCCGATAAAGTTAACCCTTTTAGCTGGCTCCGCTCACGCGCTCTATAATTGACGGTCTGAATTTTTCAAAATGATAGCCGAACAGAGAGGTAAGCTGTTTAAGGTAAAATGTTTAAAGTTTCAAGTCTCCCGCTTTTCGGGAAATTACCTCAAAACCGAGTGCAATATTTAAACCGCAGATTGTGGGAATTGGTGAAACTCTTCATGCAACGCAAAAGTAAATCGAAATTCGTCTACTGAGTTTGCAATTAACGCCCGATTTGAAAATACATAAAACTCGATAATGAAACGAAATGTCACCGTCAATATCCGTCAATCAAACACAATATCCGGCGAGAAAAAATTACGACGCAATTATTTGATAGGCCGTGTTGGTGTGGCGGCCCGCGGGGGAGACTTCTCTCTTATCGACAGAGCAGAGACCTCTCCTGTCAGTATGTCGCACGAAGGAGAGAGAGATCATTATTCAAGGGGCGATATTGAATATGTCATTATATTAGCCTGTCAGGTCTGTCCCTATGGGGGAATCAATACGTCATCCGGCAACACCAACTTATAATGAAATCACAATGATGCATCACCCTTCAGGCAGGCAGAGGCAGGAGTCTCGTCTCGACTGTTACCGACCGTCCTTTAGGCCGGGAATTTGATATTGATTAGCGGGGGATTACAAAGAGTTTGCCGGAGAAATTGAAAAATAATCGCCGACCGGATGGGGGGGACACTTCAATCTGGAATTTGTAATATTGAAGTGTTACGTCACGTCAAAATATAGACGGAAAAGTGAAAAGGGATCGGGCGCGACTCGCGAACAGGGATTGTTCTTTATTGAACGTCTGAATCTTAGGATAGGTAGAGGTAGCTTTCGTTTTCATTTATCTTCTGACTGGACTAATTGACTAATTTGAACAGGTCGGGTCTTATTTTTTTTTTACAGGTCTAATTTTCATTTTATGATTATTTATTTACACTTCCCTTAACACTACCTACTTATTTACATAAAGTAGTAGTTTTTATTTTTGTTAAAATGGTTTTTGTACATTTGTACACAAGATTGAAGACTCGTCCGTCATTTCATTTATATATACAAGCCGATGTGGTAGAAATGTTCTAGTCTTCAGGTCTAGAATTATCATCAATGACCGTTATCCCCCACAATTCTGAGAAATCTATAATGACTAATCGTTGTCCGTCGGGCCGGAATCGAAACCCGCTACTTTGTCGTTTATGACCTGTAGGAGAAACGCAGCACGGTTGTCGGAAATTAGTGCATTGATCGGACATAAAAAAAACAACAAATTGTTTGTTATTTGTGGTTTGTGGTGCTGTCTGCATTAAATTGAATGCACAGTGAGTGTTTTAGTGGTGTTTCTAAATTGAAACTCTCCCCTTTCTTTCCCTATTAATACTCACGATTATAAGGTTTTTGTCGCCCTTCCGGCGTTCGAAAAGCGAATTGAATATCACTGCAGGAGTCCCGAGTTTAGTTTACACCGATAAGGGGGAGTCGTGAAAGCTTAACCTAATCCTGAAACCCTGAAATCGAAACTAGATACTCAAAATGTTGTCCAGTATCTTTGTATGTGCATAGAAAATCTTTAGTTTTGTAATTAAATATACGACATCTTGATATACTTAGTCACGTTTCCTTCATTTTGCGTGATTCCTCGGAGAGTATACAGTGTGTGTCACAGGCAATGTACACCCTCTTTTTTTTCTTTATTTTTGAGATAATTTTTTTAAATTTGGTATGTCGCATATTCTCGATATTTTTATTTTTAAATGAGACACCCTATATATTATTATATTTTTGGATTCTATACATGTGTACGAATCCAACAATACCACATAAGTACCATTTTAAATGTCAAATTTGTTTTTATTCAATTTTTTATTTCTCAATTATAGTGTGCCATGCCATGACTTCAGTTGTGTTCGTCACAGATGCAAAATGGGTACACCAAAATGTCCCTTATTAAGAGTACTAGTAGATGGTACCTCGGTACCAATATGGTACCATTTGAGAAAATGAATCCAGTTCAAAAAATCATTCCGGTGCCCATAACTTATCCATAAATCACTTAATTTAGTACTTTGAACAAAAATTCAATTTTTCTAGCATTAGATGATCCAATTGTAGTACTTATGTGGTATTGTTGGATTCGGTATAAATGTATAGAATCCAAAAATATAATAATATATAGGGTGTCCCATTTAAAAATAAAAAGTTGGTAACATTTCCGGAAAAACCGGATGTGGGAAAAAATTCAATTTTCTGCTAAAAAGTGCGCTCTATCGAGAATATGCTACGTGCCAAATTTCAAAAATTATCTCAAAACAAAAGAAAAAAAGGGGGTGTATTGCCTATGACACACACTATACAGGTGTCCCAGCTTATTCGAAGCGGTCTCTGTAGGCCAAACGATGGACTTTTTCAAAAAAAAATTTGAAAATTCAAGTACAGAATCACAATCGCCATAATTTAAAATTATTTTGGAGTGTATAGAGTGTCCCATATGAGAGTGGCATATCAAAGTTATGTTTTTTTAAATGGAATGCTCCTATGTTATTGCATTTTTAGATTGTCTGAGAAGAGAAAATAAGATTGGCTTTTACAGTTGGTGTTTAAATTGAGAAGTTTTTGAGTTATAAACAAGTGAAAATCGTAATTTTTCAAGTTCAAGGCCCTGTACAACAAAAACGGCTAAAGATAGAGAAAAACGGCCTACATGTCCCTATTTTAACTTTTCATGTACTATCCTATGGTATAGAAACATTTGTACTTTCTTTGATTTTTTTATTTGGCGACGCGTGGAGAAATCTCAGAATTTTTCAAATTTTTTATCACTCTGTATAAACATTTCATCCACATCATAGGATAGTACATGAAAAGTTAAAATAGGGACATGTAAGCCGATTTTCTCTATTTTGAACCGTTTTCGTTGTACAGGACCTTGAACTTGAAAAATGACGATTTTCACTTGTTTATAACCGTTTGGCCTACAGAGACAGCTTCGAATAAGCTGGGACACCTGTATAGGTAGCAGTTTGGATCAATAATTTCTAATTTTAACATAATTATTATTATTATAATACTCATAAATTCTAGGCTGGCAAAAAAACTTTCAAAAAAGATAATCTTCGGAGCTAACCTGGTCTCACGAAAAAATCGATTTGCGGACCTGACCTGGACTGACAAACAAAAATCCGGAGCTAACCTGGCCTCGCGAAAATATCGTTTTTCCGACCTGAACTGGGCTGACAAACAAAAATCCGGACCTGACCTGGACTGACAAACAAAAATCCGGAGCTAACCTGGCCTCGCGAAAATATCGTTTTTCCGACCTGAACTGGGCTGACAAACAAAAATCCGGAGCTAACCTGGCCTGACAAACAAAAATCCGGAGCTAACCTGGCCTGGCGTAAAAATCGATTTTCGGGCCTGACCTGGGCTGACAAACAAAAATCCGGAGCTAACCTGATCTCGCAAAAAATCGATTTTCGGACCTGACCTGGGCTGACAAACAAAAATCCGGAGCTAACCTGGCCTCGCGGAAATATCGTTTTTCCGACCTGACCTGAACTGACAAACAAAAATCCGGAGCTAACCTGGCCTAAATCGATTTTCCGATCTGACCTGGACTGACAAACAAAAATCCGGAGCTAACCTGGCCTCGTGAAAAAATCGATATAACGCCTGACCTGGGCTGGCAACAAAGTCGCAAAAAAAGGTAATCTTCGGAGCTAGCCTGGGCTGGTAAAATGATAAAATTCGGAGCTAACGTGGGCTGACAAAATGATAAATTTAGCACCTAACCTGGGCTGGAAAAAAACTTTCAAAAAAAGATAATCTTCGGAGCTAACATGGCCTCGTGAAAAAATCGATTTACGTAAGGAGTTTCAGAGATATAGGGCCAAATTTGAACCGGTAGTTCCTCTCGTAAATTTAAGTTGAAAATGGCGTTTCGTTAAAATGATGCAGTGCGTCAAAGTTGAAAAAAATGTAACAGTTTTTGATTATAATTCGTGTAAATTTGAGCCGATTTTGATGAAACTCGGCATGAACAATAAGCAAACATAGCTCTTTAATTTGGCTATTTCAGTATCTTTTAAACGGTACGTCATTTTGAGTAAATTAGAGGCGAACAATCTCATGAAACACTAAAATTCGGCCCCTTCTGTACGATTTTGTTTAAATTTTAACGCTCATAGAGTGTATAATATTAATGATAAGATGTGTACACAATCTGTTTTGAGCCATAATCCTGAAGTTCTGAATCCTGAACGACTCCTGAGAAGATAAGTCTCATAAAAAAATTATTGGCGCCCTATATTTTGAAAACGGCGCATGCACAAGAACAAGATTTCCTTACAATGATCTTGGCATGTCGGTGGTTGCAGGCCATATCCTCAATTTTGCTCAATCCAGAACAGGACACTGGAGAAACAATCTTCTGGAACAATATAAATTGAAAATGAAGTTACTTATTTATTTATCAAAGAGATTGATAAGAAATAGTGCGATGAAAAATATTTTATTGCACACGAGGGTAAAATATTTTGTTTCTTGAATTGTTCCGTTCATGTTAACAAAACATTTATTCGAGTATATAACTACATGTCCTAGTTTTGTAGGTACATGAGCTTATATAGGTAGTAAAGTTATAATCTCTTAAGCTTTTAAGAAAGAAAAGCCATAGAAATAACTCACGTACTTGAAATCAGACAATTCTTTACGTTTCTTAACACACTTAACGCGCTACTCGAGCTTTCGAAACCTTACAAGGGACTTTTAAAATATTTTCAAATGATACTTGATATGGACAAACATCGACCATACCATGCATCAATGCACCATCCATCAGGAATCCGAAATAATAATGAAACCTTCATCATCTTCCCCCTTGTCGGAATCGTATGTATGTACAAGACCTCCAAACGGAATTATTCCATTATCACACCACGGAACGAAGGGCGTTATTGTTTCAGCGTTTGAATAAGGGATGAAGTGAAGTGAGGAGTTATACATATTATCGTTCGTTAAACAGAAAGGCCCAGTGTGTGAGGGGCGAAACGGCATGAACACGATCATAATACGATACGTTATAATAATAATAATATTAACACAAAGCACTCAAACGCGATCAAAACGAAGCGACGACGCCTCTGAGTCAATAATCAATATACAACTCCTTTGTTTAATAATATGAACAATGGGACGGCGATTTATTCGACTGTAATTAATACAAATTTAGAGTTATTCGTGGGCTCGCGTTTTATGAAAATTCTCTCAGGGGTGTTTACTAAGTGAACGTTGTTTGAGATTGGAGCACAAATTGATGGAGAGAGATCGCGACTGATATTATTATTATTATTATTATTATTATTATTAATAATACACTACGATTTTAAATTGGGGGGTGGGGGAGGGGGTGATATCGTTCGTCGTTCGTCGTTCGTAATAATTCAAGCTTAAAAAGGTTAATTTGAATTTAATTTTTTTACAAATAAACAAGCAACATACTTAATTAGCTACGAAGGGTCCTGTATTATAGCTATAGCTACCTACCCACGTCGTAAATATATCGCTGATGCGAACGTTTTAAAAGGAATACGAAAATTGTTTTAATTAAAAATATGACATCGAGTAGCTGATGTTTTCACTACGCTGGCTTTAATTTTTAAATCGCCCCTGATTTCAGTATTCCGTTCAGGCTCGCTTCGACTTTTTTCATAACTTAGGATTATACCTACCCACCTCTACTACGTTCCTGGTTAAAGTTTCTGCAGCAGTGAGTTTCAATTCGACGAAATCGGACGTTATTTAAAAATTTCATTTGCAATATCTACCGTTTCAACTTAAATTGTTACATCTTTGAACACAGTCATTTATAATGGAGACAAAGTCCAGACGGGGATGTCTAAGAGAGAGTCTACAAGCAGGAGAACAAACAATTCAGTAGAGAGGCCATGTTTGTTTCAAACCTCTTACACTCGTTTCGTTACATTCTTGGCCCAAATTCAATTAGGAAAACTAACAATTTTTCCACGGCTCAAAACTTCATTTTAGAAAGAACTGTGATCTAAATTGATACGATTTTTTGGTTTGAAATAGCGCCACGAGCGGTGATCATTGTCACGTTTGCTAAAATATTGAAATTTTTATTATTATAAGATTATGATATTTTATAGCTTTATTTTTACGTTACTTAAAGCCGTAACCGTGTCGCGCTCGACCTGTAACTCCCAAAAAAACAGCACGACAGAGAAAAACTCGTTCTCAGTTCCAAAAATGAAAAGAATCAACGGTGGTTTGATTGGTTCAAGCGTAGATCAATCGTCTCGATAACAACCTGTCACCAAATCTAGTGAACTCTCTTTCACACAAAGATCTAGAACTAGGTCAAGACCACTGAAATCTAGGTCTTTAAAAAATAGTGGGAATGGGTTTTTGCACGAAAGGTAACGCGGTCCGGTTAGGAAGCTACCCGCCTATGAGTTCTGGAGACCCCTGTCCGAGGTCCGGTTAGGAAGCTACCCGTTGGCTGTTTAATTGACCTCCTTGGCAAGGACGAAAATGGTAAATAGATTCACAAAGCTCTTCGTTACGTTGATTGATTCCACAGAAAAACATATTTATATTTTGAATAAACCTCCATTCTGATCTCGGTTGTGCATATAAGTGATAGACCACTCTGAAAAAATATGAACGAATGTCACTCTTGTTAAAAAATCAATCTTAATACTTTTTACGCGTGGGTTACAAAAAAAGGTGTAAACGCCACGATTATGGTTTCATGGTTGAGATTTAGCTTGAACGTTATTGCGAGTACAAGTTCAAATTCGACGAGGCAAGTAGAGCGAAAAATGTGCCTTAATTTTTCCAATTATCGTAGAAGCTGCGAAACTTTTCTGGAAAAACTTCTCTTTACTTTTGAGCGAAATTCTTTTGCAACAAGGGGAAGGTTTTAAATTATATTACGGCCTCTCGCAGTGTCTCTAGTGTCTACTTTAATAATAATTAGAGAATATGATCTGTGTAAAAACCGAATTTTTATTAAAGCCAGACTTTTTATTAATCGCCTTGAACTTTTTTGTTAGAATAGTTTTATGTTTGCAAATCACGTCTTCGGCTCTGTAATTAAATTGTCTTCTCTGGAAATTCAGGCTTCATTACCAGATAGGATAAAAAATTAATATTGTAATCTTGAGCGCGTATTCACGGAATAATTTAATAAGCTTAGCTACGTAGATAATGAGCGTGTTGAAATCAAAAACTCGAAGCTTGATAGAAATATGGTTGTCTAAAGTCGCCGTTTCGGGTTTCACTTAGTTTCATTAATAATAACAATAACAATAACTATTACTTGATAAAAACAAATTGATAGTGATCGATGATCATTATCTAATTAATGGCGACTTGAATATTTTTTCTAAACACTCTGTATGAACGTTTTTATTGGTTACTCAGTCAAATTGCGATAAATTTCTCGGTATTTAGATCACCCCCGATTTGTGGACGCGTAGTAGAGAGGGGCGACTTTGTCCCGGACTCCGCTCGTTATTAACCAGTTTTCGGGGGCCGAACATCGCCAAGTTTGCGAATTAAAATTGCAAAATCTGTCTTGGAGCGGCAAACAGTTTAACTCGACTATTTTAAACTGATGCGATTTAGTAATCAAGTTTTACAACTCGGTAGGTATATTACTTGGGAATTTCCGTGCCTCGTTGGCAGCCGATTAAACTGCGCCGCCCGATGGTTTGCGGCGTAATTTGCACCCTCCTCTCGCCCCCCCCTTTCTCTTGCGGAAAAACCGAGTCGTGCATTATTTATGAACGGTTTTATTCCGCGATGTTTTTGTATTTTCCGCGGGAATTCATTGCGGAATAATAAATTTAAAAGGCAATTATTATTATTGTTGTTGTTAATAAATTTATTGCAAAAAGATGTAAGTACTTAATTCTAAAGTGAAGAAAAATAATGCGAAAATAAGTGAAAGTGAAACGAGCCCATTAAGCCCATAGAATTTAATTAAAGACCACGAAAAAGTCTTAAGAATTACTTTTTTTTTTTTTCAAAACTTTTACCATCCCAAAAAATGAAACTTGAGACCTCGCTCGGACTAATAAAAAACATTTAAAGCTCGATATTATTATTGCATTATGATTGATTCCTCGTATTCAAGGGGTAGATAGATAGACTTTTCCACGAAACTTTCTTCTAATATGGAAAAAGATACCGCGCTCAAGAGTTTCGTTGCCAAGTCAACAATAACCCCACATGGAATACTCCAGGAAGTTACCGGCATCGCTTTCCCATCCATCCATCCATCCATTTAGTAGCAATCAGACAAGATTCCATAATATAATACAATTCAGCCAATCTGCTCTTCAACTCTCGAAAGCTGATTAGAATCAGAGGCACACCGCAGACGCAATCAAATATAGAAGGCATCAATAACGATCGCGCCGTATCGGTTGCACCCCATCCGTATTAATAATGCATGGGGTTGGTAATTAGGCTGCGTGTAAAGGGTGCCACGATTCCTCCCCGTCTTTCAACGCAGCCTGCCCGGGTACACTACGGCCGTGTACAATATCCACCGAGACATGATGGTGACAATTCAATGAAGCTAAATTACTTGTTAGAACATGTCCTGGTTAGCGCGGTATTAGCTTGTTGTTTGGGCCTTATTGCTGACAGACGGCTGACTGACTGATTGCTGATTATGCCGACACGCACACGTC
This sequence comes from Malachius bipustulatus, assembly GCA_910589415.1. Classification (NCBI taxonomy): domain Eukaryota; kingdom Metazoa; phylum Arthropoda; class Insecta; order Coleoptera; family Melyridae; genus Malachius; species Malachius bipustulatus. The sequence continues at coordinate 30,852,080 of OU342637.1, forward strand.
GCACCGGAACCACGCACGTAGGTACGTTTATGTAGGTACGATGCGTTAATGAATGAAAATGTCTGTACCTAACAACAATGAGACATTGTTGCACAATTGTCTGCACAATTGAGATCTATTGCGCCATGCAAAATGTTCTGAAAATCTATGTGTGGTAGTTTATAGGCTTCAGACACCGTAGAAGATTCTTCTTACAAAATTGAATTTGTCACGGCGTAATAATCCGCCTCGTGCTGTTACAAAAAGTCTATACGTAGGCAGTTTTTCAGCGACTTTCTGCTCTCTAAAGGTAACCCGAAAGCTTCTACCTCAATGCTACTTTTGGTCTAGCATGCGAACGTGGATTTTGTCAACTCCTTTACCAATATGGCGATGTTTATTGTCAATACGTAGCGTTCACTGGAAGCTGTAGTTAACAATTAGATCACCCGCTGTGGTGTGCCAGCTAAGATAATGACTGACAAGGACAAAAACTCCAATAATTCCTGCTTAGCAGCATTCCTTTTTCCGAAAGCAAGTCCATGGTCTGCCCTGCTGACTTTTGATATGTTTTCGCTGCAAAAGAGTTGGATTGTTGATTGGAAATATTTTAGCAGCTAGGCCACGTTGCATCAAGAAAAGTTTAAAAATTCACAAGTTGTGGTAACTGCTCATCGTTTGAAGTCAGCTCTTACGCTGTAAGATTTTTACTTTTATAGTTCCACGTTATATGTCTACGTCGACTTTTATGTGTTCATTACTACAAAAGTGTTGCTCTAAGCGAACTCGCTTTGGTTGCATCCTTCGCCCTATAACTAAAAGTTATTATTTCGTTACCATCTTCAGCGTTTTAATAATGCCATTCATCTCGAAAAATCCACTGATGAAGAATGTATACTGAAACAAATATTGAAGGTAACAAAATATTTATTCTCCAATTTAATGGAACACTTAGCTTGTCTAGACTGTTCTTTATTTGATACAAAAGACAATAATAGCTTATCTTCCGGGTATGAGATAGCATCAAATATTAATCGTAAAATAATTTGGTGTAGTTACGTCTGTTTGTATTATTCTTCATCAATGTAAACCGATGAAACATCATATTGTGATGATATTATTACACTGCCTCGAGCAATTTGTTCGCGTCCTTTGATAAAACCGACAAAAGAAACTGCCGTATTATTTTTATATTGTCTTTCGCTCAAGTAAAACGCTTATTTCATTTTCTGGATTGTTTGCAATTTTTTTCACAAAGAAGGTACTTGCGAACGATTATTACGTTTTGGTATATGTACCAACAGTCTGCGAATTTCATGACGAGTATTTTTCGTTGTACTGTAGTGAAAAATGTGGAGTTGGTGTCAGGAGTGGGGTCAAAAAATTGCAATGAGTACGATCAAAAAGTTGTTTTGTCGATTTTTTTAATAATAATAATTCCGATACAAGCAAATAGAGGCCGAGCTCTGGTATCTTTGTCAATAAACGCGACATTCAGCGCTCGATATAAAAGCGGGTATTACGATTTTTAAGTGTTATTGCTCGTCTGCGTTAAGCCCTTAAAAACAGATTATCACACGGCGATCCTCGCCGAGTAACCGCATCACTCTATCACATATTCAGTAAATTAAGAGAAGAGAAACAATTTCGCCCCGGCACGTAAAATTCAACGGTAATTGATCGATGTTCCCCATAAACTGCACATGTGATTCTCCCCAGTTGGGTCGTTTCGATAAACTTTCCTCCCGCACAAATTCCGCGTGTGCTTAAGTTTTGCGGCGCTTTGTCTTCAATAAATTTAAATCGTTTCCCGTTTACATTTATAATGTGCATAATATTTGCTGACGTCTCTACAGTGTGGTTGGCCTATTCAGACCTATAAATTCTCCGTACGTCACACTAAATCACGGACCGCTTTATTCCTTTTATTTGCTCCGCGCTTAATACCCCTACATAATAGCAACATTTGCGACAAGGATCAATAGTCAGGTCTCAGGTGCCCTATGCTGCTTCTGCCTACCAAATAATGTAATACCGCGGCATTCATTATTAAAAAAATATTCATTAACCTGGAGTGGCTTCTTCTTGTTGGTTTGTGCACTCATTTACGGGTTTCGTTGCAAGCAGTTTCAAGTAGGTACTTTTTTGTTAATTAATTATTGATAAAATCAAAATGAAAAAGTCTGAATAAATTTGATGATGTGATCGACAATAAGAGAGAGAGAGAGAGAGAAGAGAGAAGGAACAAAATACGAGCAGGGGTGGAATGGAAATTCCGTTGTAAATTCTATAGGTGAGAAAAACTCCTTATAAATGCTCGAAGAGACGATCCGGAGGCGTGTTTGCACAGTTTCCAGACCCTTCGGAAATCCTCTTTATGACACCTGTTTGCTGCGAGATACTCCGCCGCATATACGCTGTTGACTTTGCGAGTTTGACAACTTCAGCAACTAGCATAAAACTTTATAGATGAAACTCTGTCTACTTTAAGACGGAGAAATCGGCGGGGAGCGGGGATAGTTCACGGTTTTATCGCTGCAAATTTGATCCATAAACTGTATAACTTAATACGCCGCCTCCCATCGATTTCCCTCGCACGTCTAACTGGCTGGCAAGTTATTTCGCTCCAAGTTTGATGGGTTAAGTCATAAGATTAGTTTCGCATGTTTCGGTACTGCCGTTAAATAAATCCCCGAAGGTGGCGGTAGTGGTGCTAATATGTGATCGGAAACTTTCGATGTATTTATTACTTCTTTCTAGGTGCTTGTATGTTTTTTTTTATGGATCACATATTTATTTGGAGATGTTTTTTATCTATTGGTTTAAGGGTGAGTAAAAGTTGTTTCTATGCGATTTGATAGCTGGAGTCTGTGTTGCTTGAATTAATTATTGTATTTGCGGATTCACTGCTTGATTTTGACTATGTGTAACGTCTGCTCGTCGGTTCACGCGTCAACGTACGGTTGTTATCCGCGTATAAAGCGACAGGACGTCTTTATAACATACACTCTTCCATCATAATTCACTTACAAACAGACCATTACAAAGTACACATTGTTTAATAACGGTATTCAAACATTACGGGTTCATTCATACAATGTCGGCGGGGACAAATGTGATTCGATCAAGTATTTCGGTTAAATTATTAAACGGTCGCGTAATAAAATTTATTACGGGAGACAGAACAATATTCTGAACAATAATAAATCACACGGATTCACTCGATGGTTTCATTTTCGCTATCGTGAAGTTATTTCGTTTCTGCGTTTCTGTAACTCTTCCTTCCTCTTACTCACGTCAAACTCTCTTAATTAATTAATTTCCTTCCCTATATTTCATTATTTTTGTCATCCTTGGCGACCGGCTATTTGACTTTTTTCATAATAATTCTTATTCAAAAGCATCGCTGTCAAAAGTGATGACTAGACTGATAAAAGGAGAATGCCCTGGTTAATTATCGAGCGCGTTCAACAACCACAAAACTGACGAAGTTATCGGACTTCGTTACATGTGGATGAGTTTATATTGCGGTACGCGAGACGGGAGACGAATCTTGAATCTTTTTACGTGGAGTGAGAACAGCGGAACAGCCACTGCCTCCTATGACGGGCAGAATGTTCTCTTGGCGCCCTTTTCTCGCATCCCGGTTCAGTTTCAGGTGTTCCGAGTAGACAACCCAACTGACATCCGATGCGTTTCGATTCGTTTACACGCAAGTCGTTTACACGCAACAAGACAGGATTGAGAATAAGGGCAGTAAACATAGGAAGCGGGCGGTAAATAAATTTTATAGGAAAACGCAATAAAATTTGCATTGACGAATCTCATCGTACCTCTAAATGTGTTTACCCTGTAGAAAATTGAGCATAAAATAAATCAGCCGAATTTTCCCAAACGTGTATCCATCTGTCCGACCGTATACTTAGCGTAAGACTCTGAACTTTAGCAGCGTTAGTTTCGGCTCCGAGGTCCCACGATGAATATCTTCCGATATCAGTTCCCGAAGTTTATAATGTCTGTCGCGATACTTCCGAATTTATGGAGCCTGGACATATCTCGATAGAGAAGCGAGACGGGCTGGGGATTTGAAATTTAAAACAATTTCGGGAATAAATTACTTGTACGTCTCCAAAACTATAAACTACTAAGTAGGGAACGTCGATATTCACAACTGTACTCTAACAATAATAACAGTAGATATAGGTGCACCTGATCGAGGTTAATTTGTTATACGAAGATGACACTTTCAACTTCAAACTTATTCTACGAGTATCAGCTACCTAATTGAATAAGAATTATGATGAAAAAATCAAATAGCCGGTCGTCAAGAAATACAAAAATAATGAAAAATAGGGAAGAAAATTAATTAATTGAGAGACTTTGATGTGAGTAAGAGGAAGGAAGAGTTAAAGAAACGAAATAATTTCACGATAGCGAAAATGAAACCATCGATTGGTGTGATTTATTATTAGTCAGAATATTGTTCTGTCTCCCGTAATAAATGTTATCATTGATAATCATAATAATTGTGCCCTCCGACATTGAATACCGTTAAACAACGTGTAGGTACTTTTTATTGATCTGTTTGTAAGTGAATTATGATGGGACAACAGAAAGATTGTTAAATTACATTGTCTTTCATTTAATATAGTCATAATAAGTGGTGTTGGTGTGATTGAAAAAGACCCCCGGTTATTAGAAAAATTTCTCCACCGAGATCTACCGGGTAATCCGTGTTCAAGTAACGCCCGCCGGTGTTCAACGTCGACATACGGGTCTCTGAAAGTATTGTTTTCGTACGTCTAGGCGTCTCCTAATTAAAAGACGTCCTGGCGCTTTTTACCCGGGCAACAAGCGTACGTTGACGCGTGAACCAACAAGCAGACGTTACGTTACAATATGAAGTCATATTTCCTCTTTAATATATTATGAGTCCTTTATTGATGTTCTTTGACCTCAACCCCATGCCGCGATAATACTAGGGGTTGATATATCATTTATTTCTTTTACCTTAAATTGGCAGAAGAAAAACAACTTTTTATGTGCTATATAATATCCTCAAGCTGTTGACGATCATTCTGCCCCATTTGATTTTGTCTACTGCTGCCCTGACTTATTGCTCCAACGGCCTCATCTCGGTTATGACGCCATCTTGAAGTCGCCAAAATGATCTATCTAAATCTTGAACACCTTCAGAAATAATGGAGGCTAAACTGATGGCAGCTTAAATCCACTTACCGGATCGTATGCGAAGTTATATTTCAATAATAATTATTAATAATGAAAAATTAGAAGGATAAATAACTGCCTGTTACTCGTTCGAAGGCCAGAATGAAAAGAAGGTCGTCTCTGAGCGGAGAAAAGTAGTTGCATCAGATTTTGCACGTTTAAAATTACTCCAAGTCGATTATATTTTTCAGCCGAATTTTACTTTATCAAAACGGCCGTCAGGCGGCGGCGACCGATCCGAGAATGGATACCTGTTCGGAGGAAATTGATGATCGAAGGTCCAGTTTGGTAACCGACACTATATTTCGACATCTGCTGCTCCCCGGCTTGAATCTCATCCATTTAAAACACAATCTGTTGTCCCTTCAGTGCCACATTTTCACCCCGCATTTGCTGCATTCAGTATCTCCGGCCGACGATAAATATCCCCTGCCATCCCAGCTGAGCCTACAGATTTAGATTTGTCCCGATCCTACCATCAGAATATAAAAATTAATCTGCTATGCGTACAAAAAAAAAAAAAAAAATTGACCACTTCAGTCACTCGACTCCGCGATTTGATACGAGAACTTTGATCGAAGAGAATTTTTTTATAGAAAAGTAAAAGCTTCATTTGCCTGAAGAAGACAATCTGTAATATCAATATCACTCAATCAAAAGACTCTTAAAAAGGAAATTTTGTCGGATAAGTCTTTATAGAAAAGTTCTTCCAGTAACAATAAAGCAACCAGAAAGCAGAGTCAATAATTGAAGTAGGTAGGTACTTAGGTAGTTAAGTCATTCAGAAGCGAGTTATTGACGTAAAAATTGAAATCAATATCCGGATGTTGATGATATAAAGCGTGGGTAATTTTGAAAAATTATTCCACGTTGCCATACCTACCTATAATACGACTCTCTCGATTATAAATCACTTTGACGCATCGGCTGATTGTTAACTTATTACCTACGGATGATGTAAAAGAGATAAGTTGTCATGACAATGGTGGGAACAAGAAAACAATCTCGGTTGCGGTCTCTTTGATCTCCTTTGTTCAATATCTGAGACTTTCAAAGACCGTCAGTCCCCACTTTTCCTGGTAAAATTGGGCCTTTACCTACTTATAATATTGCTCGCTCGCTTCGCGATGTATGTAGAAAGATTGACGAGAGCTTCAATTCTCATCAAGATGTCTAAAAAATTTTCATGTTTCCTATTCAATTTAATAATAATTGTATCTACCTAATTATTATTAGTAACTTCCGAGAGCGGCGAATCCGATCTCTCGGTATACCCAAACTACGTATTTTGTTTCAAGAGCTCAAGATTTTATTTCAAAGGCAACATCCCTATTTGGGCTGAATTTTTCCATTTTATCAAGTAATCCTGATTTTAGAGATATTTTTTCGCGTTTCATCTTTCAATTTAAGCTTACCAAAGTTGTTTCGTCCTTGTCAATTCACTTTGATTCCTCTCTTCGAAGACAATACCATCCCTACTCTGTTTCCTTTCCTTGCACGTCAAGGATGAAGGAAAAACAATATCCACCTGGCCACCGGAGTCGAGTAGTAGCAGTAGGGCGATAGAATGCCGTTCGTCCGCAGAACGAGCGAGCATTTCATCGTCGTTAATAAGGAAAATCGTTCCAAAATAATTGTGAAGTGAACTAAAACTAATAATAATTAACAACTCGTGATTCAAACAAGTGTCCCACATTTGTCGGACAGTGACACAAGGTCAGTAAAGTGTTCCTGTCAATCTTGGCATTAGCCTGGTCCTTCGTCCGACCCCCCTACAAAGGTAATATTCTTCAATATTGGGTTAGAATTTTTTTTATTAAAGTTGGTGTCAATATTCTTCGACAATTTTTTTCTTGCATCCCTTTATGCAATCTTCTGTTTTCATTTATATATTTCCTAAAGAATATTGTTCAAGACACTGGACACTGTTCCAAGCAAATCTTATTTTTTGATTAAAAACTTCATAATTTTGCAAGCATTCTCTTTTTTGAGAAAACTATTTTACGCTCTTTGTTTTTTCAGACGAAGATTTCAAAGAAGCAATTCTTATTAAGGTCGTTTTAGGCAACGATTTCTTTAATAAACGATAAGACGAAATAAAAATCTGGCCTCCATCTTTATTCTTCGATTTTATTTAAACTTTTTTGTGCAAAAACAGTGTCTTTTTTCGATTTTTCGAACTTTTCAATTTTCACATTTTTAAAATAACAGTTTCAATAATTGTTTTTTCAAAAACATTTTGTGAGGGTGTCGTAGCTCGGAGTCTTTTCGTTTCAGTAAAATTACAAAATCTCCGCCATGTTGATTTTCCGAATCAGCAAAAATTATTTTCTTGATCGTTGATATTTGGACGCAATTTTATCCGGAAATATGCACATAAACGAAAAACGGATTTCGGTTCGGAATTCACAACGCTCTTAACGTGCCTAGCTGCGAATTTCAGGCGTTTTTATTTTTTTCACTTTTTCTCAAAAAATCGAAGAGGCCTATCGATTTTTTTGATCACAAATTGTTTCGTCGTTTTTTCCGAAACGGTGCAAGTTTTTGGGAAACAAATTTTTTCGGTCGACAGAGTTTGTCGATAAGAAGCGTAACGTGAAATTGCGATCGCGAAATTTTTTAAAATGGCCGCTACAAACGCTTTTGAAAATTTGCAAAAAAAAATTAAATCGACTTTGCCAGCTTATAAGTGACGGGCGGTTGCATCAATTGCGACAAAATTTTGCAGTCTTCAAGAATCATTTCTCAGCTACAACCTTTTTGATCATTCCCCGACCAACGTGGCCAAAATTACGGTCAAAAATGTCAGTACAATTTCCCTTCCCGTTTAAAATCTTCACGATTTCCGAGCAAAATCAATGAAAATCAGCTAGATTTCGAAGTTTTTTTTCTCGGTAATTTCCGTACATCGGGACTCGGGGATTATTTTCGCGGGAATGTGGAAAGACTTGCTCTGTCGGAATTTTCAATTTTTGTCGCTTAAATTTCCAAAATGGTGAAGCTGTGAATTTTCGAAAATGGCCGATCTTTGCTCGCAATTTGTGGACTTTGACGTTTAAAAAGTCGCATTTTCGTTTTTTTTCGAGTTTTTTACGACCACGTTCGAGTTAAGGGTAATGCCTTTATTAAAAAAAAATTGTATCGCGACTTTTAACGTCACAACGATTTTTTTGCTGAAAAATAAATGAGTTTCTTTAGGGATTTTCAAATTTGACTTTTTTTAATTGACACTTTAAATTGTTCTGTAATTATTTCTTAACGGCCAAGTTAAAATCGCGTGTATTCTCTTCAATTTGACAACGCCACAACTTTTTTCAATCGCAAATTACACAGTCACCATAATAAAATTTGTTACAGAGAAAGATGATGGTTTCCAATACTTTCCATTTTGACTTTTTTTTCAAACCCAGGCTCCGGGTCCCCACGTTCGCAAACTTTTTTTCAGTCACACACATGCCCGCCGCGTTAGCGACCCAGGCTCCGCGACTCCACGTTCGCTCACTCTTTTTTAGTCGCACTGCTCCCCGCTCTCTCTCTCTCTCTCTTTCTCTTTTTTTTTTCTCTCTCTCTCTCCCGCCGCGTTAGCGACCCAGGCTCCGCGATCCCAAGTTCGTTCACTTTTTTTAGTCGCACACATGCCCGCCCCCCGCTACGATAGCGGCCCAGACTTTGCGACCACACGTTCGTTCATTCTTTTTTAGTCGCATTGTCTTGAAAAATCAATTTTTTTCCGCCCCCCCTCCCCCTTTCCCTTTCCCTTCTTCCGATAGTATTTATTAAAACAACCAGAACAAAGTAAAAAGTAAAAGGGTAAAATATTTATTTGAAAAAAAAATCACTATTCATGCAACTTTTGAATTTTTTTTTTACGTTTTCGACCCGTTACCCTCCGCCAAACTTTAGCCCCATTCTTCCATTGGCCCCCTTACCCCCCAATAAAATTCTACCATAACCCTATGCCACAGTACTAGTACTGTTCAAGACACTGTTCCAAGCAAATCTTATTTTTGGATTAACAACTTCATCATTTTTCAAGCATTCTCTTTTTTGAAAAAAATATTCTACTCTCTTTGTTTTTTTCAGACAAAGATTTCAAAGAAGCAATTCTTATATTAAGGTCATTTTAGGCAACAATTTCTTTAATAAACGATAACATTTATTGAAAAAAAATAATTCACGATTTCTAGGGCAACAATCTCTGAGATCGTTTTATACAAAATATTGTAAAGTTTCCGAATTCTTTTGAAAAAAAGTTTTTCTCAGAAGCTTTTTGTCACGAATAAAGAGGATTTATTTCGGTACAAATATCATAAAATGGAATTCCCTTAAAAGCCAACAGCAGCAAACTATGAGAAAGTCCGAATTTTCTTTTACATTTTCCACTGTATATATGGGTGTTCCATTTTATAATCATCTTACACGAATGGTTAACCTACACAGGAACAAAACTATAGGTTGAGGCGTCTCCGGAGAGGCTAAGCACTAGTGTGGCGCAACTTTATGTTTGATGTTGGCTGTTACAACAAGAACACAAAAGCAAAGATATTGTTGTAACCTAACAGCGAACGCGGATAGTCCGTTTCGGCTGCTTCGTGGGTTTAGTGTATTAGTTTCTTGCGAAGACGTTAACATTTAATACTGTTTAGTATTACGGTCCTGAATTTAGCTTTCCAGGGGTACATTCACGGTCTCTCACCGTTCATAAACTTATCTCCGGACGCCGGGAGGATACATATATAATATACATCCTCGTCCTGTTTTAAGTACCTATAATATGATCTATTTGTATAATCTTCAATCCTTGACCTCTTCTCCCGTCAGTAGGTTTAAGAAGTCAATTAACTTTTATCCTTATTTACCAACGACCGACCTCGTTACACGTACTTATACGTATCTCAGATTTATTGTCCTACGAGTATGTACCTATTTGAAAGCAAAGGACTACATTTTCATTGATATTCCTGTTTCCGACCCGATTCAGATCACTTCTAATGTGAAGACCATGTCGCGTTGGCCGGGTGCAACTTCGGCACATTATTTTCCACCCGGAGAGACAAAGTTCGTCACCTCGTACAGCGTTAATTAACAAAGATCAATACCTAACCACCCACCCAGGCAGGTGTTTGTACGGGAACGGGGGCTGTAGTGGCCCGGATCTATTGCAGGTCCCTGCTGCTTATACCGCATGGATTCGGATTGTCTTTCCCGTGTGTACTTCTCCAAGTGGAGAGTTTGTTAACTAGTTGAGGATTTCTATTTCAATATTGCGGACTTTTCACGTGGGTAATACCTTAATGGACGACTGGTTGTGAAAGCTGTGCGATTTTAGATATACCTGCCTGCATAATATAGAAAATTAACCCTGTAAATCCTGGAACTCTATCTTCTTAACTTAAAGTTCGACAGCCGTTACGACCCTTTTATATAATCAAAACTATAGGTACTCTTTATAAAAATCTCTTTTCTCTAAAATTCGATTGTAGCGAAACTCTCCAACTCTTCTCTCCAACAAGCAGGTAAACTTCAGATTGGTCCTTTTCGTTTAAAGAAAATACTCATAAGGTGTTAAGTTCACTTTGCTTTTTATACAAATACAAAATTAGGGGTAGAGCCCGGATCATCCCGTGTAACACAAACGATTACATCCTGATATATTTCCTCCAATTCAAACCGCAAATATCTCTCCTTGGAGCAATTTATCGCCTGAGATATTTGACTTCAAGTTTCACCTAAATCTTACCTCATATTGTATATTACCTATACGTCTTGCGTAGGTATATGTGTCAACAGGTGACATTAATTATTTGTCTCTGACTAGTAAATGGAAATGAGCCTCCGAAGTTCTATCAAATTTAGAGATGACTCACTATCGCGTAATTTAAGGCCGCCCAGATCAAAGTGTTGACTCGATCTGCGAAGAAACCTTTTCAGATTGCCGATCTGAAATGACCCAGATTGCCTATACATATAAATCACAAAATTATTTCTTAATTGCTCATTTTTTGATCAAGCAATTAATTAATTGAAAAACTATATTGGCTTAACTCAATTCATAAGGGTGGATAATTTTGATTGATAATCGTTTTCCGATCTATTGAACTATGTAGGTACTTATAAAAGGACATTACGTGAATCTAATTAACATTTTCGTCCTTGCCAGGGAGGCCAATTAAACAGCCAATGGGTAATAGCATCCTAAACGGACCCCGGTCAGGGGCCTCCCCAACTTATAGACTGTTAGTATCCCAACTGGACCTCGTTACTTTCCGCGGAAAGGGCTAATCTAAAAAAAGACCCAGTCCAACGGTTATCTTAAAGACCTAGATTTCGGTGGTAAATGTTTAAAATGTTTAAAAATTTTAAAATGATTCGCGAGAACGCTTATCTCTGCGTGAAAGGTAGGTTACATTACAGATCGTTTAATAGAAACGATTGACATATTGATGCTCATATAGATAGACGCGTCCATGATACCTATCAAAGGGTCATATAAAATAAGTATATTTCAGGTAACTGTTGTTTTCCAACGAAATTTGAAAGAAAAATCACTCGCCGGTGATTATTTTGCATTCAGGTGGAAATGAAAACACGATAATTCAATTTTATATCGAGTAGAGATATCCTTTTATAGCTCACAATGTATGAAGCTCTGAACTATTATAGAAAACTAGAACCGTTTTATTATTGCGCATCGTTTTTTGTTGTTTTTTGTTTTCAAAATGAGTTTCTGTGAAAACAACGAAATGAAATGAAATCCGGGCACAACTAGTAACAACACACCGACCTCCAGAATCACCTCATATATTTTCATTGATGGCTAGAGCTGTTAAAATTTTATGAGCATCAGATTTGTTACGATAAATCTGCATCAAAAAAATGTTCACCCGTTTCAAATCGCGTCCATGCACTACTCGCTGTCCTTATAATTACTCGTGTATTCGAAATAGGCGCTAACAATAACAAACAAGCCGGCAATAATAAATGAATGGCACTTCCGACACATGCATGAGCCCTGTCAGTGGTTGATAATGTAGCGATATCCCGTAGGAAAGCATCCAGTCACGTTCGCATTGGGTTCGCCCACCCCAATCACCTGCCTGGAACAGACAGCACATCCAGGCCCGATCCGTCACAACCCCCGTCCCGTCATGCCAACCGTCATTGATATTTCACCTCGAAACCCCGCTGCCGCCGGTGTAATATGTGAAGGTATGAATTAGTAACGGTACCTACGTTGTGATTAATTATTCTGAAAGGGGAGTGTGGAGTTGAAGCGCTGCGTGGAGGCACAGTCGGTTGCTTTCCGATCTTACATTTTTTATTAACCCGATGTTCTAGACTTCTTCTCGATTACCTAAATTTTGAGATTAACGGTTTCCGAGAAAAACGGCCACTTAAGAAAAACTCGCTAAAGCGTTTGTTAATTAAACAAACAAGTAGGGACATTTTCGGACACGACATGGTAATAGGAACTTTTTTCCTTACAATAAGCCATAGAATCACCCCCTAAAATGTTTCGCACTTATTAAGGATAATCCTGTATACACCCTTAGTATTCTTCTGGAACGCGCTTCCTGAATTTACCTACTCCCGAATGTCTTTCCAAAGTTTCGAATGTTCTATTTTTGGAACATTCCAAAAAGTAGCTCCTAGACATCCTGATAGGCTTTTCCTGAAAGTTTGTTCTCGAACACTTCTTTTTGTGACCGAGAATTTCCCCTCGGTCATCGCTACCATCAAAACAGTCGCGCACTTTATTAGATGTGCTGCTTGATTTTCGTTCAAAGTAGTTTTCTCGGGAAGAACGACGATAAAACCAAATTAAACAAGCTTTCCTTTTTCGAAAAAGCTACATTAAAAGTAGATTTCTTCCAGAATTATCATATACATAATAGTATACCTAACAAGTAAGAAAACCGTATGCTTTTAGAAGAGAAGTTACCTTAGACACGTTATTAAGTTTTCAAATTGGTATAAATTACAATGACCCTGCTAGCTGGCTTGTTAAACAAACGCTGTAACTACAAAGCAGACACGGGTTTGTTATTGTTAATGACACAGGTGACCTCCAAGCGATAGTAGAGGAAAATTCAATTTTCCATTTCCCGGAGGTCATCGAGATATTTTCCCTGGCTTATACACGGTGTTACACAGTTACGGGTTTATTTTGATAACAAACTACTTAAACCCCGCTTAAAGGCCAAACGAGTGAATTAATTTCCACGCGTCGCCGGAAGCCTGTTTGGAAGTCTAGTCTAGCTAGAAGGAGTACGAATTATAATAATAAATTTGTACGAAATGTATACGAGAGCTCACCTTTCCTTTTTTCCATTTTAACGTTCTAAAGATCAAGAAATTACTTTTTAAATATTATTTATCAATTATTATTATCGAAATAAAACTTAGTGTACGATCCGGTAAGTTTCCTTTATGCTTAGATTCCGGACACTTCCATGTAGCTTTGTTGTTTTTGCCAAAAAATTATTTATTAAAATTTTAACGGCACTTTTTCTGCCATTACTTGGTGGTCTTGGCGGTACAAAAAAAGCAAGGTTGGTACGGACAAATCTGCCTCAATCTGCCTGGGTACGTAAAATTCTTCTTGGTACGGAAAAGCAGTTGCCTCCAGGAAAAAGCAAGCCAAAAACGTGTGTGATGTTTATAATAATGAACGGTAAGTTCAAGACGCCATTATGTCTATTTTCGCGACAGGTATTTGCGTGGACCTTCCTGAGCGAATTCCAGAAGTGAAAAGAAGGTGAAGACGCAGGTATTCGCAGATTTCAACTCGACAGTCGAGGTCGACGAGACTCGACGGCCGAAGTCGACGAACTCGAGGCCTCCAGTCGGCCGTGCACTAAACGCCACCATCACTCACTCACTGCGCGCGCCCGCCGTTGTCTCCGTGTTGCTGGCATTTAGCCGGTACGTACAAGGTGTACGTTACACAGTACTTCTCACTTACAACTCCACCTCAAACCTTCAAAAAGGCTACAACATTTTTCCATGACAGGGATTCAGTTGTGTTCTACTCAAGTACTAGTCCGCCTCTGATCCATTATCGTCTCTTCCACATTTGGGACAGACATTTGGACATTCCCCTCATCGTCATTAATTGCAAGTCAAAATAATAGTCTGAGCTCCCTTTGGTTTGGCCTGTCTGCAATCTGTTGTCGACTCCAATACTATCTTCAAGCCTTTTGGGCCAATTCCCTAATAGCGTCGATTGGAAGATCTTACGTCAGATCAAGCAAAGATTTCCTAATCGGTTATCCGTGGTCAGAACGTGCAAGAGGAGCCCAGCACCGTTTTTCTTGTCAAGTCTGTCTGTCAGAGTGTCAGCCATGGAGGGTTATAAGCGAGAACAATCACCACCAGAGCTACAACTTCGGGTCTAATTATGAAGTTGAAATTTTCACGTTAAAATGAAATGAAATTCTTCATCGGAATAGTTTGTTTTTCCCTCTACCCCGTTTTATTAACAACAACAGCGGGTGCTTACTTTATGCTTTGCACGTTAATTCGGCCATTTCTACAAAGGACGGGGAGCACTACAGGAGTTGATAATCCGGGCGAGCGCCGCAAGAACATGTCAGTATTAGCACAGTGGTGCAGAGATACAGCAGCTTTAATCCATAAGAGGGAACGAGTAATGTTGCGGTCGTTCTCATTGCAACCTGGATGCAATCTGGACCGGCGAAAACTTCGTCCCTCGAGGCAGCATCTGTAAATATGGGGTGAACGTGAAAACGGGGCAACTTATTCATAATTGCACAGAGTTTCGTACATAAATGCACCTACATATTAAGGGTAACAACTCTATGATTCATTTTATTATGTTGTAATGTCAAGTTAAAGAAAACCACCACTTAATTTGTCAAAGTTTTGGTGTTTTCTATACGTATTTTTTGCCTTTTTCGCCTTAAAAATCTATAATAAAGCTCTTGAGAGTCTTAGTTACTATAGAACAAGCAGGTCTCTCCGAGTTCTCCAAGGTCTCTTCCTATTTTTCTATGTCTCTACAAGGTCCTGTGATCAGTAGATTCCGGGTCATAGTTAAAATCTCTCATCTCTTTTCCGTTAAATTTCCGATCCCAAAATTCTGAAATCCGTTATAATATTACATTCAGGGGCAACATCTTTGTTTTTGAAAATTAGGCACTAAAAACTGGAAAATGAGTATTATTACTGCGGTGCTTGGTGCTTGGGTGCTTAGTGGCTTCCAACGGATGAAAGCTCAGGAATTTCAAAGCGAGAATCGATTTTTAATTACAAATTATGTACCAATGCAGAACGAAAACTCCGGCGCGATATTGTTATTGGAGTTATTTTTTGTTCGGATTGTTTAGCTTCGGGGATTAAGTTTCAATTATGGAAGTTGCCGGTTGTTGCCGCCGCGGTAATTATTATTTATGATGATCGGCTATGGAGAAAGTTAACCGCGATCATTTTAAAGGCTTCAGTTTTATTCAGTTAGGCGTTCACTTGCGCAGAGAGCGAAAACTTCTCGCAATATCGAAATTGGTTATATTTCAGCTAATTTCGGTATCTCCGCACATTTAAATCGTTTTAATTACTCGCGGGATGTAGTTGGTCGGTTAAAGTTCCAAGCGCTTTACCAATAAATTCCGATCCCCCGGCAGGAATTCTTTCTGGTTTCATTTACATAAATACTTACCCATCAGATTAATTTAATTTGCTTGGAAGTGAAAAAACACATACAAAAATATTTTTAATTGAGAGCTCGCGGAAACGTCCGATAAAAACTGCCGCGGCGACGTCGAATTTCCCAAATATTTTCACGCCGCGTCCTATTATGAATAGAATCGGGGAAAATCCCGATCGGCATTTCGGTCCAGCGGCCGCCTGTTTCCATTAACTGCGTTGCATGGCTAATGAACCACTCTAAGGGACTAAGAATTGGCAATACAAAAGCCTGAAAGAGGAGTTTTTTAGCTGAAAGTGGATTATGGCTCAATTAAATACAGAATGAAGGGCTCTTCGCTGATGATAAACTCCTCGTTGTCAGATCGTTACATAAATCTACAATGTAAGTAAATTTATTAAGTCAAGTTGACAGGAAAAATGGTGTCACTTGATGATGAAAATAATAGCTTTATGCGATCGTTGATTTGGTGTTAGTGGGAATTAAAAAAAAATCTACACGGTGATCGGTGGTGATACAAAAAAAAGCCCTAAGCTATACGATAGCGAGAGATAATTCTAATAATAGTACTTTGGAATATTTTTGAGGAATGGCACTCTGTGAGAAAAAAAAACAACATTGCACAGCGTAAAACAGTAATTCCAGGCAAATAATTAAAAGCGTGTTTCAAACTCAATTCAAAGTATAAAATCTCCCGCAATGCTCAAAGCCCTCTTGGCATTTGATTTGGAACTTGTTTGATAAGTTTCTAAAATAATGCGGTCGAGATTTGACAACACGGTCCCGACGAAATCATTTCTATAGAATGCATCAGTAATGGAAATTCCATTTCTGGCCCGCTTTGCAATTCGCAGAGCTTTCGGGCTTCGCAAGTCCTTTTAGGTCGTTTTATTAATTAGTATAATGAATTAAATTTGCGAAAAAATCAACTCCCATACAGTTTTCAAATTAGTACAACATGAAACGCAGTCGTGTACCTACCTACCTACTGGGAAGCCGTGTCGATTCACGTCAATGTACAGGAAAAAGCCATCTGGTTAATTAATTTTGTTAATGATTTTAAGCGAACGGTAAATAAATAATATCGAACAGCGCTTGACTGTTGAATGAATATTCTGCATGGTCGTTGTAGCAACGCAAAGAAAAATTATTCATATTCTTTTGTAATAAGTTAACATGGTCCGCGAAGCCACCATAGCATTACTTAAAACGGTCAAGAAAATAACAATCAATCACCTACCGAACCATATACCAAGTTATAACGCTATACAAGGTGTTTCAAAACATGTGCCGAAAAATGCAAAGTGTGATTCTTTGAAATGTTCTGAGGAATAAGTTTCTATTAACATAAGTCCGCATATCCACCGTTTTCGAGATACAGGGTGTCAAAATATTATTTTTTTTTCAGTTTTTAGACGATATCTCAGGAACTATTGCCCCTAATTTCCACGACACTTGGTATTGTGAACGCACATTTTCAATTATTGTCAATGTTTTCTACTTAAAAACCTGCTCTTGGTTGAAAGCTTTAATGTGCACTATTTTCAACAGCATTTTATGATATAAAACAAAAAAGTAGCAACATGTGTTGTGGACAAAAAGCGTACTTGCTTTTGATATTTTTTTTTATGCTTTGTTGCACTGCCACATAAAAAATAACCCTCAAACTGTAGGTAATATTAACGACAAAATATTCTCAAAAGCTGAGTTCTGTATCTCAAACAGTTCCTGAGATATTGTCAAAAAAATGCATTTTTTTGACATCCTGTATCTCGAAAACGGTACATTTGCAGACCCATGTTAATAGGAACTTTTTTCCTTAGAACGAGGCAGAAAATCACACCTTTCATTTTCCCTTTCCCAAACCCCATCTTTACATAGTCTGATAACTTGGTATATGATCCGGTGAAGGTAAGTGATTGTTTTCTTGACTGATTTAAATTTTTGACACCCCCGACCTTTTTTAGTAATCTTAGCAATGCCACAGTCTCTCTTGCTCTGCCATTACAAGTGTTGAGTTATGACTTTTTGATCAATTCATCATTAAAAAAAATTGAACGTTTGAGTTAAAATAAAGAGTGACATTAAAATGGAAGTGAATAAATAGCATAAACGAGCTGCAGAAGATGGAGCAGCAGAGTTCTTGTCAGCAACTTCTTCCCTAATTCTTTGCAGACCGGAACTGATGCGCAACTTGTTATCCGACATGGCAATAAAAAGAAACTGCAACAAAGTGCGCAATCCATTTCAATGTAGCATAACAAATTGGCGAACGTATATGCAATTCTCAATTCTCCAGTTGCTGTTGAAGACTGAAGAGGAGGGTTCGTTATTTCTCTCCACTTGCTCCCCACATTTTTCCGCACCATGATACTCATCCAAAACGAGATGCTGATGATGCATTGCGCTTGAATGGCGATGAACGTAACATAATAATAATTACGAACTGCCATCATCATTGATGCCGAAAAAACGAACGTAATTCATTTTACATTATTGTCGGCTACCTCACTAGGTACTAACTATGTAACGTCAAATTCGACAGCTAATTTGTAAAAACAACAACAGCACCAGAACGGCGAAAATAAAAGCGCATCCACGTCTACGTGTTGTCGTTATCAATTAACAGAAAATGAAATATTAACGGAATATTGTCCGTGACAAGCTGCTTTCATCTTGTTCGGTTTATTAAAAAAACAGCTAATAAATTTGATATCCGCCGGTGATCATGATGAATATAGATGAGGTTCGTAATGGGAAACGATGGCTTTCGAATTTGTTTGTTTTCGGAAGCCTCGATTTCAACTGGAGACTTTTCGACTCGAACATAAAAATACACAAGAGCGGCGATTCATTTTGTTGGACCAGAAATACCGTTGGAGATGTTTGTTCGCCGCTGCAGTCTTGAATCTTCGTTAAGGTTACATACAAGGTTTTAACATGCGAGGAAATATGCAATTTTAGAAATTTATGTTGCACCATGTAATAAATAAACATTACGACAGTCCTAAATAAGAATAGCGTCAAAGGAGAAGCATAACTCGGAGTGAAAAATGTTGAATTGGTGTCAGGAGTGGGGTCAATTTTTTTCTAATATCAAATAAACTCTCTAGATGGCGCATGGAATAATAAATATTGCATAGCGGCTGCTCAGTTAGGATCAATTCCCTCAATGAGTAAGCCGAAATTGGTACTACGCGTAAACTGCGAAGCGTCAATAATCAGATAAACCCAACACTGATGTGATTAAACGTCAGTTACAAGATTGGACGTTAATTTTCCAATAAAGACAAATAGGCTATCCGAGATCATCTATTGATAAGCGTCAGTAAGGAAGCTGTAGGTAATAAATTTGTGAGGATAATCTGTATAGACGTCAAAGGGTAACTGATTTAAAATTAACAGGTTGGTTCGACCGGAGATCGGAGGAGCAGGGGCGCTGATGCTACAGAAGAGAAAGATGAAGTTGATTTGAGTTGGAGAGAGCGCGCGTGGATCGAATAGGAGACGGCGAGAAGGAAGGAAAGAACGGAGAATGGAAGTTTAATCGTGCCGGAGTTTACGACTGTTGTTTGATGCATGTCTCGAGTGGTGATGGGTTAATCGAGTTAACTCGTTCTTTTTGTTTTCGCTGGCTCTTTGATTTCGCTTTAGAAGTTTTAAAGATGAGGCCCGAACACTGCCTCATAAATTGAAGTTTGAGATTTTAATAATAATTTCGTATTTAGGTACTTGATCTACTGATGAGAGGTAAATTATTTTATTTTTACGCTATTTCGACTTCAAGTTCAGTCGTGCCCTGGTTGGTGATTAAGAAACGGCTCCCCTTCCCACTCCGAATATTGATCGAATCCCCATCCTCCTCCTTCCTATCAGATTTGCTGAGCCGATAGGAAAAGAATTCGTCTAGGCGGATGTGTTTAATCCCCGAACTTATTGTCTCTATCAGATACTTCGTTTTCTTATTTTAATAAATTATTGTTTGAACCCCCTAACAATTATTTGGCAATTAAACAATAATACCGCACTAGAAAATATTTTGTTAAAAGGTTGCGGATCTAACTGGCTGCATAATCCCTTTGACAATAGAAAAATTTTCTATGAACGGGGATTTCAGTACTCGAGTATCTCATCACTAGGTTCAGTTTATTCGATCCAGGCAGGCAGATAGCTCGTGCAGACATGGGAACTATCTATCTATCTATCCAGACAACACCGCTAAATAATAACCGACACTTTCCCGCGATAAATCCTCACAGATTCCAGTTAATCCCCAGTCAGAACTCTGTCTATTGTTATTATTATCCCCCGAATCGATACTCGATCTAGTCCATCAGGAGAGGTTTTGTTTCATATTTTATTCATGGATGTAATTATTATTTTAAAAGTTGTAGGTATGCTGTGAACTTTGTTCGATTCCTTTGTTGGTAAAAACAAAAAAATATGAGAACGGTACGGCAAAGTTAAAAGTTGCCGTAATATACGTAAGTAGCCAAATTATAAACTTTTTACCGTGTTGTAAAATATAACGAGTCGGTAACTAAGTGAAGATTAATAAATTCAATCAAGTCTCTCACCCTGTTTCATGTCAGAAATATTTTAATTATTGTCAGTCTAACAGTGCATTAAGAAGTGTCACCAGTTTCGATCAACCAGTTTCAACATTTTCGGTATGTAATGGATTTTCGGCCCTCCGTCACCCTGATAGCTGATAATTCGCTTTTGCTTTCCCGACCGCACCGTGCGGATCAAAACAGTATCCCCCGTCCGCTTTTGCCACCTGATAACCAACGACCCCATACGGAACGACCATCCGCGCGCTTTCCAACACGAGCCGAGCCAAGCCATGCGAAAGGCGTCCTCCG
Source organism: Malachius bipustulatus (assembly GCA_910589415.1). Lineage (NCBI taxonomy): Eukaryota > Metazoa > Arthropoda > Insecta > Coleoptera > Melyridae > Malachius > Malachius bipustulatus. The sequence continues at coordinate 30,872,819 of OU342637.1, forward strand.
ACCCGTGAACGCGCCAACACGTGACGTAATTGCATTGCCGCCCGCTGCAATTAGCCCTCTCGCGGTTGCCACCGACAATATTTGTCCGACGGTCACGCAGGGGCTGCGGGGGGAGGCTCACGGCTGGCTTGATTGTACGGTAATTAGACACTGATTGAATCAGAGCGATAAGGCTTGGGATTTGCTTATAATATGTACGTAGGTACATGGACTGTAATCATTGTGAATCCATCGACAATAAAATAAAATAAAATATTTTCTTTCCATTTCTATAACGGGGTGCCCGGAAATAGCACGTAGGTACCTAGAACCAGAGGATGAGGAAGATGAAAAAAGTTAGCTTGCTAGTGACGTAGATAGTAAAAAAATATTGATGCGATTGATGAGGAATAAGGTTTTTTATATTTCGCTTTCGGTAAATCCCAGGATTGACAATAATAGTAGAATCTAGATCGTTACTCCAGTGACGATGATGATGATGATGATGATGGTGGAACTCGTCAATCGGTAACAGTTAAACAAAGGTACTGAATCCGCAGCAAAGAGAAGCAATTTCCTATATAGACTATATGCATCAGACTAGTCTGTTCTGTTTGATTCTACAGTGTAACAGCCGACTGTTTCAAATCGAATATTGACATTTAAGCTGAAAAGCTGGATTACCAAGCCGAACAGCCAAAGTAGCAGCAGCGGGGCGTGCTTAATGTAGCGAGAATGACATTGTTATTCATGTTAGAAAGGTCTCATGCTGCCGAATAAATGTCATTACCGATCGAAAATGTGATTCTCCATAAATTAACCCTCCGGCTCTACCCCCCTCTTACTCTGCGCGACGTTGGCTAATAGAGTCGTGTAGAAATATTGTTCATTTCGCTGTTATCGATTGAAAATGGTCCCCCTTCAGAGAGGGAATTTTGAAATTTGTCCATAAAAATAGTTGCTTGTGAATTAAAAAAAAAATATCCAGACCTTTAAATTTATTGAAAAAAGATGGTTTTGGTAAGATAATCAGACGTCGGACCGCAGTCTGTTATTGTTATTAACCAATTAAATTAAATTAGATGGCGGCGGCGGCTTTTACGGAGATTACACGTCACTTTACGAGCGTGTAAACTACCCCGTTAAGGCTGCTGTTGCCATATTCATTACTCACTCCTTGTTTTTGGTACGTTATTATAAACAAAACCGTCAAAGTTTCAAAGCACTCAGAAAATGTTATTTGACTTAATTGGAAGCTTCTATTATGTTCTCGAGGTCTAGGGGAGATCAATCAAAATTTATCTCTACCGAAATTTCACAAACACCTGAATATTGGACAAGATAAATGTCGAAATATTTTAATAAAAGTCAAATAAATGAAAAAACTCTGTCCATGAAATATTGCGACACTGCATAATATTTGCAAGAAAATACAATAAATGCATTTTTCAAAAAAATTGCATTTAACGCAAAATATTTTCCATTAAAGTTTATAGGAGAGCAGAGATAGTACTCGTATTTTCAGCAAGTTGGATCGGCTCCAAATTATGTTAAAGTAACATATCGATTGTTAAAATCTTTAGAGAAAAATCCACGTTATAGGGGCGACACTTCCTGCGGATAAATCATAAGCAGCTCGGCAGTAGTCTCGAGAAATGTTAAAAGATATTTCGGGAGATTATCCCGGGAACAATCTGATTGAGGGTCTTTGTTGGAAACATTTTAAAGGAAATTTAAGCTTCCTCTGTTTGTTTATGATTATTTACGCTTTACGAAGATAACATTTATCTCTCCAAATTTAATAAAATAATATGAAAAGTGAATGTTTACTGGACATAAGATTATCTGTTATAAAAAAAATCGTTCAGAGAGAACGGCAACAATGTCCATATTCCGTTCTTCATCCCGCTTGATTCGTGTTAACCCGGAAGGGCAATCAGGCATAATTCCAATAACTGCTTAACAATATTATCTGCCTGCCCTATGGGTTCGGGCAGGACTCTCTGGGGTTGTGTTAATTAAATACTTGTTTTGATTGGAACAGACTTTCACTCACGTCCCGTTTATGCGCAGTTAATTATATTACCTCTACTTTCATTTTGAAGTGCCGATACACCATGACTTAGGGATGGGATTAATTAATTCATTTTTTGAATAAGTGATGACAAAATTTGTTTTGAGACGATTTTACACGACGCTGGTAACTCATACGAGTAACCAAGCCGAGTAATCTTTGTGTAAGGTATTACTGAATATTGGAACGTAAATATGTTTGTCAATATCAGTTCAGGCTTTTTTTATTTTGAATCTTTATGTCACACAGCTAAATCTGTATAGCAAAAAAAAAATTAACAAAAGATGCAAGGAAACTGTCGCCTACAAACAACTAGCTTTCCGCCGCCAATGGCGAGAGAGCCCCGATGGCATAAACCACCACAATTTCACTCTTGCTCGAAACAGATGCAAATAAATAATAGATCAAACCAAGGGAACTCACAACCAAAGAATTAGGAACAAACTTCTCTCCTGTCCTAACGGTTCGAAATCTTTTTGGTCGGTAACTAAGGCAGTCAGTCAGAACTTCACGAGATCCACGATTCCGCACCACTTACACGAACAGACGGGACTATCGCATCTACGGCTACTGAGAAGGCGAACTTGTTGGCGGTAGTCTTTTCTTCATACCTACTCTTCCGTTGACTTTCAGGGGAGAACTCCGCCAATGATCCCTTCCGTGGAACCCAAAATGTCAGACAGTGTTTTCCTACAGCGTTACCCAAACAAAGCTTCTGGGCCCGATGACATGTCCGTTATTGTACTTGAAAAATGCGCCACTGAGCTGTCATCTGTTTTCTGCCGACTTTTCAATCTGTCGTATAAAAAGGGAATATTTCCTTCCTGCTGGAAATGTGCACAGATCCAACCTCCCAAGAAAGTTCACAAGCAATGAAAAAAGACTATCGACCAGTGGCACTGCTATCAGTAATATCCAAGATTATGGAGAAAGCCATTAACCGACATCTTTTAAAGTACTTGGAAGGAGCTAATATAATCAGCGACCGCTAATACGGATTCCGCAAACAGAGGTCAACTGGTGACCTCCTCACTTACGTCACCGAGCTGTGGAACAGCGCAATCGAGCACCATGGGGAGTCTCCAGGGGTTGCGCTTGATATTTCTAGAGCTTTCGACCTTGTCTGGCATGATGGACTGTTGGCAAAACTGCAGGCTGAGAACTCCCGAGAAATTCTGCCTGTGGTTTGCGAGTTATCTCGGAGATCGCTCATTACAGGTGGCAGTCGATGGAGTTCTTTCTGAGACTTTTTCCATCAATGCCGGTGTGCCTCAGGGATCCATTTTATCTCCAAATCTCTTTCTAATATTTAACAGGGGCGATAGAAACCAAGTTCAATTTAATGCTGGGAAAACCCAAGCAGTCATCTTCTCCAAAAAGATCAAAGTTTTGGCGCCAGATATGGTGATGGCGGGACACTCTCTTACTCCATCGGCATCTCTTCGTTTACTTGGAGTGAGCCTCAGAGCGAACACGTCTTGGCATGATCATGTTGCAGGTCTGGCGAAGAGTGGTTCTCAAAAACTTGGAACTAATTCCGCGGGACAAAATTTTATACACCACAACAGTTCCTTCTCTTATACAAGGCTCAAATCGAACCATCCTCGGAGTACTGACTGCTCACATGTTTGGAGTTCAGCTCCTAAACATATGCCGAGACTACACGATTCTATCAAGAAAAGAGCCATACACTTGATTGGGGTTTGACAAAAAATTTAGACACTCTCGAACATCGAAGAAGAGTAGCTGACCTGAGTCTGTTTTACAGATAATTTTATGGAAAGTGTTGAAAAGACGTGGCCCGCTTGATCCCGCCCAGAACAAGACCGGGAAAAAATACACGTCGAGCCGCAGACGCTCATCCGTATAGTGTATCTTTAATAAAAAATAAGTAGATTTCTCATTTTCATGATATTTTGAAACTTTTATAGATAAACAAATCCTTTCATTATGTGTGAGTTCTAAAATTTATTATTTTGTATATTTTTTACTCAAACTCTAGCCTATAGTAGGTTAATAAAAAATACATTTCCCTAATTTATATTAATGTACACACATTTAAAGTGAATGAAAATTAAAAATTACGCTACCACGGAGGAAATTTCGTTATTGCGTGAATAGGTGTGGCAAAAAAGATAATAATATCCCTCAAAGGCCGTATCATTGTTCGAGTTACAATCATTTTTTGCCACGCGATATTAGGCCCCATTGTTCTGGATTTTAATTTCAGCCTGTGGGTTTCTTAATTAAGTAGGAACGTATTTCGCGCTTGTTTTAGTTTTATGTTTCAATTACGGTTTTATTAAAAGAGGAACTTGACGCTATCGATGTGGAAAAGTTTTCTATTAAATGAAAAAACAAAACATATACCTACACCTGAACGCGTGTTTTTTAATCTTATTTTGATGTTTATTATTTTTTATAGTGTCTCAAGTCCTTCGTTAATAATTGTCGTTTTTCGTTAAATGTTTTTTTTTACTGTTCCGATTTCGAGGTGGGAGGGTAAATATCTAATACGAGGTCTGATACTGTGATTTCAACCGCGGTATACGCGAGTATTTCGAGGGACGGAGGCTTGAAAATTAGTAAGTTGATAATCCTGTTTATGAGTTCTAGTGAAGTTTTAATTGGAAAAACTTGGGAACAAAGGAAATTCACAGCCGTCATCTGGAAACAAATCACCCTTGTTAGAGGCATGAACCCTTCAAGTGGAGATTAATCAATGACGATGACTTGATATATGATCGTAGCAGAGCCATGAGTTATTACGGAGCCAAAATTTCGCCAAGAACTCAGCTTTTCCTTCATCTCTGTTAAAGCAGAGTCGTGACAGCCGCCAGATATTGGAGTCGCTTATTCAGGTTCACACTGTAGGTGATGTCGTGACGTACAGAACGGTGTTCTTGATGAATTAGGACAAATTAGGCGGGAGTATTAGGTAGCAGTTTCATTTGTTTTGCGATTTTCGTATGGCTTTGTTATTCGTCAGGACGAAAAAAAATATTTTTCGGATTATGCCGGAAAATTGCGATTATTCTTATAATTTTCTCAATCAAACATAAATCAGTGTGAAAAAAAAAGAAATAAAAATAAATTAGGAACGATTTCATGATTTATTAATTTTTAAATAAGTGTAAGCTAATTTTCGAGCAGCAAGAAAATTTTTTATTTTTCGATAAAAGTGCCAAAATATGCGAGATGAATAATTGAAGCCAACACTACAAATTATATGAAAAAATAACTTTCAAAAACGTTCACGATGTAGAAAATACAGGAAGATAGAAATGGGGGACGCGGAAAAAACGTAAGAGAAATCTCAATGACCTGCCGAAGTTTTTACCGATTAAGTCAGTTTTTACAGCTTTGAGAGTGTAACGAAATCCAAGGCTTTCGTTGGTAATTATTATTTATTTCACTGGTAGCGCCTTCAGCATGCCGCTTTTCGGGAAGTTGTACGTGCTTCGTAACTCTTCGAGGCGCTCGATGAAGAGGACCGCGTCGTCTTGCTTGTGGTCGAATTGCAGTTCCCATTCGACTTCTTGGTCGATTATTTCCACTTGTGACGGCTGGTGGTGCCTGGCTGGTGCTGCTGCCGGTCCTCTTGTTGATTGGATCGCCAGTTTTATTCGTGCTACCTCGGCTTCTAATTCGGCGATTCTGTTTTGCTTGGTTCTGTCGGCCATCTTGTGCCCTGGTTCTGTTCCTGTTCGCTTCTGTTACAGTTCTGTCCCTCTGTCGTGTGCTGTATTATGTTACTGACGTCTTGAATATTCGGCGTCAATCTTGTTACTCATCCCGCTAGATACTGTTACTGTCTCCTTCTGGTCCTGTGGCTGTACTGTACTGTGGTGCTGTGGTGCTGTACTGAAGAGTAAATTTACACGTTGGGCGCCAATCTTGTAACGGGATTTTCTGTTAGGTAGAGGTGATTTCCCAGGGATGGATGTCTGCCCCTTTGTACCCGCGACAAGTCAATTAAAAATTACAAATCTTTATTTACAAGTATTCTATTTACACATAACTATATTTGTCACGCTAATATTGATAACCACTGTATCCTATGGGCCGGCTCTCGTCCTCCACAGCCCGTCTTATTGGTTGTAGATAGCCGCGTCGGGGCGCGTACTAATGCTGATTGGTCATTTACCTACGGCCACTCTTGAACGGTTCGCGGCCGGCTCTTCAGCGCCAGTCGCCCGCTCGCAGTCGCACAGTGCGTGTCGGTTGCTGTAGTCTCCGGAACACGTGCCGGAAAGAAATCTGGGAGGATATTCTCCGGCGGCGAGGCTATCTGAAACAAAGTCCGTTCCCGATGCCTCAATATGACCTCGGGACGGCTGTTACTGAATCCGGCCCTCAATACAGGCCGGATAGGGACTGAAGGGATCAGCCGGTACTTCAATGCAGCGCCGACTGATTCCCTATACTGAATTGGTCGCCGGCCAGAGCTCACTCCACTCTGGTCGGTCTGCCGATACCGGGTTACAGTGAGGTTCGACTCATTTCATCGACCTACTGTAGCCGGCTACGTGAATGGATAGGGTGCACTCAATACATGCCCCCGGTGATCTCCCAGCTCAATTCACAAGGAGAGAGAGTGGTTCTCGAGTCAGTACCTCGGATCCTCTGGTAAGCTCTTCATTTGGCTCTCTTTATATGTATACCCGGTGCTGGCGGAGATAACCTGCTAATCACTGTCGTAAAAACTGTATCACTCCTGATAAACCTCTCTAATAATGAAATAAATAATAATTACCAACGAAAGCCTTGGATTTCGTTACAAGGGTAAAAAACTATATCTACCTTTTTTGTTGGTAATGAACGTTTCTATCCCACTGTTTTGTTAATTCTTCTGTTTTGGAATTTTTTTCGATTGTACATACAAAAAAAGTTGGAAAAAAATTCGAAATTATGCGAAAAATTATAGGTTAGCGCCAATTTTTATTTTACCGCTCACCTAATTTTTTTTCGAAAAAACGATCCCTGCAAAGTTTGTACGTCTTTGCTTTCCCCAAGTCACTGTGCAAACAGAATCTCTCCGCGATGTACCGTTACTGAGAAAACATCCTATTGGTGGGAAGTTGCAAAAAAAAGTATACGGCCCTAAACGAGGGCCTTAGAATTCTTGGATTCGGCCCATTTTCAATAGATCGTATTAAAAATACTACGGAATTCTTATAACAAACCACAGAAATAATTAGAACAAATGAGTTACTGAGAATTAGTAAAAATTAGACAAATCAACATCAGATGCACTTCCTCTTCAGATGCAAGATCTCCTAGTCGCTTCTAGAATTTTTGCGACACTTTATAGGCACACTTATTACTTCTGCGAGTTCTTGTAATGTTGCATCGGCTTTATAACTTGAAGCTGGTGAACATCTAGCCGGAAATCAAACGCGCAAAAAAAGAGCCGAGAAACGTATACGCTGCTGCTAACGATATTTCCTGTCATGTGCAAACTAGACTTTTCACGAAGTTTCCCTCAACAAGTAAAAACTTGGCTTTTCCTCTACAAGAAACCTCTCAAGAGTGTGACCAGATTTCACCTTCTTATTATAGCCGGCAGTTTGTTCACGTTAAAATTGCTGTCAGTTGCGCGCTAATAGAAAATAGATCGATTCGAGTCTTAAGCCTTGACTTTCTCCGATCACTTTATAGTCCAATAAAGTCTAAAAAGTCATACGTATCGATTAAGAATACACATCCTTTTGATAGTTCGATTTATTTTGTTTCATATACGTGGTTTTTATAGTAACCGTTCAGTTTGTCTAAATACTCCATCCCGCATAAATAAATAAACGTCAACATTGGTTTTGAATGAGAATTAAATGCACAACACAGAGGATAGAATGTCATTACGTGAATGAAATTTTATGTAGTTGTCAGTGGCTCTCAAACTGACGTAAGCGCTTCAATTCATTGTTTGAATGATTCCTTCAAAAATTTACGCTCGTTCACAACTTGACAATTAACTGTTTGACATTTTCTGGTGAAATTAAAAATATTAATTCGGACGGTTAGTGTGACGTCACATCTGACTTTTTAAAGTTAATCCTACTATATAAAATTTGATCCAATTTTTTCAACGGTTCATATTTATATAGGAATAATTCTTGTTGCTTGCAGAGATGCCACATTTCACCGGTCCCATTCAAAACGTGACGACTCCGGTCGGAAGAGAGGCAGTCTTCGAGTGCGGCGTCGACAATTTATCAAACTTTAAGGTAAGTCTCTCCTCTCCTTGAATTTATCACGCTAATTTCAGTCAGGACCAGATGAATATTCCCGGAAACCCGGAACGCCTCTCGCCTCTAATTAAAAAAATAGAAAACTTCGCGCCAACTCGCTCACCTCGGAGTTTACGTTGACAGGCCGACCGGCACAGTAAATTTAAAAAAGCGCTGAAATGTTGCCCTAAATTAAACTTATACTAAGGCAGGCCAAGTTCCAAAGCGACCAAACGATTCTCTTTTTACATTCCCCTTAACATAATATTACCTCTATCTCTATCCTATAATAAGGTCTAGAAAAAGTACTAGGAGATTTTCCAAAACCCTCTGGAGTAATTGGTTTGATACTGACTGACTAACTAATAACTATACATCTTCCTGTGATCCTGTCAAGTATTTTTGTTGCGTCGAGACTCATAAGACGAACTAGTTTTTCCTTGAAAGTAACACCAAAAAGAAGACAGCAGTTTAAGTTCCATCATTATTGTTGTGGGACTTTTATCTTTTTTTTAGCTTTTCCACGATTAGAGAGCATTGTAGACTGGCCAGCAGCGAAGAAGAATACGGAATTCACCTCCGCTAATAGCATAACACAAGAATTGTTTCAGGACGTGTCAGGTTCAATTCATTAGCCGCATTCCTGGATTACTCTCCCGCTGCTCCCCCGGAGGGAAACATTCACTTTATGTCGGCGACCTGCTTTCATGAAGTCAGGAACGAGCCTTTTATTAGAGATGGACGTTCTTTGTCTCGTTCTTATTCGAGGTTTTCATTGTCGGACCAAGAAGTGCATGTTGGCAATCTTGGGACACAATAGACTCAACAGCTTTCGAATTTTCTCTTAATTGCTGGTTTTTTATCTTAAAAGGACCAGGACCAGCAGTACTGACATTTATTTTTCTTAACTCAGCTATAATTCCAGATGTCGTACATCTGAGATTAAAAGATAATTTTCACACGAGACCTCTACAGGAAGCTGAGCTAGCTGATGGGAAGATGGAAAATGACGCCGCTTCCATGGTCCCATGACCCAGCTTCAAATCCATCTTTGATGTGCGCGTTGTTTGAGGACAATAATAGTTGAAAAATCAGCAGCTAAATCGGACAAACAATCCAGCACGCAAAAGCTTCAGTTATAAAGCGGGCGCGAATACAAGAAGATGTAAAAAAATCAAGTCGATCAAAGGATTGAATGAGCAAAAAAGGCCCACAAATCGATTATTCTTTCATTCACAAATAACAAATAGCAAATAACACGAAGAGCTTGATCGAAGAGCCCTCAACACCAAGTATCAGTGTCTCCCCTTGGCTGAATTAAAGCAATGAATAAAGCAAAGACAGAACAATCTGCGCTCTGGTTCCAAAGGGGAGGACACCCCCATTAAACAGCCGGCTGGATTTCATCCCCTTGACACAAAATCAATTAGTGTACAAACACAAGACCCCTCGATATCCTGCTAAACTGTTATGTGATCCGAAACAATCGTCAGTCCTGGCTTTACGAAAAAATTCTAGGTATATGAAAAGTCAATCTAGTGATGCGGGATACCCGTTATTGGAACGTGTCGCTGATGATAATACCCATAACTTATAGAAGGTTGCTTTTATTATTGTAACGAAGAAAATTCGCCCAAAAACATTGTTTCGTTCCCCCCGTATATATTTACAGAGAGCAGAGAAGGGAGATTGTTTTCCTATATCGATAATATGATTCGGAACGCTGCAGGGGAGTAAATATCACGTTATATGGCATGTCGACAGAGAACAGGAACGCATGGCTTAATCCCCAAGACGCGTGTCAGGTCCATTAGGAACTCATCATCTGCCGTTCCTGTCCGATCGCTGCCGTCCTTCCTGGACTTTCATAAAAAACTGCCGGGTCGTGGAAATGACTGGATGAAGTTAGTCAGAATTTTAATCTTTGCCGGCAGAATATCGCCGGAGCCGGAATGAGCATCGATTGCGCGACGAAAATGTTCACCTTTTCCGGGTAAATATAAATTCCGTTCCTGGGCTTAGGTCGATCTTTATTTAGGGCGAACGGGTTAACTTTAGGACGGATGTCTTCTGTTGTGTGGGTATGACTGTAATTAATTTTGATGGAGGTGAGTCAGTTGATAAAATTCTCAGCGTCGCTGGAAATATTTTTTAACCATTATGACATGTATTGAAAAAAAAGGGGAATCGTTTCCATTTATTGGTGGAACAATCCAAAACAAAAAATTCTATACCTAATTATTATTCGGAGTTCGTCTATGGAAACTTTTTGTGGGACTTTTATTATTGTATTTCCATTAATTTGCAATTTTGCCGGCTGTGATTTTTTCCACCCTCTCGACCTAAATTCAATATTAGCGAAACAAATCGCGTATCGGCATGTGAAAAATTTTTCACAATCACTTCATCGAATCAATCCATAACACCAACAAAACCTCCACTGTGAAATCGTTTCGCGCGGAATGCTTAACTAAAGAATTAGTTTCAACCCCCCAGTGCGAGCGTCATTTTCCATTTAGTGCCTGCATACATGCATTTATACATTTAATCAATACGTCAGTGGCATTGATGAAATTCTGACTAAAATCCGCTGTGGAATAATTATTCTTTAAAATCACCTCTACCTGTACCCGCCGATTTGATGAGTTTCTCTTTTGCAACATCGATCTGCTGTCAAGAAATTGCTCATAGCAACATGTCGTCTTAGAAAGGGTTAAACCGCTCACTAAGGAATTAAATTCTGATTCTGCAAGAAAAAATTATTCGGTTTTATTAAAAATAATTTCCTTGTCTACTCGTCGTACCTGCGTCCTGCGTGAGCGTGACATCTCATACACAGAGTAGAAGAAATGTAGGTTAACCCCTAGAAATGATACTACATCCCTGTCTGACCCCTGGGTATCCCATTATGGACCTATCAGTACCGTACTCCTGGAGGACACGGCCTACTGCCAGGATGATGCATGTCCCTTATCGGCCACGCCGGCGATGTTTGTTTGTCTTCATTACTCCACAGCCGGGCGAGATAATGTATGCGTCCTGGGGGACCCCCGCCGCGTCCCACCGGGTCCTAGTTGGCTATGCATAGGGTACAAGGTGGGTTATGTAAGAGACCGTTTCTTCTTGTCGTTTTATGCAACCGGAATGGCAGTGATTTATCGGTCGCCGGGAGTGGATATTGAATGAGGAGCGGTTGACGCAGTGGCGGCGCATATTTTTTTTATTTAATGGTTATGTAGGCAGTTTATGTAGGTAAACGGTTCGTTTTAACGTAAACAGTGAGACAGTGACTATTATTGATCCGAAAGTTTGTAAAAAAATTTCCCCTGAAAACGTTTACAAGTTGGTCGATGTTTTTTTCAAAAACAATAGCCAACGTAAACACGTGGGGGGCATCGTCTTCAGGCATCGAAAAAATTACTTTCAGTTTTGGAATCGTCATTGTCCTCGAGCAAATTTTCAAAGTCACAATTGAGAAACTGAATTTTGTCAAAATTCGTGTTTTTGCTATCGATCGATGGACCCTGAAATATAACCCTGAAATAGTGCCAGGGAGTAGGACTAAACATCAATCTTACAAAAACAAGCTTCCAAAACTCAAAGCCATACGCTTGAGCAAAGTGGATTTAGAATGGAAGGAAGAAGTTAAATTTGTAGGAGTAACACTAGACAAAAAGCTACAGTGGAACCAGCACCTGGACAAAACAGTAAGTAAGGCCACTACCGTTCACATGGTGTGCAGGAGAATGGCTAGCAGAGCATGGGGCTGTAATCCACAGATTCTGCGCTCGTGAGACCTATCATCATATACGGAGCGGTTGCTTGGTACAAGAGAACTAAGCTAGCAACGGCAAAGAAAACACTTGAGAAGATCTAGAGACTTGCGTGTCTCTGCATCGCAGAAGCAATGAGAACCTGCCCAACCGCTGCGTTGGAAGTAATCCTAGATCTGACACCACTTCATTTGGTGATAGAGAGAAGAGCTGGAGAAGATCTACTTAGGATGTGAAGAGTAGGAATCATGAGTGGCTGTGAGGGGCTCCTGACACTGCCAAAAGACAAAACTGTTAAGAAATTCAGTTTCGAGAGAAACTTCATCATGAAACCGTCTACGAAAGAGGAATGGAACAACACCTTCAACTGTACTCTTAAAGAAGTGTTATGTGAAAATGCCGATCACCAGAAATCAGAAACGAGCAGTAGAGGCAGTCAGGTCGGGAGAAGGGCCGAGCGTAATGAAGGAGCAGTAGACACAGAGTGCGAGTCGATGCATGATAGACGTCAGTTGAAAAAGGGGAAGTGGATAATAATTAATTAAGAAGAGTATTAAGACGTTAAGAAGTTTGTTTTTCATATCAATCCGTACATTTAATTATTTTTGTTTCATCATTAAATTATTTCTAAAGAAGTGTGATTTACTTGTACCCGGTCAACTAACAATTAGCAGCGGTGGGATATAATATAAAAATATCAACCTAAAATCAGTGTGTGACTGTGTGAAAAGTCAAATGGCCGGTCCGTGAATTTTGTGAACTGCGTACATACCTACTTATTTGGTTGCCTTATTCCCGGAGTAAGATTATCGAGACAATAATTTGCCGGATGCCAGGTGGTGTGGTGTACCTTTAAGATGAAGACCAAACGCATTTTGTAGATCTGTTATTTTATTACGACTGAAAAACTAGGTCACTAATACAGTTTGTCAAGATTACTACACTACAGAAATTCGAGACCATAATGGCGTCGTCCGCATTATTATTGAGTGAATTCCAGAATGTTAATGGAAATTTGAAGTCTCAGTCAAAGAAGGTAATTAAATCACTACATAAATTTATATTTGAAGATGACGGAGATAGAAGTAACAGAAGCAGATTAAGAGGTTTTGGAGGGTTTAATTTTGAAAAAAATTCAAGTGAACATTTAAAGAAGGTTCAGTATGCACAAGACAAGTTAAATTTCACAGAACTAGTTCATTGTTGTTTGATTTTGGCATTAAACTTTGAGCAAAAGAGTAAGGAGGATTTAATTTCTATAATTTTTCGAAATTTAAATGATTTGCACGAACTCGAAAAGAACGAAGAAAAAGATGAAGAAGACGACGAAAAAGAATCAGACGATGACGAAGATGACGATAAAGATGCCGATAAAGAAGATGATACAGAAGACGATGATAAAGGTGATAATGAAGACGATAATGAAGACGAAAGTGAAGAGGAAAGTGACGATGAGAAAGATGATTACAAAGTAGTTAGAAGAAAAACAAGTGGCAGCAACGCCAATAGAAGTACACAAAAAGAAGACAGACGCAAGAAGAAAGAATATGAAGCAAAGCAGATAGAACCCAGATTTGCATTAACATTCAGAGATGTAGAAGAAACAATTAGACCATACTATCGTAGAGAAGATTTTCCGATTAGAGAATGGATTGATGAATTCGAAGAGACAGCACAATTATTAAATTGGAACGATGTTCAGATGGTGATATTTGCGAAGAAGAGGTTACTTGGTGTTGCCAAATTATTTATCCAATCAGAAAAGAACATTAATTCATGGAAGAAACTGAGACAGAAACTACTTTCAGAATTTGATAAGAAGATTAATGCTGCTGAACTGCACGAGATTATGCAACGAAGAAAAATGAAACCAGATGAAAAGCCGATCGAATATTATTTAACCATGAAAGAATTGGCAAATAGAGGAAGAATTGACAAAGATGCATTACGTCACTATGTTATAGATGGAATTGAAGATGACATCAACAATAAAGCCATCTTATATGGTGCAAGGAGTCAAAAAGAATTTAAAGAAAAGTTAGAAACCTATGAGTTAATTAAAAATAAGAAGAAAGAGTCAAGTAGACATTCGAAGGAACAAAGATATGACAAATTTCAGAGAGTAGAAGGAAGAAAAATGGAAAAAGAAGTACCACGTTCTAGTTACTCAAGTGAAATACGCTGCTATAATTGTGGAGAGAAAAACCACAGAGCTTCAGAGTGTAAATCGAAGAATTTGGGAACCAAATGCTTCAAATGCAACGAATTTGGGCACAAAGCACCAGGTTGTCCAAAGAAGACTGAGTCTTCCTCCTCAACAACTGCTGTCAAGTCAAGAACAGTAAGAACAATCAAACATAACGAATTAGATGACGAATTTCACAAAATTGTTTCCATTGATGGCAGGCAAGTAGTAGCGTTCGTTGACTTGGGAAGCGATGTTGTTACTTTGAAACAAGAAACTTCAGATAAGTATGGAATTAAATATTTACCAACGACTATAATGTTGAAGGGGTTCGGAGAAGGAAAATGCCAAGTTATTGGGAAAAGAACCTTGGTTATAGAAGTAGATGGAATTGACATCGAAGTAGAAGTGCTCATCGTACCAAATGAAGCCCAAGACAAAGAAATGATTATCGGACGTTCTGCATTAGACAGACCAGACTTGAGAGTGGTCAAAGAAGAGAAGAAGTTGACAATAGAGAAAGTAATGAAGATTGAACGAAGTAACGAAATAGATTCAAGTGAAATCACAACGTCACCTGAACTGAAAAATGAAATCAGAGAAGAGTTAGTTGAAGTAATAAATCAACACAATACTGTATTTTCGAAGAATCTGGAAGAGATTGGAACTACTGATCTAGTGGAAATGAAAATCGAGTTAACGTCAAAAGAAGTTGTCCAATATAAACCTTATCGACTACCATATGCACATCGAGAAGAAGTCAAGAAAATGATTGAAGAATTACTACAATCTGGTATTATTCGTGAATCCGTGTCGGAATATTCGAGTCCGGTGGTGCTAGTGCCGAAAAAAGACGGTGGTAATCGGTTGTGTATTGACTATCGACGAGTTAACGCTATTACGAGAAAAGAAAAGATGCCTATGCCCATTATAGAAGAACAGTTAGATCAATTGGCAGGTAATCGTGTTTTCACAACTCTAGACTTTATGAGTGGGTACTACCAAATACCGATCGATGAAGGTTCGAAGCGGTATACATCATTTGTCGTGACTGATGGACAATATGAATTTAATAAAATGCCATTTGGACTAGTTAACGCGCCGACAGTGTTTAGCAAACTAATGAAGAAAGTTGTGGAGAAAATCGGTCCGGGTATCGTACTTAACTATATGGACGATTTAATAATACCTAGCATAAATGAGCAGACAGGACTAGAAAAGCTGAAACGTGTGTTAAGTGTCTTGAAAGAAATGGGACTGACATTAAAATTGTCAAAATGTAAATTTTTATGTCGTCAGATTGAGTATCTTGGATTTGAAATTGACAGTGAAGGAGTGAGACCTGGTACAGGGAAAGTGAACGCTATCGCAGAGTTTCCAAGACCTACGAATGTCACTGAAGTAAGACAATTTCTCGGTATGTGTGGATTCTTTAGAAGATACGTCGCCAGTTTTTCGCTGATTGCTGCACCTCTATCAGATTTGACGAAGAAGTCTCAACAATTTGAATGGACTCAAGCAAGTGAAGACGCTTATCAGAACCTCAAGAAATGTTTAAGCAGTCAACCCGTTCTTACTTTATATAATCCGAAAGCTGAACATCAGGTTCACACAGACGCTAGTAGTATTGGTCTTGCTGGAATTCTACTACAAGAGGAATTTGGAAAGTGGAAACCTGTATGTTATTTCAGTAGAAAGACAACAGAATTAGAAAGGAAATATCATAGTTTCGAACTCGAAACATTAGCTGTGGTTGAGAGTCTGGAAAGATTTAAGATATATGTGTTGGGAAAATGTTTTACAGTAATAACTGACTGTAATTCACTGAAGACTATAATGAATAAACGAGACGTACAGCCCAGAATTGCAAGATGGTTGTTGAAGTTGCAAGAATTCGATTTTTCGATAAACCATAGATCAAGTGACAGAATGGTCCACGTGGATGCACTTAGCAGAAGACCAGTTGAATCGCCGAGAGATGTACCAGAAGCAGACTTAAAAGTGTATACTTTCCGCATCGAAGAAGATGATTGGCTACTTACCATGCAACTACAAGATGAAGATATCCAGAGAATATATATGACGCTGAAGAAGAAAAATAAAACGCCAGAGGAAGTTCAGTTAACCAAAGACTACACAATAGAAGATAATAGACTTTACAGAAATATAGATGGTGATTTAAAATGGGTGGTACCACGAGGCATACGCTGGAAGGTAATTCAGTCTGCACATGATAATATGGGACATTTCGGTGTAGATAAGACTCTGAATTATGTCAAGAGAAAATTCTGGTTTCCAAGAATGAGAAAGAAGGTGATAAATTATATAGCCAGTTGTATCCGATGTGCTTATCACAAAACAGAAAAGGGAAAATCAGAAGGTGAGATGCATATTATCGAAAGAATACCTTTACCATTCCATACCGTTAATTTGGATCATCTAGGACCATTTGTAAAAAGCAGTAGTCGACATGATTATGTCTTGCTTTACCAAGACAATTTTACGAAGTATTCAGTAATTAAGGCTGTAAAGTCGACAAAGACGAAACCAGTGATAACAGTGTTAACGGAGATCTTTTCTTATTTTGGTACTCCTATCAGATTGATAACCGACAGAGGTACCGCTTTTACTTCAAAAGAATTTGAAAACTTCTGTGAACTTAACCAGATAGTTCATGTAAAGAATGCCACTTGTAGTCCAAGAGGGAATGGACAAGTCGAGAGACATAACCAAACTTTATTGACCGCCCTAACTACCACGTACAATGAGAAAAGCGGAAAAGATTGGGAAAGAAGCTTGAAGAATATTCAATTTGCTTTAAATGACTTGCCGAATGCAACTACGAAAAAGACGCCTAATGAACTATTATTCGGATATCATCCGCGTAACGCCGTTCAAAATCAGTTAATGCTGGCCCTGAATGAAGGGAACAGAAGAGAAGAAGACATCGACGAATTAAGAATAGACGCACTGCAGAATATAGAGAAGCAACAGGAAAAGAGCAAGAAGTGGTTCGATTCGAAGCATAAGAAGCCGAAGAAGTATGAAGAAGGAGATCTAGTATTGGTTAGAAGAGAAGCGAGTGCTACAGGAGAATCAAGGAAATTGATGCCGAAGTACAAGGGTCCATATGAAGTTGCAGCAGTCTTAGAAAATGACCGCTACTTGATTAAAGATATTCCTGGGGCTCAACGAACCCAAAGACCATTCAAGTCAGTCTTTGCATCTGACCTAATGAAGCCGTGGTGTCGTCTAGATCCGGAACAGGACAGTGACAGCGAGGGTGATGGTGCCGAGGACGACCCCGATGGTAGTGAGGCCGAATGTTATGTGAAAATGCCGATCACCAGAAATCAGAAACGAGCAGTAGAGGCAGTCAGGTCGGGAGAAGGGCCGAGCGTAATGAAGGAGCAGTAGACACAGAGTGCGAGTCGATGCATGATAGACGTCAGTTGAAAAAGGGGAAGTGGATAATAATTAATTAAGAAGAGTATTAAGACGTTAAGAAGTTTGTTTTTCATATCAATCCGTACATTTAATTATTTTTGTTTCATCATTAAATTATTTCTAAAGAAGTGTGATTTACTTGTACCCGGTCAACTAACAGAAGGTACGATCAAATGGTACACAGACGGCTCTAAAACCATCGAGGGAACCGGGGCAGGAATCTATGGGCCACGCACCATGTACTCCAAACCAATGGGAAAATCCCCAACCATACTACAGCGGAATAACATGCAATAGAAGTATGTGCCCAAATGAACCTCGACAGATGACGGATAGTCAAGCAGCCAAAAAGACGCTGAGCTCTTCGACAATCAGCTCCAACACGGCTTGGAAGTGCCTAGGAAAACTTAACGAATTAGGCAAGAAAAACAAAATTCACCTCAAGTGGATACCGAGCCATTCCGGAATCGCGGGAAATGAACGTGCCCTCTCATTGGCAAGAAAAGGAGCATAGACACCCTTCATAGAAGCAGAACCATTCTGTGGCCTCGAAGATACTTTCTTCAAGGCAGAACTCCAAAAGGAAGAAGAAAAACTGAGAGAAACCCATTGGAGGAACCTCTCAGGGTTGAGACAAGACAAATAACTTCTCGGGAATTTCAACCGAGAGAGGTCGAAGATACCCTTCAATCTCAGCAAGGAACGTCTTAGAACACTGACGGGGCATTGCAAGCTCAAGGAACATCCGAGGAAGTTAGGCATAGAAGAGAACGGCGTCTGCAGATTCTGCGGGAAAGGAGAAGAGACACCACGTCACCTGCTGTTCAACTGCGATGCGTTAGAACTCAAAAGAAGTAATGTTCTGAGCCATCATCAGCTAGAGGCAGGGAACTTACCCGACCTTGATCCTCTCAAAATCCTGAAGCTTCTCAAGGAAACGGACTTGGAGAGGGTGCTCCACTAAAGGGATTCCACACCAGGCGAAGCATAGTAGAGGGGATGCAATAGATCTTTTAGGTCGCAGTGACTTGATCACCCTCAATCGATCGATGGATTTTTTGGCGTAAACAGTAATTTCGTGTCCGAGGCATCGTCCTTTTCATGGCATTCGACACCGGAACGTGGAAAAATAACTGTTCGATCAAAAAATGGCTTTTCTGTTCGAAAAAAAGGGGACAACATTACAGTTTGCAGAGCTGGCTTACTCTTTATAAGAGGTTCTTATAAACAATGATTTAGAAGAAGAAGAAGAAATGGAACAAATATTTGGAACCTCTGTGACTGGGTACATTTAAGTTTTTAATATTTAAAGCGACATGAGTTTTCTTTTAAAAAAAGGAATACTATTTAAAAGTCGAAAGCATCTATTGTGGAAAACTTTTCACAAGAAAACTGATGTCTACTCAGTTTGTAAACCGAGCGCGCTCTATAAGATGTTTCATACTTACCAACACCAGTCCAACAAACTATCCAAGACAAAGAGGATTAACAACGGCAAGGCACTTTTATTATACTTAACATGCTCGGCGAAACTTTTTCATCGGCTTGTATATAAAATGATTATGCATATACCCACCTAAGCAGATTTATGCGAAGAATGTTGAAAGTATGCAACTTCGTCGGCGATGCTAGGAGTTAATTTACTAATTAAGCTATAAGGAGAATAATTTTCCGGTCGCTTTTCTATAAAGAGGGATCCCTCATAAATAAAACTTAACAAAGAAACTCCTTAAGCTGGCACTCCAGAAGCTCCAGAACCTGCAATATAATCTTAAATTTATATTCATTTTTAATTAAGACTTAGTTGGTTTATGTAAATGATTTCCGAGACCACTTTTGTTATTCTGCTGCTTTGTAAAAATCCGAGCATCGTTTAGCCGGGCCACATGGGGTTTCCTCACTATTAATTAGCTAGCCATGCTGGGAAAACTGCTTTAAATACAATTTCCTCCGTGAAATTTACCGCGGGGAAATTCATTTTAACACCGGCACAACTCCGTTGTATTCCCCTTTAATTTATTGAGAATTATTCGCCGAGGTTATTTGGCTCACTCAAGATAATTATTGCGTTACCCAACTAATCGCGTTATTAAATCAAGAATCAAGAAAATCAACCATCTTTGAACGCAAGAATCACTTTTTTTGCATACTTTATTATTACCGTACTCCCATTATAATCAAATTCGAGTTGTTATTAATTAGATAATGATCATCGATCATTGTCAATGCGTCATTTTTAAGTACTATTGATAATAATTGTTGTGAAGTGAACCTCGAAACACTTTCATTAATAAACAAAAGCTTCAACCCTCATCCTATGGCGATTCTAACCAATCACAAGAACCAGATCCCGACTTTATCCCAAACCTGCGAGTCGTTGTCAGTTTATCACACGGCCAGGATGACAATTTTAATTACTAATCGTGGATGAAACAGAGGGAATAAAATTGAAACTTATTTTCCAGATAGCATGGCTAAGAGTGGACACCCAAACGATTCTCACGATTCACAGTCACGTGATCACCAAAAATCACAGGATAGCCGTGACTCACAGCGAACACAAGATCTGGTACCTTCACATCAGAGACGTCAGGGAAGCGGACCGGGGATTTTACATGTGCCAGATTAACACCGATCCCATGAAGAGCCAAGTGGGGTATCTGGACGTCGTCGGTTAGTATAAATTAATATTAGGGCGATCTGGAGCTCCGATAATGATCCGAAAACTTCGGCCGGTCCGTGCATAATTTTATCCGATATTTGGAATCCCTGAAAGCGGGAATAAATCAGCAGGACTCTGCATGCATTGATAAACGATAACTTTCTGGCCCGGTTTGTTTTTACGTTCCATTCTAATCTGATTCATCATCAGAGTCGTTCAAAATTTAATGTGTATATTCCCAAGGGGCCAGGGGAAGGGTTATTTTTCCTAAAATTTCTTTGGGATCCTTAAATACGCTCTATGAAACGTGGGCCGAATTTTTCGTTAATTTTTTTGGAGTCCTGCCGAAAATTTGAATGAATTTGGGGCCTGAAACTGCAAATAATTTTATTAATAATTATTATTTTCCTGTTTTTATTTCCAGTTCCTCCAGACATATTAGACTACCCGACGAGCACAGACATGGTGATACGGGAAGGATCTAACGTAAGCTTGCGTTGCGCCGCCACTGGATTTCCCGAACCGACCATCGCCTGGCGGAGAGAAGGTGGGGAATCCATACCGGTCGGAAACGGACAAGAAGGTAATTATTATTAATAAAGGATATTAGGATGCATAAAATGTTCCAGGAATAGAGCATTCGGAACTCAGGAAAGACATTCGGGAGTTAGTTTATTTCAATTTTTTTACAGGATCTGATAATTACAGAAACGTCCAATATTTTGCCATCAAAGTAGGAAATCTTCATCTCTATCGAAAACGATGATCAACATATCATCAGGTTATTTCCAGCTCATACTGCTCGAGGTTTTTTTGACTTTTCTGGATGATTTTTCTGAGCGTATCAGCAAATGTCACATCAGTCAGCTTTGTATTGACTCTTTGCTTTTACCGGTGCGCTGTACCTGTGAGTGCAGTCAGTATTGCATTTGTTGTATTTGTATTTGTATCTTTGAGGGTGATCGAGTTACTGCGACCTAAAAGATCTATTGTATCCCCTCTACTGTGCTTCGCCTGGTGTGGAATACCTTTAGCGAAGCACCCTCCCCAAGTCCGTTTCCTTGAAAAACTTCGGGATTTTGGGAGGATCAAGGTCGGGTAAGTTCCCTGCCTCTAGCTGGTGGTGGCCCATGATGACGTGGTGTCTCGTCTCCTTTCCCTCAGAATCTGCAGACGCCGTTCTCTTCTATGCCTAACTTCCTCAGATGTTCCTTGAGCTTGCAATGCTCCGTCAGTGTTCTAAGACGTTCCTTGCTGAGGTTGAAGAGTATCTTCGACCTCTTTCGGTTAAAATTCCCGAGAAAATCTTTGGATTGTCTCAACCTTGAGAGGTTCCTCCAATGGGTTTCTCTCAGTTTTTCTTCTCCCTTGTGAAGTTCTGCCTTAAAGAAAGTATCTTCGAGGCCACAGAATGGTTCTGGTCCTATGAAGGGTGTCGATGCTTTTTCTTGCACGTTCGTTTCCCTCTATTCCGGAATGGCCCGGTATCCACTTGAGGTGAATTTCTTGCCTAATTGGTTAAGTTTTTCTAGGCACTCCCAAGCCATATTGGAGCTGATGATCGAAGAGCTCAGCATCTTTATGGCTGCTTATCCGTCAATATTTCGGGCGCAAACTTCTATTGCGTGCAATTCCGCTTGTAGTATGGTTGGGGATTTTCCCATTGGTTTGGAGTACATGGTGCGTGGCCCATGTACTCGGTTCCCGCCCCGGTTCCTCCGATACCATTTGATCGTACCTTCTTTGAGAGTACAGTTGGAGGTGTTGTTCCATTCCTCTTTCGTAGACAGTTTCGTGATGAAGTTCCTCTCGAAAATGAATTTCTTAACAGTTCTGAGTGCAGACAGTATAGACACAGCACATGAAGCGATTTAATCATAAAAGTCAAAACAGTGCAGCTGAAGCCTGACGCCAGTAATAATACGCAGTTAATCAAGATTAGAGTTAGAACGAATTGAACCGCATTTGATGACGATTCATAAAAGACAGCGCCGGCACATCTCGCTCGACGTCAAATAGCAAGAGAATCATGACCCGTAGACGCATAAACCAGCCCCTTCCTTGCCGCGGCTTTCGCTGCCTTCTGCTAATAAACCACGGAAGACAGTAGACACGTTACATACATATTTGTCTTCTCCTCCCTACCCTCAGTATTAATTAAATAGAGCGGGCTGGGAATAAAATACGGCCTCTAATTAGAGTATTTAAAGAGGAGATACGCTGCCGCCTGCTAGATCCGAATTTATAACTCCTTGCAAGGTTGCGGGGATGCTTGCAAGCAAACAGCATAGCCCGGAGATACTGATACTAACTGGTGTGGTGGTGTGGTATTTGCTTGCTTACTTCGGGGAAAGTTGCGCGGAAAAATGGGAATTGTTTGACGTAACGCTATAATTAATCTGAATACTATAAATAACACGCTACTAACACCTTATTGCAGAATAAAATATCCCCAAGATTTCAGTAATAAATTCTTACAGACCCTTAAATAAAGTATTTAAAAGGGTAACGTGTGTATTTATAAAGCAAACGATAGTTGATGAACATTACACCGCAATACTAACCAATTTATGTTTATCAATAAGACTTGATCATCACCAGCGGACGGAGCCTGCGTGTTATTGTTAATAAAACCAATTAAAAACCCTTTATGCAAGATTAACAAACCGGGATGGGATCATCAGTGCAGTATTACAGGACGTATAA
Organism: Malachius bipustulatus; assembly: GCA_910589415.1. Taxonomy (NCBI): domain Eukaryota; kingdom Metazoa; phylum Arthropoda; class Insecta; order Coleoptera; family Melyridae; genus Malachius; species Malachius bipustulatus. The sequence goes on from OU342637.1 coordinate 30,895,875, forward strand.
ACACTTAATTAATTGCTTGATTAATTAATTAATAATTATTATAGTTTGCTGCCAGAGTCAAAATCATTTGGTCGTTTTTCCCAATTCCGCATATCCATGGACGAACGCTGGCCGAAAACCGAATGAACCGATGAAGGCGGGAAGGATGCATGCATCTAGCCGAGATAAGCTTTTGTACCGGACGCCGTCAAAGGATCAAAGCGGAATTAGCGCCCCTTTACATCTCCCGGTGGTACGGTCCCGTTCCCGATCGGCACTAATTGCAATTAGATTCAGCAGGGATTTCGATCTGGATGTTGATGTTTTATATCTGGAGCGACGATCCGGCGGGGATAACGCGGATAACGCGCGACAATGGTGATTGATACTGCCGCTTTCCGGGACCAGGTAATGTGCATTATGGTAATGCCGGAGCTGGATCGGTTATAAGTCATGATAAACAGGAACGCTCTGAGTGGCAAGGCAGGCAAGCTCGATGATGTGTTTGATCATATCTTTGAAATATCACTGTTGAATTCCACTTGACTGGTATATGGTGGGTATAATTACGCGGGACGGTTTTGAATTCGATACTTCAGCATGCTGTAACGTGCATTATTATTATTATGTCATGTTGTTTCAAGTATTATGGTAGTAAAGCGTCACACACGGTTTTGTGACTGATTGGCACTTTGTCAGTCAGCATTCATGTCAATATCTAGTCACTTTAGGGATTTAGGTTCACTTTTACATGAGCCACCGAAGAAGAGAGACAAATAAAACAAATGCTGGGTTTTTATTTCTTGTAAGTACCCCCACATGTTATTTCTTTCATAATATTTCACAAAATTATTATTTATAAAAACAACAAAATTATTTTACAAAGCATGCACTTTCATAAATAAGGGTTGGAATTTTTGCCACATTTTTACATTTCATTGTTCTTACCTTCAGTTTATGTCACTTTTTAATGTTAATTGCTTTATCTCACAATTTTTGATCAAGGAATTACTTAATTGAAAAACTCGAAATTGGCCTAATGATTTAATCACACATCTCATACCCATTGCTTTTGGAAAAATGGGCTAGACAATTTTAAAGAACATGTTCTCTTTTATAATTTGGATGGGGGGGGGGGGGTTGTTTTAAATCAGGATTTTTATTTAAAAGGTAGCTTACACTACAGAATTGGTGCCGTGACGCAGGATCAGACATTAGTTTAAGGCTAGGTAGATCGTTACACACAAAAAAATTAAATTTCATAAGAAAATCCGACCACTCGGGACGTATGTAGATGAACCGATGAAAACTGCATAATCCCATATTATCTGCCGTCACGTAATTAACAATATAGCGCGCTTTCGGTGTGCATAAAGCTGCTGCTCACAAACCGTGCGACGGGCTTTGCAAATGCACCCGCGTCACTAATTCAAAACGGTTAGAATAAATCAGCGGGAACGGTGGGTACAACAAAAACACTGTTCCAACAATGGGAATATGAATGGCGTTGGTGGTAACGTATGGCTCCGCGGGGGAGCGCCGTTCCTCTTTCCCTCCTCCTCCTCCTCCTCCTCGTTGCCGGACAAGGGTGGAAAAGCTGTTGTAGTATTATTGTAATCGCGGCAATGGAAATCAGGTGCAGATATCCCAGGAATTATAACGCCGCGATCGCCTATGATGATATGTGTGACGATACGGCCAGTTAACAGTGTAAATAGTGTCGTTATTTATTATGGGGGTCTGTTAAATGAATGGCTAGCCTAGAGGAGAATAAGGGTGGATTCGGATTGTCAAATATTATAAATACGACGTTAGGGGAAATTCGAGGGAATCACGAATTTCCTACATGCACGATTCATTCTTATACCATAATCCCGACTAAGTAAATCTGGAGCGATTGATGTAGACACACACAACATTCATTAAATGAATTCATAGCTCTGTACCTAATCCTTATCTTGCGACTTAATGTAAGCAACGTAATTAATTCGAATTCCCAATCTGTAATAACGTTGAATCGAAATCGAATGAATTACTTCAATCATGGCGTAGAGTTCAATGCTGTTAAATAGGTAAATTTGTCAGCCAGCATCAAATTAAGTGACAGAAACTGAATCGATACGTTACCCTAAACCGCCTGTAAATCTTTCACTTTTTAGTAAAAATAACTTTCTATTACACCATAAGTTGCGAACACATAATTTCGACTCTATAGTTATATTTACTATAAAGTGACTTTTAAGGTATCGGGGTGGTCGTAGTTACAACTTATTAGAACAACCTGATAGTATTTGTGGTTTATAGGTTATTAACGATTTAGTTACGATTGTAGTAACGATTGTTACTAAAATGCGACTTCAAAGTTCCATCCACTTTTTAGTAAAAATAGCTTTATTTTACATTATTAAAACTGCGAGCACGCAATTTCTACTTGAAGTAACAATCACTCAATATTATATTTACTATAAAGTAGCTTTTAAATTATCGGGGTGGTCGTAGTTACAATTTATTAGAACAACCGGATAGAATTTGTGGCTTATAGCGTTGATTGAAGGAATAGGGCTTATAGGTTATAAATTATAGTAACAGCGACTAACGATTGTTACTAAAATGCGATTTCAATGTTCCATCCACTTTTTAGTAAAAAATAATTATATTTTACACTATTAAACCAACGAACACGTAATTTCTACCCCTAGTAACAATTACTCTATAGTTATGTTTACTATAAAGTAGCTTTTAAGTTATCGGGGTAGTCGTAGTTAAAACTTATTAGAACAACCTGATTGTATTTGTGGCTTATAGATTACAAATTATAGTAGCGGCGACTAACGATTATTACTAAAATGCGACTTCAAAGTTCCAGCCACTTTTTAGTAACAATAACTAAATTTTACATTATTATAGCAGCGAACACATAATTTATACGTCTAGTAACAATCACTCTATAGTTATATTTACGATAAAGTAGCTTTTAAGGGGATATTGCGGTTGTAGATACAGAGACTGGCGAATAGAATGTTATAAATTATTGAGATAAATAAAGCGGATTTCGTATATTTTTAATATAAAAAGAATTAATAAAACGCAGAGATCTATTATTATTATTCAGCGAAACGAAAATTTGATGCTTGAAATGATAGCGAGGCTAATATGCGTGACAAGTTCAATTTTCGGTATCTGATTAAAATTGACGAGAATGGGGCTGGATCTAATTCTTTTTTAATTAAAATTCAAATGCCAACAGGTAATAAATTGTAGTAATTTATAACGGGGAATGAATGACGCACCGAAAATGAAAACAGGACATTTTTCCCGGCATATTTTCGCGTCCGATTTTCAGTTGTGCATGCGGTGGGCGGCGCACGTGGACGTAATTTTAATCGTTTTCAACTATTTCCTCACGTGAGCTGATTCCTAATGGAGAAATTGATCGGGATTCACGTTGTAAATGCATAAATATCAATCCTGCTTGTCCTAATTTTCTTTTTTACCAGACAGATTAGCTCAATCTCGTTTTTTTCGAATGTTTTTGATGAAAAATGTGATAAAAATTATGACACCAGATAAATCAATTCTCGCGAAATATTTCGAAAAGTCTTTTAAACTGAAAAATCAGACCTCGACCAATTCCCTCCCGAAGAGCAAGGCGCCAGAGAGGACCGATCCTGGACGATAACAGAGGCACCGGCACCGGCACTATAAATAGCAAAACGGTTCGTGCAACAATACAGACATCGGAACAAGGCATGGAATGATTTAATATCGCCGGTCCGAGCAGTGGCCCGCACTTGGATGAAGTTCCGGCCGGCCGCCCCAAACCACCCTCCTCCGCCCCCGCCTTGCAGCCGCGGCTGGTCGTTTACACCTCCTTCTCGCACCATTAGCTCGGAGGTGCCACTGGAGGTAGGAACTCTGTGACATCGAAACTGTGTTTCCCTTTTTTCCCCTTTGTCTTTTCGTTGCATTTTCAAATTCGATCGATAAATCGTAATGGAATATTTTAGATCTATCCATTATAGTTCCAATTTCTGGTGGGTATGAATCTGTTCACAAAAATCTGGCATTTTAAACAATGAAACAAAGAAGAGGATAGTATAGACTGAAATAAAATAAAAGTCAATAGTAAAAGCTTCTTTGCTCATTTTCCTTTTTCAGTTCCACTGCGGATCTGTTTTCCAATATTGGAGAGGTAAACAAATACTCTGTTGCTTGAAATCGTGAGACAAGGGATTCCTATTCTTTAGACAGTTATTGTATGGAAAATAATCTTCAAAAATTTAACGATTCCCCTCAATTATTGTTATTATTGTACTCTGAGGAGAAACCTTCCAATCAAATATGGTTATTTATTGTGAAATAGAATAAAAATATCATCGAAACTGCTAAATTCAGAGTAGTGGATTCACGCCCCACGTTGGGCGCCAGTTCTTTGCCACATCTAAGTGAGAGACGGGAAATGGAGGGAGATGCGTGAAATTCAGTTTAAGCCTCGTTAAAACTTCTCCTTTGCGAAACACCCCATTTTACTATCTCTCCCGAATTCACTTTGAATGACAACGATAAAGAATATTTTTAAAACAATAACAAAACAATATAAATTTCCTACAAAACGGATCGTACATCTCGAAATAGATCTTACATCTGACCGGTGAGTAAAGGAGATGGACATGATTAATTTCCAAAATGGATGATTCTCGACATTACGCCACACAAGATGGATTAACTGTTAGAACTAGCTCTCCATATCACTGATAAGCGGTCTGTTTTTGTTCCCCGATTCATGCTCCAGACATCAAGAGCGTTTCTGAAGCTGATATTCGTCTCTGGCATATCTCAACTCAACCCTTAATCGCGCTCTTACACACAGGACGTTGAGCATAATAGCGGGTTTCTTTAATTGGCCAGGATCACCATAGTAACCACCTGCCCTGTAATACTGCACTGATGATCTCACACTAGTTTTTTTTTTTTTTAATCTAAGGGGTTTTCTTGCCTGTATTAATGGTTGAAGCTGTTGACTTTGACGATAATTCTAACTCTATGTTTTTATATATTATATCTGTTCAAGCGTTTGTGCGCTGGTCATGGCCAAGTCTTGTAGATAAACATTGATTGTTTACTATTGCGGTGTCATGTTTATCCATTAAAAAGATGATTAAAATTCAGAGAATATAAAATTTATAACAAGTAGTAGCTGACCTAAAAAGACTTTTGTTCTTCCTCGTTCAAGCAACTTTTTAAACATTACAATGTGCATATCTAATGGGATTTGTAACAGGAATGGCAAGAGAGTCAAGGGACTATTTACTATATCCAGTCTTAGAATTTCTACTTCAACTACGTGACTAGGTAATGCCTAGCTCTGGAGATTCGATTTCCTTCCAGTCTGCTGTCGGAGACATTTAATAGTTTCATCAATTCAGTTCGGATTGTTGCTTTGTTCAAAATATTTTCACGTCCACTGGATGCTATGAAACCGTTCAAATAATTGCACTGCTGAACGTTGAAAAAGTAGCGTGTAGTTTCATGCTGGTATTTTCTTCTTACTCGGTTTGCTGCTTATTAATTTACAACTTCAGTCACCGTTGTAGTAATAATTATTTAAATAGAAAAATATTTTGAAAAATACATGACAAACAATTTGACTCTCTCTACACATCTTACTATTATCAATTGCACTCGCCTCGCGTTTATTGTTCTTAATTCTCAATTTGTAACGAAGTACGAGATTATTCTATTAGAGACAGTTAATTACTTTTAATAAGTGCAAAGCAGAAAAACAGAATTTTTGCGGCGGCGATAGCGACCTTATCACTCCGCCACCGACTATAAAAGCAGAGAACATCCGAAGAACGGACAGTGCTTGTTTGGGTACTGACCATCAAGCATTCAACTCCTGCCAGGTGTACTGAGCCTGCAAGAGCCAGCACCCCGCGGTGGATGTACTGAGTCCAACGATCGGGTAAACAGGCAGCGAGACGCAAGCTGGGCATTGACCAACACGTGTTTCATTTCTCTGGTGGGTGTAGTGAGCCCCCAGAGACAGGACAGGACCGGGAAACCGACGTGCGTGTACTGAGCGCAACGTGGGGGAAAGGTCGATGCATTGAGTCGGCCTATCCTAGTCCCATAACTCTCGCCCAGAGGGTTGTGAGCTCTGAACGGAGAACCAGCAATTAATTTTCCTTTATTTTCAGTTTGTCAGGCTCACGTCTTATTGAGACGTAGATTAACTAGCAGGTCTCGTCTATGCGGCTTGCATTGAGAGCCCAGGGAGTCTGCTACCTCCCGTTCTCCAGGCGGACGAGATTCGAGGCCCGCAAGAATTAATCGCGTGTTCTGGTACAGAAAAACGGGTGACGTGTACCAGCGAGGTGTCGAGGGTTACTGAAGGTACAGCGGCGGCTGGTGGCGACCCGCTTCTTAATTTGAATTTTCGAATTTGAGTTTTGAGTACTTTTAAATCGGACCCTGCACGGATATAAAAAAAAAAACTCTTGAGAGGCTCAATAAGTTCCAGTATCCGTGTTGCTGTTTCTCAAACAACCCAGACAGTTCGCAGAAGAATTTTTTAATGAGTCACCTTGTCACAGAGTCTCTTCAGACCGTTTCTCAAAGTCTCATTGTGTTGACAAATCGTTTCTTTGTCCTCGATACTCTTATGCCATGCTTAGCTAAAACGTTCGTCACATCCTGCTCATTCCAGTACGTTCGCGACTCGTCTGTATATAATTTTTTTCCAGTAATTTCGATTCTCGCTTATGACGAATTCTACAGTTACAGAAAAAAGTATTGCATTATGGTTTGATTTGGGAAGGGAGCAGAGGGGTAGAGACGGTTCCTCTTGCCTTGTTAGACATAACATAGTTCCCGAACTTTGGGAGCGTCTTGAAAAGCAACAATTGATGTTATTTGCGCCATAACCGGAATGATGTTCGACTGAAAAAGTGAAAATGGCATCCCCTGTCAAGACCCTCTTTCTGTATGCCGGATCATGTAGTTTTCGGAATCTGGTGATGAAAGTGCTAGAAACGTATTAACACCAAAATGTTAATTTTCAAGTTCTCTGGATGAAGTGCAATGCCACTTCGTCTCTACAACAAAACTTCCTGCAATATCCCGTCCCGCAAGACACTCGCGCTATTATAGCCGATAGGCCATTGTTTAGAGCCTTCATTAAGATCCCCGATAATCGCCATAACTTAGCAGGAACGCCAGCTTGACCTCCACGCTTCCTCAGCTACATAATGAAGCGCCTATTATTCAGGTACAGGAGGCAGGAACACCGGGCATAGGTAGTATACAGAGTGAGTTTCTATTAGTGTTGCGTTACAGTCCCTCGACAAAATTACAATATTCTCAAAAAGCGTTGCGTCCAACGTCACGACGCCGCAACGTCACATCAAATAATAATTAAGAAAAATATTATTTGCATATTTTTTTTTGTATTTTATAGAATTTTTTATTTATATTTGTTTTGAAAAGATGACAGTAGCACGTCACCCTGTTCTGGTTTAATTGTTCTGGAGCGGTGTTTCTTTGTTTCCCCTGACGCTGGCATGTTGCCCCTTAGCCTAGTCACCGATAGAGACTTCCCACGTATGCTGTACGTGGAAGATCTAGTCGGCTGGACTAAAATAGAATCCTCCGGCAGCCGTGGAATAGAAATCTGCTCGATTGCACGGACACGGAGATTTTATTCCCCTATTAGGTATCCGTTTGTAAATGAAGGCAAATAAATAAAACAGAGCGTTATTAAGTAAGAAGTTGTTACCTGAAGAATCGGGTATTTCACCCCGTATCTAATGGGGTCAGGTATAAGGGGTGAAGTTTATTAGGATGCATAATAAATATGTAGGCTCTGATTGCCGGATGTTCGGCTGTAAAGCACCGGCACCGGCACTGGCGTGTGATTGTAACGTTTGCGGGTTCATTATCAAGGGGTTTATTTTAGTTTCCCGAGGGTTGAATATTCTAATTTATCGGTAATGTGTTTATCAAGTGCCGGGGTCATCATTTACGTCGAATAATCTAATCTACCGCTGAAAGTTTTATTTAGATCTTGCGGTGCGCGATGGGGGGGTTCCTAGCTCAGCTTTCAGTCTTTTCGTGACTAAAATTACTAATTTCAGACGTAACGAAATCCGAATCAGTTAACAAGTCGAGCTTTTGTTTTATTAGCTAACTCTGCATGAGCAGGTAATTGTAGTGAGTGTTTAAGTTTCGGATGGCAATTAACTGAATACATACCCCTGCTGATGTAAGTGGTCGAATTTCGGGAAGATTTGCATAGGGCAATAGAGACTGATGAGGGCTGGAGAATTCTGAACCTTTCGCTGAAGAGTTTTACCTCTAGTTTTCTGAGTAAAGGTGACTTACTACCATCATTAAAGATCTCTATATTCTATATTGTTAGTTTAAAGACTTCAAAATAGCTTTAGTTTAGTGGATGAGAGCTTTACTAAAGGAAAGTTCATATTACCCGCTTCTTTCTCGTTGGTTAAAAAATTCCGCATTGCAGGTGAATCGCGGAAGGAATTATCTCCCCTTCCTTAATGACTCAACAACTGTTGCTTAGCTCATATAAATATGATTGACCGCCTGATACATAAAATCAGGTGAATCGCAATTAATTGGAACAATCGATCATGCCTACCTAATAATACAATAATTTAAGTGTTACTAGGTCATGAAGGCGCGCATACGCGCGCCCTTATCCCTTATCAACAACTCATCCTTATATTCTACAAACCGTTCTACCCCCCACAATGATGAAAATTCTACAATATTGTACTTATAAATCATATATCCACATCATCCTTCTAATTTAAAATGTAATAATTCATACGAAATATATATATACCGAGTGACAAGTTTCAAAGCAGAACATAGGCGAATAGCATCGGAAATCACATATTTGCAGTTTATTTCTCGCCACTTTTATCTACAAGAACGGTAATGGTGTCTATCGAAAGAGAATTATTTTCTGAGCATGCTGATACCAAATACTTGCTAAATAACAGTTTTTTGAAGATGACAGAATATTTTAAACATTTTCAAAATTATAAGATGAGCAGCCATGACATGCTAAATTCGGATAACTGTCAACGAAAATATTTTCAATTATTTAATTTATTTTAGGTAATTCTGCTTGAAAATCAATAAAAAATTACGAAAATCCTCATTTATCATCATTTTGTTTTACCAAAAATTGACTATGAAAAATAAACACGTAAAATAATTGAACTAAAACAATAACTACAATAAATATTCAAATAGTCCTCCATTTTGAAATCAATATTCCCACCCTATTATTAAATTGCGCTTCGAACTTGTCCGAGTTGTTGGTTGTTATTTTTTTTTATAACGAGTGCACATTCGGCAACGACGAGCTCTGTAACTTTTGTTTTAAGGTAACCCCAAGATCCCAAGAAAAGTCACAAGGTGTTAAATCGGGAGATCTTGTCGGCCAGTAATAGTACCACGGCGATACCTAAACACGCGTCCCGCATTAGAATAGCTATTATTATTATTATTAATTGACAATCTTTTCAGGGAAAAGTAATTAAAAATGTTTGTTTTGACGGTAACGAAATTATTCGAATTAGGCATGCATGGCCGCTCACACTTTTAATTTTGAAAATGTTTAAGTTTATTCTGCCATGATAAAAAACTGTTAATTATTAAGTATTTGGTATCAGCATGCTCAGAAAACAATTCTCTTTCGATAGACACCATTATCGTTCTTGTAGATAAAAGTGGTGAGAAATAAACACCAAATATGTGATTTCCCATGCTATTCGCCTATGTTCTGCTTTGAAACTTGTCACACGGTATATCTGCAGTAATCTCCGAGTTGAAGTGATCTTCACAACTAACATTCCCCCTAACATTAATATCGTACAGGCATTTTATGATAATTCTGGTTAATTGAAAGTACGGTATTTGAAACTAAGTTAAGCTGGTGCGATGTCCCTCCACAGTCCACTCCATTCAATTGGTCTGTTCTTCATGGTCTTCCCAACTCCCTTCTGAGAAGGACTTTCTTAGTGCAGGCCGCTGGTCCCCCCTCCATGTGCCATACATTAGGATCTTCATATATATTTTCAAGCAAATGTTCGTATAGGTACATGTACTGGTGTTACAACTATGACGACAAACCTCTTCAGTGCGTTGTTAAGCGGCCATCACGTAGTTAGGAAAACATAGTTTTTCCACTAATTTTTATTTCGTGTTTTGAAGTTATGGTATTGAGAAATATGTAATGTGTTTCGCGTCAGCTGACCATAAAATGAATTAACTTTTTGTACATTTCACATGCATGATCGCATTTTTTTACCTTGAAAGTCTGACGACGTTTTGGAAAAATAAAATATGGTCATTATATACATCCGCGGCTCCTACAGTTTCACTATGTCACCTATATAGGGATGGAGAACATACCTATAGTAACACCAGGAAGGTATTCATTTGCTTTGCAAATGAAAGGGAAAGCCACAAAACGGCCTAAAAAATCGGTTTTGAGAGTGCGGAGAGAGTGCGGTCCTGACAAGTGGCGTCGAATAGATGCCGCGAATCACGGAAATAACCACTTCTGGCCACTTCACGATAATGCCAAACGCTTCGAAGCGTGCCAGAGACGTACTGGCGCGATATCCGCTTTCACATATCGTGTCCAGTCCACAGGGATTGATGCAATGATTTTTGGAATATAAATGCAAAATTCGAAATAAAAATCGTGCTACTGTTAATCTCGAAGATGTTCCTTGCCCTGAAAGTGAAGAAAAAATAGAAATTCGACCGTAGTGTCAAAGAGGCTTTAGTTGTGACCTTGTTATTAGTGTTAGATTTACCACAAATTGAAGAACTTCAAGAATTACTTAACAGTTCATTGAAAGCGGGTATTCCACACGGAAGTACTTGAAATAGGATCTGATTCCAGCTCGCTTCCCGCCAACGATTCGCCGACGGACAGTACGTGCCAACCACTTCAGTTACCGCGACGCCAAATTCAATAAACTTCAGATTATTAAATAGTAACAATGTAAGTTTTCAAGCCTAATCGTTGTCTGATTCGGTTTGTTAAATTTCGTAAACAGGCAATCGGAATTTTCTACTTAGCAAATCATTCAAACGTACAATAGGTAGGTGTGTATAATATTATTCGTATATTATAGAACTTTATTATTGTAAAAGAGAACCACAATAACTGTTTCCTGTTTACGCAGGTCACCTACCGTACACTCACTGTGGGATTCCCCCGAGTCTAACGAATGTTAAAGAATTCGATTATTTCAGAATATTTAAATTGATAGTCAAACTTCAACTTTATCCATTAAGCACATTTTGAACTCTAATATCTCTAATACATCCAAGTTTTCTGCGATATTGTCTACTCGTCTCCTACCTGCAATTATTCATATGCCCAACACATTGTACGGTGTTTTCTCTTATCTGAATCTTATTCATATTCTTTATCTAACTCTTAAACTGATCTGGGTCTTTCAAAGACGAATCTTATTTATTATCTTTATTTTTTTGAATCTTAAACTGATCTTCAATCACAAAATATGCTACTTCTTGTTTATGTAAATACTAATTTTAATGGAAAATGTTGCATTGAAATTTTCGACACAATAACATTGGCAGCGGTGCGCGACAGCCGCGACACTCGCATTTCGAGGCCTCAACCTTCACTTCTCTGGGATCTACTCAGTTTACGCGCCATCTACCGAAAGATTTCTAGCGTGGGTGTCACCATTGTATTGTTTAGAGGCCTCAACCTTCACATCTCTGGGATCTACACAGTTTACGCGCCATCTACCGAAAGATTTCTAGCGTGGGTGTCACCATTGTATTGTTTAGTCACTGTACAGATTTCGCTTTGTGTGATAGCAGGGATCTGTATCTACACTCCAACATCTACAGCGGTGAGCGACGCGCGCATTTCGAGGCTTCAACCTTGTACGTGACATCTCGATTTTATATAAGGATCGTTCTACTGCGTTTGAACAAGTGAACAGTTTATTACAATAACTGTACAATAATTAAAACTAAACTGGTTTCGCCTGCTGATAAAATCTGTAGTTGAATAATTTAAAACATGTTTAATCGCAAGTTCTTGAAGGCTCTCTCTATAATTTCATATTAAAATTTTCCTACCTTGTCGACTGATGCATTACAAAGAACGACGTTGAAAATTAACCGAACAAGCCTTTTGTGCTCGCACAAAGTTAATAAGTTCTATAAAACTTTATTAATTATTTAATTCTCCGGATAACAAAACATGATTCTGAGAGTGACGACGTGATTGTAAGAAATTAATTATTCCTTAAATTACCTCTCAGTATCAGCAGAGGAGTATCTCTCCTCTTCTTCTTCTTCTCGTCGAGTCCGAATAACGATAAATTGAATAATTAATATTATTTCCTGTCGTTTATTATCGGCAGTGGCGGCAGTAGTAACACTAACTCGGCATGCACAATAAAAACAGTAGAGCCCCATTAAACTCGATAAACAAGCGAGAATATTACCACCCCCGGGGGGATTAATGTGAAGTGTAACGCTATTGTAGTTGATTCATTCATTATTGAAGACCCGCTGGAGTGTAACTAGAGATAAGTCGATATTGAATTGCCATTACGATCGCTATCGGGTATCGAGAATAGAAGCCGGGGCGGGCACGAGGGTGGAATATCTTACACAGAGTAAAGTCGATGATCGGGGAACGCTAATGAAGCTCTGGTAAAATATCGAGATAAGTAAGAGATTGTGACTGTAAATTAATCGGCAGGACTCGTGCCGTGCCATCATCTCTGTCCTGGCGCGGAATCCCAAGTACGAGTGCTGTTCTCTTTTATCCCACTTCTGATTTATCATTTGTAGCGCGAGCGTCTGATTGAATTATGCAGATCTATAGGGTGGAAGAATTGTCGCGGTGAAAAATATCGCAATTAAGTCCGTGAAATGAAAGTGTTTTATACTGAAGTCATTATTTCGTTTTCAACCAATAAAAAAAAATTGTTGAATCACTTTAAGTACAAACAACGGTGGTGTATTGATAATAAATAAATATCTTCGATAACAAATAATATGACAGGAACAATTCCCTTCTACATTCGGGGCTTATATTATGTTTATATTTATGGATAGATGTATGTTTATATTGAATAAGGGTGAAGGATATTGATTGATTAAATCGTAAAAGGTGCCAGTTCTGCGCTTTTATATTATTTGGAAGTAAATAAAAACGTTGGAATTCTGGAACGCAACTCGAGGGATGGTATAAATAAAGATGACAATAATTTATATTCTCGATTTTAGGGGATGTTTAGAAATATTGAAATTTTTATAGCATTATTCGTTCAAAACTTGGTAATAAACCCCTTGATTGTGTTCAAGCAAGTTTCTTTACCTAATTAGAATAATTACACAGACGTTGTCCTCTTCCCTGGACTCTGTAATATTTTGCTCCAATATTGCTCACCGCTTATCGCCATACTCTTTTTGCTTGATAAGGATCCTCAACGACGTCCCGAGGTCAGATCCTTTTTCCCATTAAATCGTGTCCTATTTATTGTGATAAATAATTGTATTCAACTTTTCTTTCCAGTTGCCAGTGTGGACGGAACAACATTCAACATTAGTAAAGTAAATCGTCTTCACATGGGACCTTATCTCTGCATCGCCTCAAACGGAGTACCGCCGTCTGTCAGCAAGCGCATTATGCTGATAGTTCACTGTAAGTGTAAAAGTTTGTCTCTGAAAGGATTTCGACGTAATTTTTATTTTCAAATTCTTACAGTTCCCCCGATGATATGGATTCAAAACCAGCTAGTCGGGGCTATGGAAGGACAGCAAATTACTTTGGAGTGCCATTCTGAGGCGTACCCGAAATCAATAAATTACTGGATTAAGGAAAATGGACCAATCATATCACAAGGTAAGATGATTTTCCGTTACGTTAAGATGAGACGGAAACTCTCATCTCATAAATAAGAAACCATTAAATGTTATTTTTTATTTGACTAATAAACCGTTACTGAATAATTAATCATCAACGTTTTCGGATGAGCCGGCTGTAGCGGTTTAGGTCATATCTCGTAAAAAAAAGAAAACAAGCCACTCAGGGGAAATCAATTTATGGAAGCAAACAGCCCAAAAATCGAACCAGCCCAGCAGAAGACGACTTGAAAACTAAATTTAATAATTCACTCGCTCACTATCTCTCCTTTCGTCTCGGGATATCGTTTTTCTCTTAATCTCTCCCCGCTAGTAATCTCGGCCGCCATTAAAAAGTCTAACCCAAACACTAACCCGACGGTTATTTTATTAAACTTTGATTTATTACAGTCGATCGATCAATACGGGGAAAAGGGATCTCAAAGTCCATTAGAGGGGCGAAAAACTGAAAATTAATTTCAAGATGTTTACGTTACGTACGTGGACGGACAGATTGAAATTTTCAATTTATACCATTAAGATATTTGAGGCCCAAAAGTGGGGGGGGGGGGAGGAAGCATAAGAGAAAATTTTACTGTGTGTGTCGAGAGAAAATTCTCGAACGAACCCAAAAACTCGTTGGCCTTTCGGCCCTGGACTCAAATTTTGTTAAGATAAACTTTCAGAAGCGATTTAACTTCTATTTAGAAAGATAACAGGCACGGGAAAGATAAAAAAGATAGATTTAAGAACCTCTGGATTCCACGTATACGTTTTTCGTGCGCGCGATGCATCTCTCACGTGATCTTTTCTACACTAATGAAAGGGTCCGTGAATTTGGACGCGATACTTTTAAGAAAAAGGTCTCTATCTTTTCAAGCGTTGATTTCAACCGAGTCACAACGAGTCGATCGAAAACAGCCTCGGCATCTATTTGCGGATCATCGCATTATTGCGACTGTTCATACCAGTTCGACAATAATTGCGGCTGGGAAATTCACCCCTAATTCAGTGCTAATAGAACGTTGCAAAATAGGCAAACATTGTATCAATTCCGCTCACGGTTTTAGCTCTATTTAAGTACGTACGTAGCTATATGAAACGCAAACATCAAACATAAAATATGTAGTAAACTGTTTAACCGCACAAATAATAAACTTTGTATCGAGCAATAATCAAGTGTGAACTATAAAATCTCCCATAATGGGAACTTCGTCGCAGCGTGATGCATGATGGCAGGGCAGCAGTAACGTAATGGACGTTCATGTTCATGTGTGTATTACCGATTATAAAGCTTGGACTCGGCGCTTCTATGTACATAGTTATATTATTACAGTAGTAGTAGTAGTGCAACTGCAGTAAAAATACTGGACGACCCCATAAAGTCTAATCAGAAGAGGGGCTAAAGTTCGTGTACATAAAAGCCGGCTATCTCCTCGTTTACCCCCTGATTTAATACTGACATAAACAGCGATCGTTTGGAAGCTTTGATCCGTCGTATATACCCGCGGATGCGTTGTCGTACATATATCGAAAAGTTGTTGAATTAACTTCAATCAATCTTTGTTTCAAATATATTTAAAGGACCATTTTGAGGAGGATATTGAATTTGGCAATTTGCTTCCTCCGGTATGAGAAAATTCCCTCAGATACTCCTTTTGTAGTTGCTACCGACAGGAGTGTAGTAGGTAGGTAGCATGTATAGCTAAGTAATTGATGCAAAATCATCTGGGATGAAAGCCGTTCGTCGTTGTCTGAAATATGATTTTCTTTATATCAGTTTCAGGAATTTCGGATAATACTTCCTGACGGGAGAGCCGAATTTTCCCTTATTCTTTGCAAGAATATCGAATTTTTATACAATTTCTTTCAACGCATATAATAATACAGCTAGTCACATTGTAATGGAATTTACACATCACATTGTCCCAGGAACAGCGACTGTGACTTTTGCTTTCACGAAATTTCCTGACCAACAATGAAAAAGTACCCTTCCCGGGAGCCTCCACGCCACGAACGCTTGACATTTGTCCTTTAGTCGTCTGAAATCATTGACATTAATCGATTTTAGATTACGCTCTCTCGCCGCACGGTCGTAACGCTTGATATTCGAGACGTGAAACACCGCCACCGCACGGGGCGACCTCTGGCGCACGTATCTTGATATGAATTTGCAGGACAATTTCATCTCGTTATTGCCGTTGTTGTACGCCAGATAGACGCTATCGAGATTCATAAACGGTCGTGCCTTCCTCTTTATCTAAAGTGTTCCTACTCCTGAGACGTTCGTTCCCTTCGTGCCTCCCTGCTGCCTTCCTCTCCAACCTACAATGAGGGCCGTATTAGTGGACCGAAATTGTTGTCTTCCGTTTTTTCATAACGAGTTATGAAGGAACGTGTTTGCGGAAAATGGGGAATTTTATATGCCGATATCTGTCGAGCCAAAATTTGACTTAGTATTATGAAAAAGTTTATATTAGATCACGTCCAGGAAGTTCGTTCGACAGATACCCTGAAATAAAGTTAATATGGCAAATTTTCAGGAAAGTTTGCAAAAAATATTGCCAACAAACGATTCTGGAATTAACTGAATCTTGCAATGTTCTAGAAAGGTGGTCTTATATAAATGTTAAATTTTAAGGGTAAATAAATAATTATACAAGTGTATAGTGGGTGAAATAATTATGATTTCTGTAATAAATAAATAATCGAGTCTAAATTTATTTTATAGATAAACAGCCCATTACAATACGAACAGACTTTCAGAAAAATTACGATGCCATAAAATATCCTAACATAACACGTGATGACGGGTAATAATTCGTGTATAATCCAGAGTGATTAGAATTACCTTATATTCGTACTATACCTACATGCAGTACTGGGTTGATTGATCTGATAGATACAGATACAGATATAATGGAAGTCTGTTATAATATTGTATTAGAGATAATTTAGATTATTGTTTAATATAGAGAGCACGCGCCCTTTATATTTACTGATATGGAGAGCTCTACGCTTTATGTATCCATAGCTTTGATAACCTATATTACGTTGGAGTGGAAAGTTTTGTAATTAGTGGCTTCTCCGACGCCCTCGGCTGCTTCAACGAAAGGCAATAGAATAATTATTTACATATGAAACCTTGCACGCTTGAAGATAATCATTTTTTATCTTTGTGCTTTCGGTCTGCTCTGCCTGTTGAATGCGCATAGGAGTGATCATCAAAAAATTATTATTAATATGCGTCTGGCAATTCTTAAATATTAAAACTCAAGCCAAGTGTCAAGCTTAGACGAAATCCGCTCTTAGAAGTTAAGTGGCAAGGAAGGTAAAGTGATGTGTAATAAAATCCTGGGATCATTATTACAACACCATATAAAAACAAGCAGAGATCAGACGAAGAGAGAACGAACGGTGTTTTTTAGAAGCACCCTTTCTTGCAACGTCGACGGCTTATCAAACCAACAACCGACAACAAGTTCGCTATAAAAGGCACGTCGAGACAGTCGTGCCCTGCAAGGTGACCAGGAAACAATTGTGCTCTGAAGGGTTGATCGGAGTACCTCTCTATCTATCTATCTATCGATCTATCCTGCCCTGTTAGAGCAGGCGAGTGAAGATCTCACGCCGGTGCTTTGTAGGATGTCTTTATACCGAAACCTGGACGTAATGACTACGACGACGCCAAGGCATATAGACCGATCAGTCTGACATCCTTTTTACTAAAAGCGATGGGAAAACTGGTTGAGAAGCATCTCAGGCAAACCTTTTTTTACCGAGAGGCCATTAAGCCAGAGGCAACATGCCTTTCAACCAGGCAAATCATGCGAATCAGCTTTGCACCAGCTAGTGATGAGAATAGAAAAATCACTAGACAACAAAGAAATTGCCCTCGGGGCTTTTCTAGACATAGAGGGGGCGTTTGACAACTGCAACTGCAACTTCAGCTGCATGGTATCGGCCGCTAGAAGACATGGCGTCGATGACACCACAACTAGGTGGCTGAGCGCTATGTTGGAAGGCAGAAGAGTCCAAGCAACTCTGTTTGGCGAGATAATGAGGGTCACCGTCACCCAAAGGATGCCCACAGGGCGGAGTCCTATTTCCGTTGCTGTGGGACATGGTGGTGGATGACCTACTCAACAAGCTAAACACCAAAGGTTATTATAACCAAGGCAATGCGGATTACATAGTCATACTGGTCATGGGGAAATACACTAAAACCATCTCAGAGCTCATGCAAGGGGCTCTGAATACCGTGGAGGAATGGTGCCTCGGTGCGAAGCTTCGCGTGAACCCTGTCAAAAAGACCCTTCACCAAAAGAAGCAATATTGAGGAATTAACCCCACCCATCTTCTTCAATGAAAGGCTGCATGTGAACGACCGGGTCAAATATCTGGGAATAATCCTGGATGCAAAACTGACCTGGAATCTTCACCTACAGAAGGCGATTAATAAAATTAAAATTTCACTGATGGCTTGCAGAAGGTCATTCAGTAAAACATGGGGACTAAAACCACGCATGGTACATTGGCTGTATGTTGCCGTGGTCAGACCCATACTAACATATGGCTGTCTAGTCTGGTGGCCAAAGATCAACCAGAAACAAGCCATTATGAAAATTCAAAGTGTTCAAATGCTTGCATGCTTAGGCATCACAGGAGCCATGAACAGTACATCAACGACAGCACTGGAGGCCATACTTGACCTGCCTCCTCTTGACATTCATATTAAGAGCGAGGCACGTTTGGGCGCCTACAGGCTGAATCAAAACCAAAACAGGGACAAACCTGGGAAAACCGGGCATGTCAGAAGAACTGATACCATCGCAGATCCTATACTGGAAATGCAATCGGATGGTGTGAGTCCTACGATATAATTTTAAAACCATTTAAGGTCCTAATAGACTGGAAAGAATAGCAACACCTGTGCCTGAAAAAAGGGCTGGTCTGGTACACAGACGGCTCAAAGACAGAGACAGGTACCAGAGCTGGAGTGCATGGGGTGGTCCCCGCAGATGCAGTATTTACGTACCACTGGGGATTCATGCCAGCATCTTCCAGGCTGAAATCAATGTAATTAGGCTATGCGTTGGAGAGAATACCAGAAGGAACTATCGAGGTAGGGAAATCTACATCCTCTCCGACAGTCAGGTCTGGGAATGCCTGCAAGACCTCATTGACTTAACCAGGTGCAACGTGGTGACACTAGTTTGGGTTCCGGGTCACCGTGGGACGCCTGGTAATTGCAGATCAACTAGCCAAAAAAAGGCGCTGGAATGAACTACACTGGGCCCGAACCAGTGTTTGGCATCCCGAGGAACACTGTACGCGGGGCGGTGGCTCAGTGGGTAAGAACCCAAATACTGCAACTAAACAGAATCCAGATCAGAACGGTGGTTCTGGCCACCTAAGAGTACACCTACATAAGCTGGGGATATACAGAGAAGAACCTGTTTATAGATTCTGCAATTCCTGGGACTCTTCTGCCCCGGGAGCCTGCTGGCGGAAAAGACCTTGGTTAGCGGACTGCTGCCTTGTGAGAGGAACGGTACTCTTCTAACCCTAAAATCTAAATGTGAGAAATACAATAAGCCCTCTGGCTTCAGTGTTTGAGACCACATAAACCATCTCTCACATTACTTACTATAACAGCGTCTTAGAGAGGAAAATAAGAATTCTTCTCAAACGTGACTTTCTATGCGGTCCGATTGCCACACTTACTCCGTTCCTAGGTCAATTTCCGATAAATTTCAGATAAGTCCCTGAACTGCCTACGACAAATAACCTCACTTAGCAGCTTTACCTTGCTCGATTCGCTCTCCGTTCAAACTTCGAGGGCCTCTATTTTCTCTCTCCGTCTTATGTAGGTTACTGGCATCATTCCTTCTCTCTTCGAAGATTCTACCCCCATCCGGTTCTACAACACTTGTAGAACGCAAATAGGATCACCCATATAGTGACACCCTTAGCACCTTTCATGTTTAAGAGAACACAGTAGATAACGTTCCAAATTAAATAAAATATCTTCCTTAATTTTACAGAAATCTAAAGAAAGGGTAATCTAATAAAAGAAAGACCGCCCGCTACAGAATCAGCTTGAAAAGTTGGAGTATTTTCATTGTTCCCATTAGCTCAGGAAAATAGTCCAAGTTCTCTTTAAAGCTAAACTGGTCAAAGGAAACGATAGCCTCATATAAAACATTTTGGGAAACCAATAACGTGGTCTATTTTCTACTCTTTCTAGTAGAAAAGATAAAGTTAGGGGATGCCAGAAACTTTTTTTCATGTTTCAATGCAAAAACGTTCAAAAAATATCCCCTAAAAGTTTTGAAAATTGAGAATAAATTTATTAGCGTATAAGGGGTGTGAATTGCGACACCAATGTCGGTAGAGCAGGGGGCAAACGGTTCTGTCGATGATTAGCGTCACTTAACCAATTTATTTAAATCAGAATAAACAATAATACTACTAATAATAACGTTCCTCGTCGTCGTAGGGTTATTCCCTTATGTAATTTTTTATATTAACACAAACTATTGACTAACTGTCATTACATTAGAAAACAATGGGTAACAGTAACAGTACGACTGTCACTTGTCAAAGTGGCTGCATTCCGCATCTCTTGTTACAGTCTCCCCCTTTGGATTGCCCAAACGTCCTCGGGGGTAATCCAAAACACATCCAGGACAATCTTGACAGGTAAGTTGTCGTCGGTTGCGATCTGATCTTCGGAGGGTAGTCTCTTTGTGGGGTTCATCCTCAGACAGTTCATTGTAATCGGCATTATCTTCGGACGGAACCTCGAGTTGGCGGGGACGGCCTCGTCTTCTGATAGGTCTAATCAGGGAGGTAGCGGTTGCTTCTACATCCATGACTTTCTTCAATGCTGAAACATGGTAAGTACCAAGCACAGTTTCAGGGTCAAGGGGGTGCACCACTTGGTAAGTAGTTGCTGATACGATCTTCTTGATTTCGTAGGGACCATCACGTCTGGGTGCAAACTTGGAAGTGAAAGCATTTGAAGCATTACTCAGCGCATGCACATCTACTAGTACCTTGTCTCCAACTGAAAGGTAAATTTCTTGACGATGTCTATCGGCATAGCGTTTGGAATGGTCCTGTTGTAGCTCATGTTGTTCCCTAGCTCTTCTAAGGACACTGGTAATCATTTTCAGACGTGGCGTAATTTCTTCAACAAAGTTCTCGTTTTCAATCACATCTCGTAAATCATTATGAACATCAAACGGTGATCGTAGTTCATGAATGAACGTCAAGTAAGCTGGACTAAAACCAGTAGTCAGGCTTTTTGCACTATTCATAGCAAATCGAATAGCGGGTAAGGCTTCTTTCCATTTGGTATGTTCGTTTCCTACGTACATGGAGAGCTGCGTTTTCAGATCTAGATTTCGGCGATCTTCTGGTTTCTCATCGGGTCCCTCCCCCTGGAGCAGACATGCACCAATAGCGTATGAACTTGCATCAGTCTTGATGTTGTAAGGTAAGTTCGGGTCAGCTTGGCGAAGGATTGGCGCTGTTGTAAGCAAACGCTTCAATTCTTGAAATGCAGTTTCCTGGGCTTCGGTCCAGATCCACTGAGCTTGTTTTCTAGTGAGTCTACTTAGCGGCATAGCGATTGGTGTTTCATCGTTGAGTTTTATGATGTGTTGCGCATGCGGTGTGGCTTCTTTATTGTCTTCGAAAATGTTCATATTTCTTTGAAGAAGATCTTCCAGCTTGGACTTCTCAGCTGCGCTTAGGTGAGCTCCTTCGTCTTGTCTAAGGTTTGAAGCTGTCGCACTTCCGAAGACTTGATTGGTGGTATTCTTCTCTTCATAAAAGTTAAATTTTGTGTAAGGTTTATCTGAGAAGCACCACTGCATCCTAGGAACGTCTATGATTATATCAGCGTCAGTGATAAAATCTACGCCCAGTAACGTTGTATTCTCCTTATATTCAGGTACAGCTATCATTGTTGTCGGGATAATTCGGTCATCCAGTCCAATGTCAATCTTATAAATTCTGGTTGAAACAGTTCTTGCGTTACCATCTGCTAAAGTGATTGGTAGCGTTGATTCTTCAAACGGAGTGTTGAGTTCTTCGAAAAGCTTCAGTACACGGCTGCCGGCAATACTGCACCTAGCCCCTGTATCCAAAAAAGCAAGGCCAGTAAGTTTGTCAATTGTAACAGGCACCAAAGGTCTCATCATTCCCACTCCAGTATTTGAAGCTAATATTTCTAGAGAATTCACATTAACTCTTGGTTGCTCTTTCCTTTCGTTGCACGTCGGACAGGTGCTTCTAACAAAGCCAGGCGTGTTGCACCCATAACAGGCGAAATTTTGACTTCTCGGAGGTTGAACTCGGGTCTGCGCGCCAGTTGACTGCGCTGCTTTACGGCATTCTTGAAAAGTGTGGCCAAAATTAAGGCAGAATGTACATTTTGGACGAAGTTTCCTGTTCGAAAAGTTAGTCTGTTCTTTCACTGCATTTGGAGCAGGTAGTTTGTGATTAAACTCAGTATTTTCGTTGAAATTGTCTTCTATGGAACGAGCTTTGGTTACTAGTTCCTCAAAATTCTCAACATCATCACGCGGCAATCGATGACGAATTTTCCTACTCAGCAATCCATATATCATGTCAAGCTGATGCTGTTCTGCCAACTTAGGATTATCAGGCAGTTTAGACAAAAGAGAACGTGCATTACTGACAAATATATCCGTAGGTTCTCTCTCACCCTGGGGTTTTGAAAATAGCTCCCTGTATATCTTATAAGGGGGTTTTGCACTTCCAAATGATCTTTGGAGCGATTTTAAAGCCTCATCCCAAGTAGGTGTAGTGCTTTTGACGCCTTGCCACCATGTTGCTGCAAGTCCGTCTAGTAGCATGGGTAAACCCTTCAATGCATTTGCATCGGAAACCTTCACACAGTCTTTGTAGATACAAACAGCGTTGATGAAAGCTTCAACATCTTCAGTTCGGGAACCAGCAAAACGGGTGTTACATTTTGAAAAATTACCAGGTTCATTTGGTGGGATAGCAGCAAGTTGAGTACTCGTAGCTTGAGTTGTAAACATTTCTCTCATCCCATGGAGAAGTTCTTGGAGTTGCTCACTCGTCATTGTCACAGTCGACATCTCCGGTGAAGAGTTTTGTTCTGAATTAGTGTCAAAAATTTCTCCACTTTCACCAGGAGTTGGATGATCTACAAGGTTTTCGGATTCCGGTGTAAAACTCGTAAGATCTGACGAAATTTCGGCTTTCGAACTCGATCGGAGGTTATAACCACTCTTGTTATTATGGTTATCCAGTTTGCAGTTGAAATTCAAATCAACGAAGCTAATTATTTATTTATTGCTGCAGTTGTTGTTTTCATACAATAACCAGAAAAACGGATAAATAATTACGTCTGGCAACGTCGCGTAGACGCTGATTTTGGAAGATAGGTAGCGCGAACAAAATGGCTGCTCGAGTTATTGAGATTGCGAATTATTACCTTAAGCACAATCGGCGTCACATTCACAGGACGATTAAGCAAATGACACTCGGAAGAAGTTCACTTGAGTAGAATACGATAATAATTGTTCGTATTTATCTGGTACAGGCAAGATTCAGAAATGACTGTCTCTTGATATTTGCGAAAGAACAGGCACGTGGGCACTGTACTCGAAGTTTTTACAGAGTCCTGGAGCGCGAAAAGTAATTATTAATTACTCACGATAGCGAACTGTATCCTTGCAGTCGAAGCAACTTTTGTTGAAAAGCACACGAGGTTGAACTTATTATTATTAGGTAGAGGTACACACACAGCACTGTATTCATCAACAGCCCCACGTTGGGCGCCAATTATAAGGGGTGTGAATTGCGACACCAATGTCGGTAGAGCAGGGGGCAAACGGTTCTGTCGATGATTAGCGTCACTTAACCAATTTATTTAAATCAGAATAAACAATAATACTACTAATAATAACGTTCCTCGTCGTCGTAGGGTTATTCCCTTATGTAATTTTTTATATTAACACAAACTATTGACTAACTGTCATTACATTAGAAAACAATGGGTAACAGTAACAGTACGACTGTCACTTGTCAAAGTGGCTGCATTCCGCATCTCTTGTTACAAGCGTAACCCAAAGGTCGTGGGTTCGTTCTCCGCCAGGGATGCCGAATGCAGCGGTCTCGGAAAAATATAAATTGTAACTTTGGTCTTTTCAGATACCGCCGCCCTTTACGTTAATCCTTTTTAATCTTATTTATTCTCTTTTTATTAGCCTCTTATTTATTTGATTTTGCTGAAAAACTTTAAAGTAGTTAAATTCAGAAGGGACAATTAGTTCAATTTGTTACCTCTTTCTGCAGCACTACATTTAATATAGTAAATCAATTTTAAGGGTCAATTTATTCGTAGGTAATGTAACTTCCGAAAAGAATCCGAGATAGAGAAGCGATCCGTCAAAATAATACACCCGCAAGTCCCTAATGTAAACGCTTCCCGACATGAATCCCAGTTCAACACACCGCTCGAGAGATCGGTGGGAAAGCACATCGGCATTCAAAGCCTGCCTCCGACTAGTCGCTCGCTTTACCGAATTCCGGGACATATAGATCGGATAGCGTCTAACGTCTAGATATGCAGAAATCTAGGAGCGGAGATAAAACGGCTTAACCTCGTAGAACACCTCTTGATGCTGGTAGTAAGGAATATCTTTACCTAGAATCCGGTTCGTAAATGTAATCATTTCCCCATGACTGCCGCAAAAAGTCGCCCTTTCGGGGTGGTTTTTAAACGGAAAATCGACTGCCGTGGAAAATGATCCCCTTAGTATGAAAACTACTCGGTCTGATAATTCCGGTAATGATTAGAGTATTGAAAGTGTAATTCAAACTGTACTTACTCGAAGTTTATCGATTACGTTTTGCATTCTCAGTACCCTAGATGGGTATTACTGTACTTGCTTGGTGTGAACTGTAAGTGAACTGAATTGAACTGAACTAAAAGGATTGGTGACTAGCTCTACGATTACGTTAGTGTGTACTTTTACATAAATGTCCGTTTGAATGACGAGCTGTCTGGATGTAGTAGGGGGACCTAACCGAGATCTGCTCAGTTCGTAAATGAAAAGTACAGTGTAGTAAGAATACAATCTCCGTGACCGGGCGATCGAGCAGATTTCGATTCTACGGCCGCTGGAGGATTCTATTTTAGTCTAACCGACTAGATATTCCACGTGCAAGGGATACAGCAACAGGGAATGAACAAACGATTCGTATTCTTATTAAGAACTTTCAAATTTCGTCTCGAATTTGATAAATAAATTTAAAAAATATAAATAAATAATGAGACTCTGAACATCAATTATTTTCACGCCGTCAGGAGCTATTTATGCATGATTCAATTTTTTCGAGATTTTAATGCTTCCTGATTCCCCGAAATACCTAATCCTATTACATTTTGAAACGTTTCCAAATTATCCCAGCGAGTGAATTCTTCATGTTGATCGCATCAGCGCCGAGCTTTCAACCAATCCGTAAAACATTACTTTACATAATATACCATGTACATACATAGATATAATACGAGTATAGGAAATTACTTTATATAAACATCAAACGAATTATTATTTTCCTTTTCAAATATGAATCGTTCGTTATTTACACGAATTAAATACGTTCTTGTTGCGCTAGCGCTGGCACTGACGTTGGCGTTGGCGTAACATAAATTCCTCAGATGTCTGTACACACTCGTGTTTCTGATATGAAAATAAAATGCGAAAAGATAGTCAGGCGGTCGATTGGTTCACTCGGAGAAGTTCCGATGTTAAAGCCTTTTACATCTTCTATCTGCGCGAAATTCTGCGGATCGAGCCGGATCACCATCGCGTAAACAAACTTTTGTTTATTCTTTCGAAATTACTTGATACAGAGATTATGTGCCCTGCCCAATTGGGAAAGTTTTATTTATCTGCGCCAATTTCCTCTCAAGCACTGACACTGCCTATAATAATAATAATAATTTCCCTACAGTTTAGGCAACATTGTTTGTTTCCATTAATCTCTAACAATGACATTACATTTTTTGTACGATGCGCGTAAAAATTCTTCCTCTTGCCGCTAATTCATGCATCTCTTACAAACAATAACACTCGCTTTTCACAAAAAAACACCGATTACATCACGTCTCTTCTTAAAATTTTCTTATTTCGTTCTTATCTGGTTAGAGATAAGAGATGGTTATGAACCTTTCTCTCCAATAACTTTAGACCAACTTGCACAGTCACTTTAGCAACCGTAACAATTGTTACGGGTTCAAGTTCGCAGGAACATAATGTCCAGATCGGGTTCGAAGGACCAAAATGTTACAGATCGGCTAAAGAGCAAAAAAATTTCAAGGACTCAACCCAAATGTTATTCTATCCAAAAGACGAGATGTCCTATTATCATTTACCGTCTTAATTGCTTAAATGCCAGCTCAATGCATGAAGTTCCAACATAGTTCCACTCCTGGTGTTATACTTGCATCATGCAATGAGGAAACACCTTTTTGTTTATCCTTGACACCTCTCTCGGTATATTTCTTCCCAGATTAAACATTACCCCGGCCTGATGGAGTATCGAACTTCCGTTTCCGAACACCTACACGTCGATTCATCCCTCTCTGGGGACGAATCGAAGGGTTTGTGGAGGCTTCCGTCACAACTCCGGAGGAGTTCAGAGTTCCTGAGTACAGAGATACATCATCTGGCTGCACATATGCGGCTGGTAATGAATATTCTAGCGGGTCTGGGGGCGGGGGAAGGGAGGGGAGCTAAGGACGAAGTCAAGGTAAACGTCTCGGAACTTGTGCCAGTGCCAGGGCCCGGATACGTTGGCAATTGCACGTCATTTTTTTTAACGAGACATGTAGAATAATTGGTTTTTGATGAATTGTAACTTAAATTCATGAAAGGCCGTAATTTGAATTCAAATTTATGAAAGTGAATTTCTACGGCCAAGGGAAGTTTCGAGTCAGCTCAAATAAGAAAATTTAAAACACAAAACGCGGACTTTTGACGAGCTTTCTTGAATAAATTGTTCGATATATGGCGTGCGTAATGTACAACTTTCTTAAGAAACGCGGTAACAACGGAACGAAAAGTTCCGAGTAACTTTTTCGAATTAGTCCGTTCACGGACAATTAATCACGATTGAATTCCCGAAATTTAGCCTTCGAATCTTTTGAATAATAATGGGGACTCGATCGATCTCAAAATATTGGCAGTGCATCCCCTGTCGGTCCGATTCACGTCGTATCTCTCTACTTTCAAAATAAATACAATCGATTCGCTTTCTATTTTCTTATTTCAATATGACTTTGATTAATAAGAAAGACACATTATCTTATAAGTAATCTCGTATCCACTTATCATTTGGTTTTGGTAATATGGAAGAACAAACTTGTTTATTCTCATATCTATGTCTTTAACACAACTGAAATCTAAATAACCAGCTATTCACTTCACTTGTCACAATCACTTCATTCTATTATTTTTTTCTACCCCAGGGCTATATCTGGAGATAGAAATCAGATATCGAAGTGCCGTTTTCACCATTGTCATCAAGAAATGAAGAAGAATCGATTAAAGGAATGTCAGTTTTCAAGTTACCCATATCTTGATTTAAGAGAGGGGGTCTGTAATACCCGTTTATGTAAGAGAGAGTTAAAAAACGTCTCTGGTCTTTTAACAGCGGAAGATATCTGCTCTGCCGAATAAATCAGATTTCCGACAAGATGGGGACATTTTTTACCAGTGCCGGGTTAAACTGAGTGACGCTCTCGGATAGAACAAGACACTCGGACGTTCAACGTTCCTTCCCACAATTGCATTAGCGAGAAAGCTGACTCCCGGTCCTCTGACAGTCTCATTTATTAGGAAAATCTCATTTATTTTATATGAATCGGTGGTATATCAGCAAGGAGCATCTCCGGAGGCGTCTCTGAGGTAATCCGTAAGAACTCGAGAGAATTCGCTGACCGGACGGTATCATTTCAGGCGGGCTTTTTGCATTGAGCTTCCATAGAATAAGAGCCTCGTTGTTATACTCCACCCTGGAGGTCGTGGAAGCCATTATTTTTCAGTTATTCGAATTCTAGCTGATGCAAAGGGTGGGTAATTGCTTCTCACGGGGAAACACGTCATCGTATTTTTCATCTGCTGATGTACGAGCGTTTTTCCGTCAAAGGGGTTCGTTATTTCCTCAAGATTTATTTCACTTTATAATTTTTTTTCACACCTGCTATATGTGATGGACCGTTAAAGAACTAAGATTTCAGGACGATCCTGATGGTCATTGAGAAAAGTAAACAAACGTATATATTGATAAAAAAATTTCATTGATTTCTCGCTTGGTTTCAGGAGCAAAATACGAGCCGACAATCGTCGACAATGCATACAAAGTACACATGAAGCTGACCATCAGATCGGTGAGCGTCTCGGATTACGGCTCGTATAAGTGCGTCTCGAAAAATTCCCTGGGAGAGACCGACGGGACCATCAAGTTATATCGTGAGTATAATTCCCTCATCTCCGCTCCCGTGACCCTTCATATCGATTCATAAAATATTCATAATGTGTAGGAAAAATATGTCCGACTTATAACGGAACCCGGGGTCCAATATGTGACCTATAATAGTGCTCCTCTTTGTGTTTATTGCTTCCTTGATCGAATGATAAAAATATACCTAACCGCGTACCTTGCGATGGGGTGGGTGAATTTATTGCCATGTATACTATAATAATAGGGGTAGTTTTATTATTATTGTGTCATTTTTTACTTCATTATTATTATTATTATCATCATATACATCAATAATAATAGTTTTGTGTTATAATTAGAAACATATATTATAGATTTATGTATACTAGCCATGTCACTCCAGAATACTAATAATAGTCCACCGTTATACAATCCCGATCGGGGACGTTCACGTCATTTAGACGTCCTACATAATAATAATTCATTTATCAATTACGGGCACTCACCCTCAACCCTCGATAATATGCAATATTGTAGCTCCCCATCTAGATATCCGTACGGTCACTTAATTACCTCCAATGAACGTGCTATTAGCTTTCATATTTCATCCGTATAGATCTGGGCCAGATCTCGGTTGGAGATGTTAACGGTTCTGTTCTGCCGTCGGTGATGTCGCTCTGGAACAATTATCGAATCGATCGTAATTTGTTTTAATCGCTTTTCGATTGCCTTCGGGAGATGGTCAGATAATTCCCGAACCGAGCTCGTTTCCTATGACCGACATTATTTAGATATGTTCGAATTGTTTGTTCTATAATAATAATTGTATAAAATATCGATGTGAGAAAATGTGAAAGCCAGACTATCGAAGCTTGATTGAAAGCCCAATTGTCCAAAATCATAGTCGACCGAAAACTGTTTTGAGTTTGCTATCCACAAATCTCCAGGAACACCGTCTGTGTATGTGTGTGTTCTTTATAATGAAATGAAACTCTCAAGATTCTTTTTAGCTTTATTACTGTAACGAAATCCGAGGCTTTCGTTGATAATTATTATTTATTTCATTCTTAGAGGGGTTTATCTGGAATGATACAGTTTTTACGACAGTGATTAGCAAGCTATCTCCACCAGCACCGGCTATATAAAGAGCACCAGCTGAAGACTCGACAGAGTGCATCGTGAGGTTATAATTGACTTGCAAACAACTCTCTCTCCTAGGTGAATTGAGCCCGGAGATCAGCTGGGGCATGTAGTGAGTGCCCCATACAGTATACATAGCCGGATACAGTATAAGTCGATGAACTGAGTTGACCGAACCGTATAACCCGGCATCGGAAGCGCGACCAGAGTGAAGTGAGCTCTGGCCGGCGACCGATCAGAATAGGTAATCAACCGGAACTGCATTAAGGTTCCGGCAGATCCCTTTATTCCCTACCCGGCCTGTATTGAGGGCCGGATCCAGTAACAGCGGTCCCGAGGTCGTAGTGAGGCATCGGGAGCGGCTTTTTGTTTCAGAGAGCGCCTGCCAACGAAGGTAATCGCCCGGAGGGCCCCGAGACGCGTATCTTGCATACGGTCGGGGACAGCGCAGATCGTGTGTTCGAGTCTCTCGAAAGAGAAAGAACCGCCGCTATATACTGGCCATCAACCAACGCGAGCCCGCAGTCACTGACAACTCCAAGGCAGCCAGAAGTACAGAGTCCGCAGGTCGATTCTTGCCACAGACACAGACCAAAATATGGTTGGCAAAACTGACCTCAATATCTTACATATCTTAAATTATATTGTATTTAAAAAAATGGCAGAAGTGTTCTTTATCGAGGTTTGCTTCAACAAGGATCTTCTTTTGAATCACCAAGGAGAGTCTTCGACATTCAAAAACGAAAGCTGATCAAATTCCAGGTATAAAGATCCCAAACGAAAGGTCAATAACCCTAAAAAGGCTACCCACAGCAGTAATCAAAAACAAATGAAGAATCTGCTCCGAGCGTCACAGCATTAAACTAAATCCCACAATCATGCAACTATTGAACTATTTGGGAAACACTCATACTTATACTTCTCTTGCCATGGACCCACACCAGGATTAGTGAAATTATTGAAATTTCAGGATGGAGCTTGACTGAATTCAAAACACACTGAGATGGCTGTGAATCCAGATATCTTTCTGTTGTTATATAGGACCTGGAATTTTCGCTCGAGAGCAAACTCCTGTGGACCTTATTAGATATCTCACCTTAGATAAATCAACTGTTTCACTTCTTCTAGTTGGTTTTCCAAAGATTTGCATCACTTCAAGATTAGCATGTTCGGCGCTATCAGTTCCATGACATCGCCCAACCTGTTCCAGCGCCGATATTAACATACAATTTTCTGCGGAGCCGGTAATTTCGCATCTCCCAATCTTCACTCCGGCGAATAAAATCGGTTAAGAAGCTCGGAACGCGACGGCGGCCTGAAAGACGCTTCCGTCGCCACAACAGCTGAAGTTGACAGCCGCGGCCTACCGCGATCGAGCGCACAAAGGGCAAGAACCGCCCCGATTGCCGCGGCCGCTCGATGGATGGCATACCTGAGCCCTTTCTCAGACGGTTCAATGGAAAGTCTAAGTGGAAGTCATAAAAATGTCAACGCGGGAAAGCGGGGATGCGGATATTGACATCGTCATTGATATATTTGGAGGGTATATTGGTTCGATCATACTCGCATCTACCTGCCCGCCCATATAGGTTAGGTGTGCTATAGCACTATGCGAGCGGAAAGATGGCGAGATTTTCTTTGTAAAGGAATTGATTATTTCTTACTTATTTAAACTGCTATTGAAGAGTGGAATAATTTGAGACTGATTACTCTTCCACAGGCAGTTGATTTATACATGCAATCTGAGGTGATAGAAATGATCTCGAAAGTAGCTAGATCCACGTGTATCAAACAAAATGTGACGTTGTATTTGAGTCGATATAAATCACACATCAACAAAGAGAGTTCAAGAAAAAAAACGACCTCGACCTCTTCACGTCACATGCACGTATAATTTTCATATCGGCTTATAATAGCGCGTATCTAGTTGATTGTAGAATCAGACTACGTGACCGACATATACGAGGAATCCCAGTTCCTCTCCGATAATATAACCGGGAGAGTTGGGATTTCGATGCGTTCCAGCATCATGATAGACGACGTCAAGTAGTAGCACTAGCTGGATATCTGCAATTCCCGCCGGTAGGTTGAACGTGAAAAGGACTTCTGGATCTCGGAACAGACAGGAAGTACATTTAGGTGGGAATTCATTGTTTTAAGGAATCGTTCAGTAAGTAGGTGTAGAAAAATTAAAGTACTTTCGTTGCAGCTACGCAGGGAGACTGTTGCTTTTCCTATGCTGCTGTGTTGTAGGTATCAAGGGAACGGAGAATCCTGTGGGATTATTACAGTAAGGCAACGCGGATGAATTAATTCTGCATAAGAAAGGAATTAAATTTGAATTAGATTATTATTTAATGGATTAGAACGTTGTCTTGAAAAATTCCCGTATTGTAAATGGAACTACATAGGTAGGTAGGTGGGTACTGTAACCTCACTTGGTTGTATTGGGTTTAAAATTTAAGATATAAAAAACATAAAACATCATAGCTCTGGCTAGACACTCAATAAGACACAATTAGGGAATATTTCCCATTCTAAAGAGATACATACTCTGCCTAGTCTTAGTCTTAAAACAGATGAGTTTGTCTGTTTTTTTTTTTTGTTTCTGAATAATATCGGGCTATCCATTCATATCCCACCTAGCACGATTCCTACGATTCCCCAGGACGCCTTTTCTTTATTTTTACGCCCTCCGATAGGGTGGCACATTGACTGATGACCCTCTTATTGGCTTATTGCAGATATCCCGTCGCCGTCTACCCAGAGGACGACCACTATCGCCACGACCGCCGCCCCGGTTGTGAATCTCTCCCTGGAGAGGGGTAAGTGTTTGGGGTTGGAGGTGATGTATGACGGAAGTGGACAACCGTCGCAGAGCAAAGAGTTGGAAAGCCAATTGTAGATATAAATTAGGACGTGAATTAAATTATTCTCACGTGGAATTTAAAGAAAATCTTACTTTTCAATCGTCATTACTTAGAGACTTATTACAGTCTCTGGCACTTTAAAATCCGTTTCCTAATGTCGCTAAAATTCATTGTAACGCCTGCTATAGTCAGTTCACGCGTTACACATAAAATTATTTCGCTCGCTTCTGTAACGATCGATGTTCTGACACGTTAAGTTTGTGTACCTTCCCCAGTCGATAAAGTCTATCACAAGAAATCAAATTTTGGCATTTAAAAATCCAAGTCTTTAGGAACTTACTTAATACTATAAACCTCTAGAAATAGACTTCTCTGCGATTATATTTCCTCGCGCCAGCATCCATAAAAGATCGCAGCTTTATCTTTACGAACAAGAGCAGTAATGCAAGTGGAAATTGATGTACTCTACGACCGTAGCCGTTCTGTTAAATCTGACGAAATTTATTGCCAGCAGTTTGAAGTAATAAGTAAGTCAGTAAGTAAGTAGTTTGAATAATCAGCAAGACGACGTCATGTGCTTTAATTCACTGGTGCTGGTGTTTGATTTTCTCTACCACGCAGCCGCGAACGTGGCAAAATAAATTTAATAAAACATTCAGTTTCACCATAATACCCTAACAAAGGTATGTTGGATTTATTTAAACCAAGCAGGTTCAATAAGAAGACAGCACACATCAGCAACTTCACTGCCTCTCATGAAGTTATTTCTCCTTTAAAATAGAATCTTCTCCCAACTTATTTCACTCGACAAGCATCAGCGCTATAAGTTTATCCAGCAATTTTCCGCTTACTGTGGCAAAACGAGGTGAGGAAAGCGATTCGGTTGTCAGAATTTTGTTGCCATACTGAAAGTTGCGCGGCGTCAACTGGGGGTGCATAAATTCGACATCGTTCTGAAGGCGAATTAACCGAAAA
The DNA here is from genome assembly GCA_910589415.1 of Malachius bipustulatus. NCBI lineage: Eukaryota > Metazoa > Arthropoda > Insecta > Coleoptera > Melyridae > Malachius > Malachius bipustulatus. Next base: position 30,929,300 of record OU342637.1, read on the forward strand.
TGATCGGGAACAGCGAATAAAACTAGATGGATTTTACCGAAATAGGTCTACGGGGAACACCGCTAAAACGCTCCTAAAATTCTATGACATAAGTGGTGTGGAAAGGAATTATTCAAATGTAGTTTGAATGTATGTATAATGTATGTAAAAAGAAATAAGGGAATTTTATTATTATTGTGTTTTATATAAGGAAAACTGCGCTTTGGAATAATGTATTCCTCTGAAGCAGTTTCCAAACAATTTTACCAACAAAGTTTAAGATACACTTTTTAAAATATATTCAGCCCATTTTCAGCTCACTTGTTGAGATGGTAAATCTGGACTTAAGGGAGAACGATTCAATTAAGGGTTAACGATCAAAAGGTGAAATATATTTTTGAGGAAATAAATGTGTGATAAGTTTATGATAGGGTATCCCACAATAAATTCCTACTGATAAGGGTAACCAAATTATTTTGACCAATATACCCGGTCAGTTCTAGTTCTGTAAACTATAACAGTAGTTCCGAGTCCAAGTATGAAATTCAGTTTTATTACTGCAAAAGGCTCTCGAAACTTTAACAATGGAAATAATGGTAGACAACACCTCAATAATTATTTCCCCAGTTTGAGAAGGAAATTATCCCGAGTCCTATTTGCGCCATTAGAATGCAGCTTTTCGTTTTTCCATTTTATAATTATCCCGAACGAATGACGACAATACACAATTACTTCCTTCAACTTGAGTTGTTGTCAATCTATCCCTATCTCTTATAATGAGGCTGTGAAGGGTGCTTTATTTATTGGATTGAACGTACCTGTTTTTTTTTTTAGAACTTACGATCATCTCCAATAACTGTTTTAATATTGATAACAGGTCATGCCCTCATTTATCCTTTAATTAAATAATGATCAAGATTCCCGAAAGTTTTAATGTTAACTCCCGTCGAAGAGCCAAAAATGTTAACGACGCGATTCGATCCTGAAAGGGGCTAATGACGAAGCGCCACGTAATGACAAGGATCAAAATTTATAGGATGATTGAAGGACCAGGCTATAATTGCCAATGATTGACAGGAACACAATTAATTAATAATTATCGAAATTATTGACCTTGTGTCTTGTCCGACTAGAAGGGGCACGTGTTTTAATTTGCGAGATGTTGTAACTATTATTATTGTTCACTTTGCTTCATTATGTAGAGGTACCCACGATTGTTCCACTGCTTCCTTTTTTTTAATTAAAGAACTAGGTATCCCGTTCCCGTATCACCAGCATCGACGAGTCTGGTACGAACGGCACTCTGTCGGGTTCTACTCTCTCTCGATGTTAAACCTCGACTCTTTGTGTAGTCTCTCCGGTCAGGTGTCCTTTTCCTTCTTCCCGATGTGTAAAGGGAGAGGAAGGGGTAGGAGACGGTAGTATCTTAGAGAATACGAAACAAATTATTCGCCAAGGACGAAACATTTAAATATCTCAAAAAGTCACGTTTTTGCTCATTTTAAATAACCAAATAACACAATACGTGATATGCTTGTGATTGTATTAACTGGCGCCCCGTTGTCGTAAGTTATTAAGAAACTTCCTGGTGTTTTAGGGTGCAAAATCGCAAGCAACACTTGTTGATTCAATTAAAAATACAAACCTTTACAATTCCTTTTGTTCGTACCTGAAACAACAATTTATGGAATTCCCAATTTAGAGAATTATTTTAATTAGGAATTAAAATTAATTAGGAATTAAAATAAGGGTCGCAATCAGCGATGTTATAATGTGATCTTATCCAACATTCTGGAGTCATATGCCGAATCCTTACAGGGTAGAGTGTTGGAAGATCGGGATAAAATCAACGGGATCCTGGCACCTCTGGGATCCTTCAATCAACCTAAAAAGGTAATACGTATCGGTTCTGTTAGTGTAAATAAAATACAACCCCTGAAGATTACCTATACGAGACTGAAAAGGAGCTGATCTTACCGCAGCCCAACGTAAGACGGTTAGAACTGTTGTCCAGGAGTTCCGTGACAGGATAGCGAAGGGGGAGCAGGACATTGTCTTGAAATATCGAGATAACATCCCGTATATTATTAAACAAAGGAAGACTGGTTCAGTGCAGTCAAAAAACTAACTATTGCTCAACAGATTGAGTTTATATGTTATTTTCAAAATGTACGTGGATTGAGGACAAAGTCTTCCGACTTTTACCTTAGTTCGAGTGTCAAGGAATACGATTGTGTTGGTGTAGTTGAAACTTGGATCTCTGAAGACATTTCTAGTTGCGAATACTTCATGGATGATTATACAGTTTTTCGCAAAGACCGTCAGTTTGATCTGATCGAAAAGACTCGTGGGGGTGGTGTCATCTTGGCGGTAAGAAAGTCGTTTATCGCATCTAGCTTGAATTTAGATCTTCTATGTAATTTAGTTCCGTCGATTGATTGTGTCGGGTGTAGAGTTAAGCTTGGTTCTGCTCATGTTCTCATACTTTGTATTTACATACCGCCAGATGACACCATCTGTGATTATGAATATTTTTTTTAACTGCTTCCCACCTATTTCACAAAAGCAACCAATGTCTTACTGATGGGTGATTTTAACGCTCCTAATTGGAATAGTGATTCAGGTGGAGGTTTTGGGTGGCTTTCTCGATTACAGTGGCCTCAAGCAATTTAATGGCGTGGTAAATGATTTCAACCGTACATTGGATCTGATTATATGTTCCAGAGGACTGTTACCATCCGTTACTTGTTATAGAAGTAGAGGTCGCAATTTCGAGGCATAGTAACTTCCCCTCTAACACCTCTGTTAAAAGATACAACTTTACAAGGGCTGATTTTTTGGGGTTTTACGGGGCACTTGCAGCTGTAGACACTGGACTGGACTTGAATCCATCGATAACGTGGATGAGGCTTGCTCTTACTTGTACGGGGTGATATATGGGGTTCTTGATCGGTATGTGTCTGTACACGCCAGGAATTCAAGCTCATGTATGTATCCTCTATGGTATAACATTGAAATCATAAATGATATCAAGCTTAAATATAGATATCGCTCCTCTTACAAGAGTTCTAGGCTACTTTCTAGGCTTCTGAAGTTTAGAGAGCTTCGAAGTGGGATTAAGATTAGGATAAGGAATGCATACAAGAGTTACATCGACAGTCTTCAAAACAGTCTCGTTAATGAGCCTAAGGGTTTTTGGAGATTTATTCAGAATAAAAAGGGTAACACTAGAATTCCACATGTGGTGAGGGACGCTGGGGGTACAACGCATGATAATCCTGTTGATATAGTGAATAGTTTTGCAGAGTATTTTAATAGCGTATATTCGCCACGGTCATCATCATCATCCACCGAGGACAGACTGATCCATGGTTTCAAGTTAGATTCGTTTGCAGTTGACGTTCCGGTGCTCTCTACCCAGGATGTGAGGGGAGCAATGAAAAAGTTGAAAAGTAGTAAAACCGCGGGCTTTGATCAGATTCCCAGCTATTTAATCAGAGACTGCCGGGATGTATTTATCCAACCCCTTGTGTTCATCTTCAATTTGTGCATGAAGACCTCATGACTTCGCCAAGATATTTGAGATGTCGTTGTACTCTCGCATCTATCCTGTGATCTCTCAGTCAATCTCTCCCTCCCAACATGGTTTTATGGAAGGGCGGTCTACAGTCACTAACCTAGATTGCTTCGCGCAATTTGTGGCAGATGCTTTAGATGTTCGAAGGCGTTTGATCGGATCGATCATTGTTGAGGAAACTGGATCAGTTTGGGTTTACTTCGCGGCTGCTGTCGTTCTTCACTTCATATTTGTCGAACAGACAGCAACGTGTCCTATACAATGGTCATATCTCGGATACTTTCTCACCCACTTCTGGTGTACCCCAGGGGTCAAACTTGAGACCGCTACTTTTCTTGCTTTTTATTAATGACATTACAGATGTGATAAGATCTGATAAGCTGCTTTTTGCAGATGATCTCAAAATCTCAAAACGCGATCAAAAGATGATCACCCAATGTAAATGATGCTCAGATGTTGCAAAATGATGTTGAGCAGTTGCATCAGTGGTGTAGGCACAACAATATATGAATGTGCAGAAATGCAGGGTGGTCTCCTATACAAGGAAAAAGAAAAGCTTAATCTTTGATTACAGTTTCGGGTCCGTTCCCTTCATACGTACAAATTCTATAAAAGATCTTGGTGTTATTTTTGATATTAGTCTGTCTTTCACTGAGCATGTTGCATATATTACCAAGTCGGCTGTAAGAATGCTTGGTTTCATAAACAGAAACTGCAGCGACTTTGACAGCATAATATATTCGTTAAAGATACTATATTTTTCATACGTTAGGTCAAAGGTGGAATACTGCAGTGTGGTTTGGTCACCCTATTACTACTGTCAAATTGCTCAGTTAGAACGAGTGCAGAGGAGGTTTTTGAGACAGCTCAATTCTAAAGACTGTAGAGGGTATCTCCCCAGGGGATTTGATTATAACCTGATACTAGATCAATATGGTCTGCATTCACTTCAGAAACGTCGTGGACTCGCAGCTGTCAGGTTTTTCTACTGCCTCTTTCATGATCGGATTGACTGCTCCTCATTGTTGTCGCTTTTTAATTTCCATGTTCCACGTCTTAACTCGTGTAATGGAAAAACCTTTGCCTTACGAGTGGCGAAAATCAACGTATTGTTGAGATCGCCTGTATATTTTATGTCGGCCTGTATCAACAAAATATCCAGAGATTGCGATTTTAATGCGGATAGTTTGTCTACTGTTTTGACTGTGTCCATCCGAAACCTCTAATCTTGTTTTCTTTTTTTTTTGTCTTTATTTTGTTCACACAATTATTGTTGTACATATTATTGATTGTTATTGTGTCTATATAAAATTGTCCTGTAACTGGATCATGTATCTGTTGGGCAATAAATATTATTATTATTATTATTATTATTATTATTATTATTAATTCAATTTAAAGATAAAAATTTAGAATTTAAAATTGATTAAATGCAAATAAATATCAAACGGTATAATAGAAACAATTTTTTGGGGCTAAATTTTGGATCAAGCAACACGCCAAAAGATAAGCTGAAATGAAATAAACGGCGTTGTGTTTCTAAAAAAATATTCCCAGCAGAATTTGAATTATGAAGGCGGATGGATTTCCAGATTTCCACATTTCTTTTTTACATCAACTTGGAATATTATTTCAGATCGAGTTCTTACTTTTTTCCGTTTCATTACGTCCCGCTGCTCTTTTTTCTTCGTCATTTTTTAAATTCTCAGTCGTTGTCTCGGTCACGCCTAAAAACACTAATCTGTAACAGAAAAGAAATCATCGAACTATTGAAATTTCCAGTCTATCAGCCCCGACTTGTCTTTCATTCCAAATCTGTAGTGTAACCTACCTTTTAAAAAATTGAGATCCTGCGTCATGCGCAGTAAATTCTGTAATGTGGCCCCCTTTAACTGAATGATTGAAAAAGAAGAACCTCTTTTACGTTTGAAAAGTCAATTTGTCTGTCATGAATGACTGTTTCGATTCCCGCTCTAATGCTTGCTTTGAATTGGAATGTTTTCCCGCCCTGAAATTCTTGGATGTTTGAATTTAAAGATTAACCCGCCCCGATTTCAAATAAAATGGCCAACATTACTTACTGTTTGAGATCGTGGTTTTACCTTGGCTCGTGATTTACCTGGGCTCGTGTTTCTGCGCTCCTGACCTGAATCGTTGTGACTCTTTGACTTGTCGGAAGGACTGTGCCCTTGTTTTCTCCTTTCTTGATTTAACGATTGCTTTGAACGCGTCTGAAGAACTGTGACACCTTGAATTGCAACTTTTGAACTGAACGCTTGTCTCGAAAATGTGTGTTTCGAGGTTGAAGAAAAAAAATACTAAAGAGAAGTGTTGAAGAGAAAAAAGAATACCAAAGAGAAGATTGTCGTCGCCGAAAGAAATAGAATCAAACAAAAAAACAAGAAAACCATTAAAATATTCTCAAACCTCCACAGTGCTTCATGTACTGTGTATCCTGGTCACATGCGCCAAACGACTTGTCGACAAAATGTCTTTCCTTATTTGATGGACTTGTTCATTTTTTTTTTGCCCGCTAAGCCTCTCATTTTGTCTAACGTAACAAACTGTAGTTTTATAAAAATAAAAAATTCACCAAAATCTCCTTTTGAAAAATTTAAAAACTGGCTTTCCAATTCAGTTCTAGTACGTAGAAAAAAAATAAACGAAATTGACACGACGGTGATCTTTTTTACAGACAACACGAGACAGCGCGCCAGGACGAAGGATGTGTCCGTTCCGGATCCGAACCCTTACGAGATCCTGCAAGCGGAGACGGCCAAAGAGAGAGGTAGGTAGCCCCAACCTCGACACCTTCACCAGACATCCTTTAACTCCCTTGCCGTTTTCCATTTTCATAACATTCCGGTATACAGGGAAACGTGTCCATGTCCCCGAATTGCCCTGTTACTCATTCCTCTGCATTCGGGATGTCTTTATTTGCATTCGTCGCGGGATAACAAGGGTTGTTATTGCCGCCACTTGAGCGGCGTTGCCGGAATGTGGAGTGGAAATGAATGGGAACGAAATAGAATGTTCCGTGCAATGGAATGTGATGTGGTCTACTGAATAGGAAAAACGTTTTATCTGTTTTCAAGTTCTTTTATATCAAGCGATCGATGTCATGTTGTCATGTCATAATTATACATTTATACTTAAGACACTGACACTTAACACCTACAACCAATTAAACAAAGTCGATTTTTCAGTTTTTTCAGCGTATTGAATTTCCTTTCAGTATTCAAATCGACTCTAAAATACGCCTTTTCTCTCCAACTCGATTACCTTCGTATCTTTTAAGATAACTGAGATCCTACAAGCAAATTGACTTATCCAACTATTCCGACGAATTTCCATTTAGCATCGCTACAATATAATTCTCCAGGAACTAGCACTAAGGATAAATAATAATTATGAATGGTACCTATACGATCGCTAGAAAATTCAGATGGGCTTTTTTTGAGGTACTTACTAAAAATTTGTGTCTACGTTTACACGTAACCTGGAATAATAAAACGCTTCAAAGTGCAATAATAGTTGCGGCAAAAATAGAGCAAAAAGCTCCACGGCAGGGGCTCTATTTGCATTTAGAGTTTCCTTGCATAATCAACAGGGCCGTTCATGGCTAACTACCTACCTAGTTCTCTCTAATGGTTGTCCTCTGCTCATAGCCCACTATACAGACGTGTGTGTATTCAACATTAGCGACTATTCGCTTATCGTGGTCCACTATTTCAACTCCATATCTTGACTGCCGCGGTGAAATATCGTGCCCTTTCACATGCCGCGGGAAATAATTAAACGGCTCGTTTCTCGTTTGTTTTTCCAGATGTATACCTACCGAACGACAAAAGACGAAAGTGCTTAGTTGTCATGTTCGGAAATAATTATTCAACGCCGAGGATCAATATTTAATTCCGACCACCGCCTTTTGAAAAAAAAAAAAAAAAAAAACGAAACACGCCATTCGGAGCTCGGAACGGCTCTTATCCAATTTTTACATTGTCAACCCTTTAAATTTCTGAAACTATCATCGTAGCACTAGCACTAGACTAGCACTAGCTAATAATGCTGCCTTTATATTTATTGTTCGTCCCGACAAAGGACTTAAATGAATGGGAAAATGGGGATAAGATTTTTTCCCGTTAAATACTACGTGGCCTGGAAATATTTCAGCTGTTCAGTCGGCATGTACATTTATTCATTCTGGAAAGCATAAAACAGAGTCGGATTACGGAATCGTCTTTATTTATGTAAGAAATACGAAATGAAATATGTAAACATGAGAAAAGAATCCTGTTCCGGACTATAAAGCAGTAAAGTATTCGATGAGGAAACAAGAAGGAGGTAAACGCCGACGCTTTAACAGTAAAAAGGAGTAAAAGAATCCCTGTCATCGCGCGCAGTGGCGCGCCGCTCTTCTCGTCCAAGAAAATGGAGCTCCACTTCTTAAAAATAAAAATATTCCAAATCTTTTCAAGTAACACGGATAGTTTTATTATTATGTAATGGATGAGGAGTGAGGTAGAGGCTTTATACAACTTTATTAACTAAATACAACGAAACTTCAAATACTGTCAAGTTAACGTATCAGGGTCGTAAATTATGATGACGTGGGATCAAATTGTGCAGTCGAGCAAAACCAGCGTCTCATTTACATTATACTGTCCCCATTCCCCAGCTTGATAACGATGATGTACGATAAGTCGACCAAATTCAAACCCAAATAAGGCCGCCATATTGTTTTTTATGTCATTCTCTGTAACAGAAAGTAAATAAATCAAAAATTAATTGCTACAAATAAATACAAATGCTCTCCCGATATCAGATGCGGCATCTATAGGGAAAGTTCGAGAACTAACTTTCATGAAGAGACTTATCAAGATGTCTAGGAGCTATACTCCTGTCTAGAATCGTCCAGGAATAAAACATTCGTAAATTCGGAAAGACATGCGGGAGTTAGTTAGCTCTAAAACCACCCCAAAGTTCTTTAAGAACTTTAAGTACCTAAGTGAGAACGTATTGAATTTATAAATTGTATAAGTATGTAATTTTCTACCCCTAAAAAGCAACCCCTTCTATTTTACTCAATTTGGGGTGTTTGCCCGGACTTTGAAATATTGTCTTGGGGGGCTTCAAAATTAACCTTACCACCGAAAAGGTAATAAAATATTTTTTTTGCTAAAGTACTTTAATAATTATTATTTTATCAACCCTTATTAAAAGTAAAAAAAAAAATTGAAGAGGTGTTAGATGAAAACTATTGGGGCTTAAATGTGGTGCAACGATGTTCGATCGATTGGTAGAGAGCTGATAGATTCTTTCAATATGAGTAATAGTTTTGAACATCGGGGAGTCTTTTAGCGTAAAAAGTAAATTAATTGAATTCTCGCGTTCTGCTCTGCAGTTTTCCTTCCCCGCCGCTGATGTGTGTTCTCAGCCGTGTTTTTATTCTCCAGTAAATGGTCGGGTATAAAGAACGCGAACGCTTTTAGACTCTCCCTGCCTGGCCTGGAGACAATAGGGAGGGACACATTCGAGCAAGCAGGCCACATTTGTAAGGGCATCATGCCAATTTGATCCGCATTAATATTTAATGCGGTATGCAAAAATCTTCAGCCAGCTTAACTGAAAAAATGTAGGTTAGAGCTTTATTTTATTTTAAATTATCGAGACAGAAGGTCGAGATCTTATTGCTATGAGAAAATCTCTTTGATAAAATAACACTGCCGGGGAATCCCTATGACGCTCTGGGAGCGATGCATGAGCATGATCGATTCACGTTGAATTTGAATCGTTCCACAGGAAACAGAGCTCTTGCATCCCCCAAAGGGATGCCGTTCTATACATGAAAGAGTCTGAAATAATGCGGTACGAGGAGTGACGAGCTGAACCTGATAGGAATGAATTAAGAGAGTTAAGAAATAGTTGTGTACTTTTCCTATTGTTGTAATTTTTAACCTGACCTGTTCATTTATTTTCATTGTAAACTGAATTTTTTTTCTTTTTCCAGATCTCCGTCTCAGAAGTAATCCGGGTCATGCGGACAGTAACGAGGAGCTAAACACCCTCGACGACGGGTTCCTGTTCTCCGCGGCCACTTCCAGATGTACCGCCACTGCACTAGCCGCCCTCTCCATCTTAGCCCTACCGTTCCTCCTGTGAAGTTATCAGGGATCACTGTAATATATGTGTATAATATGTAGCTACTGTAACAGTGGTAAAGGGTCCATAAAAGGTACGATGTGTATTTGATCTTATTCGGTTGTGGGAATTTAATTCTTTGTTCTGTGGGAGCTCTAAGAAAAGAGTTCTATGTATAATAGGAGTTAAAAAAAACGCAATTCAAGACTCAGTTTAGATGACTATTTGATCCATATTACGGAGGGTGCAATAATAATTCACAAAAGTTGTTGTCGGTGAGGAAATATTGAATCTTTGCAGCAGTCAAATTTGTAGATTTTTACAAAATTAAACGATAAAATTTACATAAGCAAATAGTCGTTAGATCGTTGACTAAATAAACTTTGAAATGAAAAGCTTAACGAGTTGCAGAACTCCGGCGAACTTTCCGGGACTTCGGGACTTATAGTTTACTTGACATATTGAGTATGCAGGCAACAATAAATTAAATTGCGACAGAGTTACGACGAAATTTGACTTCGGAGCAGGTCGCACACACACACGTACTCGAGTTTTATGGATTCATTACTTTTTATTATCTGATGAAGAGAACCTGAATGTGTTTCACGTGAAATTTCTTGTTATTAGAAGCTCTTTAATTTTGGAGAGAACTCCGAGAGAGAGACGGCACTGAATACACTTTTCAGGGAAATCCCTTTCAAACGTTTTCAATACGACCACTGCCTACTACCCGCTGAAATATTCAATCGGAATACGATACCATCGGCAATGGGGTCGCCACGCGCGTTATCCAGGAACACTCAAGAAAACAAACTCAGCGATTCATTACGTTAATTATAATTATACTCCTTTTGTTATTGTCTATTTCAAACTTATCAGTAACAATAGAACTGATGACGACTCGGCAACACCGATTAGAGTGCCAAAATTTTCAAAATAAGCTAAGCCATATTCAGCAAATACGAAGTAAGTGGTCTCGACATCAACATTCCCCAGCTAAAGTTCAAGATGCAAATCTTCTCAATGTCGATCCTTATGAACGAAGACCGCGGCCGATTGAACACCCCCCCCCCCTTCTGGCGACCGAGAAAGGCTATTACAAGAAAGAAAGGCTACAGGTATTACGCTGGCGTCCGAAGATAAACGACCGAGGAAGCTGCGAAATTATGTGGTGGCAGATGCAACTCGTTCTTTCATCCAGCGTGGGAGTGTCTTGGAGAGTAGAACTGCCATAGCTACTGTTTAACGTCGGCAAAGCAACAGAAGTCGATCAAATGATAGACTTGGAAGAACATCTGCTAGAACCGTCCGGAACAAGGAAGTTACGTTGTGCGTTCCCAATGTCTCCAGGCAACGAAGCAAATAAGAAAAATGAACGCTGAAGCATCAAACTCTCCCCAACAGCATGTCTCAGAGATCTTCATCAACTTTTACAAAGACTCAAACACAAAAATCGTCAGCAATCCTTCGAAATGTGTGTAGACAAAAAAATCAATTCATATACAAGGACGCGACAGAGTAGTCTCAGTCTCCACCAAACTTTCTTTTTCGTTTTGCTCATTTTGAAAGATAACAAAATTAAACATAGCCTATCCAGCAATTACGTGCTGTGGTTATATGGAATTTTGTTCCTTCCCGGTCCATCCACTTTAAGGTATCTAACAGGCTTCATAGTGGAGTTTGGTTATCTATAGAAAATTTTAAATAACTGCTACTTTATTGGTTTCCGTTGTTACTTTTCTATGCTACCTCGAGGCACTTCATTAAAATGATGACGTATACAGGGTCTATTTTCTCTGTTTACGTACGAAATTACTTTACGAACTCGTTCAATTTCCAGACCTAATATTACTACTTTCCGCATTCATACTGCAGTATTTCACTGCATCGAAGACTAGCCTTGCATCATTTCTCACTACCACTTAAATTACGCCGGCTTTGGACAGTTTTACACAGAGCAAACAAAACGTGTTTAATTCCTGTTTTCAGGATTTAAGAACCACCACTACGTGCGAAAATCTCTCAGATTTTATTTCCATTATCATTAGAACTTATTATTGCTCTTATTGTTATTGATTTCTGAATGTTAGGGCCGCTGGAAGTCGATTTTTCCCTCGATGTTATTATGTCTGGTCCCTTATGTTGAACAAGGGACCTTCCTGGATAAGGTGCGAGCTCCTTTCAAATAAATTCAGATGAACTTTCGAAAGCGAATGGCGTCAGATAAAAAAACGTTCAACTTTATATAATCAAACGATACTTTATAGATGAAAGATAATAAAATTTATCCCTGCAAAACGGCATCAGTCATCTTTTGACTTCACGACCTTTCATGAACATAAAAATTTACGCTAATAATAAAATTACAGTAGAAACTTTCACTGAGTGTTTGGCGAAGAATTTAGCTGCACATTCTGATTAGTTTCTTCTTTCTTTCTATTTACTCTTTAGTTCTTTCTTGTTAAGTAGTTACTTTGTCTTTTCATTATTCAATTCTTTGCCTTTCTTTTTTCTATGATCAAAGTATATAAAGGGTTTTTTGTTGTAATCTGCTGGGAGGGGGAGCGCGCTTATACTTGTTTGTTGTATTTTGTGAATTGGAATATTTTTAAATTAATTTTGAAGCCTACTGCGTTATGAAACAGCAATAACTGTCTGTTTTTATTAATGTCAAAATCTTAGTTCCTTTCTCAGTCCAAAAATATTCAATTTTCTAGTAGTTGAAACGGTTTTAATAAAGACGTTTACTTCCAGAATAATAGGTCCTGTCTTTATAATAGCAAAGTATTTGTTTTAACTGCAAATGAAACGAGGAATACAATTTCCAATCACTGACACTATTACAGTTAACGTTGTGTTCAAATCAATTTGAATACATTACGTTTACCGACGTATAGCCTGGCTTTAACGGTCTTAATGACTAAAATCCTTTATCCACGAAAGCAGTAGCGATTTGAGAACGTGGGGAGTTTTATCTCAGAAACTGGCATGCAGTAGTAGTCGTGGAGAATTAGAAAAGTGCAACATCCCCGTACCTACTACCACTATAATACGTAAGTCATTAATAAATCTTCAATGCCATTTTTATAATCCCATAAAAGCCGGAGTTGCTTTTTTGGTTATCTTGCCGATTCAGCAATTTTAAATTTATCGAGGTCGTAAATAGCGCGCAGTTCTGTAATAATGAAAATCCTATTTTACGTGTTTACTGGGAAATCTCATTAAGTGGAGATACTTTTCGAGTAGTTTTGATCTTTTTGCCGGCGAAGGTGCCGTGATAAATAATATAATCCCGGAAATACACCAAGAGACTGCTCGCATTTCTTTTAGAGTCATGGAATCTTTTTATTTTTATTAAATATTAATTTAAACTGGCCTCTAAGAGTATTATTCGTTAATTTTTTTAAGGTGTCTATTTTCGCAAGACGTCCCATCATTCTGTCTTGTGTGTAGAGAATTTTTTCTGCAAAGAATCATTAGTGGAAAGTTGAATCGGGTCACGTGGTCCTTTACGGGATGTTAGATGTTACCCGCCTTTAGTTGCCTCTTGGTTGTTTATCAATGACAGTGATGGTTGAACACTGACATTGATACCCTGAACGCTTCAAAAAATGCAGAATGCAGACCTAAAATCACCCCTTGAAACTAAAAATGAGTTAAACGGTGTCATTAGTTAATTGTATAATAAAAGAGGGTTAGATAAAAGTATTTCAGCAGTATAGTTTTCAGAATATTAATTAAGTTCTTTTTTGAATAAAAAAAATAATAACAAAAATTGCAAATTTCAGTTTTTTTAGTGTATTTCTTAACAAAAAAATACACTATTGAGGACGACATCACTTTTCGAAAAACACCCAAACTCCACCGATCATGACCCCCAGATCACGAAAAAGTGGTTTTCCAAAATTCACCTGCCCACGATATATATTTATGTATATATTTATTTCTCCAAAATCACGATTTTTCGATTTTAAAAACGCTCCTGTAGCTTTATCTTTCAAGATTAGTGAACGAAATTTTGGATTCTTGTAAAGCTTTGGAATGACTTTAGATTTTCGTTGAAAAAATTTCCAAAAGTCACGTTACTTCTACAGGGTGTCCTTTCAAAGTTCCAAAAATCCGGTCCTTGAGGCACGGTTTCTGGCCGCAGTTTTCAATCTAGGGGGCTGAAAGTTTTGTGAGAGTAAGATGTCCACAAGGAGTGGTCTGGTATTGCACTTGAGCAAAATCGGCCGAGCCGTTTCAAAATGGCGACCATTTGAATTTTCGGAAAATTTAGTATTTTTTGAATCCCTGTATGAGCAAGATGGCAAAAAAACTTTGAAATCAAATTAACAGGATTTGAAGAAAATTATTGGAAATTTGAGTTAATGCAATAAAATTAGCATATTTTCCATTAATAAGCCAGTGTCGTGGGTAGGAAAAGGGTAAAAATGTGTAAATTTCAATTCGTCTCGATTAATGTAGCACTTTAAACGAAAAATAAAAAAGTTTTTCGCTTGTGCAAAATTAGCTTACACTTATATAAAATTATTAAATCTTTTCGCAATTTCTTTTTTATTTTATTTTTTTACATTCAATTATGAATGGTTCTGAAAATTAGAAGAGCAATCGCAACGACAATTAAATCACCTACATGCAGGTGAAAAAAGTATTCAAATTGGTCTTTTAATAACTAAGATATGACCAGTTTAAAAAATAAAATGAGTAGATGTAGGTACCTGACGTACTACATATATCTACCCCATCAGCACTATAAATTTGAATTTGCACCGTGGCTCAGTTCATTACACCCTTGCCCAGCAAACTGTTGGTGCGGGTTCGAACCCACGAGAGGATCATTCTTTTTTTTTTGGTAGGTAGGTGGAGTTTTCCCAAAAAAAAATCGGATAATTTTTTCATTATATTCATTATAAAAAAAAATAGGAAGAAAATATTTATTATTTAATCGCATAAAAATACACTATTTCTGCGATTGATGCGCAAGAAGGTTTTTGAAATATTTCGATAATTAATAATGATAGCTCAAATTTCTTTTCAGATTTTTAATCAGCACAAAAATACGCAACTTTATCGTAGCTCTTAAGAATAGCGAGATCCCTATAGTGGCACGCATTGCCAGTAGTATACAAAACGGGAAGCAGTAATAAAAATGAAATACGATAAAATCTATTCGGATCACAATGTATTTTGACCCCTCCCTGTTAGCTCCTCGTTCCAACGTATGACACGATGCGACCTTTTTCGATCCCGGCCAGAATGTTTAATATTCGTTAGAATTCACTCCCCGTGAACTATATTTTAAATTTTCAGGTTCATCTGCGTCCCATTTCCGGTTTTCGTTCCATCTATGAGAACTGAACATGAAAAAGGACCGATTTTTAATTTTTCACCCCAATAACGAAAATCACCGTTCTGTAAAGGTAAAGCTAAAAAGTCCCCGTTTGCAAATAACGAATGGTCTAACCACACGTGAAATGAATCAATTTTGATATAAAAGATTGAAATTCATGATGCGGGGATGATGTTACAGTATGAACTAGAACCGGTCCGTTTTCGAACAGTTTCCAATTATAATTGTGATTTAATCCCGCGTCTATACGTCGAAATCTATTGCTGTTGTTTTGTTGAAATTTCGACGCCATTTACGTTAGATAATGGGCACTTCAAATAAACACGTTAAAGTGTAAATATATTTCGAATCGGACAGCGCCGGCGGTTAGATACTGGTAGGCACTATTAATAGCAATTTATTTGTTTCCCTATATCGGCTACAATTGAAAATTGAATGCCCTACTTTTTGTCCTAGGTACCTATACATGCGTAATTCATTAATTGCTTCTAATAATTTTAATTTTATTTCACGTGAAAACAGATTGCAATATTGTAAATATTTAAATTAAAATAATTATTACTGTAAGTACTTACGTTTATATACATATAATTATGTATAATTATTATTACATGGATAGAGAGTGTTCAAAAAATGATGACTGTTAGCGCACGCGTCAGCAGAACCAACCGCCCTTGCATCAGCGATCGCACCATCACCGTCGACCAGCTGATTATCAATTATTATTATTATTTTAATATTCGAGATTTGGTTATTCTTGTATTTGTGTAAAAATGGTTGAAAAAGTAAAGTTAGTTTAAAAGCTAAAAATGACCAAACTCAAAAATTGGTTTTAGTGAAACAAGAAGAATAATCCAAGATTAATAAAACGTCTATGAGAAGATACTTAGAGGTAAATAAAAGAGGAAAATAATTTATATCCAAAAATTAATTCAAAAATTTGTGTAAGATGTCCGATAAATTATTATTATTGTTGCTGAGATAGTCTCCTCATTTTTTGAACGCTCATAAAAATCTGATAGAGCTATATGAGTAATAAAGTAATGGAATTTGCGATATCTGACAAATTATTTAATCTCTTTTCCGTGCTTCTTTTTTGTAGAAGTTTTCTCTGGGCGTTAAAGAAAACGATCTCTCTTGATAATCAAAATCTGAAAATTTGGATAAAAAAAATTTGGTAGCTCTATCAGACTTATGTAAGAAATTTGAGAAAGCTTGATGGTTATTGTTAATAAAACGTTAATATTACTGTTTATTGAAAAGACTGCTTTAACATTCCAGTCACTTTTAGTTTTAATTGTAATGCAAAATACTTATCAGAACGGGATTTTTAATTATTAATAATAGCAACTGATATATTTTTGTATGATTTGTGGATTTGTCACGAAATTGCATATTTTCAGATGAAACAATCAATGGTGATTAGACCCAGACGTTCCTTTAATTTTAATAAAAATTTTGAAATATTTTTCTCCCTACTAGTTTAAGGAAAATTGTTCTAGTTGGTTTGTAAATTTAAAAATAAAAATATTTCAACATAACCAGTTGTCTTACCTTATTCTTACATTCATAAAGAGACTTTAAAATAAGTTAATTCTTTAAAAAAATATGGGTTCCAGAAGGTTTTTTTCATATTTACTTTAAAAGTTTTTTTCGGTCATTTTCAGCAACTCTTCAAAACCAAGAACTTCATTCCAGTAATTGGAGACAGGTTTCATTGTAACGAGAGGTGGCGTTAGACGTATGATAAAGGAGTAATATTTTATAACACACGTTAAAATATGCATCGTTAGTGAATCGTCGAAGTACCTAAAGAAATGGAGAAAAGGTAAGTCAAAAAAACCGTTTTATCATTTTTTTTTAATGGTATCTCCGATGATGGTTTTTATAACAGGAAACATGCTCAGACTCCTATAAAATGATATTTTTTAACCAGCTCTTCAAAATATGCCGACTTCGCTCATGCACCGCTCCTGGAGCATCATAGAGATTCCCCTGTAGTGCATGTGTTTTTTTTTTAAATAAGATATTGAAATGACACAGATTTCCGGCACAAATGTCAACACGCATACTCATCGTTAGTGAGCCTAAAGAGAGACCCTAGCAATGCAAGCAAGAGCAACGTGCCTTATGTCATTGTCAGTTTAGTTATCATATCACTTTGTCAGTCATTCATGTTAATATCTAGTTACTCTAGGGATTTGAGTCACTTTCACATGAGCCACCAAAGAAGACAGTTGCAAGCGCCATTGCAATAATTGCCTACAATTGACTGTCTAAAATAAGTAAGTGGATCGTTTTCGTTTTTGCCAGGCAGGCCAATTAAACAGCATCCTAGCATCCTAATCGGACCTCGGACAGGGGCCTCCCTAACTCATAGACGGGTATCGGGTAGCATCCTAACCAGACCTCGTTACCTTTCGTTCAAGCGACTAAACTTACAAGACCCATTTCCACGGTTATCTTAAAGATAAAATTTCAGGTAATGCTTCAGTTTAAAATGATTCGCGTGAACGTTTAGGAAAAGGGTGGCGCTTACCTCTGTGTGAAAGTGAGTTCATTAGATTTGGTGACAGGTTGTTGCCGAGACGATTTTTATCTATGCTTTTTAGAAACCACCGTTTCTGAAAGATAGACTTCAAGGCGGGAATCAATAAAACGTTCATGACAGACTAGTTGACATTACAAACGTCAAAGAGGTTCTTCTTTTTAAATCTTTCAGTTAGGCCTTCGATTTAGGGCATGTTAGCTAAAGAGAGCCACATTACAGATAGAAACGCAAGACGCAAGATCTTTATTCAAAGGCAGGTTGCACTACGATATTCCATTTTTTATCAAATTAAAGAAAAAAAAACTAGATTGAGATTAATATTTCGAAATTACAAATCCTTTAGAAACAAGAAAACGGCTTAGAATCAACCGAACAAATTTCTCTTCAACTAATACTAATACTCGTTCGATTCAGTTATATATAAAAGAACTTTCACGAACGTGTTATTATCGAGGGCTCAGAAAATGAACCGCAATCTAATACGAAATCGGAAGTTTCTTAATTTTTTCCTAATATCGGGGCCCTAAGAAGTCTATATGATTTTTTTTGCTCGAAGAGCCTGATTAATACATCGAAGGGAACAATTCTTTTTTCAATGACATTAGCAGATTTCTAAACGCCTCCGTTCGAGGGATTGCGTGAGCTCGCCAAATCTGAAATGCGTTCCTTGCGTGCCAAATCCTGATTTGATTCCCTCCAGTCCCGATAAGGGATTGGAAAATTATTTCTTTATTGGATCAGACATTGAAGACCCTTACCAGCATCAAATAATCATGATACACTGTTTTAAAATGATCTTTGCTTATCTCTTATTTTGTCATACTTTTCAAAACTTGAATTTTTTGACATAGAATAGTGAGATTGGAAGAATAAATCTCGACACTCAAATTTCAAACGATAAACGATAAATCCACCCTCAAGTACGGATATTATTTCCAACTCAACAGCCCATAATAATTGATACGTAAACCGGGCAGCCTCTTCAATTTTCCGCACGCGAGTGCTCGATGAAAGCGGCAATTTACTAAAACGTTCGGAGTGGCTCAAATGCGTAAATATAGTTCGTGATTAGCTAATCGAACGCTATTGTCACGATATTTTCTGATACTCTCTCTGTTCCGCGGGTATATAGGGTCGGGGAAATCATGACATGGCATCGGAAAATCGCCGTCACCCACGCCCGCTATCTGGGAGCGTTTGCTTTATTAATTCATTGCTCATCGGGCTATTTGGAAAAGCAGCCATATTGACGATTATTGACGAAGTCTGAGGTAAAATTGTGGCATGTTGTAGGGAAATCTGGAAAACTGATCTTGACTTCCGACAGATAAACAGCACTTTTACCAAATTATGTAATTTCTACTAATAGCAAAGCTACAAACAATCGTAAAAACATTACTGGAAGCAGTCAAGAATACATTAAGCAATAATTAATCACTTACCGGTCCATATACCAAGTTATTATCACCAAACTATATTATAGTAGAAATTTAACTCCCTAAGGAGGAAATGGCTGCTTGGCTAGCGAGCAAAATATGCCAAATCTGACATCTGACAAATCTGACCAAATCAAATTTCTATTTAACAATTTTTATCGAATATTTTAGTTCTGGAAGCCGTTAAAAATTATCACAGAGTGGGAGCGACTATACGAAAAAAAATGTGTCCAATTGCGCCAAGCTTGGCAACCGAGCTTACACCTCTACTCTAATAATGGGGGTAGTAAACATTTTGTACTTTATTATAATATTTTGCACCCAAATTTATTCCATGTCCCAATAAATTTTCCCTTGCTGACTGGACGCTTGTACTGGCCATATATTTTAAGACCTGCCGGGGTGAGAATAAGGTTTATGTATTATAAAGGGTTCGTAATTACGCATATTCACATTTTATTTGAAATTCTCGCTCGATAGACTCGAGTTTTCCTTACACCGGTGACGAATTTTTAGATAAAGTGTTTGTCGGAAAAGCCGAGTTGTCATTTTTTCTTGTTGCCTAGTAATTTTTTTTTATTGGTAGTTTTATGTTACATTCAACAAACGTAAGTAAAAATTGGAGTGCCAAGTCTGTTTTTTTTTGGCAAGATGATCCTGTCAACTCGATTTTTTTTTGTTGAAAAGTACGGTCAGTCCGAAATCCAAGCTTTTTTGAGTCTGTCAAACCGGATCTTACAAAAATTCGAGCTGACCGGACTTGGCCAAACAAAAAAATCAAGCTAACCGGACATTTGCAAAAGAAAGAAAATCCAGCTAACCGGACTTTGCAAAATTGAATTCTCGAGCTGACCAGACATTTACAAAAATCAAATTTTGGAACTGAACAAACCTTCGAGTCTTACCAAACCTTTAAAAAAAAAATTGAGCTGACTGACTCTTATCCTGTGTAAAATCGACACTTCACCAATTTTGCAATCCACGAGCCGCCACTGCCTTATACCTGTGCTGTTATACCTGTTAAACAAATTTTTATTTTTTATATTTGTTACATTTAATCAATTTATCGATTCTGACATGAAATAATTGATTGAACAGTCCCAAGATTATTTTTTAACATCAAAGACGGCAGATATATCTCGAAGTAGAAAATAACCCCCCCCCCCCTCCCGCTATCAAAGCGAGCATAAAGGAACATTACCAGTTGTTAATGTACTCTCTATAAAGAAACTAAACATTCATCTCGACTACCTCGACTAGACTTACTAGAATTGCTACTGGTGGTAGTGGTGCATTTCTTTATCGCACAGCCAACTATTGCAATTATGAAATTAAAGGCTCCAGCCAGAGTTCCTGTTGCTCCTTTTTACTCGCTCTGTATCCCGAATCGCAGTAGACATCAAAGGGCATTTGCAATCTCCTGTACTCGCGCGGCGGTTTCTAGTGTTTGTTTTATCCCGCCGGGAAGTAGTTGAGTCTCACATCAACCTGACTCGTTAAACAACTCCTTATAAATTTATTTACAGATAGGGGATGAATTCGTTCTTGATTGAAACCTCTAAACCGCGACAGAAGTCCAATTATAGAGAGACTGTTCGTTGTCACAATCAGAGAGCTATGTGGATATTGAACGAGCTACCAAAAAATTTGTTCAATATCTATGTTAAACCGTCCGTAGATAAAGTATAGACAAGAAAAATAATTTTATCATCTCTTCTTTCAGTTCTATAATATGCGTAGCACAAACCCTCACCAAACACCGAACGCTGTGTAGATATAGGTAAATACACCCACATCAATAATATGTTACTATGTACATTGTATACATATACATGATTTGAAAATTACGCCACAAATCATGTAATATTTAGGGAACAACAGCGAAGGGGGGGCCATAAATTTCTACTTGGCAGCTTACAATATGAACCCTTATCAGATTGAACTAGCAATAAGACAGCTTGCGAAGTTGCAACTCCCTATCTCGTCCACCATTCCCAGCCAGCAACTTGATCGGACGTGGAGAACTTATTGATTATGCAACCCTCCCCCGCCCGACTACCCGCCCCTCCCCCAACTATCAAGCGAATGCACAATCGGAGAGTCAACGGAGCACTCTCATTAGGATATTCCACTCGGATTGGAAAGACACGAACGGAGATGTTCTGAGAGACAAATAAGTTTAAGTTCGTCAATAAGCAAGACATTGACTGCTTGATATAAAAGCGGGTGAATCACCTACGATTCATCAAGTGTTATCGTTATACTGCGTTTTAAACATTTCACGATTCCTTGTTTATCACATATAACATATGGCCACTCTGTCATCTCTCCCAGATTAAAACATGGCGATCAAGTAACCAACTTATCATTTTGATGACACTAATATAAAGACAAGAAAACTTAATACTGAACAGTTTCAAGTGGAATATTCCAGCAGGACGAGCCATCTCATTTGGCAGCTGACAAGACACTTAACACTGGAATAAGATAAGCTAATGTAGTCCGGAACCCGGAGCGTCGTCGTCGGGTCACTCTCTTGTTGACTGTTCCTTCCCTATGTGTCCTTTCAAACCCTCTGAGTAATTAAACGGGAATTTGGCAAGCTTCGAGTCTGAGGGTTCGAGGCGACACGCGCATCCGACGGTGGTATTGTTTGCCGAAGCGACAAGTGCATGTTAGAAGACGATGCAATGGGACGCAGACAGTACAGTGAAGGGAAATTCAACACCCACGCTGATTATGAAGATAATGAGGAGAATTCGGCAAACTATGTGTGAGCCTTTGATGTGCGCCCCTTGTTATAAGTTTCCTGTAAACTTCCACTTCTCTTAGTTTGGATTCAGGGCAGGTTATTCACTTTTGGCACACTGTGATAATTGAAGCGGGTGCTTTTGATTGAAATATAGGGGGTGTAATTAAAGTTTTATAGGCAATCCAGGATTGTTTACACCTGTATAAAAATGGAGGGAATCCATCGTCTACTTTTAATGTTTTGATCATTGGCCGAATTAAATTTCATCATGGACATATAGAGATGAGACACAGCTCACAAGCAAGTAGATACAGGTGAAAAGCGAAGACGACAACTGAAGCGAAGGTGATCAGTGTAGGCAAGAAGCGAGGACGATCAGTGAAGGTGAGAAACAAAGACGATCAGTGAAGGCGAGAAGCGAAGACGATCAGTGAAGGCGAGAAGCGAAGACGATCGGTGAAGGCGAGAAGCGTAGCGAAATGGAGACACGATGGCGAGAAGCGAAACGAAATGGAGACACGATGGCGAGAAGCGAAAGCGAAGGCGATAAGTGAAGCGATCAATGAAAGCGAGAAGTCAAGTCGAGAAGCGAAATTGAGATACGATGGTGATAAGCTAAGGCGATAAGTGAAACGAAGGTGATCGGTGACAGCGAAAAGCGAAGACGATCAGTGAAGGCGAGAAGCGAAGACGATCGATGAAGGCGAGAAACGAAGCGAAGTGGAGATACGATGCGAGAAGCGAAACGATTGCGATACGTGAAAGCGAGAAGCGAAGCGAAGGCGATAAGTTATAACGGTTACCTTTCCAATGTATTCAACTTTCACGGAACATTCTGTAGAATATTCGTAGAATAATGGCTCATGCGCGAAAGTGGCGAGATTGTTTAAAAATTGCAGACAGATCGGCCATTAAGTTCAGAGTACAGAACCTTTTCGAAACTTGAAGACTATCTACTCTTTGTAATGTTATTTAACTAATCAGAAATGCTTAGATTGTTGATTTCAACACTTCAACTTGTATGTCAAGGATGGATGGGTGGCCGGGAAGGATACCCTGTTAAAATTTTATAATCTTTATATATTGCTTATTGCCTGATGGTCATTTTTCTTTTTATATTTTTGATAGAGGAACTCTCGAGAGCGCCGGAAGTTATATAAATTATTGTAACGCAAAGTCATCCGCTTTCGAAAGTTCATCCTTGTTTTTTTTTCCTAAATTTGAGTCTCGTGAATTAATTTTAAGCCAGTTTCTTCTGGGCTTTCTCTTGTGTGGGATTTTCCTTAAAGACATCATCATCGTTTCTGGTCCCAACACCATCGCGGCTACCAATTCACATGGAACTAAAAGTGTATTCAACTTTTCCATTAATTTAACACAGAAAACGTTGATGAATAAATGAATGGATGAATGGATGAATAAGTGAATAAATAAATAAAGCGCTTTTACCTACAGTACGTAAAGTTAATCGCACGGGCAGATAAATACAAATATCTGGATGTAATTCACGAATAATGAATTAATTAATCAGTAAGTAACCGTATAAATTTGGTATTACAGCATGGAATCGCAAACAAATATTGTCCGATTTCTGGCATAATTATTTTTGCCAAAATTGCTTAATTAAAATGTAAATTTCCGGTCGAGAAACTTTCGAAATCGACGTTGAATAATGTTTATAAACAGAACGTGAACGTAGGTGTGTTTTGTCCCACATTTCGGGATATTTATTGCCCCGATATAGTTAATCCCCCGAAACGGGCGGGAGGTAGGTGCAAACAACAATATCCAGGAGAAGGCAATATGAATTTAGCGCGAGCGAGTTCCTAACTGGAGTTAAACTTCCGCTAGAATGAAAAATCATTTGGGTAAGCTTTATGGAAGCGATCTATTGGAATATTCAGCGAATTGTTTTGATCTGCCCGCCGAGGGAGATGGAATTTCTCAAATATACCTACCTACCGATGGCGCTGCCGATGGAAATATTATTAACTGAACTCAAACGAAACGGAACACAAAACGAGCACTGATATTACTTTCAAACAATGCTGCCGAGTATTTTTTTATAGGTAGGTACTCTCATTCATCATTGTTATGCATTCAGATGCGTTTTTTCTAATTCTTTTTATTACTATGAGCAAACGTATCGGATCAAACTTCACAACAATTGAATGCTTGGTGAAAAGAAACGAACTCCCACAGAATCGCCATTATAATATGTTAACTCTGCCGTATCTGTATAACGAAGTCCGAAAACTCCGTCAGTTTTGTGGTTGCCATTATTGAGTTCTAGTTATGTTGAACGCGCTCGATAATTAACCAAAGTGTTAACGACGACGTAAGAACCTGTCGAAAGGCTAAATTAATCCGGCTCGAAGGACCAAAATGTTGACGACGACGTAAGATCCTGTCGAAGGGCTAAATTAATGCGGCTCGAAGCCAAGATGGTAATGACGAAGCGCCACGTGATGACAAGGATCAAACTTTAGGGGGGGGGGGTGAAGGACCAGGCTAATTGCCAATGATTGACAGGAACACAACTTTATCAATTAATAGTTATCAGATTACTGACCTTGTACTTGTGTCTTGTCCGACGAGAAGGGGCACTTGCACAATAACTATTATTACTGTTTCACTTTACTTCACTATGTAGGTACGATTGTTCCACTAATTATTATACCGCTTCTTTTCGATTAAAAGAACTAGGTATCACCAGCATCAACGAATCTGGCACGAAAGACACTCTTTCGATCGAGCTCTAATCCGTCTCAATGTTGAAACTCGACTCTTGTGTGGTCTCTCCGGTCAGGTGTCCTTTTCCTTCTTCCCGATTTGTAAAAGGATAGGAAGGGGTAGGAAACGGTCGTGTCTTCGAGGATACGAATCAAATTATTCGACAAGGACGAAACACAAAACATTCCGCAATAATTTTATAATAACGAAAATGAAACCATCAAAGTTATGCGTGTGATTTATTATTATTCAGAATATTGTTTTGTCTCCTGTTATGAATTTTCACGCGACAGTTTAATAATTTAACCAAAAATAGTCTAAAACGGGTAAAAGTGGGTGAATTTTCTTATTGTGAAGTCGTCCGACAGCGCATGGGAAAAAAGGACGATGTTAAGGATAATACCATGCAGGAATATCCATCGTTAAAACTTTACGATCGGACCTTTTGATGTGTGCTCTCAATGTTCTAGCCTGCGACAAATGTTTCCCGGTGACCATAAAAAACAATTTGCACCTCCTCCGGTTTATATCTCTATTCTCCGCAGGACGACCAGCAGGAGGCGATGCAGCAGGAGGAGACAAGAGGAAAAGGCGGGATCGGGTCATAAAGCCCACGCTTCGGGTCGTCTTTCGCACAACTGTCGTAGTCGTCAATCATAACACGTTGAAGTGAAGCCCTGCATACAAAATATCGATGTCTTTGTGAGCGTAACCGCAACACAAGAGAGCCCCAATTTCATAAAATATGTTGCAGGATTTTATACCCCCAGCGAATAGCTATAGCTCAGAGAGAGAGACTTTCAATTTTAACGTGAAAAGAAATTGGTTGCGCTATTTTTTTCATAAAATAAATCCTATTATGGACTCATTAATGGAAAGATATACCAACCTAATTGGGCATAATTCGAAGAAGAATGATTCGCAAAAAATAAAGAGGATTTGGACGATTTGCTTTTCGAAATAGAGGAAGGGTAGCGTGCAGTTCAGGCTTTCAACAAAGAAGCGACAGTCGCAAACTATTTCATGAAAACGACGATCAAATCAACTGATTTAACTTTATGAGGAAAGTCCTGCTGCGTCCCCTCGAGCGTCCCTCCATCCATTTGCAACAAGATGCAGATTCTCGTCACACGCTATCCTTCAGGAGAATGGCAGAGTCATTAATTCGCGGAAATTAGTCCCAAGCAAAACTCACGTTAAGGCAAGGTACGTCGTATCAAATTAGATGAATTGAAAAAATATAATTAAAAATTAATTTCTTTGAAAATAAGGTTAATCGTGAAATTATTACGGGTCTTTAATGATGCGTGATTGCATATTTGCTTTTGATGACATTCAAAAGAACCGTTTTAATGGATAATATTGATGAAAAGATTTTGATTTTTTAGATCGAGTCAGCCTCGATAAGATGGAAAATGAGCACGTTAATTTAATGGATTAGGTAATATAAGCAAATAAAGCACGCCGAAAGTTCCAAAAGTGTTGGTAATAATTTACTAATTTATACCTATAAAGAAATTATTTTTTTCTTTTCTATTGTGTCTAGTAAGCGACGAAACGACTTCAAGTTGAAAATAACGAACGCTCTGACGTTACACGGGGGTAGAGATAGAAGGGAAGCTATAAAAAGGCAGGATTACATGCACTTACATCATGTCTTTGATGTTAAACATTCAACCGGCTCCTTTGCTACTGCCAATGTTCGCCGTTTTATTCAAATTCAATCTGAAACTCGACGTGGAAGAGTACCAAGCCGTAGTTGTTATCTTTGATGATAGCTACGACTGAATACACACAGACAGACGATCCGTCGTAGGTACGTCCAACTCCAACTCGTCCGGAAGAGGAAGAAATAAATAAATGTCTTTCAAAACACACCGATTGACTTTTTATTTAAATGAAAATATTCCAATGCGGAGAAAGTTCAATACCTACGTACAGCCTGAATAATATAGGAAGGCGAGAGTTTGACGAGAATTGGTTGGTGCGCAGATTGGGCTCCGAATCCATAAATGTTTATTGTCCAATATCAACAATGTTAGTCGGTGTCCGCGTAAAAAAAACAACCAACCAGATAAGGCTGATAAGAGTAACTCCGCCGTTCATCGAACAGGTAAAAAGTCAGTGGTGTGTACTGTTTAGCTCGTGTCGTATACATATTTATTTAAAATAGGTGGTTTCTGTCATCGTGTCGTGTGTAGGTACCGATGTTTTTGTTATCATGTGTTTTATTGATTAATATATTATTGTTATTAATTTGTTATTAATATATTGCTTGCCAGTAAAATAAGTACACATCTATTTTAGTTTTTTTTTCCGCATAGGTACCTTATCTTAAATAAATTCGAAATAATTTAACCGAGACTAATTCATATAAATTGGAATACTAAACGTAGATGTCCATATTGATTTTTTAATTGAAGATTGATAATTGACTTATCATTTATACCTAAACATTTAAAATATATTAAAAATATAAAATATTTTTTATTATGTGCGCGGCGCCACTGATGTTATTTCTAGTCTGTTATGGTGGAACAGCGTTTATCAGTTCAATGGGTGGAACAATTAAAACCGGCAAGATGCGCAGTTCACGCCCAGACTCTTGCCTTCTTATAAAAATCATAGTATACTTGCTTATAGGCTTTTAATAAAACAATCTGATGGCAAAAAGACAATTATCTAGGTTTTACGATATCGTAACAGATTACCCTGATCGAGAGAGGTGTTGACTCGATCAGGGATCCACCGATCTGGAAATTTTTACCGTTTTGATTTTTTTAATTTTTCCATGAAATTTTCAGACCCTTTGTTGTTTTTGAGAAAAAGTTTGTTCGGTCGTTTTCTTCGAAACGGTGTACGCGTCGAACGGACGATCGTTGTCCGTCGACAGGGTTTGACGGCTGCTTCGCAACGTCAAATTCCGATCGCGATATTTTTCAAAATGGCCACCGCAGACGCTTTTGAAAGTTGACCGAGAATTTTTTTTAGATCGACTTTGACAGCTCATAGGTGACAGCTGATTGCGTCGATTGCGACGAAACTTTGTAGTGGTCGAAAACGATATCTCAGCTACACGCTGATACCTTTCTGATCCTCTTAAGACAGACAAGGCCAAAGTAACGGTCAATAATGTCGGAATGGTACATTTTCTCATTCAAAAACTCGACGATTTTCGTAAACATACCAACACATACCAAGGCACCCCAAGATCTCGGAATTTGTTAGGAAAAAGAAGACTAAAATCTACAAATTTAAGAGGGCATATTATATTATTCTGTCAAGCAGAGAAATTTGAAATTTCTTATAAAAAAACATAATGTTCCTTCTTAATATTGTATAAGATTTTTTGCTTTACCGTTTCTAAGACAATACAGAAGATTCATCTCGAATATTTCCGAATTATTCGAATAATTTAACAGGGATAAATAAAATAAGAGTTTAGAGGGAGACAGAGAGAGAAAGGAGAAACGGACTCGAACCTTAGGTATATATAAAGATGAGAGCGAATAAGGGCGCTCTTATTTAGAGATGTAGTATTTTCCTTTTCTACTTTCTACCTTCTAAATGAGCTCAAAGGGAATAATTGATTGCGGGTCCTTATTTTATAAAGGAAAGGCATAACCGCTAAGGATAGCAGCCTAATGCCTGTCTGAAATAGACTGAAATATTAAAGAGGATACCGGCGATGACACTGCAAAGAAACAAAAGCTCAGTTAATGAGCTACGGGAGAATTCAACGATTCCCGAAAAAAGTTTCGCTTCCTTACAGTTGGTTCGGTCGGCCCTTTGAAACGCTTCACGTCGCGATGATGTTCCAGTAAAATTTATTACAGAAATTGCTGGGTATAAGATTACATTCGCTCAGCTGTAACTCGTATTATTATTAAAGAGGTAAATGTTTACAATATTTAGAGTTAGTGAAATTATTAACAGAGGTTGATTTATGCCCTATCGACGTATACATTAATTTCAGATATCATCGATGGAAAATCGCTTTTCCCAAATTTATCTGAGTTCTTTAAGTCGCCTGAAACGGATATGTTAATGCGTCGGGGACTCTCTCGGATAAAGTTCGAGTCTAAATCAAATTCTTACGCCCGAACAATTCTCAATAAACGTATAGATGGGCTGGCTGTATATAGCGATGGAGCGCGAACGAACAAAAATATGCTGCGTTTTGAGAGCTCATTGGGAAACACAATAATTTATTAAAGGCTATTGTTTGATCTATTTTTCACTCGATCTTTTGTTCGCTCGTTCGTCCACATATCTCTCTTTGGAGGCGCAGTTTCCACGCGGAAATTCAATCTATTCATCAATTGTCCACCCCCGCGGCACAAGTTCGCTTATATAAGCTATACGTAGGTAGGTAGGTAGGTATATAGGGCATCAGGCACGAATTACATCGGTTGATTAAATCCAACACTAAAACAAAATTTACACGTCCCATGAATCCTGGTACGCCGGCGAGGCAACAAAAAAACGCACAGCACTGATGATGTCCTGGCCTCGATTCGTTTAAAAAGCTTATATCAATTAAAATTAATTGGGAAAAAAAGATGAACTGATTATGTACCTGTATCTGCATTCAATTTTATTTCACTCTAATACCGCTACACAATATTCAGATCAAAAGTGGAAGCATTAATATTTGGGAAGTAATTTATCCATTCAAAACAGCATCAGCCATCTTTATTTCACAACCCTCTATGAACTAATTTAACTCTAATCAAAATTGACGCCAATAAACCAAGCGATAAGTGAAGAAGGTAAATGAAGTTTTCAGCTGCTCATTCTGATTAATGAAATGGTCACAACATTTAATGGATGGAATCCTTGAACTCCATCTCTTAAAAATACAATAAGATCATCAGACTTGTTGACTTGTGACGATTTAATTTAATCAGAATGAGCAGCTAAAAACTTCGCCAACCACTCAGTGAAGGTATTGTATTTTTTTTCAATTGTTCGGGGGAGGAAAGGAAGATTATGTAATTATCATTATATTGTAACACGCCGCCCCCCTACCCGCTCATTTCCGCTGAAAGTTGGCCTTGTGATCGTCTAGCTTTGAATGTAGAACCGAACGTTGTGTTTTGTAGTATCGAGATTCGTAATTGAGGTATGCCGGAAGCAAGGGAGGAGTTAAGGATTTTGCGTTCTGACGTTTGAACTGAATTTCTTGATTTAGATTTTTACAAAGTAACAAACAAATCAATTGTAGGGTGGGAGTAATCAATTTCATATCATCTTTCAAACTCAGGATTAACACCATCGTTACAATCCTTTACTCATTACTTTATAAATTGTTGTTTGATTTCTCTGTTTGTGTATTGTATTGTATTTTTTTGAGGGTGATTAAGTTACTGCGACCTAAAAGATCTATTGTATCCCCTCTACTGTGCTTCGCCTGGTGTTGAATCCCTTTAGTGAAGCACCCTCTCCAAGTCCGTTTCCTTGAGAAACTTCAGGATTTTGAGAGGATCAAGGTCGGGTAAGTTCCCTGCCTCTAGCTGGTGGTGGCCCAGAACATTACTTCTTTTGAGTTCTATCGCATCGCAGTTGAGCAGCAGGTGACGTGGTGTCTCGTCTCCTTTCCCGCAGAATCTGCAGACGCCATTTTTTCTATGCCTAGCTTCCTCAGGTGTTCCTTGAGCTTGCAATGTCTCGTTAGGAATCCCGTCAGTGCTCTGTTAATTCTCTCGGTTAAAATTCCCGAGAAATTCTTTGGATTGTCTCAACCCCGAGAGGTTCCTCCAATGAGTTTCTCTCAGTTTTCTTCTTCCTTTTGGAATTCTGCTTGAAGAAAGTATCTTCGAAGCCACAGAATGGTTCTGGTCCTATGAAGGGTGTCGATGCTCCTTTTCTTGCCAATGAGTGGACATTCTTCTTGCGCTCGAGGTGGTCTCGAGCACAAGGATTGTTTAGATTGCCGACTGTCTTGACGGGTGACAAGCCCCGCTCGGTCAGCAGTCTGTTTTGCGGTGATGTCCCGCGATTTCTTGGTTTTTTATTTCTTACCATGGTTGATCCCACGAGTAGCTAGGGAAGGGTGTTCCACCTATGCAGAGCCCCGCATGCAAAGGTGAGGGGATTGATACAGTGGGGTGCCCCCTGGTACCCCAAGGTTGAATCCAGTAGGGCTGGTCTTCTATCCAGTCACGCATCCCATTAGCCTGGACCCCCCCCCCCCCCTTAGGATTTAGGTTTTTTTAGTGAGGTTGTCTCCTCTTGGTTCCGGCGATTAAGCCGAGACCCCCGCATCTCTCTGTGCGCGGAACGTGACCACGACAACAGATGATACGGTATATCAGATAGTCCACAGTCGGACATTACTGGCGCCGTTTCCCCTAGTGCAGACCTTTAGTCACGACACGACAACCAGGTTAGGGGAGGTGGTCCGCGGCAGGGTTTTGAGCTACCAGTCTAGAATTTTACCTCCGACGAGCTTCATCACCACTGCTAACCTTACTCACTTACGCTCATCGTAAGGCCTTCCCCCTATCCGCCACCTGGGGACGCGCCCGATGGGTACTCAACCGCACGGGTTCTCTGTTTGTGAATTACGTGTTTCTTTAAACAATGTGAGTCAACAACACTCGAGTTCGAATATAAAGGGACCCTGTTGGTAGCTGGGATAACCACTCTTACTTTCTTTCATTCTTGGAAGCAATGTGCGGCGTTGCCGCTTGTATTAAACGTTAGAATAGTCGTAGCTTTCTTAGGCTCGTTTAGCGCTTTTGGTTTTACTCAAGATATGTTTCTTTTATTTGTAAACCAGGTTTGCAAGAACTGTTTTACCTTAATTGTTTATTCGCAGATATACTCTGAATTTGCATTATTCGGGTGTAGTAATGTTTCATTACCTCCCGGCAATATTCAGGTATGTGATAGTCCTCGGACTTAACTTTTTGGTTTACTGGATTTACTCTGAACTTGTATTCTCGGGTGTAGCTTCTGAAGCAAGTAATGTTTTATTACCTCCCGGCAAGGTTCAGGTATGTGATAGTCCTGCGACTAGAAGTTTTGATTTATTAATGAAAAATTCCCTTTTAATGAGATATTTTTCATTCTGAGATATCGAACACATCTCTCGAGTGTTTTCGACATTATTAACAGAATAATTATCACCTCTGATCGAATTACAGACCCCATTCCTTTATTATTGCTCAGACGCAATAATTAGAGTGTTGGAAAATTGGGCTAACCTACTCATATAATCAGCATATTCGGGTGTAGCTTCTGAAGCAAGTGACCAACAGCACTCCCCAGCCGTATTATAGAGAATTAACTAACAAAAGAAATCGGGATAATCAAATCAGTTTAGTGATTATGTTTCTCGTTAATGCGTCGTTGTTTGTGATTTGCACTTTAAGAAAAGCCTGAGCAACTGTTATGGCTTTATCGTTATCGTTTTATTTATGTTTGTTGAGATTTTCGCATCAAACTTTGGTTTCCACGCAATTTTCGTGAACTTGTGGTTTGCTTTGACGATTTGGCAACATGGTTTCGCCCATCTACCTTTCAGGACACCTTACTACTTTTTACTACTTCTATTATTGGTCTTTTATAGATATTGCGGACTCGAGTCTCGTCGCTTCGTCAGAATACAAAGCTCCTTTATGATTTGTTTACACTACATAATAATACTACTCAATTCAGGCACTACTGTTACTTTTTACATCTACTTGATTTACTGGGGGGGGGGGCAATAGGGAACTTCTTATTTGTGATCGATCATGATTTTGCAAGAGTGCAAGTATTTATTTCGTCGTGTTATAATTTTTCTTCATTCATGGTATTATACAACAGCGAAGGCATTCCTCTCACTTTCTAAGTCGTATAATAAAAAGGGGACTGTTCTTTTTATAATATCCGGTCGACCCTACATCTGTACTAAATAAACTCGGACTCCTCGAGAAATAGAATGATTTGTTTATTGTGTTCGTTGTCAATTCCCTAACTGAATTATTTCTGATGATGGGTCGTTTTATTTATTCACAGGTTACTTATTTCCTGATCTGGGTTTAATTGCTATTTCCTCCTAGCTTTATCTCCTGTATAGCGAATTTGTAATTTATTTGTTGTAGTATTTCTATTTCCTGCCTAGCTTGAATTATTCCTAATCACGTGCCGCTTTAATTATTCACAGGTTATTTTACTCCTAACCTGGGTTTTGATCTTCCTACTAGCTCTATCTCGATTTCCTATACAGCGATATTATTTCTTTACCTTATTTTAACGTTGGCTTATTTGTCGTGCGTTTATTTATCGGGGGCGTCTTCCTTATTACGGTGCCGGCGATTGAGACCGGTGTTTCGAATCGGGGCTCTTTCTTTTGCGGTCGGACATGGTTATTTGCTAGAGACAGAAATGGTCCTTTATGAATTGCGGATCTCTCCTCGACTCTTAGTGAAACTAAATTCGCATCTTATGAATGGAGTGAATTAGAAAAGAATTGTTGTTTCAGTGTATGAATTTCTCGCTACTTCGAATATTCCTAATATTGTTCTTTAAGAGAAAATTCCAATTTTAGCAACTTGGGTGAAAATAGGAAGGTGCCTAATCGACTTTTATTTTGCGATCAAAAGAAGGAGCGGCGCGATACTCTCAAAATAGTTTTCACCGTCAGGATTTGGGAAAGAACCGGCGCGATACTCTCAAAGTAGTTTCCACCGTCAGGATTGAGGAAAGAACCGGCGCGATACTCCCAAAGTAGTTTCCACCGTTAGGATATAGAAGGGAATGGACAGCCTAGCAGCGACACTGGTGTCGGAACAAAACTGTCTCCTTCTTTTCATCTGATGCGTGCTTTTATAGCCAGATCTCGATCAAGCTCTTTTGTTTCTTTGAGCGCGGGACATACTAGCAGCTGCTTTCTAACACGGCTGGCTCACGTGATTCTTTAAGTATATAATGCAGCGGGGACTTTCCGTTGGTGGTGGATGTCTTGGCTGGCCGTTCGTGCCGCATGTGTTAAAGAAGGCAAGTGACCTAGATTCCTCTCCTATTATATTATTCAGGCCGGTTATTCCGTGAATATGAATGAGAGATGAAAAAATTGTAATTATTTTACGTACCTAGGGCTGGTTTATCTCAATATTAATAGAAAAAACCCCTCAATTATTAAGCATAATTTTTATTGTTTTTTAATACAGAAGAAAAAGCTATTAGGCAATAATTAAATTTAATCAAACAAATAAATTAACAAGATATTTTGAATCGTAAAACGAATATATTCTCCTGAGTTTAGTTTACTTATATACTCCCCTTAAAAATGTAGAATGTAGACCTTGAAATGATTATTATTTATGCGTACACGTTACATAAATCTAGCGGACTTACCACCAGGTATGAAATATTTTAACATGCCCCGAGACTTACCTGCTTCGTTCTTCATATTATTCCTGTTATTCTTGTTTATTATTCCAACCTACTTCACCTTATAAGTATATTCAAAATTACCGCTCCGCTAATTATATTCCGTAGGTGTATTTTATAAAAAATTTACTGTGAGCCGAAAGTTTACTTAAATATTATTATTGCAGCGCAGGTGGGTGAAAGTTAGCAATAATAAAACAAAAGTCTATAATAAAACAAGATTCTTATTAAAAGCGTGGAAATTAATTCAAAATATGAATTTTTGAAGCCAATTGGACTGTAACTATGATGAGCTTATATAATGAATAAAGATTAAGGTAATAATTGAATTTTACGGTCCGGTAAATCAAATATTTAAATGTTTAACATGTAGAAAACTTAGTCATTTAGAAAACAAACGCTATGACCCGCTATATATTTATTACATGATAAAACAAACATAAAATCAAATTAATTAGATTGTAAAAGAGGGCGACGTAGGCTCATAGGAAAATTATCCCCCCAAGGAAAACGGCCGGTTTTATAAGAATAAGCCAGAACAATGCAGAGTAAATTTTCCTCATCTATCATCATAACTTACTTGGCGTCGTTCTGATTTTTCACCGATACCTCGTCCCTCTCCACCTCAAACTTCCGATGAAAGTTTCTCAACTCCGCGGCGAAGTTAATTGAAAACTAGTCAATTTTCTATAGTTACAATAATTCAAAATTACTCGTTCTAAAATGTCTCAAATTTCACTTTAATTTAGTCGCGTTTGTTTTATAACGACAAACTGACTTTATACTTTTCGTATTTCTCTGAATGGCACATTCACATGACTTCCATTTATCTTGCATCCAATTAATAAGACCTAATGACTCGAAATACACACCAATCAAATTTTCCTATACCTACAATCTTTTATGATGAGTCTGCTACCTCCCCTCCAAGTAAGTACTTAGGTAGGTTAATATTTCAACTTCACTAGCGTTTTATAGCCGGGCATAATTTAAAACTTTCCATTAAATTCCGCTTCCAATTAACACGACCTAACAACCCAATTAAAATCGCGTGATTCCCGCGCTACACCTTCCCACCTCTCCCCGGTATGTGTATGTATTACTCCCCAATTAAACTCAACGTGCATAAGAATAGCCCCATAGTTATGCGCGATGCGCCCCGCTAGAAGTAAACTAGAATAATTCGTCCCTGGAATAACTCCCCGAATCCCCGAGCCGCTTTTCTCGAACAGAACGGGGAAGGGTGGAAATGGAGCTCGCTCTCCCTCCATACTTCCCCTGGTCGGGGGGGCCGGTTATTAGCCCACCTCGGTGGCGGTGGCGTATATCACGGGCTGCGGCGTAATGATGGTGTTTTACATGCAGGCCAACCGGTGTCTGATAATTAGGTAACCGCTTGCGAAAGGTTATAAATGGAAGAATAGATGGCGCTGGAGTGTAGAGTGCGGACGGTGTTGTCGGGTCGTGAGGATTTGAAAATAACTCAAGGATCTGAAATCATTTTATTCTTTTAATAATTGTATTCTTGTGCTTCCGTTGCGGAACTCATAGCCTCTCTCTTCGACGCGCCCTAACCGACTCAGTATGTCTGGTGATGAGAATGACGTTGCCCCTTTTGAATCTCAGTACGAATCAAAAAAGGAGAGGGGGTGGTTAACTGGATCTCACTAGGCTCAGTACACTTAGTGAGAAATTGAATGTTCACTGGTCAGTTCCCAGCTCACACTCTGCCAGTCCTTCTGATGGGTTCTTCTTATAAAGCCGCCGGCGATGGGGTGATAAGGCGTTTATCACAGCTGTAAACACCTCAGATTTCGTGACATATGGAAGTGTGAAATTGTAAATTAAAGATGTGGCACCACTGTCCGATCTTAGAAGAGTTAAACGATTCAAGGGCCATTTACTAAAAAGACTAGTAACATCGAAGGTTACCAATATTTTCTAGTTAACTCGAACTGCTGCGATTCTTCAGAGTATCAAAAAGAAGTTTGGATCGGCTGTAATGAGAATAAACCGCTCACATCACTGTAAGCAATTGAGAATTTACGAGGCGTAGAAAATATTAAATTATTCAGAAATATCGCCCATTCGAAAACCGTTCACGTTTCAATTCACGCCAATATTTCTGTTAACCTAATCAATTTCCCATACCTGATATTAAGGCTATGGAGGACCAGATTTTGCTTATTATTATGTAATCCCCCTCTCAAAAATCTAGTCGAAACTCGAAATAGATCTGACAATCGTGCAGGCGAAAATTCTACAAAACCGTTCCTTCCAAACGATTGAACTGGAAACCTTCTATCAAGATGTTGGATCCTGTTGAACGAGTTAAGCTTGAACATAGTGCTACATTCACAATAATGCAGATAACCAGAGAAGTTCATTTCATATTAAATTAGCCACTTGTCTTCGGGATAGTTAGTAATCGGGATGATGCTCAGTAAATTTGGTTATTACTGGATTAATTCCCGTCGACTCTTCAATATTTATTCCATAATGCTCGCTCGTCGTCGTTCATTTGATCACGAAGCGCATTGTACGAGAAAAATGCAAGGGTTTTCTTTTTGCGTTTTCTCTTCTTATAGCAAGTGTAAAGAGATCCGAGGACACAATAATATTTCCGAGCACTGATCGGAGCCCCTGCCCTCTCCCAACATTTCGGCGAGATGAACCGGTAGGAAAAGTCCTCGCTGTATATAAATAATTTGTTAGGGCCCCTTTGAGCTACGAACCTTAGTTTTATAATTGGAAAAAAAACCCTTACACAAGCACACAAGCTACAGAGTACCAGTCTTCCTTTGCCGTTCCTCATTTTATTTTCTAGAATGAACTCCTACAAAATATAGACAGAAAACCTTCCACCGTCCCTTGGTCTAATTATTGATTAATATTTACGATAAAGTATAAAAATATGCATGAATTGTTTCTTCAAAAGAATTTTTTAATTAAGCTCACTATAGGAATATGAGAGTTGAGTTTCCGCTTGGTCAGCCTGTGGTAGCTAATTCTTTCAAGGGCTGATTCACAGAGTAATTATTCATAAAGTGTGCTACAAAAATACATGATGGAATATGAGAAACCCTTGAGGGAATAATTCGTTTCTGTGCGGCGTTCCTTTGATTTTACAAGAGTTCAGAGCATAAGTATAATCATAACTTATAGTTTTATTCATATGCGCTAGTCGCCGTCCTTGGAGTGGTCGCCTTCTTAGTCGGTTACGATAGAAGTTTTCCAGTGGCTATCTTTCCGTGAGCGGGGATGACGTAGCGTCTCCCGGCTCGTTGAGTATTCCGCGATATATTCGTACTGCCATGGAGATGTCGAGCGCTGTTGGCCAAATATTGTCGGAACACCTCTGACTATTCTATGTCGACCTTTCGACGCTTTCTTCTGCTGGGACAATAGCGAGTCCTCCTGGGGCTCATCTCACTTTGCAGATTTGACACGACTGCATGAACGGGGATTTTCCTACTGGCTCTACTCACCAGATAGGTAGGAGGGAGTCAGAGGTTCAGATCTAGAGAGATCGCTCTAAAAATTTGAAAAAATGCTTGTTTTTTATCTTGCCGCTTTTCTTAAGACATTATCAACTAAATTTGCCAACGAAAAATGAACGATATCCTGTTATTCTGTTATGAGAGACTTGAGAGACTTTATTGTCATCACTGAAATGGAATAATTATTTTCGTATTTAGCATTTGATTGAATTAAAAATTCCTTTTTTCAGAGGAATTTTCAGAGAATATTTGTGATAAATTGTTTCACTCCATCCACGCAGCCGACAAAGCTGAATTTTTTCAACAAGTCAGATAAACATATTAAATTGTAATATTAAATTCAAAGAGAGTTTCTCTCATACAATAATAACCGAGTGCAACGGGCACAAAGAAAAGTAAATGGAGTTTTCCTCTCTAATTGAGCGCATGGGTTATACAAATAGGAGTTTGCGCTACCGTTTCTTCGGCACGGAACTTTCATACAAATCGTTCTTTTATTTTGTTGGCGCAAGTCGTCAGATGAAACGAAGACTTTCCATATTTAAAGAGCGAAATAATTTCAAGATCTCCCCGGAACTAGTTAATTTTACAAGACAGTAAGTTATTATTCGCCAGCTTATCTGCGAACCACGCTACTCCACCGGTCCGGAGGACGACTAAGCAGTGCTGACAAAAGAAGAATTACTCAACGTCTAAACTTGCCCTTTTAATTCAAATCCGGGCCGTCATAATTATTATTGTGTTAGGGGAGAACGGACGTCTCTCCGCGACGATCATGCCAGAAATTGCCGCGAAAAATTTGTGAGACTTCCAATTATTAAGGGTCACACAACATCACACGACATCACGAACTGAAACTATAACAACAAACTGTGAAAGAGACGAATATTAATCAAGCTTTAATGGATTTAGAGGCTAGTGCTATATAGTACTAGAACATCCCATTAAATCAACTGAATATAAAGTGACTGTTGTATCAGTTAAACTTTATCTATCTGCACAACTGCTGTACGTACGTCGAGTTTAACTCTGTTGGTAACGTATCACTTCAAAGCAACGGAATCTAATTATTTCCCTGATAAACTAGATAACAATATTATTATCTCTGAGTAACTCTTTTAGAAGTACACACCCGCTTTGGGGGATGAATAAGCTACGGAACTTCTGTTTGATTAATTAATTTTAATCGCATCGTTAAAAAGGTCATAATGTTACATATTTGCAAGGTCTGCTATTTCCAAGAGAGGCCTGATCAAAACTGGGCAAGCAGGAAAAAGGATTTTCATCAGCGATTCTTGTCTCTAGAAAATTAAACCAAGAAATATGTTCTGTTTTCTGCGCGGTTTCTTTGTATTTATAGGAAGAAAGGCGTATTTCGAAGACTTACTTCCTACTTTTTTTATTTGCAATTATTTGTGGTAATTCCCATGTCAATTTCTGTGAATAGAGTAGCTAGCAGCGGTGAAAATCCGGTTGATTGGTTTAAAAGAGGGTCTAAGAGTAGGTCTAAAACACATCCTACCTACGAAATGAACTCAACGCTGATAATTACAAGGATTCAAGCAAAATCTCCAAAGTTTCTATATTTTTTAGGGGGTGTGTTTGTAAATTATACATAATAATACGAAAATAAGATCATAAGAGGGAAATATAATAACAAAAAAAAATTTAGTATTGAAAAAAAATATATGACAAAAAATGTACATGTAGATAATAATAAAAAACGAAATAAAACAAATAAAAACGAGACAATAATCCAAAGTGAAAAAAAATAAATGTAAAAAAAATTGAATGAGAAAATGATGACAAAAGGTATATTTGCTTGTCATAGAACCAGAAGGGGGAAAAGGATAAAAAAAGAAAAAAAAATTATGTCTTGGTTTGCTGAAAAAGGTCGAAGCAGTTACCACACATCACAAATATCTTTTTCAGGCAATGTTAACTAAAACCAACAATTTTTATTTAATTTGGGAAAATAACAAAATTTCAACAAGGTGATCTTATGTTTCAACGGTTTTAAGGCCTCCTCTTCATCCTATTACATATATATTTCGTTTAAACTCCCGCAAGAATCTGATTATTGCTTAATATCAAGAAGAAGCAGAATAATTGTCTGATCCAGATGTAACACTTAGTATTCCACTTCCCGTCTCTCGTCTCCATTTCCCGGGAAATCGATTTGATAGTTTCCCATTTTTACGACCCATAATAAAGCAAGTAGTGTTAGTGTTCTGGTGTAGAGATAGAGAGACGATTTCACATCACATGACCATCCGCAAGAGGAGAACTGGAACTCTGTTTAAAATACAGCTCCACACAAACCTTACATTGGACAGTTTTATTCGGTTCAAAGTCCCAGTTTTAACGTTTAGTAGACGGTAAAAATGCCCGTTTTACCTATAAAAGCACGGTAATTTTCACATAACTTACTTTGAATTGCAAATCGATCTTAGCAAGATGGAAACCTTTTGGCGGCTCTATTTAATCCCTC
Organism: Malachius bipustulatus; assembly: GCA_910589415.1. NCBI lineage: Eukaryota > Metazoa > Arthropoda > Insecta > Coleoptera > Melyridae > Malachius > Malachius bipustulatus. The sequence goes on from OU342637.1 coordinate 30,969,197, forward strand.
TAAATTGGCGACATCTGCATGCGTGGTTTCGAGGTTTTATGCTCGTGTCTTACGGACGTACCGAGTTTCGACTAGTTTGATTACTTCTAGTTTTTATTGGCTTTAAATTCTGAAATTTATATAATTTTTTATTACGTAGGTAGGTACACGACCAAGAAGTCTGCGTGCGATGCAATAAAAGTTAATTTCTTTTTATACCACGTACCTATGTCGTATACCGTGACAGTAAGTGTCCTTCAAACAAGCTCCCTCCTTCAAATCAGATTTAACTAAAAAAAAGCTTGAATGAAGGAAATATAATTATTTTGAATAATGATGCAAATTTCTGACATCTTTTTTTTTAATATCCGGTAACGAGATAACGGCCTCTATGTGGCTGCTTGTAATAATAATAATATAAAGCGTGTGGTTTACAATAATTTGAATAGCTCAGCGGGAATTCCGAGATAATTCCAACTAATGCAAGGGTGTTGGTGTGCTTTAATTAATTAATATTCCAATAATGTTATGATTGCAATCAATGAGAAATGGACTGTTATAAGTCAATAATACAAACTTTGATTTTCCTATTTAGTACTAATGATTAGTGATTTATGGTATCTTATTCACCGTCAAAAGGTTCTTCTATAAAGTTATTTCAGACTCAATTAATTATTTATTTAAGATATTGTAGTGTATCATGGTTACCTTTTACGTCCTGGTCGAGGCACCAAATCTGTAGTGTAACCTACCTAACCTCTTAAAAATGGAGGTTCTGCATCATGCGCAGCAAATTCAGTAATGTGGTTCCCTTAAACTGAATGGTTGAAAAAGAAGAACCTCTTTGACGTTTGAAATGTCAACTTGTCTGTCATGAATGACTGTTTGGATTCCCGCTCTGAATTTAATGTTATCCCGCCCTGATTTCAAATAAAATGGCCAACATTACTTACTGTTCGTGATCGTGATTTTACCTGGGCTCGTGACATTACCTGGGCTCGTGATCGTTTCGTGTGGACCTTCTGTTGTGTTTGTAGTAACCTCTTACCTTGTTATTGGTTCTTTTATACACAGACATGAAGCAAAAGGTGGGAGATTTGAGATTAATGAAACAAATGGATTTTAAAAACACCTACTTTATTCTAAGAGAAACCTAACAGTGCCGATTACGCTTCCTGGGACTCCCGAGTAAAAGAGCGTGGCCGAGAAAACCTCGATCTTTATCCCGAAATGAAAAGAATCAACGGTGGTTTGAAAAGCGTAGATCAATCGTCTCGACTCATTTGCGCGAATCATTTTAAACAGAAGCATTACCACAGAAATCTAGGTCTTCAAGATAACCGTGGGAATGGATTTTGTAAGTATGACAGTGCAACGAGGTCCGGCGAGGATGCTACCCGCCTAGAGTTGGAGAGGCCCCTGTCCGGAGTCCGATTAGGATGCTATCCGTTGGCTGTTTAAATGGCCCCCCTGACAAGGACGAAAATGTTAGTTAGATTCACATAAGGCCCATACATTCGTAGTTCAATAGATCGGTAAACAATTATCAATCAAAATGATCCACCCTTTTGAATTGTGATTGACGAAGAACGAGAAATTACTTTTACGTTGATTGATTTCACAGAAACTAAGAGAACCTGAATTTACATTTACCAAGATCAATTTGAAATCAAGATAAATAATAATTAGACAAAAGATGAATGACATGTTGTCAGACAACATGCCATCCATTTATGTTGTGCTGTGAGCAGAGGCGGAAATTGTAGACACGTGTTTCGTCCTGTTTGGGACTCTTCAGTACAATGTATCTACCAACACACAGCACAGTTTGGTTGGTTTTTTTTTAGCCCATTATTTTCACATTAGTGTCATTTACAAACATGTCTTCCATCCAATTTCCGTTGGATCTGCCATGTGATTACCAATAGAAAACTGACAGTGACATTTGACGTATCTAGGTTTGAAAGCAACAACTGACATTCGAATACATAGAATATAAGTGAATGGACGGAACTCTACGTTTTCAATTTTAGCATGCGCATTAACATTTGTAAAGGCAATCTGGGTCACTTCAATATATTTATAGTTAGTATTTATCTATCCACCACACACTAATTTAATTATTTATTTACACTTAGGTAACCACTATTTAGGTATATTATTGTTTAAAATTGACTTCCTTTCCAAGCAACCGATTTTTACAGTCTTCTACATTCTACAGTCTATAATACTGGAAAGGGTAGAAATTATCTCGAGCATAATTCTCTAACTATGCGTCATTGTTGGGTGAATTATTATATTCTTAGACTTTCTAGAACCAATAAATGATTGATCACTAACGAGTACGGTTGTGGGAATGAGTATACAATTTTTGTGATTTTTTGTCCTTTATTGAAAGGTTTTTTTTTCATTTCATCAAAATTTTATACATATAGGAAAATTCTTAGGCTCTATTTCATTGAGATAGGATATACCTAACTTAATAATTGTTGGTATTGTTACCAACAATTCCATTGAAACAGGAGAATAAAACATAAAAAAATTGATAAAAAAACTTCTTTTTACTTCCTTATCAAAAAAATAATTATCCGTTGAAATAATATGAAATATCACATTAATATATTTTTTTATCCTACTGCTAACTGTTTTGTATTATTTTGTTATTATTTATTTATTTTTTATTATCGTATCTGATGGAATTTCATAATCGGCTCTACTCCCTCGATGTGCTTTAGGATTTTCATTCGCTCTTTCTTCCACTTCCTGCTCCAGTTCATTTTGATCGATTTCCTTCAGCGACTTTCCCTTACCATAGAAGATGTCCTCGCGATAAATCCTATCTTTGCGTCTGTAAGTACCATGAATCTGGAAAAAAATATAATTACACATTATTATATTTCGTCTATTGCGTCCCCGAAAGTTATCTTTTTTCGCGAGTTTTTTACGAGCCCAGGTTAGGTCCTAGATTTGTCTTTTCGCCAGTCCAGGTCAGCTCGGAAAATTACCTTTTTGGCGAGTTTTTTAACGCTGCGGAATTTTTTCAAATACCTAATAGGTGTATCTCGGTAAATATTAAAAAGTGTTACTTTTTTTTTTGTTTTGAAAGAAAAAAAAAACACAAAAATTTGATAAAAAAAGAATTCAACGTACCTTATCCCATAGACCTATATTGAATGCAAAATTAACGTGGAAATACTGATGATGGTTGTCATGGAAAATAGTATCCGGTTGCCATGGCTGCCACCAATAGGCTTTGAAATCTACGCCAGAATGGTTTATAATGCCGTGGTAGTAAACATAGAGCGCCACTAGATAAAACGCACCTGAAACAAAGAAAAATCCCTAGTAAAATAAAATCACAACAATCTTCTTGCGCATCAATCGCATTTGTATGAGTTGATTCAATTATGAACATTATCGCCATTTTGGAAATTGCTTTTCTGAAATTTCCACGTGCCATAAAACGGATATAGAAATTTAGCAGTTCCCCCTCCCCTCCCTCCCACCCTTATAAACGCCTCTGGCTTATTGATGGAAAATTTGCATTTTTTATTACACTACTACCTTGAAATTCGAAAAAAATACAGGGGCGTTTTGAAAAGCGATAATTTCAAAATTTAGAGATATTTATAATGTAAAAAAATTCGAATATCTCCGCCATTTTTCTTACTTTGTTTTCTAAAATTTTTGAAGGTTAAAGGTTATTAGTATAGTTATCTGTAGTAAAAATTTCAGTTCAATTCGTTCAAAAATAGGCTCATAAATGAGTACTGTATTGACTTTACACGCCACTGATAGCTTTATAATAGAAAAAGTGATTTTTTTCAGTAAAGTAAAGTTTGGAAACTGTGCTACCAATACTCAATTGAGTTTTAAAGTTTTTCCCCCTTTTGCTTTTATGCATGTACAAACAAAAAATATCAATTTGGTCAAAAATTCAAATGCAACACCATATCACTCGAATAGACGATACTGTTTAGACTTTATTCATAATGGGACGATAGTATGACATAATGCTTACTCCAGTGTAGCGGTACCAGGAAGAGTGGCGCTATCGTGAAGATCTGGATGTTCATACTTTCCACTGGATGTATTGCCGTCACTGAAAATGCTGTCGGATGCTTGTACTTGTGGTGTAGCTTGTGAAAATTTCTATACAAAAATGGAATGTGGTAAATTCGATGTAGCCAGTATATCAAATAATCCTGAAACAAAATATTTGGTAAGTCTCGATTATACAGGGTGATATGTTTTATTAATTATATCAAGTTGACGCGGGTGTGTCCGAAACGCCGGGCTTTGCAAAATTCCCTTTGCAAAAAATTACTTTTCAGTTGTATCTTGAAGACGGGGACGGCTACAGAGGAATCGATTACAGTTTTGAAGTTCTCGTAATTTATGTTGCCTGACAGAGGATTTTGATCAATAGGAAAGAAAAGGATCAGAAAATAGGACATTATTTTGTACGAGTACAATTAATAGCTTAATACCAATCCTATTCTTACCATGCAAAATAAATAGAAAGTACAGTTAGTACATAACGTAATAATAAATAACCCCGAGACAGTATAACAGTCATGTCTTAGACAGTTAAATTATCACGAACAATCCTAAAATGGATTGGCATCATATATACCTCGCCGTTGCACGAGTAATGAACTGGATCTTCTCGATCTTGGATAAATTGTAATTAATAGAAGTCAACCGGAGCAGCTCCTCGCCGGAGCCCTTGCTCTTGTTTACACGTCCTTCTAATTACCATTCAAAGAGAATAATGACGCTGCCTGCCGCACTCGCGCTGCTGCAATCACCTCAACAATGAACGCGAAAACAAGAGGAATTCACCACCTTGGAGACGCAACCACACCACCGCCACCTCATCTCCGTCTCCGACTGATTCGCTTTTCTGATAAGACCCAACAAAAACGAAACAATACCGCCGGTGTCTTCTGGCGCGGAGTCTAACGACGCGATCTATATAAAGTCGAAATTGAGTGGTTGACTGCTGCAAGTCAAGACACAGAAAATGGTACCTACCCAGTGCAGACTTGTCACGTAAATTACTCCGGATTATGCAGGTATTGTTGCATGCAAATGTTAGATTGTATGGGCACCCTGTTGTTTATACACATAGGTAGTCGTATATGTATGCAGATCTGGAGTAAAGGGATAATTAATTACAGTTTCCTATTATCAAGCAAGACTTATATAGTTACTACTGCATGGGAGATGTGGGAACGTGATGCTTGATGCTTAAAGTAAGTAAATGAAGCTTCGGTAATTTTACTGCACCAGCATCATAGTTCATGGATCACGGTCTAGATTCGGCTTCAGTCTGAAGACGTCTGTTACCGTATTCCTCGTGAGGAATTACACCCTCGGTTACTTCAGTGAACTAAAATCCTGGGTTTAACTATCACAAGGGGCGTGCACTATAATCATTTAGTAAAATGTCGCTTCACTCGTCTGGAATATGGGAGAAAGCTAATTCATTAAGATGTTTTCTTTTGACAAGTAATGTTCGTTTTATGATTTGTAAAGAGATCATAGGGTCACATTATAAAAACAAGCAAAGATCAGACGAAGATCCCGGTATATAGAAGCCAGGCTGTCAGTCCGTCAGGGCAGTCGTGCCATGAAAGGTGACCAGGACATTCTCGATTAGACTGTTATTATGAATGATAAAGCTACTTCTGTTATTTAATTGTTAACAATAATTTAATACGAGTCAGTAAATTTGAATAAAGATGTTCAATGTACATTTACCTACTGCCATCAGTTTCGGTGCATATTCTCTGATAAACCTGATAAAAAAACATGTTTTTGGAAGCAGGGAGATGCGGCTAATAAATACTTTGATGAGCGAAAAATCTCTTATATTTTTATTCACTTACGACCGGGTAGTCCGCCATATTTCCTCGCAATACAGGGATTTAATCCGTCTAATCGGTCTCATTGTGCTTACCTCAAAAACGAAGAGTACGACAATCTGAATCAGATACCAGGGCAGTCCATATTCTCCAATCTCGTAATAGACTTTGCTGTAGCCTCCGTTCGCAATATAACAGGCCACGAGGCTTGTTAGAGTGGAATTTAAAAATAAAGTAAAACTTCCCACCAGGATCTCGTGTCTTTCCACGTCGGGAGAGAGCCATTTATTCGGTTGACATTTCCATTCTTCCGATTTGTCGTGTTGGAGTATGTAGAAGTACCACTGAAAAAGAATTGTTTGTTTGTAGAAATAAGATTTCTTATACAGGATGTTGATTTTCAAAACGGGCCATAGGGAATAGAGTATAGCATTGTAAAATGTAAATGTTGCTTAGTTTAACGTTACGTTCTAATAATATGGACAAAAATAATTGTCAAAACGTAGAAACGTCATTATTGTTTAGGCAAGGCATGTTATTTTGTGATTAAACATTAACAATTACTTGAATTTTTACTGAAGTATTTTAGAAAACAACGTGAAATTAAATTGATTTCTGATGTCAAGCGTTATGCGCAATAATTTTAGCTTCATTTTGATACCAAAACCATTTCTGTCAGTTTAAACGGCAAGCCGGAATCCTCAAAAACCACTTTCGCAATGCTAATCCCCTATGGCCCGCTTTGAAAATCAACACCCTGTATGTATCTAACCGAGTTTTTATATTTAGTTTATAGTTTATTTAATAGAGATCAGCTGTGACGTCATCGGTTTTTTTTTTAATAGCAGCCCTCTCTTTTTTTGCGTATACCTTTACGGGGCTGAAGTAATTTCAGGTAGTTTCAACAAGTAGGCTGAAATTGTCAGTTTAGTTTTTGGAAAAATAGCATTCTTATGATTTTCACCATTTCGAAAAAAGCTATTTTCTCGATAAGTAGAAATCACAATTACGACAAAATAGGTTTTCAAGCAAGCAGAGAGATTTTTATTCTCAAAGTTGTTTTTGACAAGTCCCATATAACGCCAACTTTTAGGCGGTCACTGAATATCTCAAAAGAAATATCTCAGCTTGCCTTCTCGAGATCTACTACCACTACTGTACTTCCCGGATATGAATAATTATATTTATTTATATTCATTGAAAATATTTATTTTACACATAAAAAGAACGAAAAATTTTCCAGTTAAATAACAAAGTAAAGTGCAATTCTATAGGTGGCTATAATTAGAAGAAGTAAATGTGCAATGTTGCATGACAGTTTTATCACGGCGCAATCCATTCTCATAAAGTTTATTACGTAGGTACGGGTATTTCTTTCCGCTTGATTGCGTGAACTTACTGACCTCTCGCAAAATTAGATTCGATCGACTGATGCGAATCGCAAAGATACACAATGTACCTATTCAGCTTATTTACGAGTAATAAAAATTTATTTATTTACTTATCAAAATTTACTACTTTGTAGAATCATCAGTCATCACTCGAACCGTCTGGGTGCAAACAGCTGTGTGTACTTTAAATTATTACTGTTGAAGTACTACCACTTCAAATACATAAATCATTCATCTAATCAATAATTTGTTTATATAACTCAAAGATTTTTTGTCTGCCATATTGTAATAATACATACAATGTATAGTACGATACGATTTTCTAATTATCTTTTAAGAAAAAATCTTAAATGTGTTCTATAGGAGCTCTGCGAGTAAGTCAATTGACCGTAATAGTGATATCATTCCAGACTTTGGGTTTAGAATATTTAATTCAACTGTTCGTGGTAAATAAATAATTAGTAGAGTTAGGGCGCCACCTGGGTTGGTCGGGCTTCCCTAGATACATACAGGCTGTCCCATTTTAATGTCCCACCCCGGATAACTTTTGTCAGTGACCTTGAATCAAAAATTGTTTGGTACAAAAATTGTACAACTTGGAGGGGGACATTCGATGGCACTAATACTTTTGACCTTGTGTACAAGTTTCAAGTTCATTCAAGGTCAACTTTGTTTTTTTAAATGGAGCTTTCTATTTTTGACATCGGCAATCGATTGCGCGTGAAAAAATATGAGACTTTTGTCTGAAACTTTTTTTCTGTAAACGCAAATTTAATCGACTTATGCAGCTGCCAAAATTAAAAACTCGAGAATGGTCGCTTTCTAAGAAAATCCGCCAGAGACAAAAAGTGCTTGGATTTGCGCAAGGAACCGTCACGAATTTTCTTGAACACAGGCGCTGAGAACAGAGTTTTCGTCAATTTTGAGCAATTTGTACCGAATGAAAAATTAACTTTTCTTGATGAAAAATTGTTAATTTTGAGCTGCTTGTACCAAAGGAATAATTAAACTTTTCTTGATGAAAAATCTAACTTGTGGTTCTCTTTTAAACCTCACCATTCTCGACTTAAAAATTCAAAAATTTTCAAATTTTCAATTTTGAAGGCTAAATTAATTGAGAAAATTTGCGTTTTCAGAAAAAAGTTTCAGACAAAAGTCTCATATTTTTTTCACGCGCAATCGATTGCCGATGTCAAAAATAGGAAGTTCCATTTAAAAAAAACAAAGTTGACCTTGAATGACCTTGAACCTTGTACCCAAGGTCAAAAGTATTAGTGCCATCGAATGTCCCCCTCCAAGTTGTACAACTTTTGTACCAAACAATTTTTGTTTCAAGGTCACTGACAAAAGTTATCCGGGGTGGGACATTAAAATGGGACACCCTGTATAGGGAAAAATGACAGTGCATAGGGAAATTTAAGTTGAGCTGACCTGACCTCATGATAGCAATAAACCTGACAAGTTAATTGCTTTTTTATGTTAATGAGGGTCATTAATCATGTCCACCTGTCAAAAGTTAAGCCCCATTAACATAAAAAAGTAACTTTTGACAGGTAGACATGATTAATGACCCTCATTAACATAAAAAGCAATTAACTTGTCAGGTTTATTGCTATCTAAGACCGGGTGAGAACCTGTCGGTTCTGCCTGAGGCCAGGTTAGCTCAGTTAAAATTTCCCCAGACTGTCATTTTTACCAGTGCTGGCCATGTACTCGAGTACTTTATTCGTATTTTTGTTACGAGTAAAAAAACTACTCGTAATTTTTTACTCACAAGTACTTTCCATCCAAAATACTTACTACTCGTACGGATAAGTACAATTACAACTACTCGAGAAATTTTACTCGTGAAATACGGATATTTTTACGGATAGTAATGACGTCATGCCGTCAGCAGGGAACCGATCTGAATACGAGTTCACCGTCCTGCGCAATTGCACTTTCACTGTCACTAGTAATGTCAGTGTCACTATTCAAATTCATTTCAGTCAGTTCTCTCATCTCTCTCAATCTCAATCAATCGCTACTACCAACTTCAATTCAAAAGTATCAAAAACAATTCAAAAACGATCTACGGAACGGATATCCCTATGCTCTCACTCGTATTTAGCTGTCACAAGCCTGACGTCATAGGCTGGCTGCGCCTTGACCACTGACATGACATGAGTGACATGCCTTGTTTATTGGTACCATGATCGATCATGCGCACGACACGAATAAAACTACTCGTATTTGTTACTCGTGTTTTCACGAGTATTACTCGTACTCGTCCACCTGTTTGTACCAAAGTACTTACGAGTAAATACTTACGAGTACATTTTCCGAATACTCGTACTCGAAATATTTACGAGTACTCTTTTCAGTACTCGTGCCCAGCTCTGATTTTTACCTAGATCTAGGGGAGCCCGACGGACCCAGGTGGCGCCCTATCTACTTAGTGGTTAAGCAGTGTGTGAAAATAATTATAACTAATTATTATTAAAAAAATAATTTGTTTATTTGAGTCTGAGAGTACTTTATAGAGTTATTCAACGTAAATCGTTACGGTTTCTTAGGTAAGTTAGCTTTTAAAGAAAAAATTGTAAAAATGGCAGTTAAAATCTTACCTGAATGAATCCTCCGATGCCGATGTATAAACTGTAAGAAATGATCAGGGCGAAGAACCAAAACGATCCAAAATTTTTCAGTCTCAGACTTTCCAAAGTCACGTCGTCAAACGAAAAAGCCGACACATTTGTCACTCTCGGTAAATACCCGAACTGTTTCCCGATGTGTACGTATAAGCTGATCCAGTCACCTACGTAAGTTAGGAAATATTTATAGAAAACGGCTGTCATTAAATAATAAATCGTATCAAATATTGAGCAAAAGCCTATAAAGAATGATGTACCATTTTCTTGCGATTAAGATGAGGGCTAAAACTTTTTTCCACCAAAACGATTGGTTGTAGGGTATAATAAATAATAATTTCTGTCATTATTTTAATGAGACCACCTTACTTCAAACACTTTTCTGGTCTATCAATTTACTCCCAAAATTTTTCAAAGAAAAAACTCAAAACGTCATGAACAAATAAATTAATCTACTCACTCTTATTGGTCTTATTAGAATAAAAGCAAATTTTGGGAAGGCCATGAAATTTGCCTTTCCATAATATATTATTTTTTAAATGAAAAAATGAATAGAGGAAAAAATTAGCTATCGACTCAATAATACGTACCATTTATAGATATCCCGAATAAAAATATACATAACGTTAGTAAAGCTCGACCTAGAAATTTCGGCAGTTTACTCCAAACTAACACCATCTTATTACTTTTTGCACTAATACATTTCTTCGCTGATTCGTCTCCAGAAGTCCTGGCAATAGTTTCATCTCTTTCGTTCATTTTTTTATTCTTCATTTAAATCAATAAATAATTACTCCCTATATCACTTCTGTATAGGTGTATGTCTCATAGAGCTCAGCTCACATTTTTTCAATAATGATTACCTACCTAAGAACGTTCGTTTATTATAAGAATAGGTATAGGTACTTGATGTTTATTTATCTTTTGACAGATACGCCTGGTGATAATATTGTGAATGAGTTTTTCTTTATTTGTTGGCCGGTCAAAATTCCAAAAGCGAACGCTCACATACGCGGAGTGCACCTATTCTTCTCGATTGCTTATCTAAGGATTTATTTTGATTTTTATTGGCGTTGAGAGCTGGCAGGTGTTTCTGTGACGTGGACGTGGAAAACATTTACCTACTGAATTATTATAAAATGGTAAATAGTAATACGGTCATACTAAAAACAATAATTTTTTTATCTTACATATTGTCATCAAGTACCTATGGATAAGTTTGTTACTTTTAATTGAGTTTTATTAAAAAGCTCTAGCGGAACAAGAAATGAAATTTTAGTATTTATCTATCATAACATTAACGTAAAGAATAATTTATTACACAAAAAAAAACCTTCTTGCGCATCAATCACTTATTAATAATAGTGAATTTAATTTTTGAATTCAAAACCTAGGCAAGTATTATAATAGTTTACTGTGACAAGAACTGGTTTGTGCGATATTTGAAGAGATATCCTGTACAAACAACGATTTTTTAGAAAGCTTTTCCAACAAAAATCCATGTATAGTCCAATAAAGTCTAAAAAGTCATACGTATCGATTAAGAATACACATCCTTTTGATAGTTCGATTTATTTTGTTTCATATACGTGGTTTTTATAGTAACCGTCCAGTTTGTCTAAACACTCCATCCCGCATAAATAAGTTTACGTCAACATTGGTTTTGAATGAGAATTAAATGCACAACACAGAGGATAGAATGTCATTACGTGAATAAATTTTATGTAGTTGTCAGTGGCTCTCAAACTGACGTAAGCGGTTCAATTCATTTTTTGAATGATTCCTTCAATAATTACGCTCGTTCACAACTTGACAATTAACTGTTTGACGTTTTCTGGTGAAATTAAAAATATTAATTCGGACGGTTAGTAAGACGTCACATCTGACTTTTTAAAGTTAATCCTACTATACCTACCCACACTCTACATATAGGTTTTGCAAGATTTTAAATTATTGTGGCTAAACGTTTGAAAGGTAAAACTATAGCGTTTTTAAAATCGAAAACTTGCACTTTTGGAGAAACCTTACAGAACTTTTGGACATGATATAAGAATTTCAAATATCTCCGCCATTTTTATTATTTTCTTCTTGAATTTTTTTAAAGTTATACGTTCTCAGGTAGCAAGGTGACGTCATAATTGGGCACTAGTTACCTATGAAATGACGTGTATATGACGTGAAAATGACGGGCAAATGTCACAGCCCGATGATGTCATTGTTAGGTTTTATATTAATTTAAAATACGTCGTCATTATTGGCCGTCAAGAAGACGTCATAGTAAATTTCTAAAAGACGTCAAAAAGTCGTCTTAAAGACGACATCTCTTAAAATTCATTGAATAATGTCGAACATCTTTTGTAATTTCAAAGTAACATTTTTACACATTTGTAGGTATTTTTTTTTACTATATCGTTTAAGCTTATTAAGAACGTTAAGTAAAATTTTGGTAAACTTTAGGGGTTGCTGAAATATCCTGATTTTTATTTTTTTATACATTTTTTTTTAGTTTCAATTATTTCATAGTATAGTCTTTTGTTTTTCTTATGAATGCCATTTTGATTTTTCATGTTGGATATTCGGTATAAAACAATCAGTAAAACAGAAAATCCGCTATATAAAATTTTTTTTTCAAAATTTCTATTTATTCAAATCATGAGGCAAGCAAAATGACTTCATGTTGACGTCCTTCGGTGAAAAAATTCTTCTTTTTTTTAAATGTCTAATAAAATTGCCATTCGGACTTACCGAGTGGGGTGGTTTTAACTCGTGGTATGGTAGCTTTACAGAGGGGAGCACTTGTTATAAGAGGGAGCGCGTTGATGGGTGTTGATTCCTGTTAAAATTTAAGAACAGACCACCTGTTTTACATTTCATTATTTAAATCAATCAAAATGCCTCACAGCTAGAAAGCACCCTTCGACCGCTCAGTAGGTAGATGTAAGTGGATCATTCGCTATAATGATACTTGGTACTTATTTTGCAACACCGTTGAAAGTCGAAAGTTCAAGATGGCTGATTTAATTTTCTTTATAAATTTCATTAATTTATTACTGTTTATACTATTAATTTTAGTGCTTTTGTTTCATAATTATTGCATTATTGACGGTGAGTTCTCGAGAGTATTGGAGGTTCTTTTTTAATAACCTCATTTTTTATCATGTGAAGTGGTTGAGTTATTTAATTCAACGCGAAGCACTCTCGAGGACTCGCGCCGATTTATTGACCTGCTGGCTCTGAAGTGTTCCGATCTGTTTTAGGGAGTTCGTCCCCTTTTCTATGTATGCCTTAACATCAAGACCATCAAGACCGATGACCATAACAGCCTAAAGAACATGACCAGCTAGCGCTAGCACGCGCACCAACACCAGGAGGACCCACAGGCAACGCCGTGCCACAGAATAGGCCGTGCCATGCACCCACGGCAAGCACTACCACCAGCCCCATTGTTCATGGCGGATCCTCTGGGAATCGTGTTGAACACCTTTGGGAGACAGGCAACACCACCACCTGTTTTAGAAAGCGAAGTAATTCAACCCTTCACTGATATTATACCTAGCCTTGTTGCTATTTTATTTTTCAATACATTGCTTTTTAATTGTCATTTCACCTCCATAGCTCTTGTGCCTCATTATTTTAATAATTTTCACATTTTGTAGTTTTTTAATAACGCGTCATTTTAATAATTAGTGTCGCCCTCACACGTCATCGTGTGAGTTTTAATGTCATTTTTCAACGTATATACAGGGTGGCCCAGCGAAAACGTACCAGGCCTAATAACTTGAAAACTGAAGATGTACGCGAAAAACGCCGAGACAGGTCGATTTTGTTATCGAAGGGGACATATTTTCGTGACAAATTTAACTACCCAAGCTCACCCCCTTGGAAGGGGTAGCTACCCCTTTGCTTATCATCATAGGGAATATATATCGAGTGATACATCATTTGAAAGCTACTTGAATTCTCTTTTGTTTTTTGCGTACATCTTCAGTTTTTAAGTTATAAGGCGAGTTACGTTTTATTGGGCCACCCTGTATGTAAGCGAAACCCAAAATGTGTTGGATATCGTTGTAAAGAGAATTCAAGTAGCTTTCAAATGATGTATCACTCGATATCTATTCCCTATGATGATAAGCAAAGGGGTAACTACCCCTGCCAAGGGGGTGAACTTGGGTAGTTAAATTTGTCCCGAAAATATGTCCCCCTCGATAACAAAATCGACCGGTTTCGGCGTTTTTCGCGTACATCTTCAGTTTTCAAGTTATTAGGCCTGGTACGTCTTCGCTGGGCCACCCTGTATAATCATTTTATCTTTCTTATTTAATCATTTAATAATTTCTGTCTGATTTTTATAGGAAGGCGAAGGCTGGACGTGAACTACGCATCTTGCGAGCTTTGCTCACCGCCACTAAGAATTTACATGTTCGATGAACGGCGGCGATACTCTTCAGCCTTATCTGGTTGGTAGTTTTTTTTAAACGTAGACACCCCGACCCGACTAACATTGTTGATATTGGACAACAAATATTTATGAAGTCGGAGACGGTACCCACCTTTTCTGCGCAGTTATAATTTATTCGCCTTCTTATTGTAACAGGACTTTACCTACATGTGATACCATTGCTTTTTACCATCGATTGCAATTTTTTTTTTTTTTGGTGATATTTGAATATTTTATTGTCTATTTATATTTACTACCTAATTGAAATTTCTCCATTTATTCTATTAATTACTTTAATTATTGTTAATAAAAACTGTTAAAATTTGCTTTTGAGTTTTCTTCTACCTGTGACGTTGTTCATTTGTGTGCATCGCCAAAACAGTAAATAAATTTTCTTTTGAGACTCAAGGAGTTATTTTCCGCACTTTTTTAGGTGGCAAACAATCTCCTCGCATCTCTGCGATCCTGATAGGAATTTTTCAATTTCACTCAAACAAGGATGACAACGAATTTCATGAAATATTAATTGCAAAATCCCCGACCAGGATCACAGAGACGCGAGGAGATCTTTTCCCTCCAATTCGCCAAAAAAAACCTCCTCGCGTCTCTGCGATCCTGATAGGAACTTTTCAATTTCACTCAAACATGGCTGACAACGAATTTCATGAAATATTAATTGCAAAATCCCCGACCAGGATCACAGAGACGCGAGGAGATCTTTTCCCTCCAATTCGCCAAAAAAAGACCTCCTCGCGTCTCTGCGATCCTGATAGGAATTTGTCAATTTCACTCAAACATGGCTGACAACGAATTTCATGAAATATTAATTGCAAAATCCCCGACCAGGATCACAGAGACGCGAGGAGATCTTTCCCCTCCAATTCGCCAAAAAAGACCTCCTCGCGTCTCTGCGATCCTGATAGGAACTTTTCAATTTCACTCAAACATGGCTGACAGAAAACGAATTTCATGAAATAATAATTGCAAAATCCCCGACCAGGATCACAGAGACGCGAGGAGATCTTTTCCCTCCAATTCGCCAAAAAAAACCTCCTCGCGTCTCTGCGATCCTGATAGGAACTTTTCAATTTCACTCAAACATGGCTGACAACGAATTTCATGAAATATTAATTGCAAAATCCCCGACCAGGATCACAGAGACGCGAGGAGATCTTTTCCCTCCAATTCGCCAAAAAAAGACCTCCTCGCGTCTCTGCGATCCTGATAGGAATTTGTCAATTTCACTCAAACATGGCTGACAACGAATTTCATGAAATATTAATTGCAAAATCCCCGACCAGGATCACAGAGACGCGAGGAGATCTTTTCCCTCCAATTCGCCAAAAAAAGACCTCCTCGCGTCTCTGCGATCCTGATGAGAATTTTTCAATTTCACTCAAACATGGCTGACAACGAATTTCATGAAATAATAATTGCAAAATCCCCGACCAGGATCACAGAGACGCGAGGAGATCTTTCCCCTCCAATTCGCCAAAAAAGACCTCCTCGCGTCTCTGCGATCCTGATAGGAACTTTTCAATTTCACTCAAACATGACTGACAGAAAACGAATTTCATGAAATAATAATTGCAAAATCCCCGACCAGGATCACAGAAATGCGAGGAGATCTTCTTCCTCCAATTGGCAAAGGGGCAAACTACATTCGGGTATCAGGAACTCAGAAGTGTGAATGGACCCTTCTATTGTAGAAGCAACATACAACAACACCCCCGTGAATTTACCAGTTCTTAGGATAAATCAGTGCAAGCTAAAATAAGGAGTGAAAGGAAACAACATAAATATTTTTTTCAATTTCTTTATTACCAGCTCAACACAAACCTCGCAATTAACCTAAGACATTTATGATTTATTTACAAGTGATTTTTGTTCCCTTTTACAGTTGGTTACTTAATCCTTACTCAAGTTTATTATAAAATATTGACATTTTCATTAAATACTTAGCGGCGGACAGCGTCTTCAACGACAGACCTAGAGTGCGGTCTGTATAGAACACAGCAGGGAAGTTATTCTTACTTAGCGGCGGACAGCGTCTTCAACGACAGACCTAGAGTGCGGTCTGTATGCAACACAGCAGGGCAGTTATTCTTACTTAGCGGCGGACAGCGTCTTCAAAACGACAGACTTAGGGCCGGTTGTTCGTACGTCAGTTAAAAATTTTGAGATAATTACTGATTTTAAATTGCAAATTTTGAAAATACGGCGAATATAATTAATGATCTTGTATTTTTAATCAGTAATTAACTCTTCTTAAAGCGAGCAGAATTCATTTTCAGAAATATCAGACCAATGGTTTGATAATACAGGGCATTTTAAAATCAGTAATTATCTGAAAATTTTTAACTGACGTACGAACAACCGGCCCCTAGAGTGTTAACTAAGTTAAAGTATTTATTTTCACTGTCATAAAACATGAACATGAAAACGTAAATTCTATGTAACTCTTATGTAATTACTATTGTAAGTTATTATGTCATTATAATGTGATTTATGATTTATAAAAAAAATTGGAAAATTTTAAGTACTTTGTTACATAATAAAGTATTTATTTTCAATGTCAGTAATATCCCAGTTAACATGGTGACGTCATTAACACGTCATTTATTGGTCATTTTTTACGTCATAAGTCCTTAAAATTGACGTCGGTGTCACCACAAAAAGACGTGAATATGTCAGGGCCCAGCGACGTCATTAGTATCACGTCCGCGGACGTCATCAATAGGACCTCAGCAGACGTCATTAGTATCACGTCGGCGGACGTCATCAATAGGACCTCAGCAGACGTCATTAGTATCACGTCGGCGGACGTCATCAATAGGACCTCAGCAGACGTCATTAGTATCACGTCGGCGGACGTCATTAATAGGACCTCAGCAGACGTCATTAGTATCACTTCAAGGGACGTCATTAGCAACAAGTTATCAGACGTGGCATAAACTTAATCCCAACACTAAAATCTGAAAAAATAATAAATTTTCTATAGTCGATAAAAGCTTACAAATGTAACAAATGAAGCATACTATCAGACTACAAAAAGAATAATTATTTTTTTTACTTTTTAGTGATAATTGAGATTAAGTTTATACATTTTTGATTTTTTTTGTTTTGTTTCACAAATTACAGTACAAAAGAATGCCAATAGCAATTCCGGAGTTTATTACAAGACCATATTCTGTTTCTTCAAAAGCAATAATTAACATTATAGGCAGGTACTTACCCATTCAGCATAAAAATAAAACACTTGAGAAAACAAATGATTAATGATTTCTTGGAAGACAATTAAAAGTAACCAATTCGGTGTGTAAAGCACACAGGTATTTTGAGAATTTTTAAATTGTCCTAATAATGGTAAATAGAAAATTAAAATTGTTTTTCACATAAGGAAAAAAATACACCATTGAAGATTTTCACATATATATTTTGAAATAAACTTTATTAGTATCTATAGCAGCTTCTGACTTTTCTGATGTAGAGGGGATCGCACATTCACCAACTAGTGCATGAATCGTAGAAATTTTCGATGTCAGTTTGCCTAGAATTATACAATAATAATTCTGAAATCCTAGTAAGAAAGATGCTATATTGATATATTTTTCAATCAACTTATTTACTTAAATTAACAATTACATACTCGAATTGATTTCTTCAGATGTGCCAGAGAAGACTTATTCAGTGACAAATTGATCAGTGGAGGGCGCTTCAATTTATTCATCATGGAAGATGGTTCATCATCTTCCGAACTCTCCAGTACAAATCGGGATGGAATTACTCTTGGTCGTTTTTTGTAAATCTGAGATGAATTTTCATCAGATTGTAAATCGGAATGATATTCAGCTTCTTTTATTTTTTCTCTCCCTTTAAGAAGATCATCTAAAAAGTAAACAAGCAAATAAACAGAATAAAGCTTTCAAGTTCTTTCATCTGGAACTTCTCTCCAGACTTCACAGCTTTATTATACTGGCTTTGAGTTTTTAGAGGGAGCCAAAAATCTTCTTGTTTGCGGGGTGTTAACCATGAACAAATGCACCAACGCAATCCCTCCACCATTATCTTCCTCGAACTCGATACCTACGAAGGATGCCATGCCTCAGTCCTAACAATAAGTAAGCATGTTTAAGATTTTTGCAATAGTATCTAGTTTTATTATTTTATTTGCCAATGTGTAACTTGGAAGATCGACTCTCATCAAGTAGTAGTAGTATGGTGGGTTGGGGTGGTACACCCCAAGCGACTAGGCCACCGAGGGCCCTTTTCGCCTTACCCAAACCATGGTGAAACTCCTACTCGAACCTCCCCGACCTTTTAATAAAGGCCAGAAGGTTGTTGTATGAGAGGAGTTTCATTTCTTCCTCTTGTAGCTCCTCAGACCCAAAGATGTTGAGCCTGAGGTTACTGTATACCTCGCATACGCCCACATAATGGTGGGAGTCCTCGTCATCCATTCCGCATTTAGGGCAGACCGGGTCCCGAGTGACCCCCATCACTTGCAGGTGTCTGTTCAGACTGCTGTGGCCGGTGAGAACCCCGACTAGTAGTCTGAGTTCCCTCCGGTTCATTCTGGACATGCTGGTCCATCCGTTTCCGATCGGACCAGCCAGAAACAGCCTGGCCTGTCTGCAGCCTGGTGCTGTTTCCCAGTGGTTCTCTAAACCCTTGCGTGTCCATTCTTTTATAGATTCTTTGAGGAGATTTTTGGTCAGACCCAGGACGGGCTCCGGCCCACAAAAGGTTTCCCTGGTCCCGAGCTTCGCGTATTGATCTGCCAGCTCATTACCTGGTACACCTGAGTGTGCAGGAACCCACACGATATGCACCGATTTTCTGTCCGCCAGTCTGTTCAGCGCCTCGACACACTCCTGGACCAGTGGGGAGCTGGTTCCGTGTGTGTCCAGCGCCTTCGCGGCGGCCTGACTATCCGTGCATATGTATATCGTCCGTTCCCCGGCTTCCATTATCTGCT
This sequence comes from Malachius bipustulatus, assembly GCA_910589415.1. Taxonomy (NCBI): domain Eukaryota; kingdom Metazoa; phylum Arthropoda; class Insecta; order Coleoptera; family Melyridae; genus Malachius; species Malachius bipustulatus. Next base: position 30,988,483 of record OU342637.1, read on the forward strand.
CCAGTCTAGCTGCTTGCAGGATAGCATAAATCTCCGCCTGGAAGACGGTTGCGGTGGACCCAAGAGGGTAGGATCTTCCCAGTTTCCGTCCAGCCAGGTAGAGTCCCGCTCCTACGTGGCCATTTTTGTTCCTGGAGCCGTCTGTGAAACAGACTAGTCCTCCTGGTTCGAAGGCTACCTCCCTTTTTTCCCACTTTTCCTTTTCAGGAATTTGCAGGGTAAATTTCTTGTTTTCTCTGTTGTTTCTTGTTTTTGAGGTAGACATAAGGTTTGAGATTGGTATCTCCACCTCGGCAACCTTGGCTATCTCTGTGTGTCCTTTATAACCTTCGCCTTTCCATAGTCCCGAATCACGCATTCTTAGGTGGGCCGCCATGGCCTCCCCTTTTATCCAAATGGGAAGCGGTGGCAGCTCCAGAATGACATTCAGGGCTGCTGACGGGGTGGTTCTCATTGCACTTGTTATTAACAAACTGGCGAGCCGTTGGAGTTTAGCTAGCCTGTTTGCAACGGTATTGCTTGAGGTTGTTTTCCACCAGACCACCGAACCATAACTGATTCTCGGTCTGATGATGGCCGTGTATAACCAGTGCATTATCTTCGGTTTTAGCCCCCACACCTTGCCTATTGTCCCTCTTAGCTGCCATAGAGATGACACAGTTTTTGTGACTATTCTGTCAATCTGTGGCTTCCAGGTCAGCTTTTCGTCTAGTACCATTCCAAGGTATTTGGCCTCCCCACTAAGAGTTAGGAGTTTGCCAAACAGCCTGGGTGGTTTGAATCCTCTTTTTTCCCTTTTCCTTGTGAAGAGGACCATGTCGGTTTTTCCGGGGTTGATGGTCATCCCCGCCTCTTCACACCATTTTTCGATTATCTTACATGCACTCTGCATGCGATCGCAGACCACGCTTAGGAATTGGCCGGTTACTAGAACCAGCCCATCGTCAGCATATGCCTGTGCATACAGTCCGTCATCTGTCAGGCGCTTTAGGAGGCCGTCCATGATCAGGCACCACAGGTGAGGTGATAGGCAGCTGCCTTGGGGGCATCCACCACTCACCGCAATGCCCACTCGAACTTCTCCCGCACCCGATGACACCTGCCTGCTTTCGATCGCTGAAGCAATCCAGTTAATCAGGACCTGGGGGGTACCCCTGGATTGCAGCTCGGTGCATATGGTTTTTGTTCTTGCCTTGTCAAAAGCGCCTTCCACATCAAAGAAAATGGCCAAAGCCCAGTTCCCGTGATGCAGCGCTTTTTCAATTTCTCTAGTCACTGCGTGTAGAGCAGTTTCCGTGGATCTTTGCTTCAGGTAAGCATGTTGACCCCTGTGAAACGGGAACTCACGCAGTGTGTTTTCTATCAGGTATCTGTCGACTATCCTTTCTAGCATTTTCAGCATGAAGGATGTCAGACTGATAGGCCTGAATGACTTAGCTAAAGTGTAGTCCTCTTTTCCTTGTTTGGGAATGAAGACCACGTTTGCTTTCCTCCATGCCTGGGGCACATATCCCGTTGCTAGGCTAGCCCAGAATATGTTTCTCACGCTGGGGAGAATCGTTTCCAGGCCCGCCTGCAGCAATGCTGGGAAAATGCCATCAGGTCCTGCTGTCTTGTATGGACGGAACTCTTTGCTTACCCTTCGTATGACCTCGTCGTTTACCAGATTTTCGGCTAGCTGCCAGTCCGAGGTTGGCTCCACCCGCCTCTCTGGGTCGACTTGGTCTGTTCCCGGGAAGTGGATTCTGAGGAGGTGCTCAATTGTCTCCTCCTCCGTTTCTGTCCAGGTTCCGTCCTCTTTCTTGATCGAGCCTATTTCGTTGCGTTTTGAGGCACTAAGCAATTTTGCGAGCCTGGCAGCCTCCGGGAGGGAGGTTATTTCCTCGCAGAATTCTCGCCAGCTCGCTCTCTTGCTGTGCCTTATCTCTCTCTTAAATTCTCTTCTGGCTTCTCGAAAACGGTCCCATTGAGTGTCCTCTCCTGAGGTCACGGCCTGTCGAAGTGACCTCCTCGCTGACCTCCTGAGGTGATGGAGTTCTTTGCTCCACCACCTGATTTTCTTTTCTGGAGGCCTTCTCAAGGGACACGCCTTTTCGTACGCCTCGGTTATCTTTTTGCTTAATTTCTCTACCTCTTGGTCTATGTTTTCCTGTGTGATTTGAGATGGGGGACCCTTGAACCTTATTTGGAGATCTTTTGTAAAGATCTCCCAATTAGTTGTCCTTGGGTTTCGTTTGGGCTTGTCTGCCGCCATCCTCGCTTTGATCTTGAATCGGATCATGCGGTGGTCGGACAGCAGGACATCGCCCGTCACTTGCCATTCTCGTACGTCACAGGTTATGCTTTTGGAGGCTAGGGTTATGTCAATCACTTCCTTGCGGTTGCGATTGACAAAGGTTGGTTCCCTGCCTCTATTACTTATTTCAAGGTCTGTGGTTGCTAGATATTCCAGTAGGGCCTCTCCGCGTGTGTTGACGTCGGTGCTGCCCCATAGGGTGTGAAGCGCGTTGGCATCACAGCCTATTACTACTGGGATCCCTCTGCTTTCCCCAAACGTTGTTATATCTGCCATCTCTCGCGATGGCAGACGTTCACCGTCGTATGGGAGATATAAGCTACTTAGACTCTCATCAAAGCTGATTATGTTGTGAAATTCTGCCATGGCAAAAAAACTTATTAAATTTTGTTTTGTTTTGTTGCGAAAGTTTTCTTTAAAAGAGTCAAAGAGGCGCCATTAAATTCTTTCGCCTAGGGCGGAAAATTTACTCGGGCCGGCGCTGTTTGATTAGTAAATTTCAGGCTCGGTTGCACAAACGTTAATTAAAGATCTGTCAGATAATTATGATTTTAAAATGCCCTGTATTATCAAACCATTTGTCTTAAATGGCTGGAAATAATTATATTCCCTTCAAGAAGAGTTAGTTACTGATGAAAAATAAAAGATCGTTGAAAAAATTCACCATATTTTCAAAATTTGCAATTTAAAATCACTAATTATCTCACAGATCTTTGATTAACGTTTGTGCAACCGGCCCTCAGTCTTATAATATTTTTTATATTTAGAGACATGAGTTGCCATCTATGAGTAAGAGACTTGACTACCGTATAAATAGAGACATCTATTTCAAACTGCCATCTATGAGTAAAAGGCTTCACGCGCCTTATAAGTAAAGACATAGTCCGCCATCTAGTAGTCCAAAGTTTGCCTATCGTATAAATTGAGAATCGATTTCAAAGCACCATCTATGAGTGAGAGGATTTACTACGGTATATTTCTCGCGGTAGCGAACAGCGCTCTTTTTTGTAAACGTGAATCAATAACGTAGTGCCGAGTCCTGAGAGAAATATGTAGGCAATAATAGTTTGTACTACTGTTCGATAGATGGTGCCACTTATATCAAAATGAATTTTATTAGCTTTTGTTGCCAGTGTGGTGTTTAATAATCATTTATCAGAATAATTTTTACTCATATTATTATGTAATGTAAAATGTAAACTCCCTTATTATATTTATATTACATACCTTCTCGTATTATTATTAAGGAACCCTAAACACTCCTGCGCATAGATTAGAAAATTTTTTCCTTCATGAGAAAAATTTTAGTTTGTATCGATTTTTTTACATAATTTAATCAGAAAATTGCTGGCAAATACGAACGTTGATGGTCAATTATTCAATTTAATCTAAGCTCAAAAATACTTGAGCAACTTTTAACAAAAAATTATCACCACTTTTCTCAATTAGGGGACTTCTTTGTTTCTTTGTTTTCTTCACAAAAAATGCAATTTTCTTGATCAATATTTTTTTTCTCACCGCAAGATCTCTTCTTATCACCTCGATTACACACCTTACTTAATGTTATGTATTTTTCAACAATCTTTAAATTTTTGGTGATGGTAAATTATAATTTCTTCGAAGAGGTTAATTAATTAATTAATTAAATAATTATTTTTAATATCACGAACGAACTGATGCATTATTTAATAATTATTGTATTGATGACGGAAATTTCTCTAATACATAGGTAGGTACATAAGATCGTGAGGAATCCGTGATTGTATTTCTTATTAGGCGAGAGTGATTATTTAAATTGCCCAGTCACCCATCAACTCGACGACATTCTATAATCTCCGGTAATCTCCATAAAAGATCGCTGACGATTTCATTAAAGCGATTAAACATTCATATCGAGTTGTCAATACAACCGACGACTTTCAGAACGAGGATTTAGATTTAAATCATTGGAAATGAAAAGAGATGACCGACCATCAACCGCGCGGAACAACAGCAAAACTATCGAATGAATAATTTCTCCACCGCCTGCATGGGCAGTAGTAATTTACGATAATTAAATCTGTTAATTAGTCCCGCCGGTGGCAGGGGATATTAACTAACCGTTATGGATATGTTGTACGGGACGGGCAATTAACACACGGGCTCGTTATGTTTTAATTAATACCTTTCACCCGTAAACAGGCCGCGGTCCCGGCCGACCGGCCGCCCGGCGACCGGTAATAAACATGCGTGCATACGCCCCGGGTGTTATCGTCAATGATATACAGTTCGGTTTTGATTTATCGTCGACTTCCCGTCATATATTCTCGCCCTGAACATGCACATACATTCTAATCAGGTCGCCTCTGCTAGCTCTGCTTTGCTTCTACCAATAACCAACGCTGATGGTATATGCTGGCATAGCAATAGCAATAGCAATGTTGCCGGAATATGTGTGTTAGCAGGGATAAATTTTAGGGGGGGAAACGTAATTTTAATACTAAACTACCCCCTCTCCCCATCTGGGAATCTTATCCGCCTTTTTCAGTACCAATAACCAAGGCAGAAGTTGTGCTTTGATGCACCCCAAAATCTTCCCCGATTCCCTGCTGGAAATCAAGCTCTGGCGTTCAAGAAAAATCTGCTCTAAGAATTTTTTTCATCCATTTTGTCGAGAAAATTTTGAGCCAAGCACTTGGCTTTTAGATGGAAATGGTAAAATATGTGAAAATCAATACGTTAGGGGCTTTTCACTTTATTTACACGATTTCACTTGAGAACACAACTTTACAACTCACTTCAGGAGTTATTGATGGCCAGGCACACTCTTACACTTAGGTATAATTTTATGTAAATAAGAAGAACTAAAAACGCTGATAAGTCTATAAGGCCCCCTATTTCAGAAGAAGAAAAAAAGATTAACAGTTAAAAACAGCTAAGAAAACTCAATCAAAATATCATTTCCTTTTCAATCTCCATTTTGACATTATTTCATCCGAGGACAAAAGCCACCTAACTACTTTCCAATTAAGGCCTCAGATGTTGTGTCCACAGCGCGGTTAAATTAAGACAAACAAATGACTTTTCCCCCTCGAATAAAGACGTCGTGGGGAAATGATTCATTGTCGTCTTGTCTAAAACACGAACATATCAATATCTGCTCTCATCTCATGGCATACTGGGCGAGCTCCGAGCGCAGGGCGCAGCAGGGTTGTCACATGCATATGTATGAGGGTGCGAGTCCCGCACTGAATATGAATCGAATTGGTTTTTATTGAATCGAGTCTTAATAATGACGCATCCCTCCGAGGCGGGCACACAACAAAACAACTGGATATAAACATGGGGATCGGGGTTTCCTTCTGCTGGTCTCCGGTGCGTTTGGAATGCAAATTCGGCGACCCGCATTACTGGGAGTGGTAATGAAAGGGAGTCGTCGAGGTGTTGATGGATGTCGCTTTTTGTTGAGGGTGATGTGATTATGATCACGAGTCAAGTGGGCTACTGTGAGAAAATAGAATAAATGGAATAATGTCCTTGTTTGCTACTTTTAGATCATTTTTTTGCAATTAACCGATCCTTTTTTCAGTTACTTAATTTGAAGCAAGTTGCTGTGGTTTGTCCAAATACTAAACTCTCTTTTAGTTAATTACAAGCACTGGAAATCGCCAAGATATCAAAATCTGGCCAAATCATAGAAACACTTGAAGCTGGCTGTATGCACAATGGTGCCCAAGCCATAGAAATAGAAGAAGAAGTAATTTGAAGCAAGCTATCGCCCTATGCGGATGACGATGGACCTATCGAAGCAACCTATGAAATATTGAGCATTGTCAGTTTTAAGGAAGTATGGGGCGGCACTTTAACTTTTTCACCCAAAAGATCACAGTAACGTTTCAGCAGCCCCGTCAGCTGCAATAATATATAATGAAGTAGTGAGAAATGCTCTTTTTCTTTCTTTTTTTTTATTTCTTGTATGTATAAACCAGTAGACGAGATGAGAATGTTGAGATAAACAGGAGTCACCCTATTTTATAGATATCGCCAAAACGGTTCTACGACTCCCTGTTTTTACTTGGTCCTCCATCATTAACAGCAACCTGAAGAAGACCTAAGCAGATAAACTGCAGCAAGTTGTTCGACACAGGATAGCATGCCTTAAAGGTAGGTGAGGTGGCCCCGATTGGAATGAGAATAAGATTGATTGGACAAAAGAAGAAGAATTTAGAGCAAGAACCAGAACTGTCAGTTATAATGTGAAGGAAACCACTTATATATGTCATAACATGTTATTTAAATGCCCCGCTCAACACTTGTTGTAATATATACCTATATACAGAGTGGTAGGTAGGTAGGTAATTAATTATTACGATCTAAAATTACAGCCCGATAATTATTACTAATATGTTGTAAATAATAATTGTTGTGCTACACTGGCATTATCAGGCAAAGGTGTCGTCGAGGCGTGACAATGGATTTGCATACAGTTAGTATGCTGCGCGACTGTCATTAAAAGTGGCACACTGCAGTAATTTACCGGCCGTATAAATTATGCAAAATCGAATATGTAAATTAAATGCATGCAAAACCATAAATTAAAATCCAACACTCCGGTGATAAATGGGCCCCATATTTCCAGAGATAATGACTACAGTCATTAACAATTGCAAGGTGCAGCTTGCCGATAAATTATGTGCGAAATTACGACGGGAAAGTTCTCATTTTTGTTTCGCTTATGGTGAAGAAGGAATAAGAAGAAATCTCTATCTTTAGCTTGATTGTAACGAAAAATTATTGCGTTTATCCCAATTAGAGGGAAAAAACTTTAATGACGGTAATGCAATTGATAAAATGAACAGGATGTGTTTAAGAACAATAGAAAAGTGATGAAGAAAAATAGAGTGCAGTAATTAAATTCATTAATAACATAAATAATAGTTTCCTTTATCTTTTAAATCGGTGGTAGGAATTATTGCTCACAACCGGAATCACACTACACACGTTCATAGAGCACTTAACATAACATAAATAATACCGGGGTTCCCATAAGCGTTGGTTAAGATAGTTCCGGAAACTAGATCAATATCAAAAAAGGTATAAGGACCTTTAATTTGAGTTATTCATAAGAAAATTAATAATCTTACCCAGAATTGATTAACTGGTTTTCAAGGAAGGGAAGTTATGTCCGCGTGTTGAACGCTCATTTCTTCAAGGTAAAATGATTCATCATCTAATGTAAAATGGTCTCTATTTCTATAGCTAGTTTTTTTCCGAAAAACCAGAAAATATTTTTCTTAGAATGACGTCAGTATGACGTTTAATAATGAACTTATAAGGGCGTCGTTAATGTTTAAATTATTAAGTTATTCAGATAAAAAAAATTACCAATAATAACAAATGTATAGAGACAAAGCCGCGGAGAGTATGAATTCTCTTTGGACATTTACAGTATGTATGTACAATTACAGTTAGGTAATGAAAAAATAAAAATAAATAAAAAATAGGGCGAAGTAGCTTAAAAAATTTAACCCAAAACAATGTCGACGTGGGTGTTGAAAAAATAAACTCCTTGTAATTCCCGGTTTATTTAACAGTCGAATGTAGATTTTTTGTTCATGCACGTGTGTAATCCCCGGCTTAGGCTACATCCACCTTTGTGTAACATAAATGAGCGGGTGTAGGTAGGACGGGATCGAATTGAAACACCGGACACGAACAACATGTTGTATGTTGTTCTCCAAGTCGAACAAATGTTCAAACCACTTGATACCGCACGATGAAGCCTTCCTTTTATATATTTCATAAAGTCCGCCGGGAAAAACGCTCCGGCAAATCCTGAATTTTGTACTTTTAACCGCCCGAAATTCATTACGTGCGTGCCGTGAGTAAATTATAAATATAAACGAATCTGTTCAAATCTCTTATTAATGGTTGAATTTTCCGAGTCAGTGAATTAACCGATTAAACAGGGAAAGTACTTCTTATCAAGAAAACGCGAGTGCGCTTTGGCCTGTCTTTTGCATAACGTCGGCAGGTAAAAATTTCATTCGCAGGACCTTTTCGGATAATACCTACGTCGGTATGAGCGCAACGCAAGGGACTCATCCGACTGTTATTAATTAATGGAATTCAGAGGAATATTCATTGGCGTAGGTACTGTTATTGTTAGAGTAAACGCGCTAATAATATGCGCTAATTTCATCAAGTAACACCTAAATTTATTAAACCCTCTTAGTTTCCTTTTTTCAACAAATTATGACTTCTTAAACATATCGCGATTTATGACAATATTAATTTATCGAGCCATCTCCGATACCCCAACCCTGAAAGCGCGCCCCTGCCTTCATCATCCCCGAGGACTTCCTATTATAAGAGCCGAAGTCCCCGCTCGACTTAACCTGCCGCCGTTGATGATCCTCCAGCCTCTCCTGCGCTCACCTGAAGCGGAATCTAATCGCTTGATGTTGATTCCATGTCTGGCCTCCAAGTGGACCCCGAGGTGCGCCGAAGAGATGTAAGACTCATTACTGTGCGAGCGTTCCGCATGGATTAATTCCTTCAATTAGAAATGGGCTATCTGGAAACACTTGCAGTTCTCCAGGGGAATGTACGGTACGTCAGGAACACGCGGAGTTTGCTGCCTAGGTCGTTAGTTCTCATTTGGAGGATTGCTGCTGCTGCTGCTGCTGCCGTGATGCCACGCGGATGGTCTCGGTTAAACAAAGTCCTCAGCCAATCAGAAAATTCGGACATTTATTTTGAGCCTGCCATAACTGGACCTTCTAAAAAACAAAAATCGAGCTGACCGGACTTTGCAAAAACCGAATTTTCGAGCTGACCGTATCTTGAACTGTGTAGAATTTACACGTCATTAATTTATGCAAAAAAATTGTGCCAAAAAATGTAATGCATAATGTTACCAGACAGGATCCTCAAAACCAACCTCCAGAGCAACATCTGGAAAAATGAGATTTGATGAAAGCCGGAGACAGAAAAGATACTAACGAAAACAACACGTGCGTGCGTGGATGATCCGCGAGGGTAATGCGGTTATTGCGAGTTGGGTCTAAAGGGCCAATGAATAGATTTAATGTAAAATAAAACTTGCGGATAAAAAAACAAAAGCATTTACATGTAAATAATAAATAATAACGAGTGACTTTATCGACAGCGTGGAGTCATGTTGAATATTTTTTTGAAAATTCCATTACTCATCCTATTAGACCGTCACACATTTGACGAGTAAACAAACAGTAAAAATCGCCGGGGAGCGCGAATCCTGCAACGTGCCAGAGATGAATTTTTCCCCATCAAAGACAATAAGGGCATCAAGAGATGAAAATTTGTCACGAGCTTTCTGAGTAATGGTTCATTATTATTAAATCCCGTCGACTTCCTGAATCGTTTCGTTCCGTAATAACACGCGGAGAGGGCCGCGAGATCAAAGGCATTAATCTCCCGTGTGAAAGGCCCCAGTAATTTCCTTTCGGATGATAAAAAGGCCGCTATTCATCACCGGCAGCAGCTATATCAATTATTAACAGCACGTCAGTAGCTGCAAATGATTTCCGTCCTACAGGGATCATAAATAAAATCCGGGCACTCCGGTCGTCGTGCTCGCGCCCATTTGCATTTCGCTCTCCGCCCGGCGGGGCTTAAAAATCGTTTTTGTACCCCTTGTAGTTGGCCTAGATAAATATATAATAGCCTGGGATGCTGCTGCTGATGCGCTGCTGAAGAGATGGAAAACAAAAAAGCAGCTCACCTTTTCCATGCCTCTTTCTCCTTTCTCAAAGTATGAGAAAAGTATAAGAACGCCATATAATTATTGTGTAGTGTGCGGAAATAATTATAATTATTTATTTAAATAAATAATTACAGACGACCAAATAATATATAGACGCTCTGCGTAATGAAGGAATTTTATGACCTGGTAAATTTGTGGTCTTAAAAAAATTACACATTTAACCGAGACAACTATGGTGAGTATAGCTATCTAGCTGCCCATGACAAGGAAATTTATTTTCGCCATTCAAGAAATCCTTTCAAAAATGTGCATTTTAATGACCGATAATATCAATAACATTAGCAAAACAGCGCTTTATGTTCATTTTGAAGGCATTCCGGACAGATTATAGAGACGTTGACATTGAAATTTATGTAAAAGAAAGACGCGGCCGGCATGGAGTTACGATATTTGGAAGCGCGATAAAATTAAAGGACTTTTATGTTTCGAGAGTCGTCAAGATTTTATCGGAAAGCAGTCGAACGAATCGTAAATGCCCCTATCGAGTTACGTCGTGAGAATCGTTCTTCCTCTCGGATCTGGCCGGCCGGTTAAATAAATTGGAGACGCTTTTTCGTTGACAACGCGGAATGTCCAATAGAAGCTTTGTGGTTTTGGTTATTTGGTCCCTCTGGTCGGTTGATTCATTTCGCTAGCGAGTATTGAAAAAAAAGAAACAACGTTCAAGCTTTAACTTCGTTGTTGATTAATCCGCACTTCGTAGGTACGAAGAAAACTATCTATAAAAAAGATCTTCTCGTTCCTCTCTTTGGATAAAGATTTAGGTGCAGGTAACTATCCAGACCAAAAAATTGCTATTTTGGACGCTTTTATATATTAATAGGTATCATTAGAGGGTCAGCAAAATTGACATTCATTTTTATTTCAAGAAACGGTGAGTCCTATAGCGAAATGTTGAATTAAATAATTTTTCTAGGGATTGCAGCAACAGTATAATAGAGTCAAAATAGGGACCAAAATTTAAAAAAAAACGCATGAAAAACCGGCCTAAAACTGCAAATGTGGAGTTTTGTGGGACTAGTTGTAGATGCATCAGGTTTCTAGTCTGCCACAATTATTACAAATTAATTTCCTGACAAGAAAATGATCATTTAGGGAAAATGAAAAGTTTCGTAATAGTAATTTTTGAATAAAGAAATAAAAAACAGCACATTCAGCAATTTTCGTGCTCGAATTTATAAACGCACGCACTTCCTAATGCTTTTTGTTATTTCTGGAGCACTTTCGACACTTTATTTATGTCAATTACTTTTGAATAAACAGCGGAAATAGTCCGCGTGGTCGATTTGCATATCCTGCACAGTGCTCCCCGTCCCCGGATAACACTCCCCCGACTTGGCCCGTTTCCCGGCTCCTGGCCGAAGCTCCGTAAATTAGCTTCGCAATTTGTACCGAACACGGGCAGCAGATCGTCGCGGCGAGATGTATTTGTCGCTGGTGGACGGTCTTTGTGATGTCGCCGGGCCCATAAAGGAAACAAATGGCGTCATTAGCAGGGCGTCCCTGTATTTTTGCCCGCATTTGTCCGACCCGTCGCCTGTTCTGTCACTGTCGCCGTTCCGGCAGTGATTTGTCAGCGGCGCAGTCACCCGGATACATTGCGGGCGGAATCCGGAGCGGTGTAATCATTATGCAGGCACATTTAGCACTTTACAAGATGGGAGAATTCACGTTAATCGCTGCTGTTATTCACAAGGATTGCCCCGAAGAAAGATGATTTGCGAATTGTGGGGTGGGTAGGTGCCATTGAGATACTTACTAGGTACACTACTACTTACACTGCATGAGAGAGAACAAAGAATAAATCTGTCAGGTCAGAAAAAAGCGTTTTTCTCAACATGAAATAGAAACAGAGGCTTCCTTGTGGTACATACTAGTACCACTATAGTACTGGTACTGGTACTGGGTAACATAAGAAGAGATGCATAAATAAAACAATCATTCACCGTGAACGAAACGTCAAGACACAACTCTTCCTATGTAATTGAAACATCGCTAGTACCTTCTATAATAATACTGCAGTACTGGTACTGGTACCATGACTATCGCCCATCTGCCCACACATCCACCTCGAGCGCTGGTCTGGTCCATCCACGGCCCATAATTACAAGACAACATGTGTGAAGTTGTTGGCTCGGCGCGAAAGCAACAGGCAGGGCCTACTTGGTATGTACCGACAATTACCGGGCAATCTATCATTCGCCAAGCCAGGGGCGTGTGATTTACGCCGACAGAGTGCATAATGGGCGCTGTTTTGTATAAATAGAATGACTTATGCAGCCACGTTTGCTCCACGGAATAACATGCTTGCTAACAATCAATGCGAGCGAGACCGTTGCACTTGTGTACCTATTACCTACCTGCCTGCCCAAGCCTAATAATTGTTAAGAGTGGGAAATCGGGCGGATGATGCAGCGTGACAAAGTAAATTTATAAATGGCGAAGCTTCAAAGGTGTCTTGGCTGGTTCGTTTGTTAATTTATTTTTAGAGTTACTTAATTGTTGTTTTCGAAATTCTTTTTTCATGAAAAATTATAATAATATTCCCTAACGTCAAATTTACTTCTAGTTTACACACCTCCGCACGCAGGCAAGGAAAATAAAATTCACCTCAAGTGGATAGAGGGCCATTCCGAAACCGAGGAAAACGAACGTGCCCACTCACTGGCAAGAAAAGGAGCATCGACATCCTTCATAGGACCAGAACCATTCTGTGGCCTCGAAGATACTTTCTTCAAGCAGAACTCCAAAAGGAAGAATAAAAACTGAGAGAAACTCATTGGAAGAATCTCTCAAGGTTGAGACAAGACAAAGAACTTCTCGGGAATTTTAGCCGAGACGTCTCAGGACACTGACGGGATTCCTAACGGGACATTGCAAGCTCAAGGAACACCCGATGAAGTTAGGCATAGAAGAGAATGGCGTCTGCAGATTCTGCGGGAAAGAAGACGAGACACCACGTCACCTGCTGCTCAACTGCGATGCGATAGAACTCAAAAGAAGTAAGTTCTTTTTTTAAGTAAAGAAGTGTTCTGGGCCTCCACCAGCTAGAGGCCGGGAACTTACCCAACCTCTCAAAATCGTGAAGTTTCTCAACGAAACGGACTTGGAGAGGGTGCTCCACTAAAGGAGAAGTACAGTAGAGGGGATACAATTTAGGTAGTAGGGGATCTTTTAGGTCTCAGTGACTCGATCATCCTCAAAAATTCAAATACAAATACAATACACACCTCCACACGAAAGTTACAAATTTAAAAAATTCATATCTCTGAAATAATGGCCTCAATTAAAAACGGACTTTGTTATCAGATTCGCCGTGGCTTAGAATATTAGTGACCAGGATTTGATCCAAAAACGACGTCCAAACTGAAAAAAAAAATTTCAAAGGGGGGATCCTTTGTGAATTTTTTTTCAAAATTTTTTTTTTTCGAAAGAGAGCTGATGCTTTTTTCTCGCAGTACTTGGAACGCTGATTCAGAATATATACGGTATTAAGGGTCGTAATACGAAATGTCCCAAATCGAGCCCGTAAGAGAATCTCAAAAATCGAAAGTTACGGAATTAAAAAAATTCATAACTCCGAAACGATGGTTCCGATTAAAAAACGGACTTTTACTTCCGGATATTTTTTATTCCAAACGATAGACAATAGTGTTGGACAAGTAATCCAGCAAACAAAATGCAAAAATTTGAAGTACATTTTTTGAAAATTGGATTTCAAGACATTTAACTCCAATTTTTTTATGAAAAAAATTGAAAATCGAAATATCTTAGAGCCTATTAAGTTTTGTATAGTGTATGTTAGGCTTAATTTACTCCATACCTCTTGTTTTATCAGATCACCAAAGGAATGTATCCAGTTACCGGTAACCCTGTATATATGTGGTCAATCTGACCTCTCTCTTCGAGATGGAGTTGGAATAGAACAATCCCTATGTTGAACACATTCTCCCAGTAGGTAAATTTGTCCATGAGAATATTTTTGGGTAAATTAACCTTTTTTGACCTACAACATTTACTTATTAGAAAAATGTCTTCGAAGTAAATAATTGACATAAAATCCTCGAAAGTCGAAAGTCAAGTAAAAGTCTTTTCGACAGAAATAGGGCAGAATTTCATAACCTTCATTTAGAAACGATCAATTTTGCTTCTTGGGGCCTTATACACGATTTATTACTATTCATGTAGGAATCCGTCAAATGTAGCCCCTCGAAATTTAATTTTTTTATTAAAAAAACTTTTGTATAAGTAAGCAGTAGTAGTGTTCCTTAATTTCGGGACATCTGTAGAACGTGTAGCTTGAGTCATTGGCTGCATAGATCGTTACCTTTAACATGCATCCCCGATTACAAATGGCGGGTAGAATGAAACGAAGACGCCGAAAATACTTCTCCGTCGTCCGTCATCCACATTAAATTAAAATCAAGCTACAATCCAGGCGAGTCGTGAAGAGCAACGTCTCCATAAATCAACATGATTAATGGACGCAGTTGGTCCTGGCGAACATGTATGAATGCATGTAGCGTATGCACCTATGTAGGTAGGTACAGTTCGTTCAGAATATATTGTCACCAACATACTTTGAAAAGTTCATTTATTTATTTAAATAAATAATTATGATTATTTCCGCACACTACACACTAATTATTTATTTACACTATTCACTTATTTAACATAAAATAGTAGTATTTATCCTTTATTTATATTTCAAGACTGAAGACTCTTCCTTAGGCACTTCTTTTATTTATGTAATCGAAGATGGTAGAAATATCCGAGACTAAAGTCTGGAATTTTCCAATATTATTATAACGACGATTTATAGAAGGCCTAGAACACAGTAAAGAATCTCTTAATGATTCGTAGTCCGTTGTGGTCGACATCGAACCCGCCACCTTGGTGCCTCGATGGCCTGCTCGATCATTTTAATCAATAACAGGGAAACTTTCCATGAAAAAAAAAGTTCAGAGTTACATTTTTTCTGACGTGTAGAAAGATTTAAACGCCAGACGAATTTTGTTCAATACTTGCTTGGCAGAGTGCATGCATACGAGTAGGTACATAACACGACTTGACTTTGGTCCAATCCATGGCTCATGCGTTACGGGTTACAGGGAATGCGGTGTGACGTGCTGTCACATAGTAAACGTCAATTAGCTGGTGGAAGCCATTATTCGTCCTCTATGATACGTTATCAGACATGACGTAACTGGATATAATCCATCCATACCAGACCAGACTAGCAGCCAGCAGAAAGCCACTCTCCTGCTATTTGATTATGGATATTGGTAATTGAATCTGCATTATTGGCATTCGATACGAGGTTTGAAATGGAAAAATGCCCCGGGATTTATTTACACTGCCGCCATGCCATCATAGTCTGTAGTAGCGCTGCTCGATTGAACAATCAGAGGTGTGGTGCGGTGTGTTTACTAATGCTAATTAAACTAGAAAATGAAAATAAAGCGACACTACTCTCTTTACTGCGTGTAATTCAAAATCACCGAGCAACTATTTCTGTTAATTAGGAATATCTTCGATTATTATTAATGTGCCCTTCATCGGTTACTATAAACCTTGGAAAATTGGGAGAGTGATTTTTTAGTCAAACTCCTCATTGGATAACTTGCTAACTTGCGCACTTTCGAGTCTAGCTCCGGAAAGACATTCCAGAGTTAGTTAGTCTAGAAGGCGTTCCAGAAGAACACCTAGGGTGTATATCAGCGTAGCTAGAAGCGGTGCGAGTTCAGTTCAGTGTAGACTGCGTAGTAGTAAGCGAATAAGGAAGCGATATTCTTAATAAGCGTTAGTGAGCGAGATTAAATGATGAGCTATATAAAGAAAGCGATAATCGTGTTATGATAGACAGAGAGATTTATCTGAAACATGATCTAGAAGCTGCTACTATTTAAAATATTCCAGGAATAGTAAATCGGGATATCTAAAAGACATTGCGGAGTTAGGTAGTTCTAGAAGGCGTTCCAGAAGAACACATTTTTTTAATGGGAGGGGAAATGCATTATGCAACCCCTCCATTCTTCTTGTTGGATTCGGTACCGTGTTTCATTACACATCTGCGTCAGAACCAACCTTAGCTTATGTCGTGCCTATCTCTCTCTGTTCACCCTGTTCGGTCTCTTTCATATTCATTATCTCTCCCATGTACCCTGTTATCATCCTCCAGTTTCCCTCGCTACTCAACATAGTCTCTATTATGTTCTCCTCACCTGTCTCCGATCCCATTTTCTCTTCAAGTTTTTTCCTCTCGATACAAAATCGTCTACATCGGAATAGTGTATGTCCAGCGTCATCCATGTCGGCCTCTCCATATATGCATGCAACTTAGCGAATTTCTCGTTCCAATCTTGTACAAATATTTCCCAAAGGATCCGTGTCCAGTCAGGCACCGTGTGACGTGATAACCTAGAAGAACACCTAAGTTGAATATACGCGTATCTAGCAGCAGTACGAGTTCAGGTTCAGTGTAGACTGAGAATAAGGAAGCGATAGTAAATTAGTAAGTAAGCAATATATGTAGAGAGGGTGTGAATAAATTATTTATATTACGTGGTGAAAGGAAGAGTGACAGCGAAACATGCGAAGGGCGACAAATAAACAACAATAAAAAAGTTTTCAAGGAACCTAAGTACGTATAATATATTTGAATATGTCCGATGGTTATTTATAATATTGACGATAATATTCTCGGATTAATAGGAGAAAAAATAAGAACCGGCAGCAACGAACTTATCATCGCCGCCCATGGTATTCGACGCGGCGTAACAACAGCAAGTTGTTAGTGTCAGCTGTCAGTGGCGCGCAGTGGAGCCGTCACTTGGCTGTCTGGTTTACCTGTCAGATTGCCCTGCATGCACATCGCGGATAGCCTCAGCAAAAATTCAATCTGCATTTTATCAACCCGCGATTTGCATACGTAATGGAACCAGCTCAATCCGGTCGCCGAATTATCACGTCAGGCGCTGTTGCCTGTTTTGTTAGAAGTTCGTTATGTTTTGTTTCCATTTTGTAGTTGAGACAAAGTATGCCTTTTTTCTTATTTTTTCCTGGGAGGGTTAACTTTTCTCATCTCTTCTCCCTTAACCATCTGGTCTACGAGGACTTAGGCTCAAGGTGACAAAGGAGAAGAAGATCCCAAACAAATGCCCGGCACACATTTTATTCAATCGTCTTTTTTAATTCTTTAATTCTCAGAAGATGGTACCCCGTCCAAATGCAGATTGAACCAGTTCAGATCTCTTGTGATTGTAAATAACCAAAACGTCATGGAACCTTCATCTCTCAATGGTAATTTTTTGGAGCCTTTGGCCATTTATTCAAGATAACTGTTTTCAATTTTGACACAAATATAAATTTCCTTATCAAGAGAAATCGATAGAACAACCTGGCAACAGTCCCCGGCTCAGGGGCCGGCCTGCCTGCCACTCGGCTTACAAGGCCTGTCATGATAATCGGTGCTGAGTGACAGGCGGACGCCGCTATCTAGTAGGCGCTGTCATCGTCGCGGTGCCGGGCATTCTATGGCTAATTAAGATCATGGCATGCCTTGCGGCCCCGATGACTGACAGCAACAAAGCCCTAGCGCGCTACGTCCTGCCGTGCGATCACGTCTCCTCGCCGCCGAAAAGCTCAGGACTTTGAATTGATTTATTTTATTTGATTTATTTTCCATCACCCTCTTCCCTTATTACTCATCCACGTATGCGCACGTCGTACTACACGTGTGCAGACACATCTCATTGCTACCGCTATGCATAATTCTTCAACACTCTCCATACGGAGAGTGGCCGTAAATCTGCGTTTGCCGCCCCCGTCGGCGTGATTTATGCGAGCGGCGGCGGGAACCAGATGAAGGATAAATGTAATGGATGAACCGCTAACATTAATCTGCGCGCTATCTGCCTGCCCGGGCGCGCGCGTGTGTGTTATTGAGTAATGGAGCTCGGAGAGGCTCCAGATCCAGCTCCGGTCTTCCACACGGGCCGGAGAAAAAGACGATTCCTGTGGGAAGATGGAGGTGAAGGTAAATGATGTTGCATTAGATGAATGGGTTATGGCAGATTTTAACGTGTCTACATTTCTCTCTCTCTCTCTCTCATAGTTTTACGGTCTTCAATATTGTGTTCAGTTACCATTTTTGAATTTTCCACAGTTATCGGTTGGGTCTGCCTTTTCATGCTACCTCCAACCGAAAGATTGGAAACAACCAGATTTCGGCATCTTTCAAGAGGCGCAACAATTTGCTCAATTTTTCAGCAAATGCATCTCGAATTTAAAATTAAAAGACACTTACTGCTAGGCAAAGAATAATTGTTAAGTCTTAAAGTTCGCAGGAACATAATGTCCAGATCTGGCTCAAAGGACCAAAAGTTACGGATTCAAGCTCGCAGGAACATAATCTCCAGATCGGGCTCGAAGAAAGAAAAATGTTAAGGACTCAAATTAAATGTGGCTCTACCCAAAATACGAAATGTTAAGGAATTTCACATAACAGTTCCGAAATAACGAGAGATACCAAGAAAACGCATATGCTAGATTTTTGCATGGTTTCTAATGGAAACATTGGTTTGGAATGATTTTTATGTCAAAATAGCAACTAAAGCGACATCTGTAATCATTGCTTGTCACTTTTGGAACTTAACATACCTAACTGCGTTATTATAAAACGAGAACTGGAATAACATGTAACGGAAAATGTAACTGGAACAGATATATTGTAATCGGAACAGACTGTTCCACAAGCAGAATAATTACAGTATAACAATTAATTTATTTTTGTCCCACCATCACTAGTCCAGGAAGTCAAGGAATCTGTAACATCATCATAATCTACGGATACATTCCTTTAAACGTATTGATACGGATGGATAAAAAGTGGGCTAGACAAAAAAAAAGGGAGAGCAACGGTAGCCATGATTCCGGCGTCCTGTATTGCGGCCACGCCCACAAGTGCGTGAGCTACAGCGGCAGCCTAATCCCCAGCCTCCTCCACACTGATACTCTCCTGTTACCCCGAGAAAGGATCTCGCTGAAAACCACGGGAAATGAATCGAAAACTCTGGTCATTTCCTGTGGAGAAGTTCTAGAAACGGATGTTTGTGTGTCTGGGAGCCGAAGATCTAGGAAGGGAATATTCTCGAGATCTTTCTCTTGGATTTGTTCGGGAAATAGAAGCGAGCCGTCAGAAAACCCTCCAGAAGCTACTTCCAGAGGTAGGGATGCCCTATAAATAGCCAGCAAGCAGGCGAACTCAGTAAGTTTTAGTCTAGCAGTGTGCGAAGAAACAAGCGAAAGAACAAAGCGACTAGTGGCGATATAGAACAGTGCGGTATTCCTAAGTGACTAGTGAAAAGTAGTAAAGTGTTATAGACCAAGTAAAGTTGTTGTGTATAAGAAGTACTAATATTTGTAACATTGTAATCTGAAATTATTGTGGACATTAAATAAATAAATTAAACAGTAAATTTGTGTTTCCCAATTATCCGTCGAGCCTACGGTTAGGAAATCTGTATCAGTATTAAAGCTAACAATTATTTTACAAGTCAGTTTCTATCGCCTTAATGGAAAACTTCAACCCCTAGCGGTGCCCGTGTTAAAAAGTATCACTTTTACCTCTTGTCGTATAAATAACTATTTCCCCACCCCACGTGTACACACATATACAGTCATGTCGCGCGCGGATATAAATGGCGGCACAGATGAGCGTTTTCGTTCTCCCGCAGATATGCCGGTAGGTTCAGGGGGGCGGCTGCGGGGCGGTCTATTTCTCAGTGTCAGGGCGGGCGAAGGGCAAGACGTATGGGCTCATCACTCCGTCGGCCTGTCAGGCGATCCCTCTATCTTCTGCCTCTCGTGTTCGCCGTTCGCACTGATTTACACGATGAAGACAAATGCCGCCTTTCAATGTGACCATTTATCTGCCGGGAAATTGGGGCATATTTCATCCTCCTCCTCGGGAACGGCTCCGCAATATCAGTTACACCAATTTAAACGGTATTAGGAGTTCCGACAGATAAAGGACGGATAATAAATTCCTGACGTCGAGACGCGAATTTCGTTTACAACACATTCGTCAACCGTTAATGGGATAATTGCGTGACGGGGAAAATCGTGGAAATCGCGTCGGAAAAACGTGATATAATTGCCTCAAGTTGGGTTATTTATTACCCGACACTCCCATTATACCCACCTTTCCGGAGAGACGTTGTGAATAAATTGAATTATTGTTGTTGAAATTAAAAAAAGTATCCCAATGGCCACCTTTATTACGTATAATAGGTGGGTACTTGACAACAAAATAATGATCGTATAATCATTTTTTCATAGACACGATAAGAAACCGTCGATAATCATTAACGCGAGCTTTATTCGCCTTGGAACAACAACGATATTCTGAATTTTCCCACAAAGCATTCACGAACAGACCATTCAACCGTCAATAGGAGGAAATGTGTTTATCTATGAAATTGCACCGGCATGATCCATGATCATTGCATAGAGAGATCAAAGAGGCATATCTGAATCACAACGCGAATGCACTGTTAGCAGTTCTGTGTCAATTTGGCCTTAGTTTACATCAAACAACATTGCGCGCTATTCAATCCAATCGACTGTCTGCTGAATAGTTTGCTTAATGGATTTTGCGTGTTATCATTCTAGTTCGTCATCGTTCATGTCCCCAATAAACCCAATGTCATGTTTTTCCAGTGTCGTGTCGGACAAGCTTTTTTGCGCTAGGTAATTATTACGAATTGAATGATAAAATGAGAATGGAGAGGGTGGCCTGAAAACTGACGAACTGGGTGATCAGAGAAGTAGTTGTTCCTGATTTCACTTTTTTTACCATTGTCATTCTTTGCAACGGGGGGGTTGCCTTTGTCTTTTTGGGGAAGAGTTTCAGTTTTTGCAGTTTTCATGGGCTTGGTGAGATGTTTCCTCGAGCAGCTGGTTCATTTTTGTTTACTGATATCGATGCCGTTGTCTTCAGCATATCTCGTTTTCTGTATTATTCAACATTATTCAGCATGCTCCGGTTGTTTTGCTTTCCTTGACTTTGATTCGTCATTTTTCCAACTGTTTTATTTATTATTCGCTCAAGTGGGTTTTGAGGGCCCCACTCACGCTTTTCACTCTTTCATGATAGTAGGTTGCCGTATTGTCTACGAACTGGGCCATTATTGATCGTTTTGGGTTTGGGGAGCATGTCGTAGAAAGTTGGGCCGAATACTGAGTCTTGAGGAACTTCGGCTGTATTCACCCTGTGGTGTTTTCGATATTGGTGTAGTAAATTCTCTGTTTACTTCACGTTTTCATAGATGCCTAATTGTCGATTTTTGCTTGCAAACTTTTCAAAATGACTTTTTCCACCACTTTTCTCATTAAGTAAAATTGGGGTCTTACCTCTGTTTTCCGACTTTCTGGTCCGCACTATGGTCTCTACCGTTTTTCAATTCTGGGGAAAGTCTTATTACGGAAGATGTCGATGGTTTTTTCACGATTTTTCGGATACCTTCCACGGATACCATTATTCAATTTAAATACCCCACCAGGGTAACAGTTTAACAGTCCCCGAGGTCGGGCTGGAGGAAAATCAACACCGCATTACGGGCCATCAATACTCGTCCAAAACACCGCTTGTAGATTTTGTTCTGCAAATCTAATCCACTGAGTCAGTACCTATAATGGTCTAGACGGAGGGATACGGAAGTACGCTGAACCGGAATAGTGAAGTAAAGTGAAGTCGTGAGCCCGCAATACCGACTTGTGGTTACAAATCGATCCACCTCACGCATTCTGTCTCTTCCATGTTAAACGGGAAGTTTTTTCGCGAAGGAAAAATGCGAAAATAAGGACGAGCGCAAGAATTAAAATGGAGACGAGACAATATGGAAATCTAAAGGTCAACCTACTGTTGAAAATATTGAAACAAGGTACTGCCAATTTTGTGAAAATAAATAAAGCGTTGCATTCGCGATAAGAGCCTAATTGACCTGATACTGATAGCTCTCAAAATGTGTATTGTACCCTCCTGTTATATGTGACTGAAAGTAGGGGCTATTGAAACAAATTCTATGCCTATGTACGAGTATATCTATATACGCATTTCTATGTAAGGTATGTATGTACGTACCTATACGTTGTATAGTTTAAAAGCAGTAAATAGATAGATAGTATATGTTATATCTATAGGTAGGTACAGTGTGTAGTAGAGCTAGAGATACATTCCCATCGTTATCTATCTGTTGCCTAACAATGGCGAAGTGGTCGACAGCGGCGCCATCTATCACCCGTCGCGTCGAAGCTGCCGTGATAAACGACCGTATGCGCGTGGTCATTAATAATGATTTCCCTGGCGATTTTTATACATAAATTCCGATAGTATGGCTGAATTTATGCGGCCGTTGTGTATCTATCTACTTTTACATCGGCCCAGCTGATTTACGAGTAGGCCTACGTCGGCTTGTCGCGTCCCATAAATGAAATGCTATCGTGTTGCGCCCGCTAACAATGTCATCATCGACGGATTTCATAAAACCGAACGGTGCGGATTTATGGCGCCGTTTATTTGTTGATGTCGACGTCGTTCGTTATTCGCTAGATTATGTCGCTTATTGATAAATTTCGTGACCCATTTATTGTCGCTTCAATTTGCACTATATTTTGTTCGTTGCTCCGATCAACGGGAACAGGGAATAATATCGCCCCTACCCCCTACCCCTCCCCCCACCAATTGATTGGGCTTCATGTAACGCTTAATGAATGCTTATCCGTTCCAGTTTAAGCTTACTTCGACAGATTGAATTGAGCTTAATTTGTTTTTTGATTTTTTGAGATAATAGAAAAAATCAGGACAACATTCGAACATTTCGCCACCGCTGCAGTATTCACGGCTGCACACATAAATCCCAACAGGACGATTTAGGCAAATCAATTTCCCGTGGCAAGTGGCTGTCTGGAGGTCTCTCCGTAGAGATTAGATCTGGCGAACAAGACCACTACCAGGGCCGTTGTCGCATCAATAAGGTACCCGGCGAGATTTATGCGGCCAATTTGATACCGAGGACCCCCGGGCCCTCGCGCCGTCTCCCTCGCACTCTCTATGGACTCGTAGCGGCCATAAATCCCGGACTCGGTCCGGCGGAGAGGAGTTTCCGGAGATGTCGCGTCTCGTGTCGCCTTAATTACAGCCGTGTTGACTCGTCCTGGTGCTGACTGCGCCAAGACCTACCGCCTCGAGTGACGTCGTCACGTTGATCTTTATGCGATAAGAACAATTTGCGGATTGTAGCTTGAAACGGCAATAAATGCAAAACTGTATCTATTTTACAGTTTATTAGTTTTAATTACCGGGAAGATAAAACTTCAGATATGATCCTTGTATTTTATTATTTTTAATCATTTTTTTTATATAATAAATGATATAAATAAATATTAGTTCTAAATTCGCGTTCAAATAAATCATATTTATCAATTTATTCATATTCATTTATGATCATATTTGGATAAATTCTGTAGTTGTTGTAAAAAATGCGAGGATCTCCAGAAACGGAATGAATAAATTTGTAAACTGTCATATCGGGGAAATGTGTAAATTTTCAGGAATATCGCTCAATACCAACTCGCCGTTACGGCATCACGGAGAAATAAATCTAGCCGGCAGTGGAAGTCAGGGAATCCCCCGGGAATACAACAAGCGCCCGGCCGTCATCCTTCCCCATATTTCATAATTGATTGCCGACTATGGGCAAACATTCGTCTCTCCGCCGTTCGACAAGAACAAATGGAAGACGGTAGCGTTTAACGGCTGTAATGCCGAAATTGATTGTCTCGTGGAGCAATGTCGTGCGAAAAACGAGTGGAAATTCAATCCGTTGTCACGGACCATTTTCCACGATCGTTTCAATAATTGAGGGGGGTTCCTCGATTGTATGAAGCTGTAAGCGCTCGGGATTTCCTTCTTTGCATGTCTTTGCGTGTTTATCCCTACGAATAACACGCAAAATGCGGTGAATCGTTTTGTAAACAGCTGAAAAACGAAATTCTTATTTCTACTGCCTGTATAAGTGCGCTTCTGAAAATTGCTGAATTATTTATAACAAAAATAGGATTTCGTCGAAATTTTTTCAAGTTAATCCCGTGACATAGTTGCAAGGTTGGTGTCGGTGTCGGTGAAATGACATTAATAAATGTTATAAATTATTGTAACCACATAATTTTATGTAAATTCTAACTGTTTTGTATTCTTGTAATTCCAAAAAGGCGACATTTTCTCTGCTGATAACGTAATTAATTGCATATTAGCCATGACATAAATCTGCATTAGTGCCGAGATTAATTATTAAGAAAAGGAAACGTAAATTAGTTACCAGTGCCACAGAACCAATTAATTGGGTACCTTTATGATTGATTGATTGATTGATAGATAGATAGTTTATGATTTATCTGAAATCGTAATTAGAACACGTTGTTAGTGGATCGAACTTAATAAGATACGAGATTGGACATAATAATTATATTAATTACTCAATTAATGCTCAGACTTACCATTGAAGTTATAAAATTCATAGAAAATATGCAGAGTTCTGCTTGGTGTAACTTTAAACATCTCTGAATAGTCAATTTTCCCAGCTGCGTTCCAAATAATCTTTACTTTCAAAGTAAGAATAGGAGAATTACGCCCAAATCTTTTTGCTTATCATCGACAGTATTGTTAATACAGCTTTTAAGTCAGAAATAAGTAAATTTGACTAACAAGGTAATATCGACTTTGAAGTTACAAATAGGTAAATTTGACTTCATAGGGAATGTTGACTTTATAGTAAATATGACTTTGAAGTCAAAAATCGGTAAAATTGACTTTCTATGGACTAGAAAGCATGACAGATGACAAATGAACATATAAGGTACGTTTTTAGATAGTTTTGACTCGTAAGGTTTCGATTTTAGCATGCTCAGTTAGCATTTGAGTTGAATCCTTTTAATATTTAAATAAAAAAAGGCAAACATGAAAATTTTCTTGTTAAATTAGTCGAATTAGAATATCAGGACTTGTTTCCATTAACTTCTTTGTTTGTTTTGTCCTGATTAATCGGTAAATCTACCCCTACTTTCAACTTTTTACCGGCATCTGTGACATTAATAATAAAAGTGAAATATTATTCCCTTCGATAACGATATTCCTTTCCGGTCATACGACGGTCGCATAAGGCATAGAGGTAAATAATAAAAAAAAAGAACGTGTGTGTTTGCGTGACCATCATTTCGCCACCGCTGACTATGATAGCGATGTCAACAACTCCATCCGTGGCATGAGAACATTCCGGGCCGGCCACTGGGATCTTAATTAAGACCCGGTGACGGCGAATAATTATGCAAATATGCGATCATAACCACAATACTTGCGTGCAACGCGTCGCCCGGTATGACTTCTTATAGGCACTGCGTTCCTTATCTGTATTGTGTTTAATAATATGGTAATCGGCCAGATACCTATCCCAGATATCGCCCGCTATCACTGCTCCTGATTAATATTCAACGAGCTAGCCGGCAAGATTTACGGCTTCCTTCGTTGACCGGCACAAAGGAAATAATGGGAGTGTGAGTGTGAGAGTCTGAGGCGTTGGAAAAACTAGAAGCCCGAAGACTTGTCATCGGTGTTAACTGTTAACGCTTATAAATCTTATTAGCATTAGCATTAGCACACCACGCATATTCCTTTTGCAATACCCTTCTTCCTTTTTTTTCGATCTTTAAAAGATGTGTTTTCTGGGTGTTTTAATGGGTCCGGTGAAAAAAAAATAGATACACTATAAGTGAGAGCAGTGCTTGGAAGGCACATGTGCGGGAATAATCCTAGAGGAATCCCTAACAATAATTATAAAAAGATGGGACGAAACAATGGGGCTGTTGTATTTTTTTCTCGTATCCGTAAATAAACGGGAGAAGCTAGAGCACGTTTATTGTCTCCATTGTTTCATCTGCCGGATTCAAAGTTGTTAGCGCGACGCCTCTGCCTTTGCGTGAAACGTGTTTTCTGAAATCCGGCACAGATTTGCGGACTCCCTTTCACCAGACCACTTTATTCTTCTCGAACCTAAGCCGAGCACGGAATCTATCAATTTTGTTTCGGCAGACGATTTCGCTTTTAAAGTCGACGGCGCTCAAATCGCTTCATATCCTTTAGCCAGAAAGTAATTTAAATAAACTGCAAATAGGGATATCGGCCCGGATAACGAGAATATGGAAGATGGTCGGTTCGCTCTAATACATACTCGATGGAGATTTCATCCACTGACATCCCACTTTCCTTTATGGAATCCGCTCCGGCTTTACGTATCACGTAATAATGTGATACGCTTTATCAAAATTTCAGCCCTTATAAAATGTCTGAGAAATCGGGGAGCATTAATGCAGTTTATTGGTACGGTTTTCAGGTCACTCTGTCTTTTTTGGACAAAAGTTTAGGTTCCTTATCGCAGGGGCTTAAAAACCAGCTGCTCCGTTTTTTAAAGGTATAGGTATGCAGTGGGTACAGGTAAACTGAACGTGGATCCACCGCCGGGTGAGACGATAATTAATTCACAAACGAATAACTAATTAGAGAACGGACGCCAATTAACAAACGACAGTTGAACTGAACGGGAGCTGCCTCGGTCTGGAAATTATTAAAACCCAGTCGATTCTTTCGTTATTATCTATTGAAGTGGACGAGAGCGAAAGTCGCGGGCGGGAATCGCCAGCGCTGTTACTGTAACGTCAACTCAAGCTTACCTGGTGATTATGCGGTTAATTATTCCCGTGACGTTGACGGCGAGTCGCCGTGACGCAGTCACGCACACAGACGTGGCGTCGACATCCGCCCTAATAGAATTGTTATTATTCATTGAGCGAGGGCGGCTGACGGCTCCCATCTACTTCGTGATTATATCACATTCGTGAACGACGCGAGTGACAGTTGGAGTGTCAAAGGCGGCAGTTTGTTGAACCTCGATGTTTTTTAATTATTTAATTATTATTTAATTTACGAGGGTTATATTTCGAAAGAATGACCGATAATGTTAACAATACTGAACGGACCCGAACCTGTATACCCAACTGCGCATGGTAAAATCGAAACATTATAGTCAAAATACGGGACATGACTGCAATAGCCATCTTTCTCTTCCAAGGCACTAGTTGATGAAAAATTTTGTGGATCACACGAAATGATTAGTTATTCAATGTATCAATTGTTGGGGATCCTTTCCATTCCCTTGACCTTAATTTTCTTGAGATGGTGAAGAAACGTGCGAACAAAGGACAGAACACCAACTCTTTGGCGTCAGTCCAAGAAGAAAGAAGAAGGCGCTTTTACATAGATATTGTTCAATTACCTTTATTGGTGGTCCTTCTTGTCACAAATCGAAGGTAGACCTCTCTTGAGGTGAAGTGCTCTGTTTGTTTGTGACTACTGATGACAGGAGGTTCACATCGCCAGCGAGGACAACTGCAGCTGCAGGTTGACTCTAACAGGTTCAATGTTAGTGTTGCTCATCTGGAAAAAAAATGAACCAATGAAACTTCTATTATAACTATTTATAAACTTCATAAATAAAAAAAATCACCCGAGGTCTCATTACCGTTTTTGAGCGCGTCGTGAATAAAATAAATCTACTAATCAAATAAAATCTACAACAAAGCTAATGAAGTGCTACTGTTAGTCCCGCTTTGGGTGATCTTATTGAGTGACAAAACAGGCGCTCGGTTTAAAACTGTTGGGGTTTCAGCGGCTAATTAAGATAAACGACTGCATTTTGAATGTTAACGTGATTTTGATTCGAATAAATAAAGCCTTAATTGCTTGTAACGACGTCAACGTTGCCCTGTTATAGCTACTGCGTTGGCGTGTAACATACAAACAACATGATCACTGTTGGTTGAGGTTATTTCATTAAAGCTCATTACTCGTTTGTCGTTTCTTCGTTCATGATAAAGGTACGAGCAGGTGATTGAAGGTGAGTGAAAAAATAAAAATAGAAACAATAAAATGGGAGATTAGAACTTGTGAACTACTGCTTCGTGCAGCCAGACAGCCTTAATTCGAACGGCATTAATAATTTTCCAGCTCACCTCTTAGCGCGGTCGCGGTGTCGTCATATTTTACCGCATACAAGTCCATATTCAATATTACCTCTGCTGAACACCCTGCGGAACATTTCGGTGCTGATTTAAGGGGTTTAGAAGATTTAAATCAGCCGCACCCCGTGTATATCTGATAGTTCAGCCCCGTTATATGCTCTGCTGCAATATCGTTATAGCAGTGCAGGATTATTAGGGAGTTGAACTGGTGCTCCAGTGCCAGTGCTAGTGCTAGTGCCTAGTAGTACATTCATGCTGATCTCGTGAATTTATCGTCAGCAATAAACCTGTATTACATCGCGGGAACGTAGGAAAACGTCGCAATTTCCTTATAACAAGCGACTATCAATGTCTAAGGGGCGATGCGCTTGATTTGTGGAATATAGACGCGTGAACAGTTAGGTTAGGGTGCAAGGATGCAGTTATTGTTGTTAAGGGAGGATTTTTTTCTAGTACCAATTCTTGACATGCATTTTTATTTTTTGATGGTTGAAGACTAATTAATTGCTAACATAATTTTCATTTTCATAAATCATGTAGGACTTGGAAATTTTCAAAAAAAAAAAAAAATTATGAGAAGTAAAGCGTCTGTTTTGTAGCAAATACGACGAAAAGTTATTTGAAAAAGTTGTTTAGAATCAACATCTAGGCCTCTGTACCAAATTTCAAAACCATTGGCCAACTATAATGTTTCATTTCCTTAATAATAATTGACCGGGTCCAATACTTAGTTTTATTTAAAAATTATAGTTAGCCGATGATTTTGAAATTTGATACAAAGACGTTGATGCTAATTTTAAACAACTTTTTTAAATAACTTTTCGTCATATTTGCTACATTAAGGACACTTTACTCAACAGAAAAAATGTTTAAAAAAAAATTTCCATGGCATACTTGGTTTTTTAAAATAAAATTATGCTACAAATTACCCAAGTCAAGTCATCCACGCTTCGGCCAGCCACGCTTTCGGCCAGGGAGAGGGAGTTCGATAAATTTCCAGCAAAATTTTTTTTCGTTATTTAAGACGGGAATGGAAAATATTTACTTTGTTTTTGTTGATAATAATATTATTATAAAAGTTCAGACCTTTTTTAGCAAAATTTCAGTAATTTTTTTTCAGTTTCTTTGATGATTATAAAATTTTAAACTTTTTTCAGTTAATTTTCAGCAGAAATGATTTTTTCAGTTTCTTAAGTCCGCACCTGAAAGCGTTGCTGGCCATTATTATAAAATTTCGGACTCTTTTGAGCAAAATTTCAGCCAAAAAAAGAAGATTTTTTTCAGTTAATTAGGTTCGTGGCCGAAAGTGTGTGCTGGCCAGTTATATAAAATTCCCGACTTTTTCCAGCAAATTTTCACCAAAAATTATATTTTCAGTTTCTTAAGTCCGCATAGCCGAAATCGTGGTGGTCATTATTATGAAATTTCAGACTTTTTGCAATTAATTTTCAGTAAAAATGATTTTTTTCAGTTTTTCAAGTCCGTTAGCTTAGCTGAAAGAGTGGCTTGCCAGTATTATAAAATTTTTCACTTTTTTGAGCAAAATTTCACCAAAAATAATTTTTTCAGTTTACGAAGTTCATGGCCGAAAGTGTAACTGGCAATTATTGAAAAAGTCGGACGTTTTTCAGTTAATTTTCAGCAAAAATAAGTTTTTCAGCTTCTTAAGTCGGCAGCTGAAAGCGTGGCTGGCCATTTTTTATGAAATTTTCGACTTTCTTGAACAGAATTTCAGCAAAAGGGATTTTTTCAATTTCTCAAGTCAGTAGCTGAAAGCGTGGCAGATATTGTAAAATTTTGAACTTAAAATAAATTCAGCAGAAATGATTTTTTTAGTTTCAAAAGTCAATGGTTATAAAATTTCGGACTTTCTTCAGCAACATTTCAGCAAAAATTTGTTTTTGCGGTATATTTAGTCCGTGACCAAAAGTTTTCATAAAAATCAAAAGATTTCAGTTTCTAAAGTCCGCACTTGTAAGCGTTGCTGGCCATTATTATAAAAAATCGGACCTTTTTCAGCAAATTTTCAACAAAAAATGATTTTTTCAGTTTATGAAGTCGTGACTGGCCGTGGCCTTTCAATAATTACGATTTTTCAGTTTACGATGACTTTTATGGGATGAAATTCCATAATACTATTATCAAAACAAAAATAAATCGAATGTTTTGTATTTTTAAGACGTAAATAACGAAAAAAATGCTCAAAATCATTTGAAGTCCCTCTCCCTGGCCGAAAGTGTGGTTGGCCGAAGCGTGGCTAACTTGACTTGGGTCTAGAAATTAGTCTGTAATCAAGCAGGTCTGAGCACCGAAAAATCATAATTCATTATAATTTACTCTAGAAGGAGTTTTTCAATTGTTTAAATTTTTTTCAAGCGATTTTTTTATTACAAACGTCTTTCACTTAATTATTCTGTTGTTCCAGGTCCCCCAGTTCTCGTGGGACCAAAATGGAAACCAAAGAAAAAACAAAACAAACAACTGAGGGACCTCCACAAGAAGGAACCTCAGAACTTAGCATGGATGCACAGGATGTGGCAGGCCCCCAGAGCCATGCCACCCTGGAACCTATGCAAGTTGAAACACACAGCTGTGCGGACTCGCAGGGAAGTAGCAGTGCTACAAGACCAGCGAGTACGACAGCTGAACAAAAAACGGCCTCAGGGGCCCTAATACAAACCCCGAGACCTAAGCTGTCGGGTGCACAGCGTAGAAAGCTGGCAGTTGAATTCGCGAAAGCCGCTGGGGTACCAATCAAACCCAGAAGGCCGCGGACAAACCGCCAGCGGAAAAACCCTGATGGAGAGGCGGGACCCAGCAGAGCGTCAAACTCTGCATCACAGGGAACTGCCACCCCATCTGTAAAAAGGCCAAGGTCAGTGGTAAGTACTCCATCCCCAGCGATGAGTGCAACCAAAGTCCTGGCCAAAAAGCCAAAGCACGAAGGGGAGACTGTGACCTCCGAGCCTGGCGCATCCTCGCAGGGTGCT
The DNA here is from genome assembly GCA_910589415.1 of Malachius bipustulatus. Classification (NCBI taxonomy): domain Eukaryota; kingdom Metazoa; phylum Arthropoda; class Insecta; order Coleoptera; family Melyridae; genus Malachius; species Malachius bipustulatus. The sequence continues at coordinate 31,019,687 of OU342637.1, forward strand.
ACTGGCTCCGGAGTAAGCTACAGTCAAGCCCTGACGGCTTTCAAAATGGCGGTGGTAATGGAAAGTTACCCCGAAGAGCGGCTGGATCAACACCAGGCAAAACTGGTCCAGCAATCCATCATGGAGCAGGTGATGGGGGGCGTGCCTGGACTGGGGCCACAATTCAAGAGCACCAGGTTTGAGAAGGGCGTGGTCTTCATCACCTGCGCCAATGAAAAATCTAAGAGGTGGCTGGTGGACTTGGTACCGAAGCTACGACCTTGGGATGGGGCCGCACTACGTGTGGGCCCGTCCAGAGAAGTGGTGAAAGCCACTAAGGTCGTGGTCTTCATTCCTGCAGACACACCAGGCCTCGAGGAACCAACAAAAGCCTTTCGTCTGTTGGAAAACCAGAATATGGGCATTAAAACAGACGAATGGTCTATCATCAAACAGCACAGGGAGAGGGACGGTAAGGGTACCACACTTGTGCTGTGGATTGATGAAGAGTCTCTGAAGGCTCTCGCCGGAAGGGGGTACAAAGCGTACCTCGGTTTCGGTGAGGTAACCTTCAGAGTGATGGGAGGAAAGAACACACCCTGCAATGCTGCGGGCTCTCCAGATCAACCTGCAGCATAGCAAAGCTGCCTCCGCATCTCTGTGCAGACTTCTAGCTGCCGGAGATGTAGACGTAGCCCTAATTCAAGAACCTTGGCTGGTAGCCGGCCGCGTAGCAGGTTTAGGAGCAGCCAGAGGTAAGATCATTTACAATAGGGCCTACGGTAACAGCAGAACATGCATTTACGTGAAAAACGAACTAAAAGTCCTGGTTATAACACAATTATGTTTCAGGGACTTGACCACAGTAATACTGAAATATCATATGGATGGGGCAGCCAAGGAGCTTGTAGTAGCTTCATTATACCTACCATATGACTCCACCAGTCCTCCTCCGTCACAGGAAATGGAACTACTGGTTAAGTACTGCGAGGACCATAACCTCCAGGTCATCATTGGTGTCGATGCAAACTCCCATCACGCAGTGTGGGGCAGCAGCGACACAAACAACAGAGGTGAGTCACTGTTACAGTTTATGGTATCCAGGAAACTGGAACTTCTGAATAGGGGCAGGGAACCCACCTTTGTAACATCGAGACGGAAAGAAATAATTGACATCACCTTAGCTTCCCCTCGTATCGGCGCCCGGGTAGTCAAGTGGCGTGTATCTGATGAACCGTCTCACTCAGATCACAGATACATTCAGCTGGAAATCAACTCCGTTGATAAGACAGCAGAGCTGTATCGCAATCCACGAAAGACTGACTGGGCGAGGTACAGGGCGGAGCTGAGGGCAAATCTAACCAATGTCAAAAGCAACATTGCATGCATATACGATATCGAGGTAGCTACAGAACAACTCCAAGTAGCCATTACAACCTCATATCACAACAACTGTGCTCAGACACCCCGTCGGAAAGGTGGGGATGTCAGTTGGTGGAACCCCAAACTGGCGGAAATGAGACAGAAAACACGTAAGCTTTTTAACAAAGCTAAGAAAACAGGAAAGTGGGACGAATATAAGACCACCATTACTGAATACAACAAGGAGATCAGATTTGCAAGAAGAGCTGCGTGGAGGAAGCTCTGTCAGGATGTGGAAACGACATCCGAAGGAGCAAGACTCTACAAACTCATGGCAAAAGATCCCCTGAACCCCATTGGTACCTTAAAAAGTAGCAATGGTAATTACACAGAAACCGGGAGGGAAACTCTTAAGGTACTCCTCAGAGCACACTTTCCGGACTGCAATGTAATTGAAGTGGAAGATGGCCTACACAACACTCTGGAAAACCTGAACCACAGGGTTACCAGGGAGGACTGGAGGACATCAAGACACATAATTACATATGAAAAAGTTAAATGGGCCATAAGCTCATTTGAGCCTTACAAGTCACCTGGCCCGGACGGGATCTATCCTGCCCTTTTGGAGCAGGCGAGTGAAGATCTCACGCCGGTGCTTTGCAGGATATTCAGAGCCAGTTTGGCACTTGGTTACATTCCGCTGGCCTGGAGAGAAATAAAAGAGGTTTTTATACCGAAACCTGGACGTAATGACTACGACGAGGCCAAGGCATATAGACCGATTAGTTTGACATCCTTTTTACTAAAAGCGATGGAAAAACTGGTTGAGAAGCATCTCAGGCAAACCTTTCTTACAGAGAGGCCATTAAGCCAGAGGCAACATGCTTTTCAACCAGGTAAATCATGCGAATCAGCTTTGCACCAGCTAGTGATGAGAATTGAAAAATCACTAGACAACAAAGAAATTGCCCTCGGGGCTTTTCTAGACATAGAGGGGGCGTTTGACAACACCTCCTTTAGCTGCATGGTATCGGCTGCTAGAAGACATGGCGTCGACGACACCACAACTAGGTGGCTGAGCGCTATGTTGGAAGGCAGAAGAGTCCAAGCAACTCTGTTTGGCGAGACGATGCGGGTCACCGTCACCAAAGGATGCCCACAGGGCGGAGTCCTATCTCCGTTGCTGTGGGACATGGTGGTGGATGACCTGCTTATCAAGCTAAATAACAAAGGTTATTATACCCAAGGCTATGCGGATGACATAGTCATACTGGTCATGGGGAAATACACTAAAACCATCTCAGAGCTCATGCAAGGGGCTCTGAATATCGTGGAGCAATGGTGCCTCGGGGCGAAGCTTCGCGTAAACCCTGTCAAAACGGCACTGGTCCCCTTCACCAAAAGAAGCAAGATGGAGGAATTAACCCCACCCATCTTCTTCAATGAACGGCTGCAGGTGAACGACCGGGTCAAATATCTGGGAATAACCCTGGATGCAAAACTGACCTGGAATCTTCACCTGCAGAAAGCGATAAATAAAAGTAAAATGGCACTGATGGCTTGTAGAAGGTCATTCAGTAAAACATGGGGACTGAAACCACGCATGGTACATTGGCTGTATATTGCCGTGGTCAGGCCCATACTAACATATGGCTGTCTAGTCTGGTGGCCAAAAATCGACCAGAAACAAGCCATTATGAAAATTCAAAGTGTTCAAAGGCTTGCATGCTTAGGCATCACGGGAGCCATGAACACTACATCAACGACAGCACTGGAGGCCATACTTGACCTGCCTCCTCTTGACATTCATATTAAGAGCGAGGCACGATTGGGCGCCTACAGGCTGAAACAAAACAAAAACTGGGACAAACCTGGGAAAACCGGGCATTCCAGAATAACTGATATCATCGCAGATCCTATCCTGGAAATGCAATCCGATGGTATGAGTACTACGATATCATTTGTAAAACCATTCAAAGTTCTAATGGACTGGAAAGAATGGCAACAAATGGAACACCTGTGCCTGAAAAAAGGGCTGGTCTGGTACACTGACGGTTCAAAGACAGGGACAGGTACCGGAGCTGGAGTGCATGGGGTGGTCCCCGGATGCAATATTTACGTGCCACTGGGGACTCATGCCAGCATCTTCCAGGCCGAAATAAATGCAATTAGGCTATGCGTTGGAGAGAATACCAGAAGGAACTATCGAGGTAGGGAAATCTACATCCTCTCCGACAGTCAGGCTAGCCTGAAAGCCCTTGCAGCTTATGAAATCAGATCAAAACTGGTCTGGGAATGCCTGCAAGACCTCATTGACTTAGCCAGGTGTAACGTGGTGACACTAGTTTGGGTTCCGGGTCACCGTGGGACGCCTGGTAATGAGGCTGCAGATCAACTAGCCAAGAAAGGCGCTGGGATAAACTACACTGGGCCCGAACCAGTGTTTGGCATCCCAAAGAACACTGTACGCGGGGCGGTGGCTCAGTGGATAAGAACACAACATAGAGCACACTGGAACCGTACAACAGGAAACAAACATGGTAAGGTGATGATCAAGGAGCCCTCTCAAAACCTTGCCAGACAGATACTGCAACTAAATAGAATGCAGATCAGAACGGTGGTGGGTCTTCTCACAGGACACTGCCACCTAAGAGTACACCTACATAAACTGGGGATATACAGAGAAGACCCAATTTGTAGACTCTGCAATGAAGAAGACGAGACAGCTTCTCATGTGATATTCGAGTGTCCAGCACTCGCACGAACACGCTATGCGGTCCTGGGACCAATCAGTCCCGGGAGCCATCTAGCGGTAAAAACCTTGGTTAGCGGGCTGCTAAACCTTGTCAAAGGAACGGAGCTCTTCTAATCAAGGAGAATCTAAATGTGAGAAATACAATAAGCCCGCTGGCTTCAGTGTTTGGGACCTAATAAACCATCTCTCACATTTAGTTAAAATACCAAATACCAATACCAAATCCAGGTTGACATCAATTCTTCAGATTGCTCGTTCAAAAAGGTAGCTCACCTAAATATGACAGCGGAAATTAATTCATTACTGTGAAAAGATTTACAAAAAAATCAATCGAGAAGGTTTTTTCGACTGATTCTTGCTCCTTCTAGAATGTTTAAGCTACTCAAATATTCACATGAATAAATTATTAAAACACTAATCGTTCGTGAACTTTTAACGTTCCTCTTAAGTCACCGGGGATTGAAAGTTAATTTTAATTTAATCATCTAAGGAGTTTTACAAGAGTTCTAAGGACTAAAGAACGTCTTTTATCTGAAAATAAACACCTTAAAGCAAAGTAAATATTTTATTATTTATATCCATGAGAATCGTCAGATGCTATAGGTAGGACAATAGTTGTAAATTGTGTACGAAGAAAGAGAGAGAGAGGGGGAAAGAGTTTTTATCACGGTGTTTTATATTGAAGTAGGTACAGTAAAAATGTAAAAAAAACTTGGACTTGAAAAAAAATCTATAAACCAAGTTTTTCACGCAGTTTTTTTCACGCGTTTTTTCTCACGCGGTTTTTTTTCACGCGTTCAAGCGCATTTTTTCAACCAAATTATGATAACAATTAACTATTGTTTTCAAATGACTTAGCTCAGCCCAAAATAACACGCTATACAGGGTGTTCTACAAGCTCTATGACAAACTTTGACAGATGGTAGGTTGCTTGATTTTAAACATATTTTTTTTAATAAACATGGGTCCGATTCGTTTTTGTTTAGAAGTTACAAGCATTTAAAAAATCGTAATTTTTCAAGTTCAAGGCCCTGTAAAAGGAAAACGGTTCAAGATAGAGAAAAACGGCTTACATGTCCCTATTTTAACTTTTCGTGTACTATCCAATGATGTAGATGAAATGTTTATACAGGGTGATAAAAAATTTGAAAAAATCTGAGATTTCTCCACATTTAAAAAAATCAAAGAAAGTACAAATGTTTCTATACCATAGGATAGTCCATAAAAAGTTAAAATAGGGACATGTAAGCCGTTTTTCTCTATCTTGAACCGTTTTCCTTCTACCGGGCCTTGAACTTGAAAAATTACGATTTTTTAAATGCTTGTAACTTCTAAACAAAAACGAATCGGACCCATGTTTATTAAAAAAAATATGTTTAAAATCAAGCAACCTACCATCTGTCAAAGTTTGTCATAGAGCTTGTAGAACACCCTGTATACAAACTCACATACACACTAACTAGACCAGTTATCAGCGCGATGGATGTAAAATTCGCGTTCCATTGATTTTTATCTGGCAACTTTTACGGCCAACATTTTGCTAGTCAGTGCGTATAAGTACGAGTATAATAAAATAGTTCAACACCTCGAGGCATTTTGTCACACTAACCTCTCCAGTGTGATATATTCATGATCTGTCCCCTTTCCATTTCATTAGCATCGCTAATGTTCCCATTCTCCCTTCCAGGATACGAACTGGAGTTTTATAGGCAAATAACAGCCACGATGATGGCATTGCTCTTCTGAAAGCTGAAAGCCTCACCTACGCGACGATGAAGGAACTCGAGGTGGAGAACGAGCTCTATTGAATTGATTCAAAGATTCCGAGAATTCTGATTATAATAATTTGATGAGAACCTTGATGGACCGCTTTGTTGACAAAGTCAATTTTTAGGTCTTTCAATTTTTAGTCAATCAACGAAATCGCTAAATAAATTCTTCGAAATGAAATTAATTCGCGAATAAAAATTGAATCGATTCGCGGCACGATTCCCATCACGAGCTTTCACCCCCTCGACACGATGTTTACGATTCCCCCCGGCGCGGTGGGAGGCTGTAGTATACGGCCGTGATATTGCGGGACGTTAATGCTCGGGGCTTTATGGAAATATAGAGCCCAATATCGGCGAGAAGGGCCGCATTAATCATAATTAAGTGTTCGGTAACGGCCCGGCTCGTGCAGGAAATGGCTCCAATATACCTGGTAGACATGTCGGCTGCCGGAAGATCATATTGGCGCGCACCAGATAAGGTGAAAATTGCATTCCCGCCCTCCCGCTAACATCCCCCGCGCGGCGCACCAGCACCAGCACCATATACTATCCGGCGGGGATCCCATAAGAACTGGAGGGTTAAGATGGAGTCGTAGACGTTCAAACGATCCGATGATATTTCGGGTTAATTGACAGTAGTTGTTGGGGGTAGTTCTGGTTCTGGCTCTTGTTTTATTGCCCGTTACAAGACAAGTGAATTAAATTACTATTACGAATGGACATTATTACAGCCAGTGTAATATATGCCGGGTATTTTTGCTCTTTGTATTTTCAATTCTCGGATAGTTATGAGAACAAAAAAATCAAAAAGTAATAAAAACATTGTCTGGTAAATATATAGACAATAATAATATAAAAAAAGAAAATAACAATCACTCATACAAACCAACACACCAACAAAACATATCCTCTCTGGCATATTATTATGTCACATCTCCAACTCCATCCACTTCGTCCTGTTGTACGCTGTCAATCATTCTCCCTTTCCGCCTGTCATCGCTCTGACACTGACTAACAGTGGCGACCTCTATGGATGTTAACACGTGTTAATTATCCTCCACCCGGCCACCCGGCCGTAATACCGGGGGATTATATGAACGTGGTCGACATGACGGATATCTACCCTCGTTGACGCGGACTTGTAATTTATGTTATCGGGAGAGATAATTTAGGGAACGATTGTCGTTGGTTGATGGTTCGATCGAATGGTTGTTGGAAGGTTGATGCACAGTTAAAAATATTTTTTAATTTATTAACGTTATTTCTTTGTTCTGGCAGTGGAAGGAGTACTTAATGCATTAAAAAGTGGTGACTTTTTTGCTTGCTTGCAGTAAAATATTATTGACAAAAATAGACAAAGAGACAAAAATAACTGTTTATTGTCTCAGCCAAACTCGACGATGCACCTACAGCCTGATGCCACGTCACCACCTCTCCGACCGTTTAATCAACCGTCGGCGTCGACAATTGAATTAAGGGAGCTACGTGAGATATTCGAAAGCCCTAGAGCGGGGCGGCGCCGGTCGGTCGGAGGGCCATTAGTCTTTAGTTGCAAATCAGCGTCGGGCCCTCGTTATGCCGCCTCTTGTGACTCCCACGGCCGTTAACAGGACGTCAGTTAGTGTCCGGGGAGGACAGATGCAAATCGTCTGTCTCCAGATGTCGACCTCCGCCTGCATGGCGGGGTTCGGGGATAATTATCACGGACAGCCCAGTCGAATCTCGTTAATATTAAAAGTTGTCGGACCCATTTTGTTTCGACGACGCGCCCCCGGCCGACCCTTTATCGCCTGTTTGCATATGTCATATGTCATGAAATTAATATGTTTTTATGTAACAATGAATCCTCAATTGTTCAGTAGAGTTGAGGGGATAATAAATTCAGAAAAAGTTTGTACGAAAAAGTATTTATGAATAATTGTAATAAAAAAAACTCCTTCTGGTGAATGTAAATACTTAAGTAGTGAATGGGTAGTGCTGCTTTCAGGTTTTAATGGTGCTTTTCAGGTATTTTCGCTGGAAATTATGCGAATTCGTTAAATTTTAAGCGCACTTGTCTAGCGTTGTTATTTTGAAGGGGAATTGAAAATTTACGAGATCTCGAGACAGGACTTTGAATGTTCTAATTAATGGAAATGTATTCAAGTGTCCATTAATGATGTCTGGATGATTTTCATTTTCCAGTCTACATCAATTATCATATTATGAAGAATTTAGTATTTTAGGTCGTTATTGAATCAGTGCCGTCCGTGTTCAGCTTTCATTTTTATCTCCCTATTAAAAATTGTATCACTTATCTATTTATTCATAAATTTTTTAGACATTTCTTGTACATATTTCATACAAACTCTAAGATGTCGGTGCTTAAAGTAAACTCTAAAGTAACTCTAAGACGTCAATAACTAAAGGTAGCAAAAGTAAATTCGTACTTCGTAGGTACAAGTGTCCGTAAATAAAGCATACATTTTCAGTATGTCTCGAGCGGTATAAAGATAAGATTGATCATAAGAAGAATAAGGATCATTGGAGACTAAATAGCATAATAAACCGATGTAAACTATATAATTTTACTTGTAAATAAATAATTAGATTCACGGAAGTAGAGTAAACACGACCACGTTTCCCTAGTTTTCCGTCGTTACACAACTACCACTGGGCGGAGTGTTGTTCCCGAGGTGTGACCAGGAGAAAACTTGGTGAAGACTACACAAAAAATCAGGCTACACCCTAGGGGGGTTATTTATATTAATTAATAAAGAAGCTTTCTTGTTTCCATGACAATTTCACGGGGAATCTTAGCACCTTTCACCTAACTCGTCACTCATTTCGCTTATGGAAAATATTCCATGAGCATAGGTAATTGTCTCGGGAGGATTAAACCATAAATTAATAAGAATGCATGTGCATAACAATCCCCCATGTCTATCAAATGAGGTCTCCAGTTGATCTCTTCTTTTGGAAGCCGTATTGGCGGTCGCTCTTTCCAAGTGCTTACTTCAAACTCGTTGATAGCTCCATAATCCGGACTGACAGGATATTCTGAATGCGAGAAATAAATTCGCGTCCAAGTACAACAAAACCCCCTAACACAGAATTACCATTAATTTATAATAGTGCCGTGAGAGGGCACATTTTTCGGTCGATTCATAAGTTTGTAGCTTCAAGCGCACTAACCGTCATGTTAATTTGAACTTATAGCTAACAACAAGATCCTCTTTCAACAACGTTCTCCTTATTCCTAAAAGACTGATTCATAGAGCAGGGAGTCGCGGAAAAATGCCCCGAAAACACTCGTATACATCTCACTTTACATAACATTTTAATAGAAGAGCGTCGTCTAGAAAATGCCGACATGCCGTCGTTAGTATACCAAGTAAGTGAACGTCGTCATCTATGATGGTGCTTGGTGCTTGGTGCTAGTGCTATTATTATGGCTGGTGGTGTTTTCCTTTCGGGAAGTCTACGAGTGCATAAATATCCGAGAGGCGAGTGGAAACTTTTAAAAGAATAGCTGGCGAAATGAGAACAAATTGCCGCACTAATTTATGTAGCGCGTCTTGAGAACGTGCAATTTACTGTCGCAGTTGTGTCTTTTGTTTTATGTGACAGTTTAGTAGGAGATAACAAAGCAGCATCGCGACAGCGAGTTCGCAGTAGCAGCGTCTCGAATGGCGTCCCAGATGGTAGATAGCGTGCATGTCGTTGGCAGCACTGCCATTGTTGCCAACCCACGTAGATTATTCATGATACCGTATCAAAAGACAAATTATAACCAAACGGGGACGCATTTTTTACCCCTTTTCACGTCGAGTGTAAATATTTGTAGCCGGCTGGCTTCTTGTAATGTATAACGGGGGAAAAATGGAGGATGGTAGGTACGACTGTTTCTTGTATATCTGTGTTCTCTGTGTTAAATGGATTCTTTCTTCTAGTTTCGTTGAAAAGTTCCTCGATCGTTAATTTAGTTATAATAACTATGTAGTAACAGTTCTAGTTCTTTATTTACATACCTGGACGAAATTGCCATTCCTATAATTTTTTTTTTGCTGTTAATTTATGCTGTGTTGTCGTTCATTTTTGTGATCGTTATTTTAGTCAAAATTGCTTATATTTTACTTAACTTCAAACTTTCAAAAGGACTAAATTAGGGTTGGGAAATAGTTTCCTTCTATTTACCTTGAAAGTTAAATTTACCTATTTCTGGCTTCAAAGTTATATCTACCATAAAGTCGATATTACCTTTAAAGTGAAATTTACCTATTTCTACCTTCAAAGTTAGATCCATACAATCGATAGTAAGAAAACTAGGATTGTAAAATAATTTTAGATCTAATATACGTCGATTTGAGGTAAATTTAACATAAAATGGTACTTTTATTATAAACAAACAACTAGTTCTAGTTGTTAATCTGGGCTACATTTTACAAAAAAACATCAAATAAATGCTCTAAAAAATAGTAACAAATCAGAAGATTTAGTTGTACGATCGAAGATTAATAGAGACAAGGAAATGTTAAAAATGACCCCCTTCCGATAACACCACCTTCACATCCGACATCCACTTCGTTCCTAACGACGCCGCCCATAACTCTTCACTTCTTTAATAAAGATTCCCGGATTAATGATCCCCTTCCACCGAAATCCCCTATCGATCATAGCCGGAGCATCCCCGATCGCCCCCAAGAAGTGGCTGCCGGTTCTCGTAAATTATAACTCCACCCCCGTGTGATGGATGAGGGGGCATTTCATTAGAATAAGTGCCTCGCCGGTAGTACGGCCCGTTGCCGGAGATTTATGTGTTTATGCCCGGAATTAGCCGAAAAGCGGGCGCAGTCGATTAAAATTCACTATGTTCCGGGGCGAGGAAGAGTTGAAAGTGTTGTAATTTATTTCGGCGAGCTCCTTCGAGGAGTTTGTCATCGATAAATTAGACGCGGTCCTGTTATCTTGATTCGGTTTTCTGATGGAAATCGGGTAACTGTTTTCTTTTTATTGTTAAGTAGTAAAATTGCAATATATACCTAGTCTTGGAAACTACCGCAACATTTTATTTTTCTTGTTAAACGAGAGTTTCATAATAATTAAGTGGGCGTTATAAATAAGTAACAAGGGAATTAATCACGTCCACAAATCACTGTTCTGCAGTATTTAACACCACCGTTAGACAAGTTAACCAATTACAATGTCGCTTGAGGTTTGTTCCAGTCACGCTAGCTGAGAAATTTGCTTACGGGTGATTCGAAAAGAGTTTCTTTAATGACTTGGATACAAATGTAGGTGGAAGTTTCATCTATACATGCGAAAATCTATTAGACTTATTAGACAAAATAACAATAAATAACAAGAACATCTCTACATCAGTGATTACGCAAACATAATTAATAATAAAGCTACTTACCGGATCGTATACGAAGTTATATCTCAATAATAATAATTATAAATTGAAAATTAGAAGAATAACTAACTGCTCTGTTTCTCATGCAACTTCTACAACGAACGGGAGTTTGCATAATGTTGAAGACCAGTTGAAAATTCAAATAGTTGTAAAAATACCAACCAAATTCCGTTCTTTTTGTGGACCTTTCGCAAAATGAATTGTGATAAACTCACAATGGATGTCCTAGTCACTCCTAGGACATCCATGGAGTGTTAAAAACGAAAAAATATGTTTCGTAAGCTGTGGAGATCAGTTCTAATCCGACTCCAAGAAACAGCTCGGTTTCGCTGGACCAGGTGAAGGAACTAATGTCCCCTGAGAAAAAGGAAGACGAATAACAAGAGTACAAACCTTCGGGAGAGACTTTCTCACACCGGAGGACCTGGATACATTAGCAGAAGTCAAGATGGTCAGCTTCCTTAAAGAGACTGACATAATGGGGTTAATGTAGCACGAGAAGATGTGAGCCACAATACGCCACAGTAGGTGTCACAATGGTCCATTCACGATGAATCTAATTAATAAGTACATGCTTTCATGCCTTCAGTTGTGTGTGCAAAAGTTTTCTAATTTCTGTAAAGGGAACCTATAGTGGCAATTGAATTCCCGCACCTAAATCCCAAGAAAATCTCATATACATATATTTAGCACTAAGCAATTTGTCAATTATTCCCGTAATTACCTACGTTCGTCTTTTCACTAACAAAAAGTAACGTCGTCGGTCCCGATATTGGACATAAAAATGTTTGAGAACTACATTCAGCGAAAGAAACCGTCTTCTCAGCAAGATAAAATCCAGGCGGGGACGGCCGTTTATATAATATTCCCCGTAGTGTGACGATATTGTCCTCCCGGCCGCCATCTTGGTGGCACCGGGTTGGAGTAACGGCGCGTCGTAAAGATACTCTAAGTACAGTTAGTATCTGGACAGCGGTCTCATATATGGCACTCTTACCGGGGAGAACTGATATTATAACTCCATAACGACCGCGCGACCGCCCTTCCCATTGTTTTCAGCCGGTGCTGCTGGTGTCCCTCTCTCGGCCTCGGAACAGCTCCCTCTCGACGAACGACGGGACTGATTTTTACCGCAGATGTTTTATTAAAAACTACGATCAATGTCCGGTTTTATTGAAACCATAACTCTTTCGCAGCTCGCACGGCTGCCCCGTATCTCTAATAAAAATTATTTTTCTTAGGACAAACCCGGTAAAAGTAACGTTGATCTCATTAACATTATCGCCCGAGTGATTGGATCGCTCATCCTCTGTATTGGATGCCGACGACGTACAAGAAAATTTAGTGTAATAGCGTAAATCGGGATAGGGAAACAAAAGGTCAAAAAATAAGTAAAAATCGTGTGTTGTGGTTTGTATGGAACTTTTCATATTATCTAGGCATCATCCGAATTGAATCGGGCTGCTCTGTTTTTTTGACAGCATAATTCCATTAAAATTATATCAAATTCGGTGAATATTTTAATATCCAATTTCCAAGGAAATCAACGTCATATCAGCGTTCCCGTAAAAGAAAAAACACCCCTAGGCCATTTATAATGGAACGTCTATACACATACTACTAGAGCGCTTCAACTCACTTCCCCTTGCACGTCCCGTACAAGATTATTAAGCGCATATGACCATCATTATTAAGCAGCCACGAGAAAAAATAATTATCTCACCATCCCTTGACGGTTTAAGTTTAAATAATAACTTTAAAATCGACAAGGGCCGGTCTAGGCAATAATAGTAGAGCCCGTTTTTTCGATGAAATAAACGGGATTAATTTTTGATCAGTTTTGATACGATGGAACAGCAGGACGAAGTGTAGACGTCCTATCGGGGACTTTTCTAAAGAATCTCCAAAGTGGGTTTTAAATTAGCGAGAAACGCGCTCGCGTATGTCATATTATTAGCCGGAGCCCAGGACTCTGCAACGTGGATCAGACAGTTCCACTTCATATTTAATTTCGAGCTGTCAGCGAAGTTTTATTGCCCCGAGACGCGTCCTCTCGTTTCTTTCAGCGTCTGCCGATGTCAGCATAAGCAAGCACGGAAATTGCGTGACGCCATAGGCGACGTTCCGGCGGAATTGATATTTTAATTAATGGCTCTTGCATTATATAACGAGCACTGGAAGAGTGACGGCTCAGTTTCATCGCTTGATGAATTTTTATCGATTAATTTGAATCTTTGATTGCTTCCCTCGTTCTTCTTACTTACACTCCTGTTGCATCTGTTGCAGTTACCATGGCCTTTCCCCCCCCCCCCCCCCCCACCTATCGACCCATAAAGTCCGGAGGTTTCTCTGACGACAACTCTTAATTAATTCAAACAAACTCCTAAGATTATAATCAAGTAGGCTAACGAACCACGTTCTATCAAATTTAACAGGTTCACCGAGTTCTGATCGGATCCCGTATCCTCGCCCGTAATCCGGCCTCGAAGGAGGAAGACCAAATGTTGTTAATTATTAATAAAATATTTGTTTGTGGTCACGCAAAACTATCTCGTCTTCTTGTCTTAAGAGCATTATAGGCTTGGTAGAAATTTTGCAGCCCATGATGCCGTGTGGTGCAAGAAAAGAAAATCTGATTAAAATTAATGGACGAAATAAAGCGAAAGGCTGACGGACGAGGAAAAAAGAAATGAAGAAGCGGAGGTTGTTGTCTACGCCGACTGTTAGCTCTCCTGTCGATTCAATCTTTATAATAAATCGTCGGGGTTTAATTTACAATAAGCAGAAAGACGCATTACCTGTACACGGTACAAGGAGAATTAATTCCGTGAGTCATTATTCATCGTTAGTTCTCTGCAATAATAAACGCATCGACAATGATTAAGTGTGCGTAAATATGATCAATCTTATTTTATTAACCTGTCAGAGAGGCAATAATGAGTAATGATTTCCTACGAGCGTGGATTATAATGTGTTATTAAGGGATTTTTCGCGTGAGATTAATGATGAATCACCCACATTTATCATGTGAGTGCTTCCACTATACTGCTATTACTACTACTAGGAAGGGCTCCGTTTTGGCTTATCTTCGTTGGCTGCCTCGCAAATCTATCAGAAATAACAAAGTTTTCGCAAAGTGTACCAGCCCAACCAGCCAGTTCGTCCAGTAATCTGAAAATTTATCGTGCAATTTCGCTTAAAGATATATATACCTACCTACCTATACGTACGACGTATATAATACGAGAGGCAATGAGCCCTGCTGGAAGTCATTTGTTTAAATTTGAATATATAAAGAAAGGTATTTTGCGAAAAGGATTCGTGTGTCGAACGGGAGCAAATAGAGCAGAATATATTGCACCTGCATCTCTTCCCTTAACGATCCTGTCTCCGCTAAAAAGGGCATTTCTATAAATTTACATGCAAAGTTAGGCTCGTAGATTCAGATACTGGCTGGTATACGCGGCCATCATTCTGTTAGTATTCCTTTTATTCCGATATAACCGAGCGACATTATTGACCTCCCGCTCGTCCAATAAACGGTTATGGTGACATAACTCTAACTCACTTTACACAAGTTTTCCAATCTTATCTTTATACTCGACTTCTTTGCGGGGATTTAGGTAAATTGAAGCTCGTTCTCAGACTCTTATTCCACCGTAAGCCCCGCTGACCATCGCAGTATCTCACGGTAACTTTGACGTCGCTAAGGGACGTGCTCCGGAATCGCAATCCCACTTTAAACTCGTTCGACGTCATAAAGAATCCACGGGAAGAGCTTAAAACTTATCATCATCTTGCAAACGTTTCCATACGTAATCCGTCATGCTGTAATCTTGGTATCCAAATTAGGTTTGCCCCACTGGTTGGGTTGCATGGGCGCCAATTTATAACGATCAATTTCACCTCGAGCAAATTCAGGGCAGGTAAAGAACGCTATTCAGCAGCCAAAAACTCAAATGTGAAATTAACTTAATATTTTTGCATTGCACATATATGAACAACATCACAGGTCGACGAAAATTCAGAGATTAAAAGGCCCCACGTTGGGCGCCAATTTATACCGTGTTCAATTCCACCCCCGATCAATTTTTAAGTGAGTAAAAACGCTATTTAACGACGATCACGAGAAAATTACTACCGAATTCTTCTTGTATTTGGAAACTCCGGGGAGAAATTCACAATTCGAGTGCCAAAAGAATATAATTTAATTTCTTTGCTAGCTACGCGGAAACATCACAAAAAGAAAAAAAAAATTTGGTCGATATATTAACGCCAACATTAAAAAAACACACCAAATAGACCAGTAAACGTTCCTCCAACCTCCAATCACTTCGCCATTCGTGCAGTCGAAACGAGAGTCTCGTTACACGGAACCGATAGCCAATTTCCACCCTATCAATATCAATTTCATAAGCTCGTAACGTCTGTTTTGAAAGTTCCCATGCAGCGTCCGTTTATCCGTACCGACAGAGTCCCATAAATAAATTAAGCTTAATTGCCTGTGGAATGGTCTCGTAAACGCATAGCTGATGGTGCATCAATTTGCCAGTCGGTCGTGGCCGCCTTTGATGTGCGCTGGTGTGAGTGATATCAACATCCGCACATCAATCTAATTACTGCGGGGGCCGTCCCGCCCGGACAACAGGACGGCCTTTGATCGTCGACCGCCGGAGCAACTGCGGATAAAACAACGGCTCACTTTTTATAAACAATTGCTGGAGATGTCAACGCTTGTCATGGTTTATTTGATTACCAATTGCCCCGTCAGCCCCGTCACATGCACCCGACGAGATAATAATAATTCCGGCTAAACTTCTTTATATGTGTCATCATTACAGTGTTTCACTGGCCCACTAATGGTTTTATGACTTTATCTCGTGCATGTTGATTGAAGCAGCGGAGTCTGCATTTTAATGAAAGTGTCCTTGACAAGTAGGCAGTTATGTATTTAGAATTAGAACATTAAAAAAAAATGAATGTATAAGAAGAAAGAGAGTTCACGTTTGACAAAACTACGTCAACAATCAAAAATAGGCCAAAAATTGAAGAAATCTCCCCACTTAAGATATGGAAAATAAGGCAGATGTTTCGAGCTTATCCACGATTTTAGCACAGCCCATAAGAAAATTATCGCACAGGGTTAAATGACATGACCTTGGGCAGCATAAAACTGAGACCGTAGTTGTTGAAGTCCATCGATCTGTCTTTTGGTGACCAAAAATTCGTCTGAAGATAATTTTCTCTTCATCCTCTTGTCTTCCCAAAACCAAGTCAATAGAACTTTCTTCTGATGATCAGGCACTTTCAGCTCCTCGGCTAACTAAACTCTATAGGGGCGGCAATGCAGACAATTCTTTTGACTAACATTCTAACTGTCACCAATCAAAGAAGCACCAATCAAGCCAGAACGAGGAACAATACGAGCGAGTGATTCGTCTCCAGTTCTGTTACCACAAGAGAGAGAGAGGAGTCTATCATTGATCAAGAACCATAGTTGGTGAAGTGTTTACTATTATCTTTGTCACGAGAACTTCAAGTAGTAATGACTTCCAGCTCCAGCACCTATTATGACATATTATGAAAACACTCGACCAACTGTTAGCTCTCCTCCATCTATGTCACCCTTTATATCCCCCACGGATCACCGCGGGCGCCCCATATCCCGACCAGTCCGGCCCAGCGTGATCTGCAGTTCCACCGAACGGCACTAATTCAGATCGCAATGGTTAATGGTCTGATTACGCGGCACGTCGAGTCATCTCAGCGTGAAAGGATTACAATTACAGTTTTGCGTGCAGCTGTGAATAGTCGAGCCGGCTTATTGGGATTCTTTCTTTTGCCGCGACTCCTCTTTGTGTGAGTGCGTGTAGCCTTTTATTCGGTACAGGAGTCGCTGACGCTTTGTGTGACCGCGCGTATTATGGCCGGGGTCGGTGTTTGTTTGTCTAGTCCGGGGTGTTTTATCCCGCTGAAAGGCATTATTGGTGATCGGGAGCTTGAACAAACTGAAAGGGGTTTACGTGGTTGTATAACTGGAGCGATATTTGAACTTCTTATATTGTGGAGGATACTTGCGTGACATTTATTATTATTTTTTTACTTTGCTCTTCCAAGCTATGAGAAATCCTACCCATCATTTTAAGATAATATTATTTACTCCATGGTGAAAAAGAGTTCCGCAGAGCTCTACAGAAATTAAACTTTGAGCAAAATTTGTAAAGCAATCTCGTAAAGTAAAATGGAGTAAATGTAAGCAAGACGAGTTCATAAAGCCACAGACACATCTGCACGTCAGTGGATTTCTCTACAATCCCACCAAGTGGACTTATCATCACAGCGTGTAACTTGGATATCCTCCAGTTGACTGAATAATGTCAATTGGCGGCCTCGCTGCTGGATAGCCGCCCTGCGGTTGCCTTCATTAGAGTCATCATCATCAGCAATCAGAACTCCTGGTGAATAATACCCAGCCTGCCCCCACTCAGTTATTTATTACACATCATTGCACTTTGAGCGATTGAAGGTTTCATTGATCATTACTATGCAGCTGATGGTGACGGTGCCCTATGCCTGAAGCACAGCAATTAGAACTATTAAATTTATTAAATTGGAAATGTAAGATTGAGAATTGAGAAAACCTTAGAAATGATTTACTTCATGAGCTTTCTCGTCCAAGTCAAGTCGAGACGTTCCGACATCCCGACAAGTCATGCGGGAGGAGTCGACCATGAGATAGTGGAGGACTGAAGACTGGAGGAGAGCTTACTTACGGGCTGCTGCCTCCCGCAGGAGCAATTCATCACAAAGCGGCAAAGCCCACTCTGCCACTACGGTGTTCATCGCGGGGGCGGCGTGGGATCCTGTCGGCGCCGCCGTCGTCGTCGACTTATCCAGAGTCGTCCTTCCCTAACCTTATTCCAGGGATGGATAAAAAATAAACCTTTTAAATTGTTTGCAAGCATAAATTTCTCAAAAATTATGGAAGTGAAAACACTATTTTCTTAATAAATTTTCTCAGGTTATTTCATTACGTTTGGCCTTGAAACATATACCATTTGTTTCTTGGATAGCGTGACCTTGTGTCCTAGAACTTTAAAATTTTCCTAAAAAAACCCACTTCTTAATCGTTATAGCCGAAACGTCATTTTTCCTTTCCGCTGTTTAATCAAAAGATTTCATAATTAATAAGGGTCCCAACGGCACCACCGCCGCCGCTGTTCCTACACCGTTCATCCCTCCGCCGCCCCCAGCTTGTCAGAGCCCAAGCAGAGGGATAATTCATGGCCTGCTTGACCTTAACTATTCACCTGTCAACCTTTGCCGTCTCACTCCAACGTGATTTATGGATCGTGCGGAGGGGTTAAGCGGCCGGGACTAATTACTTACCTGGAGTCCCGGCAGTCCCGGCCGACCCTGTAAGGTGACTCCGTGGGTTCCCTGATGGAGGCCCATTAATCAAGCCGGCCTTGTCTTGGTTGTCGTGGAGTGGGAGGCGGGTGACATGAAAGACTGCATTCGTTAAGGGGCGAGTTCGAGATCGGAATTATTATTCCTGGGGTGGGTTTTCTTCTGAATGGAAATTATTTTACCACCACCAGTTAAGTAGGTAACTAAAAATTTCTTTTTATAAACTCCAAGAAATTATATTTCCCTAGATTTCCCTAATCTTATATTAATAAGGGTTGAACATATTAAATTCAAATTCTTCATCACACATTTTATAACCATCGCTCTTCCACCCCAATTCTAAACCGTCCTGCTTGGTTGGTTGCTTTGCTATATTATAGATATATGTATAAGCGGGCAAAGGTGTAAAATATGACGAGGTATAAAAGAGAGACGGGGCCGTTTTATCACTCCGAGCACATATACTACAACTCATTTTCTGTTTTCTCGTCATTTAATATCAGGCCCATTTCCCTCAAACGTTCGTGACACAATTTATGGCAATATTTCTCCCAGACAGCGGCCAGCGACGAGGCGACGTGGAAACGAGATGTCATATCGCCTCTCCTCTCCGGCAACATAAATAATCCCCCGACTTCCCGAAACTGATACGGGAACTGTCGGAACGTATGGCGAGGAATTCACCTCTGTCAGATTCAATATCTGCCGGCCATCAGATTTTCATAGGTTACGACTAACAAGCTTGGACGCTCAGTTATTGTATCTGCAAATGAAAAATATGGTCCGTTTTCGGCTGGCAGTGGCAAAATTTATTTTTACCGGGAAAAGTCGGGATATATACCTTTTGTTTTATTAAATATAATAATTGTCTCTGGGAAGAATAAATCGTTGAGCCAACCATGTCGTTTATTTATTTTATCAGTAAAAAGTTGCGAAGAGCAACATATTGCTTGTTTAGCGGTAGACGAACATAACAACGGACAAGTATTAATGCCAAGTATTCACACTCGAGCACTTTTTGAATTATCACATAATATTACATGATAATGAAGGCGGCATTATTAAGATTAATGCTTCACCTAAAACCCCGATATTGCTTCATGCAATATCATGTGAGTCATAAGGCAGGCATAATAGAAATGAGAATCGCTGAGAAGTCGGCTGACACTGAGTAATGCGAACATATCGTGGCTCTTATTCGGGAAAATCAATCTTTGTCGGGTAGTCGGGTGTGTTTTACCGGCAATTACATCCAGAGAAGGACTGATTCACCCTGCTCTAATATTACTTAGTTCTACACATTATAACAATCGGGAACTTCCCTCGCACATATTATTATTGTACCTACGATTCACACTATATGTATACTCGTGCTGTACCGTTAGAATCGACACCTAGGCCTCTGTACCAAATTTTAAAACCATTAGTCAACTAAAATTTTTTGTTTCCTTAATAATTGACCGGATCCGATACTTGGTGTTATTTGAAAATTATAGTTGGCCGATGATTTTAAAATTTGATACTGAGGCCTAGGTAGATGTTGATTTTGAACCACTTTTTTAAATAATTTTTCGTCATATTTGCTACATTAGGGGTACTTTCTCCCCAGAAATGTTTTTTTTTTCAAATTACCAGACATTCTTAATTTTTCAAAACTAAAAAACATTCAAACAAAATGGGCTGAGCACAAAAAATGAAAAATTCAAATCTAGAATTTTCCTATTTTTATGAGAATCGTTTCACCTATTCGGGGACTCACTATATGTCACGTTCACTCGGGGGGGAAGGGGAGGGGGGCAGTAATGAGACAGGGCTCCTATACGGCTACTCGGGGTAAGTGATGGGATTTTGACTGTGATGGGAACTGACGGCGCAGTCTTCTTACAGTAAACAAAAACAAACAAAAATTTCAGCCTCTGCGAGCTGAAATTCATTAAGCTGGTCAGATACGCCTGTACCCACTTGAAATTCCTGAAAAATTGTAAAAAACTGCCTCTCGAAAAAAAGGTCAGATCTTCGCTAAAATTGACTTTTTGGGTAAAATTTTCGCAGAAACGTGATCGATAAACATCTACAATCCTAAAATTTCAACCAAAGAACCCGGAAATGACTGGACAGTTCTGCAATACGTCGCCAAAAAAGCCAATTTTCACCAAATCTGACAGTGAAAATCAATTGAATTAAATGTGACGTCACAGCGAATAAAACAATTTTCAAAAACAGATACCGGTCCAAATTTTCTTTGATAACTTTTTCATTAGGCGATTTTTGAAAAAAATATTTATGTTCATTTACGTTGCTGAGGAGTCAGGCTTTGAAAATTTTGTATCATTTTCAAAATTTGGCTGCCATTGTCGGTTTAATTGACGCTTCAGCAGAAATTTTGTCTTTTTCTTGAAATAGCGAGAAAACCGCAAATTTTCCGGAAAAATATTTCAAATAAAAAAAGTTGCGATCGAAGTACTCTTCAAAAAGGCTTTTATTTAATATTTCGCTAGGACGCATCATTTTCGAGAATTTTTTTTAATGATTTTGAAAAAAAAACCGTGACGGAGATTTTATGAATAAGTCGTTTTTGCCGACGTTTCACGTGAAAAACCATATCCGCCTTTTTTTAGGTAACGAACGTGAGGAAACCTTTTTTTGTGATTTTTCGAAAAAAAAACTGTTTTTTTTTTAATAAGTCGCTCTTGCCGACTTTTCACGTGAAATATCATTATCACCTTTTTGTAGGCAATGAACGTCTCTATCCCACTGTATTGTTGTTTCTTCGATCGGTTTGGAAAATTTCAAAGAAAATTCGAAAGCAGGGAGTGAAGCAACGTTTAAATTTTTTTACGTCTATGCCTTCCCTAAGTATAGCTATGCGAACTGCGAACAGAATCTCTCCGCGATGTACCCATTACCGAGAAAAAATCTTATAGGTGGAACTTTGCAAAAAAGTACGGCCCTGAACGGGGGCCTTAAAATTCACGGAGACGGTCGTACTTTTGGAGATGCCGAGCGTTCCTACCAAATTTCAACCCGATTGGTATAACTTTCAGATACTTAGAGTGCTTATTGGGATCTTCGCGGAAAAATCCGATATTCCCGAAAAATTATACTTCCCGGCAAAGGATCCCGCTCATTTTAAATAGGCATCGTAGGAAAGTGCGCCATTTAAAAGGAGCAAAATTTCAACCTTCCCGTATGAAAAATGGTGACTCTGCAGTGTTTCAAAGAAAACGCACAGACAACAGACCGACAAACAGGCATTTTTGGGAAGGAAGAGTTCGCATACTTATGAACGGTTAAAGATTTAATAAAAAACTTATTACGTCCTTTAACGAGGCGTTAGTATCCTTGGAAATTAAAAGAAATAAGCGGAGAGCATGTCTGGAATTATTGCCGAAGAATCTGATGTCTGTATTTTTATCTTCACGTTAAATATGATTACTTGATTGCCATTAAAAAAAGCAACTTTATTATAATGCCATATATCATTATTAATTTGACATGTTGCCTCCCAGTATGAGATCTGTTTGTTGTTTCCAGCTTAGCAATTAGCGATAATTGCTATGGAAATAGTAATTAATTGCTTTTCATCAGGATCTATGATTCACTGATATTAATTGGCCGGTAATGGCTGCTTTATTATTTATAAATCCACTTCGCTACGTTCAAAGGCCGTTACAGCGCTGGAAATTATTGCACTTATTTGAGACAAGGTAACCTTATTACTTCTGCTGGTACCCTAACACTTGTATTGAAAAACTGTTAATAAGCAGAAAAAAAAAGATAAATCATGTGCCATTGAAAATGATAAGAAACTTGGAGTGCTCCACATATAGACGACGCTACAAAGCAACAACAAAACTGGATGGTACGTTCCAGTGGCGGTTCGTGGCTTGCAAGGTTGGTGAAGTGTAGATTCTACAAAGAAGAAAGTCCGGTCAGCTCGAATTTTTTTTTTCTTCTTGCCAGGTTCTGTTAGACAAAGTACGGACAGGTATATTTGCCCAAAAGACATAGCTCGGTCAGAAAAGCTTTTTTCTTTTTGAAAGGTCGAAAAATCGATTTCTGAAAAATTTGGTCAACTCGAGAGTTCAATTTTTGCGAAAAAGTCCTGTTAGCACGATTTTTTTTCTTTTTGCAAAGTTCTGTTAGACAAACTACGGTCAGTTATTTTTACGTTGAGAAAGAAATTGTTTTAGTTGTTTTTTGAATAATAATGTTACTTCTGCTCACGTCCAAGACCACATCTCCTTCTTCTGCAACAGCCTTGCTCCTCTTGATCCTTCATACTTCATGAGATATCACGTTGCCGAAGCAATATCTCCGCAGGTAATCACATGTCGTGCAGAGCAGTCGTTACTTCCACTGAGCCACGTCCAGATTCTCACAGCGGCCGTCCCGAGGCTCAAAGGACGGCTCCCTGTCAGCCTTGATGAGCCCGCGACACGCCAAAATGTAATCACCGGCTAAATTATCTCCGAGAGTAAACAACGGCCGAGAAGAGCGGTTATTAATATCAAGAGAGTGTACGAAGGTTGGGCTCTTTCAGTTCTGCATTTACGCCACCAATTTTTGCTTGTAATGGAGATAATTATTTTTTGTTGTATCTAGGTACGCAGATTTTAAAAGGGAGGTTTTTGATGAACACCCTCTTAATTTTTAAGTGTGTTATTTGTATGTATAATGATTTATTTTCTATGATATACCTTCCCCCTTTTCTTAATGATATCAACTGGAATATTATTAGACAGTAATTTATCATAGATTATCATGTGATAAGCCGTTTAATGAGACAGGGATGGGATGATTGTCAATCCCACCTGTCTGTTGAACACCAAACCGAGCACCACCCTAGGTGGCAACAAGAAGATTGCGGTGTGGATGTTCTTTTTTCTTGAAATATAATTATTAATTCCTCCAATACGTCATTTAATTCATAAACCTGTCGGATCCTTCATTAAATTAATACGTAAAATTTTTAAAGAAGTTCATCGGGAGAACGAACAGGTGAACGGCGTTTCAGCTCAGAGCAAGTATCACGTTGGAGGGAGAATTTATATTTAAGCCCTGATATTAACAATGAAAAATTCATACACCTATCTGGTGATTCCAAAATAACGTCCCAGATGATTAAAAAATTGCTTTAAAATCTTCTTGACCACGACCACGCATCAGCCGTTCAATAACAAAATCCGAAAAAAACACTCCTCGTTCTGGGTGCATGTGCTCTGCGAGGAATCGAAGGTAGCTCAGGCACACAGGCCCCGGTTCTGGTTCTCGTTTTCCCGGTCAGGTTGAAGAATGGCCGCTGTCTGGCCTTTGATGGACTGCCTTCCTGACCTCCTCTCGACTCGCTTTCGGCCAGATATAAACGCTCCTCGTCCGTGATTTATATCTTGCCTTTCTGCCATTATTTTCAGTTATAAAAGCGCCCGGCCCAAGATATAATCTATTATGTTTATGTCCGAGTGTAATTTTTCGGATCGTAAAGAGTCCTGATGAATAAATTTCGACCGGCGGAGATCGGTGCCTCATTTGAAATTTTATGGCCCCGATGTGAGAGCAGAGCCTCTCTTTCTCGCTTCAATCTTAATTGTATATTCATGTCCAGGGTTGAGGACTAGAGGACTGCTCTGGCTCTATAAATACGGGAATAAATCCTTATCGAGAAACTTCGGGTCGATTCCGTGCATGTTTTTTTGAGAATTGTTACAAGTGGCTTTCCCTTCATAGAAATGGGGCCCCAAGAAATGGACCCATATCTAACGTTGGGAAAGTTGTATAATAAATAAAATGTTTGTGTTTGTTTGAATTTTGCTCGGCTCCAGTTGGTTATCTTCCAGTCTTATTAGCGTCTTAAGTAATGAAAATTAATGTGTCTCTAAATCACGTCATTGCGTTTTTTAGTTTACTGTATTTTTTGGGAAATGTTAAACGATTTCCCCGTTAATGGCACAATATTATGGTTTCCTGAAACTTCATCTGGTAATAAAAACGAAATTTCTAAATAGGGAAAATTTATGAAGTTCTTCAGCCGTACAACTCCGTTTATGGCCATGTTTCAAGATCCATAAACAACCGCATCCTGTAAAATCACCTTCTTCATCCTATCATGATGGCGAATGGCGATTCTAAGGCTGAAAGATATGAATTATTAAAGAGGTAAATTGCTCGCTTATTTCTTTACGTCATACAATTATTGCTTTATGTGATGGTAATAGATTTTTCTTCAGTGTACTATTGAAAAATAAATGGAAGTTGTTGAACTTTTTTTCTTTTTACTGAAAAATATTACTTCCAGCAAAAGCACCAGTACCATGAGATGATGTCAATCACTTCTTGTGTTGAAAACAATTAATCATCTTTTTTAATAGCAATCGGGATAATTTTTTGGTTCCAGAAATACGCAAAAGCTGGGACTAAAACGAGTTTTTTTTCCTTGGAAGTGTCTCTTTTTGACGAGTGAAGTATGGGAATATAAACAAGAAAGAACATTTCGTAATAAAAACGGGCAACCACGAATAAAAAAAAGTAGGACAATTTTATTGAGTCCATTTTGATTGGGGAAGATCATTTTTCCTTGTCATAAAATAAATAGTTCTCTTGTAGCGAATTTTAAATAAATATAATTAATTTTTTCAAAGAGGGAGGGCGGGGTGTTAACTAGCAAGGGAGGAGATGGCAATTTCAACGGGTATAGGTGAATAATATCCGAAATGTCTGCTAAAATGATCTGGATGACAAGTCTCTATACGTGTAACGGCCAGATGCCACTATAAGGGTCTGATATAAGGGCCAATATGTCCAACAGGATGAAATGGGATGACCCGAGACCGGAATAAAATGCCAGTCTTTTTATGAGATTCTCCTCGCAGCGAACTCAACTCAGATAACTCAACTTACGACTCCTTTCGAAATATTTACGTTAGGTACAAAAAGACTTTTCCTTATTCAGGAATTCAGTCTGATTTCATAAAATCATCCAACCCGGGATCAATTTGTCCATCAGAATTATAAGCAGAATTAGTGTATGTTCACCTTTAATTACATCCGACATCTTCAAACTTCCCTTACCCTGCAGCAACTACCTATACCAACCAACTTCTCGCCATATCTGGACGGTCGAGTTGGAGTTGGAGTTGGAGAGAGTTGCTTTCCTCGGTCGGTGGATGCAATCATGTAAACGCTTCTCCCGGGATTTAGCCGGCGAGGCGACAATTTAGAGCAGCTCTATCCCGGAGCCGGTTAAACAATATATATCAGCGGGATTAGTGCGGTCCGTGCTCAGTGGATTAGCAGGATGACAGGACAACTGGCTCGGGCATTACGCGGCGCTAAGTGCCCGCAGGAAGAGCCCCGGACCGCCCCCCATAAATATTCCCAGCCGACATGGATGGGGAGGACAATTATGCCGGAACGGAGTTTGTATACCCACTTCCTACGCTCGGCTCCATAGTCGGGAATCCGGAACGGGAAAATAAGAAATTGCACGAATCTGTTTGCTAGCTGTGGTCTCGTTAAGAAGATTTTACTCTTGAAGAGAATTAATTAACACGTCCACCTTGGACATGGGGTCCCGTCTGCGTCCGCGGCTGTCAATGTCGCTCTCCCAGGGGTTATTAATAATACAGGGTGTGCCTGTGAATGGATAACGACCAGGCGGAGTGTCGGAGAGCCGCTATTACGCCGTGCTACCGTGTGACAGTTGAAAGGACCCTCTTCACGGCCCACTGCCCGCCCGACCGTGTCGCCGCCGGTGAACCGAGCACCCGGATGACAAGCCGGAGACACTGAAGAAGAGGCCCTGATGCCAAACCGCTGCTTCAGAGGACTTCAACAAAGTTGGGGTTCGATCATAATGCGATACTAGACCTCATCCACATCCGAATTTTGTGAATTTACATGGTAATAATTATTACAAAACGCAGTTCAAATCCCCAAAGACAATTATTAATAGTTAACTGAAACATCATCTTCCCCCCCCCCCCCCCTCTTCCTCCCGCGGTTATAGAACAAGTCGCTGTGAGAGTGCCGTGAGACCTTGTCGATATTGGCGAAGTTTCACGTATATAGACGCTTTTCGTGCGTGCGACGCACTTTTCGGGTGATGCTTTCTATCCCGGTCAAAAGGATTCGTGAATTTACACGCGATACTTTTAAGGAAAAGGTCGCTAGGAATTTTAGCTCGAGAAAACAATAATTCTATAATTGATATTAAGGTACGCGTAAATAAACTTTAACTCCATAATTGAGTTACAGCGCTCTATGATCATCTTTAATTCTAATTGTTAATAGCTCACGCTCACGATTCTTAAAATTTCTTTTAAAAAAGCCTTCCATTCTATTGTATTCTATTCTATTAAGTAAACGTGTCCCATACAATTTTAGAGCGTTAAAACGTTGAAATTTCACACAACATGGCAGCGATGTCTGATTGCCCTACTGTTGAGGAGTCCCGAGATGACAGGCGGACGTCGACAGGAGCCCCAGTATTACATCCGGCTGGTTGACTTGTCCCTGTCAATTAGAGGGTCGGCTCTGGTTCCGTACCCTCCAGTGTATTCCCGTCCTTTCGTCCTGTTACTTGACACTGACAGCCCAAACAAAACACGCTGTCGCTACAACCGCAAATTACATCCGTCAGGACACTATATTTATCGGCCGTGCAGCCAAATTATTACCGCCTCCTTTTTTCCCGTAATAAGCAGCAGAGCTTCTTACAATTACCGTAATTTGCAGTAATGATTGCACCTTTTTTTCAAAGACTTTGTTTTAAAGAAGTTCTTCTTGCGACGAAACCATTCAAATTTTAATCCCACACATCTTTCCTCGTCATCATCTAGAGCGAGCTAGACTTATACCGTTCATGCAGTTCTAGTCGACAGAAGGGAATGGGGGGCGGTTAGGATAACTCATCCCCGAGCTGATGGCATCTCGTTAGCGCCCCCAGAAGCAGATTGCAGGTGGCATTGAGGTCAGCCGCTTGCCCAGCAAGCCGTGAATTCCACTCAGCGATTGCATTCCGGGTACGAGCGAGGATTAGTAAACCCCCTCGTCCTTCTGGAAGGGGAGGTCGGGTGGCGGTGGTGTGTGGAGTCGTGATGAAGTCGCTTCCGTGCCCGGAATGCGCTTTGGTTGGGGATGTCTTTAGTTGTGGGGGCGCTAAATGCAGGCTGTGTTGCCGTTCAGATTTCACTTGGTAAATAATCTTTTATTCACAACCACCACCCTTATAAACGGGAAAAATTACACTTTTTAATAAATTGTCTAGTTGTTTCTCATACGATGACGTCAACCTACCTACTAGTTCTAGGTGCAACGGTGAGTCATCGATGCGTGACAATGACTCATCGTTCGAGATTGTAAATTCAAATAATTATATTAGTGTGTAGTGTATAAATAACAATAATAATCGAGTCTGAATTTGAGATAAAAAACTAGTTGAGATTATTAAATTTCGGGAACAAGTCGATGCCCACCGTGAAACGGCAACCTTGCCGATCTCAATTTAACAGGATTCTCCGGAGTCCGACAACTGGTAGTAATCCTGGACTCCGGTTAGCGGTATTTAATAACGACCGCCCCCGTCGTTGGTGCAGGAGATAGAGAAGAGAGCTTAGCATCGCTCTTCCGGATAGAAGCAATTCGGGGTCCTTATTAGATCTGGCATTTGGTACGATATTCCCTAATGGGCCAGCTCTCTTCCTGCGGGATTAGCGTCAATGCTGGACGTGGTGAAAATGTTATCGCCCTGGATAAATTGGGCGAGTGAGAGACAACAGGTAAGTGGTCAGGCATTTTAAGATGGAGTAAAACGTGCAGATGCTGGAATATATTATACAGGGCGTATCAACTTTTCTGGATTTATTTTCTTAATTAAAAATGGAGACAAAGACTGAAATTTTCAACTTGCATTATTACACGTTTTCCGGATTTTCCGAATGAATGGCATCGTTCAAGATTCAAACTTCAAATAATGTTGAAAAGCTCACAGCTTACAACACACGAACATGCACGCTCCATCTCCGTCACCGTTTCCATTTCGAAAACTTCATTTATCAGCCGCTTTATGACGCAGACAAGCACACCTAATAATACATCCAAGACAGACAATACACTCCATCAAGCC
Source organism: Malachius bipustulatus (assembly GCA_910589415.1). Lineage (NCBI taxonomy): Eukaryota > Metazoa > Arthropoda > Insecta > Coleoptera > Melyridae > Malachius > Malachius bipustulatus. The sequence goes on from OU342637.1 coordinate 31,048,483, forward strand.
CCGGAATTAATATAAATGACTCCGGTAGTTTGATAACTTTTCATACGGTAATAACCTATCATTAATATTTATGGCTTATGTCCGCGCACAATGGCCTGAGTGGCAGCCTTCTAATTTGCGGTATTGTCCCGCTGTCAATGTGATAAGTTTGGGCACAACGAAAGCAATAGAGCCACTCAGAGTCTGCATGGCGCTCGACTAGATGTGTATCGCGGTTGCCTCGGCCTCGGCGAACCTGAAAAGAACACTTTTATTCCACGACTTCATGTTATCGTTATCTTGAGATGGAAAGACGAGACAAGACGAGACATTTAGTCTAGGCCGGAGTAACTGAACTGTACGAGTACGAACCACAAGATACAACTTTTTTTTTGCCACATATTTTTTTAAATCCTAAGAGCGATAGCATAACCCGAAACATGCTTTGAAGGGATAAATATTTGCGTGGGATAAAAATATTTGACGTTGGTGCAAGACAAATCGTTATTTTTAACAATTTTTTGATTGCAGAAAAAATTTTTTAGTAGAAAATTCTCGCACTTCTATGGAATATGGTGAGACAGGTTCTCAAATTTTTTGTCTATGGCGCTAAGAATATTTTTCTAGGAACAATTACCGCCCAAATGTTTCCCAACGCTTTTTGTCACATTGTCGTTTCTTGGAATTGCGATGAGAGGAACAAAAAAGGGTTTTTCTCAGTAGAAAGTTGACTTGCTGCCGTGGGATTGAGTGGGATGAGTTGCTTGTTTCAATTTCTAAGGCTCCCGGAAAATTTCCGGGATATAATTTCCCCTAAAAGCTTCCCAGCGCTTTTTATCACATTGTCGTTTCCTGGAATTGCGATGAGAGGAACAAAAAAGGCGTTTTTGTCGGTAGAAAGTTGACTTGCTGAGTGGGATGAGTTGCTTGTTTTAATTTCTAAGGCGCCCGGAAAATTTCCTGGAAATAATTCCCCCTAAAAGCTTCCCAGCGCTTTTTATCACATTGTCGTTTCTTGGAATTGCGACGAGAGGAACAAAAAAGGCGTTTTTGTCGGTAGAAAGTTGACTTGCTGACATGAGATTGAGTGGGATGAGTTGCTTGTTTCAATTTCTAAGGGGCCCGGAAAATTTCCTGGAAATAATTTCCCCTAAAAGCTTCCCAGCGCTTTTTTCACATTGTCGTTTCTTGGAATTGCGATGAGAAGCATAAAAAAGGGTTTTTCTCAGTAGAAAGTTGACTTGCTGCCGTGAGATTGAGTGGGATGAGTTGCTTGTTTCAATTTCTAAGGCGCCCGGAAAATTTCCTGGGAATAATTTCCCCTAAAAGCTTCCCAGCGCTTTTTATCACATTGTCGTTTCCTGGAATTGCGATGAGAGGAACAAAAAAGGCGTTTTTGTCGGTAGAAAGTTGACTTGCTGAGTGGGATGAGTTGCTTGTTTTAATTTCTAAGGCGCCCGGAAAATTTCCTGGAAATAATTCCCCCTAAAAGCTTCCCAGCGCTTTTTATCACATTGTCGTTTCTTGGAATTGCGAATTCCCCCTAAAAGCTTCCCAGCGCTTTTTATCACATTGTCGTTTCTTGGAATTGCGACGAGAGGAACAAAAAAGGCGTTTTTGTCGGTAGAAAGTTGACTTGCTGACATGAGATTGAGTGGGATGAGTTGCTTGTTTCAATTTCTAAGGGGCCCGGAAAATTTCCTGGAAATAATTTCCCCTAAAAGCTTCCCAGCGCTTTTTTCACATTGTCGTTTCCTGGAATTGCGATGAGAGGAACAAAAAAGGCGTTTTTGTCGGTAGAAAGTTGACTTGCTGAGTGGGATGAGTTGCTTGTTTTAATTTCTAAGGCGCCCGGAAAATTTCCTGGAAATAATTCCCCCTAAAAGCTTCCCAGCGCTTTTTATCACATTGTCGTTTCTTGGAATTGCAACGAGAGGAACAAAAAAGGCGTTTTTGTCGGTAGAAAGTTGACTTGCTGAGTGGGATGAGTTGCTTGTTTTAATTTCTAAGGCGCCCGGAAAATTTCCTGGAAATAATTCCCCCTAAAAGCTTCCCAGCGCTTTTTATCACATTGTCGTTTCTTGGAATTGCGACGAGAGGAACAAAAAAGGCGTTTTTGTCGGTAGAAAGTTGACTTGCTGACATGAGATTGAGTGGGATGAGTTGCTTGTTTCAATTTCTAAGGGGCCCGGAAAATTTCCTGGAAATAATTTCCCCTAAAAGCTTCCCAGCGCTTTTTTCACATTGTCGTTTCTTGGAATTGCGATGAGAAGCATAAAAAAGGGTTTTTCTCAGTAGAAAGTTGACTTGCTGCCGTGAGATTGAGTGGGATGAGTTGCTTGTTTCAATTTCTAAGGTGCCCGGAAAATTTCCTGGAAATAATTTCCTCTAAAAGTTTCCCACCGCTTTTTTTCACATTGTCGTTTCTTGAAATTGTGATGAGAGAACAAAAAAGGCGTTTTTCTCAGTAGAAAGTTGACTTTCCCGCTGTGAGATTGAGTGGGATGAGTTGCTTGTTTCAATTTCTAAGGCGCCCTGAAAATTTCCTGGAAATAATTTCCTCTAAAAGCTTCCCAGCGCTTTTTATCACATTGTCGTTTATTGGAATTGCGATGAGAAGCACAAAAAGGCGTTTTTCTCAGTTGAAAATTGACTTGCTGCCGTGAGATTGAGTGGGATGAGTTGCTTGTTTCAATTTCTAAGGCGCCCGGAAAATTTCCTGGGAATAATTTCCCCTAAAAGCTTCCCAGCGCTTTTTATCACATTGTCGTTTCCTGGAATTGCGATGAGAGGAACAAAAAAGGCGTTTTTGTCGGTAGAAAGTTGACTTGCTGAGTGGGATGAGTTGCTTGTTTTAATTTCTAAGGCGCCCGGAAAATTTCCTGGAAATAATTCCCCCTAAAAGCTTCCCAGCGCTTTTTATCACATTGTCGTTTCTTGGAATTGCGAATTCCCCCTAAAAGCTTCCCAGCGCTTTTTATCACATTGTCGTTTCTTGGAATTGCGACGAGAGGAACAAAAAAGGCGTTTTTGTCGGTAGAAAGTTGACTTGCTGACATGAGATTGAGTGGGATGAGTTGCTTGTTTCAATTTCTAAGGGGCCCGGAAAATTTCCTGGAAATAATTTCCCCTAAAAGCTTCCCAGCGCTTTTTTCACATTGTCGTTTCCTGGAATTGCGATGAGAGGAACAAAAAAGGCGTTTTTGTCGGTAGAAAGTTGACTTGCTGAGTGGGATGAGTTGCTTGTTTTAATTTCTAAGGCGCCCGGAAAATTTCCTGGAAATAATTCCCCCTAAAAGCTTCCCAGCGCTTTTTATCACATTGTCGTTTCTTGGAATTGCAACGAGAGGAACAAAAAAGGCGTTTTTGTCGGTAGAAAGTTGACTTGCTGAGTGGGATGAGTTGCTTGTTTTAATTTCTAAGGCGCCCGGAAAATTTCCTGGAAATAATTCCCCCTAAAAGCTTCCCAGCGCTTTTTATCACATTGTCGTTTCTTGGAATTGCGACGAGAGGAACAAAAAAGGCGTTTTTGTCGGTAGAAAGTTGACTTGCTGACATGAGATTGAGTGGGATGAGTTGCTTGTTTCAATTTCTAAGGGGCCCGGAAAATTTCCTGGAAATAATTTCCCCTAAAAGCTTCCCAGCGCTTTTTTCACATTGTCGTTTCTTGGAATTGCGATGAGAAGCATAAAAAAGGGTTTTTCTCAGTAGAAAGTTGACTTGCTGCCGTGAGATTGAGTGGGATGAGTTGCTTGTTTCAATTTCTAAGGTGCCCGGAAAATTTCCTGGAAATAATTTCCTCTAAAAGTTTCCCACCGCTTTTTTTCACATTGTCGTTTCTTGAAATTGTGATGAGAGAACAAAAAAGGCGTTTTTCTCAGTAGAAAGTTGACTTTCCCGCTGTGAGATTGAGTGGGATGAGTTGCTTGTTTCAATTTCTAAGGCGCCCTGAAAATTTCCTGGAAATAATTTCCTCTAAAAGCTTCCCAGCGCTTTTTATCACATTGTCGTTTATTGGAATTGCGATGAGAAGCACAAAAAGGCGTTTTTCTCAGTTGAAAATTGACTTGCTGCCGTGAGATTGAGTGGGATGAGTTGCTTGTTTCAATTTCTAAGGCGTCCGGAAATTTCCTGGGAATAATTTCCTCTAAAAGCGTCCCAGCGCTTTTTATCACATTGTCGTTTCTTGGAATTGCGACGAGAGGAACAAAAAAGGGTTTTTCTCAGTAGAAAGTTGACTTGCTGCCGTGGGATTGAGTGGGATGAGTTGCTCGTTTCAATTTCTAAGGCGCCCGGAAAATTTCCTGGAAATAATTTCCTCTAAAAGCTTCCCAGCGCTTTTTATCACATTGTCGTTTCTTGGAATTGCGACGAGAGGAACAAAAAAGGCGTTTTTGTCGGTAGAAAGTTGACTTGCTGACATGAGATTGAGTGGGATGAGTTGCTTCTTTCAATTTCTAAGGCGCCTGGAAAATTTCCTGTAAATAATTTCCTCTAAAAGTTTCCCAGCGCTTTTCATCCCATTGTCGTTTCTTGAAATTGTGGTAAGAAGCCCCAAAAAGCGTTTTTCTCAGTGAAAGTTCACTTTGCTGCCGTGAGATTGAGTGGGATGAGTTGCTTGTTTCAATTTCTAAGGCGCCCGGAAATTTTCCTGGAAATAATTTCCTCTAAAAGCTTCCCAGCGCTTTTTTTCACATTGTCGTTTCTTGGAATTGTGGTAAGAAGCAATAAAAAAGCGTTTTTCTCGTTAGATAATATTCTTACTCCTATGAAATTGGGTAAGATTATGTCAATGTCTAGTACATAAGCTCAACCTATCTAAAACAATTTTGTAATTCTCAAAAAAAAAATTATCAAAACCAAGAAAATAAATAAAAATATTCTCAAATTGGTGGTGTCACTCGAGAAGGGTGTTACAGGGATGAGAATTTTTTTAAACTAGGATAAAATTTTATCCCCCTTCAAGTTAAAATTAGCCTGTTTCGAAATTTATTTTTTTGGAATATTTTTAGTATGTTATTTGCATAATTTTAAAATCAATCCATTATTATCTCTATTATTTTAATCATTTAAGATTTTTGTTATTTTCGATCGAAAATATACCTACATTTAAGCGACCTAGTTTTTGGACGAATTAAAATATTCTAAATACAAGACAATAAGTGACAAGTGAGTAGGATGTGAGAAATTGGAGGTCTTTGTCGTGTGATATAAATAAAGTCGACACAGTAGCGAAACATATACCTACCTGGCCAGGTAGGCAGGTCAGGATTATATGAACGGTTTGAAAATATAATAAATTATATTGAAATTATTCGTTGAATCAATTAACTCCAAGGTACAAGTCGTAACAAGTAATGATTATCGACATAAATTACTGGTCAGTAAATTGCATAATTAAAGTAATTACCTACACCAATTTACATAATTTTTGCATATATGCCTACTACAAGAATAATAATTATTAATAGCTGGATATATATTTATTTGAATACATTTAGTTCAAGCTATTAAAACTTTCATGAAAGAGATACCTATAATACTAGTACCAACTATTAAAATGAAAAGTTCACAATAATAAACATGCATGTCAATTTATTTTACGATCGATACCTACCTACCTAATAATTATTTACGCCACTAATGATTAATTAATTCGTTTCCTATAATAAGAGCGACATGAGAAGATAGCGGCTGTTTATAAACATTCCCATTAATTATATCTGCTCGTTTATAATAATAAACCCCTAAAAGGTTCAATTATACCGGTGCAAGACATCATTATGTCGCTCTGCAACGTTCTCATTCCGTATAATTTCGATGCAGTTCGTTCTGTTATTATATAATTATTAAATAATGGTAATTGCGGCCTCATCAGTCTACAGACGAATGGGATGGGATGGGAGTTTGTTTTTAATTTTCATCGAAAATATTAATCTTTCTGCTGTTGGTAGTTTCTATAGTGGTTAGTGGTAGTACTGGGACACTGATGATGAAAGCCGTCTAATTATAACGCTATACACTACTTTTACCTACCTACCTACGTGTCCCTTCTATTTATATCTCTTTTAAATTACCACCTTTGACGGAACAGATTCACGCGGAGCGTGTAACAAAGTGAAAATTATTATTTAATCGTTCCTTTTTATTAATTAATCGATATCATTAAATATGAATAATTATCATTTATATTCTCGATATTCGTCTTTTTTCAGAAAGGTATTTTGATAACTATTTAGACATTCTATTGAAGAAATGATTGGTCTTATTTTTAAAACTCTTTTATGTATCTTCGGCAGACCATAACATTTTGATGAAATTGCTAGATTTGAAATTGATGAAATTGAGATCAAATAAAAATCTACCACACATACTGGCAACACGGTCAAACTTGCAACCGTTCCACGTATGCTGTTCCCTCGAAACGAGCTTTGTAATTAAAATAATTTGTAATTCGCTCGGTAATTACTACTTTACATAACATTTAACACGTTCTGAGATCATGAATAATATATACACCATTGACAGGCTGACAAGGCTGATTTCTATTTATCCACAACCATTAATCAGTTCTCATTACTATTAATGACTTTTCGATCTTTATCTGGGACGTCTTGCATGGAAATTATACACTCGGTGCATTTAGTTTCAAGACGCGCACTGTTGCCGATTCCTTTAAACGAGAGCCTTTTTTTATATTTTTTAACCATCCAATAAACAATCATTTTCTTAACAATTAAATTGAAATTTGGTACCTCTACCTGTCAATTTTGAGCCAGTATTTATTATTGATTAACTTTCTTCTTGAGGCTTATAAATACGACTTAAAATAAAACTGAAAAACTATATGCAAACCGCCACGGCACCGGCCCGCCGGTCGGGATACTTTAATGAATTTGGCCATTGCCTGATCGACTTTATCTTTGAATGTGAATTTTTATGTGGGTAAGAAATTTTTCTTAATTAAGTTCCTTTCATTTTCATATCGTTGAAGCGTTTAAAGTGAAGGGGGATTCTCTCCTCTCTCTCTCTCTTAACCAAACATGATACATCAAATCATGAACCTATCTTCACTTCCGTGATGGCGACCCCGTCTCTCTGGGGCTGAAAATGCGGGCAGGTCCCAGGTCTGATTGATGGTATCACCCACCGCCCCATAAATGAACACGCGGGGCGACACTGGACGCATTAGTCGACATACCGACTAGCTAATAAGCACTCACACGGCATCCAGAGCACACTCTCGTGTCCATCAATCATCCGCTGATTACACGGTCCGAAAGCCGCACCTTGGAATTACCACTGTCAGTATAGTGTGTTGTTATATCTACCTCTGAAGAGGAATGATGTGTTGATGCGATGTTGCCAAGTCAACTTTTAACAACAGCAACAAAAAAAAAATTGATTCACCCTTCAACATCACGATAATAATCCTTTTAACCTCTACAATTCAGTACACCGCATCCCCGAATAGCTATCCAATCACCATCAATTGATACTCACCGTTCGATACGTCTCGGGAGTTCGCCACGTCCACACTAGACTACGGTCGATTAACCCGGAGCACTTACGCCGGATCCCATTTAATCCCGAGGCTCCTATAATGGTCCCGTTTCTGAGTAATTGTCGCAGGAACGTTCTCTCGCACACATTCCGCAGGTCATGGAGGCAGCGACGCTTTCCGAGTGATTAACATCATTCATCTTGGCCGGGATGCCGTTCTGCGGAGACGTGGACATGTGTTAGTTGGTCCCCCCCTCGGTAAGTCGGTTCGAGCCATTCAGGGGATTTATTATCCGTGTTGTAGTCCTTATTGTGTGATTTTTCAATGCCTGCAATGATAAAAGACTAAGAAGCCGTGTCTTGTAAGCCGAACTTCGAACATCTGAATGATGTAGGTAGGTGTGGGTGGGTATTAGATTTTATTTCATTTAAAATAACTCTGAAAGTATTTCCATCAAGCGATCATCCCTCTTACTAGCAATGGAGCAATAAACTTAACCCCGAGGCTAAAGGGCTGCTAACTTTATCGCACTTACTCGCGCTGCATTGCACTGGCACCATTTATCTGGAACGAATCATTTATCCTGAAAAGCTCTAGGAAGCAAACAAGAAGTGCTATTTTAACGTGCTAGTGCTGCAATAAAGTGACTCATAAAGAGTAGAAAGGGGCAACTGTTCCAACGTTGTGCATTACCAACGTTATCCCTCTGTCGGTGACGATGGCGGTCGCCTGGCCTGAAACTTGAAAGACCCCGACAGAGAAGATCGGAAAGAGACTAATGGAGCGCAATTCATCGCGGTTGACAGTAGATTTAGCCCGGCATAGAGAACCGCTTAGAAGGAGAGCATGCACTAACACTAACACTGCTGCTGGTGATCGGGATCTTCCGCTGGAATACAAATGCGCTGATCCGATCCTATAGGAGGTTGTCACACGTCACAAGGGGGCTCTAAACGCCGCCGACAGATGTTACTAAATACTGGGTTAATATTACAACCCCGGAGACGGATTTCAGGTCGTAATAATTATTTCCCTACAGGTGGTTTCTTGCTTGGGATTCTTATTTCTCTGTTGTGATCATTTCAGTCATGAATTAAATCTTACAGTTCAATAAATTTAACGTGTACACTTATCAATTTATAAGACAAATAATGGTAGTTGGCGAACATGACACCGCAATACTAGACAATTAATGTTTATCAATACGACTTATTTTAATTATGGACAAACTCAAAATCCGGCTCGAAGGACCAGAATTGTTTGCGGTTGATTATGGACTATATTATTTTGAAGTAGGCTTGTACATCGAGGATGCGTAACTTCTTCAACGGTATGTAAAAAACTGCAAGCGACGTGGAAGGCCACGTATGTAGACACTTTCGTTGCAGTACGAAGTGCGAATGTCTACAGGATGTAAAAAGCCTAAAAAAATATACTAAAAAGACTGCAGGATGTATTTTCCTCTTTTCTGTATGAACTTTTCTCACTCTCGTTGAAGGTGTTGGGATTATAAAACCAAACAGACATACACGCAACAGGAAGAAAGTTTGCGAAAAGAAGTTTTTTTGGCAATAATTGGGGCATAAGTTACGAGTACGAGCCTGGCTTCTTGTGAAAGAAAGAGATGATAAATTTTTCTGATAGCTCACCTTAAAAAAAGCGATATGGCGTTTATATTGGCGCAGTTATAAAGCAGACACGTTAGGTGTTAGGTTTGCCTGCCCCGTTCCCGCCTTCGCTTCAGTCGTTCGTGCATTTGTCGGCATTGTTGTCTTACAAATTACCAAGCCACCAGCGTCTGTCACCTGCTATACATTCTACCGGCCGTGGTAATTGCTTTCCTTCTAACCACCGACTAAACGACAAGGCTTCTGCTTTACTCGGTGTGCTGTAAGACTGGCTGTTAAAACTGGTAAAATAGCTGAGCTTGGCGGGCGGTTTTGTTAATTTCACTCCAAGAACCAAGAACTACCCAAGTACTTGTCACTTGTTCTCTCAAGGTATTTCTCTCATTACTGACATGGCAATTAGGGCATTTTTTCATTACTTACAGCAATTTTAATTCCAATTATTGTCATATTACCGGAATGATTGACGTTATCGCTTCCCGTATCAAATTTAAAAATGAATAATCAAAACAGGAACGAACGTCTCTCCAAGGCAAGGATGTTGAATTGTCGATTCCCGCTGTCGATTTCTGTCGTTGATTCGCAGTCTCGGTTACGGAGGAGTTTCACCTTTCACGGTGGAAACAATCGCCTGTCACTTGGATTGATTGAGGTGTGCTGGCTGCTGTATAAACATTGCAATATCCATGAAAACGCCGTAAATCATACAACAATGCAGACGTTATTATTATTATAATCGATCTGGGGACTTTGCCACCGGATTTCGTACGTTATTATTACCGTCATCATCAAGGTAGTTTCAGTTGCATGAGGTGAATAGGATAATTGCTGCTGTTGATCGATTTGCTTTAGTATTTATAGACTAAAGAACGTTGCAATTTTTCACAAAATTGTACAAATATTCGATCGATTTTTTCATAGAGGGAGGTGCAAGAGACATCGATCAGACCAAAAAATCAAAAGAGCACAAACCAGCATTCGTACACCTACTGATAGATACCAGAGAGCTTTTTGGTTCCTAGCAAATTGTGACATCGTCAGAAGAAACGTTTTCAAAAAAATGTTTTCCATCCCTGGGTTCAAAAGTAAAGTCTCCTTCTACCCCACTAAGTTATGAAAAATGAGAAAATTTAAGCCGATTAGAGATTCAACAACGTCCTGAAAAACGCGCCCTACAACTGACACCTATTCAAGTTATCTTACTAATCTGACTTGCTCCCGTAGTCCTGGAAGCCTACCCCCTGTATTGTTCTACTTCCTGAGGTCTCCAAGGTGGCCTTATGAGATATTAATAAGACCTCAGGGCGTCAAAAATTTTCCTCTCCAACTAGGCACGGTCTTAGAAAACGGCACTTCTGAACGTGATTCTGATGACATATGATTATTTAGGGTAACTCGATGGTGTGTATTGCATGTAATTTCAACACAATAATAATCACATCGAAGACCCACCTCCCCTACAACGATGTAACGTCCGTGATGATGACACTCGATGCGGTGGTCTGACATGCCTATCATTGTATCGGCCGATGATTGATGGGCTAGTCAGTCAATACGGCACCGCGAGCAGCAGATGTGTCAATCAACGCTAGGCATTTGACTGGGAACTTGTTTGTTCTGCTACTCCACCTAAGTGAAAATGTTTTCATGTCCATTGATCGATGTTTTGATAATGTCTGTGTTGCCTGTTACGGCGGGGCGACAGACGAGGGCCCAGGTAAACAGCGACGCCCGAAAGCGCAATCGACGTTTATTAATTAATAATACACGTCCAGGGTGGATCGAGGACTTCCTAATCAGTCAAGTGCCAGTGCGAGTACGACCGAGAAGTAATTGATTACAATGTTATAGGTACAATGTTTATACATACAAATATGTGCTGAGAGATTTGTTTGTTGCCAGAAAAATAATGCTCCCATTGAGATAATAGTAATGTATCATATAAATTATAGCTACAAAGATAAGGGCTACCTCGTCAATCAGTCTGTAACAGCTTAATCCACGTTTCATAAGAATTCCTGCCCATTTTCCATTCTCTATAATGCAGTCACCACAGTCAACTTGCATTGGTGGAAATCGATTGATGAAAAATTTACCTCACAAAACGATCGAAATTCGAAAGGGAGCTAGCCTGCCTAACGCCCAAGAGACTGAAAAATTAATTTTCCAACCTCCTCGAGGTCAAGGGAGCTTGTTTTTGGAGTTTTGGGGAGTACTGTGGTAACACTGTTTGCATTTTTTGCACTTTTCCAGTTCTCCTGGAGGTGTCCATCCACGAAAAAACCGATTGTCCGCGAAGAACAGGACCTCCAGTGAAGGCTAGCTTGCCTGCCCAGCAACGAAGAGGCTGCAAAAAATGATTTTCCAACTGCCTAGAGGTCAAGGAAGCCATTTTTGGGAATTTTGGGGAGTCATTATCAGTTTTGTGTAGTTCTCACGACCTGTGGTAACGTTGTTTGTATTTCTTGCATATTCCCAGTTCTCCTGGAAGTGTCCATCCACGAAAAAATCGATTTCCCGTGAAGAAGAGAACCTGTAGCGATGGCTAGTTTGCCTGTCCAGCACCGAAGAGACTACAAAACTGATTTTCCAACTGCCTCGAGGTCGAGGGAGTCAGCTTTTTTAAGTTTTGGGGAGTCATGATTAATTTTGTGTAGTTCTCATGACCTGTGGCAACGCTGTTTGTATTTCTTGCACATTCCCAGTTCTCTTGGAGATGTCCATCCTGCAGCGACGGCTATCTTGCCTGCACAGCAACGAAGAGACGACCAAACTGATTTTCCAACTGCCTCGAGGTCAAGGAAGCCATTTTTAGGAGTTTTGAGGAGTCACCATCAGTTTTGTGTAGTTCTCACGACCTATGGCAACGCTGGTTATATTTTTTTGCACATTTCCAGTTCTCCAGGAAATTTTCATCCGCGACCTGCCAAGAACAAGATCTGCAGCGAAGGCCAGCTTGCTTGTCTAGTACCAATTAAAGAGACTGCAAAACTAATTGTCCAACTGCCTCGAGGTCAAGAGAGACAGCTTTTGGGATTTTTGAGAAGTCCTGTTCAGTTCTGTGTAGTTCTCATGGTAATGCTGTTTGTATTTTTTGTTTGCCAATTTCCAGTTCTCCTGGAGGTGTCCATCCACGAAAAAAAAAACGATCGCTGGTCTAGAACAGGACCATCAGCAGGAATACGCGTTATTGAGGGGGAAAAATGAGGTGAAATACATGCTCTACGATAACGATCGACCAGCTACTCGTAGAAAAGTAAGCTTCCGGGGTAAAAACTTGCACCTCCTTCGGAAAATCGTTTTCGCCACCCAGGAGGATGATGCATGAACAAGTTTCTCGACCAACCTTTTCAAATGAGACCACCGAACCAAATCAGCAGCTTCGATTCTGGCCCGGCTTGCACTTTCCAGATTAATTTTTGAACGTTTATAAAAAAATATGTTCATGGCCCTACGTTGTGCTTTTTTTGAACATACAAGTCTCATCATTTACTCGGGGGGGCCCCGTCTGTAGTGGTGAAAACTTCTGGTTTTCTTCTGCCGAAACAGCCCAAGATCGTGGGTTGTGTTTTTTTTTTAATGCGCCCGGCCCGCATTTTTTTTCAGATACATTTTTGAATGTTTATGAAAAATATCGATCGATTCGAGTGGTGACGATCGTGAGATTTTTTACTTTTTTTACTAGTCAGTTGGTGAATTTGATGAATTATTTTGACGGTTAGCTAAGCGCCAATAAGTTACATAATGAAAAAAAAAGATTAAATAGAGTTTATTAAGCAGTTGGCCGCTAATGGTACCAGTAAGTAATGTGAAAGTTTCCCGTTTCACAGCTTTTGAAGCGGAATTGTTATCATTACGTGAAGATAATTAAAATTGAGCGCACGTCAATAAAAATTATTCGCATTTCATCCATCAACCGATGTGCTTGTAAAACAAGCATCGACCATGTGTTACTTCAAACACAGCCGAGCAATAACTTGAAATAATATCGCCGAGGAATGCCACTCTAAGAGAGGCTTTTTCCAAATATAGGACCAGATCATATCTTTGAGATATTTATGGAGATGGCAGACTTGACAGTTCAACTTCTCTCGACTATCCGACCAACTATTCACCATTTTATCTAGGCACTAGGTACTAATCCAACTTATAGGTGCTGAATTAGGGAAGAGGCAATCGCCTGTGATACATTATGCTGTGCGACAATCATAATACCAATCACGTTTCTTGTAAGGTGTAATATTCCACTACAACTTTATCACTCGAAGTCTAAGACTGAATGCCGGATTGTCTCGCACTTTTATTTTTAATAGCACTTTCTCTTTACCTTACGTACCTACATAATTTTAATTACATTCTGACAATACAAATGGTTTTAGAGAGAGAGTGGAAGTTTTCGCGATCAGCACTTGAGTTAGAATAAAAAATTTCCTGCATGGTAAATAAAAAATTTGCCGCGCTAGCTATTCTCTGGCCTAATTTGCCGCGCCGGCGTAATTAGGCAGTTTTATCTGCTTTTCCATTTGGGACTAAGGATTCCTAAGGAGTAGATGAATAATCCAGACCAGAAACTTAGATAAAATTTCCCTTCCTCGACTTCCTCGTTCTCCACACACTTTTCCGCCCAGCACTTCTGGCGTGGTGGAATAAACGGCGGGCACGCTCGACTCAGTCACGGCTGGCAACATATATGTCACGTGTACGGCTAATATTTCATGATTGGAAATCTGAGAACACGGTAAAGAGCGATTTTACGGTCATGTTGGGAACTACCGAATGCATGCACGAACGACCACGACATCTGATAACGTCTCCGCACTCTTTGTCGAGTCGAGTTTGCTACTTCAGCAAGTCGCGTTGACATTATTCGATTTACGTTTACGTTGCTTGGTGTTGGTACTGAAATGAAAATTAGGTTCCAGTTCCAGTTCCAGTTCCAGTTGCGGGCTCGTGTTTCAGCTCAGCTGAATGTCTGATGACACATGCCGGTTATGGTGTTTGGTGTTATTTACCAACTTGGCTGCAATATAATTGAACGGGGATTTTTGTATCGAAAAGAAACCCTTAACTTTTTCACTTTCGTTGGATGACTGTATGAACTGGAAGAATGAAATGCGCTCAACTGAGACACTCGCTTGTCACTTGTCGCTTGCACCTACGTAATAGTACACCATATTTTTCGACAGATTTCTCGGTACGGTATAGGTAAGACTCGAACCGTCAGCGCTCGTGTATTATGGATGGATTACAACGAGGAATATTATCCAGGCCATATGCTCTTCTTACTAGTTAGGTACATCTAATCAGGTTTCCTTATGTTGATCATCATTTAACGGGTGGTTAATTTTACTCGAATTTACGCAATTTCTCTTGTGCTTCTCTTCTATGGCCACACGCTACCAGATTTCTTATTACCCAGATGTCGTACCTATTTCCCGGTGGTCAGTTCATATAAACAAAGAAGCCCGAGAGTAACTTTTTTTGTTTCAATAGAATGTCCCTTATTAATTTGACCGCATATCGAACGTCAAAACATTTAAATACATTCACTTTCCATTAATGAAGGTGAAATCAAGGTGTCGTCCTTGGATAATTTGTAAACACAAATTTTCCCATACCAGAGTTAATTATAAATTTTAAAACTAATAACAAGATTATATTAATTTCCATCTGAACCAGATCTATACCGGGTGTTTCACGACGAGTTTTCATCGCCATCAAGTTTTTTATTAACTCGCTTTTGCTTTCTGTTCTGTCTGTCTGTCTGCAGTGCAAATTCCTCATTAGATTGTTAAACAACTTCTCGAAGAGCTAGACGCTTGAAACTTTAATAACAATAGCTCAGTACTGGATGACAATCGAATAGTAACTCGCTTTCTTGTCTGTTTGTCTGTTCGACTAAAATTAAAAAATAAACAGGATGAGGCGCGAGAACTTTATTAGGGCATTTCTGTATACAGAAATGTTGGGAGCAGAAGTCCTAATCCTGAGGGTTTGTCGTCGATATTGCCAAATAAGGAGTTCCACGTCAATCTCTGGGTTCCACGTAGACGTTTTTCGTGCGCGCGGTCACCTCTCAGGTAATATTTTCTACACTAATCAAAGGGTCCGTGAATTTATACGCGATACTTTTAAGAAAAAGGTCACTAGAAATTTTAGCTCATGAAAATGCGTTACCGTTACAGTATTATTTCACAAACCGTGTTGAATATTTAATATCGAACTTAGCGAAAGTATCACCGCCATTCTTACGCGACAGAATCTTGCTGAAACTGAATATCTCCAAAGCAATGCAAGATTCAGAAATGCGAGAAAGAGATCTTAAACTGAAATTTAAATTTCATCGTCCCGGAGCGAGTCCCGGTTTCAGAGCATGATATGCATAGCGATTGAGTCCAAAATATCCAAATAATAAGAGGATCGGAGGAATATCGTTTCATATAAATAATATGAATATGAATATGTATAGGAGAGAGGGAGGGGATGGAGATATGTTTTTCTAACATCAAACATATGAATTCCTTTCCATGCATCCATAGGGACTAGAAAATTTATGAAAACACTTCAATCTTGATGACGCATCCATTATGAAGTACAATAATTTAAAAAAAAATCATAATTTTCCCTCAAGATACAAGAGGGTGAAAAAATATGCTTATCAAGCAGGAGATGAGAAAACAAAGTTCATTTTTCAGTTATTTTGCCGCCCTTTATTACTCGCCTATTATTATTATTATTTAGTCTAGTCTGAGTTGAGTTGAGTATACCTACTACTTCTGTCTGAGTGACATGCGCTGACAGCCATCACTATGCCTGCCTGCCCGGCGTTCTATAGTCTATAATAGCAGCTTTCCATTTCCATCCAAAGACCCTTCACTCTTTTTCAGAGACCGTCAGATTCCATTTGTGTGTAGATAATTATCACCATCACGACAACCGTATTATGTGTCTTTGACGAGGTAGAGTGAAGAGTTCCCGAGTGACACTCGGCTAATCGCGCACGGAGACCGACAAAGGGTTCGAGACGCCATGTGTGCGAACAGCAGACAAAGAGGTGCTTCTGTTGGTCGTTCTTTTGTATGTACACAGACTGAGAGAGACCCGCTGGCTGGTATGTACACCTTGAAAAGGTATTTAGACGGCTACTGTGTGGAGACGGTCAATATTTGTTATTAAGAGACTTGTTTGGAGTGCGTTAAAAGGAATTGCTGGGCAAACGTTGAAGGATCGAGCCGCGGGTAAAGATCACGATCGATTTCCTCCAGTGTCCAGTAGAGCTATGATTTATTAATATAATTATTACTTCACACACTTTTATGAAATTACTTTCTTCCTTTAATAACTCGAAATATGGTTTTTTAGAAGCGACCAAAATAAGACTAAATCGCTATCAAGACCAATAAATAATAAATAATGTTCTTCGACAACCTCACCACCTCCCCCTCCCCCCCACCTTTTGAACACTAGGCGTAGTAGGTGAAGCAGATTGTAGCCCAAGTAAGTCTAAACAACTTTTTCGCTACTTTTGACAAAATTGTCGCCGATTTTTTGACGCGCCCTGTACCTTCGAAAGATAATTTCGCGGGATTGTCATGTTTCGTGACGCACTACTGAGGTTGTAACGAGATCCGAAGATCTCGTAAACTCGTAAAACATTAAAAACGAACAGAGCGAAAGAACCCCTGCCTCCTCCTACCTATAGGGCGAGCTAAACCGATAAGAAAAATCCTCGCCTAGGCGGAATATATCTAAGAAAATTTAACACCAATCAACAATTTACCATTTCTCAGAAAACATGTTTTTACTGTTAAATAATATAAATTAATCACGGCAAGAGATATAAGGAAATAAATTGCATCTACCCAGGCAGGTATCCCATTTTCTCAGCGTCAGTTTTATGCAAATTATCGACATTTATCGGAATGATAAATTACCGATACATATTGCCATCAATTTCATGCACCTGCCGATTTACATGACGGATAGACGAAAGGTTACAATCAATGATTTCCGTTACCGAGGCTGACGTAACCGTATCATAGAGCCACTACGTTAAGCAACGTAATTTACAGCAGCCATAAATTCATGTCCGGATAATAAGCAGTATTTACGCCAGGCGAGATTTATCACGTTATATTTCATTTAGGTTTCCAGTAGGATGGTCTTACTTCTCCTCTCTTACCTTCCCCCTAGTTAATATCAACATGCTCTGTGGTGGATTAAAATATGTACATACCTACCTACCTTGGGAACGAGCACTGAGCACTGAGCACTGTTGCCACGATTATAATCTCCTTAAGGATTTTTCCCCCAGATAAAGTTACTAGTAAAAAAAAAACATGAAGTGTGGCAAGAATAAAACCGAAGCAATTAATTAATTAATTAATTTTTAAAAATATTTTTTAGATCTAAAATTTATCTGCAGGTAGAAAGGGAGAAAAAATACAATAAAAATATTTGCATACGGCAACCTTGTGGATAAGCGCAATGACTCCCGACATTAATTAGTGTTAATAGCACCAGCACCAGCACCGGCACCAGCACTAGCACTATAATAGCACTTCATGTGCAAATGATTCTGCCACACATGAACAAGTTCTGGTGATTTATATGGTAAGATTAGTGTTATTATGTTGGTAATGTTTACATTTTTCACGTTAAAGGAGCGTTACTGTCATTATGCTGATGGCGCGTCATAATTCTTAAGTAAATCAAGAAAGTGTTATTTTCTCTAATGGCATCACTGTACCTACCTAGTGAGTTAAGTATATTATCTACCTACTTAGTTACTTTGCTTATGTATTCAAATCAAACAAAACGAACAGAAAAATAACTACAAATAACTTACCCGCACGTGAGTGATTAGTTCATCATGACGTCATTTTCATTGTGGGAAGATTTCAACTCAATCTCAATTGAGCAAGAAAAAATTGATGACCGGTCCAGGTCCTGAATAAAAAACATCCAAGATTAAACTAATGGTAGAGCATAAGATTAGAACGGGTAGCTCATTATAAAGACAAGTTGAGTGTGGATAACGGCACTTGCTTATTAATTAACAAGGTTGTATAGGGCTTGTTAATGTTTCAATTTTTAAAATTCATTGGTAATTATCATATCATAGCTGAACACGATTTTGGGGTAGGTACTGACGACTCCCAACGAAACGAAAGAAACGTTTTACCTCAACAATGTCAATGGTATGAAAAATACTCTCTCTCTCTCTCTGGAGTGCCTGCTTCCTTCTCTTCCACAAAAAGAAAAGGCTTTATTACTATTTTCTGAAAAAATTTAAAGTCCAAAAAGTGCAACATAACTTTAAAGGTGGAAGGTGGTAGAAAGTATTCTTGAGGTACTCCATGGTGTCATACTATCCGAACGAATTAAGTGTCGTTTTTGATGGGCATTTACAAATTCTCAAAACAGTTACAAAAAATCATTTTCTTTCACGGATTTTTGTAATATTTCAAGACTGTTTCTTTAGCGATGATTTTTTTATTGAACTTCTCACTTCTCTTCTTCGTCCCTTTAAATTAGAAAGAATTAAAGAAATTATGTGACCTTGATAGGTAGAACAATAATTTGGACCTCGTGAAAATGTTTTTAAAAAAGCCTAATAAGGAAAAAGTTGTCTTTTGAGATATAATAATACTCAAATATACGAATTTACAAAGTGATTTTTGCCCTATTTTGACTGTTTTTTTGTATTCTGATGATCAAAAATTACGTATTTTGCAGAAAATACCTTCAGACATAAGTTAGAGAGGGAAAAATTTGCTACAATTTTGGTTCCATTACTTTTCTGCACATTCCGAGTAGTTTCGCCGCTAGAGGGCGGCAAAGTTTTAAAAATATATTTTTGGGCCCTATTGTAGATTTTAGGCCAAAACTAAGCATTTTGGAGAAAAATACCATTGGGGATAAGTTACAGAGGGGAAAATTTGCTACAATTTTAGTTCCATTACTTTTTTGCACATTTAGAGTAATTTCGCTGCTAGAGGGCGCCAAAGGTTTTTATTTTTGGGGCGCCAAATACATTTTTTTTGTAGATTTAAGTTCAAAACTAAGCATTTTGGAGAAAAATAGCATCAGGCAGCAGTCGTAAGGCGAAAAATTCTTAAATTCTAAGAAAAATTTGGCCGAAAATCTGAAAAAGCGGCGAAACTGTGCGAAATTTACAAAAAAAGTACAACCAAAATTGTGGAAAATTGCCCTCTCTAGAACTTTAGTTTTATGGAATTTTTAAACAAAATCCAAAACACAAAAAATGGCAATAAAGGGAAAAAATCATCATAGAAGAAGACACCCTTTTTGGAGTGCGCCTTGTGAAAAACACATCCAGTAAACATAGTCCTCACACCTGTAAGTATAGGTCTCATTGCTGTATAAAAAATTTCCCTAAAGCAGCGATTTTTTTACTATAATTTGAAGAGAAGATTTATTCTTCATGCAAAACAAAACGAAGGACTGTTCGCTTCGTTTTTACTTAATTCTTGGTTAAAACTACTTAAAGTAGCCGCGGTCAAGAGATAAAAAATGTAAATTGGCGCCCGAGACATGACGCAAGAAAATGTCATAGGCCCCTTGAAGCCATCAACAGATAATTTTTACTATGGTTTTGGTTTGTTAAAAATATTCCCACGAATTTTCCTGCTATGAGTTCGACGATAAAAAAACACGAATTTAATCGTATCACATACTGAACACTACTCATTGTCCATAACACTACTATCGCCTTCTTATATCGCTAGCTGATTCGCTTACTCCTTCGCAGTCTACACTGAACTAACTAGCACCGCTTATTCTAACCCTTTGTGTTCCTCTGGAACACCTTCTAGAACTAATTAACTCCCGAATGTCTCTCCGGAGCTCGGAATGTTCCATCCCTGGAACATTCTAGACATTGTGGTAGGATATTTCTGAAAATTAGTTCTCGAACACTCCCTCTCATAGCCGAGAATGACCCGCATGGATGTCGCCGCTGATATCATGGACATGGAATCAGAAGTAATGAAAGTTATACGAAACTCCTGTTGCTGTAGGTGCGGTCAAGCATCACGTCCCACACGCTGCTACGATGAGCTACAAAAGCCCCACCGAGATGTCGTAACAATATGATGACGGAATCCACAAAAGAACGCATTCAAATTATTATCTCATGACGTGTCCGTCCAGGGGACAAAGCGCACAAACCATTTTCACAACCCATTTCTCTTCCAAGAAATGGGAGTCCCTCTTTATGCAGTATTACATACAAGTTCCTTTCTGTATGAAAATCCCATTACCATCTCACCTCTCCCGTTCTCCGCCCATCGCCACCAATCAAGCCATCAGCTGGCCCCTGCTATCCGACGTCGGTGATTAATTTCCCGCGTCTGGAGGATAACGCGGGATACTTCCTCCCGTATGAGCGACCGGGGATAATAAACGAGCTCCTCCATCCGGCTATACGGGCAGCGGCGGCAGTGATTGATCGCGACAGATAAACAAGGACACGTCTGATCTCCACCAACGCCGCCGCCGCCACCGACCGCCTCCGGCGGGGGCCGGTGATGAATCGTCCGGGCCGTCATTAATACGTGTCGAGGGCGCCCAACGGAGGTGTCACTCAGTTCTGGTAGAATGGTGCGATGCGATGCAGGCGGGGAAATGATAGAGGTCCTTGTCGGGAAGTAAACAATTTGTTTTATGGTGGAAGAGGATGCAGGTTCTTCTTTTCTGCTCTTATTTTTTAATGCGCCAACTTCATTCAATGACTGAGCTTAGTGCCGTCTATGTGCATTCACTGGGGTTACGTGTAAGGGGTGATTCTTGAAGCCTGCCCCAGTGACGCCATAATAAGTTCTGACCGCAAATAGAGTAACATAAATCAGTCAGCTTAGCACATTTCGAGGTGCTTTACAGCTCTTGAGATGCGCTCTTGAGAGGTATATTTCTGTTTCATACACAACGCAACCTGTCGACTGATATAATCGCTCTTCTTGGGGAGACATGGAAATGGAGTAGGTTTACATCCCTTAGATCTTCCATATAGACTTGAAGTGTGCGGTATAATCGGCCGCATATTTCTGCGCCCATGGGATGGGATGAGAAGTAATTATTTATTTATCAGAGTAAAACGTAAAACGTTCATCGTCGTAGTTCGTTGCACATACGTAAAAAAGTATATGTGAACCATAAAAGGGAAATAAAAACAAGTTGAGAAACAAACAGCTGTGAAGCCCATTCGAAAGATCTCATTCGTGAAACAACAATGTATTGAATTACTACATAAAGTGTCTCTAGTGTTAGTATCTATTTCTCCTGTCTATCCAGACTCCAGACTTCAGAGTCTGAGAGAAATCAGATCACCTAGAGCAAAAGCTCCTGCCATTGACGTCCTGCATGCGTAAAACCCAGCCTCCCGGCAGTCCCGGCGATCCAAATCCTGCCGTAAACGCTTTTAGTGTGTATTAAATTAAATGACAGGAGTGACGTTTCCCCTAGTTTGAGCAAGGACAGCTTGCAGTGATCAACGTTGCCAACAAACGACTCTGGAACTTGATGTTGGATGCAGACCAGTTGTCACAACACATCAAAATCATTGCCTGATAAGCCACGCCGTAAAAGTCGACGATGATCACTGAATGGATTAGGAAATTTAAGCGGGATTTTCTGATTAATGGGGGCTTATAATTATGAGTAACTATATACATATATTTATGAATGCCATTAATGACTCAATGCGAGGAATATTAATTTAAAACTTCTTCAGTTACTTTAGTGTTATAAATAAATATTAGTTGGTAATTCGTGTATAAATAAATCAAAATAAATTGGCCTGAATCGATATAGAATCATCGTAACCATCACTAACACTAACACTAACACTAACACGACATATTTCAGTGACGTTTAGAGTGGTGCTTAGTGCTTACGATACATTTTTATACATTTATGCATGGTTGGTAAACAATTCTTTAGACGTGACAACATGAAAGCTAAAAGCAAAATCAAATAATGGGAACAGACCTTAACCAACCAAACGCCAGTCGCTTTCGCTTGTCCGGCTACTGAACACAGCGACATTGTTTGTCGGGTATTTGTCACAACACATCATCTACGATCCAGTCATCTGATACGCCCTGACAGGACAGATGAAGATCAGTAGGGAAGTCGGCGGGAAATGTTGTCAGTAATTAATTACTGTAGTCCGGCTGGAGGAAGGACGGACGGACAGTCTCCTAATCAAACTGTCTTGTCGTGTTAAACGCGCATGGACGAGCTTGCGGCATCGGGAATTGGAATTTGATATGCACGCAGAAGTAGTTGTGTGTTGTAAGTTCTACTTGAGAGATCAAAAAGATTTCTGGTATTAGATAGATGGATAGATAGATAGGACCCGGACGTCAGAAGAATTATTATTTCCATGTCACTTCTGTCGTATTAGTGAACCATCTACCGTCTGCATTAAAAATACAGGGTGTTTGGTAACTGGACAGCCAAAAACTTTGTACATGTACAATTTTACGTAGACAATCTGCGCGTTTATAGTTCTACATCTGGATATATTTCCTAAACAAGTCTGATTTTGAAAAAAGTTATTATGCTCTCTTTTGTGTTTAAAATACAATTTTATACAAGAAGTTAAATTTTGGCTGTCCCTGCATAAATGTAGTACATAAATTGCAGTAGTATTTAAAAGTAGGTAAGGAAAATTAGTGTTATTATAATAATTCTCCAACAGAGATACTCAAGTCAGCCGTTTTTTTTCTCTCTTCACTCACAGCAACAAGAAAAATCTGTACGATGCATCAAACATAAGTCAAATTGATGAACGAACTAAGACATTACCGACAATACATTCATGATAAATCCAGTCCCGGTCCAGTATCATCAAAAAAAAAGAACAGGAATTATTATTAAATGCAATTCTCCTCTTCGCAGTGTTGGCATTTCCACTTTCCAGTGGAAGATTAACGACTCCTATCGGATGGGTATAAAGCGCGAGTGCACTCGCTCGCTCACTCTCCCTGCTGCCGTCTAGAAAGGAGCAAGGTGCTCGTCTCTTCTCTGTAAGCAGACAGATGATGGATGACAGAAATGGAGGTCTCTAATGACCGAGATATCCGACTGCTGCCGGCAGCATTCCTCCGTGTTGGCAACAGCAACTTTCCAAGGCTGTTCATCATCCGTGTGCCAGTCGGTTATTGATGGCAGAATCAGAAATGACAGCGCTGTTCATCTTAGTCAGTCAACGTCAGTCTGACTCTTTGCTTCGCCCGGTGACAGCACATGTATTCCTTTAATGATCCTCGCGGATGTTTCAGGTGCTTGCCTTGACTTGGCTTGCAGTGCACCGGTCTCGGGGGAAAGAGTTATTTTATCCTGTCTGAATGGTACACGAGGAGGTTGATGATGAGACTTCAAGAACTGGGGACATATTTTACGTGAACGAACGTTTTTGTTTCTCCTTTCGTATCGCCGTCGTATATACCTCACCTCCCACTCTCCCATCAGTCGTTATTCGGTTTCTAGAGCATTTTGTACTTATACCAGGTGTATCGAATAAAAAATAACAATACCACGAAGAGGATGCAAAACTACAAGTTACAGTAATTCTGGTGTAAGGAAACATGGATGAAATTGTAAGGATAATGTTTTATTGTGATGGGCAAAAACTTAAACCTGATGGAGGTTTCCTAAAATTGTATCGTAAAAGCGAGATTTTTAAGGGTAACAAGATCCATACAAG
Organism: Malachius bipustulatus; assembly: GCA_910589415.1. Lineage (NCBI taxonomy): Eukaryota > Metazoa > Arthropoda > Insecta > Coleoptera > Melyridae > Malachius > Malachius bipustulatus. Next base: position 31,072,328 of record OU342637.1, read on the forward strand.
TCTATTTTATCCTAGTTCTACGACATCAACCCCTGGCCGAACAAGCCGTTCAAAAAACTGTGGTCTCAATACAATACCAATAATACCACGTCCTATAAACTACCCCTTCTCGCAGCGTGTGGCGTATTCTAAATGCACCGCAAAGTTGTGACGCGCAAGGGTGTAAAAGTCGACTTGGAACAGCCGAGTGCATGCTGGGAAACCATCCGATTATAATAATAAAGAAAGGAACAAAGTGAACAGGAAACCACCCCGTTATAATAATAAAGAAATGAACAGAGTGTTATTTAGCAGCGTAGCGAGGGCAATCAATCAGAGTGTCGGTAGGGGGTGACGCCGCCGCCGCCACCGCCGCCACCGCTCGATCCGGGGGCGGACGTCCCGTGAAATGAATAAGTGCACACACACTCGCACACACGCGCGCCATACATCACTGTCACGCCGAATATAGATATAAAATAACGATGAATGAACAGCTCTCTGTTGAATGTAGATAAACTTTCCTATTACACACATGTCCGATCATTTATCATCCGGCAGTGACAGCACGAGAGGCTATCGGCGGTTCTCGGTTGCAGTCGGCGCGCTCCCGAAATTACTACTTGTCAGGATAGACATCAATTATTATTCCCATGTTTACCTTTTAATGAACTGATGGTGAAAATATTACTTGAACTAAATCACCCACAACCGTAAATAATTTTTCACATATCCTCGCTGTTCTGATGGTTCCGAGATAGGAACAGGTTCCATATTATATAGTCGTCTTCAAAAAATACGGGCTCACTTACCATGACTCCCTTATGAAACGAGAACCGGAATTACACGTAAAGTAACATGTAACCGCAACAGTGGAACCGGAACAGACCGTTCCACAAGCGTATTAGTTCCAATATAACAGTTATTTTTGTCACACCACTAATTCCTTACATTCCTCGATCAGAATTTTTTTTTTCTTGCCGCCTTGAATCAAACAGAAAAAGACATACGAGCCTTATTATGTCTGCATAAAAATGACAAACTTCAAGATGCAGATAAGGGACAGACAGAAGAGACCTAATCAATTTAAGTTCATCCCTCCGGAGACGGCGGAGACCTCCTACAGCCACTTCATCATCTTTACGGCCGTATGTACTCTGCGGAACGTCTGCACAGATACAGTCCAAATAACGGATGCCGTGCATTCCGGAAAATAAGCTTATTTTATCTCGGCCATAAAGGATAATTTATGGCGAGCTCTGGCGATGAGATCGGCGGTACGAATTTGTTTTACTGCATTTGTATAAAGCGACGCCGGAGGACGTTCCATGATATTACCTCGGTCCCGTGGGAGACCCCGGGGCGTCTTGAAGTTCCTCGGACGACACTTTCCACCCCATAGAGGGCGCGCGTATTCGAAGGGCGGCTTGCAAGGATTAAATCGGTTGTTAGGTTGGAATTGTCTATAATAAAATAAAATAAAAATCACAACGGCGAGACTGATTTACTATTGCCCTGATTCAACTACAACTACGATCGGGCCTCGTTACGGAAATTTCAAAAAAATGTAAAAGAGAGGCTACTACGAAAAAAAAATCCAGTAACCGCACAGCTAAAATCGAATATCATGTATAAAATTGTATTTTAAGCACAAAAGAGAGAATTTTTTTTTCACTACGGAAATATTTCAAAAAATGTAAAAAAAGGCTGGTACGAAAAAAAATTCAGTACCTAACCGGGCAGCCAAGCTGAACTCGGCACTCCAAGCTTCTCGGCTCACAGTCAAGCGGGTATCGTCACACCTCGATTGACCGTGTGCGGATCTTCCACGCTGCTCCTTCTGTTCTCTTTCTCCTTCGAGGCAAGGTTACGTATTCCTTTTTTTTTTGTTTTTTTTTGCAAGGTCAGGTTGGCATGATCTGGCAAGATCTAAATGCAAAAAACAGAAGAGAATGCAATCTAATATTTCCAGAATGTGCGCAGGACAGAAAGAGTTATTCTCAATCTCACAGAGTGAGATCGTCACACTAATGATAACAAAGTAGATTTATCGTTCGGGAATTGGATTTAAGAAGAAGAAGAAATAGCCTCACCATTTACTAGATTTACAGATACATGGGTACATGCATGTTTCATGATAATAAGTGTCAGATAATTTATTTGCAGATCCGGAGATAATTTCATATTAATTCAAGCCACATACCACATGTAAGTGTCAGTTTTGAAATATGTAATTGATAAAAGCCCCGTTAGTTTGAACGGCCATAATGGTAGAGGTACTAAGAGAACTTCTACCTACCTACTAACATTCCGCTAATTAAAACATAGATTTGAGTTGAGTTGAGAGGTGAGGCAGCGCCGAAGGATGAAGAGACCATTCAATTCAGGTAACGTCATCGGCGAGGCAGCGGGCATGGATTTATATAAATTTGAATAATTACAGAATTTATGTCGTTACTTAACGGCTTTGATAAACCGTCCATGCAAATGAACGATCGTAAACAAGTAAAAAACCATTCAATTAACCGAGAGCGAACTGTTGCGTAGAAGCGAGCAGCTTTCTTCCTCCTCGTCGTCTGCGCGCTCCTTCTCGCCGTTTTCTTTTCCGAGTCTATAATGTACGACTGGTAATCGAGTTGAATTTAAAAGCACTTAATTACGGCTCATAAAAACATCGTTAACTTATCAATTTTGCCTTTTATTCAAATTAATGGCCTGCCGGTTCAATTAGTGAAGTTATAATTGCGGTCATATTTCCTTTCAATGGGCGCGTTTGTTTTATAACGTTTCACTCTGACAGCGCAGACCACCGACGGGGCCCTCTTAGGGGACGCAGGGGGCAAACGAAAATATTAATTCCATCATTATGAAGTAAGGTTTCTGTAGAAATAAATTTAATTTATACAACCTAAAGTTAATTTAAAAAAAGTCAATAATAAATTAAATGAAAAAAATCAAAATTTTATTCCCTTTTTTATTATTTTCTTAAAGAGATTTTTTTTAATGCGACAAATTTTTGCTTTCCTTGATTTTTTAGACCTTTAGAATGACTTAAAAGACAATAAGACCACATTTTTTATATAATGTGAATAATAAAAAAGATATAAGTGTTTTAGACATTTTATGCTAATAAGGTCATCAATCACCCTGAACAATAGGGAAGGGTTGAGAAATCTTGATTTTTTCATTTTTTCAGAATATTTCAGCGACGTCCGAAGAAAGTGAGGCAAAATTTGGTTTCAGATTCTTAATACGCATAAAATTTTGCAGCTTTTCTCTAATTCAACCTGCACCTCTACTAGTTCTCGGATATAAGACGTCGATGATGAGAGATAAAGAGATATGAAAACTTTCTGTATTAATAAAAAAGTGCATTAGATGCCCAATTTTCATTTCATATTTATTTAATTAGAAAAAATGATAAAAATTTGATCTCCCCTTCAGATAAAGATAGATATCATCTGTCATGTATATTCAGAAACGAGTAAAAGTGTAGTGAATTTATCAAATTATCGCATGCTACCACTTACTGTAATAATATAATACCGGCCGTGCTATTTCTTTGAACTTTTTTCGATGTTATTTATGTTCGTATAATTTTATTCAGTTTTTATGACGTCATAAATTAAGTTAAGTAAGATCTCTAAAGCTACTTCAGTTCCGTTTTTACGAGCGACATCACGCAAATGAAACGTGAAAAATTCCATGAGAAAATTTTTGCCATGCCAAACCTCACAATATAAAAGCCGTTACGGAGGGAGGGGCGAATAAATGAAACACTGCTGGAGTTATACACCGTTCACGATCTTATTACAGCTGGGGGTGGGCGGGTGAAGAACAATTTATTCATGTTGTTGTGGCAGCCATTGACTGTTAATCATTTCATTTTCACGCATTGCCACTATTTTCTAAAATATAAAAATCCCCAATTGCGCCTTTGCTGTTGGGTACTTCTTTACTTCTTACGTACATATACTTTTTGGGTGTCCTCAAAGGAATTTTTTTGTTTCCAATTTTTTGATTCCCTTTGAAATTCCGCAAGCAGCAACCCAAAATCCTCAACGGTTTTCGAGATATTTCGAAAAACAGACTTTTTTGGGTCTTGTTTTTCTCTTTTTGGGTCCTTAGTAGGTAAGTATAGACGCTAGTATCTCGGAAATTGCGAACTTTTGGCTCTCATTTCTAGCAAAACTATGTTTTTGCTAGAAAAACTTATGATATGGTTTTTAGGTATTCTCAGGTTTCCAGTTTTTTGATTCCCTTTGGAATGCCGCAAACCGCGTTCCCAAATCCTCAACAGTTTTCGAGATATTTCGAAAAGAGACCTTTTTGGATCCGGTTTTTCTGGTTTTGGGCCACTTAGTAAATATGAACGCTGGTATCTCGGATATTGCCTTTTTTTGCTGTCATTTCTATCAAAACTATGCTTTTGCTAGAAAAACTTATGATATGCTTTTAGGTGTTCTCAGGTTTCCAGTTTTTTGATCCCCTTTGGAATGCCGCAAACCGCGTTCCGAAATCCTCAACAGTTTTCGAGATATTTCGAAAAGAGACCTTTTTGGGTCCAGTTTTTCTGGTTTTGGGCCACTCAGTAAGTATGGACGCTAGTATCTCGGAAATTGTCTTTTATTGCTCTCATTTCTAGCAAAACTATGCTTTTTCTAGAAAAACTTTTGCTATGCTTTTTGGGTGTTCTCAAAATAACCTCTTTCTTTTGAATTTTTTGATTCCTTTTGCAAACCCTCAACGAAACCCGAAACCCTCAACGGTTTTCGAGATATTTCGATTCTTGTGTCCTGTTTTCCCGTTTTTGGGCCACTTGGTGACACTTCGGAAGGCACAATTTTTTTTTTCAAGTGCCCTTGTACTCTTTACTTTTTGTGTCGAGGTAAAAACCCTGACTACAAAGTAGAAAAAAAATAACATAATTTTTTTTGTCCTTATGGTAACATCTAAGACGAACGAATCAAGTCAAGTAGTACAAATGAGGTTATTACGGCCAGCAGGTATAAGGTCACTTTTCATGTCATATCAAATAATAAATTATGATAACATTTCATCAACTCACTCACTCACTCGACTGTGCGCTTCTTGCACCCAAACTGATAAAAGACAGACCTAAAAGGTTTTCCATGTTGCGTGTAATTATCGAATATGTCAGCTACCTATGGCAAGACATTCCTTCATTTGTAACAAAACCGTAATCACAATAAGAAGGCGGTCGCGTCCCGAATAATTACGTTATTATTCAATTTATAACTGTCACTTTAAAATTGTACAACGGGCGATTATTAATGCGCGGAGATTTTTTTCTGACGCCTCACTATGACTCATAATGACACGACTGGGAGCCCGAGCATTAATTATCGTTTTTCTGCTCTGGAGAAACTAAAATCGGGTTTATGAACTGACGGGGTCCAGTTCGGTGAATACAGAAGCCGCAGATTTAATCGTGGCAGTATTAGGCCACCATTCGGTGTTCCACAGGGGTCAAATTTAGGTCCTACCTTATTAGGTACTCCTTATTTTTATTAATGACTTGTCCCATGATTTATTGCACGCTAGAAATAACGTTTCTTTATAATAATAAAAAGTCTTCTGTTGAAATTTTTGCACGGTCACACATATCCCGGGACATACTGTATAATAATAGTAGCAGCTGCGTGAATTAAAGACAAAAAAAAAGAGGACGGCTATTTTCTGAATTCATAGAATAAATTTGCAACAATCTGCCAACAGATAGATAATCATTTATCGTGACAATTATAATTTATCTAAGAGAGAGGAAAAGCCAAGAAAAATAGTTGGAAAATTGTTTAGCAAAATACCAGCATATCGTACCAGCATGATGTTTTATGGCCGGAGATAAAAACTGTCCATTTTATGGTTTTTAACTGTTTTAAAATTAGCATTTAGATTAAATTAGAATATAAATCGTATTTTGTATAATATTGAGTTGACAACAATAGATATGGCTAAAGGATGCCATACCCTAACGACGATACCTACTAATTATCTCAACAAAACAACAAAATTTCTATTAAGACTTTTTCATTTTTTCATGTTCCTTTATCCATCGTTGAAAGATTAATTGAAAAAAATAAATTCAGACTCGATGGTTGATTATTTATTATTAGACACTACACCCTACAATAATATAACTATTTATTCACACTTGAAACTTAACGCGATTTACTTTTGTGACGTTGCGCCGAATGTCACGACGCCGCAATGTCACTCAAATCATTAAGAAAAATAGGGAAACTTATTTATAATAAAAATGAACAACTGCAGAGATAAGTGGCGTAAAGAAGAGAAATACAATCCTTCGTCAGCCGCAGAATCGAAATCTGCTCGATCCCACGGTCACGTAAAAACGGCAAATAATCCGTTTTTAAATAAAATTCTCGAGTTAAGTAATTATTGTCGCGTTAATAAAGTCAAATTATTTTGTTATGGATTCCGGTGTCGAGAAATCGTTCTATAAATTCTGACAAGCCTCACTTATCTCAAAAGAATCAACACCAACTGAGGTGTCGCCCTCTCTCGATTCCACGCAATGGGCCGGTAAGAGCATCAATCAACTGTCTTTCTTTACAAAATGACGTTACACTTTGATTTATTTGAACACGAATTAACAACTAATATTTATTTTTAATATTCAATAACACTAATATGAGGGATTTAAAACCTGAATAACAAAAAAACTATTAAACCAGATAATTTTCTGCATCTAATTGTGTCATAAATTCATCTAATTATTTCCACTGGAAGTTAAGTACCATCATGATATTACGTTCTCCTATAATTAACTTAATTTAGATTGTACCTGGGATAATGTCAGAATAAGTCTTTCAACAACAATAATTTTGACATCGTGACGTCCTCCTAGTTATTATGATGATATTCCATTCCATGATAAGTATTCTAATAACTTGTAATACACGCAATCATTAACCCTACTGAAGAATCATACTAGCGACATGTCCGCAGGTGTATGTGAGCTTTGCAATCCCACACACAGGCAACAACTCTGCTTATTTTCACGTCTTATAAAACACACCTATCAAGCGTTTAGTAGCAGCTTAGATAAGAGGGAACAGCTGCGACAGACAGACAGACACACAGACAAACAACGGGCTATCATCGCATTCACCTTTGGTTGACACTTGACAGCCTTCTACAATGAGCGTAGCCCCAACGCTATATCGGCGACATAAATAATGTATCAGTTAATGGTCAATAACAGCGTCGTAATGTTAATAAGTTAGATTCGTCCTGTCTGTGCTGGTTATAAATTACCTTTGACCATTATTACCGGCATATATTTAGCAATAATGTGATATAACTATTGCTGTTCACATTACTTATTTATTTACATGCAATTATCGATCGTGTTAACAAAAAACTTATTTTTAAATACGTAGGGTCATTTTTACAATTATACAAAAACAAATAATCCAAATTAATAAAAAAGCGTATCGAGTATTTCAAGTTGCAATCAATATGGTTTACTTAAATTGCACAAAACTTTCTGACCAATAATGTCAATTTTTTATTAAGGTATCGAGAGTGTTATGGAAAAATGCTGCAGTTTTAGAGCAATGTAGACACGACCGAATGTCTTTTCGTGTCTGACATGTACATGTATTACCTACAATCCCAGCAGGCAGTTTAACGGTGACAGGAGGCCATCAACGCAGCGGCTATACGTGCGGTCATTTATAGAGATTCTCAGGGCGTTCATTATTAACCGGACACCACCATAAAATTATTTAAAATATATACAGTGGCTGAATGATGGTGTAGAATATTAACAAGATTTATTCCATTGTATAATACTTAACGTCATAACTCACCTGTTTTTTTCTTTTGTTATTTCAATGAGCGATATTGACCTTTCATGTAAAAAAAAAAACTCTAAAAAAACACCTGTTCAAAAAAATTACAAATTTGCTACTTTACGTTTAGAAAGTCATTACCTACATTAATCTGTAATGGCAATAAACGTGACATTGACCGCTTGATAAACAAGAAAAAAATTACACCAATTTTTTATTAACCGGCTCCAAGAAAGATTATCCTCTCCTCATGCAGCCAACAAAGATCCGAAGCTTTTCAGTTTTCGCCTTCGTGTTTTTCCCCGACAGCACTTGTGTCCGTGACCGCCGAGAGCGCCAATATCCCGCCGGGCTATCTGGGACGCCATTTATCACATCCGTATCAGAGGCGAAGTCATAACTCATCCCGGGGATGATGAAGGACCCAAGTACAAACACGCCATGTGCTGGCAATAGGTTAACCTCCCTAACAACCTCTCCATTATCAACAGATATCCATCTAATGCTCTCCTCTGATCGCGATTCACTCGACGTTTTATCCGAGAGCTTCCTTTCCGGAATAAATGGCCATTAGAATTCCCAAATACGTACTGATACGTCTCGTGCCAACTAGAGGTGAAGTGGTAACAATTAATTCTTGTAATTGATTCACACGTTACCGCTGACGATGTCTACCGCAGCTGTAGACGAAACGTTCGGAACAAATCTCCATATGGACCACGGCACAACACCCCGGAATCAATTACGATTTTAATAGAAGCCGGCCGTGAAAGCCTATAAACATCTTATCTTACAATTCTGTTTAATTGCGCAAACTAAGAAATTAGCAACATCAGTTTGAATTCAACCGGAACGAGGGAGAGCGCGCGTAGTAGGTACTTACCGTGTGGAGATCTTGTAAAGGGGCTAATTAGACTAGACATTAGCGGTGAAGGGAGCAAACACTGCTAGGCCGGTGTTAGTGTCAGTAATTAGGAATGGATTCTAGTTTACACGTTGTCTCGCAGTGGTGGCCCGGAACCCTGTTAGCTTTGTACTCCTGAGCGAACGTACCGAGATTTAGGTGAATTAATCCCCGAGCGAGCAAACAGCTTAATGACCTCCGACTCGTTAACATCCATTTTTTCTTCTTCTGTTTGAGATGGGCTTAAAACGGGGCTAACGGAACGTAAAACTGTTTGTTTTCAACTCTTTGAAATTATAACAACTGATGTCTCAGCTGGAATGGTTAAAGCTGCACGCTTTATCTTGAAGATAATCAACGAGAGGGAGAATTTTAACCTCTGCGACGTTGCAGCCAAAGAAGGCACAAAAATCATATAGAAAGGTAATTTTTTCGCCCGCTAAAATTGACAACAATAGCAAAGAAGAAGCGAACAAAAATTCTGATCGAGAAAATGACGTCGTAGTGACGAAAAATTGTAACAGATCAAAGACGTTATTTATTCACATAATAATCACGTTAAAAATCGACGTCGTCGATGAAGGTGAACTTAAGGCAGCTGTAAAGGCGTTTAAAGGGTTCGGACCCACGCAAATATTGTCGATTTTCGAATACAAATATCACAAATTCAATACTTTCCCATTCCATGGAAGAAAAATAATTGTAGCTCTGGTTTCAGTTTCTCAATTCGACTTGATTAAGCATCAAAAGATTATTTCTCGAAAAAAAAACAAGTTTCACGTTTATATGACGTTAGAAACCCATTACTCCAGGCAGAGGCGTAAAATACACGTCTTTTTGACGTCTCTTATGTTTCCTCACTTGAATGACGTGGTTTCGACGTTACTTATAGATTTCTAATGTCGCTATCAAAAAAATAACCAAATTATGACGTCAAAATCACGTGTGATCACGGTGAGCCCATTTCACAAAAGTTGAGTACTGAAACAAAATGTCTAGATGCCAAAGCAATGTCAAATTTATTGACGTGAGAATGACGTCGTAATGACGATGAAATATCACAGCTAAATGAGATAATTTATTGATCAAAAACCACGTAAATAAAACGTAGAAGTGATAAAATAGTCAATTTACGACTTTTTGACGTCGTCTCAATTACGTGAGATATTGGGTAATAAAATGACATGTTTTAGACGTCATTTTATCACCAAAATATGACATTATAGTCACGTGTCTCCAGGCTACTTGGGTTGGATTAGATTGTCAAGTCCCATTAACGCAAATTGAGACGTTGACTCAATAATTATTTTAGTACTCCTAGTTCGTTTATGCAGTTTATGCACCATAGAAGAGCTATTGCTTCTTGAAACCAGAAGAAGAGTACCATTAACCTATTTTAGATTTGTGTACGATAATGTTTTGAAAAAAAAGTACATTCGTGGACTGTTGACTTCATATTGCTGTGCGGCTTTCACCCAATGATTCTATTTCAGAGGATATTTTTTCAATTCCTAACGCACGCAGAAGTGATTTGCATGAAACTTGAAAGTAGGGCATAAGGAACGACCGCGCGACGCACGTGACACCATCATCGATAGTCATCCATCTACTTCACATAACAATGGCCCGGTAATGAATAATAACAAATAACAAATGCCCATCGGGGTCGAGAATAAGCACGTGTCGTGGCGCGGTGTAACAATGGCGGCGGCGGCGGCGGCGGCGGCGGTGGCGGCGGCAGAGATGACTGAGAGGCCGGAGATCGCTATCGCGCCGGCAAGGTAATTACGCCATTAATCATGCGGAGGAAGAGAGCTAAGAGCCGGCGAGATTAATAGCGGCAATTATTAACCTGAGAGGTTACAAAACAACGTCACAAATCAGTGTCGCCGGCCTCCACCTCGTTATCGGCATCAATCATCGTAAGAGAGAATCGATCCGCGAGGTTCTCTTTGTAGGCAGCAAAAGGGGGGCAACGTGTATTGTTGTGTGTTTGCAGGGGTCGACGGAGAATATGTTACAAAATGAAAATGCTCGCGTTCTTTATTATTAGTCTATTCTATACTAGGTCAGGTCAACTCAGGTCAGGTGTTAACAAAAAGACAATAACGGAGAAGAAGTAATTTTGTGAATGTTGAAAAGTGAATGTTTTCATGGAGAGAGAGAGAGAGAGAATAAGTTTGGACATTATTCCCGGAAAGACAGAAATTGGTTCTCTTCACAAGGAAAAAAAAAAGAATTAAAGTCCCCCGAGGGATTTGGTAGCCCTCTAAGCTTGAGCAGGGAGAACAAATATCTTATTGGAGTGATGACTGATGAAAAATCGACCTGGAAAAACTGACCTTTTGCATAAGAGTCTTTTAGTCCAGTCAAGGAAGGAGGTATAGAGTCCTTGAGCAGGTACCTAAACGATTCCTTGAGAAACTTGATCAGGGTTCTTATAGGGTGAATTCCTGACATCTAAAAGTCCTGAAACCGCAAAAGTGGGATGCTTGATGAAAAATTAAGTTAAAATCATTTTAGTCGAAAAAATCCTCTTTTCTGGAGCGCGTAACTTAAAAATGGTGAGGAATTAGAAAGTCATCCACGTATACTTACAACAAAAATTTTAGGAAATTTTACGAGCTAATTTTTTATTATTATGAAATGTTTCCTCGCCACGCACCGTTTTTGAGATATAACCGAAAACCCCATATAAGTGGAATGTTTGATGAAAAATATGAAGTAAAATGATTTTTTTTTTAACAACTTTTCTGGAGCGTGTAACTCAAAAACGGTGGAAAATTCGAAAGTCGCATAATAAAAGTTTTAGATACTTTAACGACCTTTTATTTATTATTGGAAATTTTTCCCCACGACGCACCGTTTCTGAGATATAAGCTGACAGTCCAAAAGTGGGATGTTTGTTGAAAATAATGAGAAAAATGATTTTTATCGCATAAATCCATTTTTCAGGAGCATGTAACTGAAAAACGGTGAGGAATTCAAAAGTAACGTGTAGAATAAATTTTTTTTATAATTTTATGGGCTTTTATTTATAATGGAAAAAATTTCCCTACGAGACACACCATTTCTGAGATATAATCGGAAACCCTAAAAGTGAAATGCTTGATGAAAAATGAAGATAAAATGATTTTTTTCGAAAAAATTCACGTTTCTGGAGCTTGTAACTCAAAAACGGTGAGGAATTCAAAAATTACGTACAGAATGAAACTTTTTGATAATTTTATGGACTTTTATTTATTATGAGAAAATTGTACATGTACCGTTTTTTAGATACAACCGGAAATATAAAAATGGGATATGTTTGAGTAAAAAAATTTTTTTCAAAAAAATCAACTATTGCGCAGCATGTAACTCAAAAACGGTGAGGAATTCGAAAGTCACGTATGGAATAAAAGTTTTAGATAATATCACGAGCTTTTATTTATTATAAGGAAATTTTACCCTGACATGTACCGTTTTTAAGATACAACCGGAAATCCGAAAAGTGGGATGTTTGATGAAAAATATGACGTAAATGATTTTTTTGGAAAATTTCCACTTTTTCCGAGCGTGCATGTAACTCGAAAACGGTTTAGAATTAGAAAATCACGTTTTGTAGACAATTTTATGAGCTTTTATTTATTATAAGTAAACTTTCCCCTATCACGCACCCTTTTTGAGATATAAACGAAAATCCAAAAAGTGGGATGTTATATGAAAAATATGAAATAAAATGATTTTATCAGAAAATTTCAACTTTTTCCGAGCGTGTAACTCGAAAACAGTTGAGAATTAGAAAATCACATATAAAATAATGGTTTTAGATAATTTTATGGGCTTTCATTTATAGTGGAAAAAAATTTCCCTACGACGCACCGTTTCTGAGATGCCGTTAGTTCTTGTCTACATAGGTAGATGGCAATCAGCTCTTGAAGTCACGGAGTTCCGTGTCGATTTTTCATTTAAGAGTTGGCTTCCTGGACTGGCCTGGCATGCATCCTCTAGTTATTTCTGGATGTGCTGTACTGATGAGGTCATAAAGAGACCGAAACAGCGTTGTCTACAGCTTCGAGAAGGCTGGATGGCTCTGCGTGTTAGGTCTGCCTCAGGAAGCCCTAGGTTAGAGGGTAAAGAGCCCGGAAAGTTATTTATGAATTTATAAATGCATTCCCAAAGTGGAATGCTTGATGGAAAATTAGAATAAAATGATTTTTTTTCTGAAAAATCCACTCTAGTGGAGCGTGTAACTCAAAAACAGTGGGGAATTCGAAAGTCACTTATAGAATGAATATTTTTGACAATTTTATGATCTTTTATTTATTATGAGAAAATTTTTCTCTACGACGCACCGTTTTTGAGATATAACCGGAAATCCAAAAGTGGGATGTTTGATGAACAAAATAAGGTAAAATACACTTTTTTGGAGCGTGTAACTCAAAAACGGTGGGGAATTCGAAAGTCGCGTGTAGAATAAAAGCTTTACATAATTTAACGGGCTTTTATTTATTATGGGGAAATTTTCCCCACCACGCACCGTTTTTGAGATATAACCGGAAACCTCAAAAGTTGGACCTTTAACCACCCCTCCCCACCCAGATATCAGGACTTTTGGTATAAATAAAATAAATAAATAAATATCTTATGGCTGTGGTAAAGCCCAAGTGTCAGAAGTTTTCAAGTAGCCTCAAGGGCCTCTGACGTAACTTAACGACTGCTGTGAAGCAGCCGGGACCCCCTTTTTAACGTACCTCCCGGAGCACGATCGGTCACGGAACTTTTTTATTTTACCACTATAATTTTGGTCACCCATCTAAGTACTGACCAAGAAAAGTCATGCTGCACTTTAGAGATCGTTTGACCGAAACTCTAGCAGCTTGGCTATTGTGACCGATAATTATATTTCATATATCTTTTGCCCTTTTGGTATGATAACACTCTAAGCACCCTGAATAAATTTCTAAAAAATACAAGATATATCTTCCCTTCCTTGATAGCCAGTTGGATAAATCTGGGTAAGATCCTTATTTTTCATATAAATAATTCAAAGGTCCTTACCGGATTTTATTTTTGTTCTAGTGTTTTGTGGCTACCTCAACAATAATTCTGGAATTCACTAAGTTTCTGCAAAATATTCAACAACGTTAAATATTCCGAGAGGCAACAACTGTCTGATTTATTCCGATTTCAATAATTTCTCTCATGTTCATATAATGACTGGACTTTCAATCACGCTAGTGCTACTAATAACTTTTTATTTATCGACGCTAATTTCGAAAAACTTGTCTCATGATACTAATTAAAACTGTTTCAAGGATTTCTATAAACGATTTTTTCATCCAATTTAATTTCATAATAAGTACATACTTAAGTGGTGACAGGCCATATAAAAGTAATAGCAGGTGTAATAATAATTATTGCAGCTGCTTAATGAAGACTAGTTCACTATTTTAATTGATTTGTTACAAATCCAACGACCATATACAGAGTCCACTTTATAATAGGTACTATACGTTGATTAATCTAAAATCTAATGAATGATAATATATCGCTCTCTCAAAGAAAGAAACTCCGGTTATTATTATTAAATATACAGTTAAGACATAAAACAATTAAAAAGAACACTCTAATGAGAAATTTACATTTTCAATTAACCTCTTTTTAGAAAAATTACCAAACAGCCATCATAGATAATATAATTCAGCGGGGAATTACGCAATAATAATTAAAGCCGAGCTCTTTTGAACTCGTAATTAATTATTTAAACTGTTAAAGTATTCCATGTTTCTCTGACATTAACGTGGGCCCGGCTAATAAAACATACTCGCAGCTATTAATTTCAAAACACGGATGAAATATGGCCTTTTTATCTGATGCGAATCGACGACCCGCCTATAATAACATGTACGGAGGCATGTAAAATAAGCAATTAAAAATAACGAACAGTTTTCATTACAGACAGCGCTCTTTCATGTCGATGCCGGTCCGTTGGTTGCCTTTGGATGTCAGGCGGGCTACGGGCCCGCAGGGGGAAAAAGTGTTTATTTATGTTGTGCTATAGCTGCCTGGGTACCTACCTCATCGACGACGGCGGCGGCGGCGAGGAAAGCTCTGATCTGAAGTGAGCCGGCCTTTTCCAGGGAAAACTGACAGCACCGATTGACATGTCCCATATCCCATATGATCGCACTCAAGCAGCGCCGCTGACGCTGAAAAGAAATAAATAAATTACGCATCGATTACAAGATGAATTTCTCCGTACTTTTTTTATAATAATAATTAACAATTACAACACTCAGTAGGTATTACATGTAATGAGAGGGTTACTCGCTTGTCCGAGTTGTCTGCAGCTGCAGCTGCTATAATTATTTTTTACGACTTCATATTATTGTTGCTGTCCGCAATTAAGCCGCAATTATTATGTAAAAGTGAAGTAGCCCAATTCATACAACGAGGGGCTATAATAGCTGCTGGAGATAAGAAAAAATAAACTTAGATCGCAATCTTATAAAATTTATATGCATGCAAAGACACGCCTCTTTAATGAGATACTGTAAGACTGTAAGTAGTATAAGTATACTTTCTCTCTTATTGAGCCATTTCGATTCCACGTTTATAATAATAATAGTTCACTTTTTCGAGAATCGAGACGATTGAGCGCGCTATAACGCCAACAGACGCCGAACGTCATCAGTCATCGCTCCGGGAGGCGGAGGGACGCCTCCCGGACGCTCGCCGCCTTTGATCTCGTCAAATGAAGCGGGCGCTGCCGTCTAGTCGTGTTAATGTCGGATCGTCTCCCGGCTGAAACCAAATCTGACCGCTCCTGTTCTGCCGTGCAGCCGTCTATCCGTCTGTCAGTTCTACCCCGTTTATCGGGTAAACCCGCTGTCGGCTCTGATTCGCGTCAGGAGAGGTTGTCTTCGTAGGTGCGTTCAGATTCACGCTGTATTTTTGTTTCGTGCAATCTTCAGGTTTGGTACAGGTACAGCTTCATCGAGGAAAAGATTTTTCTCGTCCATTATTTTTTTAAATATATGAATGTAGAGAGTTTCACTAAAGATCAAATTTATTAACGTAACTCTGAAGGAGATGTTTGCTGAACGCAGCCTGATATAGAGACAGCTACAAGGGGAATCAGTCTCGTTTTGACACGCCCGTCGAGTTAAATTAAATCTTGAGGGATATTTGTTCTTTAAGACGTTTTGACATTGATGGATAATATTATTAGATCACCGGCACCAGAGACGGATGCTTGAAATAAAATCGAGCTAGCAGTTCATCAATTTTTTTGGTAAAACGTAAAGGTGTACCTATTACCGACCAGCCAAGATGTGCCCAAGTAGCATTTTATGTTAAATTTACCTCGATTCGACATAAACTACGTCTTTAATTTTATTTCCTTAACCTAAATTACGTCAAATTTACGTAAATTAGTCTCCAATTTGGGAAATTTGCCTACGAAGTTGAACCCATGTAATTTACGTATAAAATTTATATCCAAATTTTACGTAGGTACCGTACCAAAAAAGTGAGAGTAGAAATTACGTATAAATTCGTTGACGAAATTGGGATTTTTGTTGACACCCCACTTGGGGGCTTCAAAGTAAATTTTACTTTCAAGTTAAAATAAGGCAATTATTTCTCAACCCTAATTAACTTATTATCGACTGTACGGTTAATATAACTCTGAAGTTAGAATAACAATATGTAGACCCTATTTTCGCCCTATTGGCAAACTTATCAATTCTGGCTTTGTGATGACTTGGAGACAATTATTGTTAATAAGAGATGACGACGTTTTCCTCTTGATGAGTCTTGATGAATCTAAGAGAGAGAGAGATCAGCAACGTTTTCCATAACAAACAAAATATTTAGCTGCACGCCTGGGCCTGTGGGAGATCAATTGTAACAAAATGAAAAATCCCGGAGATAAATTAGTACATAGTTGATTCGAGCGGAGATAATGAGTGCTTAACTAAATCATAGCAGCGAGCACATACATTGTGTTAAACATCGGGCAACAAGACAATATAGATCCTGAGAGATTATAAACGGTCGCCGGATTCACAAAACAATGAAAGTACGGCCATTAAAACGTGCAATGTTGCCGACATAAATCAGGTCCGGGCGTCGAGGTACGTAAATCACGATAGATTAAAAGGTAACAGGCCACAATTTCTAAACGCGACCGCGGTTTATAAAATATCATGCTAGCTAACTTATAACTGCCTTATAAAATGGATGGCATCATAATGGCTATGGTGTATATGTGTATATGTATATACCGTATAGTGTAGTCCCATAAAATTGTTGTAAAATATACGATGCAATAAAGAGTTAGTTACTCCATGGTACTGGTGCTGGTGCCGGTGCTGTAATTGCTCTTAATGAATATTTATTGCTTTCTCAGTACTCCGCGCAGCTAGTCGCGGTGGTGGTGGCGGTGGTGGTGTTTTGCTATATTATCGTTCAAAAATTCAAAATCGATGTATACAGGAAGAAGGGAAGTCATAAACTTTCAGCTTTCATAATTGATCACATTAACTGCGTTTGAGAAAGGCCTCGATTCATAATTTGAGATTATTTCAAAATATGTCTTACAATTTTTTTTTTAGAAATGGGACCTTTTCTCTATGTGAAAATGAAATGTTATGATTGATTATGTTTTAGGCAGGAACATTCGGGGCACCCGGTAAATCCTGCAGACTTACGACCGACTTTTCTTGCATTTCCAGCAAGATGCAGTTCCTCCCCATTATGAATGGATTGGTAGGAGGGGTGTAAATACTGGATAGTCTGCAAGATCTCCAGATTATTAACTTCTCTGAAGTTTTTTTCAACAAAAAAACATACCATTTAAAATTATACCACAACGTAGGGGCTGTAACTTTAAACTTCAAATTAGCTGGTAGAAAAGGAATGAAAACAAAATAATTCTTCAGCCCCCATTTTGAATTATTTCTCTTTCATGACTTGTTTATTAAAGAAAAATGTATCATGTCAAATTGTTTTAACGATAATCAATTTAGCAGTGTCATAGGTTTTTTTTTTTTACTAAAAATTATAATCTTTAAAATTATACCACAACGTAGGGAGTGGTAAAAAATGACTCATTCATCCAATAATTTTATTTTACATTAACCAATCGAGCGTTTTTTTTTTTTTGTCAAAAATGATAGCATTAAAAATTATACCACATCGTAGGGGGTGTAATTTGAAATTCCTAAATGGCTGAGGGTAATGGGGTGAAAATATAAAATCACTCATTAGCTGCTATTTTAAATTTACATTTTGTTGACCTGTTTATTAAAAAAAAAAAAAAAATCGAGCAATTTCATATTTTTTTTCGTTTGCCAAATATGATACCTTTAAAATGAGGGGCTGAAACCTAAAATAATTCATTGAAATATTATTTTGAATTTCCCCTTCATAACTCGCTTAATAAAAAAAATTGTATCGTGTCATTTTTTACCAATCAAGCAGTTTAATTTTATTGATCAAATAAAATAAAATTATTTGTACCCCCACAAACGTAGGGGTACAATTTTAAATTTCAAAATGGCTATGAGTTAGCAGGGTGAAATCTAAAATAATTCATTGGCTACAATTTTCAATCGAACAGATTCATATTCTTTTTTTGCCAGAAACAATTCTCTTTAAAAATTTTACCACAACGTAGGGAGGATGATTTGAAATTCCAAAATGGTTGTTAAATTTTCCTTTTTAACCATTTTATTTTTCCTTTAATCCTTTAAATAAATTGTTTATTCAAGAAAAAGAGTTGTCATCTTGTCAAAACTAAAAATTTAACAATAACCAATCAAGCAATTGCATGTTTTTTTCACCAAAAATTAATATTACACCTCAACGTATAGGGGACAAAAATGGGATCATCCAAAGTGAATAATGGTGG
Organism: Malachius bipustulatus; assembly: GCA_910589415.1. Taxonomy (NCBI): domain Eukaryota; kingdom Metazoa; phylum Arthropoda; class Insecta; order Coleoptera; family Melyridae; genus Malachius; species Malachius bipustulatus. Next base: position 31,090,950 of record OU342637.1, read on the forward strand.
GTACTTTTGAAATGAAAAATATAGTAGAGATTTGCAGAAACTGCGAAATCTTCAAAAAGAATAAATCGAAAGGTAAAAAAAAAATTTTCCCCCATGTCTCAATTATTAGTTCCTGCAGAAAAGTCGTTTGAAATAGTTTCAATAGACACAATTGGCGGTTTCGGTTGTTCCAGATCCACAAAAAAATACTTGCACCTTCTGGTAGATCATTTTACAAGATCCGCTTACATTTTAACTTCGACAAATATTGTGACAACCCCGGGCTAGGGAAACTAGGCGCAATCGGACCTGGCTGGGACCGGACGGATTTCTCGGGCCCCAGATTTTTGCAGAGGTTTACTCCCTCGCGGAAATGAACTCGCTATCTTTTCCCAATTACCTGAGTTTTCACACATTTGGTACGTTTATCGTACCCTTGTCCCAGGGCAGCTCAATGGAGAAGACGGGCGATCTTAAGGCGCTCCCCGCGTTCTATATGACACTTCCGTTGAGCCTATTTGATTGCGAATGACTTGAGGTTCACGGTCGGTGGTGACAAATAGAGAGCCGGGAAACAGACGAATTAAAACAAGAAACACTAAACAAGGATCTGGAAAAAGATAGAAAGACTGCCGTAGAAAATAGCATAAAATACTATTAGATATACTATAAACAATTTTTGACAAAAACAGAGTTGATCACGAATTCAGCGTGAGAGAATTAGTATACTCTTATGTTGGTAATTGTACATAACCAACCAGAGCCGAGAATATTTTTTAATTTTTTTTCCTACTTCTCAACTGAATAAAATTGAAAGCAGAGTTATAAGTGATTGATTGTGAATAAGAAAATTATCATTTTAATTATTTTAAGCACCTGTTATCGATATTACCTACTTGGCCATGCCAGGTCAGAAAATCTGGCCTGCTTTGGAGCGATATTTAGTCGTCATAAGGTCTCTGTCTGCGCTCAAGCTGTTTGTGTTTTTTTTTTCTGGCCGCATTTCACAGGCCACTCTGCATCCTGAATTATAAATTACGATTCGTGCAGAAATAAATGAGTTACATCAATTTACTTGCCTGTTTATAATCGCGAAGAGTTCAGTCAGATCATGATCGACCCAATCGATAGTCATGGTGTGAATTCAATAAGCGAGTGCATTTTTGATCGAAATAATTTTGGCTTGGAAAAATCAGTTTTCATTTATATTTTATTAGTTTATTGTGTTTAGGTTTCTTGATCGGTACCTAATGTCGCACCCACAGCAAGCAGTTTGGAAACTTGATGAATTATGAATGGTACCCAGTAATTATGGTACAATAGGCATGGTATATAATTGCAAATAAATAATAATTATCTACCCAAGTCTTATAATATGCTATGCAACAATGTACCTACATAACATACCTTATAATAGAAAGCCGATTTCACAATTAATTGAAAAAAATTGATCGCAAGCATAAATCAAGCAAAATAGTTTGAGTGCAAGGTGCACGCACCTCAGTCACCTGACAAAAGTGATTGCAAAACAACAAACTATCGAATAATAATAATAATAGTAATGGCCTCTTTCATTATTAGACGAAGAAGCCGGACAGATAATAAATACGCGTCAATCAGTTGTCTAATCGCGACTGACAGAATGAAATATTTCGCTTATTAACTCGTCCGTATAACGAGCTCGGGCCGGCTGATACAGCAGGCAACTTTTTGATTGACATTATTAAACTCTTGTTGACATGCACAGCTTGTTTACATAATATTATTTAATTTATGTCCGATCGGAGTTGCCTTTTTGCATATTCGATTGCCCATCAATCAAGCAACACAAGAAGGATATGTCAATGGCGGACCTTGATATATCATTTCCAGTTAATTGATTCTGAATAATGTCGACGGTTGCATGGCTTGTGAGCTGTGAGCGCTCAGCTCTGACCCACTTGTCCATGTGGTTTCATCTAGCAGATAAAGCAAAAAGCGGCGCAATGATAGATTCTTCTAAATTAATAACAGCTCTTGAATTAGAAACTGTAAATCTCCATTAAGTGCCATTAAATCTCAATAGCAATAACACCCAGCACGCCATCATTTAGTCATTTGTCCGAAGTAATGGGCACTGTAATGTAGGTACGATTTGGTGGCTGTATATTTATTTATATTCCCCGATAATTATTATTGATTCCGCTGAGAGGCATGTTTCGTAAGCCAATAATTTAGACAAGCCAGAAGATTATTACCTGAGATCGTTCTGGTTTGAAAAATTACCAAATTTTATGGGCGTCTAAAATTTTGAACTGCCAACTATCCATCGAGTTCTTCTGCCAGGAACCACCAGATGAAGTGTAGATTTACAGAGGACAAGGTCTGGTGGACTCGATTTTTTTGCTGCTCGATTTGACACATCTGTTCAAATCATTTTTTTGTACAGTTTAATTTCACAAGCTCCATTTTTTCAGTGTAGGTACTCAACACGCGTGCTGAAACTGTTGGATAGGCTATTTAAGTACTTTTGAGACACGCTCGATCTAATATTTCAGGTTGATTGTTTTATTTAAAATGGTCAAAATCGAAGATGTATCTTTAATTTGAATTGATTTTGGGATAATTAATTCATTCGGGTATTTTGATCATTACTCATTATTTAATTCAAATGGTTCGTCTATCTACTGTTGCTATTTGATATTTCATTCATTTCATTTATAACGATTAACGCCGGGGTAATTTATTTGCCCTGAATTTAATGACTGAATATAATCGAGGTCGACTGATGAATGAATTTTCCGATGTTTCTCGCTTTTCCATCACCATCACTTCTTTCAGGAGGAAATATTTCACCCTCTCCCAGCCGAGCAACAACGGACCTTTCCAGCGAAATAGTCTTAGTCTTAGTGAGTCATCTCATCTCCAGTTCCAGTCATTCCGGCGAGTAAAAAGCTCCTTCTTATTTCTGCTCCGGATTCAAATCTAGATCTAGATCTAGACCTGGAACCATCAAACATCCCGCGTTTCTCTTCATCCAGTCATTTAACGTGACAGTTGACTGCTGTTCGGTGTCGGTGAGTCTAAGTCGGTGGATGACGCAGTATAGCATAGCAGACCCGGAATCCCCGAATGGATGTTCTGAAACGCGAAATGCGACGACACGACGACACACACACACGACAACTACCACTGTAACATTTTTGACGAACACGAACGGGACCGCCGAGACGGAATTTACGTCGGGGAACTCTTTTCACGGGATTTATGTATCAATAAAATCGCGATGTGATCCTCCATCATGCCGTGCAGTCCCGGTCTCTCCTTCATGGGACGGGTTATGATAACTCCGGATCGTATATTCACGCCATGAACGAGATTCACGATGTAACGCGTTCGGAGTTGCGAAGATTTGGATGTTTTCCTCCCCATTTTCCGCGATCTTACTTGACTTGACTGCGTTGGTCCGGGTCGGCTTGGCATCGAAATTATATGATTTTATTTTACGGCGTCTTAGGCGTCTGTATTGTGGTTTTATGTTATGATGTTGCCATTTTTACTACAAACTATAACTGCAAGAATGTGACATGACATGTTATATTATCCAAAATATATACCAGTAGATATACAGGGTGTTTAGGTCTCTAATCTTATATTGACATATTCATTTAAACGTTCGGAAACTTGACTATAATCATAAATCTCCAAAATCAAGTTTACGAGATTTGAGTTTGTCTGTAATGGAGACGAATTAATGAAAGTGGAAAAGTGTTTTCATAATTCAAAGTTTTATAAACAAAATGTTTTAAAATACTTTAATTACCTCTGGGAAGCGGAAGTTTGGTCGACCAAAAATATGCGCATCCATCCAAATTTGAGTAAATAAAGAGATTGTTAAGTTGAATCGAGAGAAAACGTTATCGAGGCAGGATACATTATATTAGATTATCGACGCCCGAATTACCTGTGTTGGTGTTAGTTAAGTTTTGGAGGGCTGAGTCGTCAGAGTCAGCAGGCAGGATACGACAGCCGTCTGGCTGGAGCTGTTGGAGCTGGAGAGATCTTCTGTGACGCGACAGTCGACAGTACATTCGCACTCAACTATTTATGCGAATCCTGTCAGTCTGTCCGTCTTTCCGGCCGTCTAGATCGACTCGACGTGAGATTGCTCTGATCCCGAAACTGGAATAAACATGTGACGATCTGTCACACGCAGACAGATATCTCCCGGATTCCCGTTTCATGACTGTTTTTTTATTATTATATTTTTTTTATAAATTACAGGTTTTGTTAATTCGCGGAATTTGTTATTCTTTTTTTGGTTCATTTTCAGTATTAAGACCAATAAAAAAATTAAAAATTAGATTATTTTCTTGATTAGAACGCCATCTATCATGGAAAGAAAAAAAAATTACAGAAAAGTTTTACGTATTGTTGGTCGGAAAATTTGAATCCAAAAAAAGGGTTTCTTACGAAATTTCAACTTCATCCCCCACCTGCATGGGGGGGGGAAGAAGGGAACAATTTCCTACGTGTTTTCAGCTATAAAATCCGAATAAGCAATAAAAAATGCGGGTTCTCAGTTAAGATTTCAAAATCGCCTCTTCCCACACCCCTAAGGGGTGGAACATTCTTTTGCAGATATCGTTGAAATTTGTGTTATTTGTAGTGATAAGGAGTTGCTATAACTTCAAGTAGATTATAATCAGCAAGTCCAGTGGCGTCCAGAAAAGCACCATCACCAATATTATTGCAAGAAAAAATGTACGCAACTGACTTTTTTTTATTTGAATTTATATATCTTGATATCTTTTCGCATTGCACATCGTTTTGGAGCAATAAAATAAAAGCCCCTTCAAAGCACGTCAAAAAATTGATAAAAAAGCCATTAAAATAATTTAAGAGACATAAAAGTTTTATTTTTAGCTGCTTGATCTGAAAAAATATTCAAATTTGAAAAAAGTCAGTGGCGTACATTTTTCTTTGCAATAATATTGTTGAAATAGAAAGAATAATCTCAATTTTTCTACGAGCATCGAAACGGCGTTTATTTTATTTCTCAAAAACGAAGTAAGATACGAAAAGAAATCAAGAAATATGAAAGTTTTCCTTTTAGTTGCCTAATCTGAAAAAATAAATTTGAAAAAAGTCAGTGGAGTATATTTTTCTTTGCAATAATAATAATGGTGAGAGTGCTCGCATTGGACGCCACTGGAATTAAAATTTTTAATCTGCTTGGGGTGAAAGGAGCTTTTTATTACCACAAAAAACACTGCCACATTTCATCAATATTAGACAAAGGATGCTTGAGATATTAAATAAAAAAATTTAAATTTTTTATCAATTTTAACACCCTGTATCTCGAAAACAATTTTTTTTTGGGCAATTTTCATTAAGAAAAAAAGTTTGTTTTGACTCCCCCTACCACCTCTAAAAGTTTGTCGGTATATTTATGATAAATCCATTTCAATGTCTTCAGAAAAAAATAGTTTTTTGGTTGCAAAAAGCACAAAAAATGATTTTTTTTTTTTTAACAGTGAATGCAAACCAAATTTTCTCGAAAGGCGCGCGTCCTAACAAAATTGAGCAAGAGAGCTTTTTTGTGAGTTAAGTACTAAACTTGCATAATTTGATGTCAAAAAGTGAATAACAAAAAATTTAAGTGTCATATCACTTACCTACCACCTGAGAAAAAAAAGGACCACTTAGAAAAACTTGAGAACTTCGAGTCTATTAAATTTTGGACAGCCCAAAATACCTATTACTACATGTCATTACCAGTAGGAATCTTCGAAACATCAAAAGACATTATGTTATTCGATAAAAAGCATCTATTACATTGAAAAAATTCTGAATTAATCTTTTTTTTTCTAAAAAAAAAAGATTTTTTTTACCGAATGTGATGGAAAAATTTTAAAATCATAATAGAATTGATATTGACGTCATTTTGTGAAGAAATGTTGATTAAAAAAAAAGAATTAAATTTAAAAAAATACATTTTTTTGTTTTCTTTATTTTTTTTTTATTTCGAATGATATGAAACAACGATATGGGGGCTTTAAGAATGAAAATTGTTGACTATGGAAATTCTGGGATCTAGTCGCCTTGGAAAAATTTTGAGGGGGCAATAAAAAGCTAATTACAGTCAGTACTGTCATTAGACATTGGTAGGGTGATAACTAACCCTTTAGGAATAATTGAGTATCAATAAAAACACCCTTAATAGGAAATATCGATTTTTCAGTTTTTTTAGGATATAATAAAAAGCTGGAGGTCGTCATTACTGTCATTAGTCATTGGCAGGGTGCCAGCTAACACCCTTTAGGCATCACTGAATATCAATAAAAACGCTTTTAATAGCATTTTTTTCAGGATACCGATTTTTCAGTTTTTCAGGATTTAATAAAAAGCTGCGAGGTCATTACTGTCATTAGTCATTGGTAGGGTGCCAGCTAACACCCTTCAGGTGTCACTGAATATCAAGAAAAACGCCTTTAATAGGAAATATCGATTTTTAAGTTTTTCAGGATATACAGGGTGTTAAGAAAATGACGGATAAACTCTTTAGTACAGTGGAGGGGAAACTCAGGTAAGTACGGGAAAAATAATTTTAAAAAATCCAGCTACATTTCAAAAGATATAAGCAAAATATTGAATAATAAATTTGGCTATTTTTAACACGATAACTGCTGGTATTTGGTAATTTCGTCTAATTTCTACAAAGTAGGTAGTTAAGGTATCAAAACCGTTGTTGCCAAATGCTTTTTTCATCTTGGAAATCTCTTTTGCATCTTGGAAAAGAAAAAAAATCTTATTAAATTTTCCAAGCCAGTACTACATCTTAAGCAATCTTTTTAATTGATAACGATTAAAGTACCCTTTTTTATATCTGTAAAATCATCTAGTTTTTGCAAATACCGAAAAACAAAGATAGTAAAACGTTAACTTTGGCATTTTTTATCCCACCAAATTGAAGACCAGAATTTTTTAAATTATTTTTCCCGTACTCTACTGGAGTGTCCCCTACAATGTACTGAAGAGTTTATCCGTCATTTTCTTAACACCCTCTATAAGCAATGTATGAAAAAGTTTTCCAAATTCCAGATTCTTAATAAAAATAAAATCACCAACTTTACTTTAAGTAACCCGTCTCTGTAGGTACCTCTGCTAGTTCTGGAGATGCGCCATTCAATGGTGAGACATGTTAAAATAAAATAAAAACTTTGTATTGACACAATTTAAGTGAAGATAAAAAAAATTGTCTTAAAACAATAGAGAATAGAAGATATATGGAGCTTAATTTGATTATTTTTCGTATATTATTTGTTATTTTGTCTGGTGTTAATTTCTTTTTTTTTAATTCTCTCGACAACTTTCTAAAAACAACCGAGACAATGATACATTGGTAAACCGTTAGTATAATTAGTAATAAAAAAATGTAATAATAACGTTGTTACCGTCGGAGACTTGAACAAATTGAGTTATAGTGTAATACATAATTATTTGTATTATACAGGCAGTACTTTAAAGTTATTAAGTCAGTTGAGGCCGATTTCTACTATACAATAATAGTACCTAATACCTTACCTGCATGGTCTCAGTCTAGTATGTACATAATAATAAACATGACATACCGCTATAGCTATCACCTGAAATAAAGCAGTCTTTAATAGTTCTTTATGTTCTGGAAAGAAATAAGTAACAGGCAGGCAGGCAACCGTTATTAAAGCTACAGGTTTTAAGCCGGAGAAAAATCGCCTAAGCCGAGAAGATTTATGGCTTTATTTACTTGATAGTATTATATAAATATTAATAGCAGATTTATTTATGAGGATAATATTTATGTACTTCTTTATATTTTATAGCGTCATAATAAATCAAGTGCTACCTTTGTTTGCCTTCCACAATACCTTATTAACTCTTGTAGAATGCCACGTTAATGATTACAAACTGCAATAGGTAGAGTGAGTGAAAACTCTCGGCCCCGGATTTATTATAATTATTATGATTGTGTAAAGTGTTATAAATATGTTTCGTGTGCGCCATTAAAAAGTAGGTAGGTATCATATTATCGTCTGTCTGTTTGTTTATGAATAACGTGCATTTAAATTTCGGGATTTAGATGTGCCTCGACACTAATTCTAACTAACTGCTGCCGGTATTCGTTATGCTAATCCTGTTTTCATCATAATAATGTAAAATTCCGCTTTTCCTATTATTAATAATTAAATAAAGTGTTTCTGTGGTAATCCGGCGTGCTTAGGTAATTTTTACCTACCTATTACGTTGGAAAAGACTTATTTGAATAATTTCCTTTTTTTAAATATAATTCATCTTCAAACAATGGAAGGCCGAACGTTAACTTTACAATAATCATGATAAAATTGTTTTAATTTTTAATTAGCCATACTTACTTAAGTACTTTTGTAATAATTAACACTGTAAATGCATTAAGGATTTCCATAAAAATCCTCTAAATTCAAATATTACATTATTACATGGCAGCTTGTTGTTAGAAAAAGAATAAGTAGGTGGGCACCACTGAAACAATTTTTTCAACTTTATTCTGTTCTGCTGTTAAAAGTTACAACTTATCTCCAAACAGTCATTAATTGGAGAAAAGCTGCACAATTTTATGCTTATTAATAAGAAACGAACAAAATTCAGAATATAACTTCAGGCATTGCTGAAATGTGCTGAAAAAACGGAAAAATAGATAAAACTTAAAAAACTGGAAAACCCATATTTTTTATTACAGGCGTCTTTTAATAATGACCATCCCTTCCTATTATTCTTCAGGGTGATTATTGACCTAATTGTCATTCGAAATGTTATCCCCCCCCCCTTCAGTGGACCATTAACGTTTCCTAAGTACTGAAAATGTACGCGAAAAACGCCGAAACAGGTAAATTTTTTATCAAGGGGGACAATTTTAACTATCCCTTACTTAGGAATCTAAAATTAAAGAAAAAAGACACCTGGCACGAGAGAAACCTCGTCGTCAGAAACACTAATAAAAATATTAATTGTAATTTCAAACTCGAATTATCAATTCGGTATTCAAGAACGGTCATCACTAACAACTAATTTTGATTGTTCGTAATGCAGCACATTAGTTATCTTGTCTTGTAAGTGGGTATCATCCGTTGCTTTCGGTTTTACCGTTACGGCTGATATTGAAACAAACAAAACAATAATAACTCCAAGTGCACGTTTCTTCAGTTATCGGGCCGCAATGGCTCAATTATAATAATGTCGATGCCTTTAGATTTGTAATTAGATTCGTAATTAAAATGCCCGCCTGGTGTAAATCATAATATTCATTTCAGTTACCTATACAATGTTGTATGAAGTACATCGTGATTTCCGTTTCCTGCCCTTTATTAAATGCTAGGCCAGCGCTAGCACTAGCACTAGCGCCATCATGAGTTGTTATTAAACAATTATTAGAGAAAATTTACGCTCCCTCTAAAAACCTAAAGCATTTTTTGTTATAATAATAATAATAATAAGTAGATACGTAAAAGGCAATATGTGTAATGTCAAGCCCTCCCGGGTAATGACTTCTCAGCCCAGGCACAGCAATCCCGTTAAGATCAGAAATAAAGCCGCCCTCTTCAGTCTTCGTCGACAAGAACCACTCCGATCACGAATATAAAAAGCTCCCCGCTCACCGGGACCGCATACGAAATACAAATGCGCCGCCGGATTTCGGGACACACTGTGTTTACGCCCGTCTGGTTTCGGTTGTTATAACAGCAGAGTGCGCGTGTTTATTATCATGCTTTTATGTGGATCCTTCACCTGTGACATGCGAGATGAAAGTGACATTCTAATCTGATTGGGCGTTGCTTTGATCTTCCTCTCTTTGTGCGGACAAGGAATAACATACATTAGTAAATAATGTTTGATTCCGGCTGAATATTTTAGGAACGGATCCATTAATTTCGATATAAGAGATTAAAAACTTGCGCGGCGAACCAATAAACACGATCAAAGTTTGTTGTGGGAAATTGACGAATGAAATAGTAAAGCTTTCTAAATACAGGGGAAAAAATTAATTGAGATATGGCCTGTTGTGTATACAGCGGCGTAATTAAAAATAAAATCTAGGATGCACATCAGTAGTTGTGGGGAAATTTCTCGATAAAATATTTACTTTCCGGAACTCTCGCGTGAGCAAATTCAGCACAAATCGCCTTTTTACACACTGAAAAATCACATCTACCTCCCGTTTCCTAAGTCAAAGCTTTGTCAAGTCACGCCCTTGTCAAGTCATGACCTTGTCAAGTTATCGTGTGCCATCTAAATTGAAGCATACGAGACAAAATATGTGAGCAAAAGTTACCCAAACCTTCTCTAAAAATGAGGGATCAAAAATTTCAATGCCAGAAACAAAGCAAAAGCATGGTCTCTCTTTCCCTTTCTCTCACTCTTCCACCTTATTCCCTCTCCACTTTATTCCATTCCCCTTCTTTCTCGTCACATTTCCCTCTCCCTCGATCTCCCTTATCTCCCTGTCCCTCTATAAACCGTTCCTTCTATCTCCCTCTATCTCCCCTCCCTCTATCTCTGTGTCCCTTTCTTAAGAACACATTCTGAAAGAACCATATTAAATGGACACTTAAAAAATCCCTTTCAATATTTCTCTCCTTTTCCCTCTCCCTTGCTCCCTCTCCACTTTCTTCCATTCCCTATTCCTCTCCTTACATTTCCCTCTTCCTCTTTCTCCCTCACTTTCTTTTAAGAACACATTCTGAAAGACCCATATTATATGGAAGCACCAAAAAACTTTCATTTTTATTATTTATCTCCCTATCGCTCCCTTATCCTCTCTCTTACTTCTTCTACATTTTTTCCTTTTCCCTCTCTCCCTATTTTCCTCTCCCTCTCAGAAGCACACATTCTGAAGAAACGATATTATACAATACTTTCCCTTATACAATATATTTATGGATTATTACTCTTAATCATCTCTATTAGTTTTTTTATTTTTGAATTTTCATAAATTCTAACGTTCTGAAGACTGTTCTAGACTTGAATATTAATTTTGTAGTATTCCTGTCAGAAAGGTAAAGTAAAAAGAACCGTGAGTCCTGTTTTTGTAACAGGTTAGAAAATAAAACATCAATCAACCAATCTATTCATCTCTCCCTTTCTCTCTCACTCTTTTCTTATTTACTATACCCTTTCTCCTGTTCCCTCTTTCTCTTTCTCCCAATTTTCTTCTTCCACTCTCTTTTCCCCATCCTTCCTGAAATACACATTCTGAATGAATTATTCGTCAAAAATAAGCGTGAAAAAGCTTTCTTTTGGGATATCTCTCTCCTTCTATCTGTTTCTTCCTATTCGTCACTCCCTTTCTACCCCTACTACTCCCTCTAATCTTTCTCTCTTTCACTCCATCTCTATTTATCTTTCCCCCTATTCCCCTTTCCCTCCATTGCCTCTCTCCCTACATTGTCGATCTCTCTTATCCTCTCTCTATCTTTCTCCCTCTCCTTCCCATCACCTTTCTCTTACCGTCACTCCCTTTCAATCATTTGTATCCTGTCTATCAATATCTCCTCTCCCCTTAACGCCATTACTTTTTTTCTCTACGCACACTCTCATAATTTTCCCTCTCACATTCTTTCTTCCCCTTAGAAGGGAACACTCTCTTTTCTCTTGTTCTCTATTTCCCTTTGAAAAACTTTATTTTCAATATTTCTCTCCCTTTCCCTCTCCTTCTATCTGTATTTATTTACTTCTCCCTCTATCCCTATTTCCCTCTCTCCCTCTCCCTCTTGTAAGTACGCATTCTGAACGAACTATTTTTCTCCCTGTCTTTCTACTCCTATTCCCCCATCCTTTCTCCCTTTCCCTCCATCTCTATTTCCCTTTATCCCATTGCCCCTCTCCCTACAATGTAGATCTCCCTTTCCCTCTTTCAACCTTCTCCCTCTCCTTCTTACCTTTCCCCTTACTCCCTTTCAACCGTATGTTCCCTCTCTATCAATATCTCTTCTCCCATAAATTCCACTAATTTTTTCAATCCTCGCACTCTCATAGTCTTCCCTCTCACATTCCTTTTTTCTCCTAGAGAGGAACTCAAGTAAAATGAACAGGTAATATTCAATCACGCTTACTTTCCATCGTAAATTGTATCAGATTAACACCTTTAAATCGAACAGAAGTAGGTAGGTGATCATAATTTTACATTAATCATTGCGAACTGACAGATTCCATTAACAGCACGTTACAATAATAATTATTAATTTTCCCAATCTGGATATTAATAATAATAATAATAATAAAGGTACCTTGGGATTAGTTTTTTTTTTATTTCTTTAATGCGAGATGAGAGGTTATTTCACCAGCAGTCATTATTTATCTAATGGAAACTAATGGACTGATAGTCGAGGAATCGTGACTAATAAAATTTTAAATAATTACCTTTATGTGCATTTTATCTCGGAGGATACGCAAGAGATATGAAAGACGATAATGTCTACATTGTCCGAGACATAAACACCAATCGACACTCACGAAAAGAATGTAAAAAGACAATAAAATTGAATTTTATTATATGAAAAGATAACAAGAAGAGTATAAATAATTACATTATGGAATCCTCGACTAGTTCTAATTCTCGTGTGCGTGCACATTCTTGAAGAACAAAAAGTAATAATGAGAAATAATTTGATTCCATTTTTATTTGTTGCCGCGTGCTTCATTATTGAAGAAGGTAAGGGTTCAAGTAACGAGATTTCAGATAGAATTTTGGGCGGCAACAGCGTTGAAATCGAGGATCACCCTTACCAGGTTCAAGTGAGCTCCTCCATCGATGGTAAAGAAACTTTCCTTTGCAGCGGGTCGTTACTCACCTTGGAATTCGTTTTGACCACTGCGGGTTGCATCGAGGGGTAACTTACTGCTCCAGTTAATATTTCCCCCCTTTTTGACGCAATAATTGTTTCCCAGATATAAACCTGAAGAATTACTGGTTCGAGCGGGATCATCGACGATCAATCACGACGGTGTACAGAAGAAAGTTGCTAAAGTTCAAGCGCACACCGAATTCGATTCAGAGAATCACATCAACGATATTGCGGTGTTGAAGTTGACGGAATCGCTGGAGTATTCACCAAAAATTAAACCGATCAAATTGGCTCTAATGACGGATCTATCGCCGTACGAAAAAGGAACAGTGACGGGATGGGGAAGAGTTGATAACAGCGGCCCTTATCCGGAGAAACTGCAAAAATCGAATGTGGTTATCTGGTTTTCTGGATGGTGCTTGAATTCGTTTCTTGATAAAGGTGTTTTTTGCGCTCAACCTGAAGTCACCATTGCGAATATATTCCATCATCCGTTTCAAGGTCCTTGCAAGGTAAGTAATTATTATGCGAAATATTGCCGGTAAATAGGAAAAACAAAGAGTAATATTTTTAGGGAGATCTTGGAGCTCCTCTAGTTATTGGGGAAGGGGTGAGAGGGAAACTTTATGGAATCGCTTCTCATTTTGATTCTTGTGGAGGAACCGCTTATTATACTGATGTTACATATTTCAAGAAATTTTTAATTGATGCTACTACAGAAGAGAAAAAGGATGGAGACAAGAAAAAACCTGAATAAAATTTAAGATGTGCGATATAATTAATCTCTCCTGGTGTTATTTTTTCTTTCTATTATTATGCAAGATTAAAAAGAAGTTATTTAAAAAATCACAAATAGGGGAGTATTTTATTATAATCCCTGTAAAATTAATAAATATATTAAATACTCAATTCTGTTAATCGTTACATAGAACGTGGCTGATCTTGACGGTTCATCTCTACTATTATTATCATTCGTTCCGAGTATCAGCACTAGTAATAAGAAGAAAAATATGAAAGAAGATACATTTTGTTTCTCAGTCTTGTGTAGGCAAAATTTTTATAAGGAAAAATCACTACTACAATATAAAACAATGTCTATTATACAAATACAAATGATAAATGAAAGACGCCGTAAGGCTGTTAGAGGACAATGTAATTACATGTTCGTACATAAATAACAAAAACTATTCATGTTGTGTTTCTTGTGCTAGTGCCGGAACAACCCGGAACATGGTAAAAGTTCAACTTCCATTGTGATCTATAAAAGGAGATTGAATCGAGAGATGATGGACTATTTTATTTATGAATAATTCCAAAGAGTTTTTAATAACAATTGATTTCAACTAACTTTCTAATATTGAAAGGGCCCAAACCACTCTCGTTAAATAAACAAGTTAGATATGTTAATTTTTCACACCAAATCGTTGTTCCAATATTATCTCCTTTCCCCCAATCACTGGCTAACTCAAGTATTTTCTCGCGTTTGCTACGAACGAACAAAATGAGTTAATACAACACAACGCAGAAGGTCCACAAGGTTAAAGGCTAGACGATCACGATCACAGGTAAAAGCATGGGTTTCAAAGGGGTTAAATGTTTAAAAGATTTGAAGCTAGAGATTCGGGGCGGGAATTCAACAAAGACGTTCATGACAGATAATTGGACATTTCAAACATAAAACGGTTTCTTCTTTTTAAATCATTATAGTCAGGGACATTTTAATCCAGAGGCCACATAACAGAATTTGGTCTCGTGACGCAGGATTATACTTTAATTATCATTAAGTTAGATAGGTCGACATGGCATGTTAATAACAAAAATTGGAATGGTAAGCAGAAAAGGGTTTACATAACGCTGAAGGTGCTGGCGCTGGTGAATAATACCATCACACCAGCATTGAAACTGAATCAACTGACTGACGTGAAAGTTCATTGCTTTTTAAATATTTGATTACAGTTAATAGCTACCGCAATGTAACGTCCATAATTGACGACGGAGTTAACACTTAAATACAAATTACTTATTAAAAATGTCATCCTGACACACAATCTGACATTGAGCTTATAATTGAGCGCAGTAGGTAACTAAATTACAGTGTGTATTGGCAGGTTATGGAAATTTTCACATTAACGATCTCTCGGTATCATCGTTTCATTTTAGCTGCTCATTTATCATTCCATCGTATGGCGATTCTCGCATGATCGTAACGTCGATACTGCACGGTGATGCCACATCGGAGAGAAATTACCTGGACTTTACACTCTACCCAATCAATCACCACCTCCTTTTCTCAGGAAGACATGTCATCTTCTCAGATAACACCCTTCTCACCTCAGGCATTACATCTCCTCAGAGAACACCTTTCCCTTCCTCAGGCATTACATTTCTTCAGAGAACATGGAACATCCATCTCTTCTTAGGCAGACATTACATCTCTTCAGATATAGTACCATCATGCAATGTTCATTTCAATCGAAAATTGTTTTTTTCGAGACCATTTGGTCGATTTTACTTATAAACAATAATCTCACGTTCGAGGCGTCGTCTCTTTCATGGCATTCGACGCCGAGACGGTGAAAAATAACGTAAAAGACACCTCAAGTTCACGGGCTAATTTTCAACTTTGAACGGCCATTTCTCGAGAACGCCGCCGAGTCGCAGCAAAAAAAAATCGACGTTGAGTAAAATTATCTCCCAACCTCAAAACACCACGCAACTTGTTCTCACGACTCAGCAGCACAGATATAGGGTGTTGTTTAAAAAAAAGAGCGAGGTAGCGGCTTCATCGATTACCATAGCGCCTATAAATTGATTTAAGATGTCATCGAAACCTCAACCCGCATGTCGTGATAGATATTCATGTTCTACACTAATAATAATAGGTAATGACTTATTCAATAAATAATTCCGGACTTTTAATAGTTTATAGCAGTGCAGTGAAGTGAAGTCTTCATAATAAAAAAATCATTGATCTTAATCGAGGTTGAGAAATATCCGAGTATATCCAATCAACTTTGTAATAAGGCCTCATTATTACACTTCTGTTCTTCATGATGATGATTATACGTGCAAGTGTCCAAAATTTTTGATTAATGCTGCTCGAAATTATTGTTAACTTAACGCTTGCTTGCGCAAATAAAATTAGGTCAGATGCCAGAAAGTATAATTTGTTTAAAGTTTCGAGAGCACCACGATATGACAACACTGCGGGATGATGAAATGACAGAGCCGTATATATTCAGATTTCACAAGCTTCCCGCATAGTTAATATGTTTATTAACGTACATTTAACAAATAATAATAATAACTTATGAATAATGCAAACGCCCATAAAACATGTTTATTATTGTATCGTCCTAAAATGCGGCTGTAAAATATTAATTGCACATATTTTATAATAATTAATGCTTTACATTTATCAGCGCATTATACGATGCTGTAAATCAGCAGCGATTATTATGAAAGAAGCTCTCTACAGTTCGTTTCGCTGTATGTATGTGTGTCTCTCTGTAAATTGAATACGCTGTTTGTTTATTGTTGTTTATTTCCAGAAATTATTATGACCCACCGATAAGTATCGTATAACCAAATGTAATAATTATAAATAAAAACCCGACCGCTTCTTTTTACTACCTACCTACCTACCTACATTGTGGCATTTTTGATTTTATCTCATTCCGGGAATTTTATTTTTTATTATTCATCTTCACGTTAGCTTTTGTGATAATTAAAAAAGTACAGGTTGGGTTAGTGCGATATCAATTTTCAGGTAATCTCGATAAATTCAAAAATTCAAGAAAAATTACTCAGATCCATTCTTACCCAGATTTATTAAACTGGTTATCGAGGAAGGGAAGATACCTCGAATATGGAACGCTCTATTCTGTAAGACAAAATGAAAATTAATGATCTAAAATAGGGTTTTATAAAGATTGTATTTGAGAATTCACTGGTACAGATTGAAGAGTTTACTGCAATGGGGATATGACTTTCGGCCAATAGCAAACCAGGATTCAAAAATTATAATTGAGCATGACTGCTGAATTAAGTTATTTCAAAGGTAGAGCGCTACCAAATAGGGATCTGTGATAACGATAATATTACAGATTTGTAAAAAGTCATTTTATCACTTACTCAAGCTGGAGATATGCTTAATTGCCGAGAGATGGCGTTAGGTTAGCAATATTGTAAAGTATTTATTATTATACAAGCTCTAACCTATTCAGGATGATTCATGAATAATGCGAATAATCAAGGCAAGTTTAAATCTATGATCAATTTTTTTGTCAGCAGGGACGAACAAAGGTAGGGTGTTTTCGATGTTTGCAGGCTTAAATTTTAAACGGCGGTATCTTTTACAACGGTTTGGTGATATCCGACAAAACGTAGCAGAAACACTCTTCTATCGAGGCACTTTAAGATGACCTATCGGCAAATTAAAAATCCAGGAGCGAACTTGAAAATTTGAAAAGAAATCGTGTGCACTTTTTTTGACAGAAAACCACATTTTCAGATCGATTTTCAGAAAAATCGTAGAATTCAGAAAAAAATGCCATAAAATGAGCTTCTTAAAGCGAAAAAATCAAAGTAAGACCTTTTACTGATATTTACAATCTATTTTTGTGAAGCTGGTTGAAGTGTGCCCGTCCGGTTTAAGAAACTCATTTCATAGCATTTTTCCTGTACTTTCCGAATCCGATACCTTTTTTCCTGAAAATCGATCAGAAACGTAATTTTCTGGCACAAAAAAAGCAAACTATTTCGTTTCAAGTACGGTCCTGTATTTGAATTTGCCGATAGGTCATCTGGAAGTGTATCGATAGGATAATCTTTCTGTTAAAGGTAGGAGAGTGTTTAAGGGTTAATGCGTCTTGGTGGCGACTATAAAAGACTTTTGGTCATTTTTCAAATTACAAAAAAATATATATAATTTTGACAGAAGAATTATTTGAGACTGCCTTGCAAAAGGTGAAAAGAATTATTCGATGTGTAGCTAATTTTCTTATATTATTATTTGCAAAGAGATCGGCGAGAATTTTGATGGGAAATTGTAAATTTCGGGTATTTTCAGTCGTAGCTTCGGCCTCGTCGGTCGTAAGAGGATTGTAAAAGTATCGGCCTGTAGCTAAGAAATCGTTTCTGAAGACTGCAAAGTTTCGTCGCAATCGACGCAACCATCTGTCACCCAAGAGCTGTCAAAGTCGATCCAAAAATTTTTTTTACCAATTTTCAAAAGCGTCTGAGGCGGCCATTTTGAAAGATATCGCGATCGCAATTTAACGTCGCGTTCGTAGTCGTAGAACCCTGTCAACGGAAAATGATCGTTGATTCGCAGCGGCCACCGTTTCGAAAATTATGGTCTAACAAAAAATAGTTTCCCAAAATGAACAAAAAAATGTAAAAATGATAAAAAATAAAAACAGCTGAAATTCGGGTGTCGGTACCTCTCTCTGAATAGTCGCGAGTCTTGAACCGAAATCCATTTTTCGTTATCGCCCGTAGTTTTGGAGAAAATGGCCTTCAAATGTCCGATTATGCGGAAATTCCGTAAACGCGCCACTAGTAAATAATTTTTTTCGATTCGAAAAATCAAGATGGTGGCCATTTTGTAATTTTAACGCAACGAAAAAACTTCGGGCCACGACAAAATTATGAAATATTTTCGAAAAACGAATCCAAACTTTTTTTGAAACGTAAAAATTGAAAAGTTAAAAAAACACGAGAATCAAGATGGCGGCCCGATTTTGGTCTCGTCGTACAGGTAAAGTGTGCAGCAATGACATATCGGTGAAAGTGACACCGAAAAAAATCGTAACTGTCATTTATCAGACGTCAAACTCGAAATTACCTCGAAAAAATCGGCCATTTTGAAACGCTCCTAGCTCCCCCATTTTTGGAAAAAATGTGCGGACGACAGGTGGCATCATGTTTCGGCATGCTTTGTCCATCCACCTAACCGAAATATCTGTCATATTTTGTATACCTACAGGAAACTTTATAAAATTGCTCCGAAATGTGTATTTTTAATTTAAAACATGAAAAAAGCTTCCGTTCCTCTACAACTAAATCAGACGCCATTTTGTTAAAAACGATCGAACAGAGTTGGCGGCTATATCAAAATGATGTAAACACATGTGGCTTTGACATATGGGTGCATGACATTTGAAATCTATCTGAAAGTCAATTTTTTTAAACGTTAAATTTCAAATTTTGTCAAAACAATTAACCATTTTCAAACGCCCATAGCTCCGACATTTTGAGAGAAACGTACCTATATAGACTGAGCACGTCACCCTCTTACCACATGCTTTGACCATCCACAGAAGCAATTTTTGTTTCGCGAATAGTTTTGACGCAATAAATTTTTCAAGCTGGCGTTGATTTCATATTATCTGCTCAAAAAATCACGAAAAAAGTGGTGAACCAACGAGGCGAACCTATAAGCTCTTACAACTTATGACACTTACTACTTGTCATTTTTCCTATAACGGCAGACAAAAATCAATTCCATAAAACTTCCTCTTCTTTGTTATAAACAGACAGGATGTCATTCATTCATAAATAATTTATTCTTCCCTCTTTTTTAATCCCCGCAATGACAAATTTTTCATCCGCAGACACGTCGACGTTTTTATAAATAACTAACGCCGTTTCGGTCGGTATGAAATATAAAATGTCCCCAGATCCGGTGGTCACAGTCATGTGTAATATAATACGTGTTCCCATAAAGAACCGGCGGCCATATAAGCAGCATGAGAGTGATGAATGCTCGGTGGCAAATTGAGAAATCTTCAACCCCGAAAAGAGACAGCTCTCGAAGCACTCTCTACCCGACCGGCCATTCATCTACTCCCTGGATTTATAAGCGGGAGGTTCGAGTTGCAAGTTCAAGCATCTGTCTTCAAGACGACGTTCTCTGGAGGTAGATCCGCTGCCGGATCTCGTAACCGTTATTGTTACCGCGTTGCCGGTAACGGACTGGAACGAACGATTACCTGTCAAGCAGAAGATACTTTTTTGGAAATTTGTTGATATTCGTTCATCCTTGAGTGTTTTTTGAATCTACGTCTTCAAATTATCCCACCATTTTTTTGCAAAGCGCCTCATTAGAAAGTCAAGTTATTTTAATTTGGTAACTATGGCTCTGTTATCTGGATTTTTATCTAAAGTGACGTCATGGTCAGAGCTATGGTCAGAGTTTCCTCCAGTAAATCTGAGTAAATGAGAGAAGCGTACGTACTGGCACTTTAATCTCAACTTTGATACAATAAAACAGAATAATTTACAGTCCAGTCAGGGCGAAATAACGTAAAGACAGAGTATTGAAAGTAAAACAGTGATTTTGTAATGAAAGCACGAATCGCCATCCCGATTCCGTTCTGGCAAATTTGCCATTCTCCCGGAGGTTCGAGTAGCAAGTTCAAGCATCTATCTTTTTAGCGCTCCAACTTCTACAACGGCTAGAGACCGTTTTACTTTTTCCTCGCCCTCGCATAAATAACGGACTTTTATTATTTCCCCCCCTATCCATTAGCTTATAAACAACGGCCATAACTTTCCCAGATGAAGACGTTTCCGTGCGATTTATTCACTGATCATAATTTACGGCGCGACCTCCAGATGAGCTGGCAGAGGAAAACGTAGCCGAAAGAATTCTCACTTCTGGCTCTCACTATTTATTCCTGGAAGATTTCTCCAATTTTTTTTTCTACCTCACCTGGACATTGGACAATGGAAAAAGGAAAAAAAAAACATAATCCGAATTTTATCTAGTTGAATTGACCAGTTCCAGTTAATTCAATCAGTCCATCATCAAGAAAGCATAAAGAATGAGCAACTAACAGTAACAGTAGACCGACTCCACTCTTTTCATCCCGTTGATCGATATCGAAAATCCAGCTTTCAGATGGAGTTCTACGTGCAAGAAAGACCGACTCAATCGACAGCTGTTTTACATAATCATTTATAGGTACTACCTCTCTCTATTTCTGATGTGGTGATTATTCGCCTCGATGATTTATGGGGTTTATTTTTACACTATTTACGTTCCATTCACCTAAATCATGTTCAAAGGCTAGCAAAGACACGCCGCGGCCGTAAATCAGGAATAAATGAGTTCCATTATGAGAACACGCAGCAGGCATGTTCAGGTGGGCGTGTATTAATGTCTTCCAGAGGCGCGCATACACATGGAAATCATGCTAGCGATGACAGCACACGTGAGCATCTATCCCGCGAACCTTCTTCTTCTTCTTTGATGGTGGGTGCCCCGGCGATTTTATTATCGGTTTCGGTGAGCAGGGAAACAAATCAAGCTGCTGCGATGATCTGGATTCCGGACAGAGGGAGCATGTTTTCAGTTACCTACCATAAAGAAAAGATGGATCTGTGATGATAATGATCGTGCGAAGATGCTATCTGTGGTGATAAGTTTATTTCATTTATTCTGATATAAAAAAATCAGATCGTTGGTCAATACGCAATTTTTTGAAAGTAATGAGGAGGAAAAAAGTAATGTAAAGATGGACTGAAAAGCAATTCGTCCAACTTTATTCCAGTTTTTGGGTACTCTCCAATTTCTGGGAGGTTTCTTTTCCTCCAAATTGGCATAATGTAGTGGCCGCAGAGGACCAAATCTGGGGAATATGGTGAATGAGTAGATTAGCGTTTCGTGGCTTGCAAGGTTAATGAAGTGTATAGCTTCTACACAGAACAAACGTCAGATCAGCTAATTTTTATTGCAGCGTCCGGTTAGACAAAAGTCCTGTCAGCTCGAAAAATCGATTTCTGGAAAGTTCAGTTTGATAGGTTAAAAAAAAGCTCGAAACTTCGTAGTGATAGGACTTTATCTAGCCGTACCTTGCAAGAAACGGATTTTTCAGCTGACCGGGTTTTGCAAGAATCCAATTTTCGAGCTGACCGGACTTTGCAAGAATCCAGTTTATGAGCTAACCGGACTTTGCTAGAATCCAAATTTTGTGCTGACCGGATTTTTCAAAAATTGCGTTTTTAAGCTGACCGGATTTTGCAAGAGCCCAATTTACGAGCTGACCGGGCTTTGCAAGAATCCAATTTAGGAGCTGACCGGACTTTGCAAGAATCCAAATTTTGTGCTGACTGGATTTTGCAAAAATTGCGTTTTTAAGCTGACCGGATTTTGCAAGAATCCAATTTTCCTGCTGCCCGGATTTTGAAGAAATAAAATTGGCGAAGACCGCACTTTGCAAAAATTGCGTTTTTAAGCTGATCGGATTTTGCAAGAACCCAATTTTCGAGCTGACCAGATTTTGCAAGAATCCAGTTTACGAGCTGACCGGACTTTGCAAGAATCCAATTTAGGAGCTGACCGAACTCTGCAAGAATCCAAATTTTGTGCTGACCGGATTTTTCAAAAATTGCGTTTTTAAGCTGACCGGATTTTGCAAGAATCCAATTTTCCTGCTGCCCGGATTTTGAAGAAATAAAATTGGCGAAGACCGCACTTTGCAAAAATTGCGTTTTTAAGCTGATCGGATTTTGCAAGAACCCAATTTTCGAGCTGACCAGATTTTGCAAGAATCCAGTTTACGAGCTGACCGGACTTTGCAAGAATCCAATTTAGGAGCTGACCGAACTTTGCAAGAATCCAAATTTTGTGCTGACCGGATTTTTCAAAAATTGCGTTTTTAAGCTGACCGGATTTTGCAAGAATCCAATTTTCCTGCTGCCCGGATTTTGAAGAAATAAAATTGGCGAAGACCGCACTTTGCAAAAATTGCGTTTTTAAGCTGATCGGATTTTGCAAGAACCCAATTTTCGAGCTGACCAGATTTTGCAAGAATCCAGTTTACGAGCTGACCGGACTTTGCAAGAATCCAATTTAGGAGCTGACCGAACTTTGCAAGAATCCAAATTTTGGGCTGACCGGATTTTTCAAAAATTGCGTTTTTAAGCTGACCGGATTTTACAAGAACATAATTTTTGAGCTGACCGGACTTTGCAAGAATCCAATTTTTCGAGCAAAAGAAGCTTGTCGATCTAAATCTTGCCAAAAAAAAACTAAAACAAAAAACACAAAAGCTTGGCGCTTCAGACTTTCATCTGAAAAGTTTCCACTGGATGCAATATTTTGTATTGCGGATTTGTGGACCGTGGACTTTACCTGATAGAAGAGAACATTTTCCTCACCAGATGCCACCCGCTGTTGTCGCGAATAGGCGTCTAATCGACACAATAACTTTGTATAATAATAAGGATGCATCTAAAAAAAAAAAAAAAAAACAGAACGTGGTCCATGATCTTTTTTAGCAAGAGCCCCAATCTCCCTTTCTTAGGCTACAATTTTCCTCGATCAGTTTACTTTTGTGGCCATTCCTTGGTCTTTGGGGTTGTTATGGTGGATCAATCTTTCGTCCACGATTACCAAACGTAGTCCATGTTTACGAAATGGAGCAAAATACTTTTTGGGTGACGATCACGAAACGTTCCTTTGAAATTGTCTCATGGTCGCTCTTATTGTCAACATAAAGCAAACATGACACCCTTTTTAAGAAAGCGAGCTTCCCCATCCCCAAATATTCATGCAAGTGCTCTCTACTCGTTCACTCACATCCTCAGCAATCTGGCGTACTTATACTTGGAGATAGATGAATTTTATCCACAGTTTCTGGCGTGGTGACTATTCCTAGGAAGGCTTGAAAGTCAAAAATGCTAACTTTTTTAAATTTTAAAGCTGATATCGAAGCTGCAGAGTCTTCAGCCCCAAAAAGATCCTTCAAATCGGTGTTGGTCTCATCAGTCGTTCAATTTTTAGTCTAGGGAACGACTATGGACATGATTACATTGGCGACGTTACCCGTAAAAACGTCAAATAAGCTTGGACCAAGAATGGAATTTGATGCCACACCAACACGGGCTACAAAATGACCAAAAACAATGCAGTCAATCTGTAAGAAACCAAAATTAACACCAACTACCACCACAGATTCTCAAATTTAAGTTCCATTCCTTCAACCCCTAAATATCAACAAACCGAATTCACTTCAATCATATAATTAAATATCAGGCATCTGAAAAAAAAACACAACGTACGGTATTACATCAGCAACCACAAACAAGACGATTTAAAGAATTTAGTCAGTCATTCCCGACATTAAAAGCACACTCCAGTGCATTACTCTCTCCATCTACACCTCTAATTAGTCGCATTCGTGCGACTAACCTCCCGACAGTTATGAAGTGGCTCTCTCCCTCTCCTTCTCCCTGATTTCCATCTATTCATCCGTCTCTGTCTGTCGGTAATTAATGACGTGTAAATTAGAGGGCCCGCAACGGACGTCTTCTGACGCGCGGGGAGAGCCCCCGAGATCCACCGGGGATATGTAAATTAGACAGTTGTTAAGGTGAGCATTGTAAACTGCTCTGTCAACGTCAGCCCGGAGACAGCCGGGCATTTGTTCCAGACTCCGAGAGGCTTGTAAGGCTAATTGCATGCGATATAGCCTTAACGTTTGCCATGTTGACGGACTTTGCGCGTTCGTTGCGCGCTATATGAAAAATAACACACTTATTCTGGGTCTCATATACCTTACCAGCTAATAAGAACCCCATTTCTTAGGGACCCATCGGTTTGATTTTCTCGCAATCTGTGAAGCGCAGAATGATTTCCGTGCAAGTTTAATTTTTCAAAAGGAACCCGGCAACGATGTTCACCCGGGCCACTCATTTCCAGTGTCGTCACTAAGAGCTTCATGACGGGTCGATTAAGATAATTGATACCGGGCATTTTATTCAGATGTCTGGCTCGTTTGTCGGGCATCCATTATCGATGCCCGGGCGTTACCAGTTTTAGAGATGCGGCGCGGCTCCAGGATCAAAGCCTCGGATTCACGTGTGTCCAATTAACACCTCCACGGCGTTTATAAATCACAATCACATTATGAGTAATCTCGATGTATCGGCCGGTACGAGTCACCTATGAACAGGTAGTCGTTTGTTATAGTGATATCGTTGATTAATACGGGAAATTATAATCACCGAGCCTCGTTTGGTTATAGTTAAGTTGAAACGCTCATGAAGAATGAGACATCATCCAATTTTACGGTATAGGTAGAGGGCGAGAAGAATTAATGATCATCAAGAAGAGGTTTCTTAGATTAACAACAATAACTATAAATAGGCAAGCGCGGCTACAAGAACCAAGAACAGGTCATCCAGATTCGGCAGATTCGGCATCCCTAACCCTTCCTTTTGCATGTCGGGTGGTCCGTTCACGTTCACGTTGATCGATGACCGTCACCGGCCCAGCACGGAGGTGGGTATACGGGTTCTGGTCCTGGTAGTCGTCTGGGATGATTTAACGTCCTGCCAAAGCGACGTCTGCCCATGCATCACCATCACAATCACCATCGCCAGACCACCTCCGCGGGTGTCTTAATTATCTATCGAGCCACCGCTGTGATTGTGGCATTGATGTCGGTGGAAAGGTCGAGTTGTCATTGTATAGCACCAGCTCTCGGTGGGAGTTGATGTATGGGCAGGATAAGAGTGATGGATCGGTCGGGGTAATTTGATTGTTTCGTCGGATATCAAGTTGTTTTGTGGTGTCTTGATTAGAGATTGTTACTTCGAGATATTAATTTATGATTTACGATCAGAGGGTGCACGGATCAAAAATTGATTCACTCCATTAGACTCAATGATCCTTACATTGAGCAGGTAGAGAAGGAAAAACGAATTAAATTTTTGAAAAGTCGATGAAGACGATATTAATCACCGGTCCGAACCGTCGTCCTTATTCCTCTGGCGTGCATCTTCGGGGTCTCGACGGCACATAAATTTGAATTTAGCCAAGATGCAAAACTCGCGCGCGGCTCGCCGAGGAATGCAGCATGCAATAACTCGCTGCAGCGAGCAAATTACAATGCAAAGCTGTGTAATTAATGAGTGGTTTCATCGGACTCACAAGGCGAGTATTTAAATGAGAGAGACCGTAGGATTTATGCGGCGTACATGAGTAAGTGCCTCCTACCTGGCACATCCCGCTGATCTTCCGATTCATCTTTCATTGTTCACGCCGGGGTCTCACCCGTGAATAATTCACGTCGAGCTCCACATCGTCACGATCACGGAAGGATTAACTTCGTTTCGTTTCGTTTCGTGTTCGTTGCCGAGGTGCAAATGCATTAATTCATTAATTAATTAAGTTGCAAGCAGCGAGCATTTTCTGAAAGCGATCCATAATCGGGCGTTCAAAGAACACAGCTTTCCTCTCTGTTATAGACTCGGAACTCTATAAGGAAAAATCGACACAATTTCACCCTTAAGAGCCCTTTTATCTCCTACCACCCAATCCCGTGAAGTTGGCTATCGTATTCACTACAAAAAGTCAGTTTTTCAAAGTTATGCGCAGAATT
The DNA here is from genome assembly GCA_910589415.1 of Malachius bipustulatus. Taxonomy (NCBI): domain Eukaryota; kingdom Metazoa; phylum Arthropoda; class Insecta; order Coleoptera; family Melyridae; genus Malachius; species Malachius bipustulatus. The sequence goes on from OU342637.1 coordinate 31,117,162, forward strand.
AGAATAGTTTTCTAGAGTTCTAATAAATTATTGAGTTCCTGACAAATTGGAAGAGCATTTTTCTATGAAATTCTTCGGGGCTATCCAAAACTCCAACTAGAACTCATTTTCAGTGATTGTGGTCTCAGAACATCAAAACAACAATCAATTATGGAGTTCCTGACATAGTGGAAGAGGATTTTTTATGGAGCCTTTGAAGGCTTCTGATCAGAACTCATTTTCGGTGATTGTGATCTCAGAACGTCGCAAAACCCAATAAATTATTGAGTTCCTGAGAAAGTGGAAAAGGATTTTTCTATGGAGCTTTTCGAAGGCTACCGAGAACTTTGATCAGAACTCTTTTTCGGTGATTGTGGTCTCAGAACGTCAAAACAATAATAAATTATTGAGTTCCTGACACAGTGGAAGAGGATTTTCTACGGAACTCTTCTAAGGGTAAAATAGACAGGAACTCTTATAGCTTCACTTTTTGCCGCTGCGTATCTCATCATGATCAATCTTCTGAGACAAGATGGAGCCGCGTGAATTTATCCCCGTGAATTTATTCCGCGACACGGTTAAAAATATCTAAATCTACCCAGAACTCTCAAAAACAGGATGTTTGGAGAAAATTTGGCGGCCTACTGCAGGGGAGTCTCAATTCAACACGTGCCAAAAAAATCAAATAAATCTTCCTTTCATATTTCTTACATAAAAATAAATCTTGTTTTGAAAAATTAAGTCATGAATCGGAATTCCGCGAAAGGACACTACCTTCCATAATTCATATCTCCTCTCCTTATCCCAACAACGATTCGAGATACGTAATGGATGGAGACAGTCGGTGAGGTCGCCCGAGTAGACGGGCATATATTAAACACTCGGTACCTGGACCTGAAGGCCTGTAAATAATGGGTACATGGACATTAGGTCCGCGACAACAAGCTGCCACCCACGGTTGCCGGTTTATCTACACGAGCTGTCAGAGTTTATCCGCAGGGGGGCACTGCTACTATCACTAGATGCGAGACGGTGACGTCGCATCCCAGTTTACACAGAAAAAATATGGTCGAATGGAGACAACAAGAGACAGCCAATAAACAAGGTGAAGGCGACTTCATTTATCATCGATCAATTTCGTCTCTCCTTTCACTCTAACAATGGACCTTCAGAAAAAAATCTTCACCGCTTTCTTAATGATTAGATAAAGATTAACGTTGGAGAGAGACCTGGAACTGGCTCAAGTAAAATACTTGCCAGCAAGTCAATTAGTACCAACACGACGACATTACAACAAATTGACGCCTGCTACCACTAAGACTAAGAACATAATCGCGATTAGCTGCAGCGGCAATCTTCGCCGAGCAACTCTATAAAGTAGAGGACGAGTTACGCTGCAAGTGTCGCAACCGCAGTTACACGTGTAATAAGCAAGCAGGCCGACACTCTCTTCAGACAGGATAGTGAAGTGATTGCGATCAGCATTATTAGCAGCCGGCGACGTGCAATATCGCAGAGCTATCCGGCAGAAATCGCTTGCTTGGAGGAGAATTGCTTGGAGCGAAAAAAATGGCTTAATAGAAAGGCAAACTCGGTGTAATGTAGGTAAGGTACAGTGATGGGGGCCGCTCGGTGATTTTGTCACCGGTTACCGTAACTCGGTGTTTCTTGATCACCGAGTTTTTTTTTTGTTCCTGATTGCTGGAGAGTTGCTGGAACGAAGATATGCGGATCTTGAAAAAATTTAAATCGGCCTCGATGCTCGGTGTTGAGGTAGGTCATTGCCGGAAAGTCTAAATTTATTCAAGCAAACACGCTTGAATTTTAACTCAAGGGGAAAATTGGTGGAGAGATTGACAAATGGCCCCGCAGTGTAAATGACGTTCGGTTTTTGAATCTTCTAGTCCAAATTCCGTATCTACCAAGAAATCGAGTTTTTACCGAGTGAAAGAATCCGATCTAAGTAATTAGAGCGCCATTAAAATTAAAGTGATTACCGATTACATGTAACCGAAGTAACGATTACAACTTATCGGCTCATCTCGGAACCCTGACGATGAGCGACGGAATAGAACAGAGCAGAGTGTATTAATGAGGTGAATTGCGTTCAGGCTTGTATCTGACAGATATTAACTTATTACAAGCCATAAATCACGGTCTAGTGCTTTGAGTGTTGATTATCCGATTGTTTAAGCTGTTCTCTTGACGTTATAAGCCGCGGAGATGGAGATGGAGACCGGAGAGCGGAGAGTGCAGACAGCAGGGTCTCTTCTCTCTTCATCTGCTAGCGCTAGTAGTAGAGTGCTCAGAGCTTCGAAAGTCGCTTAAAAATGAAATGTGTGGGCCTTTCAAGACTAAAAGCTACGACCTGTGGCAAATGGAAGCTTATGTCATTAATATACCCCAAAAAAATTCGTCCAGTAATCGTCCTGTGCAAAAGGGCACTATCCAAAATTTTCGAGTTTTTTCTATAAATCGATAGTATAGAACTGATGCGAATTTTTGGTATTTTTTCCACTTCATATTTTGTAGCCGTTTGCCTATAAAAAAATGAAAACAGATCTCGAAAAGCGTTGGCTCTTATGGAGCCAGGCGGTCTTCAAGAAGCGATATCTCCGTTCGAAGTGGCTGAAAAATTAATTCAATTTTAATACTTCGGCTGTTTATCAACGATTATCTCAAAAGCGGTAACTCTGATCGAAAAATGGTCTTATACATAATTGTTGCTCCATTATTTGTGATTAATATGGTCTTACTTTCATAATTTTACACCTAATAATTAATGAAAGAAGTTATTAAATGTAAAGCGATGCATAATCAAGACGCTCGAGTTCTCGCTCCAACTGTTGGCCAGCGCTCCGACTGCCGCATCACCCTCCCTCACCCTGCACTTCCCCTTATCTTCGTAATACGCCAGGATAGGTGCATAATAAGCGCGGCAAGTAACCTTATTTGAAAATATTATGGCTCTGTTTAATATCCATGAAACGTTATTTCTTGTAAATAATAGGTAAATATACAGGATCAATTAAATTTATTCCAGGTGTTTTCTCACAATGAAGATAATTTATTATACATATCCATAAATACTATTTTCAGTAAAACAAGGGAACAATCACTTCTAAATGCATGCAAAATTGGGGAGGAAGAAATTTTCAAACATGAGCTAGCAACTAACATATCCCATGTCGCTTGTTGCAAATGGTATGTTAGCTACACCCTCAAATAAAAGTGCTTTAGGAGAAATAATCAAAAGCTACAGTACAGAAGAGAGAAGTAGTACTTTTAACAGCAGTAGTGGTGAAAAAATTTGTCACATATTTGATGGCATGTCTGTAGTTCAGAAACTGGGTAAGCTATAAATTCAAGAACATTTGGCGATTATTCCAAAATATTCGCAAAAATAATCTTCAAGCGTGACATAAAATCACAACGTATAGACCTCTAGTATTCGATCATTATGAAAAATATTCAGTCAAAAATGCAACTCGAATGAAGAGAGGTGGCACATTTAATAAACTACAGTTGACCAATTTTCTGTCAAATGAGGCATTAAAACATTCGGCGAAAGAGAAGATAGAGTTTGTAACAAGTGGTGGATTCTCTGAATTTTACCAATATAAAAGTAATAATTTTTTCTTGGATGATGACCTGTTGATCTCAAATCAGGAGAAAGCAGATACAACAATTTTACTGCGCATTCTGTCAGCAAAAAAAGCTGGGTAACGATACTGATGTATTAGTATACTACATTTCAGAGAACATTAAATTCCTGAAATGTGGATGAAGGCTGGGAAAAAAGGCAGTGTTCGGTTCATTGCCATAGACAAAATCAATTTAGACCAACGCCTGATTAAAAACCTCCCAGCTTTTCATGCACTGACAGGGTGCGATACAACCAGTCAATTTGCAGGTTTTGGGAAAAAAACTTGTTGGAAAACGTACGTAACTTTATCATTATCTTCTGGAAAATTTTGGAGAGACATATGGAACAAAACAGTTTTCTCAAATGTTCACAATTTTGTCCTGAAACTTTATACGGCAAACGAAAATATAACTTCTATAAATCATCTGCGAGGTTTATTAGCTGCTTCTAAAACTTTAGATAAACTCCCCCCAACAGAAGACAGCCTTTATCAACATTTCGATGAAATGAAAATAAAAATAAAAATAAAAGGCACGGTGGGTTCGGCTTGTGCCATAGGATACACCCCAGACAGCCATAATGCATGCCAAAACGAGTGCAGTGCCCCCTGGTGTGCATAAAGTAGGTAAAGCCCCTACCGGGAGTACCGGGCTAGACAAAAGATAAATGACATGTTGTCAGACAACATGCCATTCATTGATGTTGTGCTGTGAGCTGAGACGGAAATTGTAGACACGTGTTTCGTCCTGTTTGGGACTCTTCAGTACAATGTATCTACCAACATACAGTACAGTTTAGATCACGTATCCCGTGAGTGGAAGAACGGGATACGTGTTTGTTTATCAACATTGCCTTCGTGCATATTATCAAACCTACATTTGGTTAAATACTCTACGATATGTCCAGGACTTACCAGACTACACAGAATTCGGATGGAAGTTAGCCGACAATCGAATCATTGCAGTCATTACCAAGTTTTCCCAAAATCACATCATTCTTAACAACGTGTCAATGTAAAAAAGGTATGCAAACATAATAATAATAATATCAAAATGCTTTTTTTCCTAATGACTGTGCTTGTATTTCAGATTGTACAGCAAGGGGTTTGGTTGTAAAAAAAAAACAAATTGACTTGCATAGGATCTTCTCGCTGCATGGGCCAAAAATCCTGTCGAAACTTCTCTCTTCTGTACTGTAGCTTTCGATTATTTCTCCTAAAGCACTTTTATTTGAGGGTGTAGCTAACATACCATTTGCAACAAGCGACATGGGATATGTTAGTTGCTAGCTCATGTTTGAAAATTTCTTCCTCCCCAATTTTGCATGCATTTAGAAGTGATTGTTCCCTTGTTTTACTGAAAATAGTATTTATGGATATGTATAATAAATTATCTTCATTGTGAGAAAACACCTGGAATAAATTTAATTGATCCTGTATATTTACCTATTATTTACAAGAAATAACGTTTCATGGATATTAAACAGAGCCATAATATTTTCAAATAAGGTTACTTGCCGCGCTTATTATGCACCTATTCTGGTGTATTACGAAGATAAGGGGAAGTGCAGGGTGAGGGAGGGTGATGCGGCAGTCGGAGCGCTGGCCAACAGTTGGAGCGAGAACTCGAGCGTCTTGATTATGCATCGCTTTACATTTAATAACTTCTTTCATTAATTATTAGGTGTAAAATTATGAAAGTAAGACCATATTAATCACAAATAATGGAGCAACAATTATGTATAAGACCATTTTTCGATCAGAGTTACCGCTTTTGAGATAATCGTTGATAAACAGCCGAAGTATTAAAATTGAATTAATTTTTCAGCCACTTCGAACGGAGATATCGCTTCTTGAAGACCGCCTGGCTCCATAAGAGCCAACGCTTTTCGAGATCTGTTTTCATTTTTTTATAGGCAAACGGCTACAAAATATGAAGTGGAAAAAATACCAAAAATTCGCATCAGTTCTATACTATCGATTTATAGAAAAAACTCGAAAATTTTGGATAGTGCCCTTTTGCACAGGACGATTACTGGACGAATTTTTTTGGGGTATATTAATGACATAAGCTTCCATTTGCCACAGGTCGTAGCTTTTAGTCTTGAAAGGCCCACAGGGTGACACGTTTCACCCTATTCTGCACTCTACTATAGCTCTAGCTGCTGAGAGACTCTCTGAGAACGCGACCGGGCGGGTTAACAGATTCAAACAATGGAAGTGAAATTCTCGTTTGTGGTCTTAGTATTTGCGTTTGCTGTCAGAACTTAACTGATGATGGTGTCGGCGCCGATGCCGATATTTCGTTCTTCGTAGTTCGTACCTATTATTGCATATCATTTTAATACCGCGTATTGGATGAGGTATCGCGGTCACGATTAATATGGATTTTTACACTAATTGGCCTTTGTTGGGATTTATTTCACAATCACTAATAACTAATAACGATTTGTTCAGTGATCTGTCTGTTTGATTAGCTAGCCGTTTCCGTTCCTTTTGAATATTCATCATATGCCTCAGGTCACTAATAACACCAGCAGATGCAAATTTTGTAAGGGATAGCGACTCAAGAATAAAGTGTGCCTTTCGTTCAAATCGATCGTGAGATAAATAGTTCATTGGTGGATTTTCATCAGTAATAATTATTTGGCATGCTTAAAATTAACGATTTATAATGATGAGTTAACGCTGGGGTGATTTGTTTGTAACTGTGAACGTATGAACTATGGTTTCGGTCACCTTATCGGTGACGGTTCACTTGCATTCATTAATAGTGTCAGTGTCTGTAGACAATTTTACCCTTCCTAATTTGAAAGTCACTATGCTAAACGTGATAGTAGGACAGCTCCAAGGCGTTTTATTTTTCCCCAAAAATGTTTATTTGTATTTTTATGTGCGTGTATGGGGTACAGGACTAATAATGAAGTTACCTGAACTGTAAACGATATTTTGTTTTCATGTAATGTCATAATCTTTGAACTACGAAGTACGTTAGTAAGCTCGAGCGTTATTTCAAAACCTATAAACGTAGTAGATCCTTATGAGTCCTTGAAATGGAAATACAAAACGTCCTTTTTATAAATATAAAAGATTTGTTGATACATTTAAATTTTACACCCTGATGGTGATTATTTTATGTATTGTGTCATTTGTATTAATTGTTTGTAAACACAGCCAAAGTTTTCTTTGTAAGAGTTCTTTCTCTGATGAGTAAATTGCACTGAACCCGGCATTTGGGAGGGGGTTAGAATGAATAGAACGAATAAAAAATTGATTTCACTGTTTGTGTGTTTTAATCTCCTTTCTCCTAAAATTGGCCAACTCAAGTATTCTCGTAGCGTTTGCTACGAACAGACAAGTGGGATTTACAATGACACAGTGTAGAAGGTTCAAGGGGTTAAAGACAAGACGATCAAAGACAAGAGACTAAAAGCAAAGTTCAAAAGGGTTAGAATCACATCGACCATTTTGTTTCAAACATTCAAATTAAGAATTCAGGGCGGGAATTCAACAGAGACATTCACGACAGACCTGTTGATATTTCAAACGTCACAGGGGTTCTTCTTTTTAAACTCATTCAGGTCGGTCGATTTGGAAGTGCGCATGACGCAGGATCATAGATACTTTAGTTTCGGTTAAGTAGGGTACTACACTACAGTTTTATCGTTCTACTGCGTTTGAAACACTTCCAGCGACGTTACGTGACAAAATTTTTAAAACTGTCACAGGAACAATATTTTATCTCAAATAGGTCCTTAAGTTCTCCTTCTTGATTCATCTTAGAGTGTTTATCAGGCAGACAGTCGAGGCAACAAGTTGGCCGGGTCCGCTGCCGGCTCTGACTCGCCATTCATTTTTTATAATCATAGAATAACGAGGCAATTTGTTTAAAGTGGTGACTTATTGATGTGTTCTATGAATTTTAAGAATAAATCACCGTATAATTCTAGACTGAGGTTCTAGAATATTTCCACCATCTCGGATTGCATATATAAATCAACCTTTCAAATCCGTAAATCCGTGTTAATAGTTATAATTGTATCTAAATCATAAGCATTTGAACAGACAGTTCACTAAATTGAACAAATATCCATAGATAGTTAATTCCCAAGAAATAATTTATAAATAATAATCAAAGTCACACTCCACTGGACTATTATTATTATTAACAAACGTCCAGTTACAGGGACGAGCACTCAATTTATCCACTTGTGAGCGGACAGAGTAAACCGCTTAGCTCTCGAGGGTTTCTTCATCCAGAAGGAGCATCGCAGGAAGGATTCGGCTAAGAACGTAATCCCGCACTGTCCGGCCGGACCGTTCATCCCTCTCTGATCCCATGTCGACAACTGCTAGATCAGATTTATCACCGCTAATCGTGCTCTTGAAGCTGTAAACCTACACGAGCGTGGTGCTGGTGCCATACTGACAGGAACAGACCTCAGATCGAAGGATAACCGCAGGACATTCCTCACTGTGTTCCCGAGTAGATCGGGATATGGATAAAGAGAGCCCCGAGTTTAGTGATGTTGCCGGCTTTTCCAGGCCCTTAATCGAACGTCGTCTATAACAATAAACGCGTCTAGAAGGTTTTGGGATTACAGGAATGGGGTTATAAGAGTGTAAAATTTAATTGAGAAAAAAGAGAGATATTTGAAATTAACGAAAAAATGGATTTGTAAAAGGGTAGTCGGTAGATGTGACAACTGTGATTTTTGGCCGGGGCTTTTAGCCGGAGTAAAGTTTAGACTTATAAATTTAGTGAGTTGCTTCTGGGTGTGACGTTATCACGCCAGGTCGACGCTGAGTTATCTCTCGCTCTATAAATCACCCTAAATATCTCCCTCTGCTCAAGAAAAATATGGTTTCGTTCTAATCGCAGTATTCACGGTAAGTCGCCGGCGCTACTAAAGTCGAAAAAAAGTATACTAGCGCGAGATAAAACGATTAAAAGTACCTGGAAACTGATTGTTACTATTTCGGTTCTATTAAAAGATAGTTCTGGCTATTTGAATATCCAGGAAGGTGATGTTTTAATTCTTGAAGTTTCCAGTTAACTGAATTTTTTTTTAACTTTCTTAGCTGTAGTGAAAATTTATTCTTTAATTAACATTTCCAGTAAGCATTTATTTTGTACACTTTGTCACTTATATTTCAAAACTGAAGACTCTTTCTTAGGCACTTTATTTATTTATGTAATCGGAGGTGGTAGAAATATTCTAGATCCTCGGTATAAAATTCTAGACAGCGAGCTCGCCACCTCAGCGCCTCGATGCTTGATAAACGCTATCAAACGGATTTAAAAAGTGAAAAATTCGTTATTGTTTTCGAAATCGTTTTTCAGAAAATGCAGTTCCTTCTAAACTAATTCTCGTGATTTTTGTAGAACTCAAAAAAAATAAGAAATCTGATCCCGCTAAAACGGATCAAAATTACATCTTTTTTACGAATAAATTTATTTTGAAGTCTATTGAGACAAAAAACCGTATCCAGGATCCAGCTAATATTTCTCAACCCCCCTCCCCCGACTCCCAACGCCAATATTTACAACTGGAGTCAACTTTTATCCCGACATATCAAACCTAAATCTTTTCTGCGATACATTTTACAACATCCTTGCATTATACGCACGAGTGGGCACACACATCCAGCACCATTCACACCGAACACATGTGAGAATATTTTCAGAATGAGTTGCTCAAAAAACGAACATTTTCTTGATTTTGAGCTTTTTTTCAGTAAATGTCATTAAAGTGGAGTGGATCGTGGATTATGAAATCCTGAAAGGTAACTTTTCAGGATGTCTATAGAAGCTATTACTGCCTAGAATGTTTCGGGAACGGTAAGCGACACAAGTCCAGAACAAACTTGTTCATTCTAGAAGGCGTCAAGAATTGTTTTTATCTTTAATTATTATTTATATCTATCTGAATTATTAAAGAGAATCCAGGAGAGATCCTCTCCCCCAAATATCATTAATATTTTTGACGCATCCCTCATAAAAAAAAGTGTAGTTCTGATGAAGTTTTTTAATCGTTAAATAACATAAACTGCTCTCCCCTGCTGTTAGATGTGAATGAAACAGGCCATTTGGTCGTTCGAGCCGGATGGCCGGGTTCACTCTTTCCTGCTTCTCCGTGTCGCCTGTTGTTGCAGGCCCGCGGGATTTATGGGCCTGTCATATTTCGCAAGTTCCAAGCCGGCAGCGGTGGTAACTCTTATGAGTGGAGGGAATTTATTACCTCGGAGTCCCTCTCGGCCCATTAATCTGGTGCGTCGTGACGCGGCCACCGGAGCCACCTTGCTCTTTAGCCATCAAGATATTGTTCTCGAGAATAAGGAGCGACTTTCGTTTTCGTTGCGGGGAACATGCCTTCAGATATTTAAACAAGTTTGCGGGATCGCCCGTAAAGCAAAAGTTTGATGTTTTTTTATTACTTTGTATTATTGTAACCTTCTCCCTCTCCTCTATTACGCAGTCTCAATTTTGCCATGTTAGCCTATAGGTATGCTGTTTTGATTTAAAAGCTCGGGACCTAAACATTCTGAAAATTTTAGCAGAAAATCTTCATAATCTGACAATGAGCATAAATCGGTTTCACATCCGGCACTTGGAATATTAAAAGAATCGGATCAGCATAAAATTCTGCTATTTCATTGATTTCTTCTCTAATCTAGAACATTCCTCATTAATTTTTCTATTCAATAATTATCGTAAACAATATTTTTAATTAAATCATGAACCGAGCTATCCTACGAATCGATTAAGAGGCACCAAAACACCATCAAATCACCTGCTCGAAAATGATCGTCCTAGACCTCCATTTGACCATGAAAAGGAGCCGTCCTACCCAACACCGTCTGACGCCAGTCTTTGATTGATGGCCGCGTTGTTCCACAAAACGGCTAAAAGCCTTGTTGCCCGTCGTATTGACGTTGCCCGATAATTGGATGATGACGGGTCATTACGAGGACTCTCCGACGGTCCAGCGTCTTCTAATGACAAGGTACTGCATCCTCGGGTCAGGCCGACCAACCTCCTCGCCTCGTATTTATTGTCTGACTTTTAGCAATAATCAGCTCGGACCGACTTCGGGATAATTATCGACAGACGGATGTGATTCGGGGTATAATCTCACGGATTGGTTTGTTTAATTTTGCATATGCAGCGTGTTATTAAGGGACGATGATTATAGAGACGGGGGATAATATATTTTTCCAATTTCTTGCTTTTAAGTATGGCTCAGCTGTAAGTGACGGTGTTCATTTAAATAAAGGGTGCGTTAAAAATTATTTATGGGAAGTCTCAAAGCGCGCCCGTCAATTATTATTATAATGTGATGGTCAGACTGCTCAATCTACGCAGCACCGGTCACCATATTACTCACTATATTTGGAAAGCGATTTTAATTTATCTGTAATTTTTTTTAATGAAGAGCAAAACGACATAACAAAACATTATCATCCGGTTTTTGCGCATCTCGACTCTCAACTTCAGCAACAATTCAAGAAGACTTACCGACCGCCTTTGGAGTCTTCGGAGGGGTTAACGAAGTGACAAGTGACAGTTACTCAGCGGCGATGACGTCTGGCAGCCGGGAGAACGACGGTGCTAGGGACGGCGGGAGGGACGGCGACGTGATGGATGGCCGGGTAGTGACCTTCCAATCTCCAGCCGCCTATGATGGATCACCCGGGCACGTCACTGGCTCATCTATCATCCCCGCCCTGTCATCGGGCCGTTTGGACAAGGCAAGGGCGTGCTGATATTATTACGATTGGGTTCCGTTATTTCTCGCCTTTTAGTTTAATGATCTGGAAACAATTATTTCAATAAATTTTCAAATTTCTGTACGAATTGCTTGGTGTATTTACAAAAAAAAGTTAAGAAAATTCAACTTTTCTTATACCATACCAATGCAAAAAGGAGAAACGATTACAATTAACAAAGAACGTTGCTGTAATAATAATTAATGCATGGCGATAAATAAAATATTCAAAATTATGAAAATGAATTACTTTTATGATCGTAATTCTTAATTACTAGTTTATTCTAATGAATGTAATTACGTGCTGACTCCGTTTTGCGGTTCAAAGCCTTGCCTTGAGGTTAACCTTGCAGTCGAAAGGTTGACTTACACTTATACGTTACACATTACACGTTACAACTTAACCATCATAATATAAATTCGACCAAGTTTTAACTAATAAAAGTTATTAACGATTTTTTTTAATTCTTGTTTTTTTAGCGTTACAAATAATGAAGTAGAAAAAGTATAGTAGGTTTACAACACTCATAGTTATAACTAAAACAATCCAGACATCTGAAAAAACGATCCTCAAAAATTATAATCAAACATAATTAATAGAAAGACAATCATGACATGATCATTTTCCTCGTTTTTCGGATTTAATGAAATTGATTTTATTATTATTGATCTTCAATGGTTCCCCTACCCCTCCCCCCCCACTAAAAAAACTCCAATAAACATATAAACATATTATCGCCAACTCTTACTTTTTATTTAAGTGACTTTATTGTAATTATTATTAGCGAAACAGTTTTATTTTGTACGTATATTAAACCTCCCATGGGGAGGGGGAGGGGTTATTTGAAAAGAACACCAAAGTCACCAGTTTTCTCTCCCCTATATTATTGCATTTGGGGATGGCTGAATTATTCAGTTACCACAAAAAGTGACTACAAGGTAGGCACTAGCACTAGCACTAGCACTAGCACCGGCACTACTCGATCGCATGACCAACTGGGCAGCACTAATCACATCACCATAATCATCACCGTAAGATGGTATTTTTGAAGATTTAATGAGTTAATTTGTATTTTATGGTAATTATGGTATTGGTTATTATGGGCCTGGTGGATTGTAACTCACTTAGAATTTTGGGGAAATCTACCTGGGCTGGGAAGAAAGCTTGTCCAAGAACTAGACGGTCTAAGCAAAAAAATGGTGAATTTTAGAATTTTATTCACCGATTCATGTTACTACTTATTTAAGCATTGCAAATTTCACCAAATAAAATAATATCACAAAATTTAAGAATAAAAATAAATCTTGCAACGTTGCACAACATGATGATTATCAATTCTATGAATCTGTCAATTTAGTGAATTTAACTGGACATGAACCTACTGCCATTTTTGTCAATTTTATGGAATTTTAAGTTTTTTTTAACTTTTTAAACTTTTTACTCAATTTTTAGTCAGTTTACTCAATTTACTCAATTTACTTTTTAACTCAATTTTCTTTTATTATATTCTGCATTTTTTAAATTTTTTTTATATATTTTTTATTCGATGCCCTCAATTTACAGTTTCCAAAATGCCCTCAGCACAAATTTCCCAAAATTTTGGGGGGTTTTCCCATTTTCTTGATGTTTTATTATAATCCGCAATTTTTTTTTCTCCCTTAACACACATTGTCCAAAATTGAGGGGAGGGTCCCATTTTTTTGTAATTTATTAAATCCGCAGTTTTTGTATGCCGTCAACACACACTTCCCATAATTGAAGGAGGATTTCCCATTTTCTTGATATTTTATTATAATCCGCAATTTTTTTATTTGCTTTTTTTATGCCCTTAACACACACTGTCCAAAATTGAGGGGGAGTTCCCATTTTCTTGATATTTTATTAAAATCCGTAGTTTTTTACCAGTCAGCACACACTTACCATAATTGGGGGAGGGTTTCCCATTTTCTTAATATTTTATTATAATCCGCAGTTTTTTATTTACTTTTTTTTATGCCCTCAACACACACTGTCCAAAATTGTGGGGTCCTATTTTATTGAATTTTTTAATTCAAATTCGCAGTCTTTTTTTATGCCTTCAACACAAACTGTCCAAAATGGGGGAGGGGTTCTATTTTATTGATATTTTTTTATAACCCGCAATTTTTCTTTATTATTTTATTACCTTAACACACTCTGTCCAAATTTTAGGGGGTTCCCATGAGACACCCTACCCTATTTTATTATAAAAGCAGCCTAAAAGCCACATCAATCTAGTTTTATCTCTGCTTGTTTATTCATTTTTTCACCTCGTAATATAAGTACAATGACGTCAATCAGGAGTGTTAAACAATTGAAAAAACTGAATTTTCTTTACTATCTATGCAAAATTACTCTAAAAAAAAAGTTTATTAACATTTTTTTTTATTGTAGCTTCATTAACGCTGAAAAATACCACACCATCCTGTATGCAGTAAGAAAGAAAAAATTACAAGCAATAACGACGCGAGTGAATGTTTCTCTCGACTTACACGATTATACTTACCATGCACAGATGAACAAGGCCAATTATGATTGATTAAACACCATAAAAGAGACCATAAATTTCAATTATTTAAATTTAAAAGTTTGGCTTAATGACACGCTGAAATAATGATATCCTTGTCACATATGTCATTATTTCATTTAAGCGCGATATTTCAAATTAAAAAACGTTTATTAGCCGCTACATGCCTTAATAAGATAGACATCGTCGTGGACGGACGAGATATATAAAAGGCCTATCAGAGCCCGGACCGGGGGAAATAAAATCTCCATTATTTATGCTGTCAACGTAACAAGGTTAATCGCTGGACGGAATGGAAAGGTAATAATGTTACAGATGGGGCCCGGCTAATTTCCTTATTCATTCATTCCGCTGCTGCTGATTAGTAGATATAATGAACGCATGTCGGACTGTTCAGTTTATTATAAGACCAAGACGGATCAATGCCACTATACCTACTACCCGAAATGATAAAGATCTTGACCATAAAACAGTGTCTGTCTATTGTCTGTCATAATGGTGTTAAATAAATAATTTTGAAATTTATAAATAAATTTCATTTGAAGAAATCAAAAAATATTTTTTTAGCAATGCAATAAAAAAAAAGTATAGAAGTAGGTTATGTTATTTATTAAAATCCACGAATTTCGCATGTTTATCGCATACGAATCTGGATGTATGCATGTATTCAAATCCGGGGGTCAGAATGTGTAACAAATTGCACATGCTTTACACAGGAAAAGCTTTAATAGCATTGTTATGTTGTGATATGATACAGTCTAGTCTAATATACATATTCATTTATTCACGGTTTTCCATTGTATCAGTTTATTATTTATGATTTAATTATGAGCCTAATTAATTGTAATTATTTACATATTAATGGGACATTATTCATTATCATATATTATGTACAGTCATCGGACATTAGTACTTGTAAAATAAATTATCATGAAACGTAAAACGAAACCCATGCTGTTACGAGAGGTAGCCGGTAGCGACACATTTATTTCATTTACATTGGCGTAGAACGCACCTACCTACCTATCAATCTACAAGAATAAATTCAATGTTAAATAATTAAATGCAAATCTGTTGAATTATTCAAAAATTAACGATGTAGCTGTTAATTGAGATTCATTAGGCTCTGGATAATTTAATGCGAAAATGCGACTTGATAAATATTTAATTTTATAGTTGAATATCATGCATTTCCTTCTGAATAGTTTATATAAAGAGATATTAACAATTAATTATATGTAACGTCAAGCTTCAACAAACAAACAAAGAGAGAATTAATACAACGAATTCATACCTACCATCTTCATATCACTATTGTCAAAACAGTCCTTTGTTATGATTTTGTATGATTCGAAACTCACGAATCGGAGCGTTAAATCGACGCTCCAATCTGTAATATATGTTATGTCTCATTTTGGCGTTGGATGTCATTTGGAATTGAACTTATTTATTTAATCGTTCGGGGGTTAATTCAGTAGAAAGGCAATCAGCTCTGATTTACTCGATGTTTGATTTTTCTTGACATTTATTGCTATTTATTTATTTTTTTCCTCCACATTCTTTCCTAGCTGATTTCTTTTCGAATCTGGCACTTTCGCTAAATATAAAAGTTAGATACGTCAATTTTTCACATCAAAAATCATTGTATTAATAATATCTCCTTTCCCCCAATAATTGGCTAAGTCAAGTATTTTCGTAGCGCTTGCTACGAACGAACCAAACAAGTTTACAATGCAACGCAGAAGGTCCACGGGGTTATAACTAGACGATCACGATCACAGATAAAATTAGGGGATCAGAGTTCAAACGGGTTAGACTCACACCGGTCATTTTGTTTTAAAACATTCACAGCTAATAATTCAGGGCGGGAGAATTTCAATCAGTTCCAATATTATCTAAGATTCTAAGGGCGGGAATTCAACAGAGACATTCATGACAGACCAGTTTACATTTCCAATTCAGTTCGGCCTTCGATTTGAGACATTTTGGTCCCGGGGCCACAGCACAAATTTAGTGCGCATTACGCAGGATCCATATTTAAAAGGTAGGGTACATTACAAGGCGCTCTCCCTCCAGGGAGGATCTCTGCTCTCCCAGGAAGAGACGTGCGGGAAGACAAGAGAAATGAACTCCTAACAGCCGATTTAAAATAATCTGAAGAATCTAATTACACTCATAGATAAAATTTTGTGTGCAACATATGAATAAAGTGGCTTTCTTCATTTCTGGGATTGATGTACGAGCCGCAGTCGTGAAAAAAGTGCCACTTTATGCACTTATTGCATAAATAACTATGAAATCGATTGAAACAAGTTGATCCAAAGATTTAAAAATTGGATGCATCGATGACGTAAGCCTCGACGTTTCGCGTCCTTGTTGCGATTGATCCACCCGAGATACTATGCGATCGCTTCCAAGATCGACCGCGATGAGAAACGGGCACGAAGATGTTATAAAAATTAATCACTCGGAATCATGTTGAAATGAAATAATGATAATAATAATAATGTGGATTTTACGATGAAATTACATTAAATATAAACCTTGAAGGAAACGTATAATCATCCCGCAGTTTTAATGACGTGATTTGTATAATTTATTACATGTTCCATTAAAATTAAAAAAAAGTACAGGTTTTAAAGACGAAACGTAACATTTAATGTCTCGACCCGTTTATTAAACATGTAACTTTCTCAATTCATCAACCTCTCGAAACATCAAAACAGATTTAATTTGAAGTTAGCGTTTTCGGTAACGACCGATATGAGTCACTGATATAATAACAGTTATTAATCACTGCTGTTATTAATGCCCTACCGGAATTCCTTCACGAATCGTTTAACGGACAGGCAGGTAGAAGTCGCCAAACGATTTAATTAAAATAATGTATTTCATTAAACGGTCTGCTGTACTGCGATCAGGATGATGATGATCGGGGGAAGAGCAAACGACTGACATTAATGATGCCCGAATGGTAATTTAGTCGAGACTGTCGGCGAAATGGGATAATTATATCGTCAACCTTGCGAGATTCGTGTCGGTATGTGTGCCGTTGCATGTCGCTGCTTCTATCGAGTGCCATAATACCTTCTAGATAACTAACTACCCCGTCAACCCCCAACCTTCAAGCTTATATTATGTGCATGGTACTTTAGATTTGATTCTCGGTGGTATTATTTTATTTTAGGCATTTTCGAGATAAAAAAAACGATTTTTATGGAAACCGATGCTGCTATTCAGTCGCTTTTAATAATATTCACTGGAAGAGGCCCCACGTTGGGCGCCAATTGTACAATTTCTGGAAACTATGGTCATCTCTTGCATATAAAGACACCTTCAAAATATAAACCGGAATACGGAAATAGAAATAACTCTCCGTAAGACTTTTCGAACCCCTTCACGGAGTATGTAAATGCGAGAATAAATAATTATTTAACTTGGCAACCTGGTTCCTGGGAAAGTATCGTATAAGGTAACGTTGTAAGGTCGCTGCTGCAAATGCTGTGATGGCACAGTATTGCTAATGCTGACCTGCTCCTGCTCTGCTATGGTAGGTACTATGGTACCAGAGATATTCGTACCTTTTTATAGTTATATTTATTTCCACTTTTCATTTATCACTTTGAACGTTAAAAACGTTGCCATTAATAATTACAGAATCGGAACTAATTTTTTTCTTGATAAAGTGCAACATAAGATATAATCTCCATGACGATGTGTATATACTGTAACCGTATACGTATGTTTGTATATGCATAGTTCCTTTTAAGTACGAAACCGAGTCCCGACCATAATATAACAGAGCTATTTTACTCGCAGATGTCCGTCTATTATAGAGAGACTTGCTGAGACATGCAGCAGTGAAATGGGCATGAACCCGAGCCGCACACACAGTCGTTACCGATGCTAATTTATGTAATCAGGGCTAATTACAGTGCCTAGGCTGCTCATTAGTACTGTACGTGTGTTTGTGTGTTGCGTATATCGTCGCCGTGAGATCAGCTGCTCGCTGCAGTGGTGCAGTAAACGTAAATAGGTACCGACAGGCTGACGGTGATAATTCCCGCAAGCAACAGCCTCTAACTGCGCTGCTTAAACTGCGAAATGTGGTTTAATTAATGGCCACAGACCGATACGTAATATACACTCGTTGTCAGAGCACCGGGAGTCAGTGGAACATGCAACCGTTTCGGAGTGGATGTCAGAAATCGTTTGCATGATTGGTGTACCGTTCACATGCAAGAACAAGCAATAATCCTTATGGCCGAAAATGTGGCTGGCCGAAGAGTGGCTAATTTGACTTGGATGCGGCTATCTGGGGTTGATTTCTAAAGAAAAACAAGAATATTTCCAAAACAGTTTTTGCGACCAATAAACCTGCATATTCGCGAACCCCCATCATCACGAAAACTCAATAAAAAGCGTCCCCTAACGACGAAACGCTCCTAATAGCGATTAGGGGGGAATCACCGAACACCCCGTATATGTATCCATCAAGCCGTAGGAAGCTGTATCTCGTGTTTCACCACACAACAGCTGTGAATACATCCAGGGAGGTAATGAGCCACTAAAACATTCACGAATCGGAGTCGGATCGTGTGACAGGCCGTTTTCACCCTCTTCCGCACCCCCGATAATTTATTGACGACGTTATAAAACCAGAAGCTTGTAGTTGCAAATGTTGAGGCGTTAATGGGGCCCCCGTCAGCCAATAACGACATATATGCGCCTCTATAGAGGAAATAAGATAATGTTATAAATCAATATAATATCGGTCGCTGTGGAGCTGGAGAGATGCGGGTATTCATCGTTACTGAACGTTACAATAAGAATTTCGGTAACCGAAAAAATTTCTAGCGAGACTTTTTTCTTTTTTGAGAAGAGGGAGGTGTTACGTTTTTTAGTGGAGAAGACAGAATGGCTTTAATAAACAGAGATCTAATAATAATAATAATTGAGAGAGAACAAACAGGTAGGTAAACAAATCTCTCCCATCTCCAGTCACCTAATAATATCAGCAAAACGGGCAATAGGGAAGAATAAGAAGGAACTTCGTGCTCCGGTAATGCGATTTAGATTAGACTGACTCCTGATGGCGTGTGACACACTTGACGGCTTATCTTCGTTTCCTGGCTAGGGCGTTGCTATCCGTACATACACGTATACGTGTATATGTTCCCTGTATGCTCTCCGAATCTTCCTGCGGGATCTTTATGCGAATATATCAACCTGTCTGGATGCAAATACACCCGAGAACCCCGCAAAATTTATATATGTTCATGTCGAACTCAGCACAATCGCAATTTTAAAGTTTCTTTTTGGAAATTTCCAATTTCAACTGTAATATCGACATTGAATTTTACAAATAATGTGTGCTTCAGCTACATCTACAGAGATATACCGGGTGTTAATAATTATTATAACATTTTTCTTTTAATTATAACTTCCAATCTTTCGTATGGTGTGTGTAGTGTGTATTTGACTGATACGATATGCTGATGAGTCCATAACAAGGACGATCTTCGGTCCGTATATAAAATAATAGTCTATAGTTGTATAGTGGGAAACTAAATTAGGATATAAAGTCCAATAAATGTCAAATCTACTTTACATTGTACCCTATTTAGGTACATTAACCGTAGTTAGTGAGAAGCGAGGTAAGCGAGAAAGGGTGCAATTTTAACTTTGTATAACCCCCCCTTCCCCCAGATTAGGTACACTGAAAGCAACATGCAAGCGGGGCGATGTACAGTTCAGCGTAGTGCCGTTTAATTTATGCGTTCTTTGATTTTCATTAAATCCCTGTTTGTTTGATGAAACGAGATAGCCGAGGTGGGCGAAACATGGATTTCGCTGACTTTGATCGACCATAATTCGTGGAAAAAGCCATAAAACCGGCAATTTCGCAGCAATAATGTAAACTCATTTCAACGAGCCTCGACATAAGCAGTAATTTATGCCGGTGTTTATGGTGCAATTTCTACAGAACGAGAAATTAACCTGTCCTTATTACCGGCGCATATAAGTAGGACTTATTTAAGACTCTATAATCATACGTCGCTCGTAAATTACATTTTTATCGTAATCGGCAGTTGAAATTTTCCTCGTGATTGTGGATAAAACCGAGCCTTGCTCAGTTCTATTTTGCACTGCATCGATGGGAAAAAATTATACAAAAATTAATAATTTATTTCATTTTGCCCCTAATATCTACGACACTGGACAAATTGACATTTTAAAAGCGCATATCAAACCGCCAACATTTTCTACACAAAAAAGGTATTCTTGGTTAACAGCTCTAAAATTAACCGTTTCCAATAAAAATTCCAATTTATTAGAGAAAACATTAATTTTAAGAATATTGAAATTGAGTGGCGTAAATTTAGGGTATTTTGAGGGTTTAAACCCCCTAACTTCTACGCCACTGGAATAACTGCGATTTTAAGAAGTGCTTTAGAACCGTCGATGTTTTCTACTCCAAACGGATACTCCTGGTTAACAGCTCCAAAGTTAACCGTTTTCGAGAAAAATTCCATTTTAGAAGAGAAAACATTAATTTTAAGAATATTGAAATCGAGTGGCGCCAATTTAGGGTATTATGAGGGTTTAAACCCCCCTAACTTCTACGCCACTGGAATAAACGAGATTTTAAGAAGCGCTTTAGAAGCGCCAATATTTTCTACACAAAAAAGGTACTCCTGGTCATAATTGCTAATGTGAACCGTTTTCGAGAAAAACGGCAATTTCGATGAAAAACTCGCTTTGGTCGGAAAATGGAGGACAAAAAACACTCGCGCAACCCTAAAACCTCCACCACTGGCATATTATAAAAAAATAGTTAGTAATAAAAAAGCCGCTAATGCCAATAAGAAGACATGTAAAAAAGCCGAGCTCTCTGTATTTCAAACCGTTCCTGAGATATCTTCAAAAAACTGGAAAAATAATTTTTTGTAATATTGAACTTCATCTTCCTCAAACTAACGTTTCAAATCAGGTTCGGCTTTCTTGTTGCCTGAGAATTTATTTGAAATTTTTCAATCGACCCCACACCTGACAAAAATATCGTCTAAAAAGTAATCCCACACCCAATAATTTAATAACATACAGGATAAGTCAGTTTTTTGTTCCTTTAGAGCAGACAAAAGTAGAGAAAAAAATATCAGTGACATAGATATACGATACATCTTGCCTTTTTCGCCCAACAATTCCCTAGATATTCCTTACAAAAAAGGTATTCTTATAAATATTGGAAATCCCCCACCTTTCATAGTTTCCAAATAAATTGAAAATACCGCTAGTACTTATACAACATGCACTAATAAAGTTAAGTATTATTGTTCGACTGTGTTCCAAACCCTTCAATTGCTCATTTTTGACATCAGTACTCCTTCGTCCCAGAAATCGTCAAAAGTTTGCTCTCATTTATCCTATAACCGTTCCTTTTATCATGCAAATGTTAGTTCTAAGGTAAAAATAACGCCATCTCTGAGACAACATCAAACACAATTATTTAACTTGAGCACCGGCCAAGAAGACGTTCAACATTCTCTAATTACTCGTAAATTATGAGTAGAAACAGTCCCTGTTTGATCCTGGCGAGCGCAAATAAACCACGGGACGTCAGTCAAATCAGAAGTCACAGTCGTATGTGAAAGGTGGATGAACCAGTCGCTCCTGTGGAACTTTCGCAATGTTTATGCGGGAATATGAATATATGTCTGTGTGGACGGGGAAACAGCTGTTTATCTTTATGTGGCTTTTCATAAATAACTTTATGTCCTTCTAGGCCGGGAGATCGGAGGTATGACAGCATGAACGATGTATTGTTGAGCTGTCTGGTCCTGGTATGCAGACAACATGTCGACTGGACATGATTTTTTTTGACATGACGTTAATGGATGAAAAATTAACCTGATCAAACATGTGACCAACTTATTATTTCATTATTTCAAACTACACGTAATTTTATTTCATTATATTGGGGAACTTGGATCATTTATTAATTCTTATTATCGTTAAATGTGAAAAACTTTCATTTAAATTCATTTTGGGATCATTAATTCATTTGAGGATTTTGATAATTAATCATTATTTAATTCAGTTATTGTTTTAAATGCAAGCAAATAACACATGCTTTGATGTTTTATTCAAATGATTGTATTACAGTTGCTATTTGAAATTCAGTCGTGCATAAGGTACATGGCCGTTTTGGCAATTAACGATTTATAACGATGAGCTAACGCTGGTGTAATTTGTTTGTAATTTGATACAAAAATTATCTCTCTTGTCCCATTAAAAAAAACCACCTTATTAGTTACTTATTACTGAGTAAATAAAAATAAAAAAATAAGTAAAAGTATTAAAAAATTTCTTTCAAAATTCAAAATTTCGATATTAATCGAACTGTTACCCTCGCAATATGCGGCAATAATAACCACGAATGATGACTGCATCATATTACTTAGGTAGGTATACCTAAATCCTGTCCTGTTTCGATTGCCAAATAGTCCGAATACGTCCGTACCTCTTCAGGTCGCGACTCGCGATCAAAGTGTCACAGATAATAGAGACGAGTCGCGCTCCTGATATTATTATTGATATTGATGTGCGAAGGGATGTTGATGACAGTTCCCTGGATACAGCAGCCAGTACCGGCACGGTAGCTCTTCATGTTCGCGTACATGCCCGAGACCATTTGTTTCAATCTGGCTTGACTTTAATCACTGCATTAACTTGCTTGCTTTGTGGCTATGTTTACTCCGTTTCCTCCTTAGAGCACGTATCAAACAGGAGGAGTGTTTGCTCTTCGACTCTACAATTATGTGCAACTTTATCCTTTTTTTATCTTCACTCTGCGTTCTCATTGAAAACATTTTTGGGTTATTCAATTTGAGAAGAACTATTGTTAATTATTAATTAATGTAACATTCCCTCCCTCCAATATCGAGATGTCCTCAAACATGTCGTCAAATATCGGGGAGGTCACGCCTGTCTACGGCCTTTCAGCTCTTCGCTTGTTTAATTTATCTGGCATAAATTAGCGAGTTTATGTGCTACTGTGTCTACATACTTTCTATACGTATAGGTATTACTAGCTAGCCAGGGCTCATACATCGTTTTATGGGTTTTTCGGAGGTTATAGTATCAGTCACAAGGCGCTATAAAACCATACAGAGTATGAAATGTTGAGTTTTATGTACTCTTAAATCAGTAAGAACTTCTTGCTATTATGCTGTATGCGACTTCAGTGTAGCAATAAAAAATTCAGGTAGATTTAATATCTATCAATCCCCACATACATTTGAGAAATATCATCTTATATTAGTTACACTGTATTGTATTATTTGAATTTAAATAAAAATTCCCCACAACTCCCCTCTAATAATTATCTTTCTAGCAGTAAAAGTGTTCCTTTGAATGATGACCCCTTTGTTCCAAGAAAGCTTAATAATAAGGTAGACTGATGAGGTGAAATGAAGCGAAACGTCCTGCCGCTAGGACTAGCATCTACACACCAGACCATCTAAGCCCGAACAGCAGTGTTAAAAAATGATTTTTTGGTGTTTGGAGACGTCGAGAGATGACTTTAAAAACACACTCCAAAATGAAGTAAAAACCACCAAAGTAAACATGTAACTGAACCTAATAACCTAAAAAGCCAGTAATTTGACACGAGAAAAAATT
The DNA here is from genome assembly GCA_910589415.1 of Malachius bipustulatus. Lineage (NCBI taxonomy): Eukaryota > Metazoa > Arthropoda > Insecta > Coleoptera > Melyridae > Malachius > Malachius bipustulatus. Next base: position 31,140,784 of record OU342637.1, read on the forward strand.
ACTTAAGTATTTTGAGTTTTAAGAAAATGGTCTCCCGAATTTTATCTCAAGTTTCACGTGAACGTGTCGTTAAAAATACATTACTTACGGTGACGTCGTGAAATTTACGTCTTTATGACGTCTCTTTCGTCACGTCACTCAAACCACGTGTTTTCTACATCACTTTTTGATTCCTGGCGTCAGCGATTTAAAAAGAAAACAGAAAATTACATCAAAAACGCAAAATATTGACGTAAAAATGACGTCGTAATAACGATGAAGTATCACAGCTAAAAGCCATAATATATTTACGTGACGTCTCTGACGTCACGTCATTTGAACCACGTGTTTTCTATGTCACTTTAATTGATTCCTAGCGTCAGCGATAAAAAAAACACACAAAATGACGTCAAAATCACGTCTCGCAAAATATTGACGTGAAAATGACGTCGTAATGACGATGAAGTGTCACAGCTAAAAGACATGATTGATTGCTCCAAAAAAGCACGTCAAAAAGACGTACAAATTTGAAAAATTGAAGCGAGGAGTGAATAGAGAGAGAGTTTATCGTTACATCGACGTGATAAAGTAGTAAATATACGTCTTTTTGACGTCTCCTGTTCTTTTTCTTCAATTACGTGTGTTCAATTAAACGACGTGTTTTCGACGTCATTTCTTGCAGGTTTCTGACGTCAACCACCAGTTATCACCAAAATATGACGTTATAATCACACGTGTCTCTGCTACCTGAGAGGTCTCGTCCAGAGTTCAGTGAGGAATAAAATGTATTTTTTGTATAAAACAGTTTAGTTGAGACACTAAACGTTTATGTTAGATAATTTGAAGCTTAGACCTATATAAGGGTGAAATTTATGCTTTTTTTGTCACAAGAAAACCAAAATACGACCAGGAAATCACATCAAGACAAATATTCCTAAAAAACGAATAAGTTTGAGATGAAGCTCCTGAAATGAACCGATTCGATTTATTCACGTCGTATCAACCAACCCCTTTCAACCGGCAACACAAGCACGCACTGACCATACCATATAGACCGAAATGGAAATTATAACATCTTGTTTCAAGTGTCATTTACAAACACACACCCATATGAGTCACGTCACGCTTGTCACTTGTCACCAGTCAACCGACCCGTTATAGAAAGGTCCGCATGAAGGGGAGTGCAGACAGCGGGTTCGGGTTCTTTTGGACTCAGGTTGTTACCGAATGCGTAATCAGAGGGCTGTCAAGCCGGGAAGGCGGAACGGCCGTCAGGGAGATTGAATTCTCTCATTTCGGCCCTTCATAATGGATTGCCCTCACGCCCTTTACTATAGAATTGCGTTAGTCAGATACTCATTAATCGCGCACGTTTGCGAGCGGGCATGGAAGATGATGTTGCCTGAAAGAACAGGATGTGCTTAATTTATTATTAACGACGTTGCGGTTGAAATATGATACGCGGTTTTTATGGGAACTAGTTTTTTTCCTATTTTTATTGTTTATTTTAATAAACACCTTTTTTTTTCACGCATAAATTCAATCAACAGCTTTCTGGTTTCATAAATTTTGTTTCGTAGTGATAATATGTAGAATTGATGAACACTATTTAGTTACCCAAGAGCCTATTAAACTTAGCTCAAGAACTTGATGACAACGCAATATTAACTCGCTATCTTGTCTGTCTCTCTGTTTTGTAAAAATTTTAGTAAATTAGCACCCTACTGTCGATCGCGTCCCCTATTTGTCTCTTCCTCTATTTTCTACATTGTGGAATTTTTTCTTTTTTTTCCTTCAACATATAATTTGAAGTGTTGGCTTCAATTCGTTTCGCATATTTTGGCACTTTTATCTAAAAATCAATAAATCGTGAAATCGTTCCTATTTCCTTTTTTTCCACACTCACGTATGTTTGATTGAGAAAATTAGAAGAGCAACCGCAACGACAATTAATTCACCTAAATAAAAGGCCCACGTCACCGGCAGGCCAATGTCTTGTCGTTGATTGTAGTGTTCTACCTCTTAAAATTATGAAAAGTTATAAAATAAAAAAATAAAAATTGAATTATAATTTTCTGGGCTGTCCCATCACGCATTCACCCTAACAAACCAATCATACTTTGTGGGTCATTTGGACGACAAAACTGTCACGCATTTAGAGCAAACTGAATAGACCTCGCCGTATAAAAAGTGAACAAGTGAACGGAAAAATCACCCCAGACTAATCCTGGGATCGTATCACCCCTTATGCATTGTGATTCAAAAGACATCCGTGTAAACTTGAAGTTTTCATTGAATAGAGTGACAAGGAATAATGACCGTGTTCAGCGAAAGGAAAGCCGGATCCTCTGGAGAGACGGAGAAAACAGATGAGCTGTCAGTGGGCAGGTCATGTTACTACCAAGTGTCTCACGTCTAAACTGGAGGGACCCTCTTTATATAAACTAGGGGGAGGGGGTGACGGGGAGTGCAGGACAACTTCTGAAATTAGTACTCGTGTCAATTGCTTGGATAAATTGCATTTGTGCAGAGAAGTGATAAATAATTTGTTCGTTTCCATTGATTGATTGCCTTTGGTGTTGGTGCATGAATGAAAAAAGTCGAGGTTTTATTTCATGACGATATCTACCTACAAATATGGTTTAAATTTGCAAAAAAAATACAATGAGCTGAATGTGATAGGGATGAACTATTGCAGTTCGGCGTGTATTTCTACCCTGATTTTATTAGTTTATAATTGTTTTAATAGGTAATAGGAGTAGTTAGTATTGAAGATTGTAAGACATAATAATTAATTATTAGATTATTATAGAAACTAGAAAATCTCTTGATTGCTAAATTACTTATTAGACAGATAGAGATACGTGGAATCGATAAAATAAATTAAAAGGATTAAGAGAACGCGTTTGCCGAGTAGAAAACAGCGTTTCCGTTTTAATACGGCCATGTTTCAACTAATTAGTGTGATTCGCCACTAATTCATGAGGTTTTATGGCCACTCTCATGCAGAAGGTCTGACTTGCTGTTTGTCAATGCGCGTCTTATAAGGCGAACGAAGCTTGTCGTTATAGAGAAATTTACCGAATAAATAAATAATTAATTAAAAGGTTAGCTTTTACATTATTTATGAGATGGCTGATGAACGATCGTACGGATATGTCAAGTGTTTTGTAACATGGCATTTTTAATGTTAATTGAGATATATGTTTCGTGGAGAGGACATTATTTATCTGCATAAGTATGTGTTATGTCTGGAAATCGGAAGGTGATTAATATGTTGAAATATCGCGTTGATTTATCATCTTTACTTATTTAAAATCTAATTGACTACTTATTTACTTACGTAAAAGAAGCTGCGTTCCGGAGAAATCCACGTGTGATTAGGCAAGTATCCATTCATCGTGTCTCTTCCTGAAAAAAAATGAATAAATTTGTAATTTCTGGACAATTCTATTTGTCAATATTCTCATTAAATTTATTATTTTGGCCGGACTTCCAAACAAAAAATTTCATACCTGACAAAATTCCTACTTAACCGGACTTCCTAAAAAATATATGAATACCCTAGAATACCAGAAGATACCAGAGAATGCTAGATAATACCCAGCGAATAACGCATCCCTAGAGAATACTCAGAAATACCTGAGTAAACACAAAAACGGAATTAAAAAAAATCTTTACCTCACTTTTTTACTTTTTATGGATTTATACCTACCCCCCCCCCCCCCCCAAAAATTGTACGCCTGATGAGAGGACTTTATCCAAAAAAATAAAAAATAAAAAATTATACTCAACCAGAGCTCTCCAAAAATATGAATATCTCAGGATACCTCGATACCTGAGAATAGCGAAGGATAGAAGAATAACCAAGAATAACCGACTATAACCGAGAATACCGAGGAATACCAGTGAATATTAAAGAGTACCAAATACTACCCAGAGAACAGCGCATTCTTAGAGAATACTCAACGATACCTGAGAACATACAAAAAAAATCATGCCTGACCTGACCTTCAAAATAAGTTTCTCACCAAACAGGAATTAAAAAAAAATCTTCACCTGATTTTTTTTTCTACTACTTTTTTGGATTTACCACCCTCCCAAAATATGAACATTCCAGGATACCTGAGAATAGCCAAGGATAGAAGAATAACCAAGATTACCTGAGGATAATCGAGAATACCAACGAATACCAGGAGATACCAGGGAATATCAGAGAATACCATTAATTTGCCAAAATGTTTCTTTCATTCATTTTCAATGCCAGACAATACCCAGAGAATAGCGCATTCCTAGAGAATACTTAAGGATACTCAAGGATACACACAAAAAAATTAATGCCTGACCTGGCCTTCAAAAGTTTCTTACCAAACAGGAATTTAAAAAAAAAAAGAAAAATTTTTTTACCTGACTTTTTACTTCTACTTTTTTGGGATTTTCCCCCAAAAAAAGTTTTGTACGCCTGATGACTGGGCCTTATCAAAAAAAATATATACCCAACCAGACCTCATAAAAAATATGAATATCCCAAGATACCTAAGATTAGCCAAGAATTGAAGAATAACCAAGAATTACCGAGGATAACCGAGAACACCAACGAATACCAGTAGATATCAGACAATATCTAGAGAATTTCTAGAAAAAAATTATTTACCTGACTTTTTTTAATTTTACTTTTTTGGTTTTACCCCCAAAAAATGTTTTGTTCGCCTGAGGACAAGACTTTATCCAAAAACAATAAAAAATAAAAAATTACATCCAACCAGACCTCATAAAAAATATGAATATCCCAAGATACACGAGAATAGCCAAGGATAGAAGAATAACCAAGAATTCCCGAGGATAACCGAGAATACCACCGAATTTCAGTAGATACCTCACATGAATACCAGATAATAACCAGAGAATAGTACCTAGAGTATTCTTAGATAATATTTGAGGATACCTGAATACACACGAAAACAAATTTTCATTTCTAACTGGACCTTCACGAAAAAAAAATCATACCGGCCCCTCTCAAAAAAACATCTTACCTCATCTTTTTTTTTTCTATTTTTGCTCTGACTTACTCGCTAGAAAAATAATTTGCGAACCTCACTTTATCGAAAAAAAAAATGAATTCGAACCTAGGAATTCTATTACGTGTCTACGACCAAAACGGGGAACAATTTGGCGGTGTCTGTAACATTCTCGAGTCGTTCCCGAAACTTGTCTGTTTGTGTTGCGCAGTTAAGTTTTTTTTTATTCAAAACAATCAATTTTGCAGTTATTTTAAATATCTGGAACTTCAAAGTCAATGTTATTTGACGATAATAAAAGGAATTTTGAGGTTACTTTTACTACACAATTCCAAACTAAAACTCGATACTACAGCGTTACTTATTATTATAGGTCACCGGAACGTAGCCACCTGGTTTGTCGAGGTGCTAGATTTCATTGTCACTGGTATTGTCACTTTCTTATTAATGGGAATAAATAAAAAATAAGAAGAATTGGTGCGGTATAATGGTATAATAGTCGATGCTACTACATAGTAGCACAGATGTAGTGCTACATACTATGAAAATATCAAAGATGTTTAATCGGGTGGAACTTTGAAGTCGCATTTTAGTAGCATTATTATTAGTCAAGTCGCCGCTACCATAATTTGTCACCTTTATTTGTCACAAATACTTTAAAGTAATGGCGCTAGTGACTATGACGTCTGCAATACATTGGGAGCCACTTTGTAGTTGATGTAACTATAAAGTAGCATTAGAGGTTGCTATTACGTTGTGATAAAAAGTAATTTTTACGTTTAGTACCTACCTATAAAAAATCGTGAATTTAGTAGCGGCTACGTATTAGTTACCAAAATCAAGTTCCGATTACTCTTTTTTATATTTTTTTGTTAGTTGGTAATTTTAAGTATGTACCTAGCAAAAATCGCAATATAAAAAAATACCACCGTTAGACAGAGAGAGAGAGAGAGAGAGAGAGAGAGAGAGAGAGAGAGAGAGAGAGACCAAAAAAAGAGAGAGAGAAGAGAGAGAAAGAAGAGAGAGAAAGGGAGAATAATCGAGATCAATTTAAATAACTGTTAACCTGGTTGAAACGTTCACACCAGTAACGACGATGGAGAACGGCGGCAGCGGAAAAAAAGCCACCGATCTGCGTCAAGGCCCGCCTTGATACTTGGCAGCGTACAAGATTAATTAGTACGTTGAGATGCACGGCCTACTACAACACACAGGAGGTGGTTGTCTGTCAACTTGTGCGAGAAATGTCAGGGAGTAGATGGAGAGGAGCATGATAAATTAGACATATCGCAGCTGTCAACCGGCTTATTAAACGCTCAAAATAGCTCTCCAAAGTCTCTCATTATGGACCGCGCGAGACGTCACTTCCGTCGGCCATTAACGTGACGCTCACCTCGACCGGGAGACGCATGCAGTGCAGTCGGTCTGAATTTTAGTCAACTAATTTTTTAATAAACCTTTGAGAATATTTACAGGCACTGTCACTAGTAGTTTTAGACTAGCATTCATTGGAAGGGGGACAGGAAAAATAATTTATTGCTTTCTAGGTAACGGTAGATGAGAAAGAAACATTTTTCCTGAATGTAGGGCTCTTTCCTAATGTACTTCTTAAAAAAAAAGTTCAACCGCCATTTTCACTCCAAAAAAACATAAATTAGATAGTTATAAAATGAATTCATGGTGTGGTAACTTTTGTTTGCAAAGATTCTTGACCTACTGTGTGAATATGCAGATATTTATACATCATCCATCTGGCAAGATGACATATGAAAGCGGCTGTCTACAAAGTGCATCCCTTCAAGTGAAATACTCTCCTCTGATGGCTCTTTGGCATAACATAGCGAGAACACTCACAGTGACAGTTTAATGACTGCAACGTCAGTTTTACAAAAGAGGCCGCTATACTTTATGGCGAACATTAATTTGTCCGTTTGGTATCAGGTATTACGTGTATGTGTGTGTGCGTATCTTTACAAACAAATCTCTTATCCCTCCTGATGGAATTCGTCAGGTGAGATTGTTTTTTTTTGACCATTTCTCATGGAACGCGATATTTCACGTATTTATGTAATTGATTTTTCTCAAGTGGAAATGTTCTTTTTATTGTTGGCGAGTCTAACTAACATGATCATGGGGGTCAATTAAACAGTTAACGGGTAGCTTCCTAATCGGACCTCGGACAGGGGTCTCCCCTCCCTCTAAACGGGTAGCCTCCTGTGTAGGGCTCCGCCGTTACCCCCGTGCATGGATAAGGTGGAATTGGTGCATTAATGGCACCAATACTACTGAATAAATGAAAAATAATTTCAAAAAACTTTCCAGATCAATGATAAATTAAAACATCTCTGTGTATAGTTACTTTGTTGCTAGATAATGTTGATTACATTTGATTACGTCAAACGAGAGATGGATGGGCACGTTTTAAATTCATAGCATAGTTAGTGAGATGAAATCTAGGAAGCAAATCTGTGCCAATTTCGAAACTAATAAATCATACTTTCGAATCATGGAGCTCGTTTTTCTTAAGTGACAGAACGAAGACGCTCGGAATAAATGGCAATAAAAAAACAATATTAACAACTTTAAAGTCAATGGAGGCAATTGACTGATCTACGCTGCTGTTGAACTTGTCCCGAGTTAAATGCATAAATTGGTACCATCAATTACGTTAAATAGTATTATGGTATGGTAGTTTCCTAATCTAATTACGGCCGATTTCGTCTTAATGGTTCCTAATTATTGGTACTCTGGAATTGATTTATTTGCTGCTTGCACCTAAACCTCATGCTTCATGCAAATCCAAAACTGGGCATGCCATAGCAAATACGTCAATCAATTGCGTTCTTCTAGATTTTACTATTTTATTTATTTTCAGCATAAAGCCGTGAAACCGAAAGGCCAGACCACATACCTACCTACTTAAATTTAACTACCTACTGAAGTTTCAATTCAATTCAAAGCAAGTCCTGAGTGGAGCTGTCTAATTACGGGCTCTAATGACACATCCGGTTTGGCTTGAGCTGTCGCTACTTCACACCCGATACTCGTTATCGAGGGGGCTGGGGCGTGGAATTGCATTGTTGCATGACGCGCTCGACGTGTTGCGATCAGCGGGAGTGACGTTTTGACAGGTTGCAGCATATTCGATGATCCACACCTGAACGTGAGAACAACCGCGAGTGCACGTGTTCGGAATCGAAGGGTTAAGCTCCGTCACTGGCAGGAAGTCAGTTTATAACCTTCCCTTCCGCCTGGCTAAGAATTTTGTGCTACCTTGCAAAATAATAGCTGCAAGTACATACTTACTTGATGTTTTTCAAAGTCAACTTTCATATTTTTTAAGGACGTGCAAGCAGGTCTTGATCAGCTTTTCAGGGATCAATAAAAAAAACAATTGTAAAAAACTCAAATATCATCAAAGTAGTCTTGGAAAATGTTGATTTTTTTTCGACGTGACAACAATGTTAATTTTACTATTAGTCGGATCGAGTCCCCCCCCCCTCCCCTCAAAAAAATACCCTCACGGAAACATCAAAATAGCGGGAGTATTTGTTTTTGGGGTCGCTCTTGCTCAAAATGACTTTAAACCGATTTTTAATTTGCCTGTTTTCTCTCATCCCCCTCCCCTAATACAGAAAGCACGAAAAATCGATCTCAACCACAAAAAAATCACCATTTCGTCAAAAATGAAAACATTGAAGAAAAATGTTACTTCAGCTATGATAATGATGGAAAAAAATCTAATTTTAGCCCCCATCCCCATCCCCTAAAAAAATCTCTCTGAAAGACCCCAAGAGGAATAGCATAAATGTTTTGGGGTCGCTCTTTCCAAAAATCAGGTTTTTGTCCTTCGCAAGTGAGGCTAAGTAGTCTAAAAATTGAGAAATATGTGACCTAGAAATGGATTTGAACCAATAATCTCGCAAAAATTTTAATGTCCCCGTTCTCTCTCATTCCCCTCCCCTACAGAACGCATGAAATCTCGATCTCATGCACAAAAAAATCACAATTTCATCAAAAATAATGATATTGACAAAATGTTCCTTACTCGTTACAACCACAGTTGTGATAATTATGGGGAAAAATTCCTAATTGCCTACCCCCCCTCCCAACCACAAAAAACCCTCGCCAAAAGACCTAAATATGGGGAGAATATGTTTTTGGAGACGTTCTTTTTAAACATCAGGTTTTTGTACTTCGAAAGTGCGCCCAAGGGACCCAAAAATGGGTTTAAGCAAATAACCTCGCAGAAATTTTCATTCCCCTGTTCTTTCAATATTCTTCAAAAAATTGGAAATTCAACAAATCTCTCGAAAATGGGCGGTTTTTAGCCTGGTTTTTAGCCAAACTATACTAGATAGAAGGGCGTTCTCGAAGGAATATTTTCCTCGGGTATTCTGATCCCCTAAAACCAATTTTTGGAACACATTTTCTCATTTTTAGACCATGTTTTTTTATTTTTGAATATTTCCGTATTTTCGGTCATTTTTCATAACTTTCCGTCACATTACGATGGAATAAAACTCGATTTGAAGAATTACAGGAAGAGCGTCTCCAGAACATTACTCCCACTATTCGGAGCGTTTGATGGTGTTATTTTTTTGGTTGAAGGGAAAAAGGACCTTTTGCGCCAAGACTGAGGGGGAGAGTTAGTTTTTAGGGTCGCTCTTTTCCAAAAATCAGGTCAATGTCTTTCGCAAGTACGGCCAAGCGGTCCAAAAATGAATTTAAGCAAATAACGACCTTGCAGAAAGTTTAATTCTTCTGTCCTTTCAACATTCTTCGAAAAAATGGGAAATTCAACGAATCTGAAAAATGAGCTATAATTTATTTAATCGACCCTCGTTTTTATCAAAACTTGGGTTTTCTGATCCCCTAAAACCAATTTTTGTGTTACATTTTTCCATTTCTAAACCATTTTAACCCATTTTTGGGCTAAATTATCCCATTTTCGGTTATTTTTCTCAATTGTTTGGCACTACGAATGTAAAAATGTAATTTTATGATTTTCGGGAGCATCTTACAAAACAAAACTCCCATTAATTCGTATCATTCGATGGTGTTATTTTTTAGTTGGAGGGAAAAAGAAGACCTTTTGAGCTATCGTTTCCGATTTGAACGGTTCTCCAGATATTTCGCCAAAACCCGTTTTTGGGCCACATTTGTTCATTTCAAGACCGTGTTTTCCCATTTTTGGTCCTATTTTCCCATTTTCGATCATTTTTTTCAATTTTTTGGCACTGGCGAATGGATAAAACTTGATTTTTGTATTTTCAGGAGCGTCTTCAAAAGCACAGCTCCCACTATTCGTATCGTTCCGTGGTGTTATTTTTTGGTTTGAGGAAAAAAAGACCTTCTGGGCCCAGACTGTTTTTTTGTAATTTTCAATGTTCTCCATTTTTATTCACGATTCTATAATTATATTTTTGAACTCCCTATACAGCTTTCAACCCTTTTTTTTTGGGTACCTGAAGATTTTGTGCATGTTTTTAGACCATCTGAACAATTTTAGCATCCAACATCAAGCTTGTTTGATGCTTTTGAAAATCTTGAGGCCCCTCTTGCTGTTAACATAAGAGGAAGATCAGAAATTTCATCAAGATGGAACAAAAAACTGGTGACAGGTTACTGGACCACTTTTTTCACAGCTCTGTAGAACATCGAAATAATTAATCTTCTTCTTAAAACGAAATAAATGATGAACCGCTCAGAAGCGACCGACTTGATTTATTCGTTCAAAAAACTTTTACATCCGGAGAGGAGGAAATATTCATTTATGCATCGCATTGTAAATATGACAACGGGAGACCATGACCAAGTCCAAGACCACCCAGATAACGTTAATGATGACTAACGAAAGGAATATTATGCAAATGAGGTGAGTATGTATAAAAGAAATTCAATTTACTTAGTTAAGATGATAATTAGCTGAGTAGAGATACAAAAAATATGAAATAATCCATCCATACGCATTTGGCCAGCATTGTGGTTATTGTAGGTGAAGAAATATACTTAAGAGCTCGTTATCGAGTTGCGTTAGTGTATAGTGTGAGTTACACGAATTGCAATAATAACTGATGCATAGCACCGGCACTAGAGCACCAGCAGCCATCATGATGGATGGCAGTAGTTAGGTTTATCTAGATGACTGATCGGCGGTAACACGAAACCGAAACCGAGCTAGCTGGCGATGATGGTGCTGTGCTGGATGGAACAATGGCCACTGGGAAAATAATTACACCAACAACTCCAACACCGCAACTTGTAAACGGCCTTATCGACCAGTCTATTGTGTCAGTTGCACGTATCCTTGCTAACTAACTAACCGTTAATTTACTGCGTGCGTCCACTTTTCTTTCACCTAATCCTTCTTCTTGCGTCATGCATGCACTTCCTCGTTATTTTGATCATTTCCGAACCATCGGCTCGGTTAATCTGATCGATCGATCATTAAAATTCATCATTTCAGCCGTCTTTCCACCGGTAGACACCATCCGTCAGTCCATCTGGTCACGTCCAGTCCACGTCGCAGGGCATTCTGATTGATAAACGTCCCGACAGCGGGACAATGCAGCCGACGTGACGAGCAACCGTCTCCTTTGATTGTCTCAGCCGCGTCGCGGATTCCGACTATTCCGAGGTCCTGTGGTAGTCGCTCTGCTTGTCGTCTTCGTCTTGGTAGGATGTTGCGAGGTTTTGGTATGCAAGGAGCGCGCGGAGATCCTATCGGAGACATGTAGCGGTGGACGAAGACGATTAGAAACGTTTAAGAGCGCTCTCGGCGAGTGTTTAGGATTTTTATGAACGACTTTTTGTGCATGTTATGACGGATTAATATGCAGATGGGTGGTTGTTTATGGTGCCGTTTGAAGTTTATAGGTGACCCGGAAAGTTAAACCGAGATAACCTTGTCGGCAGGATCGTTTGATGGAAACGTTTATAACAGTTTTGGTCGTGCTGGTGCTTGTGCTCATGCTGATCCTTCTGGTGAGCATCAGAAGTTTATATTGCTACAAGAGAGTCGTTCATGGATCATGGAACAGGGAAAATTTCCAGAGAAAACAAAGTTCTAGACAAAAAATGTGAAAAAATCAGGAACCAAACTGAAATTGTCATGGAACATGGAAATATTCCAAAGAAACTGCTGTCCTGTGAAGTTCTACACACAGTTCTAGAGAGGTCTAGACGACGTAACAGTCAGGAAGCTCTCGACGTTCGAGCGAATTAAGAACTCTTTCAAGGTTGAAAGTTTTTCCGCAATTCTGAGTAATTTTTTTTGCTTGTGACCGTGGCTTGAGATAATTTTTGCTGCTGACAGAATAAATCTTCGAGGTATAGATGATAGATTTAGGAATGTGGTCAAAGAAGAAGAATTCCATTCTGACGGTATGATCGTCTCTTTCACTGCAAAAAAACACAAAATGTCAAATGGTTGCAAGTACCTAATGAAGCAGAAGAAAAACAAGAAAAGTTATCTGCTTTAGAGTGGAGTGTAAGCTACCAGTCTAGAAAGGCTCTGCTGGGGGTAAACACTAAACGTAAACACGTAGTGACAGTTCAAGTGAACGTCTAGTAGGCTTAATGATGGGGGCTTCCGAGTCTATTCTTTTTGCTCATTGTCTCTCTGAGCCCTATTTGTCGTTGTTTTTTTAGTCCGAGCTTTTAATTGTCAGTTAAGCTTAAGCAGCCATTTCACTTCACTCTTCACTCGTCGTCGTCGACGTATTCCCGACATGTATAAGTTTGTTTTTTCATCGCTCTCAATCAACGAATCTCCAGGTGGCCGAGCAGGACCTTTTTCTCCCCGATAATTGCTTTATTTAGTCATTATATTCCCTTGTTGGTTGGTTAAATTGAACATCTGTTCTTGTTTCCTTCGCCAACCGACCGACGACCAGTCCTCCGTCTCATTGTGATTCAAGCGGGACGTCGTGTGTCCATTCATCCATCGCGTGTCATCCATTCCATCTTTTCTAAATAAATGCATAGCGTCTCGCTTTTGTATACCTAAAAACAGATTACAAACTCAGTCACGGATTAAAGAGACCCATTGTATGTAAAATTACTGCCATCGGAGAGGATTGGCTGCTACCAAATGAAGGTATATTGTTGCTGCAAGTGGTGTGTGTGGTGATGGTGCATGATGGTGACCTTTATTCGACGTTTTATTATTATGCGGCCAATGAAAAGTCAACGATTTCTATTTGAAGGGGTGACATTTCAAAACTTGTCCTTTCATTACTTTATGACACACAATTATTCTTGTCATTGTATGTCAAAAGTTTCTCTTCAGACAGCTGTAAAAAAAAATTAAACACACAATTTTCTCTAAAACTTGAAAGAGTACTGGAACTTTCTCAATGAGAGCAAAAATAAGCAATAACTTCGTAAAGAGTGTAACGATCCACAAAATAAAATTTATTTTTTTTGTTTCGTTTTTTATTTGTCAGTGGAATTGATGAAAAGGCTTTTGGAGGCCTGATGGCTTGGGATACTTAAACCTTCACATCATTACCCTTACCCTTTTAACTCAATTTTTAGACTCTCTGGTCTGGTAACTCAACATTTACAAGAAGCCCTGGTTAATTTTTTTTTTGCAAATCCCTAGTTAGCTCAATTTTAAGATTCCCTGATAACTCTATGAACACCTAGCCCAGATCAGATCATTTTTTTGAATTCCTGAGCATATTTATAAGTTTCTCTGGTAACTCATTTTTATTATGCGCCATGGTTTCATGGTTAATTCAATTTTCACTCATTTATTCATTAGTGACTCATTTACGACCCTGATCAGCTCATTTTTTTACAATCCCAAGTTAGAGTCTTTTTTATACTCTCTGGGGTAACTCATTTATGATATGAGTCTTAGTCAACTACATTTTTTTCCAGAATCCCAGGTTAGCTCGTTTTCAAGACTCTCTATAGTAACTCATTAAAAAACTGATCAGCTCAATTTTGTATAATTCCAGTTAGATCATTTTTTAAACTCTCTTGGGTAACTCATTTATGAGCTCAACTACCTTTTCATAATCACAGGTTAAATCTTTTTTTTTATCCTCTGGGGTAGCTCATTTACGAGTTACTCATTTGTGAACGGCCTGGTGAAGTATTTTTTTCTCAAACCCAGGTTAGATCATTTATTAGACTCTCTGGCTCTGGGGTAGCTCATTTATTTATGAGTAATCTTAGTCAAATACTTTTTCGGAATTCCCGGATAGCTCGTTTTCAAGATTCTCTGGTAACTCATTTATGACGAGAAACTCATTTATGAGCGCCTTGATCAGCTCAATTTTTTATAATTCCAGTCAGATATTTTTTTTAAACTCTCTTGGATAACTCATTTATGAGCCCAACTACTTTTTCATAATCACGGGTTAATTTTTTTTGGACTCCCTGGAGTAGCTAATTTATGAGTAACTCATGTATGAGCGGCCTGATCAACGACTTTTTTTCAGAATCCCAGGTTAGGTCAGAATCCCAGATCAATTTTTTTATAATTCCAGATTAGATCATTTTTTTAATAACTCGCTGGGGTAACTCGATTATGAGTAACTCATTAATGACTCATTTCTTAGGCTCTCGGGTAACTCATTTATGAGTACCTTGGTTCTCTCTTTTTTTCTAATCCTCTAGTACTAAAGGCTTTCCTCTCATAAAAGTAGTTGGAGGATGCCTAAAATAGCAAAAGTAACATAGCGCCGACTTTAGTCTGGGGGTAGATGCCACCCCTTCTCGGGGGCTTAAATTATTTTATCAAAAATAACTCGGAAATCGATAAAGAGACTAATTCTAAGCAAAATGTATTCTATAAAGTTTTTTTGCAAGCCTATATTTTTTCAGTAATTAAGGATTGAAAATGTTGTTTTTTCATGAAAAAAAATCATGTTTTGAAACTGTTTGTTATAAATAACTCCAAAATTATACGTTTTACCGAAAATATTGTTAAAACCAAAATAAAAGCTAATAAAAAAGGAAGGAATTAGTTTTTTTATGAACATTTTGAGTAGAATCCAAATCGACTTAAAGCTAGCTAAAATATCAATTTTTTTATTTGAGTACTCGAATGTAAGTTTTGACGTTAAATAACGAAAAACCGATACATTTTTGGGAAAATACCAATGGAACATTTTTCAAAGTACTTGGTGATGCCTTTCAAATAAGCCCTGGATGGAGTGGATTGCATTAAAACTAAGCGAGCTATGATGAAAATAAGACGTGATTCTCGATTTTTTCAAGAAAAAGTGAGAAATAAAAACATATACGCCATTTCCACAAATATGGAAATTTGTAGTAATGCCTGTAGGATTTACTTTATCTTAGTATAAGTAATAATAATAATAATAATAATAATAATAATAATAATAATAAGAGCCTTTATTTGTAAGTATCGTCATATACAATACTGTTTCACATGAAGAGGCGAAGTCTAGTTTAAAGCTACTCCACTCAACCTCTCTAATTAACAAGAAAAACATACAGAATTTATCCAATGTCCATCACAATAATTTTAAACTAAACTATAGATACTGCATTTAACACTCTTAATCTAGAATCTAGATCACAACAGTAGTAAAATCATGATAGGTAACATAAATAATCAAACATAAATACCCCCCGGCAACCAACTAACTCCCGGCAACCAACTAACTCGCAAGTTAAACAAAAAAAAGAGAAAAGAGAAACCTCACAAACAGAAATGTCAAGCAGTACATGTCAAACCCAGTAGCACTCCCAGCAGTACCCACCCCATTTTATGTAAATTTAGTCCCAATTTTTTACAATGTATTTTCTCGACCTTCTGTAGTCGAGAGAAAGTAATGAGCTAAAAACACTTTGACCGACTTAAAATGCTTTTTTTTGAAAGAAAAAGAAGAAAATTTCTCTAAAAATGTCTCTTTTTTTTCATAACAACTTCAATAAAACTACTAAATACACGTACAAAATGGTAGAAACAAGAAATTTCGTTTTTTTTCTATTTCTGTAGGATAAAAAACAGCCGAGATATAAACTTTAGAAGTTTAATTTTTTTTGCTCTTTTTTGATCATCTGGCCCGAGCCCTTTAATCCTTCAACTTTTAAAAATGAAGGACTTTAAAAAGTGAAGATATAGATGATTTTCTGCCCTTAAAATTACCTTCAAAATAATTTTTGGATGGACCCAATAACATAAAAAATGCCGGAGTTATCTTAAAAAAACCAATCGAATTTTTCTAGAGAAATTTTAAAAGCTATAATAATAAAGTTTCGAGATTTTAAATGACGATTTTTTATCAATTTATGCACAAAGGGTAGCTTTGGGGATCAAGAAATTAAAAATAAATAAATAAACCAAATCAAAAGTAGTAAAAAAAGATTCCGATCAATTGAATCTTTTTTTTTGGGGGGAGCATCGGTCCTAACTATGTAGTTAAGAGGTAGTCGCTCCATTCTAATAATTTGGCTTTGAGAACCAGTTCATTAGGTCACATAGACACATTGTTAATATATAAATAATAGTCAAGTTAACGAGCAATCACAACCATGCCGAGCTGGGATTCGAACCCTGACGGTGACACAGTCTACGTCTCTTAACAGTCAGTGACCTAAACCGCCGCGTTACCGCTCGCGCTAATAAATTGAATCTTAAGGGTTGAAATTCCCAAATAAATAAATCATTTTTCGATTTTTCGATTGATTTCAAGATAAGGGGTGGTTTTTTTGGGTTGAAAATTCACAGAGAATCAATAAATTACATCAAATAAGCAGTAAACAAATGTTTGTGTAATCTTAATGTGCGATTTAATATTTGAGGGAGATAAAAAGTAATTTTTTTATGATTGTTGACTTGAGGGATGATCTCTAAGGGTTGAATAATTGATGGAAATCGTAAATTATGCTTCAAAACGTTACAGAATATTTATTCTACTTAATTAAATAAGATTTCCACTGATTGAATTACTTTAATTTTAATTTTTTTTGCAAAAATGACGGGTTTCACCCCTGAAATGCAAAAATGTGCAAGTCAAGCGCAGGCTATTTTGAAGTTAAGGGTAAAATAAGCTTGATAAGAGTAAGAGTGCATACACCATACCTTTACCCCTTAAATAAAGCATTTCTTAATGTCTCGTTCAAAAAAAAAGGAAAAAAGAGTGGAATGCTGATCAGCAGATCCAGCAACATCCCAACATTGCGCATTAACGAACCTCATGCATTTACATAAATAAATACATGAATATGGGCAGAAGTAGCTGGTTAAAATATTTGCAATTATTAATTAGCTCGATATTTGTACAGGTATTGTACCTTTTTTTTGTGAAGAACCAGACTAAGTAGCTTCACTTCCAGATGCATACCGATATTTGACGAATGCAGTAACGAATGCGGGACCACCAACACAATCGCGGCCGAAAAAATTCATTTATTTAGTGTAGTAATGCGTGCAAAAAACCTGACAAGTTCTCCATGAACATTCCGTTACCCAGAAAATAAAAACCACACGTACGTGTAACCTATAAAAGGCGGCGGTGATAACATTTTTCGAACATCTTTCCTTGTGTCTCTGTTATTACCTACATTGTATGCACTTGCAAGACTAAATCAGATATTTCTTCCTCTAAAATTGAAGCAAGTAATAATTTTAATAAATCCCTATGCCTTAGAATTTTTTTTTAATCCGACTTCCACAAGTTTTTTTTTTTTTGAAAAGGTACATGTAGTAATCTCTATGACGCTCTGGGACCGGTGCATGAGCCTCGGAAAAACTCCCCTTGGAATTAATCCAAATCCAAAGTGATTCATGAAAAAGTCCTGAGAGGGATGAACCTGATAGGGATACCTATTGCGGCTCGACGTGTATTGCTGCCTTGTCTCGTTTTAGGTGTGATCATCATCAAGTCTTGGTTACGTCTTGGAATGAATTAATTCCATTTTTATTCCTGTTGATGGTGGAGAAGATTTTAGATTTCTCCTCTCTCTTTTCTCTCTCTCATTTAATTTCAATTATAAGTAGAAAAAGAAAATAGCGTGACAGCTATGCAAGAAATGCAAGAAGACCTTTCTCTCTATGACATAATCGATTTGCATAGTGAGAACTCTAACAACTTTAAAGCGACATTTAATAACAATGGGATCAAACTAAACGATGTTTTGTTCGCTTTATTTGCAAACAATGGCTAAGTCCAAGCACCAGCACCAGCGCGGTACCAGAATCAAGTACCTACCAAGTACCCAGTACCAACAAATGAATAATTACACGTCGAGGTGTTCTTTCTTCGTGTCCTCGTGTGGGTGGGTGGCATCAGAGGGAATATAAATAAGTCCCCCGCTGTCTAAACATTGTCTTCTCGGGCAGGTGTTCCCGGTTCGAAATGTAGGTACCTACTAGGTACTACGTCTCGCGCACCGCTGCGCATTTCCACGACTTGTTCATAATCGTTCCACTCTAACAAACTGTCCGTGCTCGTTTCACGTATGTAACATCATCTAATCATTTAATTACTTCTTTAATTAGTACCCTCGAGTATTTCTGAAATAATCATAAATTAAGTTATAAATTAATATAAATGCGAATTTTATAACGTGCGCATAAAATTTTAATTTCATAGCATGCTGAGTCTAATATCATAGCTCATAGCTATCGCGTTATCTCGTTGCGATGGTTATTAGAGATTAAGTAGGCTTGGAATTTTTTCAGGTAATTCTGTTGGAAAAATTCAACTTTTATTACGACGTCTTTATTACTCGAGGCATTTAAATCAGTAAATCAAGTTAATTTTCCTTGTCTTTTGAATATTTCATAACGCTTTAATTATTAATGATAGACCGCAGTACGTACCATCAGTACCAATACTCTTGGTAGGTAGGTACTACTGGAAACTTCTTGCAATAAAAGAGTAATAAAATCACCTAAAGAATTTCTAATAGGAGTTGTCCTTATCTTTAGAAACCTTGAACATTATTTTGCTTTAACTGCAGACAACTCGAGCCTCTGAAGGTACCTACTTAAAGTACCATAGGGTACTGAAGGTGGGCACTAATTTACTTGAAATGTCTAATAAGATGTCAATTTCGCTTTTTCTGCAATAAAAGCTCTTCGGGACTAAAAATAAACTTTACTAACAGTTGGAGTTGAGGAGTACGTTCTTTAGGTCACTGTCCGTGGACAAAATCAAAAATGGCCATGCTTACTTCTTTATTTGAAAAGATACCGGCACGGGGAAAGATAAAAAGATAGAATTTCGATAAGGTAAATTTTACAGGGGAGGTTTTCACGCCCCGAGCCTGTCTCTCTTCCTTCCAGGCTTTAAATAAATCGGCATCAAACGTCTTGTATCATTGAAGAAATTTAAATTAACATTAATAATATTTCCTTAATTATATACAACAGCAATAGTTAAATTGGCTGACTCATCATGCACTCCATGACGAAAAAAACCTGGCGCTGTAAAATGAAATATCGGACCTGTCATGCGTGGAGCAATTTTTAAAGCGATTATAATGCAGTCATACTGGTAGTGGTAGTGGATAAGAAACATGTATACCTGCGGATCGTACATCACGGACTGTCTTATGCTGTATTATTTAGAGGCAAATAAGAATGTCACGGTAAATAGTTCTCAGCTGACAATGCACCTTACAATTTATTCCACCGGCTGTACAACAACTCACTCACTCTCCCCTATATACCTACGAATACACAATAGAGCAGAATGGAGTTTTGCAGACTGTCCCATTGCGGCATTGAATCATGCGAGGACGTTTCTGTCATTATTATAAGGTTAGGGTACACTTACACTGCTAGCACTGGCACTGCCTTATTTTATAGCGTTATAAGTTTATAAATATAACCAACCAGACACTGTTGCCATAAATTATCAATGAAAAACTCTCTTCAAAAGTATGTACAAAAGTAATATGTTCTCACGACACGCTTTTATCACACAAAAGTGACATCTCCAAAATTGTAAGTGACAGAATATAAGATTTGAACATTTCACGCAGAGCAAACCGAACGCGCATCATACGCTGGGACGAATTCGGCTAGTCAGACATGTCTGCACGCACCAATTTTCGATCTACTGCTGATTATTCTGACTTGATCTTCGTTGGTGTTGGTGTTGGTGCATAGCCAGGTCAGATCAGTAATTATATATACATTTTCAGGATATTTTCAGACATTTCAGGACCCACTAGATCATTTTTCAAAATGTTAGGCGGTCAAGCGAGTAAAATTTATCAAATGCCGGCTGTCCATGTCTCTGACTTTACCAGACCTTGTTAGTAGAAGTGACGTCACCGTTAATATATTTTTTATGCAAATGAGGATCATTTATCATGTCTGGAATTCAATAAATCTGCCAAGTTAATTGCGTTTTTTGTGTTAACGGGGCTATTAATATAAACAGCAATTAACTTGAGAGGTTTATTGCATTCCGGACATGATTAATGACTCTCATTTGCATAAAAAACCAATTAACTTAACAGGTTTTTTGCATTTCGGACATTATTAATGACCCTCATTTGCATAAAAAACCATTAACGGTGACTTAACTTCTATTCTTGTAAAAAAAAATTGAGCTGACCGGACCTTGTCAAACCGGACCTTGCAAAGAAGAAAGTTGAGCTGACCTGACTTAGAAACCATGCAGACGTTTCTGGTTTCCTGGTAGTTGGTAAGTACTCCGCATTATTACAAACGGCAACATCGTGGATCTGGATATTATCCAGGCATAGCACCAAGGCGTGTGATAGGCGATGGGCGTTCGAGTCACGGCGCTGTACGCGAGGGTGAATGTCGTCACCACCCAACGATCGACAGTTGTAAAGTCGTGCATAGCGAAAGACAATCCGTGGGGGCCTCGCCATCGCCGTAGCACCGGCACCCAGCACCTGTGTGGCCACTGTGTGCGACAGGAGTTACATAGTCACGACTGTTTCTCGGATTGTGAGCACCACGTCCAGAGAGACGTAATAGCAACTCTGATGCGGGATCGAGAATCTGACCAAAAATTTTATTTTAAAAACGATTGGCTTTTGGCTTACCGCTATCATCATCATCCAGTGTTAGTGTTATAGTTATAGATAAAGTATCGTATTACACCATTCTTGCTAGTGATATAATAGAAAGATAAAGATAAAGTCAACATCAAGACGAGGATGAACCTCGTAGGAGATTTGGAAGGCGATAATTCACGTGGTAGGAGGCTCCAGCTCCAGCTCCAGCTCCACAGGCGGTAATAAGGGAGTCCCCGGCGTATTCTAATGGAAATCCCTCTAGTTTGGCGCGCAGACCAGGCAGGCTGGTGATTTATGGGATCGAGACATGACACGGAGAGCATTGTTTGGTAATGCGGCCGCGGGTGTGAACCGACGCGCCACACGTATTGTCTCTCGGTCGAACAATGAACTAATCATAACTCTTGCACGCTTCGTTGCCCGCCGCGGTACTTCACCAGGGCAGGAGCAGGACCAGGACGACTTTCTTCTCTTCAGCCTTCAGTCCTTTCTTAGTCAGCGGAGGCCTCCGGGGGAAAGATGTGACTCGATGTTAATGACGGAGACAGCCAGAGGCGGGGCGAAGTTGAAGGAAGATGCTTTCTTTTTTATTAATATCTTGAATGTATGTATGAGGGTAGTTTATTTACGTAATTAACCCAAAAATACCTAAATTTAAAAAAAATTATTTAAAAATGCATCTGGCAGTGGCGACTCGTGGATTTTAAATTGGTGAAGTGTAGATTCTACACCGTACAGAAGAGAAAGTCGTTTTTTTTATTTTTATTTTTATTTTTACAATAGCCGGTTTGCCGAAGTCCGGTCAGCTCGAAAATTTGTTTTGGCAAAAGTCCGGTCGGAAACATTGGACCAGACATAATGTAACGTAACATCTGGCAAATTCCTAAAAATTACCATTTGATTAATAATTGAAGTTATCAATGAGATGGACCCACGATGAGGAACGAAGCCTTAATATCCTCGTTCGATGATGACGATGTAGGTATAGATTGGAGAGAAACGGAAGAGCGCTGAAAATAATAATTATGACCTTTCTCCTCGTAATCAGATGGTACGTCTGCAATTATTGTTTTTAATGACGTTTAATAACAGTGCCAGAGGAGAGCTTATAGCACCGGCACCAACACTTTATGCACTCGCTGTTGCAATAAATACGTTGTCGTGTCCGCGGTATGTTTTGCACGGATAACAACCGTAAACCGTTCATCAAAAGTCCATAATATATCTATCAGCTGCGACCGTTAAGAGTGGCAACAAAGTGAACGTAATGCGTTGTTCTGGTAGAGACCGGATGACAGATTTAACATCACACAGTACATATACACTGGACGGCTCTCTCGTTCTTTCTCCTCGTCTCGTATACCTACAGGAAAATGCAACTTTGAAGTGTTTCGTTTCCTGTGATCAAACACAAAAGGCTTTCAAAGCTGCTGTTGCGCCACAATATGCCGCGCGGTGTCGGTGTCATTAAAATTTGTTTAAAAGCGGACAGACTGTCAGCGGTCGCCTCCTGTAAATTGTTCCTGCACACTTTGACGGCAGCAGGAAAAATCGCTTTCAAAATTAAGTCTCTCCGCCGGTAAAATGATCAATTAAAATGTTAACAACCGCTTCATATTTTTTAGAGAGATTTGAGATTTTAATAAATGTGACAAATGGAAATGGACTCTGAACCGAACCAAACCGAAATTTATATATCCATGAGTGTGTGTGTGTATAATAAAGCGGCGTCGTTAAATTTGGTTTCGAGCTGTTAGAACTGTTGGAAGTGGCCGGTTCCTTTGAAAGTATGTCAAATTACAAACAAGCGCTTTGAAGAGAACAGAGCAGTCTAGAAAAATAGTCTTCAATTAGGATTTTAACGACTACTTAACTTACTTCTTTCTCGAGATTATGTTTGAAAAATTTTAATAAGCGTGGTGATGAGGAACGTTAGTAATGAATTGTTATTGATTTTGTAAATAAATTTATGCAACTTTTAGATGTTAATTAATTACTAGTTTCAGTTTCATCTACAGGGTGAGGCGCGAGAACCTTAGGGCATTTTTATATGGAGAAGTCCTGGGAGTAGAAGTCCAAAAATTTGTACGTGTATGATTTCGGTTTTGCCGAGCTGAACTAAAATATTCACAACCCCTCACCATTTCCGGTTATACCGGAAGTTGCCATCAACTTTCTTATTTTAAATGAGACACCCTGTAAATTATTATATTTTCAGATTGTCTTAAAAAATGCAATAAAAATGGGGTTTACAGTTCAAAATTGTACCGAGTGGTTTATGAGTTATAAACAAATGAAAATCGCAATTTTCCATTTTCAAAGCAGCTTAGGTCGAAAACGGGTCAAGATATCGGAAAACGGCTTACATGTCCCTATCTTAACTTTTCACGTAGTATCCTATGGTGCTGATGAAATTTGTATACAAAGTGATGAAAAATTAGCGATTTAAAAAAAATTAATAAAAAATATTTTTTTTGTAGGTACTCTAGCGTAGTATACAAAAAGTTAGGATAGGGACATGTAAGCCATTTTCCGATATCTTGACCCGTTTTCAAGCTAAGCTGATTTGAAAATGGAAAATTGCAATTTTCATTTGTTTATAACTCATAAACCACTCGGTACAATTTTGAACTGTAAACATCATTTTTATTACTTTTTTTCAGGCAATCTGAAAATGTAATAATATACAGGGTGTACCATTTAAAAAAAGGAAAATATGGCAACTTCCGGTATAACCGGAAGTGGTGTGGGGTTGTGAATATTTTAGTTCAGCTCGTCAAAACCGAAATTATACACGCACAAATTTTTAGACTACTACTCCCAGGACTTCTCCATATAAAAATGCCCTAAGGTTCTCGCGCCTCACCCTGTATGTTAGTGGAGTCAAATTACATTTTTATATCGGAAAAATTGGCGGAAGAGGTAAATTTTTACTGAACATTTGGGAGGATGTTAGGAATAACATGACGTACCGGTTATATCGTCCTTTCGACTTTTATGTCTGTCGTATAAAAAGGGAATATTTCCTTCCTGCTGGAAATGTGCACGGATCCAACCTATTCCCAAGAAAGGCAAAAAGACTATCGACCAGTGACACTGCTATCAGTAATATTCAAGATTATGGAGAAAGCTATTAACCAACATCTTTAAAAGTACTTGGAAGGAGCTAATATAATCAGCGACCGCCAATACGGATTCCGTAAACAGAGGTCAACTGGTGACCTCCTCACCTACGTCACCGAGCTGTGGAACGGCGCAATCGAGCACCATGGGGAGTCTCGAGGGGTTCCGTTTGATATTTCTAGAGCTTTAGACCGTGTCTGCCATGATGGACTGTTGACAAAACTGCAGGCTTATGGCAATGCCCGAGAAATTCTGCTTGTGGCTTGCGAGTTATCTTGGAGATCGCTCATTGCAAGTGGCAGTCGAAGAAGTTTTTTTCTGAGACCTTTTCCATCAATGCCGGTGTGCTTCGGGGATCCATTTTATCTCCGACTCTCTTTCTAATATTTATCAACGACTTGCTTGAAACAACAAAAAATCCAATACACAGTTTTCCCGACGACAGTACACTCATATCTTCTTATACCTTAGATGCGCGAACATCGGCCATCGACGCACAGACTCGCAGGGAGCAAGAAGTTGCCATACTTAACAATGACTTACTAGACATTCTAGCTTGGGGCGATAGAAATCAAGTTCAATTTAATGCTGGAAAAACCCAAGCAGTCATCTTCTCAAAAAAGGCCAACGCTTTGGAGCCAGATATGGTGATGGCGGGACACTCTCTTACTCCATCGGCATCTCTTCGTTTACTTGAAGTGAGCCTCGGAGCGAACATTTCTTGGCATGATCATGTTGCAGGTCTAACGAAGAGTGCTTCTCAAAAACTTGGAACACTCTTCCGCACGAAGAAGTTTTTTATACACCACAATTAATAGCTTCTCCTCTTGTACCTACAAGGCTCAAATCCGACCATCCTTGGAGTACTGCTCACATGTTTGGAGCTCAGCTCCTAAACATACGCTGAGACTACTCGACTCTATCCAGAAAAGAGCCATACACTTGATTGGGGACCCAGATTTGACAAAAAATTTATAGACACTCTCGAACATCGAAGAAGGGTAGTTGACCTGAGTCTGTTTTACAGGTATTTTTATGGAAAGTGTTCAAAAGACGTGGCCCGCTTGATCCCACCAAGAACAAGACCGGGCAGATATACACGTGGAGCCGCAGACGCTCATCCGTATCAGGTTCAGCTCGTTACACCTCGTACCACCCTATTTCAGACTTCTTTTATGATATAGAACCGCATCACTTTGGAATAGCATTCCAAAGGGCGCGTTTCCCGAAGTATGCAACCTGCAGCGATTCAAGGCCAACGTGAATCGACATCTCCACCCATGCGTCATAGGGATTTCCCTGCAGTGTATGTGCATTTTCAATAAAAGAAAAACATAAAAAATTACAACCAACCGTAGAGCCATAGCTTAACTATTTATTTATTCTTAAAAAAATCAAATAGGCGATTTTATATAAAAAAAATGTACGTAAAGTTTTCTTCTAAAATGGAAACTGTAAAGTGCAGAATTTTTTATTTGACGGCCGAAAGCAGGCCAAAGCTCCGTGGGCGCACGGCTACGAGCGCGCTGCACTAAATTCGTTATCGCTTTTTATCTAATTCATCAAACCGAGCTCACAAAAATTTAAATGGAAGCTAACAAGATAATAATATCATGTTTTCAAATGTGAAAAAAAATATTCAAAAGAATAATAGCAAGACGTATACAAAGTAGAATTTTTAACAAAATCAATTAAATATGTATGTGCCATTTTTTTTTATTCTTACAATAAACATCTAAAACTTTCACAGTTCACTCTTGAAATCGCATTTAAAATGATGAGCGATTAAGATTTTTTTGCTTTGTCTAACGAATGCATTTTTATAATAGGACCTTGAAAAAGTACCTCCCCATTCAATGAATTTTTTGTTGTTGTTGTTATTGTAACTGTAATTTGCATAAAGTAGAAAAATAAGGTTTTTTCAAAAACCAGAGCTACATTTTAAAAGATACAACAAAAATATTGAACAATAAATGTGGCAACGTTTATAACACGATAACTGCTGCTATTTGGTAATTTCGTCGAATTTCTAACAATGTAGGTAGTCAAGGTATTAAAACCGTTTTTGTGGGAGTAAGACATCCACAAGGAGTGGTCTGGTATTGCATTTGAGCCAAATCGGCCGAGCCGTTTCAAAATGGTGGCCATTTGAATTTTCGGAAAATTGGCTATTTTTTGAACCCCTGTATGAGCAAGATGGAAAAAAATTGACATTATTTCTATTAATAAGCCGGTGGCGTGGGTAGGAAAAGGGTAAAAATGGCCAAATTTCCATAACCGTTTATGAGCCTATTTTTGAAGGAATTGAACTGAAATTTCTCCATAGTAATAACCTTTAACCCTGAAAAATTTCAAAAAGCAAATAAGAAAAATGGCGGAGATATTAGAATATTTTTACATGATGTTTATTCCTCCAAAATTTCAAAGTGTCGATTTTCAAAACTCCCCTTTCATTTTTTTCGAATTTATTAAAGGCTGTTGCGTCCCGCTTCTCATTTTTCACTTTGATTTTTAATCCTGTCCTTTTCCGTGCCCTTCCTTGTGTGAACTTTTGCAATGGTGTTTTACTGGTAATCTACCCACAACTGCAAAGTTGGTTTAAACAACCCACGACAAGGACAGTTGTAGCACCTTTCGTCTTTAGCAGGAAGAAAGACAGGATCAACGCAGAAATGTTGATCACTACCGCATTTTCTTAATTAAACGCAACAAAGGCAGTGTAAAAAATAGTATTTTGTAAGTAAAGTTAGCCAGTGGCGGGCACAGGAAAAGGGACAAAATTGTTAAATTTTGCCAATTTCTTTTGTTTTGTTAAATTTAAAAATCCATTCTAAGGCACGCCTACTCGCTCACAATAATTTAACAAGCTGACCGGTAAACTTACCGCTAAGAAGCACTTCCAACCTTCAAACTCTCCCAAATTTCGATCTGCAAAATGGATTTCTCGCTGTTGAAGTTCACATTAAAGTTTACACTACCATAAACTACCATAATATAACACACTAGCACACACACAAATTTGAAAAAACTTTCAGGCCGAGAAATGCAACCCGTAGACGAGAGAGGTGGCACCGCGGCACCGTAAACACTAAACACACTACTAATATGTAACAGTAACAGTAGGTCGGCTAACGGGCTAACAATAAACAAAAAACTGCAACAAAAAAACCGGTTCCTGCCGCTGAGGGTTGATCGATCGATAACGTTAAGGCTGATTCACACTATAGGTCAAGTAAGGATCAGGTCACGGTACAGTCACGATTAGATCAAGTGTCTTTTACTTATTTCTTTTGTGATAGTGTATTTAATGCGTAACGAAACTGTTTTAATTTTTTTTAAATGTTTCATCATCAATAAAATCCTTGTACATACAATGTGAAGAACTCTCCTTTTTTCTGTTCTCCAACATTGGATGTATCCAAATCGCCAAGGGTCCTTTCTTTTATTACATATATACCTATAGGTACTCATTTTCTTGTTCGCCTAATGCAAGCCTATAATAGCTAAATCAGTAGTTGAAAAGTGCAAGATATGATCATGACTGAACCGTGACCGGATCGTTGTTTGACCAATAGTGTGAATCGCCCTTTATTGGGATTGTTGATATACTGACTGGCGAGTCTGCGTAGAAAGAAATTGTGCTAATATATGATTTTGGTAATAAATTTAACATGAACTCTACTATTATAGTAAACTTCACTAAATAAACATTTCAAGAGCGAGAAATCGATAATTATTTTGAATATAGTAACCTGGGAGAAACAAAATATGAATGAAATTAGTACATAATATCGTTAATCGGGATTAAGATAACAATTTCTACAATTAAATCAATTAAGATGACGAAACACTTGTTAAATAAAATAAACGAAGAGACATAATTTGTATAGAAGAAAAAAAAACGTTCGGTTATAAACGTTCAGTATTCGGTGGTTTTCCAAAAAGTTTCAAAATGGAAAATATTTTCCGTTTCAAAATGCAATAAGAAACGTAGGTACAATTTTTAAACAAATTTTTCAGTGTTATCGATAATTTGCATATCACCCCCGTTACCTCCCGAAAAATTCTACAAGTAATAGCCAATTTGACTCGCTCTTGCCATATCACTGATGACGATAAGAAACTCTTCTTTTCAGTTATTTACCTAACTAACTATTTGAAAATTCCTCATTATGTGCGTATCTGTTTATTTTTAACGAGAATTCTAGTTGACAGGGCGATTTATGAAATAATTGATAAGCGTAATAATTTATTGTTATGGTAACCTGGTTTTGGGCCAACGTGATAAAAATAATTGAAAAATATTTCTATTTACATATTTTTTCTAAATATTTACAACAAAAAAGTCTAAATAATTAGTTCTTAAGTTAAAAAATAATATTTGAGTAAAAGTAATTTTATTTATTTTTTTAATTTCTAATTCTGATATTATAAAATAGCCTTATACGTATACGTAAATGATTATTAGGTAAGTAGATGTCCATAAAAAAAAAAAAAATTGAAAGTCAGCGTATGAAAATGATTAATGAACTCCTCGATAACCTTTCACATAATATGCATATCATCATGAAGTTTATTTATTATTACTTTTAATAATAATAATAGCAAAAATGAAGTAATAGGTATCACTGAGCTCATACATTATTAGTAATAAATAATTTGACACGGCAATATACTACCTACCTATATACCGACAGGTGTTTTGTAATACATAATATGTCATATTTATGTAACGTAATGTCATGTCATCGAATACGCTGGAGTATCCAGCTATTACAGCAGAGTTATAGCGAATTCGAGTTACTGCACTTTTCTGCTCCGGGTGCGCACCGAGACGGAATCTCGTGTTCGATTTGTAGGACTCTGTTCCAGTGCTTTTCGTAATCGTATTCGAGTTAAAGTGAAGTCTAGCGGTGCATATCGTAATTGTGTTCGAGTTACACTTGCTCTCTGGCAGTGCATAGGAAAATATGTTCGAGTCGTATGGCGGAACTGCCCCGGAGCAAAATAAACTGCACCGTCAAATTTGACGGTGCAACGTTGCACTCCCGTAAATTTAGAGGTTAGAAATAGCGGGAAAATTAACTACTGATTCCTAGTAATTCCTTAAACCAAAAATTTGTGGATAAGTATATTTTACGTATTGTATGAATTACAACTTATTACAATAATTAAAAGGGATCACGCCTTGTAGTTCCACGACTCTGTTATAATAAGAATAACATCATAACAACAGTCAACAAACAACCGTGATAGGTATAGGGTATAGGATAAGGATAGGGATAGGTAGAAGCATATATGTATTATACTCATATAGGCCCGTATTCATCAATAAATATAACCCCTGGGCTTATATTTAGGAACATGTCCTTGGTTTAAAATTCGTAGCGTTCGTAGAGTTTGAGCATTAGACCAATCAGCTGTCAGAAAATTCAAAATATAACCCCAGAGTTATATTTTGAAGTTTGATGAATACGGACAATAGAGTAATAGATATATGGGTAGAAGGCTATAATATGACAATGCAGACTGGAGGGAGACTGGATTGCACACTGCACTGCACCGGTGCATGGCGCTCTGGATCTGGCTCTGGTTTTGCATGACCTGACACAGTTCGGTTCCATACAGAGTCGAAATGCGAAAGTTCTGCTCCGGACTGGAGCAGAATTCTGGGCAGAACTGATTCAGAGACAGATCGATCTCGCTCCTCGCTCCGAGCAAGTGCAGCCAACTCGAATTCGCTATTAGATTGAATAATTATCCATGATCGAAGTTTCGAACTTTCAAAGTTCGAAAAAAACCGTTTCTGCGGCACCATTTCAGGTCGCACTTTTCAATCTAGAGGATTGAAATTTTTGTGCGAGTAAGATATACGCAAGGAGTGGTGTGATATTGCATTTGAGCAAAAACGACTATTTGAATTTTAAGAAATATGATGACTTTTTGAACCCCTATGTATTTATAAGCAAGATGGAGAAACAATTGAAACTAAATACATAAACATGACGAGAAAAACTTTTTTTTAATTTCAAGGTAGGGAAAAAAATTGCATTTTTTAAATTAGTTAGCCAGTGGCGTGTGTAGGAAAAAGAAAAAATTGGTAAATTCCTTTTCCATTTTATGGCAATGGAATTTTAAAAATAGACAACTGTATTAATAACCTTTAACTTCCAAAAATTTCGAAAAGCAAATAGTTAAAATGGTGAAGATATTAAAAAAAATCTATTTATGTCTCGAAAATATTAAATTTTGAATATCAAAAACAGCCATTTAGCTTTACTTTTCACGCTTTAAGCACAAAAATTTTAAAATCATGTCAAACCGATGGAGAAATGTGAATCTTAGTCAAAAAATCTCTATAAAAAAACGTTCTTTGCGCAGGGTATTCCTTATCAAACTCAAAAAAAGATATCCCTCTCACTCGATTGCAGGTTGCAGTTTTCAATCTAGGAGACCAAAATTTTTGTGGGAGTGAGTGGCCTGATATTACATAATATGAGCAAAATGGGTGAGTCATTTCAAGATGGCGGTTATTTGAATTTTTGGAATTTTTTTTATTTTTTTAACCCCTGTGTATAATCCCCGATCAAAATTGTTGGCAGTAAGTGACAATACAAAAAAAAGCCATTTGGGAGAAGCATCAAGCAGAAAATTTTCCTGGAAACATATAATTTTCTGCTTGCCGCTTCTTCGAAAAGGCTTTTTTTGTATTTTGATCGGGGATTTTGATTTTAGGTACATGTATGCGAGATAAAGAAAAACTTTGAAATTAAATTATTAGGATTGGAAGAACATGTTTCGAGTCTTACGATAGTGTGAAAAAAAATGCATTTTTTATATTAAAATAAGCCAGTGACGTGGGTAGGAAAAGGGTAAAAATTCCTAAATTTCTATAACCATTCAAGAGCGCAGATATTTTTAAGGAAAAATTGAACTGAAATTATTGAATAAACGCAACTAGGTAATAATTAAAATACAAAATAACTTGACCATGAAAAGATGAAAAGTTTCAGGAAGCCCGTTTCCAAAATCTCGAAAATATTCACTATAAGTATTTTTAGACAAATTTCAAGTTTGCGGCTTCCAAAATGAAAATGCTGCTTGTTGGTCTATCTGTTAAATTTTTTTACACGAAATTTTGAACTGCAGCTATTATAGAAGTTATGAATTTAACTGATACGGCTGTGGAGCTCGGTTCATATACATATAGCGAAATTTTACGCTCGCATATTTCGCAGAAAATCACTGGCACTGGGGAGCTTTTTGCTCTTAATTATGCACATCTCTTGTGGAATTTCACATCTGTGGAAAGCCGTTTACCATCGGTGATGAGAAGAACCTATCCCAAATGCTCTTGTGTCAAAGCAATGGCGTTTTTATTGTAGTTTACTAGTGACAGACAGAAAATAGGACAAAATTGCTAAATTTCAACATCCATCATTGTAGGTCATGTTTTCAAAGCGATTTGACTGAAATTTCCAAAGCAGACAACTGTATACAATACAATATGATATTGACATTAAAAATTTCGGAAAACCTACTCAAAAAACGGTGAAAATGTTCATAATTATTGAATCAGGGTGAGTTAATTTTTTTGTAGCATAGAAGACCTGTTTTAAGGAATAAAAGTTCCCATAAACATTTGTCCGGAAAAGCTTCGAAAAAAATATACAGGCGGGTGTTTAATTTGTTTTTTTTTTCAGTTTTCCCCGCATAACTTGGGCATTTCTCAATATTTTAATTTTATAACAACACCAAAAGATTATTCTATTATAATTTAGAACACCCAAATTGAAGAAATATACGGGTGAAAAAATTCATCATTGGCGTAGATACAGGGTACCTATATGACCCATTTTTCGCTCAACAACTTCTACGCCAATGGACTTACAAGACTTTACTTACCAGCGTTGGATTCCCTGGTGATTTCTTACAGAAAATATCTAAAAAATGAGCTTATTTTTACCGTATGATGAAGTTTTTAGACTCAATTTACTTAAAAACTATGGGGAATTGCGAATATTTAATTATGCCTGTTTTTGTAAGAAACCTACAAGGAATTCAACGCTGGTAAGTAAGGTCTTGTAAATCCATAGACGTAGAAGTTGTTGAACAAAAAAATGGGTCATATACCCTGTATCTAAGCCAGGGTGAACCAGGATGAATTTTTTAACCTGTTTTTTTTTCATTTTGTGTGCTCTAAATTATAATAAATAACATGATGGTGCTGGTATAAAATTAAAGTATTGAGAAATGCTCAACTTACTTATGCGGGGAAAATTGAAAAAAAAATTTGAACACCCTGTATCTTTTTTTCTGAGCTTTTGCGAACATATGTTTATGGGATCATTTATTCCTTAAAACTGGTCTTCTATAATAAACTAGTGAAGTCCTACTACAAAAAAAGTCTCACCCTGTAGAAATTTAATAATTTTAACCCCTTTCCCTCGTCCTTTTCCTACTCAAGCCCAAGCCACTTGCCAACTAATTTTAAAAATGCATTTTTTTTTTTTACTCTACCATGAAATTGGAAAAAAGCTCTTCTCATATTTTGTTGTTAATTTAAATAGCCGTCATTTGGAAACGACTCAACCGATTTTTCTCAAAAGAAACATAATACCACTCCTTGTGGATATTTTACTCCAACAATTTCAGTCTCCTAGATTATGAAAACTGCCATCTGAAATGGTGTACCAAGAACGGGTGTTTTTGAATTTTGAAAAATTACTCGATATTTGGCTGTAATAATGTAACTCGATATTTTTTAAATCGGTAAATTCAACTCAGTGTAAAGGTAAAGGGTCATACTTATAATACATTTTGAAAATATCAAAAGAGGCTTTGTAAAAAAAGATTATGGTTCTGTACTCCTGTATTTATCTATACGAAAGAAAACAGCTTTTCAAAAATCACTAAAGAATTAGTAATTTTTCTATATGGTTGTGGTTATCTATAATACCTAATAATTAGAAAAATAGAAGTTTTCATTTAAATAACACATTTTTTTTTACAGATCGACAAGTGATAGAGGAACAAACGATTTGATGAGTGAAAAAATCCAAAAAGCAAAAAAAGTGGTTGGTGACGCACTTTTGTCGAAAATCGTCAGAATTAATTTGAAAGTTGACTTTAGAGCATCATCAGTTTTCTCAGGAAATTTGGCATGGTAGTTGGATCTTTTGGCAAAGCAGAATATTTCGGACCTATTTTCAGAGCTAAAAAAATTTAAGAGCCGGTATAGGCCCTCATTATTTTTTTATGAGTACATTTATATTTGTTTGATAGGAATTTGCAAAATTCATAATTATTATTGTGATAGTGCTTGATTGGTTAAACTTAAAATTGTATAATTTTATAAATAAAATTAAAAAAAAAGGTTAAATGAGCTATGTGTATAAATAACCTAGCCCTATTTTTATTTAAATAATTAAATTCTCTAAAGAAAATTGTCACAAAAAAAACAATGAATAGTGAACTAAATGAAAACTTTAGTATTAAAGAATAGTACAAGTCGTTTTTTTTTTACTTTTTTTAAACAGTGACCGTCAAAAAGCTGGCATCATATGAGAAAATTTTTTATGTTTCACTTGTCAAACAAAAAACTTTGAAAACAAAAAATCTCTGCTTGCTTGAAAACTTATTTTGTCGCAATTATTGTGATTTTTACTTATCGAAAAAATAGCTTTTTTCGAAATGGTGAGTGAAAATCAATAAAAGTGCTATTTTTCTAAAACTAAGAGCACGATTTCGATTTAATTTTGGTACAATGTGACAATTTCGGATTATTTATTGATAGTCTCATTATCAAAAAACATACCTACCTACCACTTTCAAACAATTTTTTCACAAAAGTTTTTTTATATTTTTTTGGAATATTTTCAAAATTTGACTTACTTAGGTTTAATTTCAAATTGTAATATTTTTTAATGTAAGCTTTCGAAATATGTTATTGTAATGGACCATGAAAATTGTTAATTATGATTTTACACTTCTTTACATTGGCCGAAAAGTGACATTTTGTGACAAATTTCACTTTTTTGATGAAATTCACTTTTAATAAGGAGAAACGTTTTATTATGAGAGCTGTTTTTTTTCTAGATATGTAACGACTTGAAGCTTCAAACACCACTGTTAATTAATTTTATGTGAACAAAAACACGCTATAAATGCCATTTTACATTTAAATTATTCAATTTAATAAAACAATTAATGAAAATAAAAGTTAATTGCATCAAAAAGGTAACAAAATATCACTTTTCGGCCAATGGTAGTAATTAACAATTTTCATGGTTTATTGCAATAAGAGATCTTGAAAGCTTACATTTTGAAATTAAATCTAATAAGCAAGTCAAATTTTGAAAATATTAAAAAAAATTGAAAATGCATTTTTGAACAAATTATTCGAAAGTGATCATGAGACTATCAATAAATAGGACAAGGACATATTGTACCAAAATCAAATCGAAATATTGCTTAGTTTTTGAAAAATAACACTTTTATTGATATTCACTCACCGTTTCGAAAAAAGCAATTTTCTCCATAAGTAAAAATGACTCCTGTATATCTGATTACGGCAAAACAAGTTTTCGAGCAAGCAGAGATGTTTTATTCTCATTTTTTTTACAAATCAAAAATAAAAAATACTTTTTGGCGGTCCCTGTATTAACAAAAACGTCTCATTACTCATACTTTTTTAAATCAACTGTGGAGTCATTTTCTTTGCTAGCATAATTCCAATTCCGTTCGGTCAACAAAATTAACAAAAATAAAAAGTCGAGACAATTTTTTTCTTCGCATAACTCGGATCGAAAGAATAATAAAACAGAGCAGTAATTCTACAAACATTTTATTAAAGCATATATTCGAAACTCAACATAAATCCTTATACACAATTCTATTTATTTTATTTATTTATTTATTTAAAACATGATCTTTCTCAATAATAATAATAATTCAATAATATTCAAGAAACTGAAGAAGAGACAAGAGAAAAGAAAGGAGAATAACTTACAAACGAAGAAACAGTGAGGACAACACACTCTTTGCCCTGCCTTCATTGATAATACGAGATAATACGATAACTCTGCATTTTTAGATTGCACTTTTATCAGCTTGTTAATCATCAATATTTACAAATTATCACAGTGGAAATAAAGGACTGACAGGCCTTCATCATTATCATCGAATCAATCATCATCATCATCAACAACAACATCTCAAAAAATCACTGAACCACTTCGTCAATTAATTATTATGTAATTAATCAATCAATCAATCAATCAATTAATTATTATTTACAACAACACAAGAATAACATTAATTTAACACTACGGATGCACCGCGGCCGCCCCAATCCTCTGCCCGTACATCGAGTACGGCGAGTAGTAAGGTCCCAGTGTGGGATTGAAAGCACTGTAAGGTGACGCGGCCAGCGGTGTCTGAAGCGGCGGCTTCCCGTAAGGATGGTACCTGGCCGACAGGGGACTCAGCGGCGGATTCGGGTAACCGGACCTGTGGAGCGCCGCCGACGAGAACAGCGAATGCGGACTCAACAGTGACGACGCCGAAGAAGTCACCACCGAAGCAGCGTCGGATCCGCTGGTGTGCGTCCTCAGGTGCTGCAAAAGCTCCTCCGATGTCACGAACCTCTTCCCGCAGTACGTGTCCCCGGCGATCCAATTACAGACGTACGGCCTCCCCAACTGCGAGTATGCGAGAGAAGAAGGCGGGACGGCACCGAGACTCATGGCCATGGCCAGGTTGTACTTCTGGTGGTCGCACTGGGTACATCCGCTGGGACAGGGCCCGGCGGCACCGCTCATCAGCAACTGCTGGTTTTGCAGACTGAACTGACACCCCGTACAGTAAGGGTCCTTGCACACCGGAACCAAGGCCTCGCCTCCTGAAGGTGTTTTCACTCGCGCATAGCTCAGATAGGGACCGGGAGCGGTGCCGGGATAGCCGGCAGCCAGCATCGCCGCGTGGTGGTGAGAAAAAGCGGCGGCGGCGGCTCCGGGAAACGGCGGCCTGAACGCAGGATTGGTGTGTTCCAAGCCGGGAGGACAGCAGAGCGAGCTGAGCGGGCCGCTCAAACCGTTCTGGAGCGACGATAATCCGGGTTTGTAGGTGCCCAGAGGGGTGTCTTTGGGATGGCCTTGCAGAATCTCCAGCCCGGAACGGATGATCGGACTGGCACCACGAGCGGACGGGGTCGATTTCCGTTCAGAGTTCGCCGGAGAGGCTTTGCCGGTTTCCGACGACGGCGTTGCCGACGGATTGCTGTGACTCGGAGAAGCGGATTTTCTGTCGCCGTGCTGAGAGGACGATTCGCTGCCGCTCTTCCTTTCGTCGTTGTTATTGTTGTTGGCGAAATTCTGGGAATTGTTGTTCGGTTTAGACGTCGGCCTGTTGTTGTCGTCTGATTTTTTGGTGATCACGTTCGATTCGTACGGCTTGAAGGCGAGCTTGTTTTCATTCGACGGAGTATTTCTTTGCGGCGTCTTCTCCGCGTTCTTGTTGTTATCCCTGGCGGAGCCGGGGGAGAGTCTGGTGTCGGAATTTGAACTCTTCTTGGTTTTCTCCATAGAGGAAATCAGCGGTTTCGTGGATGGACTGTCTGCACCGATTTGACTGCATGTTTGGGCCAGAAGCGCCAATGGACTTTTCTTTGCATCCAACTGGAAAATAAAAATCGAAATTATTATTTTATTACTTAAAGACTTGAGAAAAAACACAATAATTAGAGGGGAATAAAAATAAATTAAAAAGAGAAATTTTCCCAGTTTTTTTTTTATTATAGAAAGGCAAGGATTTGGAGAAAAATTAAAGAGAAAGAGGACTTACCGTAGTCGGAAGCGGAGAAAGATAGTCCGGGGGCAAGTACTGATTCCCGGAGTTAGAAAGCATTCCACCGCCTTCCAGGACAACCATTTGATACAGATGCACTTTGCACGATTTAATCGACAGTTAATTAACTCAATTTACAACTAACTAACTAAAGTAACTTGGCTGAGTAAAGCACGATCGAAGTAATAATGTAACTTGACACTGATGCACCACACTCACAGCACACTCTGAAATAGACGGAACTGTGGGTAAGTAGCTCGCAGGATCAACAGCGTTAACGTCGAGACACTCTTCAACTGAACTGCCAGGATTTTCTCTCTTCGACAGTCCGCGCGACGCATGCGCGCATCCCTACTGAAGTCCCCACTCGCATGTTTGATTACATGGTTGGCGGTGGTCTTTAAAAAATCATCGTCCGAGGAAGAATTAAGCACAGGTGTCTAGATTTCTGTTTTTTTCAGGTAATTTCCAGCATTACCTATTATAGGAGGTAGGTAGAGGAAAACGGAACGCGTATCCTCTATTTTTTTTTAGATATTTTTCAAAAACGTTTTTTTTAATTATCGTTTTTTATTTTCGAAAACTCGATTTTTTTTGCTTTTCTAATTCAAATGGAATGGAAAAAAAAGGAAATAATTGGCACGTTCTTGAGACGCTTTTTTTAAATAAATGCAGTGGCGTAACAATAGCGTAGCAATTAAAATATAAATGGAAGTCATAGCTAGCCTTGACAAGATTGGAGACAATTTTTTTCTGTTACAATGATATTACATAATATCATGTGGGGTACAAGAAATTCATCTTCCATGTTTTTTTTTGGAAAAACTGTTTTTTATTCTAATTTTTTTGTAGCAGGGTCTACAATAATGACTTAATTATTGCTTTAGTAGAGTTTCTTGTTGTTTTTCTTGTGCCCTCGCTCAAATGTTCCAAAATTTTCATTAATTGAAGACTTTTCCCCATTTCGATCAATTTCTATACTCTTTCAGAATAAAATGAATCAGGTTAATGATTTTAAGTTCTTATTTTTTATTTAAGTACGTTTGGGTCGTTATTTTGACTATTTTCTTCTCATTGATGACAATATTTTGGATTTTGAAACCCAAAACTATGCCCACAAGACGCAATAAATTTTCTCAAGTTTTTCTAGGGAATCTAAGGAGGAGTAAGAAATAATAATTGTTATTAACTGTTACTACCAAAACAAAGAGTGGTCAAACTTGCAAAAAAAAACTACTCTTCGTGTCAAAAAATCATAAAACCTGAGTCGGTAAAATTTTCCCAGATTATAAGAAAAAATAGATTTCCCCCTAAATCTAGTGAAATTTTATACCTCACATAATGGGAGATTAATAACATTGGTTCACGCCAACACCTAAATAATTTAAGGAAATATTTCCCTAGATTCCAGGGAAATCCGGTGGACCCAGGTGGCGCTATCTATCAAGCATCAACTCACAAATACAGGGTTTCCAAAATATATATCCGCAATATGGGTAACTTTTTCTTATTTTACCAGATGCAGAGTCGGTTTGATGGGCAAAGTTGGGCCCAATTTTATGCTTTATTAAAAATCGGGAATTAAATTTTTGAAAAATTCAACCATTACTGAAATATGCTGAATAAGACTGAAAAATTTAAATATCTTATCTTAGCCATATCTTTCATTACTGCTGATGAGTTAATGGGTGATTTTTCGTAGTTTTACCACATATAGGTCGTCAAAAGTTATCGATTTGACATTTCAAAAATTTCTAAAGCCCTCCAGATCCCAGAAAAAAGACCAACTTTTGGTTTTCTTATGGCCGCCATATTGGTTTTTTATGTAGAACGGCGCAAAAAAAATAACTTAACCAAAAATTACCTACTAACATTCGTGAAAGAAATTTTCAAAAATATTATTCTTCTTTTTAAAATAATGTAAAATAAAACTTTTTACATTAAATACAATAAAAAAAATTAAAAATCCATAAGGCAATTAATTTGACGTATATGTATTTCGCTAAAAAAAGTTTATTTTTAGAATAATGAAGAATAATTTTTTTAATGTTGCTAATTTTTGGTTAAAATGCCGAATGACAAGAAAAACACAAGTTGACTCTGAAAATTATTGGATCTAGTCTTTTGAAAATTCTTTAAATACCAAATGGCTTTTGACGACTTATGTAAACCCACGAAAAATTATTACCTCCTTAGTAATCTCCAATAATAAAACAGAAATGCATGGCTAAAATATGAAATTTCAATTTCTTCAGTTTTTTCAGCATATTTCAGTAATGGATGAATTTTTCAAAAAAATAGTTTCCGATTCTTAATAAGCATCAAATTGTGCCCAACTTTGCTGGTTACTCTGCCGGCTCAACAGACTCTCTCTCTCTATTAAAATAAGAAAGTTGCAGGTCCAGGAAGTTGGCCACTCATATGAAGCCCAAATGAAGCTATTAGGTGGAGTCCTTAGTGCTTCGTTAGTGCTTCATTTTGCTTCATACCGGGGGCCAGCCACACCTACGGTTCACGAGATATGGGGCTCCAAAGTGCAGGGCCGGAAGCTGGCAACAGCTTTTTTGTTATTAAAGCACAAATAAAGCTATTAGGTGGAGTCCTTAGTGCTTCGTTAGTGCTTCATTGTGCTTCATACCGGGGGCCAGCCACACCTACGGTTCACGAGATATGGGGCCCCAAAGTGCAGGTCCGGAAGCTGGCAACAGATTTTTTTTCATTAAAGCACAAATAAAGCTGTTAGGTGGAGTCCTTAGTGCTTCGTTAGTGCTTCATTGTGCTTCATACCGGGGGCCAGCCACACCTACGGTTCACGAGATATGGGGCCCCAAAGTGCAGGGCCGGAAGCTGGCAACAGCTTTCTTGTTATTGAAGCACACATGAAGCTATTAGGTGGAGTCCTTAGTGCTTCGTTGGTACTTCATTGTGCTTCAAACCGGGGGCCTATATCAAAGGGTATAAAATTTTCTTTTAGGTTTAGGCGTTTCTTTAAGAAAGAACTCTATTGGCTCTAAAAACAATAATTTCTTCAAGTTGGATAAGCGAGTTCTAGTTTCTGGTTCTGGAAACATGCGGTTAAGGCAATCTCGGAGAGATAAAAAAATATCTGGAGGAATTTTATCAAAAAATACCAGGTGTGTTCAAATGAACGTGTCAAAATAAGAAAGCGAGAAGCTGTACCTATAGTTTTTTTTTTTTGAGAACTAAATTTGATTTTATATACCTAATGAGATCTTTAAACATCCTGAATAATAATTTATAAAGGACCCAAATTTTTAATAG
Source organism: Malachius bipustulatus (assembly GCA_910589415.1). Lineage (NCBI taxonomy): Eukaryota > Metazoa > Arthropoda > Insecta > Coleoptera > Melyridae > Malachius > Malachius bipustulatus. Next base: position 31,181,025 of record OU342637.1, read on the forward strand.
CGAAATTTATTTTGATTTGATATACCTATTTTAATTTTAAATTATTTTTAATTTTTACAATCAACCTATTTGGAGACTTCAATAGGTATGCAATAAAAAACATATCGCAACGCAAGCAAGAACTCAAGAAACAATTAAAAATTATTATCGTGGTCCATGGAGATTTGCTCCGAATGATTTGTCAACAACTGCTGTAGACACCATCAGCGGGTTTGACAAATCGTTCAATAACTACGAAAAAACAATAAAACAACCGGGAATCATTTTTGATTTCAGTTAAAACCACCTGTGAAAGCTTTTATATAAATTTACAATTATTTATTCAACTTTTTTGAATTATTGCCTATTTTATTTTTTATTTTTTACATTGTCAAGTCATCTGTGTAAATGCTGTTAATTTTTTCCCGATTATGATTGTTTTTCAATATTTTAGTCTATGCTTAATTTTGTTTTGCTCTTGCATGATATATTCATCTGGATGTAGCTATAAGTGTTGTCTCATTAAACATGTAAGCATTACTGTTTTGTACTAAATAAATAAATATGTATATAAATAAATAAAAATAATTATTTGCAGATTTAATAAGACATTAGTACCTAGTACTAGTAAACACCATAAATATCCGTCACTTTTATAATTAAAACTAAAATTAGTTAACCCGAATAGTAATTTAAAGTTCAAATAAGTGCCTGCCATCAAGGGTACATGACTAATTTTCGAAACTATTAAATTTCATTTTAACGACCTTTTGGTATCTTGTTCTTGAGTATTTATTCATGTAAGTAGGTAGGTAATTAGAAACGGTTTAGAAAGCTCTCAGATTTAGATAAGAATAATTGGTAAGTGATAAATTTTAATTTTTGAAGCAAATACGATTATTCCGATGGCATTCTTGAATGAGTCTTTAATCTTTATGGACATTAAAAGCCATCAGTTAAACCATCAAGAAAATCTCTTCCTGAAATCTATACCCATTTTAGAATACGACAAATATGAAAAATATGGAAGGCATGCAGCTCCTAATTTGTTTAAAACATTAACAGCATGGCCCTTTCATAACAATTATCATTATGAGTTTAAATAATTGAAACGTGATGGCCCAGGAATTTCAGGAACATAGGAAACGAAGGAAAATATTTGTTTTATTCTTGTTCCAATTATTAGATTGACAGAACAGAAAGAAAATAATATTAATTTGAAAAATTGCATATTCTTTCTTCCTTTCTTTTATATAAATAATTATTAAATTTTTTTCATTCGAATGAATAAAAAAACTCAAGATATCGTATGGAGATGACTCATGCACACGAATATCGGGGATCAGGATAATAAGGTCCAGAAATTGATTATTCTCTCCTGCCAAGTAATTTTACTCATTTTTTTTAATTTTAGGCATTTTCTTATTGAATAAAACTAAAAAAATCATTATTTTATGCGCAGGTAGGTTTTTATCCGAACTTGCTATGTCTGCGATATCAAAAAATAAGCGAGTTAAAGTCAGAAGTCTGACGTCACAACAGCCGCGGTCGTATACCTTATAGTAAACGGAAGTTGAACGATTAGACTGTGGTGCACTTTCTGGTACGAATCTGAAAAATTATACTTTGTTCTGCGACAGGAAAAAAGTATCACATTTTATCATCTTTGGCAGGTATAAAAATGCCTCTTTATATGAACTCTCTTTGCCGTGAAAAAAGTAAATTAGCGTGGAAAAAAATTAGGTATAGCTACTCTTTACACTCGGATATCATCAAATTTATATCCAACACGGACACGAAAGTTACACATTATTATCCTTAATGTCCAAAAATTATTATTAAGAAAATTTTATGATAAAATTATGACATTTTTTATCGAATTAAATCGTTTCGTTACCAGGCAACGTCGATTACTTCAAAAATCGACCAGTTTGAAAGTTTAATTACATAGGTAATAGATCAACGTTCTGACATATTTTTCAGTTATCTAATTACGTTTTCGATGTTCTAATACTGGTATTTTCTTGTCGCAGAAAAAAATTATACATTATACGCTAGAAAAAAGTGCGATTTTCTTGACGTGTTTGGCCTTTCGTCGATACAGTAAGCATATATCGAAGTGTCGTTTTCACCATTGCCAATTGCCATCATCAATTCAGGATAATTATTGATTAAAGAACAGTTTTTTTTTTTTATAATGTTTCCCCTTTAAGTATTTATTACACTTATCTAGAGTTATTTAACAATTACAGCCCAATTCATACATGTAATCTATTACAAGAAAATGAGCTGTCGTTATAGCTATCGAACAGAATAGCATTCAGGTTAGATGAGGAGATATTTCGTGATCTGCTTGAGCTGGTAAAATATGAAGACCTTAAATTCTACAAAAGAAGAAGATATTTTGTGAGTAAAAGTAAGACATTGTTGAAAAACTCATTATTAACATGTTATGGCGTCTTAAAATTGACGTGGTATTTTTTCAGCCACATCGACATTTACAACAATAATTTATTAGACAGACAACGCAAAAAATAAAGCGAAGAAGTTTCCGTAAATAATTTCACGCATGCAATTATTGCTTCAGCGGTTTGGATAAATTTTCACGACGAAAACTCTTATTCGAGACTTGCGCAAACCATTTTCGCCTAATTTATGAAATTTTTTTTTCGTGTCACTCTGTATATAAGAAAATTCTGAAGATTTATAATTGAGATTTACACTACTATAATTACAGTAATTTTCAAAGCGTATTTATATCTAACTAAACCTGACAGGAATGTTTCCTCTTTTTGGAAATTTTTCAAATTTGACCAAAAAGGGAACTTCCCAAAAGAAAATTTGACCTCTCTCAGCTTGAACATAAATTTTTAATCCTTAATTCTGCATAGTTCGGAAAAGGTGCTTTCCTTTCTATTTATGCTTTAAAGTTTTCTTGGATACTTATTTATACAGGTTGATTCCTATAACCTGAAATATTCAAATAGGTACTTATCTCTATACTAATGTATAATCAAGCGCTCTGCGAAAGAATGTGTCCTATAAAAGTGGTTTTGTTCTGTGGGGATATCGTTTGAATATACAAACCGCCCTGCCCCCCTCTCCCCGTACGTGGAAGTGGTGATAACTTTGAAATTTTAGAAAACGACCCCTACTTTTTCATTACGGATTTGTTTTCCGTAACAAAAAATGCGTAATACTTTCGTTATATTATAAAATAGGAATTATTGTCATTTAAAATTTATAAGTTCACCCCTCACTCATCACTCCCTCGCAAGGAGTGAGGGATGCAGGAATGTTTTTGTACTCAAACCATATTATGTCCTCCATCAAATAAAACCACTTTTCTAAAAAAAAAAAATCCGCAGAGGCCTATTTTTCGAGATATTGGGGAAATGAACAAAATCAAATTTCCTCGACTACAGCGCTATGATTAATCGCAAAATATGTTTCAGATAAATTTTACGTGTTTTATTTTTCCTTCACTCTCTTACAAGGGATGAGGGGTGCAGTGCGGTTTTTGTCTTCAAACGATGATGTCCCTCACTGAACAAAATCACTTTTTTGTAAGAATCAGCCTGTATACGTACAGGTTTTTAAAAAAGATTAGTTTTTTTTTTTATTCAAATGACCGCTATTTTGAAACGATGACCGATTTTACTGGCACGCAATACCGGACCACTCCCTCCAGACATCTGACTCATAAAAATTTAAATTTTAGGAATTTTTATTTTAACGATTTTGGAGAATTTTAGGGATTTAGGGATAAATTAAAAATCGAATAAAATGAAGTTTTTTTTAGAAAAAAATGTGCTAGGCAAATTCTTCCACGCGCGATTGTCGGCTAGATCGAGCGGGTAGGTGCTCGTGTAAGATGACAAAGCGATAATCCCGAAGGAAGCAGCGGTGGCTCTCGGTGTTCGAGTCTGCCACCCATGAAGCCGACTGCGATGAGTGAGGAGCGCTTTGAAGTGGCCGCCCGACAGCGTCGCGACTAATCAGTAGCAGCTTACAATAACAACACAGAAGCGATAAATAACATGTCATAATAGCAATGACTGAATTTGATGTTTCTTCTGTCTGTCTCTGTGCCTGCATGCCGCTTTTGCGGCACACATATCGATAATAAATAAATAAAAGTCCCATCATCCGTCCGTCCATCCAAATCGGGAATCAAAGCGGTTTGCGCAATGAAATCATTTTTATGAATTTTAATTATTATTATTATTATTATTGTATCAATATACTTAATACGATTAATATTACATACAGATACAGGATGTTTCAGATTGCGTGCTTATAACTCCGTTAAAAAAAATTGTTTTATTTTTGAGAACGGGGGTGTTAACTTGGAAAGAAGAAAAAATCGATTTTATTGAAATCCGAGTTGAAATCTTCCTAAGACTACTGTTGAAGATTTTTTTTCTCAATTTTGGTGCAAATTATTATGTAATATTAATAATTGAGGGGTATTTTTAAATACAACAATTTTCTTTCCTTCTTTTAAGCCACGAAATTTCTATGCCACTGGATAAATTAAATTTTTTTTAAAACTTATTTTAATATTTTTTAATGATTATAGATATTATCTGGAAAAGGATATTTCTTAATAAAGGTCAATAAGAGGCTTAATTTTTGAGGTATTTTGATTTCTTTTATGAAAAATGATAATAAATATTCACAAGAGAAATGCTCAAAATATTTTTTTTAATACAAGAGCAGCATCATTTTCTTAAATAAATTAATTAACTAGAAGTTTGGGCGCTTAAAATGTGAAAAAAAAACCCATAACTACGCCTCTTTATTAGATCTTAACTCAAAACAACTGTCAACTACCTACCCCCATTTTTCGAAGACATTTTTTTTGCAAGTTTTGATGAGCAAACATCTCTAAAGGGTTTTCAAAAATTTTCGATATAAGCACCTGTATTTAGGTACAGCAGGTAATCTCACAAAATCAACTGTTTGCTCTTTAAGTGTATAACTTATTGTTTTCTCCTGGGCATCAACCGATTTAAGAAATTTAAGTCTCGAATTGAACCTAAGCTTGGGGCAAGAAAATCCAGGGACGAAAAATTAATTCAGGACAAACATAAAAAAAAACAAAATATTGAAATTAAAATTTTTCCTGGAAAGGAAAGGATTTTGGGAGAACAATTGAAGGAAAATCGATTTATCTTCGATTAAACCCTAATTTTGTGAACACTTGCTGGCACGAGATAAAAATATTGATAACAGAGCAGCCAATAAATTACATCTGCACGTTTTCTGAAGGAATTATTTACCCCTCGAGTAGGTAAATATAAATAGGGTATTTACACGGTATTTACCCGAAGGATATTTACCTACCCGTAAAAATACCCAAAGTACCTAATGCTGCCTAAATGCCCAACAACAAAAGTACTAGTGCCACTAGCAGATGACCTAAAGAAAAAAGAAGAAGAAAACATCTTCTGTTGTGACTCAGAACTGACATATCACAATTAGTTGGCTAAATAGAAACAAGCTCGAAGCCAAAAACCTGAAGAAGAAGAAGACATATCAGGAGTATATAGAACACCCGTTTTCCATAATTTGTTCCATGTACAGGGTGAATTATTTTTTTGCTGAGGGACTTCACCAGTTTAAAAAAATGAACGACTGTTTTAAAAAATGAAAGTTCCTATACACAGATGTTCGGAAAAGCATAGAAAAAAAGTTACAAGGTGTTGAAATTTTTTTTTTAGTTTTCGCCGTATATAACTTGGGCAGTTCTCAATATTTTATTTTTATACCAAACACCATAACGCACCAAGAGGTTATTCTATTCTAATTTAGAGCACACGCAAAACTAAGAAAAACACTTGTTATAAGAAAATCGTCAGTGGTGTAGATACAGAATATTAGTATGACTCATTTTTCGCTCAACAAAACTTTTACGCCCATGCATGGACTTACAAGAACTTATATAAACGTTGGATTCCCTGGAGATTTCCTACAAAAAATGGTATCCATACTTATGAATGAATATTCGATTCCCCGTAGTTTAAATGCGAAAATAAAGGGTAAATTCTACCCTCCCAAAACACCCCAAATAGATAGTTGGATTAACAGCTATTATTTTTTATTTCAACATTCAAACACCTCGGAATTCGTCGCTTGATGGCTTTCGGGGTCGCTGATAATCCGAGATCCAAAAGCAAAGTGAGGATGGTTCCAACCCTGATAACCACCCCAAGTAGCAACAGTATATAGTGATAAAATAAATTCAAAATTGATGATTTCACCTCGGAAATTGTCTCTCGAGGGTTTTCAGGGTCGGTCATTACGAATCCAAGGACCAAAAGCAAGCGAGAAAGGTTCCAACCACTCATACTTTCCCAAGAAGTAGCAGTGATACAAAAAATTAATTTGTCGCTTCGGAAATCAGCATTTTGGGTGTTTAAATTGTTGAATTGGACTTCGGATTCGTGATCAGAGACCCCAAAACCCCCGCGAGCCGATTTCCGAGACGAAGTATTATTGTTTTCTATCACTGTTACTGGTTGGGGTGGTTTTGAGGGATTGGAACTACACTCTCTTGGTCTTGGATTCTGAAAGTCCCCGAGAGACGATTTCTGAGGTTTAATTTTGAATTTCATGACTTTTTCATCACTGTTACTATTTGGGGTGCTTCGGGAGGGGGTAAATTACCCTAATTTTCTCATTTTTCGAGGTAATGTAGAATGCAGAGGGATTAGTGGAGACGAATGTTCTTGAATGTCCATCAGGAAGCCACATAGGGCCTTTTTTCCTAAATTTTCCTAAAATCTAATAAATCAATCATTTCTTGTAGCCGGTAACTTAACTTTACCCCCGATTATATTGTGTTATAAAATTTAATATTTTATAGGCCCCCACTTGAATCTGCAATAAAACAGGGTCACTTTTTAAATGGTTGTAAAAATAAATAACGCGTGTCAAGAGATATTCAGCCGTAAATAATATTTGATTGAGGGTGGGCAATTTTTAAGAGTCCGGACCACTCAAGGTGCCATTGGAACAATAAAATGATGGACATAAAGGCAATAAGGCGGCTTGGAAGCAAAAGAGCAAAGCAAGACTGACTTTTATTTTATTTATTTTAGGGAGAGCCAGCGGTTCTGTTGCTGGTGTTGGTGCTGGTGCTGGTGCCAGTTCTTGAGGCAGCTGTCATAACCTGCCATAAATCCCTCGCTGGTGCTGGTGGTCATTATAATGGTGCCTTTCATTATAACGGACAGGCAAAGTGTGGACTCCTTCGCAGGGATAATTAAGAAATGTCGCGGCCGGGCCGTACCTGTAATAAATAAAGGCGTTTTACGGCCGTTATTTTCAGCCTTCACGTGGGTTTATGTTTATACCCGGTGACAGTGGAGATGGTCATTACTGTCGCCGTTGTTAATGCGGACGCACGCACACGGGGAACGGGAACGCGGAGCAAATTAACACCGCCATGTTGCTTAAATAAAATCAACGCCGAGGTGTATTTGTTGTCATCGTGCTCGTACATAAATACTTCCTACTAATGTTTCTGTTTTCGTTAATAGGTATGTTGAGAATAAAGTCGAGTTGTTAAGTATTTTTCAAGATACAGGGTGTGTCTTTCAAGCGAAAAGTCGCTAATATTGACTGCGATTGACTAGGAGGAAAGAATTTTTGACTTTTCACGTTATGATAGCGCTAAGCGAGTTCAGGGGAAGTATGTTTAGAAAAATTTTAAAAAAGCAGCAAACAAATCTCAGATTTATTCTAGAAGCGCGCACCAACCATGCAGCAGCAGCGGCAGCAGTAAAAAAAGCACCCAGGGGGTTATTTAATAAATTTTAAACGTTTGTTTTAAACGGTCCATTGTGAGATTCCGATGCAGATTCAAACGAGCATCCGTAACACAGTAGCCGGGTCGAGCTTTGAAATCGGCCGCCGTTCGCAGGAATGCCTCAATTTCCATTTCTGTCCGAGCCCTTCCAGCGGCCGGGGTTTTGACTGGTAGATGTCAACGATAACGTCATCCGGAGATCGAGGCGGCCGCGGTCCGCTTTGATTGTTTATCCGCCGCTGCCGTTCCATCAGCGAGTGTCCCATAAATTAGGCGAGCCGTCTAAAAGCGGGAATTATTTATGCGGACCTGTGCCGGTTTTTGCCCAACCGTCCCAGCCAATTATTGGCGCGGCCGGCTTTGTGCACGCATACGCCGGAATGGAATGGATGAATGAATTCTGGAGAACTGCTGGCTAGCTGCTGGCCTGCCTGGCCTGCTGCAGACGGCATAAATTTTGAGTTGTCGTCCTCGTCGTCCGTGATTTCGCCTTTAATAAGAAGAAGTCTCTCCGGATGTTTTGCGAAAACGGTTAAAAAATTATCGAGGGAGATTTTTCACATACCTTTAACCGGCATTTTGCTTTTTCTTCTTTGTCTGCTGGAATAATTACAGCATGTATAGACGGAGATGAGAGAAATCTGCAGAGAATGAAGTGCCACTTCGTCTATTTCTAAATAAATTGGACTATTTTTCTCATTAGTATAGATATTTTCTCTTTTCTCTCTTCTTCTCTCTTTTATTTTACTTTTTTTAATTTTTTAATTTATTTTTTGTTATGTTTTGACTAAATTTGGTTTCATAAAATCCGGTCAGCTCAACAATTAGATTTGTGCTAAATCCGATCAGCCCGATTTTTTTTTGCAATGTGCGAGGTTTGAGAAAATCAGGCCAGCTCAAAAATTGGATTTTTAACAAAGTCCGATTTTTTTGCAAAGTCCGATTAGGGTTCAAGAAAAAATTTGAATTTTCTATTTTTTCCAAGATCCGGTTAAACAAAGTTGAGTTAGCCCAAAAAGGGAGCTTTTTTGAGTCTGTCAAACGGGAACATGCAAAAAAAATTGAGCTGACCGGACTTTAAAAAATCAAATTTTTGGAACTGACCGTACTTTTTTGTGCAAAATTTAGTGTATTCCTGAATTTTCCTGTATTCCTTGTGTATCCCTTATAATTCATGTGTAGAAATAGGTTGCCAAATGTTTACTTCAAAGTTTTTTTAACTTTAAAGTAATTCCTGAAGTTGCCGCTACGTTTTTGGAATTTGAAATTAAACTATCTAGTCACGGAACCGTGTAGTAACATTCAAATTAAAAATAACGTTCTTTTAATTCAATAAAGTCATTAACACCACTTGTTTTGTTTTAATAAGTCACAGTTACTTTAAAGTTTCAGTTACAGTTACTCTTCAAAAAGCACAATAAAATATAACAACCTGCGGTAAGTACTTTTTATACGAATGTATGCATAGAAAATGGTGTAAAATTGTTTTTATATACATAGTTGCAGAACAAAGAGAGCGGATACCACGTTATTACGTATCCGCTACGTCAGCGGAACGTAATAATTACACCAGTTCCAGGGTAATCGCTACAACGTATCTTTCACATAAAAATTAGGTCATAGAAACGTTTCAATCCCGTTCCTATAATAACCATGCAGTGGCAAAAACTTGATAGTAGTTGCTACGTAGTTAAGACTAAAAATGCTGCTTGGTTTTGCAATCCGCTTGAAATACACGCCAGAATCTTTGATGCATCATTTTTAGATTCTTGTTGGATGGCCGGTAAAAGACAACGTGAATGGTAAATTAACCATCAGCCCCAACAAAAGTAGTTTTTGGCATGAATCTCTGCGAAACTTTTTTTTACTTAACTATAAGTTATTTATTAAACTACAAACGTCAAACACTTCCTCCTCGGCCTCATAAGTAGATGAGTACCCACTACCGTTGATAATAAATCAATTTTCTATAAATATAGAGTTCTCCTCTCCAACTTTCATAAGTTAAATACAGAACATCATCCTCTTTATTACATCTACCTGAAAGCTAAGTCGAGTGGCGAATCTCTCGTTACTACATAATTCCATTTTCCTTAATGATGAATCATCACAATGACGAGGAAAGTTTCAATTTCAATCCAAACCATCCATCAGTACCAGAAGCAGACCTGCAGATCTAACGTTACACAGAATCGGGATCTGCACGTTAACAAGACATCAAAGTCCGATGCCTCTCGCATCCGGACTCGCAATTCGATAACAACAACTACTGCGCTCAGAGTGGAGATCAAAGCGAAAGTCCATTTCGCAGGCACGCCGAGATTAATTCCCAAGTGGTGTGAAGAATTAAGTCCAATTACCGGCAGGCAGACCTCGCCCGGACCTGGACGTTGGCGCCGCCGCTCGTGCAGACTTAGACTTGGATCTGCTCCAACCTGCCGGCCGGATTATACAAATTGACGTGACATAGTCGCAGCGTTAAATTACTCTACTTGTGATTTTATTACAAGACCAACGAGACGACGGGAGAAATAGGCGAATCCTTGATGTTACTAAGTGGATGAGTTAAAAATAATGCGCCGCTGCTTTGGTTCAGTTAGTATAGCTGAGCTGGTGCTGGTGCTGGTATTACATACCTACAATGGACAGATTCCTTATTGTTTACCTTATTGCGAATCCTATGGAGCAAAGTGGATGAAATTATCAGGGAAGGTGGGACGTGCTTAAAGAAAGTCACATACTAAAGCTGCCCGAGATCGAATGCGCTGTTGCCGAGTTATCCACGATTTAGCTAAAATGCGCTGTTGCCAAGTTATAGCTAACTTTCTTACCTACGGAGAAAAGTGGATGAAATTTTCAGGGATGGTGGATCGTGGCTAAAGAAAGTCACACACCAACGCTGCGCGGGATCGAATGCACTGTTGACGAGTTATTTACGTTTCAGCTTTAACTTTCTTACCTATTGAGTAGAACTTGGAATTCCATGTGAGTTCTACAGAGCTCAGTGAAGAGACCCGATTACGAAAACCACCTCCAGCATTACGCAAATTAGCATCAGCCACCTTAGAAAATCCAGGCTTGTTAGACCTGGACCTGATACAACCATGAACACTTCTCTCACAGCCTCTGCAGGCTGTGAGAGACACAGCAGTCAAGATAGTCCTCATGTCCACCAATGGTACTGCTGCGATATAGAGATAGAGACATCCATCGTCAAAAAAGTGCCACTGGGAGTAGAATTCAGATTTGAATTCTTCATTTATCAGAGAAAATTTAAACAGTCAACAACAGCTCAAAATTGACTATCGGATTTTTTTTTCTTGATTTGAAGTCTTTCCGTAAAAAAATGAATTAATTTTAAAAAACATAAACAAAAAACACTCTGTATAGTTATACCAATTGACGTACCTAAGACTAAGAAATGACCACCTCTTTTCAATTTAGCATTAGTAGTTTTAATAATTATTTGTTTTACGGGCCGATCAGTCTCCCATGACCACTATTTGTACAACTCCGTAAGCAGACAACGCAGACAAAAGAGACAACCAGTAATTACACATACAGCCGGACTGGAAGTAATCACCACACCTTATAATTACCAGACCTCCTCGCTGACTAAATGGGTTAACTGTCAGTCAGGCAGCACCTTCATTTGTCTTTCAGACGCGTGATCTTATCGCCTGGATGCCACTCGTTACGTTCGTCCAGCACCAGCACCAGCACCTCTAATTAACCACGTTGCCATATTATTTAATTTTATTGCGTTTTTTTTATGTACTTATGCAATTTTTGAGCATTTTCTTCTCTTACGGAAAAATGATCCAATTTCCCTTATATTTATGATAATAGCAGGGTATAGATTAGGGGAAAAAAGTCACATTTATTGGTCCTTCGAGCCGGATTTATCCTGAAAAATTATTTCTCCTCGATCATACTTTTACCCTAACTGTATTTTTTTTAACGATCTGATTGATCTGTAGTAGACGGTAATTTTTTTTATGCCTCTAAAAAATAAATGTTATTATAATTATTCAGAATGGCAACGGTGTGTCGGTGTGCCAACCGAAATATAAAATTCGACACGAAAGCTTGTCATTTCGTGACGGCAAAAATAACAGGGATGATACGGTACTAATTCCACGTCAAAAAGGGAAATAACAGCAAGAGATAACATCGACAGATATGCTCACATCAAGCTGTCATCTAGATTTGTGGGTAGGCTGGCGTTTATCAGGGACGGCTTCGGTCTTCGGAGTTAATTTAGATGTGAGGGGGATAGGAGGAACGAGACAGCGTTTATAAAGGACGCACGGACGGACGGCCCCGGTTAATGTTTTATGAACGGCCTGACGGAATAACGCCATCAAACGATCACGTTTTTAATCTCTTCTACTGCGTTATTATGATGATATTTTGTCAGACGTTGAAACAGTCGCTTTAATTTTAATTTAAGCAGCTTGACGGCCCTTTTTACAATCGGACGGTTTTTATTCTTTCACGACCAGTTTTTATAACTCTCCTCCTTCCCCCCTCCCACTTGTTTTGTGAGTATATAAACTGCTACCGGATGATTTGAACAATAATAATTATCCACACAATGTTTATTTTTATTTATCGATGAATCAGAAAAAATCACACAATCAGATTGGGACCATGTTCGACTTAATCACGCTCCGGCCGGCAACGCTTTCGGGATTTTTTCCCGTTAATTACGCTTAAAAAATTCGTTTTTGCTTCATCATGATTTTATTCGAAAATTTCACCTAAACGCCTTGGTGAAAAATGGGATAAATTTCCGTTTGAACAATTTGAACCGAACGTGTTCAATTTTTTTCAAACTTTCAAAATCAAAAAATCGAATTTTTTAGTAAAATTGTTTTTTTTTTGTTCAGTAAAGAATTATTTTATCTCGTCTTGAGGATGATTTAATAGATTTACCATCTAAGAGTCTAAACGTCATTACAATAATGAATTTAGTGACGTGAAAATGACGTCATTGTGAAAAATAAATATCACAGATAAAAGATGTCATTTATTCACGTAAACTATCAAATTTATGACGTCATATTGACATTAAAACACGTAATTTACGTCTATTTGACGTCTCCTATTGGGTTTCTTCAATTACGTGAGATATCAGGTACTTGAACGACGTGTTTTAGATGTATCTTATAATTATCACCAAAATATGACGTTAAAATCACATTTTACAAAATCATCAATCAAAAGTTGAGAGACTCAAATAAACGTTCCAGGTAGTGGAGAAAGGTCAAATTTATTGACGTGATAATGACGATAAGATGTCACATATCAAAGACGTCAATTATTCACACAAAAATCACGTTAAAAAACGAAACTACCAAATTGAAAACGTCATATTGCCACCAAAACACGTAATATACGTCTCTTTGACGTCTCGTAATAGTTTTCTCTAATATACATGAGATAATAGACATGTTTTCGACGTCACTTCTAGATTGCCGACGCCGGCAATCAATTATCACCAAAATATGACGTTATAATCACGTTTTACAAAATCGTTATTCTATAAAAGTTGAGGAATTGAAATAAAGGCTCAGGTAGCGAAGAAATGTCGAATTAATTGACGTGAAAATTACGATAAAATGTCACTCATCGAAGACGTAACTTATTGACATAAAAACCGCCTTAAAATGACCCAAAAACAAAAATAACAACGAAGAAATCTCACGGATTAAAGACATTTATTTCATGTAAGAATAACGTCAAGAAACGACTTCAAAAGTACCAAAATAAAGACGTTTTATTGAACCTGAAAAACACGTAATTTGGGACGTGAAAACACTCATTTTAGGCCGTTAAAATGACGCTCGTGTCTTGTATAAGAAAAATTCAACACTTGCAAGATTATTTAAAAATAAACTTCTTTACAAATATACCTATTAAAAACAAAAAAATTCAACTCTCAAAATAGGGCAAAAAATCGAAATCGCGTAGCTACTTTCTACATTACAGAACGGGCCATTATTATTAAATGCCAAAAAGTTAAAAAACACGTCATTTACAGGTGCAACAAATGGTTGTCATTTAACGTCTTTTTGACGTCTTCTATTGGTTGTCTTTAAACATGAGAATCGGATACTTAAACGACGTCACTTATGTGTTACTGACGTCAGCGAACAATTATCATCAAAATATGACGTTATAATCACGTGTCAATTGTCATCCCGTATCTTTGCCACCTGGGTTATGAAGAAAAAATAATTTAAACGTAAATAAGGGAAAAAATTGATAAAAATTATTCCACACAAAATACGAGTATACCTAATAAACTATAATAATATTCACGTCACAACCATCATCTATATTTTTCCATCAACATGACACATGTGACATGAAAATCACACACAACGTAGGACGAAAACCGGCAATAATTCATCAGCCCATCTGGAATATACTTAATTATGAGCGTCTGGATAATTTTTCAAATTAGTGACGTGTTCAATTTACCGGGGGGCTCTATAGCAGCTTATAATAATATAAAGCCCGCTTCCACGGGGCGTCAGAGACAGGCGGCAAACAGTCAGTCACGTTCACGTCCAAGAAGCGTCGATTCTGCCACCGTACAACAATTCGTCGGAACGACTACTACAGCCGTCCGTCCGTCGGCCGGATCATTAATTTCAACCGGGATATATTAATTATCCTTTCAGGGAAGGAAAAGTTTGAATAGTTGACAGGGGTGGATCTGCTATGGAAATTAATAGACGTAGAAATGTAAAGCCGACACCGCCGGTTTTAGGATGACTTGCTCGTCTAAACGAAAACTTTATAAAGCTGTAGGTAGGTAGTTCTTGGTATAAAAACCAATTTGATCAAAATTATAACTACCTACCTATGCCATGTTTTTTTTTTATTAATTATAAGAAGAGTTAATTAGCTTTTTTTTTGCATCTTCAGTAATTTTTTTTTATATAAATTTCATGCAATTTTATTAAAAATTTATTAAAAGAGCTGGGTAATTATATCTGAAATTCGTTCCTAAAGGGGCACTTTTATGACTTTACAACCGGCAATAAACATCACCACAAAGATTAAATATTTTAACTTCCTTTACTAGTGAAATGTATTTTCGAGCACCCACAGAAATGCCTTCACAAAGCACAAAGGTGTCTTCAGGTATTGAGTAAATAATGCAATTTCTTCTGAAATGCATTCAAGAAGATGCCCAGCAAAAGCAGCGAGCCAGGTTCAATTTCACGTCGTAAATACCTCCCCGTAACAGTTCAAACATTCCAATACAGTAATCTTGTTAACTTGACAACGACGTCGTAAAAGTCTATTGTGAATTGATAAAATTTTCACAGAGCTCAGGAGCAGCTTTAATTGGATATGAATAGAGCGAGGATATTTGATTTATGGTGGATTTTTGGAATTTTTGCTTACCCAGCCTGCTTGCTATAAATCCATCATATTTTATGATCCCTTAGAATTCTTAGAGTTTGGAATACCTCGTTATTTGAATACAATGCATGGATGGGGAATGCCCAAAGAGTGCTAGTGATCTTCCACGTGCTGCCTTAAAATATGAAAATTTAATTTTGTGATTTTGTCATTTTAATTGAATAAATTATGACACGTTTTATGTTAAAAAAAAGTTAAAAACGTGACTACATTTTTTTAATAATTAATAAAATATTTCCAGTAGAGTTCTCTTTTATTTATGTTAATGTTGACTACATTTTTCTCATGTTACCTGCCCGCACATAAATTTATTACGATTGTAACTGAGAAACATTTTTTATAAAGGAAATTCAAATTTCCCCTTCCCCACATACCCTCCAATGTAAAAAATATCCTGAAATTATGCACGTGTTTCAATTTAATACGGAAAAAGCGTTTTTAAATTTTTTTTTTTATGATATTGTGTCCAAATTTTCTAAAATGATGGGCCTACTCTGGTGGATCATAAGTTGACAATGGTAAAAAACGTCACTTTTGATATCTGATTCCTATCTAGCGGTACAGACCTGCAAAATTTCGTGTGCACGAGTACTTATGCGCGGTAGCTGTGACGTCAGACTTCAGACTTTTGACTTCAACTCGCTTATTTAACATCGCAGATACATCAAACTCGGATAAAAACCTACCTACATGCGATGATGGATAGATGCCTTTGATTGCCCAAAAATTAGAGTTCATGGCAAGTTAAATTAAATAAATCGACATAATAGAGGTGTAATTTGCAATGATTTATTCTCAAATTAATGCGCGAAAAAAATTCTTAAATCCGGAATTATTATTTTTTATAAAATCGTCTAATTTCAAGACTACCTTAAAAATATAAAAATTTCTATTCATAAATACATCAAGATACAAAAATAGGTAATGCGAGAAGGGCCAGAAAAATTTTCCAGAGATCGTCTGACAAATTAATAATGGACCATTCGACTGATGATTTGAACATTAAAATTATTTTACTTTAAAAAAAAGAACAAACTTAAAAAAAACCTTCTTTTTCTTATTACAAAATAGTCCAATCAGTCCTAGTGTAGGTACATTAAATCTGAAAATCTGAA
This sequence comes from Malachius bipustulatus, assembly GCA_910589415.1. NCBI lineage: Eukaryota > Metazoa > Arthropoda > Insecta > Coleoptera > Melyridae > Malachius > Malachius bipustulatus. The sequence continues at coordinate 31,197,378 of OU342637.1, forward strand.
AATTTTATTTTTGAATTAATCGTCTTCTAAGGTACACTTTCTTCCTATGTTGAAAACTTTCCAAAATTCGCAGCGAGTTATAATTCACCAGAGAGGCGAGAACTCTTTACAAGGAAAAATGAGTCAGAATTTCAAATGTATGAGAGATAACCAGGTTGAAGAAGCAGCGTTTGTTTCGCAGATGACGTCACAGGGTTGGAAAATGCATATTTTACCAAACGTCTTGCTCAAGTTTTTGAGAAGAAAACCCTCGTGATCTATTTAGGTCAATAATTAAAAAAAATCAATGAAAAAAAATGTTTGTGCCCAAAACTTTGTCCAGGATTTTGGGAAAATCGTCGTGGTCAATTTTAGCTTTTAATTTTATAAAAAAATAATAAAATAAATATTTTTACCAAACGGACTCCCCAAACTTTGGAAAGAAAACTCTCGTGAACGATTTAAGCCGTCAATTTTAGAAAAAAGTCAATGAAAAAACTTTTTTCCCAAAACATTGTCCAGGATTTTGAGGAAACCCTCGTGGTAGATTTTTTTCTTTAATTTTCGAAAAAATCAATGAAAAAAATATTTTCCCAAACGTTATGCTCAGTATTTTGTAAAAAAAACCCTTCGTGATCATTTAGGTCTTCAATTATTCGAAAAAAGTCAATGAAAAAAACTGTTTTTCCTCTAAACATTTTCCAGGAATACCTATGGGAAAACCCTCGTGGCGGATTTTAGCCTTTAATTTGCGAAAAACTCAATGAAAAAAATATTTTTACCACAAAGCGTTTTGTTCAATATTTTGGAAAAACCGTCGTGGATCGATTTAGGCCTTTAATTTTCAAAAAAGTCAATGAAAAAAACCTGATTTTGCAAAATACTTGGTCCAGGATGTTGTCAAAACCTTCATGGTCAATTTGGTCTTTAATTTTCAAAAAACAAAAAACTGGAAACAGCTTTTTTGCCCCAAACCTTGCCCAAAATGTCCGTGGCCAAACGCGTGGTTGGACGTGGAGCTCTAATTGTTGCGTATTTTTATATTTAAGATAATTTTTCATTTGGTGTTATTTCATAATGACATTATTATCAACAAAAACAAACCATTTCTTTTCCATTCAAGCCGTTGAAAACTAAACAAAAAAATTGCTGAAAATAATTAAAAAAAAAGAGAGGGAAAAGTCCCTTTCCCTGACTGAAAGCGTGGCTGGCCGAAGTGTGGCTAACTTGACTTTTTAATACAATTTCTTGAGGTTATGACACATGACGTCATAACTTGCGCACCATCATGACACTATACATTAATTAAAAAAAGATAACGACATACTCTGGATTAAATTTTTTGTTGGAAGTATCAAATCAAAAAAGCTAATTTTTAATAATAACATATCTCCAATTTCTCTTAACTTTCGCCATATTTGGTAAAATTGGCAAAAGGACTCATGCCAGAACTTTAGCGAAAGAAAAAAAATCATTACGGATGAAACAACCTTCCTAAAGCGGTTTTATTGAAAAAAAAAAATTTCCTCTTCACTAAGAATGTCATAAAGTCGCAATTTTCTTTTTGTTCTGACACCACACTGTGCGGTCAAGCCTGATTTGTTAATTTTTTTATATCTCAGTAGTCATAGTAAATATTTCCAAAGTTCCAAACTAAAAATAAAGTGTCCCCAGTGTTGACAAAAAGGCTCTAGATGAATAATAAGTTCACCTATTTAGAGCAGGTGGACGGAATAATAATATTTACGAGAAAACTCCCGAGGAATTCGCGGATTATATTTAACACTCCTACTATTATACCACTACAGAAATATTCAGGTGATAAATGTCACTTTTGCAGTAACAAGTTTTCAGTACGGCCCGTTTCTGTGACGTCGCTCGTCAGTCCATTAAAGCAATTTATAGTTTTTATTTCTCCTACAGCGCGTTTCAACATAACCGGAATGTCGCCCGGTAATTTATTTACAAACAATAACGGCTCTAATGTTTATAGAAACATGTGTTATTTCGGTGTTAATAAATCAACTTAGCTATGATGGCAAGGTAAAAGAGGAACTGTCACGCGGGCGTTGCCAGATCTCGCTGTGCTGTGACGTGTTGAAATATTCAAACTTTGTTAGCTTTCAATTTTTTATTTAAATAAAAACATCATAAGATGGTCTTGTAATGCAGAAAGGAAACTAAAATATTGTCAGCCAGCAATGATTTGAATTTATTCTAAGGAAGCATAAATGCATAATGAAGCATATTCTAACCTACGCATAAATTTAAAACTTAAGATAAATATAAAAATTTACAAAAAAATTATAAGAAATAGAAAAAAATAAATTTATAAATTCGCACTAATATCCAATGAACACGCTCTAGTTAATTAATTTTTATTCTTTCGCAACCCCCCTCCCCCCTATAACAAGATTCTTCTGACTTAGGAATTGATATACCTATACATATAATACAAAAGTGTACCTATTATAGTCTTCTTCGTTATGAAATTTATAAAATAAATTTATGGAGCATCGGCAACACAGCCTCAGCGAACATTAATGGGGAGCCAAGGTTCCCGCGGGCTACGTCGTAAATCATTCCGCGGCCTTTCATCGTCGATCTGACAGCTGCGATGATGAACACAAAATGACCAAGACAAAGACGTAACGACGGCCCGGTTATTTATTAATTCACGTTAGATTCACTATCATTTATTATTGTAATTCTTACTGGGGGCAACTTGTCAGACGTGTCATGTAAGATTTCCACTGAAAAATTGTTCGCCGCATGGAAATATTAATATTTATGCCGGTGCTCGTTACGAACAAACAATAATAACACACCGACACCCGTAATAATAATCAAAATATCCGAGGGATCACTAATTATGGAAAATTTCTAATGCGCAGCTAAAAAAATTATAAATTTTGTTTTTCTCTTTTTGACCGAGTCAATTTTTAGTAAGATTGGGGCCAAAAAACCGAAACAGCGGGTAGTGAAAATAAAATATTTTTGCCACTGCATGGTTATTGTTATTAGGAACGAAATTTGAAATATTTTATTTTATTCCTGAGATGAAAATGGGGAAGCGTTCTCAGGTGCAAGATACGTTATAGCGATTACCCTGGCTGGAACTAGTGTAATTATTACGTTACGGTTAAGTATCGGTCACTTAATAATGTGGTATCCGCTACTTTGATGTATTAATCTTGTTCATGATAATCTCATACATCTCTCTCTGTCCAAGCTAAAGACGTCTACCTATCAAAGTTATCGTTACTTTATTGTATTTTTTTTAAAGCAACCGAAATCTTATTAAATTGTTCTGATATAAAACAAGTGGTAGAAATTACTTTATTGAAGTAATAAATCGGTAACAAAAACGTTAATTTACTTTTGAACATTACTACATAGTTCCGTGACTTTATTAAAGTATAATTATGAGTTTAAAAAACGTAGCTATTGTTCAGAAATTACTTTAAAGTTTAAAAAACTTTGAAGTAAATATTTCGTAACCTATAAAAATTAATGCTATTATTATAATATTATTACTTTATAGTTCCAACAATTTTGAGGTACTATACTTGTGTTCAAGTGGTGAAAATTTTTTTCAAGTAATAAATTGGTAGCAATAACTTTAATTTCTTTTTCTTTCTTTAATTTCTTTTCATTCTTTCTGTTTCCATTCTTTACTTTCTTTAACTTTACTATACAAGGTTCCGCGACTTGAAAGTTTAATTATTGTAGGTAAGTCCCATTAACGTAGCCGCAACTTCAGGAATTACTTTAAAGTTTTAAAAACTTTGAAGTAAATATTACGTAACTAATAAAAATTAATGCTTCTATTACTTCATGGTTCCAACAATTTTGAGGTATACTTGTGTTCAAGTGGTGAAAATTACTTTCAAGTAATAAATTGGTAGCAATACCTTTAATTTCACTTTTGACGTTACTATAGCAGGTTCCGCGACTTGAAAGTTTAATTGCAAGTCCCAAAAACGTATCCGCAACTTCAGTCCCTACTTTGAAGTTAAAAAAAAAACTTTGAGTTTGAAAAACTTGTTTTGAAAAAACTCTGATGAATCCAAAAACAAAAAAAAACAATGGTATGCAGAAAACTATAAATCCTAATAGAAGTGTAAAATAATGCAGAGAATTAATTCGCTAACCTACAATCGAATTTGGTTCTATTTAAGAAGTATCTAAGACATTCAAATTGTTTATAATTATTTTTGAAATAAATTATTGAGGATTCTTACAAATTAAAAGAACAACTGGAACAATGGTACCCACTACAACAGTAGGTATATAAGTAATTATTAAAATTTAAAGGGCAAATTACAGCAGCGGGAAAAGATTTTTCATTTCGTTTCACCCTTTCCAATCTTTGTTTAGCTTAAATTATGCACGATCGTTTTATAAATCATTTCACTGGCCTGAATATTTCATTCGAGTTTCGTCGTCTCGTTGAATAACGAATAAGAAAAGTATATGATCGCAACGGTGAATTTAAGTTGTAACTGTTGACGTGTCGCATAAAATATGGATCGGGAATTTGTTTTCTCCGACTCTCTAGGTAGGTATACAGCCGACTTCGTTCCTCTAATAATAGTGACAGCGAAATAAACGTCTTAAAATAAAACATACAATTTTTATTGTCCAATAAATAATCCTCCTCCTTGTTTGACATTAAATAATAACTTTCGAATCGGAAATATTCCACGTCAGCCTGTAAAAATCACTACTTACCTATTATACCTGATGTACCTGATGGACCCCTATAATAATGCCCGGTATATTTTATGCAAAAAATTCAATTATCAATTTTGTTTCGGTCTTCTAAGTAGGTAAGCCTCCTATGAAATGATTAAAGTTTAATGGTATTTTAAATTTTAGTAATAAGACCAGTCGAATGTAATAAAACTATCGCTTTTTATATTTAAATTTTATAGTTCTGTAGGTATAGTTCTCACAATTTCTATCGTCTGACATGAAATATTTATCAAGACCGCGGAGAAATTTTTTTTGCGAAAATATCTACACTTGCGGTAGTAGTTTGAAATTTTGACGAAAAAACCATTTCATTTGTGACCCAATTATAAGAAACACGTTCTACATTATTGCCCGTATTCACAAACGATAATTTCCTAAATAATTACGTAATTATTCAAATGAGTGAGATGGAGATATGCAGTTTTTTTGCAATAGAATGAGATGGGGATAATTGATTACGTAATTATTTAGGAAATTATCGTTTGTGAATACGGGCATTTGTCTCTTTTTTTTTAATGTAGGTAGGTGATCGTATATTAAAAAAAATCAGAAAAATGAAATCAACTTTTCATCATTGTTAGATTAACGATCGATCGATTAATCACCACAGCAATAATAATAACGGACGACGAAAAATGTTAACGATTCGTTTGTTGATAGAACCTGTCCGCAGATTCTGAAATCTCAATCGAAAAATCCGCCCGCGTGTTTAGAAACAAAATAAATTTTGATTTCAGAATTACGTTTGTGGCATATTTACGTTCCCGCGATACTTTTATTAAATTCAGTCGGCGCAATAAAAATATTTATAACTCCGCTTTTATAACTACATACTATACCAACCGGCGGAATTGTGCAACGAGAAATAAATAATTCCCTGCTCCCTCCTACGTATGTGGGTTTTGTTCGACGGACGACGGGCATGTTGTAAACAAATGGACGGTTGTCATCTTACGGCACTCATAAATTAGCATAATCTCGCCAAGTACACTGACTGAATTACTACTTCATCGTCAATTAAGCCTTCCAGCATGCTAATGCGTCTGTTAAGCCTTTAATTTACCGAATTAACACAACCGGCTAACAAAGAAACGGCAGCCAACTTTCCCATTTTATTAGCGCTTGTCAGTTTTGGCCAGGAGACTTGTAATTCCATTGCCACGAATAAAGTATGGTTTTAATGATTTTGATTATTATTGTTATTGAGATTTAGCCGCACGTATCCGGTAGTCGTCGGTTTTATTATCTAAAAGCTTTAAAATTAACATGTCAATAATAATTTGTACAGCTTACCATTAAAAAAGGTGGTAATATAAATGAAGCCTTGATAAACACATTCGGTCTATTATGACACATATGACATAGGTACATACAATAATACCCACAACATGACAGATGGAACTTTATAATACGATTTATGTTTGATAGAGCAGGGGCTTAACTTTAAATTTTGCCATGAGGGAAATAAAAATAAGAGAATTAAATAAATCCACGATTGTGTTATACAGCAGGGTGTTTATAGTAACTGGAAATATATCTTTTGAGCGAGGCCCTATTTTGAAAAAAGCTATTCTCTCTTTTATGCTTAAAATACGATTTTATACATTGCGTTTGATTTTAACTGTCCAGTTAGTAAAAAAATATTTTTTCCATAACAGCCTTAGTTTACATTTTTGAAAATATTTCATAAACGAGACGTGATCTTGAAAAAAATTATTCTCTTTTTTATGCCCTAAATATGATTTTACACATGGCGTTTGATTTTGACTGTCCAGTTACAAAAATAATTTTTTTTCCACAACAGCCTTAGTTTACATTTTTGAAAATATTTCCTAAGCGAGGCCTGATTTTGAAAAAAGTTATTCTCGCTTTTGTGCTTAAAATATAATTTTATACATGACGTTCAATTTTGACTGCCCAGTTATTAAAAGAAGGATTTTTTTCACAGCAGCCTTAGTTTTATATTTTTGGGAATATTTCCTAAACGAAACCGGAAAATACGATTTCATTTTCAACCAAACACCCTGTATAAATAAAATTATTCACGCACACAACTCGAATATTAATAACGAACGAGACCGTCCGTCTCTGATGATGCGAGATCAATTTTTCGATCCTCTTTCGGCCCCTTATTTGGTTTCCGAATTAGACGTCCCCCCGGCTGACGTGCGACACGATGATGGATGTGTCAGCGCACGGAGACAATGCTCTGTCTGGACAAGACAAAGCGTCCTCCAGGAGAGAGACACCGAAAGCCGGGAAGATGGGAAATTAGCATGGGGTGTCATTAATAACATTCGATAGCTTATTGTTGGCCCGTCAGTTTTCTATTATGCCCGACCTCGTGTATCATCAATCTTCAACCGTGAAATCGCCTTGTGCCGGTTCACTTCCTACACGGTATGTTGCCAAATATACCAAATATACCAATATTATACATAGTTTGATGAGTATTCTTGGTGGTTTATTTACACAAAAGAATTTTGTACTTCTACGTCTGCGCATGCTACCCTCCTATTTGACGAAAAAAGGCTACTCTTCATCAAAAGCGTCCAAGTCAATTTTTTGATTTTTTTGCATGCAAAAAATGCGCTTTTAAAAATTTCCTGCCAAAAGGACCTGCCTAGCTTTCGATGAGGACACTTTTACAAAAAAAAAATTTCGATGCAGGATTTTTTTCCTTAAACACGTCAACAGCGCATCGAAGTTGCTTTCTCGCCTCCGATTCTCCGCTGCATGACAAATGACAGCTGTCTAAGGTCTGACAGCCGCCTATCAGGATTTATAAATGGGCCGCGATATTTCCTCTGCCCCCTCCAGGAATATAATGCCCTCCGACACGCCGCCTACGGCCCGACTGCTGCGGCGCGTTGTTTTAATAAACACTTTCCTTCCAGGGTTTCCCGTTGGAAATCCCCTGATTATTATTCATCCTCCGCTATGAATGATCGGCGGCAGGATGCATTAGGACCACTATGCGGGCTACGCTGACTTGACAGAATTGTAGTTTATGACGATATTTCATAGACGTTGAGCGCTGATGAATGGATATAGGGGACGATTACAAAATAGTGAGTAATGAACTTAATAATCAATACATTTATCACACTCCGGTGGTAAGCTACAATATCATCAGGGAACGCTCCACCCTGTAACTTGATACAATAATGGCAAATGAGTTGATGACATGGATCCAAACTTATTTCGCCTATCCCACTTCTGATAGCAAATAAGCGATTTCTTCAGAAACATTTATGGACACTTTTTCTTGCTTCTCTTCTTTTTTTTTCAGTTTCGAGGTCACAGCAATCGAAAATTTATAGAGATAAAGCTTGATCAAAAAAAGACTAACAAATTCTAATCTAAAGAACTCAAACTGGTTGGGCAATATGTAAAATAATTTATAAAAGCAGCACTAGCACTAACTTGACTACTTACCGTGAATTCGTGGAGAGTATGGGCCCCCGCGTTCACATAATTTATGGGCGGCAATAATTCTCGACTCAATTAAAAATTTAAAAAGGTCTGAGAGGTGGTAATTTAGGACAGCCGCCCCTGACGTTCCGGCCCGACTCCCTAAAAAATAATACCGGGCGTGTCATGCCTTCCCGGCCATGTGACTAATGCCTTTGATCCTATCGGTTGACAAAGTGTACGTGTTAGTTGAAAGAACTAACATTGTCCTGGTGTAATGTTACATCTCCTTTGGTGCCGATACTGCTTCTTATTGCGTGACTACATTACGATTCAATCGCGTGCTGGTTTGGTGTATGCACCTTCCTAACTACTAAAAGCTAGAAGAGTTGACTCATGTTTCCTCACACTTCATCAACGCTGAATGAATTTGTTTATAAATTGGAATTTTTTGGAAGTTTCGATGTTAGGAAAAATAAATTTTCTTGTTTTTACACGTTTAACAGTGGGGGGTGTTTAACAATGAGGGTGGAGGTCAGCGGTTATCGACGAAAAAAGATATGGCGGAGACTGTACCCGAAGTTTGGTGACGATCCGAGTTTGGGAAGAGTAATTTATTTTATTTTCCGTTTGATGGTGGCATTGGTGACGAGTGAAGGTCGGCTGTGTTCGACGAAGAGATATGTGGTGATAATTTGGCAGAAACTGGCCGAAATCCGAGATTGACAAGGCCAAATTTTTGTTATTTTTACATCCCAAGGACGATGTGGGTAGTCTTCAGCGGTTTTCGACGAACAAAGCTGTGGAGAGACTGTGCCCGAAGATTGATGACGATCCCAGTTTGGAAAGCGTAATTTCTTTTATTTTACGTTTGATGGTGGCATTGAAGACGGGTGAAGGTCAGTGGTGCTCGACGAAGAGATATGTGGTTATAATTTGGCCCAAACTGGCCGAAATCCCAAGTTGACAGGGCCAAATTTTTATTATTTTTACATCCCAAGAACTCTGCGGATGGTCTTCAGTGGTTCTCGACGAAAAAAGTGCATATTCTTATGTAACATCAGCACACATGCAAAAATTCCCGAGATATTCTCTTGGACTTCACGAAAAAGCATAGTTTTTCCCCCAAGTGGACGAAAAGTGAAGATAAACGGGTCATTTATCTCTTACTACATTACCACGGCCAGAATTTCCAGAATACCTGTCGTTGAGGCAGCGATCTAGAAGTAGTAATAGTTCCACGTTGGATTGGCAGTAATCAGCGCCAAAAATAATTTTCCTGAATAAAATCCTCGAAATCGTCCAAAAAAATGCGTTTGATTGACCAAAATATTTTCCTAATGCTTGACCTTTATCCCACAAGAGAAAGAAAACTGATTCTATAGAATAACACACCTAAAGATGATAAAAGAAAATTACTAATTTAGGTGTACCTCAAGGGTGGGTATCAAAAGCACTCTCTTTTTTATTCCCGTTTTATGGTCACCTATTCCATTTTTGGGGCACCCTCATTCTGGTTACTGTCCCTCGGCCTTGAAAGAGATTTGTATTAATTTTTCTATAAAATTTTCAGAATCCAAGACAATTGGGTGACCCTCAAGGCTCGATTATACCACTGATTCTATTTTTAATTTATATGTATCGTATCGACATAACAGGCTAAAAAATGTAGTCTACCCTTTTTATGAGCTTATAAATCTGAGCCAATAAAAAATTAAACGACACGAGGTGTACAATTTTTTTTAAATTTCTACGTCCCCTAATTTTCACGATACGCGAGGGAATTTTTCTTCTCTCACTATTCTCGCTCATGTTAACAGATATGAGTCCAGAAATAAAAAGTGTCGACATAAGAAATTGAATAAATGTCAAATTTCAGTAAAACAGGATTCACACTATTATACGCGATTTCGACGGAGTTTGCCGCGTGTAATTTACAGCTGCGATATCACGTGCACGCGGAAAATCGAGTCGAAATCGCGTGAAATAAAAAAACTCTATTTATGTTTTCTAGAATAATTGTGGCTTAATTGTCAAGGAAAATTCATAAATTGAGCTTTCAGGAATAATATAGTGGGAGAAAAATGTTTCCTAGTGCTGCAAAAATCTGGCAATACTTTAGAAGGTCTCTGAATCTCAATATTGCATTGTTTTTCATTTTCATCAAATTTAGCCGTTCCGCTCGGTCGGAATGAAAGAGTCGCAATGTGGACATGAAAGTTATCTGTTCTCTCTGCCAACTCATCTGGCAGACGTTCAGTCTTCTCCAGATAATATCTTTGTTTATTGGTTCATTAAAAATGTTGTTTAAATGCCCAGAGAAATGGACGGTCGTTTGTTTTATTCATGTCGCTCGTTTATAATCTAATAAAGGATTTCGTGTTATTTGTTGGACAGCCAACTAACTCCTAGTATTGGTTATCTTTAGTTATGTAAATTATTTCGCTAGATTTAATAGTTGTGGCGCATTCAAAAGGAAGGCTTAATGGCTCTCGTGATGTCAAGTATGTTCCTTATTAAACGGTGTCTCATTTCATGGCAGAGCGTACCTTCTCGCTCTCGGCGATTAGTATCTCGGAAACTATTTCATCTTGCTGCTGGCGCTGGCATTATTTCTTTTAGTAGGTAGCGGAAAAAATCATGATGTAGGCGAAAGAAATGGAAATTTAAACACTTAAATAGTAATAGACGATTTGATAAATATAATGATAAGAACAAAATTCTTGTTTCGTAGCCACCTTTCTGTTTTATCAACACTTTCCTGGGTGAGAGAAGGGGGTGGGGGTATAATGGGGATAATGGCACGCTTATCAGTGAATCGAAGTACCCAGAAAATTAATTATTTGTGACCCTCTGCGTCAATAAGAGCAGGTACCAGCACCAGCTAACACAAAGGTAAAGTTTTGCCTTAAATATTTGCTGGATAGCATAGTTAGTTTTCTGTTTTTTTAACAATTGGCTATACCTACCTACTTCACAAGAAAGAAGCCGCTAGGCACCCAGTTTTCCCGAATAAATGTGACGAGTCCTTAACTTTTAATTAAAAATGATTCAATAAAGAATTGATCATGCAGAATCTATTAGGCACATATAAGGCGAAGGAGGTGGGGGAGGAGGTTCTTTCTACGCTCTTCTAACCTATATCCACTCTACTGGCAATTAATTCCAAAAACCTCATCGAGCGCGCGATCTTCTCGCTTAACTCGTTGATTTAGCAGTCCATTGGGTCCGCAATAACAGGCACCAGAGTCGTGCACCGGCGTCTGGTTTTAATTAGAAGTTTTCCCGTATTACTGACCGTCCGGTGCAAGTGTGCAGCGGGGTCGATGCATGCCCGGGAACAGATTAAGCGGTAATTAATTGTCCGAAGCGGGGCGAGAGTGGCGCGATAAAGCGCTAATGAGATTAACTAACAAGCCGGTAGCTGCTCCTGGTGCCCTAATTGATAGGTCTGGTTCTGGTTGTGGTGCTGCACGGTGCAAGGAGTACCTACTGCTAAACCGTCTGGGCTGATAGCCTTATAAAGTGAATACGGCAGCAGAAGAGAGCATTAACAAGTGTTCAGCGAGCTTTTTACCGGTTTATGTCATCTGATAGGGAATTGAGTGAGATCGTTTCGCTGTGGTTTGGAGAGGAAATCTAGCCGGGTGCAAGTTTAATGCCCGGAATTGGCTTCCGTTATTCGAGGACAATGTATGACTTTTGTTTGGGAAAGGTAATTGGTTAATTGGGATCAAAAGTCGATAGAATATTAAAGCTGTATATTAGTTGTGAACTGGGAAATTTACCAGAAAAGGGAAGAGATTTCTCGTTTTACCTTATATTCCCTAGATTACCTGAAAGTGAGCTGTTAAATTTTATCTCTCACTAAAATTGATCATGTCTACATAATATGAAAACTATTTTGTCAGTTTACGGATTATTCCGGGTTTTCTGCTTGGTAATAGGTGTTTTTATTTCTTTTTATCACCCCCTACTCTTCACTTTTCATTTTATTGCTGGAGCAGCAGCTCTAAGACGTCCAAGAACACCAGAAACTAATAAAGCGAGTTTCGTAACATTGGTGTCAGGAGTGGGACATAATTATACCGGTAGCAGCAGAAATTATTGTTCCTGGAAGAACGGGAAGTGTTCTGGGAAAATCTGTTATACAAGCGGAAATTATTGTGAGATGAATTGATGAATTTGAGATGAAACAAAACGTAGATGACTTATGCAGCGAGACGAAATGAGACGAAGAGAAAGCAAGGCTGCTCTTAGGCGCAGAAGCAGAAAAAATCGACTCCAGAACTAGTTGAGAAAGGTCTCTGAAACTTCAAGTTATAATGCATCCTGAGATAAAAACGAAGACGTTGTGGTTTCAAATTCCGACCTGTATCTTCTGTATGACTGATGGCAAGACCCCTATGGAAGTTTATGTCGAAAAACTGAACAAATAATTGCCATTTAGACTGCCTGTGCGAATAAAAGAGATAAATGGAGGACTGACTGTAATGGAGATCAGCGAACAGAAGAAGACTTGCATGGTGTTAAAGCCGAGAAGATCACTCATAGAGTGAAATCAAGTGTAGAGAGAGATCTGCCTGAAGGAATAATAGACAATAGAAGTTTCGTTATGAACGTCTGTTCTTCTTATTCAATTAGTCTATAAATTCTAGTCTATTGAAAACTAGAATATGGTCCTAAAGAACATTTTTCAGTTGTTTAAGACAGCCTCAGGATATAAAACGCGCCAGTTTCACGCATGAGCCACTGCAGTTTTGAGTGTTATGGAAATAAGATCAGAAAGAAAGCTGAAATTGTACAGTGGAGATGTTGAGTACATAAACCAGGTCAGACCTACTTCAAGTGGTCATATCTGAGGTATTATTCTACTGGGCAATAGGACATTTTTATCTGTGGATTAAATTTGAGGAACTATATTTAAGTAATAGAAAACAAGAGGGTGAATAGATGAAAAATAGTTATCTTCGGCTCGATGACGCGGTCTTCTTCACGGTCGACGGCGTGAATTAATTAATGTTATTGGGCGCCGTCCCGCTGTCATGTTCGATCGCGGCGCATAAATCTTTCCGGCCAATATAAGTGTGTTGATGTCGAGGGAGTAGATAACGAGATAAGCGAAGAGCCCCCCCGGCAAGATTTATGCAATGTCACTACCTTTTTCATAATCGCCCAGTTAATCCCCCGATTTGCATATACGTGCCTGTCTATGCTGCCATACTTTCGGCTTCCGTGCATGCAGTCGGTCGTGTCGCAAGCCTGCCCACTCGAGATCGATCTGTCCGATAAGGACGTAAATAAATAATTAATGGATTCTTACAAATATTATAATTATCGCGGAATCGAGCGAAATCTGATTCGGTTGGACAGAGAAAACATACTCATTAGATTGAATAACCGGGCGACTACCATTTTTTTCTTTTTTTTTTTCTTACGACACTGTGGAGGAATTGTTGTCTTATTCAACAGTGTCATACATAAAGTAGTGTCTACTCATTGAACGGGGGAAATTTTTTCTTCTCTCTCGGTTTAAGAAAATTTGATTTACAAAATATGGCAATAGGCTTCAAAATGTTAGAAAATGTCACAGAAAAAATTATTTGATATTTTATTTCTCACCCATGTACCAATTTTGAGCCCTCTATAGTAACAAAAAACAACATTTTTAGGAGCATTCTTATTCTCTACCGCTCCTTGTTCAACAACCGTCTCCGCACTATAACTCACTCTTTATCCACTCGTGTTAGTTAGTTAAAACCATATCTGCTCAACTTAAACGATTTCCTGGAAGAGTTACTGTTTTTTTAACAACCCTTATTTTTTTATTGTCAGTATTCTGACGTAAAAATTAGCACTCCCTTATTTTTTTTTTAGTTTCATTGAAACGTGACTATTTTCAATTCTGCAAAGTTAAACAAAAAAAAAGAGTAAAAGGTGAGTTTAACTCATCCAATTTCAATTATTTTTCAAATTACCTACAAATCTCTAATTTAACCCTGATTCATATCAAAAAATAATTTTTCTGCTCAAAAATAAAGTCGCTGTTGTCCAAAATATATCCTAACTGTTTAATAAAAGAACTCTTTCAAAAGAAGAAATTTCTCTGAATATCCATTTCTCTATTTGCGTACCCTTGCCCATAAATCTCCGGGGGGTACGGTTGGAAGAAATTCCAGTGGTGGTGTCAGTTACATTTACAGCCGTCATAAATATTCATTTCAAAAACTGAATGGGCCGGGTATGAAATTAGAAATGACACATGTCATCGCCGATGGATGCAAATATACAACCTCTTCCCTGTCCCTGTCACTCTAATCCTATTAACTAATTCGAGGATAACAGGATCGCATTGTCGTCCACTCAAACTATGATTTCTTGCTTTGGAGTTTACACCGTTCTTTGGAGTTTGGAATCTCTCTATTGTGAATGGAACTGTTGAATTCAAGGTAAACTACCCTGCTGGGACTGGGAACAGAAGGATGACTTCAAAGAATTTGCCATTCATACATTTACCAAGTTATGCTCTAAAATCAACAAGAAAAACCTGTCTCTCATTATTATTATAAGCTATAGTAGCGCGCAGGTATTATTATTATAACATGAATTTTCATTAATTTCTACGATACTTTCTTTCACCCCCGAAATTTTCGTTTGACAGATAATTGCGAGTATAGATCATCGCCAACAGGGGGGCCAGAGCTGGAAGGCCAAGAGTCAATGGAGAAATGATTTGTTTAATCTCCCCCAGCCGGCTAGATGGCAGATAGCGCGTACCCGATGACGGGTCGGCCTATGGAGGAGGGCATTAATCATCGTCTCTGTTCTCTCTCTGCACGGCCGAGTCGGTGAAGTTGAAAGAAGACATTACCGGGTAACGAATGGGGTCAAGTCGAGCAGAAACAACATCCAACTGAACGATAGTCGAAGGGTGTTCACGGGGCGGCAAAGGAGAACACTTTCACTACCTACTTAATAGTTAAGGTAATCCAGTTAAGAGAAGAATAAAAAGAATTCTCTTTTAAAATGAGGTAAATTTGTTTCTTTTTCTTTATTATGTATATTAAAGTCGCCTGATCCTCTGGTACATTTCAGAGCGAGGGAAGAAATTTTATTCGATAGCTTTCTCGAACAATTAAGTCTTTTAAGTAGGTACCTATATTATGAAGCTAACGCGTAAAGTTAGAACTACCAATTTAGACTTTCTTTTTGACCCTGTGACCTTTCTTGCTGGGTTCATTTTTTATAAATATACCGTCAAGTTAGATAAAATAAAATAAGCGGCCTTTCTAAAAAAATCAATTTATCAAGTCAACCACATCTGCTACAAAAAAAGTTTTTCCATCTAAGCTGACGTGTTAATTTTTAATTTTTTCTCTGCTAAAATGCAAAAAGTTGGAGCCAACAAGCCTTTTTACACAATCAATTTTTCAAGATGAAATTTTTTTCTGAGCTAACCAGACTTGCTAAAATTTTAAAAATAATTTTTTTTTTATTAACCAGACCTGCTGCGGTAAAAAAAAAACAATTCTTGGACCTTTACGTTATTTTTTCTTTTCTGAGCTAATTATTGGACTTTCTAAAAATAACAATAAGTACCTATTTATCTTTTTTTAGCTAAATGGACTTATTACAAAACGAAAAATATTTGAATAGGGCTTTCTAAAAAAATCAATTTTTCAAGCTAACCAGACCAGCTGAGCTAAAAACAACAATTCTTGGACCTGAACTGATTTTTTATTTTCTGAGCTAACCGGACTTTCTAAAAAAATATTTTTTGACCTAATCGGCCTTTCTAAAAAATAAATTTTCAATTTAAACTGATTTGTGAATTTTTTTATTTTTTCTGAACCAACCGGACTTTCTACAGAGCAAAACTAATTTATTCAAATAACCAGACTTTCTAACAAATAATTTTTCAAGCTAAGCACACCTGCTTTGGTTAAAAAAACAATTCTTGGACCTGACTTTATTTTCTTTTCTGAGCTAACTGGACTTTCTAAAAATAACAATATTTATTGAGCTAATCGGGCTTTAAAAAAAAACAAAATTTTAATCTAACCCGCTTTGTTCAATTTTCATTTTTTTGAGCCAAACGGTCTTATTACAAAACGAAAAACATTTTTTGATGAACCGGTCTTTCTAAAAAAATTAAAAAAAACATTCTTGGACCTGACCTGATTTGGTTCTTTTCTGAACTAACCGGACATTCTAAAAATAAATATATTTTCTAAGCTAACTTTCAAAAAATATTTGTTTTGTGCTAATCGGCCTTTCTAAAAAATCAAAATTTCAATCGAACCTGCTTTGTTCATTTTTGCCTTTTTTTCTGAAGTAACCGGACTTTCTACAAAACAAAAAATGGTTTGTCTAGTTCACTGGCCTTTCTAAAAAAAATAATTTTTGAGGTTAAGCAGATTTGCTACGCTAAAAAAACAATTCTTGGACCTGACCTGACTTGCTAATATTTTTTCTTTTTTCTGGGCTAACCTGACTTTCTAAAAATATTTTTTACCTAATCGGCCTTTTTAAAAAAGCAAAGTTTCAATATAACATGGTTTGTTCATTTTTTCTTTTTTTCTAAACTAACCGTATTTTCTAACAAACAAAAACTATATTATTTAGCTAACAAGCCTTTCTATAAAAGTAATTTTTGAAGCTAACCATACCTGATTCGCTAAAAATAAAACAATTCTTGGACTTGGCCTAGTTTGTTTATTTTCTGAGCTAACTTTATAAATTCTTTTTTTGAGCTAATCGGCCTTTCTATTTTTTTTCCAATCTAACCGACTTGTTAATTTTTTCCTTTTATTTTTTGATACAAACGGAATTTCTACAAAACAAAAACTTAATTTATTTAGATAACCGGCCTTTCTAAAAAATAATTTGTCAATCTAACCAGGCCTGTTGCGCTAAAAACAATTCTTGGACCTGGTCTAATTTGTTTATTTCATGAGTTAGCTTTCTACATATAATTTTTTGAGCTAATCGGCCTTTCTAAAAAAGTAAAATTTCAATCTAACCTGCTATGTTCATTTTTTTCTTTTTTTCCCTGAATAACCGGACTTTCTACAAAACAAAATCTCATTTGTCTAGTTCACAGGCCTTTCTAAAAAATCATTTTTTCAGGCTATAACCACATCATTTGCTGCGCTAAAAAAATATTCTTGAACCTGACCTGACTTGTTATTTTTTTTCTGAGCTAACCGGACTTTCTAAAATAAACAATATTTTTTCGTTAACTAGCCTTTCTAATAAATAATGATGCCTCTTAAAAAAATCATTGCGCCCATATACGAAATAATAAAATATTTTTTTAACTAAGGGAGTGTTTTTCTCAAACATTCTAAAGTAAAAGTACCTTGTGATTTTTCAAAATTTGCTCTCTATTTTGGAAAAATTTGAGACGGAGACAAAGCCTCTGCATTAACCCCACCACACTTTAAATAATATTTATTTTTAATTAATGCAATAATTTAGGTACCTACTTACCCGCTCTTGGAGACAAAAGTAATGGAACCCGAAAATCTGAAACCAAAAGAACGGAATTACCTTTTTTGCAATTTTTTAATAATACCTTCAACTCATAATAAATAATGGATCCCAGTTCGCATGAACGTCCTTGTCGGATGATTTCTGGTCTGGTGTAAGTCGGTCTCCGGCAGGCAGGCAGGGCAGGAGGCGATGGGTGCCGGCCGGGTCTGGGGCTCGAGGGTATCGCCGGCACACATCTTCAAGCCGACGGAGGGTGTGGGGCTTTGATAAATGGCCCCGTAAATTACACACTGCTCCTCCCCGGAGTTGAGTGGGCAAATATCTATCACGGTTATAATTTAAAACATCATTTATCGAGATATTTATTGCGATCCGTATCCCCACGCCAGGGGCCAATCCACCCTCCTCAAATATACCTCCATCCATACCTACTCGATAATATATTATAGATCAACGTCGAGACGTTATTTACCTACCTACGACGGGCGGTTTGATTTTTCTTTCTGTCGTTTATTATTGGAAATGTTCAATAAGGTTTGTGTTGAGGGGGAGATTCGAGAAAAGGAAGAAAAACAAGTCAATATGATTCCCACTTAAAAAAATTGCCTTAAAAGTAGATCGGGTAAAGCTATAAGCTGCTAACCTAATGAAAAAAAAGTAGACCAGGGTGGATCCAGGAAAAGGGCAAATTCTTCTGAGAGTTTTTTTTTAATACGCATAAGCAGATAATCAAGTGACCGCGATAGTTCCAGGGTCAATTCTAGGCCAATCCAACGCCAACGCCACCCACTCCTCCTTACCCCGTCTCACCCTTTACTATTATTATTAGGGGAAGCGGGTATGATTGATGTCGACAATTCATCATCGTTACTCCAGCCCGTGACACTCTTCCAACTCTTGCTCGGCACATAATTACCGGGGACCGGGAGTGAGTGGATTAAGACGCCTGCACGGGATTCGGGGAGCGGTAATTCGACAGATGATGTGTCTTGCTGACGGATGACTGAGTGACGGAATGACGGATTCTCGCCAGTGGCGGATTATTGAAATTATTATTATTATCGGAAGGTATAAAGTTCGTGTAGGTATAAAGTAATATCCCAGACTCAATCAATTATTTATTCAATGATTACTTATAATGATTATTTTCATATACCACACACTAATAATTATTTATTTAACATATAAATTGCTCAATTTTATTTATTTTCTTACCGTTGTCTCGGATCGTCTTAGATCGTTTTCTTGTAGTTTATGTCAGACATTCATTGATGTCGTTTCAGATATCGTCTCACATAAGAATGGTAAAATTACAGTGGTGACATAGGGGGTGATAAAGGACCGGCAGGGGGTGGTAGCAGGAGTGTTTAGCTGGTGGTGGATCGAGACAACCGACGAGCAATTAACGGACGAATCGTTTGCGGACAGTCACGCAAGGGAAGTATTAGCGACGTTGATGGCGCACTGTACATTGCTTGTAAGAAAGCAGTGCCGGAGGTCATCTTTTGTCGTATTTACTATTTTTACTTCTGATGGATTTTAATAACTCACCCTGGATTTCGAGAAAATTTCTATTATAACAAGACGATCTAAGCCAAAAAAAGCACTATAAAGCTCGATTTTTTGTTTAAGCTGTTCTGATAAGCTTTCCTATCAATAATTTGGTCAAGCACTTGGTGCTATAATTTTTTTATTTTTTTTTTATTATAATTAAATTTTAGCTTGCAACCCTGGGGGTAAATCATCTAGCGCTAACGCCTGAACTATAGCGCTAAAGCGCCACTGACAGAAACAGATAATTCCAAATTATAGACTTTAACGTCGGACTAATTCGTCACAAGAGTAAATTGCAGAGTGTCACCGTCCGTCAGTCAGTCAGTTGTGGTAATACTCGGGGTGGTTATTAAAGTCGAATTAATAAATTAAGCTGGGACATGAACAGGAAAGGCGGTAAAGGCACACACACAGGCGTCATGAATTATTATCTTAGATTATATACCTGCCGGTGATCGGAGGTTCTACATTGACAGACACTCTAATGTGTTTGTCGCTGCTAAAGTTGTAATTTTGTGTTTTTCTTTCCGCTACTTTTCTCTTAATGGTTTTCAGTGTAAGTAGGGGTGTGTGTGTGTGTGGAGTCATTGCCCTGCTTGCTGTGACATATTTAATAAAATTATATTTATTCCATATAAGTCTTTTTCAAGATCAGCCCTCGTTTAGGAAATAACTCCAAAAAGAAAAAATTAAGGCTGCTTTGAAAAAATTCTAATAACCGAACAGCAAAAATTGAACGTCAAGTTTTACATTTTTGGAAATATTTCCTAAACGATACTTACGTTATTTTGGAAAATGTTATTTTACACAACAGCCTTAGTTTTACATTTTTTGAAATATTTCCCAAACGAGGCCCGATCTTGAAAAAAGTTATTCTCTCTTTTATACATACTTATTAAAATACGATTTTATACATGCCATACGATTTTGGGTATCCAGTTACAAAAAAAAATGTTTTCACAACAGCCTTAGCTTCACATTTTTGGAAAAATTTTCGAAAAAAGACGTGATCTTGAAAAATGGTATTCTCTCTTTTATGCTTAAAATACGATTTTATACATGCCATTCGGTTTTGGATATCCAGTTACTGAAAAAAATTTCTTCACAACAGCCTTTAGCTTCACATTTTTGGAAATATTTCCGAAAGAATACGTGATCTTGAAAAATGGTATTCTCTCTTTTATGCTTAAAATACGATTTTATACACGCCATTCGGTTTTGGCTACCCAGTTACTAGAAAAAAATTCTTCACAACAGCCTTAGCTTCAAATTTGGAAATATTTCCGAAAGAATACGTGATCTTGAAAAATGGTATTCTCTCTTTTATGCTTAAAATACGATTTTATACACGCCATTCGGTTTTGGCTACCCAGTTACTAAAAAAAAATTCTTCACAACAGCCTTAGCTTCACATTTTTGAAAATATTTCCGAAAAAAGACGTGATCTTAAAAAATGGTATTCTCTCTTTCATGCTTAAAATACAATTTTATACATGCCATTCGGTTTTGGCTATCCAGTTACTAAAAAAAATTCTTCACAACAACCTTAGCTTCACATTTTTGAAAATATTTCCGAAAAAAGACGTGATCTTGAAAAATGGTATTCCCTCTTTTATGCTTAAAATACGATTTTATACATGCCATTCGGTTTTGGATATCCAGTTACTGAAAAAAATTTCTTCACAACAGCCTTTAGCTTCACATTTTTGGAAATATTTCCGAAAAAAGACGTGATCTTGAAAAATGGTATTCTCTCTTTTATGCTTAAAATACGATTTTATACATGCCATTCGGTTTTGGATATCCAGTTACTGAAAAAAATTTCTTCACAACAGCCTTTAGCTTCACATTTTTGGAAATATTTCCGAAAGAATACGTGATCTTGAAAAATGGTATTCTCTCTTTTATGCTTAAAATACGATTTTATACACGCCATTCGGTTTTGGCTACCCAGTTACTAAAAAAAAAAATTCTTCACAACAGCCTTAGCTTCACATTTTTGAAAATATTTCCGAAAAAAGACGTGATCTTGAAAAATGGTATTCTCTCTTTCATGCTTAAAATACAATTTTATACATGCCATTCGGTTTTGGCTATCCAGTTACTGAAAAAAATTTCTTCACAACAGCCTTAGCTTCACATATTTGAAAATATTTCCGAAAAAAGACGTGATCTTGAAAAATGGTATTCTCTCTTTCATGCTTAAAATACAATTTTATACATGCCATTCGGTTTTGGCTACCCAGTTACTAAAAAAAAATTCCTCACAACAGCCTTAGCTTCACATTTTTGGAAATATTTCCGAAAAAAGACGTGATCTTGAAAAATGGTATTCTCTCTTTCATGCTTAAAATACAATTTTATACATGCCATTCGGTTTTGGCTATCCAGTTACTGAAAAAAATTTCTTCACAACATAGCCTTAGGTTCACATTTTTTGAAATATTTCCGAAAAAATACGTAATCTTGAAAAATGGTATTCTATCTTTCATGCTTAAAATACGATTTTATACATGCCATACAATTTTGGCTATCCAGTTACTGAAAAAAAAAAAAATTCACAACAGCCTTAGCTTCACATTTTTGGAAATATTTTCGAAAGAAGACGTGATTTTGAAAAATGGTATTCCCTCTTTCATGCTTAAAATACATTTTATACATGGCGTTTGATTTTGACTGTACATACAATTACTAAAAAAAATATGTTTACAGCATCAACCTTAGTTTTACATTTTTGGAAATATTTCCCAAAAGAGGCCCGGTCTTGAAAAAAGTTAGTCTTTCTTTTATGTTCAAAATACGATTTTATTATGACGTTTGATTTTGAACGACCAGTTAACAAACTCCCTGTATATTGTAAACACCGTTTGAACAAAAACTTAAACCATACGGCCTGATCCGATCATCGACAATAACATAACAGAAATTCTCCCATGCCGGCATACAATCTGAACGCTTGTCAAGCCGAAATCAGACTTGTCATCTTCCTTCACATGTCACGACGAAAAAACTCATTAACAATCCATATCTAATACCTCAAAACCCACACCATATGTCATTACTTTTTACCGTCGAAGAGGCCGAACGGCCATCGGAGCGTGTCCGAACGTGACACCCATCGATCTGGCTGCCGAAACCGCCACATAAAGCTTAACTTCCACTTGACGTGTGGTTGTAAAAACAACGTCGCGGTCCGATGATTGCTTGAATTCCGATGGCCGGAGATTGTGTATTCCTCTCTCGTAGCCCGGACCGCTATAAATATCTTGCCGTGTATCGGCTGCCTAGTTACCTCAAGACATTGATGGACAGGTATGCCTCAACCGAGGCTTCCTATTCCGTCCATGTCGGGACTGACTCGCTGTAATTATTCTTAAATTCTTTGATAAGATATCGTTACTGGAGGATGAAGGAACCGAACACCGGTTGCTGCTGGTTAAAAACCAAGGCGGTTCACTTTATAGTGGAGAGCCCAATTATTTTAAAGTAATTTCTTCCAGCCACTGCAGCAAAACTATGGCACTATGGTGTTTCATGGGAAAAAAATTGTTTGAGAAAACTGATCCTTGGGGAACATCTCCATTAATGGTAAAGTGGGAAGTATTTATCCTTCCTGTTGAATTTTGGTCTATTACGACGAAATTATCTTCCACCAACACCAAAAGAAATTTTTTGCTTTAATGGTCCTAAACAAATTGATTATAAGTAAGGGCAAAAACATTTCTATTATCTTAAAATAATTGAAAAAATTCGCTTCTTGAGGGTAAATTGAGAGAACTGAGAAAGCAAGAGGAAGAGAGAGGGCAAAAAACCGAATTTTCATAATCTCGAGTTAACCAATTTTACAAAAGGTCTAAAAAAAGATAACAACAAAGGCAGCTCCTTCTCTTAAGAGACGTGCTTGGCCGGATGGATGCTTGCACAGACTGAGCCCGTCTCTTTATTAGGATTTACTCGGAGAGATTTACCTTGACGGTGAGTGAACTGTCAGTCAATCGTCAATCCTCCCGACGATAACCATCGTCTTGTTCCAGAACAACGGCTGCCGATAGTTGGCTCAGGAGTCGAACGGCTCGACTCGGCTCGGATGGTAAATAATTGGCAGCTCATGTCAACCGGGTTTAATGAGACCGAGTCGATCTGGCATCGCGGAGAGATTTGATATGTTAAGGTTTAATGGGTAATAATTTAGGAATCTCAGGTCTCTGAGCCTAGAGATTCCACCAGCTTATCGGAGTTGGTTAAATTCCTCAAACACTTTTCAGATAAAAGTTTTGGATGCTCGAAAGTTCGATTTTTTCAAAACCCGGTCAGCTCGTTTTTTTTTTTTGAAAAGTCTGGTTGGCTCGAAAATTAGAGCTTTTTTTTAACTTGTCAAACTGGATCTTGAAAAAAAAATTGGGCTGACCTTATTGTCCACTAACTTTGCAATCACAACAGTCTTCATTGGAGGAAAATAAATGTTTCAGTAGCCTGTTTCAAATCCTTAAAATCATCCTCAGAGCTGCCAATTATTTTAAAATTACAGAAATTAATCTCCGATGTCAATTTTAGTGGAGTTCTGGCACCAGCATCTACATTCTCCGCAGTATGCAGTATTTAGCAGTTACAAGGCGTGGAAGTGGTAATTCTTTAAATAATGCGCTCTTTGCTGGTTGGCTAGGTGCTAAGTAACCGAGTCAGCTACCCGACCACGTGTGTGCATTAAACATTAAGCCACAGTCCGCCATCTTGCCCATCTACGTCACCGGTGAGAGTCCGTCCCACTCTGCTTATAATCTTGCTTAGTCTCCGCCTTTACCAGACGCAAGGAGTAAATAAATTCGAGACCTGCTAGCTGGTATGTTGCAATGTGTTGCAGTGAATGATTGCAACTACTTCGTTCAAAATTGATTTTCTCCTACCTAACTTGGTTGATTTTTACCATAAAAAAGGTCATCTTTTCCCGTCATGGCATTGAAAAAAAAATAGCAATAGATGAAGCCCAAAGTTTCGTCATAGTAATAAAATACGACCGAAACCGAAAACAAGAACAAGCAACTAATCAGATAACGTCGCACACATTTACCCCTTAAATCCCCTTCATTCATTCATTCACTCACCCATCCATTCCGTTCCGTTCCTGTAAAACGCTAATCTAATCACTTTCCAGGCAACATCGGTGTTCCCGTCCCAGGGATGACAGGCCGCTGACGGCCCCCCAAATCAGCTCCGACACCGCATGTCTCACATGACAGGGCGCATTACCGATTAGCCCCCCGACATGGCGCCGCGTAATTGGCTCATCACCCACGCCCCGCGCCGACACCGTATATATAATTACCTAATCACTGTTATTTCCCATAGAAACAAGGAAGTTTTAGCGTCGAACCCACGATCCTCTTCAACTTACCAAGCCGAAAGACAAGAAGTGTAACGAATTATGACTCTTATTCTCTGATGGAGATAATTATTATTATCGTGACATAAGTAGTAGTAAGGGTGTTGGTCGATTATTTACATTATTTGTAATCAAGCTTGATCCTATTTCCCCATCTCAATCCACTTGGATACCCCTTTGACCCCACATTTCCTCTTATTTCCAATGTCTTGAGAGTTATTGCGAATACCACAGAAAAAATGGTTTTGTTAGGTGGAATGAGATATCGTTTGAGCGCAAAAACCGCTCTGGCTCCCTTGCTAGGGAGTGGAGGGGGGGGGGTTACTTTGAAATTTTTAATGACAACCCCTATTTTTTTGCGAATTCTTATTCAGCCACAAGATTTATCTGGTCTCGATGGCATTGTAATCGAGGAAATTTGATTTTGTTCATTTCTTCCAAAATCTCGAAAAGTGAGCACTCTGCGGAAAAATTTTTTCAGAAAAGTTGTTCTGTTCATTGGAGGACATCGTTTGAACTGACTACCCCCCTCATTCCTTGCGAGGGAGTGAGGGTTGTTTAAGGTTGATTATTGTGTTCAAACGATGTCCCCCAACCCATAACTAACAGAACCACTTTTGTGAATTTTTCAGAGTTTACTTTTCAAGTTATTTAACAATTTGAGGTTATAAGAATCACCCTGTATAATTTTCCACAAAATGGGTCCCAAGATCGAGCCCTGCGGCACGGTATATTATATTTTTATGATTCGAATTCCAGCTTTTGTGCCTGATAGAACACTCTATTGATAGGTATTGCAATAATAATAATTCTACAAATTTGATACTGTTACAAACCAACCTCCCACCCCACTCGACCTGAAACTCTGTACCTACACCCGTGAATTATATTTATTCAAGCGAAATTTATCAAAAGTTCCGCAATACAAACAAACATACATACACACTCTCACGCATCTCCCATGATGTAATAAACGCAACATTAATTATTCCGCCCGTCAATCCGTGGAAAATAAACACTTAACAACATCAACCCCTATTTACGGAGGGGCATGCACGCCGGGCCCGGTGACTCATCCGGCCGCCGCCGGGGGCAAATCACATCGCCAAACAAAACACCATCGGGCTAATGGAATCCGGCACATTAATCACCGCGTCAACGGGCGCCCGCGGGCCGGTTTATCAAACGGAAATTACGACACCCTCGGGCAAAGGGTCAGCTCGGCGATGGGCCGCGCACCGGGCCCCGCCTCATCTAGCCTCAAGGTGCACTTGTGGGTGGAAATGGGCGCCCGTGCATCATCCCTACGCTTCCTGGATGATGACGCGAGATGAGGTTTTTAGGGGTGAGTGGATTGCCAATCCGATGGTTTCTGGCCGTTATTATTTGCATTAGTCGGATACAGGGTGGCAGTCATTTCTCGAACCTTATGAGAGAGAGAGAGAGAGAGAGAGAGATACTATTATATGGGATATTATTTTATAATAATTAATATACAGGATGTTGAAAAAGTCCCGGTACCCTCCAAGGAAAAATAAGGTTAATTTATAATTTCATTTTGGAATGTTTATAAAATGTTGGGATTGGGAGAGTGTCCCAAAATGTTCAAAAATAGATTCAGAATGTTCTAGAAAGTCTTAGATTTATTTAGAATGTTCCAGAAAGCTAGATAATATTATAGAAAGTTCAAGATGTTTATATTCTAGAAAGTTTTGAAATGTTCTAGGCTGTTCTAGGAAGTTTTAGAATATTCTAGAATGTTTGGGTTTCTTCAGGTCCGCTACTGTAACTATAACTCCACAACGAATCCCCGCAAGCTAGAATGTCCTAGAATAATTTCTAAAATTGTTCCGAGTCCCGAATGGTCAGAGCTCTAGAATGTTATGGAATGCTCAATTGGAATGTTAAACAATGTTCTAGAATGTTCTTGAATTGTTCCAGAGGTAACAAAATGATGTGAGAAAATATTGTGGAATGTTCTGTAATGTTTATTGAATATTGACAGAATGTTCAAGAATGTGCGAGGAAGTTCTGGAAAGCTCCAAAATGCTCTAGAATAAATCCAGAATGTTATAAAAAATTTCAGATTTTCTAGAATGGTCCATAACGTTATAGAAAGTTGAAGATGTTAATGTTCTAGGAAGTTCTAAAATGTTCTTTGAAATTTTAGAATGTTCCGAAAAGTGCTAGAATATTTTTGACTGTTTTAGAAAGTTCCAGATAAGACTACAATGTTCCCATGTTCGTGAATGTTCTAGAAAGAACATGGATATTCAAGAATTATAGTGTTCGAGGATATTCAAGAATGTTAGAGAATAGTTAGAATATTCTAGAGTGGTCTTAAGTGTTCCATCAAGTTTCAGATTGTCCTAGAAGGTGCGTTAAAATTTAGGAATGCAGTGTTTATAGAATGTTGAGAGAATATTCCAGAATGTGCGACGATGTTCTGGAATGTTCCAAAATGTTCTAGAATAGATTCAAAACGTTCAAAAATTTCCAGATTTGTTTTAGAACGTTCCAGAACGTTATAGAAAGTTGAAGATGTGCTAGAACCTTCCTAGATAATGCTCTAGGAAGGTTTAGAATGTTTTAGGATATTCTATAAAGTTTTCAAATATTCGTTCTAGAAAGAGCATGGATGTTCAAGAATTATAGTGTTGTAGGATATTCAAGAATGTTGGAGAATAGTTAAAATGTTCCAGAATGTTCTGAAGTATTCTATAAAGCTTCAGGTTGTCCTAGAAGGTTAAAAAATGATGTAGAAAGTTATGGCGTGTTAATAAACATTCAATAATAATTTCCTAGGACATTCTAATGTACTATAAAGTTCCGGAATGCTCTGGGGTGTTTATAGAATGTTGAGAGATTGTACAAGAATATTCGACGAAATTCTGAAATGTTCAAAAATTATCTAGAATAGATATATCCAGAATGTTCTAGAAGGTCTAAGTTTTTTTTAGAATGTTCCAGAACGTTATAGAATGTTCTAGAAAGTTCAGGAATACTCTAGGTAGTTCTAGAATGTATTAGAAAGTTTTGGAGAATTCTATAACGTTCCATAATATCATAGAAAGTTACAGAATATTCTAGAATCTTCGTCTCTACCTTTAGCGATCTATAAAGATGTTAGAATTTTTAATAATCCTCAAAAAAGCGTGTCGTCCGCGAATTTTGTTTTTTAAAATTGTCCCGGACATGAAAAATTCAACGAGAGCTGACAAAAAACAGCCACTTTATAAAAAGTATTGACAGGATTATGAATTTCAACCCCTAAAACTACCGTAATGGCAAAAAACCTATAACGAATCGCTCTGTATGCACGTGTATACATTATCGCATCCCAAATAACCATCACCGGATCACGGGGATCAGCCAACCCCTTCACTTCTACCCCCAGAAACAGTGATCGATCACCGGAGTGCATATATCCACGCGGACAGGGCAATCAATCAGTGCCCGGGCTAGTGGCTCATTAACACGCTGCTGCTAATCATTGCCTAAATGTACGGCGAGGGGGTGAAACGGCCCACCTCAACCCTTACCACGTACCTGATGATGGTCTCCCAAGCTGAATGAATTGATGGCTTGTTCCATTCAGGATGGGCTGGTCATACATGATGATGGGCTGTTACTCTGCTGCTGAAGTGAGTTGTTGAGGGTTGAGGGTTGAAACAATTATTTGCAATCAGATCTCATTTTTTTCATGTCTCTAGAATGTGCATTAAAATGAAATAAAAAACGCCTCATTCAGATTACGCACGTCGTCATAAAGAGACAAAGACATCAAAGGCGAGCGAGCGAGCGAGCGTCCAGCGATTCAAACAACCACTTCCCATTGCTTTTACAGCATCTTCTTGGAAGTGTAAATATTGCGGACTGAATTGCTTGCTATTATTGTACCATCTAAAGTTTTATGATTTGTTGAGTGCTTTGTAATTTACGACTTCCGGCTCTAAACTCTAAATCTACTGATGTCGGCCGATGTCGGCCCTCTGACCTCTTAAAAGTCAGATACGAAATCTCCGAGTAGTAAATAGAGTTCCAGCACCAGCTAGCAGGTCGAGTTGCCGGATCAGGGATCAGCCAGGCCAGCCAAGCCAATAATAAGAATAATTGAACATTGTATTTCTCGTACTGGAAATTATCAGTTGTGACGAATCACAATCAACGATTGTCTTTATCTGTTCCGATAGGTATGAAATTTCATTTCATGTCCGATCTATCACGGCCGCAGCGACCTTTTGTAACGAAGACGCGATCTGATAAGCTGATATTTTCATTACTGGACGCAATCTCGTGTGACGCGATTGTTCATCAACGTCGATGACAGGCAGCGACCGTACGAAATCGAGCACAATAACGAGCAATAGTCGATCAGAAGGGGAACAAAGCCCCCGCGGTTCGGCCGATTCATATATTATGACCAGCAGATTATAACGAAATAAGACCATTAAGGATGGGGATCGGCGATATCTTTTCTAAAAGTTACAGAAAAAAAAAGGTTGTAGAGACCCACTTGATGAAGAAAAGTTGAGAACCTAATGAAGCTTTGATAAAATGTCAAGAAGTTTACCAATAAGGCTTATAACTTGGAGCGAACTATGTTTAGTCCCATAGAATGTTGGGTATACACTCGGACATGAAACCTATAAGCCCATCACGAACCGTTCTGCTTATAAGGTTCTTCTCCTGGGAGAAAAGACGTGTGGAAGGACAACAAAAATGAACTCCTAACAGCAGATTCTAGATGCTACCCTTCCAGAGTCTTCTCGAGCCTTGGCCTTCACGCAACAACTTTCCAGGCCGAAATCTATGCCTTAGGATAGAAAGAATGAGACCAAGTTGTTGAAACACTAACCAAGTGAAAAAAGGCTTTTCCCCTAAAATCCCCAAAAGTTTCAACAAGGTTCGTGGGACTGCTCTCCTCATAAAAGGAGTCAAAATTTAACCCCCTATAGAATCAAAAAAGTGTATCGACAGGCCAAAATTTCCATATCTATCAGTGAAAATGTATCAGTTACTTGGCAAAATGTACCCGCAACTCGATCGACCGCGTCTAACATAACATCCCAGAGCTCCCGATATGAGATATGGAGCCGTTTATGGAGCCGACTACCATGACTCCTCGCTCTCTCGTCGGGCAGAACGTTACACCACTTCAAAAGAACCGCCTCGTGATCGTGATCTTAATCGACATCTCCGGTAATCGCCTCTTTGCAGTCTGACGCGGTGACAATGCAATCGCCGCGCGGCGCGCACAGTCGCTTTTTGACAGTCGGGACTTGAACGACTATTATAAGCGATGGCTTTTCAGGTGATCCCGCACAACGGGAAACTAATTTCCACTAATAAACGACCGGGGAGTTTCGGAATGTCCCGATGTCATCGGCAGTCCTAGACAATTACTCCCCGGCCGTGTACAAACAACGCCGTCTCGGATGTCTATTATTAATTGTAAGAACGCACCGCGGGGATGCCCGCCTTGTGTGTGGTTCGTGGTTTGTTTCGACTTTCCGAGAATAAGATAAACTGAGGAAAACGATGCGGTGTTGCTAGAGTGAACGATTTTGCTGACAAATGCCATTCAGCGCAAAGTGATATGATTTTACCATAGGCCATAGGCCATAGGTAGGTAACTTCAAAAAGTGTTTTTTTTTTATATAAATGTTCTCTGCTCGTTCCCTCATTGACGATCTATTTTCAGAATATTCACTGATAAAGGTCTAGCGAGAGTTGCCCGATCCACATGTTTTCCGGTTCTAGTTAAGAAAGTATATTGCAGAATGTTCTGAAATTATTCCAGAATGTTCACGGAAGTTCCGAAATGTTTCAAAATGTTCTAGAATACATCAATAATAAAAAAAAAAATTCCAGAGTTAGAGAATTTACTGTAAAGCTCAGGAATGTATATACTCTAGAAAATTCTATAATGTTCTAGGATATTATACAAAGTTTAGGAATGTTCTAGAACGTTCCAGAATATCCTAGAAAGTTACAGAACATTCGACGCCGAAGAAAGTTCTAGAAAGTTCCAGAATGTTTTAGAAAATGTATACTTTCTGAATTACATGTTATAATTTGTGTATTGAAACTGGAAAAGGTATAAAAACCTTCTAAATCAAGCTTACTAGACTAGACACCACAATAAAATGCGCTGTTGTCAATAATTTCATTTCGGAATTTCTGGAAAAATTTCCAAAATGGAGGAAGAAAAATAATAATACCTACTAATGGGGCAAAAATCCTAAAAATCTAAATCCAGATTTTGCAAGTTTCCATGCCACTTTATCACAGGTTTGATTCAAATCGATCAAAGAGTGATTTTTACAAGTTTCTTCCCGGAATTCCATTATCCCCCCAACTATTAGGTGGATGAATAATTTTTATCACAGACTTATTTTAATTAAATGTTATGACTAATGTTTCATTTTCCTTTTCCTGCAGGAACGTTCCCATCAACCGGCAAGCACGCGGCGAGACACCGACACTGCCGCCTCCCGGATGATGAACGAGGCGAGTGTGCCCGACAGATACAAGCCACACCATTCCTGTGTGTTTCGGTCGTAAGTCCCGGCTTCGTTCCCGTTCACCTCTGCCCTCACGTCCCGCCCCCGCCGGCTCCCGGAAAGTGACAAACTGTTGAACGAACCACCGAGTCACCGAGCAGATGGATAGTCTTCCAGCGACTAATCACCCCGGCCGTGTCGGAGTCGAAGAGATAATGACGTATCAGGCTGTTGTGTTGGATAATTAGACCGGATGCTTTCATAATGAGGATTCGCGCCTGGAATGTGATCTGTGCGATAAGTGTCATTTTTTGGAGGATCTTTTTTTTATGAAACCGTTAAAAAAATTACTCCCTTCTCCCATGACAGAAGTAAAAGTAAAGTCGAGTGCCAGAGCGAAGTGGAATGAATGAACAAGAACAAGAGTTTAGGTTAATTATTTGTTGTGACAGATTATTGTATTGTAACTTTTTTAATAAAGTCAATTTCGAGAAGAAGGTCATAATTTTTGCTTATTTTTCTGAAGTAGATCTGGTAGGTAGAGGTAGAAAGTATATCTTTATATACGCCTTGCCACACCTTACTACGTAATACACATATTATGTTGTCGTAGAGCCGTAGAGGGAAATTAATACATAGCAGAGCAGCCAGCGAGAGTACAAACATTGAAATTTGCCTGTCACATCGTATCATCGTCTAATAACACACCTTTTATTAATGCGGGCATTGTTGTCTATAATGGCCGATGGATATCGTCGATGTCTTGCATTGTTCATGGCATCGTGGTGGCTTTGTGTCTGTTTTTGCCCGGCTGCCTTCTCTATGGAGCGCTCCCCCCCCGTCCGCGCCTCGGCCCCGGCTGTTGCGTCCCGTCATTCTTCATGCTTTGATAGATGTGTCAAATTCCGGACAGGTATTGTCGGAGGTTAGATAAATGATGACCGAGTATGGTATTGGTAGTCCGCTGGAAGCAAAACAATCTCCTTTGTCCATGTTAATTTACTCTTTTATATTCGAGAAGCCGCTCGCTCGGCAGTGGACTGGATGAGCGTTTTCGGCGGCAGTGTCTAATATACCGGCCTAATAACTAGTGTGGAGATTTTGGTAATTATCTAGTCGAAGAAGTCCTTTAGAACGCTACTGGTATTCAGATACATTTGATCGAAATTTTCTAAATCAAGTCCGGTAAAGAGTTTTTCTTCTCTCTAAAAAGTCAAAATGTTTCTTCCCAAAAAAATTACAACTACAAAAAATTTATCAACTTACTGTTGCTGGTTTGACACCAAGAAGGCAAATTTTAGCGAGTTAGCCTAAAAAAATGGAACTAGTTGCGATATCAAATCCACATGGAATCGTCCAGAGTGAAGACTATAGGTGAAGTCTGGGGAACCTCGAGATTTCAGGGAATCACCTGAATCGGGGGAATTACCTCAGTCTGGTGAACCACCGGAGTCAGACTGCTTGGAATTCGTTTTATTCATTACAACTACAAGAATTGGTAGACATTTTTCGGGAATTTTTAAAGGCAAAAAAGTCATTTAAAGAGTTTCTCGAAAAAAGAAGTGCCTTTCTGTTACAGCGAGTAATTTCTCAAAGGATGGATGAACCTAGAGTTTAATGCAATATTGTTGATTGTGGCAATAAGAGTATTCGGATGATCCACGAGGAGGCTGAAGAATATCAAGAAAGGCGTAATTGTTTCCTATAAAGATTGTTTTTTCTTTTAATCTTTCGCCATAGGGATCTCTAGAATTAGCACAAAAACTGAGTCGGTTAAAAAAAACTCAAGTCGTTACTGGAATATCTGGAAAAACTGGAAAAACTAAATGTCTCATTTTTAAATTTTTTTTTATTGTTGAAATTAAATGAAATATTTTTTTTAGACTGAACATAAGTCAAGAGCATTTCAAAATTTTCAAATCCGATTACTGAACCTTCATTTTTCTTATGGCTGCCATATTGTTTTTTTCTTTTCATTTCATTTGGTCTAAAAAAAATCAGGGAAAGCAAAAACCTGATAAATTCAAATCAAAAATTCGAATTTTTTTCCCCTCTTTTTTGAAATTCGTTGATTTTTCAACAGACATATAGAAAAATTCAAGAGGAACAAATTCAAAAAAAGGAACAAAAAAGAAGAAATTTAGTTTATTTTTCAGTTTTTTCAGGATATTTCAGCAATGCCTGAAGAAATTTCGTTTCTTTTTCAGTTTTTTTAGGATATTTCAGCAATGCCTGAAAAAATTTCGTTTCTTGTTCAGTTTTTTCAGGATATCTCAGCAATGCCTGAAGAAATTTAATTTATTTTTCAGTTTTTTTCATATATTTCAGCAATGCCTGAAGAAATTTCGTTTATTTTTCTGGTTTTTCATGATATTTCAGCAATGCCTGAAGAAATTTCGTTTATTTTCCAGTTTTTTTAGGATATTTGAGCAATACCTGAAGAAATTTCGTTTATTTTCCAGTTTTTTTTTTTTAGAATATTTGAGCAATGCCTGAAGAAATTTCGTTTATTTTCCAGTTTTTTCAGGATATCTCAGCAATGTCTGAAGAAATTTCGTTTATTTTTCAGTTTTTTCATTATATTTCAGCAATGCCTGAAGAAATTACGTTTATTTTTCAGTTTTTTCATAATATTTCAGCAATGCCTGAAGAAATTTCGTTTATTTTTCTGGGTTTTCATGATATTTCAGCAATGCCTGAAGAAATTTCGTTTATTTTCCAGTTTTTTTAGGATATTTCAGCAATGCCTGAAGAAATGTCGTTTATTTTTCAGTTTTTTTTAAAGGATATTTCACCGATGCCTGAAGATAGCTTAAAATTTATTTCAGATTCTTAATAAGAAGAACATCATGCAACAGAGACTGTAACCAAAAGCTGTAACTTTTCTTTAATTTAACCGACCCTGTATCTCTACCAGTTTTCGAGATCCCAATTTTGAGAGATAAAAAAAACGCTCTGTGTGTGTCATTGTCTGAGTGATATATGTAGATTGAATCAATAATTTTTGTTAATAATTCTGAATTTTTATATCCAGATTTTCTATTTAATAACCAGTATTTGGAAAAATCAGAGTAGGTATAACCGAAGCACCCAGTGGCGTAGAATGTGGTAAATGTGATAGAAAGTGGTCACAGGACACCTTTTATCTCGTAAAAAATTCTGAACTGTTTTTTTTTTCTTCTATTTTTTATTGTTTTTTCGGAATGCCAGATTAAATAGCTATAAAAAAGGTATATCTACCTATAAAATTTCGTGGAACATTTTCGAGAAAAATTCAAATGTAGCTAACATTTTTTTTATTATTTCATTATTTTTATTTAATAGTCTAAGATAAGTTCCATGAAGTGAAGGGTTTGCAGATAAAGTCAAAAATATTAGAAAAGTTCAGATAAATTTTTGCCGATATACAGGGTAGGGTGTTTAAGTGTCATTCACAAAACAGGATTTTCAACACACTGTACCTATTTCGGTTGAAAAACATTTTCGGAAAAAAATTATATGGGTTTTCTTAACATTTTGGCTTTATCTGCAAGCCCTTCAATTTATGGTACTTATCTTAGACATTTAAATAAAAAATTTTAATAAAAAAAAATGTTAAAAACGCTACATTTGATTTTTCTCGAAAACGATGCGTTCTATTAAAATTTTATAAGTATGCCTTTTTTATAGCCATTTAAACTAACATTCCGAAAAAAGAATAAAAAACGAAAAAAAAAACCGTTCAGAGTTTTTTTAAGAGACAAAAAATGTCCTATGACTCCGGATACGCCACTGGGAGCTTCGGCTATAGCTACAGTTTTTTCAAACATTGTTTTTTAAATAAAAAATCCGTAAACAAAAATTCAGAATTATTGGTCCACTCTGTAGAAAGATACAATAATTTTCGTAAAAAATATATTTGAATTTTCTTATTATTTTAGCTGAATCACCACTAACCGAGCCCTCACCAAGTCTTGATAACCAAAACTTGAGTCAAAATTTGCTCTAAGTACCTAATAAAAAATGATCCCTACTGTACCTAATTTGAAAATTTTATCACAAACATTAAAAATTGCTCCGGTTCACATCATCACAGACTTATTTTTGGTTTAATTTGATTTATTTTTTGTATCCCTGGTAACGACCATCCATAAGCCGGTTCAGTAGCCAGAGTTGCCAGTCAAGCCTCTATTTTCGAGCTGTCATTTGCGTTTTTACCGAGTCCAATTTTAAAAATAATACCCGATGATTTATACGACTTATTAAGCCCTAACAAATTATCATCTCGCGGAATTGCTCATTCGGCAATCATTTATAGTCAGTTTTAACCACACCACGTGATTAGGTACATTAATCAAGTCCATCTTCTGCGGAACTCCGTAATAAATCGAAAATTTTGTAATTACTAGGTATAATAGGTAGGTACATGAAAGTTTAATAATGTTTTCTAATGCAATAAAAAATTCTAAATCAAAAGAAACCTCCATCATCAAGTTCCTTACGAGCAAAAGCGATCACGTAAAAAAGCAAATCGGATCAATCAACCAACAGAGACAGACGGACGGGGCAATCTCGACTGAATAATAATAACGCAACTTTCCAAGTAAGACGGTAATAATTACTAATTAGAGAGGTACAGGGGCAGACATAAAAACCTTTATGACTATTAATTCGAGTAATTAACGTGTAGGAAAGTCGATCTCAAGAGTCCGACAGCTATTAATTAAAAGCTAATTAGCGGACAAATCGATAAAATGTAAACGGCTGATATTCTAGTAAATAGAGTAATATCCCCGAGGGACCAGATAAACATGATTTGTTGCGGCTCGCCACTGACAGTCATTAAATAATAATCTATCCCTGATATATAAACCACAATTAATTCCCAACACATGTAGAGAAGTCCGCATTAATATGTGTCTGCTTTGTAATAAATTATATTGCGTTTCAACGTGGAAATTTCTCTTCGGCTATCCTAGAATCTCATTAGCCGGTTCTTAAATTAATTACGGAATTTTTCTGTTCAAGGCTGACGGAACAGTGGCGTACCGTCATATTACAAAACGACACTACAATAATTTTAACTCATTTTATTTTATATAAAAAAACGTATGGATGATTACATTTGAGACTGGACATTCTTAATGGGCTTGGGCCAGCAATACGAGATGAAAAAATTTAAAAAAAGACTCCCTGCCCTAAAAATCGGAGATGTTTGAGCATAAGTTCCTCGATGGTGCGGAAATGACGAAAAGCGCCCTTTCCATTCCACCACATCCATGCCTAGGGTACCTGCATTATCGACACTGGCGCTTATGAGGGTAGCGTCCTTGTATTCTCTTATTGACGGTTACTTAAAGAGGTGTTTGATCAGCTAGAATGTCATATTTTTGACTTTTTGGGTCAAGTCTGGACAGTTTTTTTGTCAACAATATGAAGCTCCTCTCATGGAAAGCGCCCTTACCATTCCACCACATCCATACCTAGGGTACCTATATTACCGACACTGACGCTTACCTGTATTACCGACACTGGCGTAGTAAGCCTCAATGTCGGTAATACAGATACCCTGTCATTACCATACCCCATATTTAATCTAAAAGTCAAAAGTGACAAGAATTGATTGTCTCCGCCTTCGACTGTCAAAAATGCATGTCAAAATTCATTAATTATTCATAAAAAAATGTTAAAACTATACTTCTTCTTGTTGATAATAGGCTCAACGATTCAAGATAAGAATAACAATCCTTTCTCGAACAACCTCTATCAAGAAACCTGTTACACCAAACTGATGACAAGCCTGGGAAAAATGATCAAACGTTACCTGGATAAGTGCACCGACCCAAAGAGCGTGGAAAACGTCTTGGACGCAATGAAAAACATAAACTTGGTCCAAGTTTCCGGGAAAGTCTGCTACCGCACCGAACAGAAAGTCCGCGTCTACTTCGAGTACGTCCTCCACTGTTACATGGACTGCGTTTCGGGTGAAGAAAAGTACATCCGACCGTTGATATCGCACCTCTTCCTCGTCACGATGCATTTTCTGTGCGACCATAACGAGGCGGTGTACAATGACTTCAGGAATGAGGGGAAAAGCTGCGCGACATGTGACACGACGAAACTCGACCGCTGTTTGAAGGAACGCAACACAATTTCGATGGCTGCTGATCATGTGATAGAAAAAGTGGAGGTTTGCGGACAATTAGCTGCAGTCGAAGAATGTTTCTTGAATTTTGCGAATAGTACTTGTGGCAGTTCCCGGAAAATCCAACAACACACGCATAGTTTGTTTACTGTTCTTGGTAAGCGGTGCAGCAGATTTAATTCTGGTACTGGACTGGATCAAAGAAATTCGATTTTATTAATTTTTCTTGTTTTAATTAACCATTTAGGCAGCCTCTGATTGCTTCAGGTATTAAAGAAGATTGTTTTTGTATGTGCTCTTTAGTGATATAATTTGTATATAAGATTTATGTCTTTAGGCTGCTTCCCACGGCGTAGGACTAGGCGAGCTAGCTTGTAACTAGCCAAGTCACGCGTTATGAAAATGGTAAGGCTTGGAGACTCGATTCGTGGCCAGCGAGCAAACCTTGACTCTGACTGGCCAAGTCACGCGTCATGAAAATGGGAAGTTTCGGCAGCTCGGGGTTCCTTTTGGTTGGGATTTAGGAGCAAAGCACCCTCGGCTTGTTAAGCTATTCCCACGAAACGCATAAACGCCGCAGTGATAATGAAAGATTCAGAAGTCAGGACCAAGAATTACGAAACTATCCAAGTAAAAAAGAAAAAAATCATGAACATCTTTAGCAGACAGAAATGGCCTGAAATTAATCAGATTTCCGGAAAGCAACTCTGCAGCAGCAGCAGCCAGCCAGCAGCCATCAGTAATAAAGCGATATAAAACGGTTGTGTGCGAGCGCCGTTACTCGTATAACGATAAAGTGGTCCTCATAGAGTCAGCATCCGCCAGAGACACGATAATTAATGGCGTCAATAACTCTTCGGTATACATATATAACTTGTTTTCACCATATAATATTAATAATAATGGGTAGCGAGCCGGTCCCGTCTTATATGGGCGTAGGATAAATGACATTCACACTACAAATGACGGGACGTAACATAGTGTTCGCTGTCTCTGATTTATGTCGTAGATATTCACTCGCTGGAAAAGGTACAACCGCACACCATTAATCCTCGGTACGGTGGCTTCTGTTCAGCAGCTCGCAGCCATTTCCACTCCCGGTTATCCTGCTCTTTATAGAATATGCTCCTCTCACTTTAACACCCGTTACCCAGTTCTCGTTGTCGGCATGGGTGACTCGTTAAACAGGAAAAAATTATGACCATACTTTGGATAAGTTACTGTAATGTATTACATTAATTTAAATGGGGAAAAGGAACTGAACTGGAGATGGGTTCTACGTTTCTTTCTGCACAGAGCAAACAAAATCATTCCCAAGTTGCTTTGAATTGGTTTGGGTTGAAAGGTATCTGAAATCATTTTTCCATTATTTACCACAATACATGATGGGCTCATTACTATATACACCAGAACTCAAGCGGCAGTTAAAAAAAAAAAAAACAATTGTAAGATCTCCTCCTCCACGAAAAGGGAAAATTGTTGCGTTGGCAAGAATTTTTCTCGGATTCGACAGCGATAATTCTTATCTTACAAGGGACCAAACCATTACCAACTTCTGGTTCTGCAACGTTTGATGGCCGAGGTTCGTTAAAAAACGCGATGATTTGTGACCAAAAGTATTTGCATGGTTGGTTTCTTTTTTCCTGTTCTGGTGGTAACCTCTTGGACTTGTGCTGCGCATCAGTGGGAGTGGGCAGAAACTGTTTGAACATTAACTTTCTGGAGAACCTGAGCATTTTAATGGAGAACTTTATGTTCAATGGAATGTCCCACTAATACTCGGATTACAGAATGTCTTTTGTTGACGGAGCTTAGAACAGGAATTTCTTGTTCTGGTGCCGGAAAAAATTTAGCTGATTTTTGTAGTTTTTGTAGAACTTGGTAGCAATGTAGAATTTTTTTTGCCATGTATCGTCAGCTTAAATTTTTTGCAAAGTACGCTCTGACAAGAACCGAGCAGCTGCAAAATTCGATTCTTGCAATAAAATAAAAGTGTAACAAAACAATCTTCTCGCTGATTCACTTCGAGGCGTTTATG
Organism: Malachius bipustulatus; assembly: GCA_910589415.1. Taxonomy (NCBI): domain Eukaryota; kingdom Metazoa; phylum Arthropoda; class Insecta; order Coleoptera; family Melyridae; genus Malachius; species Malachius bipustulatus. The sequence continues at coordinate 31,236,626 of OU342637.1, forward strand.
CAGATACGCCTACAGACGTAAGACCAGCAGATATGGCAATTGTTCATGTCTCTTGGTGAAAATATTATCCCCGTGTGAATGAACAGCGCTCATAATCTCTAAAATAGAATCCCCATTGAACAATAATACGACGCTACTCGTTCCTGCGACCATTAAATCAGCTCCAGTACCTCGTCTATCGTCCGAGCCGAGTCTTTCAAACTAAAATAGATCAGGTCATAATTCTGTCACACGAACAGCCACTGTCCTTCACACAAGATACAAGTAGGCATCAGATAGATAGACGATAGGAGAGAGACGGAGAGGGAACGAGGCAGCGAGCACATGTGTTACCGCCGACACGCCCGTAAAATATGATCCTCTGAAGGATAACAAATGCATTATTACGAGTGTTAATGGTTATAATAAATAAAACACGGACAATGGATTCTTAATCCGGGTAGATTTATGGCGCCGTCGAGCTGGAGCTACTCACTACACTGCGCTGCCTGCCGTCGCCGCGGAGCTGGTGCCGGAGGATGGCATTGTGGGAGATTTGTATTATGATGACGACGAGAATCGCATAAATCACGTCCGCAGAGGGCATTACGGATGGGTATTTTTATTTTTATGTCCGTGTGTGGTGGTAGTGGTAGATGCTTATTCTACACCTGCTACTTCTACGCTACCGTGTCACGTATGTATGTAGATAATCCTGGTTCGGTTGATTGGATAGGCGAGAAGAATGACTCGGAATTCGAACACCAATACCACATCCGGGGGATTTTGCAAATCTCTTTTTATGTCATGAATTTATGGTGAAGTTTCTTATCTCTGGAGAAAAATTTGACGATATTGTAACGTTCGCTTCCCTGTTAATTATTAATTTAACTCTTAATTAATTAATTATTAATTTTAAGTTTACTTTAAATTCAATTCAAGGGTAGTTCCCGGTGCTTGAGCGGCCAGAGACTAGTCGATGAAAAAATACATCCGAAGATGTCGTCCATTTGGTAATAAGAGCCGTAGTTCGAGCGAATAATGCCATTAAATCCAGATACTCTGGGGAAGCGAGTTTGGGTAAATGGTCGGCTGGTAGTCCAATTAACAACATAGTCGGAGAGACCTCTGTTAGTGCGGACAGAGCGAATCATCTATTTGGCACTTCTATACAGGAAAAATTTCTATACAGGAAGAAATTACCCCAGTAGATTATATTAGATTAGATTAGATTTGAGTGGGTCATTGCGTAACCTCCACAGAACTTTAAGCAGTTTCCGAAACACCACCGAATTTTGGTGTCTCAAATCCTTTCGAAATCAACTCCTCTTGGTCTTGGTCAAGTTTCTAAATCGATCTCTTCCCCGGAGTGTTGCCACTAAATTCCCACAAACATTAAACAAAAAAATTCACCGCGCTATCTATTCGCTGGCCGAGGATTTATGAAATTACGAGGAGGTGAAAAAAATTAATCATTTGACAAGTACGGCTATTTAACTACAAGACGTTTAAGATAGAAGAAGTAAGTTGACTCTGCGTATTCGATTTTCCACAACATTGAAGAGTTCCTACAACCGGCGAGCAAGTACTTACCTTCGACGTAATAATTGATTACCCGTTCCGTGTAAGATCGTAAATCTTCCGAATCGTTGTTCTGCTGGTGCCAGTGCCAGTGCTAGTGTGTAGGTAATAAAGGAAAATATCCTTGCGGGATATTTCCGATCTCGGCTGAATAAGATCTCACTGTCTGGCCTGGAAGTTGTTGGCTATGGCTTCATGTCGGAGAGAGCGCGGGGCAACATTTCCCATATTTCCTGGGAGCAAACTTGCGGGGCACATATCGTGCGGGAAACGGCCGGGATAAATCATCCGTTTAGGTATCGATGAAATATAACGAAACAAACAATTCAGAACAGGATATAAATTCGGCCGGATCAGCATCCCACTGTATGCTACATATCGGGGGGATTAGAATCGTCTGGAATGATACATTTTTTCATTTCGGCCCTAATGATTTGTGGAAACTGGGGGTCTGTCGACTAAAGGGCCGTATAACTTGATATAGGGCCTGATAAATTAAAAACGTGCACTCAAATCCCCCCGTGTTCCGTCGAGTTATGAAATCGAAACACTGTCATAAACATCGGAAAACAATAATTCGCCGGTCTCCCGAACATTCCTGCCGCCCCCGCCCCCACGGCCCCCCCGCTCCGCTTCCCGAGCCATAATCGTAATTCAACCCCGCTCCGAATATAATATGTAACTGGAACACAATTTTGTCAGACTCGGACGTAAAAAAATGAAACGCTCCGGATACCCCCATAAAATTCCGATATCGAAATATAACTACGACTTATGCAGCATAAAAATGAGACTATGGAGAAATTATGGCGTATAATAATACCCTATAGACTCTGGAAATACATAAAGATTTTGCCAGGTCTATCCTCTTGGATATAGTAACCAGTCAAGGGCGACCAGCTGTAAAATGGAATTGCCTATCCCTTTTTTAGGCTCTGGAATAATTCGAGTTATTTTCAAGGACGCACTAAGATGAGGATGATTTTTTTTTGTTACTAAACGTTTTTCATAAATATTTGATGCAATAAACTGATTAATCAGTTTGATTGGTAGAATCACCATGTGCTAATCTGGAAAAGAGCTGTCAGAGTTGCCGTTTGAGAAACTGGGAAGGGTGGAGGGTTCCAAACGCAGTAGAACAATAACGACAATTTTATTAATGATGTGTAATTGGTGGCACTTATCCTGAAACTCAGTAATCCTATCAGAGCAAGCTCATTCAAAATTAAAATTTCAAATACAGGAATTATGCGCTATTTGTGCGCAAATTATGTCCCCAATTCATAATTTTTTTGCTTTCTTATAGTTTTCTCAAAAAATTATATTGTCGAAGGCTCTGCTAGCGTAACTCCACATTGGCAGAGTGTCGCCTAAATATGCATAAATAAAAAAAAATCAAATTCTAGAATTATGTGCTACTGATGTGCTAATTACGTGTGCAGAGAAAAGGAAATTTAGTACAATTTTTCAATAATTGTCATTTTATAGGTGTGTTTTATTTTTTTGACGGTAGCACAGTATTGGTAACTGTCAATTTTTGAGGAAACAAAAGAGAGCTCAAAAATTATGAACGCACATAATTAGTGCATAAATAGTGCATAATTCCAGCATTTAAATTTTTTTATCTTTAAAATTTAACCGATGCTAGTGTATGCTAGCAATATTGGTAAGAAGTAAGAACCAATTTTTGAAGAATTTTTAAGAGAGTTCAAAAATTATGAATTGCACACATGAATTAGCGCATAAATAGCGCATAATTCCAGTATTTCAATTTTTAATTCCTGCACATTTAGGCGATGCTCTGTCAGTTTGACGTCACGCTAGCAGAGCACCTAAGAGAGCAAAAAAATTACGGATTGCACACATAATTAGCGCATAATCCCAATATTTGAAATTTATTAATTTTTGCATTTCTAGGACTGGTAAAAAATAATTTTTGTGGAAATTAGGGGAGCACAAAAATTATGATTTGTACGCATAATTAGCGCATAAAAAGCGCATAATTCCAGTATTTCAAAGTATTAATTTTTGCACATTTAGACGATGCTCTCTTAGTTTTACGTCATGCTGGTCTAGCAACTTATTTGAACGAATTAAGCCGAGCACAAAAATTACACATAATTAGCACATAATCCAATTATTTTAAATTTTTTAATTTTCGCAATTTTAGGACCAGCAAATGTTCATTTTTGAGGAAACTAAGAGAGCACAAAAATTATGAGTTGCACACATAAATTATCACATAAATAGCGCATAATTCCCGTATTTCAATTTTTAATTTTTGCACATTTAGGCGATGTTCTGCCAGTTTGACGTCACGCTAGTCGAGCACCTAAAAGAGCAAAAAAATTTGGGACTGCACACATAACTAGCGAATAATTCCAATAATCGATTTTTTAAATTTTCGCATATCTGGGACTGGTACAGCTTCATTTTTGAGGAAACTAAAAGAACAGAAAAATTATTAATTGCACACGTAAATAGCGCATAATGCCACTATTTGAAATATAATATTGGACCATAATGTTCTGCTAGGATGACGGATGTCCTGTCACGTTTATCGACGAATTATTTGACCATCAAAAGCATTTTTCACAGAAGACTGAATCGTCGCTCGACGCCCAGGAACAAATCCTAATTCTAATTGACCACCAGCCGGTAAACTCCCATTTGGACAACGCGCCGTTTGAGGAATAATCAGACCCGAAGCACTTACACAGTTACAGAGAAGATTTGTAACACAATGTATCAACATCCAGTGATGGTGAACGTCAATAGTCTGACGCCATCAAGTGCTCACATTTATTTGTTGTCCGTTCTCGAGGCACTAAAACTTTCATTTCTGCCACTTAGCACGGAAAGCTTTCCTCACAAACACCCTATTAATGTCTAGACGTTAAACCGCTAACTGAAAGTGCACATACCTTAACGATCTGTTTATCGCCAGCAGCTGATTGAGATTACATGGCGTCGGCGACAAGATTTATGCCTGCATCCATCTATCTGTAACTGTATCTCTGGAGTGCGGACGGGAATATGTGCCACTTACTACACGGCATGGCAAGTTATGCTTATAGACTGGGAGTACGTACTGGTACTGCAACCCTAAATCATCGACAATTTTTCAACCAATTTTAACCACCCAAATGTCTATTTTTCATCACCCTGTATACGCTTGTTATAGATAGGAATTGGTATAAATATTTTTTCGTTCCCATGTACACAAACGTTATTTAACGAGCCCATTCAAATGTTAATCTCGCAGACAGAAGTTATTACGTTCTTGATAACCGGTTGGTTTCGGTTCGAAAAAATAACAACACTTATCGCTGGAAGTGATAAATTACGGACTTATTTTATGTGACAATTTACTGCCCTCAGACACAATTCACAATTATTTCGTTATTCTTCGCATGATGTACGATGACGGGCCCGGGTTTATTTCATCTTCCCCCCGGTATACGCGCACACCATAACCGGAGTCACGAGTGCAGTGCAAAAGGACATTGTGCATATAAGTTGATTGCCGTGATGCCAAATTTGGATTCCAATCTCTTCAGTTATGTTATCATTTTCTGGATTTTTCTCGGTAATGCTGCGAGACTCTGTCGGGGAATCATTTTGGGGGAATCATAGACGTGTAAACTTAAAAACTCTAAAAAAAAACATTGCTAGTGAGCGGCTATCGTTTAAAATTAAAAAATTACGTTTTTTTTTCTCCCGGGGACAATTTCCATGGACCACGGCACAACAGCCCGGAATCAATTACGATTTCAAAATTGATTTTTTCTTTCAATTTCTTAGTCAGATCGTAAAAGAAAAAGAGAAATGTGATAGATTGTCTACAAAAATGGTTAATGCGGTTTTTTTACGGGAGAGAAGTCAGTAAAACTGACTTGACCGAAAAAGACTTTTCCTCGAAATCCAAAATCACAATGAATTCTTTTTGCAGAGACATTTTTGACGGCCTTAATTCAATTTGGCATCGCTGCAAGTTCCTGCCAATATGCTGTATATCAAGCCGGAGGAGACTGTATAAAATAAACGTTCTCTTTATGCCGGATCGTTTTCCCGAATTTATGGCCTCAATATATTTATATGGAGGGCAATTTCGCCCCGAGGATGAAGCAGCCTTCTCTCTCTTTCCCCCTTGTAATAGTTCGCGCCCGATAATAGAAACATATTACCCTCTCACGGCTTGAACGACTCGTTCCCATTAGGTAAGGCCTGGTTTATGGCGTTAATGCGCTCTATTGCCGCCGCCTAGGCCGCCGCGACGGCCGCCAGTGAGTTACGTCCGACGGCCCTGTCGGCACTGCCACCGGCACATCCTATTTATCTCCATCCGGGATGCGACAGGAACGACGGGATTTATGGGAGACAACTCCAGAAAGCCATGCATATATATTATTGCGGTGGAGGGTAATGGTATAACTATGCATATGTACGGCGTTAATATGCCGCAAACCGGGAAAAATGAGCCTTGGTAACTCTCCTCAGTCATTTTTAAAAATTTTTCTCTTTAGTCGATTTCTTTTCAATCGAAATATTGAATCGAGAGAGTTTGACGTAATTAAAACGAATTAAAGCCACCGATCGTTGCAGACGCGAAATAATTTTATGATAGCGAAGATGAAACCATCGAGTGTATCCGTGTGATTTATTACTCAGAATATTGTTCTGTCTCCCGTGATAAATTTCCTTAGACAACCATACACATTTTCACACCATACACAACTCGCTTTCTCATGCAGGGTTCAAAAGTTACCAATTGATCAGACCAAATTCAAGAAAATCTCTGTTCCAAGACATTACACCTTTTGAAGACGTTCAGGCAACAAAAAAAAAACTGCTCAAGACAACCAAATCAAATATTCTTCCTGAAGACATTATTACTCCGAGAGCAATAAATTGCACGCTTTTTGACCACCAAACTTGAAAACAAGTTCCGGATATCTCTCTCAGTTAATTCATCGAAGAAATGCAAACAAAGACATGACGAATACGCTCTGTTCTGTCGCTCAATTTTTTTTTCACAACCTCCAGCAGGTCGCCAAAGTAACTAAGTAAGTAATATGACATTTTTACGATAATAAAATTCGTTCTCGTTGAATTTATTAATTCAGTACACGTCAGTGCACCTTAGTTGCGGAGCTTAACACGGCAGCACCAACGCTGTAAATTATCATTGTCGACCAGCAGGAAAACAAGTCTATTAAACGGCGTTGTGCATGAGAGAGTCCACATTAACATGTCGCGGTCGCGACCATCAATCAACCTAACTAATTAGACTGACGCGATTTTTACGTTAGTATTTTTATAGGGCAGCGCGGCGGAAACGACGTAAGTTATGGCTTGTCGGCGATAATGGGGTCGGCTAGAATGTCACTGCACATAAATTAGGTTTTATCACTCTAGCCTAGAGAAAGCCGTAATTACTCACCGGGGGTACGGGCTAAAAGTATTTGCTCGTAAAATCCATAATTACTACTTTTACGCCGCGTCGAGCGCGCTGCGTGGTCTCTGCCACACCAGAGCAAAGCGATCCCGGGCCTTTGCTCTTTTCCGTTCCGATTGTCGACGACAACATCAACAACATGGGCGCAAGAACAGAAGTTGTGCGAACTCCTGTTGGCGTAATACAAATTCGACATCCTTTTGTTAACCGTTCCGCATTTTTCACTTACACGTACACACCTTGTTTTTATTGTATGTAACAGAAAAAGAAAGAAGATAAAGAGATTATTTTTATTTAACGTCTTTAAGTACTTAGCACTTAGCTGCACATACCAGAATGGTCGATTAACCGTGTTAACACTATTCCACCATCAATGTGCAAGAAACAGGTAATTGGAACTCGCACAAAAGATAATTAAAACTCATACTGAGAGGGAGCTAGAGGCCTTCCCACACTGTGGTAGTTGAACTCTTCCTCAAACTTTCCTCATCTTTTTATGAGTACCAGAAAGTCTTCTTCCTGCAGTGCCTCTCTGTAGAAGTCTTGGTCGTTTTAAATAGTTTTAAACACCACAACAACTTCCTGATGAAATCGATGACAGACAATAATAATTCTCGGCAGTCAGTTTGTGTAAGGAACTTCGATGAGTAATTCGCGTCCCGATTTATTTATAGCCCAATCAGTTCGTTATTAATGATCCGTAAACAATAAAGCGGCAGTATGAACGAAGAAAACATCTGAATAAAATATTCTTTGAGGCGGCATTTAGGAAACGGCAAAAGTTTAGTCGTAAAATGGGAACGGTGGCGCCATCGGGACATTAAACTGCCAAAATGTTCAATGGTCGATAATAACATGTATTAGAGAACAAATGAACCCGGCAAGACATAATAATAGGAGGCCGGGACCCGATCTCATAGATCATCCCCTGTGTATAAGCATAGAGCGGGGCTCTATTCTTCTTAGAAAATTGCACCTAATCATCGATGTGATCAACTTAAACATTGTAGTTCGAGGAACGGGCAGAACTTTCCGACCGTCGTTCATGTATAGAAGTTCGCATCACAATTCTCGCTAGTCTATTATCAATTTCGGTTCGGAATCATTCATTTTATTGCTATTATGGAAAGCAAATGCCGTTAATTTTTGCTTAAATCAGTCTACCATGGCGTAAGGGTCGTGGCGAGCTCAAATTATTGAAATTCATCTTTTTTAAGAAAAACCAGCCCAAGAACATATCAAGCTATCAAACCAAATCTATTTAGTTTTCTATCCAGGGATTTTCTTCTTCTTTCTGGATTATTGTGTGACGACAACTCCGGCTGTCCAGGAAACTGGCAGAGAACGGACGGGTTGCTCGGGCGCCAGATTTTTGTAGAGGGTTTACTCCCCAGGGGAAATGGTCTCGCTTTCCCTTCCCAACTACCTGGGTTGTCACACAGGTGGTACGTTTGTCGTACCCTTGTCCCAGGGTAACTCTGTGGAGAAGACGGATAGTGCCAGGGGTCAGATGAGGTTATCACAGCGGAGGACACGGAGGAGCGGTCTTCAGGCGCTCCCCGCGTTTTCGATGGCACTCCCGTGGAGTCTAGTTGTTATGCGAGTATCACTTGGTTCCAGGTTCACGGTCGGTTGTGGTAAGAAAGGAGATTCGTGGGCTAGGTTATAAACAAATTTATTCTCACCAAAATTACTATTTACAATAGAAAAAAGATTAAAAAGGTTAATTCCGACGAATAAACGATTATTATACAAATTCCTAACCTTACTAACTAACTACGGGTTGCGAAGCAAAACGGCACGTGGCGAGTTGCGGTCGTCGGAGGCGGTTTAAACCCCGGTCGGATAAAAAGGTATCTCCTGGTCATTCAAGGTGGTGCTATTTATGGCGGGTGCGAATATGAAAATCGGGTCGGCGCGGTGAAGCCGCTGTGTGGCGTGTCTTACTGGACTGGAGGGGCCGGGATTCGGCGTGCTGTTGGTACGAGTACCAGGCCTCGCCGCCACCGTGAGATTACCCCCTGCGTCGCCGGGGTTGACAATCTCACGACAAAGACGGGACCTTCGTTACTCCAGCGGAACACAGGTGTCGATGGGCTGTTGACTAGCACCAGACCACGCTACCACCGCGAGATTACCCCCTGCGTCGCCGGGGCTGACAATCTCACAACAATAACGGAGCCTTCGTTGCTACAGCGGGGGCCAGTAATGAGCAGAGGGGAAGGACTAATGAAGGATGTTCGGGGATGATCGTGACACAACCAAATACGGTGGAACAATTACGGCTGGTATCAATTATCACCTACCTTAACACGGAGCGCAGGAGGATCGGATCGGTTCCCGGTCTAACTTGCAGAACTTTGGCACTCTTGAAAAACTAACTGTAACAGCACCGGAACGGACGTCTTAAACTCTACTACACCCTAAGAACGCCGGTTCGGAAGTTTATACCAGGTACTACCTACTCGTAATAACGCCGGATCGGAAGTGAGGTTGAAGCCAAAATGTCCGTGGTTTTATATGATTTTCATATCGCCTGGGTTCACTAATCACCGTTTTTCTGATGGAACGCGGAGCATAAAAACGGTCCATTTAGTTTTTACCTACGGTGATATCGCTGATATCAGCGGTGTGGCTTCCGAATTTGTAGTCAACTGCCTCGATTCAGCTCGCTTAAATTTTGGTCTGTTCATAAAAAACTGATAAATGATTTGTGGAATTAATAATAATGATTTTATTATTTGACGAAATGCATGAATCGATCCTAATGATTTTTGGAATAAATGAAAACTATTATTGGAGGCAGCTGACTAAAAAATGAAGTCGAAAATTCACGACTTCATTACAATTGTATTTGTAAAAAAAAGTGGTATCTATTTTATTTTATTTTTTTATCTTATCATTCCTTATTTTTTCCTCCCTTATCTCAGGTAGCATAGAAACGTCAATATAACGCCATTTTTTAGTGTTCTCCGACCTCCAATTAATGTCTTGACGTGAAAATCACGTAATAATGACGAATAAGTATCACAGATCAAAGACGTCATTTATTAAACTAAAAATGACGTCAAAAAACGACGTAAAAACTGCCAAATTAAAAACGTCATATTGACGTAAAAAAAAAAGAAAAGCACTTTAACTTTCAACACGAACAAGGTCCCCGATGATGAAGAATTGTCACAGATCAAAGACGTCATTTATTCACGTAAGAATGACGCGAAAAAACGACGCAAAAACTGCCAAATTAAAAAATAATATTGACCTAAAAAGGCAAAGAAAAGCACTCTAATTTTAACGTAAACAACGCCGTTGATGAAGATGACTCAGGAGAGCAGTGGATGTTTAATTACTGTAATACACGTGCATCATGTGCGCGCAGAAGCATTTGTGCAATGATTGTCGATTTACAAAAAAAAATGTCACAAATTCAATACTCGTTCCATGAGCAAAGAATTCTGGTCTCAATTTCCCAATTTAACTTGTTTGAACATTAAAAATTTATGTCCCGAGGTATACAAAATTTCACGTGTCAATGACGTTAAAAACACCTTACTCAGGCACCGTCGTGAGATTTACGTCTTTCTGACGTCTCCCATTAATCGTATTTAATTATTACGTGTGATTTCAGGTACTTGAACGACGTGTTTCTGACGTCACTGCTAGGTTTCAGACGTCAGCGATCAATTATCACCAAAATATGACGTTATAATCACGTTCTATAATCATCTGTTAACATAAGTTAAGGGATTCAAACACAGGTCCCAGGTAGCAGAGCAATGTCGAATTTATTGACGTGAGAACGACGATCAATGACCATGTGACGAGAATGAGAACCACGATAATGTAATATCACAGCTAAAGAACATAATTTATTGATCCAAAAAACTCGTTAAAAATACCTTAAAATTAAAAAAATTAAAGCGTATCCGTCAATTTGGTCGTTTTTAATTATTACGTGAGATATCAGGTACTTGAGCGACGTGTTTTCGACTTCCCTTCTAGGTTGTTGACGTCAATTATGACCAAACTATGACGTAATAAACCCATGTCTACAGTTATCTCCGTTCTCGTAACTGTCGGTCTATTTGATGATGTCATTGGACTCAGTAGCAGAGTTATTTAGGCTTAGCGTAGAACCGGATGCCAAATCATCCTTCCTTTTCAAATTATTCGGATGTTTATAAATTTCATTCGCTTTACGATGTAAAGTGAACGTCGTGTAAAGCAAACAGCGCCTTTTATCGAAAATATAATCCATCACTCTTAATATCTCGTTTCCATTGTCGCAAATTTGAATTTGAAGAGATGACATGCATATAAGTCTCTAAACAGGCCGCAGCGCGATAACTTGTCCTCAAAACATACGTCCATGAATGGAAATTCATTAACTTAATGACGTCGCAAGGTGAGATGAGCGGTTCGGAACGTAGAACATAGCGGGGGGTTACAGGGGCGATACGTCAGTCGCGTAGGTAGTAAATGGCAATCCTCGAATAAAGGGCTCGTATAATAATGGACTTCAGAATCCTGCAGGGACCCTTTCAACCGCACCATCCACGGGTGTCTATAAAAATATATCGTCTCTTTGACTGTGTCAGAGAATAATGAAGGTAAAGGCAAATGGGAGCATCAATATCATGGGGAACGCCGGGGGAGACGAGATCATGATGGTGGTCCACGATCATCGATGCTGCATGGAAAGAGAGCAGCGTTGTTCATATTGACAAGTTTCGACTAACAATGAATTAAGCCTAAATCGTTTTTTGGGCGTTATATTGCCATATTTTTGAAGAACAATAATTAAGAATAGTTTCCCGGTAATATCTCCAGAAATCCCCCCGTATAACGTATAACTAATCCACTATCCCGAGGTCTAATCCTGTTAGAAGAGCCGTACGAACGAAGGACCATAATATCTAATCCGGGCGATGAGCGGAGGACACTAAGATCGTGACGAGATTCGGCGCTCAAGCGTCTCCAGGGTCCATTTCCAGTCGGACGTCCAGCGTCGGGCAATAGCATTCGATGGCCGGACTGGGAGTACGCTCTCGTAAAATGTCCGAATCCACCGCACCGCCGTCCTTATTGCATCGTACACCGAGGACCAACAAACCACTCTCTCTCTCTCCGGCCAAGACACCCGCTCCGGGAAACGTCCGTCTATATCCGGGAAAGTCGTCCTGGAAATCCCTCGGACCACTCTCGATGATAAGGATGCGAGGTCAGCGAATGGGGTGACTGATTTGTTTCTTTCTTACTCTAATTGATGAAATGTTCCCTTTAATCGATCAATTTTTCTTCTAGTTCTTGCTTTCTTTAATAAAAATTCGAAATTCGATCTAAAACTTGTAGTTATTTTGCTATCGACGGGAATAAGTATTAGGAAAAAAAACCTGTTCAGCGATATATTTTGATTAATTCTGGGGTACTAAGAGAACTTTCAGTTGTAATTTAATTTGTCCTATATTTTTTTTAAGGTAAGATAATGAATATTCCGTCTCGGTAAGAGGTTTAATGGCGTGGAGGTGTCTGGGTACTAAGGTGATTCGAAAAACTGCTATTATGAGGCCCAGTTTGCCTTTTTAAGTTCAAAATTCCAGACCGTTAATTAGAAATTATTGAAGGAGGGCGCGATTACGGACAAAATAATCTCGGCCGAGTTGGAATAACTAGCTCGCCGAGAACAAGATGTACCTGGCATTTCTGACAATAACTACAAATGCCCAATGAGTTTATTCTCGAATAAAAATTTCCGGTCTTAGGGACAATTGGAGGAAATCTTGATTCACGGGCGTCTCTTGTGACAAGTGAAGTGAAAGGATATAGTTGTTGTGTTAGTAGTAGTGTGAGATTATTGTTATAAGTTATAGTTATGTTATAGAATAGACAATTTTTCAAGACCTTGAATTTGTTAATTAAAAAAGTGTAACACCGTAACAATATTATAAAGGTATACTTACTTAACAAACAGAAGTTCATAAGCACCGTGCAAAGCTAACGCATTTTTATCTGCAATAGATAAAGGATAATTTTAAATAATTGACCAATAATTGCATTTTTAACGAGTCTAATAATTGTTTCTTTTTTAATTATTCGTGTTATTCTATTTGTAGAAGCGTTCAAAAGGTTTACAAATAGCCAACAGTTTCAAGTAAGATTTCAGAACACTTAATAACTAAAGTAAGACCAATGTGATGTTTTATTAAGACAGAGATCAACGTTATTACGACCAGTTACCATTTCTCTGTTAGATGGAGACATTTCCACGTTACACCGTTCTTTATTTGCTTCTCCAAGAACTACTCATCTTTAGCCATGGTGAAATTTTCACGTCAATGATCGATCTTCAAGAATTGCACGAAACTGAACGAGTTGTCATAGAAATGATGGAAAATTATCTTAAAGCCAGAGAGGAGAACATCGACCTTTTGACAAGGTAACTTTTACAAATTTTGCATTTTGCAACTCTAAAATGTCATTTACGTTACTTTGGGGGTAGTTCTTCATACCTAAAGAATTACTTAATTTCATTTTGATTGCAGTTACCTGAACGACTACAAAAGACATCATCGTACAGCCTCGGAGGACGTCGAGAAGTACATCTCGAACCCCATTAACGCGTTCACGTTGGTGAAAAGGCTCACCGCCGATCTTAACCGAGTCGAGAGCCTCATGGCACTTGACATAAGTAAAGGTCAGTGGATTTTCCTTAACTTTGACACAACCACGTGGCTAGCCTTGATGGGCCAAGGCCTTTCCATTTTTTTCCGTTCTCTTGAATGACTTACCGTTACTCGTACTCGCCTTTACAGACTACTTAACAAATTTGACGGCTTTGAAGAACACCACAACTTTTCCGAACGACGAAGACCTATCGGGAGCCGCAGAGGCGATAATCAGACTGCAGAAGACTTATCGCCTGAATACTGAAGACCTGGCTCAGGGGAAATTGCTTGGCGTGGAAAATTACACCCCTTTGTCGGCCTCGGATTGCTTCGAGTTGGGGATACAGGCTTACGACCAGAAGCAATATCTCTACAGCACGTTTTGGTTGCTTGAAACTCTAAAAACAGTCACAACGGAACAAGACAAATTGGATGTGGATACGGTGGATGTGTTGCAATATCTCATATTAGCCCATCATCGGTTAGGTGAAAATTTTGACAATTGAAAAAATTATTTAATTGCTTAAGATTTCTTCGTTGCAGGTAACTTGAGTCTTGCTTTGAAAATATTTCTGGAATGGGCGAGCTATAACCCTGATCAGCACATTGTTGATCCGAAGAGGAGGAACGATAAAGATTACGAGGAAGAACTTAATGAAACGGTACCACTCACATAAATTTACTCCCTTCAATAAAGACTATTATTGCAAATATGTAGGACAAATTAGAGCCTTGTTTTTTGGGAATGCTCTTAATAAAATTACCCATTTGCATAAAAATACAATTTCGTAAAGGTACCAAGAAGCGAGACCAAAACGTTCTCTTCTATAAAGCATGCAGAGAAGAATTGAGTAAAACCTGAGTCTGGAGGTGTTCAAATTGGCCAATTATACGACCCTATCATCGGTAGTCCTTGCATCTTACTGAGTTTTGTCAGAAATCTTCATAATCTCAATAATCCGATTTAATTTTGACATCTTTCATTGAATTTCAAAATATTCAGTTGCGAATTTTCAGGGTTACAAAATACGCGACTGTTCTCCAGACTTTTTGATTTTGAATTACCACAAGCTTAACCGAAAGATACTGTAGTACCTATACCTACAATTTCATTCAAAACCGTCTCTGTGTTATATTTTCAGATGGCCGAATTCAGGAAGATTTTACTTTCCGAAAAATACAGCCTGTTTTGCAGGGGCCAAGTAAACACACCGATGGAGATCACGTCTTATCTGCACTGTCGATTTGATGATCGTGGCAGTCTCTTCCTCCGCCTGGCTCCCTTCAAAGTCGAGGAGGTTCACCGTGATCCGGACATCGTCATGGTACACGACGTTATCTCCGACCAAGAGATCGAGACCATCAAACGTCTCACGCAGCCAACGGTGAGTTATGCGAAGTAGTTGCTTGATTAAAGACTAAAATGTCTGCTTTCCCTTTAAATCTGAAGGTGAAATCCACCAATTACACCAATAATTCTACCAATTCCATTACCGCCATCATCGAATTATGACAGAATCACTTACCTACCGACGTTTAGTTAGTTCATCCATGCGTTCTTGTACAACATCTAAGAACAATCATTAATCATTGAAATAAATTGTTCAACGGAAACTCAACCTCTTTAAGGGGATGCATTTCATTTTTAGCTGGAACGTTCCATGGTCGGAATTCCTAAAGAAAACAGGGTGTCAAACATCCGTATCAGCAAAACCGCCGCATTGGCTTATCAAGCTCATAACCATGTGGCCAAATTAATAAATCGGTTGCAAGACTTCACCCAGCTTGAAGTGAACGAAGCCGAAAAGCTCCAGGTTTCCCACTACGGCATTGGAGGATTCTATGAGGGACATTACGATTATCTGACGACAAGTGGCAAGATACATTATAACGACAGAATAGCAACTGTACTACTCTATGTAAGTTCATGCACCACGTTTCTCATTAAGAATTGTATTTAAAAACTTCCGTTTGCAGTTGAACGACGTTGAACAGGGTGGAGCTACGGTGCTCCCTAAGCTGGAGACAGTAGTGTGGCCAAAAAAGGCAGCAGCAGTTTTCTGGTATAATTTACATCCAAGCGGGGCAGTAGATAGTAACACATTGCATGGCGCCTGTCCAGTTTTGCTCGGGTCCAAATGGGGTGAGCAGGAAAATGATTTATTAAAGTGATAATTTTGCGAGCTTCTGCATTGCAGTGTCCAATTTTTGGATTCACGAGGTCGGGCAGGAGTTTCACAGACCGTGCATCCCGGATCGGTCCTCCGAAGACACGATGGGCACATAATAACGCCCAAAACATATATGAGAAACATTCTATGAATTTTACATTAAATCATTAATAAAAGTGCTTCGACTTAATTTTAAATCCTGCGGCCTCTCCTTTTTCACCTCCGTCGTGTAACAAAAACGTCCCAACTCATCTAACGCGGTGGAGAAAAGGTTCGTACGTTCAAGCAGCCGGGAAGAGTCATACCTTCGTTTCATTATGCACCGTCCTCCTAACCTTCGCCCGTCAGAAGAAAAAGGGAGAGTACACACCCGACTTCCACATTCATCTACAAGAATAATTATTATGGGTGTCAATCAACCAATGGTTAATGGTGTCCTGATCAGGCAAAGCATCTCCATTTTCATCCTCATCTGACAAACTTAATAATAATTATCCTTTATTCAAAATTTAACGGTCCTTAATGGGACACCTGCATAACATTTCGTCTTTTGAGCCACGCATTTGGTTCGATCTCTTGACAAAAAGGTTCCTTTACGAATTATTGTTTTCTTGTGGTTATCATGTCTCGGATCAAGTCCATTGGTACTACAAGAAAGACTCCTAGAACGTCCAAGACTAAAAGGAGAAGAGATGCCATTCAGAAATGAAGCGCGAGAAGTTGTGAGCTACGATCTTTAAGCGCCGATTGAACAACGGAAAACCCACTAACGGTAGAATATTTAAGAAAGATCCAGCGCACTAGGCGAGACCGTAGGTCGAGCGGTAACAGTTTCTAAAGTGTCTCATTTTCAATTTTTTTTTTTTTTTTTGTAATTTGAAAGTGCTCAAATTTCAATAGAGAGAGTGCGATGTCTTCCAAAATCGACGTCATAATACAATTAGGTTATGAAAATAGTGCAACTATGGCCTCATAATAAGCCTGTTGTGGAAAAATAATAAAAGTATACAGGGTGTTAATTTGAAAAGGACCCGGCCTTAATAACTCATTAACAAAATGTATTTCTATTAGAAGGGGGCATTTTTTGACTCACTCAAACTTACTACGTTGTCAAATCCTTGACTGCCAGCACCATCTACCACAAAATGGTCAACTAAACAACATTATTGTGAGTCATAGGCGTATAACTCTCTCATTTTTGATCATTAAAATAACGTAATAGTTATTGTTTGTGCCTGTCTCTCTCTCTCTCTCTCTCTCGCATAGAACGTAAAACGGAATTCCTTTAATTTTTTTAATAATACATTTCACTACAAATAGAAGTTCTTGCGACATTACCGCATATTTATCTAAAATTGATAAAGGGTAATTTTGACTAATTAGCCAATAATTGCTTTTATAATTATTGTGTTTAATGTCTTTAAATTGCTTTTACTATTCAAACCATAACTGATTACTTGCGTCTTTTCCTTACTGGAAACGTTCAAAAAGCTTATAAAAAAATAGTCAATAATAAATTTAAGTTTTACAACAAGTTTCTTTTTTCTGTTTTAGATGATGGAGACATTTACACGTTACACGGCTCTTTTGTTTCTCCAACAACTCATCTTCAGCCATGGTGACGTTTTCACGTCGATGGTCGATATTCAAAAACTGCATGAAACTGAACGCGTCGTCATAGAAATTCTGGAAAATTATCTTAAAGCTAGAGAGGAGAACATCGGCGTTTTGAAAAGGTAACTACGTTACCTTGGGGATAGTTCTTCATACCTAAAGAATTAATTAATTTCATTTTGATTGCAGTTACCTGAACGACTACAAAAGACATCATCGTACAGCCTCGGAGGACGTCGAGAAGTACATCTCGAACCCCATTAAGGCGTTCACGTTGGTGAAAAGGCTCACCGCCGGTCTTAACCGAGTCGAGAGCCTCATGGCACTTGACATAAGTAAAGGTCAGTGGATTTTCCTTAACTTTGACACAACCACGTGGCTAGCCTTGATTTTGGCTCGCCTACCTTAACTCGTACTCGTCTTTACAGACTACTTAACAAATTTGACAGCTTTCAAAAACACCACAACTTTTCCGACCGACGAAGACCTATCGGGAGCCGCAGAGGCGATAATCAGACTGCAGAAAACTTATCGCCTGAATACTGAAGACCTGGCTCAGGGGAAGTTGCTTGGCGTGGAAAATGACAACTTTTTGTCGGCCTCGGATTGCTTCGAGTTGGGCATACAGGCTTACGACCAGAAGCAATATCTCTACAGCACGTTTTGGTTGCTTGAAACTCTAAAAACAGTTACAACGGAACAAGACAAATTGGATGTGGATACGGTGGATGTGTTGCAATATCTCATATTAGCCCATCATCGGTTAGGTAAAAATTTTGACAATTGAAAAAATTATTTAATTGCTTAAGATTTCTTCGTTGCAGGTAACTTGAGTCTTGCTTTGAAAATATTTCTGGAATGGGCGAGCTATAACCCTGATCAGCACATTGTTGATCCGAAGAGGAGAAACGATAAAGATTACGAGGAAGAACTTAATGAAACGGTACCACTCACATAAATTTACTCCCTTCAATAAAGACTATTATTGCAAATATGTAGGACAAATTAGAGCCTTGTTTTTTGGCAATGCTCTCAATAAAATTACTCATTTGCATCAAAATACAATTTCGTAAAGGTACCAAGAAGCGAGACCAGAACGTTCTCTTCTATAAAGCATGCAGAGAAGAATTGAGTAAAACCTGAGTCTGGAAGGTGTTCAAATTGGCCAATTATACGACCCTATCATCGGTAGTCCTTGCATCTTGCTGAGTTTTGTCAGAAATCTTCATAATCTCAATAACCCGATTTAATTTTGACATATTACATTGAATTTCAAAATATTCAGTTGCGAATTTTCGGGGTTACAAAATACGCGACTGTTCTTCAGACTTTTTGATTTTGAATTACCACAAGCTTAACCGAAAGATACTGTAGTACCTATACCTATAATTTCATTCAAAACCTTCTCTGTGTTATATTTTCAGATGGCCGAATTCAGGGAGATTTTACTTTCCGAAAAATACAGCCTGTTTTGCAGGGGCCAAGTAAACACACCAAAAGAGATCACGTCTTATCTGCACTGTCGATTCGATGATCGTGGCAGTCTCTTCCTCCGCCTGGCTCCCTTCAAAGTCGAGGAGGTTCACCGTGATCCGGACATCGTCATGGTACACGACGTGATCTCCGACCAAGAGATCGAGACCATCAAACGTCTCACGCAGCTAACGGTGAGTTATGCTAAGTAGTTGCTTGATTAAAGACTAAAATGTCTGCTAAAAAAAATCCTCGAATCATGACAGAATCACTTACCTACCGACGTTTAGTTCATCCATGCGTTCTTGTACAGCATCTAAGAACAATCATTAATCATTGAAATAAATTGTTTAACGGAAACTCAACCTCTTTAATTTCGCATTTCATTTTTAGCTGGAACGTTCCATGGTTGGAATTCCTACAGAAAAAAAGGTGTCAAACATCCGTATCAGCAAAACCGCCGCATTGGCTTATCAAGCTCATAACCATGTGGCCAAATTAATAAAGCGGTTGCAAGACTTCACCCGGCTTGAAGTGAACGAAGCCGAAAAGCTCCAGGTTTCCCACTACGGCATTGGAGGATTCTATGAGGGACATTACGATTATCTGACGACAAGTGGCAAGATACATTATAACGACAGAATAGCAACTGTACTACTCTATGTAAGTTCATGCACCACGTTTCTCATTAAGAATTGTATTTAAAAACTTCCGTTTGCAGTTGAACGACGTTGAACAGGGTGGAGCTACGGTGCTCCCTATGCTGGAGACAGTAGTGTGGCCAAAAAAGGCAGCAGCAGTTTTCTGGTATAATTTACATCCAAGCGGGGCAGTAGATAGTAACACATTGCATGGCGCCTGTCCAGTTTTGCTCGGGTCCAAATGGGGTGAGCAGGAAAATTTTTGATTAAAGTGATAATTTTGCGAGTTTCTGCATTGCAGTGTCCAATTTGTGGATTCACGAGGTCGGGCAGGAGTTTCACAGACCGTGCATCCCGGATCGTTCCTCCGAAGACACGATGGGCACATAATAACGCCGAAAACAAATATGAGAAACATTCTATGAATTTTACATTAAATCATTAATAAAAGTGCTTCGACTTAGTTTTAAATCCTGCGGCCTCTCCTTTTTCACCTCCGTCGTGTAACAAAAACGTCCCAACTCATCTAATGCGGTGGAGAAAAGGTTCGTACGTTCGAGCAGCCGGGAAGAGTCATACCTTCGTTTCATTATGCACCGTCCTATACAAGAATAATTATTATGGGTGTCAATCAACCAATGGTTAATGGTGTCCTGATCAGGCAAAGCATCTCCATTTTCATCCCCATCTGACCAACTTAATAATAATTATCCTTTATTCAAAATTTATCGTTCCTTAATGGGACACCTGCATAACATTTCGTCTTTTGAGCCATGCATTTGGTTCGATCTCTTGACAAAAAGGTACCTTTAGGAATTATTTTTTTCTTGTGGTTATCATGTCTCGGATCAAGCCCATTGGTACTACAAGAAAGACTCCTAGAATGTCCAAGACTAAAAGGAGAAGAGATGCCATTCAGAAATGAAGCGCGAGAAGTTGTGGGCTACGATCTTTAATAAGCGCCGATTGAACAACGGAAAACCGACTAACGGTAGAATATTTAAGAAAGATCCAGCGCACTAGGCGAGACCGTAGGTCGAGCGTTAACAGTTTCTGAAGTGTCTCATTTTCAATTTTTTTTTTTTTTTTTGTAATTTGAAAGTGCTCAAATTTCAATAGAGAGAGTGCGATGTCTTCCAAAATCGACGTCATAATACAATTAGGTTATGAAAATAGTGCAACTATGGCCTCATAATAAGCCTGTTGTGGAAAAATAATAAAAGTATACAGGGTGTTTATTTGAAAAGGACCCGGCCTTAATAACTCATTAACAAAATGTATTTCTATTAGAAGGGGGCATTTTTTGACTCACTCAAACTTACCACGTTGTAAAACCCTTGACTGCCAGCACCATCAACCACAAAATGGTAAACTAAACAACATTATTGTGAGTCATAGGCGTATACCTCTCTCTCATTTTTGATCAAAAAATAACGTAATAGTTATTGTTTGTGCCTGTCTCTCTCTCTCTCTCTCTCTCTCGCATAGAACGTAAAACGGAATTCCTTTAATTTTTTTAACAATACATTTCACTACTAATCGAAGTTCTTGTGACGTTACCGCATATTTATCTAAAATTGATAAAGGGTAATTTTGACTAATTAGCCAATAATTGCTTTTATAATTATTGTGTTTAATGTCTTTAAATTGCTTTTACTATTCTAACCATAACTGATTACTTTCGTCTTTTCCTTACTGGAAACGTTCAAAAAGCTTTTTAAAAAAATAGTCAATAATAAATTTAAGTTTTGACAACAAGTTTCTTTTTTCTGTTTTAGATGATGGAGACATTTACACGTTACACGGCTCTTTTGTTTCTCCAACAACTCATCTTCAGCCATGGTGACGTTTTCACGTCGATGGTCGATCTTCAAAAACTGCATGAAACTGAACGCGTCGTCATAGAAATTCTGGAAAATTATCTTAAAGCTAGAGAGGAGAACATCGGCCTTTTGGAAAGGTAACTACGTTACCTTGGGGATAGTTCTTCATACCTAAAGACTTAATTAATTTCATTTTGATTGCAGTTACCTGAACGACTACAAAAGACATCATCGTACAGCCTCGGAGGACGTCGAGAAGTACATCTCGAACCCCATTAACGCGTTCACGTTGGTGAAAAGGCTCACCGCCGATCTTAACCGAGTCGAGAGCCTCGTGGCACTTGACATAAGTAAAGGTCAGTGGATTTTCCTTAACTTTGACACAACCACGTGGCTATCCTTGATTTTGGCTCGCTTACCTTAACTCGTACTCGTCTTTACAGACTACTTAACAAATTTGAGAGCTTTCAAAAACACCACAACTTTTCCGAACGACGAAGACCTATCGGGAGCCGCAGAGGCGATAATCAGGCTGCAGAAGACTTATCGCCTGAATACTCGAGACCTTGTTCAGGGTAAGTTGCCTGGGGTGGATAATTACACCCCTTTGTCGGTCTCGGATTGCTTCGAGTTGGGGATACATGCTTACGACCAAAAGCATTATCGCTACAGCAGGTCCTGGTTGTACGAAACTCTAGAAACTGTCAAAATAGAACCAAGAAAATCAGCTGTAGATACGGAGGACGTGTTGCAATATCTCATTCTTAGCGAGCATAAATTAGGTAAAAATTGTGAAAATTAAAGAAATTGTTTAATTTCATAAGATTTCTTCGTTCGAGGTAATCTGAATGATGCTGTCCTTTTATTGTTGGAATGGACGAAGGATAATCCAGATAAACACATTGTTGATCCTAAAAGGCGCAACAATACAGATTATGTGGAACAACTTCAAAAAACGGTAAGTTTCCTGATCATCAACCAAGGCACGATTGACTTGAAGGACTGGTAGCCTGTCTTTTATAGCGGCCTGTCTTTTATAGCCTGCTTGTATCTAATTAATTACCAACAATTTTATTAGTTAATTTGATAATATTCAAGCCGGACAGTTTGCTCTTGACTATTTTGAATCACCAACAAGTAGTACACATGTCATTAGTGTTAATAAGTTTAATAAAATCAGTTCGGTTTCGGTGCAAAAAATACTTTAATTTTGGAAGGCACCAATTTATTCAAAATTGGTAAATATTTTATTTTTAGATGGATGAAATTGTGAAGAATTTTTTTTTTGAGAAATACAGTGCACTTTGCAGGGGTGAAATAATCAAACCAATAAATACTACGTTTCATCTGCATTGTCGGTATGAAGACCATGGCAGCCTGTTCCTTCGTCTGGCTCCCTTCAAAGTAGAGGAGGTTTACCGTGATCCGGACATCGTCATGGTACATGACGTGATCTCCGACCAAGAGATCGAGACCATCAAACGTCTCGCGCGGCCACTGGTGAGTAATGTCAAGTCTTCATTATAGATCGGAACGCACTAAGAACAATTAGTGTAATAAATTGTTGAACGGAAACGTAATCTGTTGAACCTCTGAAGACATCGGTTATTATTGTCAAATTGCCAGAACATGAAAATCTGAGAAAATAAAATTTTTCTTTGTATTACGTACGAGTCTCTAAATTACGAATAATTTCGACATCCCCAAACGTTGTCGTCTCTTGAGTGAAACTAGTGGTCATCTTGATTATCTGGCACTTAAATAAGAATCAATGTAGGGACCTTGGTGACTTTTTTGGTGACCTCTCCGGCCTATTGAAGAAATAAATTTAAAAAATGCTTATCGTGCCACGGCGATTTTGGTGCCAGTTGAGGGTTTTCGACAAAATCTCGCCGAAATAGAGAGAGAAACAAAAAAGAGCGGTCCCAGCATAATATGTTAATGTGTTGATGCTTTTAGCTAAAGCGTTCCTTGATTGGTCTAAATGTGTCAGGCATCCGCATCAGCAAAGCCGCCTGGCTGGAACATCACGTTCACGACCATGTGACCAAACTAATGAGGCGATTTCAAGACTTTACCCGTCTCGACATGAACAAAGCCGAAAAGGTCCAAGTTTCCCATTATGGTATCGGAGGATTCTATGAGCTGCACTATGACTATATGGCAGCCACACCTGGCAACATTCCCAAAAATAACAGAATATCGACGCTGCTGCTCTATGTAAGTTCACGTCTGCCATTAAGAAATTGAAAAGAAAACTGTCCCTTTCGTAGATGAACGACGTGGAACAGGGTGGAGCTACTGTTTTTCCTCATTTGGAGACAGCAGTGTGGCCAAAAAAGGCAGCGGCAGTTTTCTGGTATAATTTGCATCCAAGCGGTGTCGTGGATAGTGATACATGGCACGCGGCCTGTCCAGTTTTACTCGGGTCCAAGTGGGGTGAGTAGAAAAATGATCCATAAAAGTGACAATTTCGAGTTTCTGCATTGCAGTGTCCAATGTGTTGGTTTACGAGAACGGACAGGAGTTTCACAGACCGTGCATCCAGGATCGTTCCTCTGAAAACAGGAATTAATCTAGGGATTCATGTTACAATTATTATTGTTCTATTGAAATATTAATTATAATTATTATTCAATGACAACTCTATGAATATTATTAAATAAATATGACCCAAATTGCCAAAACACGCCTGCCCGTGGTCAGCGAGCCTAAAGAGGGATCCTAACAACAGAAGCAAGAGACAATTATGTCATTGTCATTTTAGTTGTTACTTTGTCAGTTATTCCTGTCAATACCTAGTTACTATAGGGATTTAGGTTCACTTTTACATGAGCCACCGAAAAAGACAGTTGTTGATTTGGATCAAAAATAGCCTTAAAAATTGTCCAAAATCAACGAGATTCAATCGTGCAACGTTGTGATGTCGCTCTCGCGATAGAACGTAAAAAGAATTCCTTCCAATTTTTTAACATTAGAAGTTGAGAAGGTTTTACCTTGCAAAGCTAACGCATGTTTATCTGGAATAGATAAAGGGCAATTTTAAATAATTGCTCCGTTTTTAATAATTATTATTTTTAATTGTTTTAATTATTTAACGATAAAGAATTTCTTGCTTCACTTCATTAATATAAACAGCGTTCAAGCGGCTTGCAGTTAGACGAAAATTTCAAGTAAGTTTTTCCACACAGAAAAAAGTGTTTGTTTGTTTTTCACGCTCGTTTATTTGACTTCTCGTTTTTGATTGATGGAAATTCACTTACTTGACATGAAGAAATAAGCTTTTTGAATATTTTTTATGGCCTAAGCTTTCGTTCTTAAAAATAAAAACTTGTTTAATCTCGCCAATAAATTATATATTTCTTTGAATTGTCTTTGAGATCATGAAAACAAGAAATCTTTGAAAGGGAATTTCAGCTACTTGCGCCTAAAAACATTTATTTGAACGAGGATCACGTGATAACGAGACAAGGAACGCGGTACTCAGAAGAAGGGCGATCTTTAAGAGTTATCTTTCAAGAGAACGGCTAAAGGTCAGTTCTCTTTCTTTGTTTTAGATGCAGACATTTATACGTTACACGGCTCTTTTGCTTCTTCAAAAATTCATCTTCAGCCATGGTGACATTTTCACGTCGATGGTCAATCTTCACAAACTGCACGAAACTGAACGCGTCGTCATTGACATTGTGGAAAATTATCTTAAAGCCAGAGAGGAGAACATCGACCTTTTGAAAAGGTAACTTTTACAAACTTTGCATTTTGCAACTCTAAAATGTCATTTACGTTACTTTAGAGGTAGTTCTTCATACCTAGAGAATTAATTAATTTCATTTTGATTGCAGTTACCTGAACGACTACAAAAGACATCATCGTACAGCCTCGGAGGACGTCGAGAAGTACATCTCGAATCCCATTAACGCGTTCACGTTGGTGAAAAGGCTCACCGCCGATCTGAGTCAAATGGAGAGCCTCATGGCACTTGACATAAGTAAAGGTCAGTGGATTTCCTTAACTTTGACTTTAACTATGACTTCCGTTCTCTTGGCTGACTTACCTTAACTCGTACTCGTCTTCACAGACTACTTAACAAATTTGACGGCTTTCAAGAACACCACAACTTTTCCGACCGACGAAGACCTATCGGGAGCTGCAGAGGCGATAATCAGACTGCAGAGAACATATCGCCTAAATACTCGAGACTTGGCTCATGGTAAGTTGCCTGGAGTGGAAAATTACAACCCTTTGTCGGCCTCGGATTGCTTCGAGTTGGGCCTTCACGCTTACGACCAAAAGCATTATCGCTACAGCAGGTCCTGGTTGCACGCAGCTCTTGAAACAGTTAAAACGCAACATGGCAAATCAACTGTGGATAAGGCGGATGTGTTGCAATATCAGATGTTTGCCGAGTACAAGTTAGGTAAAAATTGCTACTGTAAAATTTACTTTCACAAATACTTGGTAGCTCTTTTTCTTGGTTCTAGGTAACCAGATTGCTGTTTTTCAATTAATGACGGAATGGATGGACCATAATCCCGAACTAAATATTGTGGCCCCCAAAAATCGGAACGATGCAGATTATAGGAATGCACTTAATGAAACGGTATTACTCGATTTGATACCTTAAATCATCACAAATTCAGCTGTTTACATGCTACTTTTATTAAGTCAGTTCGGCTTAGACGAAAGCCAATTTAACAAAACCACCATTTTATTCAAAAACGTTTAGTATCTTATTTTTAGATGGAGGAAGTCCAGGATAGTATATCTTTTGAAGGATACAGCGCACTTTGCAGGGGCAAAATAAGGAAACGACTAGAAATGACGTCTCATCTTCACTGCCGATTTGAAGACCATGACAACCTTTTCCTTCGCCTGGCTCCCTTCAAAGTGGAGGAGGTTCACCGTGATCCGGATATCGTCATAGTATACGACGTGATCTCCGACCAAGAGAGCGAGACCATCAAACGTCTTGCGCGGCCGCTGGTGAGTTACGTCAAGTCTACATTACTGAGCGCGACTACTTATGTAGCCGGTTTGTGATAATTCCAACTGAAAGTGCTTTGAAACAAAACAATATCGAGGATTTAAGTAAGAAGTAACAGTTTCGTGATAATTTTTTAGCTGGAGCGTTCCATGGTTGTTGACGATACTTCCAAAGTATCGGACTCCCGCATCAGCGAACACGCCTGGCTGACACCTCACGTTCACAACCATGTGGCGAAATTAATGAGACGATTGCAAGACTTCACCCGCCTTGACGTGAACAACTCCGAAGGGCTCCAGGTTGCCAATTATGGCATTGGAGGATACTACGTTCCACATTATGATTTTTTTAGTGAACTCGGCAACAGCGACATGCCCGTTATTAATGACAGAATAGCCACGGTGTTGCTCTATGTAAGTTCACGTCTAACATCGAATTTTATGAAAAAAAAAACTTGCCTTTTTCGTAGATGAACGATGTGGAACAGGGTGGAGCTACGGTGTTCCCCCTGCTGGGAATTGCAGTGTGGCCAAAAAAGGGAGCGGCACTTTTCTGGTATAATTTGCATCCAAGCGGTGTCGGGGATAGTGATACGTGGCACGGGGCCTGTCCAGTTTTGCTCGGATCCAAGTGGGGTGAGTAGGTTATCGATTTGAAAGAAGAGGTAATTTGTGAGATTTTGGTTTTCAGTGGGTAATTTGTGGATTCACACGCTCGAGCAGGAATTTCGGAGACCATGCATCCCGGATCGTTCCTCTGAAGACAGGGCGGAAATGACTTAATCCGAGTATATGAAGAGTGTCGATTAAAAATATTCAACATAGTTAATAAAAATAATTTGTGTGAGAGTTTGATTTGATTTTATCTTTGCCTAATAAATTTTACTTAAAATTATACCTTTTTTTATGATTGCGATGTAACATTCCTAAGACCGAGCGAAGGAGCTATAATTGAATGACTTGAAAAAGAAGAAAAAACATCAAAATGCTCTACTGCGACCATCCTGGTCACGGCACCAAATTTGATGTAACTAAAACGTCCCGAGATGGAAACCGAAATGAATGAATTAAAAATAAGAACCCTCTGATGTCTGAAATGTCTACTTTTCATACACACCGTTCCATTTATTGATGACAAAATTTCGAATAAGAAGAGCAATAGTTTCATAACTTGCTCATAAATCATTGAGTTCCTAGAGGGCTTGATGTGTGACCTTCAGTTCTTGGGTCAATTGATTCTTGTCAGCATTTGGATGGTTGAAATTTTTATGCGTCGAAATTCAGTGAGTGGATGAGTTTGAACTCTCCAACTATTGTTGTGGTCGAGCACGCATTGAGGTGTTATCTGCCTCATTGTAATTATGACATTATTATGCTTACTCATGATGATATTATGTTTGGATGCAGCAACGAACTAATCCAAGCAATTTTTTGAATTTTATTCTTAATTACATTATGGCTAAGCCCCTGATTGGTAGTAGCAAAGATTGCATGAAGTCGACGAATTTTATTTGGAAAAAGTAACCAAAATCAACGGGAAAAGCCAATTCAATAGTGCAACGTAGTGATGTCGCTCTCACGATAAAACGTAAAAGGAATTCCTTTCAATTTTTTAACAGTAGAAGTTGAGAAGTAGGAGTTTTACCTAGCACAGCTAACGCATGTTTATCTGGAATAGATAAAGGCAATTTTAAATAATTGCTCCATTTTTAATTATTATGATTATTATTTTTAAATTGTTTTAATTATTTAAACGATAACAAATTTCAAACTTCATTCGTAGCAGCGTTCAAGGGGCTTGCAGTTAGGTAAAAATTTCAAGTAAGTTGTAGAAAGAAAAAAGTGTTTATTTGCTTTTTAACGTCTCGTCTATTTGACTTCTGGTTTTTGTATGATGAAAATTCACTTACTTGACATAAAGAAATAGGTTTTTTTGAATATTTTCTATGACCTAGGCTTCCTTGTTCTTAATAAGAAATACTTTTATTCTCGCCAATAAATTATATTCCTTTGAACTGTCTTCATGATTTGTTTGACTGGAGATAAAATTGATTCGAGATCATGAAAACAAGAATTTTTTGAAAGCTACTTGCGCGTCTAAAAAACATTTATTTGAACGAGGATCACGTGATCACGAGACAAGGAACACGCTACGCAGAAGAAGGGCGATCTTTAAGAGTCATCTTTCAAGAGAACACCTAAAGAGTCAGTTACCTTTCTTTGTTTTAGATGCAGACATTTATACGTTACACGGCTCTTTTGCTTCTTCAAAAATTCATCCTCAGTCATGGTGACGTTTTCACGTCGATGGTCGATCTTCAAAAACTGCACGGAACTGAACGCGTTGTCATAGAAATCGTGGAAAATTATCTTAAAGCCAGAGAGGAGAACATCGACCTTTTGAGAAGGTAACTTTTGCAAATTTTGCATTTTGCAACTCTTATATGTGATTTACGTTACTTTGGGGGTAGTTTTTCATACCTAAAGACTTAATTAATTTCATTTCAATTGCAGTTACCTGAATGACTACAAAAAACATCATCACACAGCCTCGGAGGACGTCGAGAAGTACATCTCGAATCCCATTAACGCGTTCACGTTGGTGAAAAGGCTCACTGACGATCTGAACCGAGTAGAGAGCCTCATGGCACTTGACATAAGTAAAGGTCAGTGGCTTTTCCTTAACTTTGACACAACCACGTGGCTATAGCCTTGATGGGCCAAGGCCTTTCTTTTTTACCGTTTTCTTGGCTGACTTACCTTAACTCGTGTTTACAGACTACTTAACAAATTTAACAGCTTTCAAAAACACCACAACTTTTCCGACCGACGAAGACCTATCGGGAGCCGCAGAGGCGATAATCAGGTTGCAGAAGACTTATCGCCTGAATACTCGAGACCTTGTTCAGGGTAAGTTGCCTGGGGTGGATAATTACACCCCTTTGTCGGTCTCGGATTGCTTCGAGTTGGGGATACATGCTTACGACCAAAAGCATTATCGCTACAGCAGGTCCTGGTTGTACGAAACTCTAGAAACTGTCAAAATAGAACCAAGAAAATCAGCTGTAGATACGGAGGACGTGTTGCAATATCTCATTCTTAGCGAGCATAAATTAGGTAAAAATTGTGAAAATTAAAGAAATTGTTTAATTTCATAAGATTTCTTCGTTCGAGGTAATCTGAATGATGCTATCCTTTTATTGTTGGAATGGACGAAGGATGATCCAGATAAACACATTGTTGATCCTAAAAGGCGCAACAATACAGATTATGTGGAACAACTTCAAAAAACGGTAAGTTTCCTGATCACCAACCAAGGCACGATTGACTTGAAGGACTGGTAGCCTGTCATTTATAACTGGTTAAATTGACAAGCCATCGACGTCGCAATAAATGCTGCATTTGTTCTCTTCCCTCTGATCTCTGCTTGGATCTCATTACCAACATTACTTAATTTGATAATATTCAAGCCGGACAGTTTACTCTTGACCATTTTGAATCACCAACAAGTACACATGTCATTAGTGTCAATAAGTTTAATAAAATCAGTTCGGTTTCGGTGCAATAAGTACTTTAATTTTGGAAGCCACCATTTTTCAAAATTGTAAAAAAATTTTTTTTAGATGGATGCAATGATGATGAAGATATTTTTTGAAAAATTCAGTGCGCTTTGCAGGGGTCAGTTAAGCAAAGAAGTAAACATCAAGTTTCATCTGCATTGTCGGTATGAAGACCATGGCAGTCTCTTCCTTCGTCTGGCTCCCTTCAAAGTAGAGGAGGTTTACCGTGATCCGGACATCGTCATGGTACACGACGTTATCTCCGACCAAGAGATCGAGACCATCAAACGTCTCGCGCAGCCAACGGTGAGTTATGTCAAGTCTTCATTATAGATCGGGACGCACTAAGAACAAGTACCTATTGTAATAAATTGTTGAGCGGAAACGTAATCTGTTGAGCCTCTGAAGACATCGGTTATTGTAAAATTGCCAGTATATGGAAATTTGACGCCTAAAAAGAGAGAGAAACAAAAAAGAGCGGTCCCAGCATAACATGTTAATGTGTTAATGCTTTTAGCTAAAGCGTTCCTTGGTTGGTTTAACAAAAACGGTGTCGGACATCCGCATCAGCAAAGTCGCCTGGCTGGAACATCACGTTCACGATGATGTGGCCAAATTAATCAGGCGATTGCAAGACTTCACCCGTCTCGACATGAACAAAGCCGAAATGCTCCAGGTTTCCCATTATGGCATTGGAGGATTCTATGAGCCACACTATGACTTTATGGCAAGCACACCTCGTAACATTTCCATAAATGACAGAATATCGACGCTGCTGCTCTATGTAAGTTCACGTCTACCATTAAGAAATTGAAAAAAAAACTTGTCCCTTTAGATGAACGATGTGGAACAAGGAGGAGCTACGGTGTTCCCCCTACTGGGAATTGCAGTGAGACCAAAAAAGGCAGCGGCAGTTTTCTGGCATAACTTGCATCCAAGCGGTGTCGGGGATATTCATACATGGCACGCTGCCTGTCCGGTTTTGCTCGGGTCCAAGTGGGGTGAGTATAAAAATGATCCATAAAAGTGATAATTTCGAGTTTCCGCATTACAGTGTCCAATTTGTGGGTTCGCGAGAACGGACAGGAGTTCCACAGACCGTGCATCCCGGATCGTTCCTCTGAAAACAGGATACCAACAATGTGATCCTGGATTATAAAAAATTACTTGATTTGATTTTATCATTACTACTTAATACATTTTTCTTAAAATTGATTTTTTTCTGATACTCTCACCTTCACTTGGGGATCATTCATACGTCACCGTCTGGTCTTCATAACTCTATCAAGCGGCTGCTGCGGAGACGACGTCCTAGATGGCCTAGCTTTCAGCCAGTGCCTTCTAGATGCGGTACACATGTCGCGTCATTAGTGAGCTCCGTGTATCGGCGAACCGGGACCGTAAACTTGTCATCGGTACACGCAGATCCGGACCGTTGAGATAACGGCCGTCGTTAATATTCCCCCAGCATGGCGGGGTCTATTCTTGTCTTGGCTTGGAGACCGGGAGGAATAAACGGACGTCAGGTGTTTAGGTTTAGGATGAAGTGGAACAAAGTGCCTCAAAAAAATTATTATGGAGCATAATTAAGTTTCAATACAAGCACCGATAAATTCCCTTTTTGTTCGGGAAATAATCCAACGATCAGTTTCAGGAGTGCAAACGGCGGCCAAACAATCCCTGTCGACGAACTAAAAACTAAAATCTATGAAAAGGTGGATTTATCGTCCGGTTTGGTTTCGAGATATTTATTTCCAGTGCTTATTGTCTAAAAATAATAAAATATTTTTATCAGGGAAAAATTGAAAAGGCCATATAACATGAGTTATGGATTCACGAGCCGCTTGTTCCCTGGATATACGAGCTCTGTGAAATGCGCGACGTGGCTTGCATCGTTCAAGGATTCTCAATTCCATGGGAGGTACAACATTCAACTATATTTCATCCCATCTCTTCGCCGGTCATTTTCTCTTAATTATAAATTTTGGGCGAAAATATGCTCATTATGAGAAGAAGGACGTGATGGTCTACCTACTGGTCAGAGGAGGCGAAATCCTTTCCAAGCACACTGGATCTGGTTTTCACACTCCTACCAGTTTTCTTTCCTTGTAAGCGATTCAGGATCCCTGGAAGCACCTATTGTAATTACCCCCTTTGCTTCATGTCACCCCCATTCCATCAATCTGGTACCCTGGATTAGTTTGTACAACTCCACAACTGGATGGGTGTCATATTCTTTCAGACTCATTTTTGGTTGTCCGTATTTTTATTGTCTTCTGCGGTTTAGAGTTTCCTATTCTCTGGATCATTATTCGTATCCTCTGTTGCATTCTAACTACAACTGATTCCTACTAAGAGATAGTAGTTGTCTTCTTCCTCCTACCAGTTTAAACCACTCCTTTCTGCTGAGGTAGAGAACGGGTACCATCTCTCGACATCTTCCTTTATCCCCTTGTCTGTAAATGATTTATTCCAGCTTTGTAGTGGAGTTCTATGTCCTGGTCCGTCAGTTAGGAGAGTCCTCAATCATCTGCAGAATTAGGTGCAGTTGCTTAAACATTGTGCTCATTTTATTCTACCTTAATAACCGCCCCAAGTAGCATTTTATGGTAAATTTACCTCAATTCGACGTAAATTAGGTAAAAAATTTCATTTTCCCAACCTAAATTACGTAACATTCACTTCTCATTTACCTACTGAAGACTTAAGAGAGAAGGGGAAATTACTTAGGTACGTAAATTAGTCGAAACTTTTGGGAATTTTACCTATGAAGTTAAATCGAGTACACCTGCGAGTGAGTGCCGCTAGAAGCAACAAAGAGTGAATTTCAAGCAGTTTATCTCTTTTCAATATAGTTTCGAGGTTAACAAGATGGTAAACTAGCCCTATGTGAAACCCAATTTTCGCCCTCTTGGTAAATTTGACTCTCAAGGTAACTATTGAACATTTACTTATAAGTTAGATGTCTTCAAAGTAAAAATTGATCAGAATATTACCTCAGAAGATCCCGGAAAGTCTTAAGTTACGTGAAATGTAAGTAATTTCGACTAAAATAGGTCAAAATGACTCAACCTTCGTAGAAACGAACAATTCTGCTCCTTGGGACGAGGTCGTCAGTGAATTTCAGTTGAAACAAAAAGAGGTCTCTTCTAAAGATTGTCCCCTGAATACCAGACCACTCCTTATCCTTGGTGGCGATCTGCTCCCTCCACTTCTTGCGATTGAGTAACGATTATTCTCTGCTTGCCGCTTCTCCGAAATGGCGATGACTCAGCACTTACAAAACAATAAAGGTTGTGGAGATTTTGGCCACATCCTTAGCCTGGCTGCACTTGGACGTTAATTTGGTAGCGGTTTTCCTTGCTTTGTTAACTTTGTCTGCATGGTCCATTACTTCGTCTCTGGTCTAATTGGTCTATGATGTCATTCTTTGATTTCACTTGATATAAGAGGGGTCTCTTCTTGTCTTCCACTTTCTTTGAACTTGCTGACAACCTTCTTTGGATTCTTTCCTGGGACAGGGCAAAACATATTCAATTCTTCTGGAAAAGGGCCTCTTTCTCACTCCATTTGATTCGTCTGCTTAGTTGTAGGTAATTCTCTTAACCACCCTCTCGCTGATTCTCCACCATCTTTCTGACTATCTCTTTTAATCCACCATCCGAAAAATTCTGACCTTACGTGAGCATTATTTGGTTCTCCAATATCTCCAAGATCGATAAATACGTGGTACACTCCTCTGCGGTTGTATCTCCGTTGATCGGAGCGTATCTACGTAATAAATATCGGGTCGTGGTTTATAGCCGGCCGATAAAGAAGCATGTTATGGCATTACATTATAAAGCGCAAAGAAGAACGGCTTACGTCCCGGCCTCATATTAAACAAGCTATGTATGTACGTCGCGGCTTTACCCTCTTAATATAACAGCATGCCTGCTCGCCATGCTTCACTTGCTCTCCTAAATTACTTCTTTTGTGTTATATACATTCGCGCAGTGAACAAATAACGATTTAGTTATTGCTTTATATACGTCGTATGTACCGATATAGCCGTTTTGCCGCCGGTGTAAATAACAATAAACCGTATAAATCGATTGTGTATTGTGTATGGTCGGTTCAAGTTGACCTGAGAAACCATAAGCGGCCAACATGAACTAGATCGCTCCTGGATATTAAATAATTAACGTCTACTTGATCAATTTTGCCATCCAGGATCCGGAACTCGCTATTTTTTTATCCTTGCACCAGTACAGACAATACAAATGATCCTGGTCTGGTCCTACTACCACAAGAAATCAACTTGGAGGAATTCAGGGAAGCACTTGAGCTGCCTCGGTAGGTAATCAAACAGATAAAAGGTTACTTTACCATTGGCGGAGGTGCCCTTTATAAATTGCAATAATAGAATAGTTTGCAATAATTATTCAAGTTTGGTCCCTCAAGTACATACAAGAATAGTAACAATTTTGAATAAAACACTTAAATAACCCTCCAGCATTCCCATTATTCTACGCCTCGGTCATGATGGTGCTGGTGCTAGTGCTGGTGATGGTGATGGTGACGATAATTTAT
Source organism: Malachius bipustulatus (assembly GCA_910589415.1). NCBI lineage: Eukaryota > Metazoa > Arthropoda > Insecta > Coleoptera > Melyridae > Malachius > Malachius bipustulatus. The sequence continues at coordinate 31,271,146 of OU342637.1, forward strand.
GTGCGTCAGGCGTATCTTTACGACCGGCGTGATATATAGTTCTCGGAAGTCCACGTGGTGTTAAATTGGAGATTGGAGATCAACACAGGGAACTGTTTCAAACAAATCAGCCGCGGCGCGTAAACCGAACTCCTTTTAGTCACGAATCTCTAAAAACAAACAGCGGGGACGCCGTCAAAGAACCAGCTGCCTGCACACATTCAACATGGGAGCCGTGGAACTCCATATGGAACAAGACCAAGACTAAATCGGCTATTAGATGAAAATGTTCACTTCCAGATGACGGTGAATGGATGCACTCTGAAAGCAATTTGTTAATTCGCCTAATTGAACTCCGATTTTTTGTTGAGCAGCTATTTGCTTATATAGAGCCCGAAAAAAGAGATCACTCTTCGTCATCTGGTCCAGTAATTTTTATCAATTTTTTGTTAAAGCTAGTCGGGAGCTCTGGAAACCGAATTCCAATGAGAAAGAGAGAGAGAGAGAGAGAGAGAAAGTTGATGGTTTTTCAGCTTTTTGAAAACCTGTTAGGAATCTTAAATTATCAAAAATCATCGTGACAACAAGAAAAATTCAATTACCAAAGATCAAAGCACATAATCCTTACAGTTAATAAAATCCAGCTGCGTATTTTCATTAAATTCATTTCTATTACTTATTCGTGACTGCCGAAACGACAGGATATTCTCGGACGAGAATTTTCCAAAGCGCCGATCAAGAAGCCCCCCGGAATCGTGTCTGCGTGAACGTAAAAGTCGACCTTGTCAATGACAAGCACCTAAAATTAGTTCCATCTTCAGACAATAAAAACACCAATTACGTCTACGCCTATCTCGAGCCGGCCGAAGATGACGGTCTATTATTCGATCCATCATCACGAGAGGCTCTTACGTCTTACACGGGGGCTTCTGTTTGATTGAATCGGCGGACCGCAACCATAATACGTGATACGGAGGAGTCGGTTCTATGGCCGCGCGATCATCTCATAAAGACCTGTAATCACCTCGGGAGATGGATTAGACAGCAGTTTCTCAACATGCCATGACTGTGTAAAACGCCATTATGTTCCGTCGAATGCCGCGCGCCGATTCTCCATTATCAACAACAATAGGAGTCACCCGATACATTAGAGATTCCATCAGGAAATAAAAGCGAAAGAAAATACCTACCAGTCATTCTGTATAGCCGCCAGAAATATGATATCACATATTTCTTGAATATAATAAAGTATAAAGTATGATATGAATGAGAGTTCAGAAAATATTAATGCGCATATAAGTAGTTCTATATAGCTATTCCTGCGGTAAAGCATCAGAAGCGGGAGTGATGACGATCCCTCTTATTAAAGTTCAAGCTGTACCAATAAATTCATCATGTCTCAGTGGAGCTTTACTCCACAATAAGCCCTCGAAAGAATTTTTTCTATGTAGATAAACTGTTACAAGCGCAATTTTTTTACGTATCCAGAAGTTATGTATGGCAGACCTTCAGTTGATTAGAAAAGTAACCACAAAGTCAGCACCAAAGTAACGGAAACTTGAATTTGGTAATCAATTATTAGGTAGCCGCCACTTTTTAGTAAAAATAACTTTATATATTACACCATAAGTTGAGAATGCATAATTTCTACCTCAAGTAACAATCACTCTATATAGTTATATTTACTATAAAGTAGCTTTTATAAAGTTATCGGGGTAGTCGTAGTTACCTACTACTTATTAGAAAAACCTGATAGTATTTGGGGCTTATGGGTTATAAATTATAGTAGCGGCGAATAACGATTATTACTAAAATGCGACTTCAAAGTTCCACCCACTTACTAGTAAAAATAACCTTATTTTACATTATTAAAGCAGCGAACACGTAATTTCTATACCTCTAGTAACAACTACTCTATAGTTATATTAACTGTTAAATATTTTTTTCTATGGCAGCAGCACTAACTAATGTTATCTACTAAAATGCAACTTGAAGGTTCCACCCACTTAAAAGTAGCTCTGATAGTCGCCTTAACTTCCAAAAGGAGTTCCAAAAGAAGTTCTTCTCACTAGAAGAACTAGCTAGTAACTTGGTTGTGAAAGTTCTGCTTGGCTACTTGTTGAAAGGGTGCAGCGTTACTGTGTAGTAGTGGGAACCATGAAGTAATTTTTACTTTAAAGTTACAATGATCTATAACATTCAGTAAGTAAATACACCTCAAACCATATAAAAAAATATTGTACGTCAGCAGACGACGAATGAAACTGAAGTCGCCGTTACGTAACGGCTAAGACCAGTTGCTGGGATGACCCAGGACCACCGCATGGTAGAATTGTCCAATTCTTGTGCAGCTTGGATAAATTAATTGAACTCCCGAAAGTTTGGAATCAATAACTAATTTATTACGTTCCCATGTACCTTAACTAGAGGAAAAAATAGATCTGAAAGCAAGTCGCCGTTGATATTAGCTCTCGAATACTATAACTATGATTAATTGAGTAAAGAGGGGAGAATTGCAATCGACAGATTTGTATGGAGGTGGGGGGGTTAAATGCAAAGCGCTTATAGAGAATCTGCTAATCATCAAGTCCCCTCATAAGGTTTAAATTAAATTTCATCCAATTTAACTTCCATCTTTTTGAAAGTCGATTAAGCCAAAGCGGCCTAACAACACGTTTGCTAACGGGTGACAGAACTCCGCCTCGAGTGCCTAAAAACATTTACTTCTGGCTTAATAAGATTCTAATGTACTTATCTACCTTACCACCTCCCAAGTAGTATAGACACGTCATTATAATGTCATTATAACGTCATATTTTGGTCGCTGACATCAGAAACCTATAAGGGACGTCGACAAAACTACGTCTAAGTACCGCAAGTACGTATTTTTAACGTCATATATTAGGTGTTTTTTATGTTAACATGACGTCTTTAATTTGGTAGTTTTTACGTCGTTTTTTTGACGTGATTTTCACGTGAATAAATGACGTCTTTGCTCTGTGACATCTCTTCGTCATCAAGACATTATTTTTACGTAATTAAACGTCATTCGATTTCAGAAACACCAAAAAATGACGTCATATTGACGTGGCTCTACTACCTAGGCTACAATATCAAAATTTGCGACATAAGCATAAACAAATTCCTCATTAAAAGTTTATATTCATTTCCAATTTAATTTAGTAATTATTTTTTACCAACCTTCCCCGTCGTAGTTTAATTAATTTACTAATTTCTCTCTGAAGAGACGTCTGACGTCATCTGAAAAGGATACGTGCCGGATCGAGTCGGGCCCGGTTCAAGAGTCAAACAGGAGTGCTTTATCTTTATATCGGTGCGAGATTTCGACGTTGTAAAACATCTCAGGTGCCCTTTGTGAAGATACCCACTCAAAAGGCACCGGGGCCCGGTTCCGATTCTCGTAAATCTACTAAATGACTCGGGGTATAATTGTACTCTCACTGATTTGTGAATGCCGAAATGAACGTATCCAGGGACCCCAGTCACATAAATTCCTTTTGATAGTGTCGGGAAGCCGACGCGCCTACGATTTACGACCTACCCGACGGTGACAATAAAAATCCATATTTTTCAGGAAACCTGCGATTAGTCCCCCCTCCGGCGTTCGCTGGCTGCCACACACATCGCCCGTAATAGGTAAGCGTCATCCCATTGTCACAATGTACTGGCAGCTGTCTACTAAAAGCCATCGCAATTATCAATAAAGTGCCATTTATTGGTTGTCAGGGTCTTAAAGCCAAACACACACTAGTCAGTCGTGCTAAAGGTGAACAAACACGATTACTATTATTTTCTTTTAAGTTGATGACAACCGTGCATGGGTAGCCTAAAATTAAAAAAATTAAAAAACTTGAAAAGTCTCCAGAAACTCCTGTAAAACAGTTATGTCGTGCTCTAGAGCTTTGGATGTATAAAAATGGGAAAGAGGCGCACATTTTCCCCCCACTGCATTGGGGGCAATATTGCTGCTTTTAATGCAATAACTGCCTTTTAGGGAGACAATTTTCTACTTTTGATGCAGAAAATGCGATCTGGGGGCAATATTTCTGCTTTTATTGCAGAAATTGGGATTTGGGGGCAATATTTCTACTATTAATGCAGCTTATTCGATTTGGGGGCGGTATTTCTGCTTTTAATACAGAAAAATGCAATTTGGGGGCAATATTTCTGATGATTTTATTGCAGCAAATGAAATTTGGGGTCAATATTTCTGCATTTAATGCAAAAATGCTATTTGGGGGCAATATTTCTACTTTTAATGTATAAAATGCGATTTGAAGGGCAATATTTTTTCTTCTAATGCAGAAAATGCGATTTGGGAGCAATATTTCTGCTCTTAATGCAGAAAATGCGATTTGGGGGCAATATTTTTGATGCTGTTATTGCAGCAATTGCGATTTGAGGGCAAAATTTCTACTCATAATGCAGCAAATGCGATTTGGGGGCAAATATTTCCTCTCTCTCATAATGCATAAAATGCGATTTGGGGGCAATATTTCCGATGCTTTTATTGCAGTAAATGCGAATTGGGGGCAATATTTCTGCATTTAATGCAAAAAATGCAATTTGGGGGCAATTTTTCTTCTTTTAATGCAGAAAATGCGATTTAGGGGGTAATATTTCTTCTTTTAATGCAGAAAATGCGAGTGGATTATTTTCAAATCGACAATGTCTATTTGGGAATAAAGAAATAACCCGTCGTCTGCCGCATTGTAAGCGGAAACAATGCCCTCAATGTGCACGCCTCGTTCCCATTTTTGTGTGTCCCAAGCTCTAAGAAAAATAAATTTAAGGCAAAAAAATCAATTGAATGCAATTTTTTTGGAATCTCAAATAACGCCCTTTAACTCTTCATCCATCGCTCATATTTCTCAGTCCGTGATCGCCCTCAACAAAGCCTTTTATCTCGCTGCTCGCATCCAACAGCCAGCAATTACACTCGTGGGACTCTCCGTCACTTAATTATATTATCGCTAATAATAATAATTAGAGCCGCGACAGTGCAGAAATAAAGAAGCAAGAAGCGAGAACCAAGAACCTACCATCCGGTCGGTAAATGATAATAATAAGAGCACAACGAAACGGACAGGGCCCGGGACGGGGACAATGATGAGTGGCAGCCTGTTAGGCCGGATGAGAGTGGCAAGAGCTGCGACGTGAGAAATTGTGGGCCGTACGTCAGCAGCGGAGCTCGGTGGCAGCCACGTGGCAGGTCGTATTTCTCGGCGGGGTAAATAAAAATAATGTCATGTCAGGCACATATGACAAAGTGCACCACTCCATCAGGCGGCATTAGAAGGAGTAACAGTAGCCGCAAGTCGTGTCGTACTCTTCACGCGATATTGCCTTCTTTCTGTTGCGAAATGCGAACAACACAAAAGGCGACAAACTACCGATGTTAAGAATCGGTCGCTCCATTGTGCGGTGTGTGCTTGCGTGGCGTGGAGAAAGCGGGAATTCAGTAATTCAGGACTGGGCTGCCAACCAGCCAAGCTTTTCATCCATTATTTCGATTTATTTATTTTATTACTGGGAGAAAAAAATCATATCCCTAATACTCGTCTTGGAAATAGTCCCAATTTTTTTTTCTCTCTGACGATAGCCGATCATTTATCAAAAAAAAGAGGAAGGAAAACATGTAAAGACGCAAAAATATTGAAAAATCATCAACTAGGATTCCTGTAACCTGCAACATTTCGACCTTTATCTGATTTTCGAAATATAGGTAGAGTACAAACCACCAATTTTACGATTCTGGAAAGCAATAATGACAATCAATTACATAGTATAAAACAATTATTACGATCTAATGAAACGTCTGCTTGAGCAAATTGAAGAATGGAAGCTACAGCGACGTGAGTATGTATATATACACCGAAGATATACGTGAAAAGTCGCCTTAGATCCTGAAAATGGACCATTTGAGGCCATTATTTTCTCAGGTTTGAATTTCAAACTTTCCGAGCAAAGCTTGAATTTTTGAGCCACATTGAGCTGCACATTTTGAGGTTACATGTCCGCGAATGCCCCTCTACTAACTTTTCGAGTTCTACCTATTTCATGAAAAATTAAAAATAATTAATGTGGTCAAACAATAAACAATAATTCTTTAATCTTATACCGACATTCTGGCTATAAGTAATTAAATTAATGAAGTCAAGTTCTAAGTTTGATCCGAGTTGATAAGTGAGTTCACATTAACACCCGGGGAATCATGACCGTCATAACCGTAAAACACGACGAGAAATAATTCCTCCAGCAGCCGCAGCCGCACACCTTGTTCCCTCCCCGGCTTCCTGTGCGAGCAAATCCTGATAAATCGCCCTTCAAGCATAGAAACGAGACCATTATCACGGACACCGTGGCAGAATGGCACATTACTGTTGTTTGCCAGTTTCCATAAAGAGGCCGCAGTAAATCAGATCGGGCTTCTTGCACAAGACAAGCCTGGACACAATGTCCCGGCTCTTATCTCCCCGCTGTTACGGAATTACACGCGGGATTGAGCACCACACGCTGCCCGCTTTATTTTCGGACAGGACACATTATGACGACATGAGAAACGGTCAAGTTACATTGCGGATGTATCGACTTTTGTCTGTCCGTGGGACATAAATTAGCGGTGACAGGTTATGGGGTCCGGCCTGCCGAGCAGCTGGTGCTGTTTCTTCTAGGGGGGACGTTTGATGTTTGCAGTGTCGTGTATTATTGTATAGTGTGAGTGGTAAGAGTGATATAGGTGAATGGCAGACATTGGTTAATAAATCAGGTGAGGGGTGCGTGATATAAAGTTTCGGGATTATATTGGAAGCAAAAAGTTTTATAAGAAAAAACAGCGACCAAAAAAAAAGATAGGAGAATCGGCTAGTTCGATTAAACGAGTCGCCGCTGCGCGAATAATAATAATGATTGTCGATGTGTGTTCCATTAATGTCCGGTTTGTCACTTGGGCCTTTCTTTGCAGCCCCGCCGGGCCCGGCTAATCCCAAAATACATTAATATTAGTTATGGTCTGCGTCAATGCCTCTAATGATATATTACTAGACGTTGTTCTGAATGGGGCCTCGACAGTGCCTCTGCCACTCTGTTCAATAGACCGTTGTAATCAACTGTCAAAGTCGATAGTCATCACTCACGCTGCCCATTATGCCTGCTCATTTCACTCCGAAGCCGACTGAATTTTATACACGTCACTCTCCTTCGTTCGGTCGTCGGTTTCGCTTTCTTGGTCGAATTTTATGCAAGGCTTTTATTCCCTGTTGAAACTACCATGCTTACTGGTGTATAACTGAATGCGGGCAGGTTTGTTTTGTAAATTTAAAACCAATTTTGACAGGGAATCGAATTTTATATCTCTGTTTCGAATATTTTCTGATTATCTCTAACGCTGGTCCTATAGCCTCAGATTTTTTGTACCAAGAGATGTTAGAGCGATTAAGTGACCGAAAAGTCGACAAAATAAACCTTCATGCGCCCTGAATTTTACAGTTATCCCGCATCTCGAAAACGGGAACTCATGTTACAGAAAAATAGAATAAAGTTATCAACTTCTAACGGGGGGGGGGGGGGGAGATGATTATTAATCGAAGAGAAAAATTTGCACTCCTAGTAGTTTATTCGATTATGAAACACAATCGATGTCTTCAGAATGAGAAGTAATTTTGTAATTTCATATCTCGAAAACGCAAATTCCCAGGATAAAACGGCTTTCGGTTTCGGAATTACCATCGTCTGGCACGTCCTCTATCCCTGTATCTCGAAAACGGGGAGCTACAGAAGAACCGCTTACTGTTCTGAACTTTTCGTATTCTCTATCCTCTGGCGGGGAAGTTTTATTAAAATCTAAGAGAAAATTTTTTTTTGAAAAATTTGCATAGGAGGTAGCTTGAAATTTTCTTGTAAAAATCGATATCTTCAGAATTGGACGTAATTTTGTATGAACTCAGTCGACTGCCATACGAGTCGGTTAAACAAATCAGTTGGACAGTAAAGTCCTCAGTTTTTCACAAAACGAGATAAAATTTTTTGAAAAACTGAAAAATTGCAAATTTTCACTTTTAAATGGTCATATCTCGAAAACGGGGAGAGCTAGAGAAAAACCGCTTACAGTTCTGGACTTCTAGCACTTTCTATCGCTTGACGGGGGATTTTCATTAAAATCGAAGAGAAAAAAAAATCTGAAAAATTTGCATACGAGCTTCAAATTTTCAGGAAAAATCGATCTCTTCAGAACGGAGCGTAATTTTGTGTGAACACAGTACACAGTCGACTGCCATACGAGTCGGTTAAACAAATCAGCTGGACCGTAACGTGCTCAGTTTTCTCACAAAACGAGATAAAAAAATTTGAAAAACTGAAAAATTGGCAAATTTTCACTTTTAAATGGCCATATCTCGAATACGGGGAGAGCTAGAGAAAAACCGCTTATAGTTCTGGACTTCTCGCACTTTTTATCGTCTGACGGGGAATTTTTATTAAAATTGAAGAGAAAAAAAAATCTGATTTGTTTTAGCTTCAGGCTATTCAGGAAAAATCGATGTCTTCAGAACGGGGCGTAATTTTGTGTGAACACAGTCGACTGTCATACGACTGGGAAAAACAATCCAGTTGAACCGTAAAAGGCTCACTTTTCTCACAAAACGAGAACAAAAATTTTTAAAAAGGCCAAAAATGGTGATTTTTTTCAACTTTGAACGGCCATTTCTCTAGAACGCGAATTCACACGATAAAACGGCTTCCAGTTTCTGAATTATCATTGTCCGGTATTTCGAAAATCCTGCCCAGCAATTAATTTTTCTGAAAAATTCAATTTTTTGACGGATTCGTCAGACTGATTTTGTCTGCTGTTAAAATTACGACCTATAATGAGCGATATCATCTCAATTTTCCGGCCCTAAAGTGTTACTTTTCAGAAGCGAGCTCCACCCCGCGGTAGATTGAGATTTAATAACCGCAGTATGAAGTGACTGAATTGAAACTAAATCACAGAGCTCTCACATGAACAGTCAGAAGGACAAAGGACTTTAGTATCACCCCAGTCGCATACTCGACAACCGCAACAATGGCAGTCACAATTAGGCCTCTCGGTGTTTTCGGGTTTACGCACAATGATCGAGTGCCGGGGGCTCTTCACTCACTTCAGTCACTTCTTCATCTGGCGGCGATAATATGAAGAGTCCGACAGCTGTAACAATATAGTCTACTTTGTGTGCCTTTAGGCTCTTTTGAACAAAGGATAAGCATAACATACGAGATATGCATAGCAAATTTTAATTTTGTATACGTTATGGTATTATAACGGCTTACATAATATACAGGCTGATCGTCAATAATAAGCGTTACCCACCCGGAGTGCAAATAACCCTTAACACATATCATTTATCCATCACTATAACATTAAAGGTATTTAGTTAACAAAAAAGGGGAAAGCAGCCTCGGAGGAGCCAAATCACAGGGACGAGCGAGGATTAAATTTCAAGCAGAAGTAATTAACGCCTCGCATGGAATCAAAGCAGCGGAGATTTTCCAAACAAGGCCCGACATGCCGTCCAGGTTATTATTGATTACCCGCCAGATGTCACCAGTGTAAACAGGCATCGGCTGCGATCCATCATAAGGCCGATAATACGCGGCGACAGGAGCAGTCTAGAGGAGATGATGTATTTGCCCTGTAGCTGTAGCTGCGCTCGCTGGCCCACCCTCTATCAATCTTCATTCATGCCGTCGATGGGGGTAGTCGGGGGGAGGTGAGAATCGACGCCAAACGATCGATGTCACCATACCACATATTATTATGTAGGTACCTACCACATACGACGAGTCATATTTAGGTAAATAATATATCCAAATATACATAATAATAGTGCCTGTCTAGGTAGGTATATAAACAGGGTGTTAAATAGGGTGAATATTTTTATCTACCTACCTCTTTAATAATTAATCTACCTACCTACTTCAAGAAAGTGACTTATCTAATCGTAACTCCTCTAAGAAGTCGTCAGGAAGCTCCCATAATCCACCGCCGTGTTTTTATGACACACATTCAAGCCATAAAGTGAGATATATGAATTCTTCAAAGCAGCTCGTAGGCTTAGAGCTTAACTCAACTTACGAGTAGCAGTAACCAAGTCTTCAAGTCTTGTTAACCCCTGCAACGACAACTGTCATAATGCACGCTCGTGAAGTGACATAATCTCACCGTAAATACTTCCAGAGGCGAGGTGCCTTTGACCCTCTGGTTGGCTTTACCGGCCCCGGCCCCAGCCCCGCGCGACTCAGTATTTTATTGAGGCAATAAAAGCTCTTAAGTTGGAATTTATTTCACCTATCCTCCGATGCATGCACTTCCCATCCGGAGGAATGTTCACGGATGAAATATTTGACAATTATTGCCGCGTTATAGGAGTGTCCCCCGGCTTTGCCCTAATCTGTATATACGATGATGGGCTTATTGTCCCTGGGTGCTACCGCTCGTATAATAATACACTCTTCTGATGCTTGAAAACGACTGTATATACACGTCTCGAATGGAACAATATTATTATTATGGGTATAGGGTACTTTAATGGTAAATTATGCCCATAAAATATCTATTTTGTTACCTAGAGAGAGAAGGGGGGCATGCATAAAACGTACATGCCCCACCTCTTTCCCAGGGCGCAAAACAACGACACTAACACTATAACGTCATTTTCTGGTATTCTCCGACGTCGCGTAATGAATTTAGTGACGTGAGAATTACGTCATAATGACGAAGAACTGACACAGATAAAGGACGTCATTTATTCACGTATAAATCACGTAAAAAAACGACGTAAAAACTACCAAATTAAAGACGTCATATTAACATAAAAAAACACCCATACATGATGTTAAAAAACGTACTGGCGGCGACGTCATACAATTTATGTCTCTTTGACGTCTTCTATTGGTTGTTTTTAATTGCGAGACACTCAAACAATGTGTTTTCTACGGTCACATATCAAAGATGTTATTTATTCACGTAAAAATCACGTCAAAAAACGACGTAAAAATTACCAAATTAGAGAAGTCATATATTAACATAAAAAACAGTAATATATGACGTTAAAAATACGTACTGGCGGCGACGTCGTAAAATTTAGGTCTCTATGACGTCTCCTATTGGTTATTTTTAATTGCGATAAGTTATCAGGCACTCAAACAATATATTTTCGTCGTCACTCCTACATTACTGACGTCAGCAACCAATTAAAACCAAAATATGACGTAATTATCACGTCTCATCAAGTATCTCTGCTACCTCGGCTCATACACGACATAAAATTTGAACTTGAGCGCTCTACTGCTACACTTCACGTCGTAGCTTCTCGTAACATCTTGATCAATCCAGAAAGACGACCGGATGTTCCGTAAATGACCATGCCACTGCGGGATATACGACTCGGAATCATCCCCAGACGTCCCGCGGGACGGGTACGTCGACTATAAAGACGGCAATAGAGTAGCAGCGGCATTGAATCACCTCGGATCAATCTCCTCGCAGGATTCCCTCCCGGGTTACCCGCGGGAGTGATCGGGACTCAAGTGCCGACGGGACCGTCAACGGTCATCAGACAGTCGACGGGAGGCTGGCAGACAGACAAACGAGCGGTTTGTCGGAGTTGGGTTAAGTGTCGTGTCGTGCTTGTGCTTGTGCTTGGATGTGCTGGCCTTGGAATCATCGAATGGATCGAGATGAAAGGAATTTATTTTTTATTAAGGGGTGGAGTGTGGAGTTTTCATTTTCAGTAGATATCAGTTTCTCTTACACTTTTCAGTTTCTTTTCATAAAAATTACCAAAATATTAAAATCAAATTAATAATAAAGATATAAGCAACCAGCATTATCTTGAAGCCTTAGAACCAGAAATCGCACCTTACCCACCACCGTTATCATTATTGTTAGCATGATGCGTGCGTGATAACGAGCGCCTATCCTAGTTAGCCCCTTGACGCGAGGAGAGGAGGAAACGGGAGTGATTCCGGGCGTAAATGAGTATAAACGAGCGGACTAGGAGCAGGACTAGGAGGACGAGGTGCGAGGACGAGGAGAAGCGCCGCCGTCGTCTTTCTCTTGTTCCCTCCGCGCCGGCACCTCCCGCTGAGGGCAAACAGCGTCGACAGGCGAACAGAAGAGGCGATAACACGACGGTTAGTCTGCGGTGCCGGTGATGCCTGACAAGGACGCTAAAATCGATAAGGAGGTGATTTTACTCGATTTCCTGATCCTGGGAACAGGAGGAAAATTATTTTTATTAACGCAAGCGCTCATCGTGCTCATTCAAGGAGAACAACTTTTTTTGACAAACCTAACTTTATTTCTGATTCGTAATTCAACCCAAACTTCAAATTTTTTACAATCGAGTTGTTATCCTTCAGGTTAAAAAAATCAGGAAATTATTCAGGAAAAAGGTAGCAATTCTAGGGGCCAGATTTGGGAAATATGGTGGATGAGGATACCCCTAAATTGGCCCTCATGAGTGAAATTAGGGGCAATTGCAAATTCCAGCAGCCTGCACTGATTTATCAGGCCGCATTGGATTAATTGAAAATTGCAGTTGAAGAGAGAGAACGAGATGGGAAGGGAAAAAAGATACACTTTTTCCCCTTTTTCCCCATCACATTCGCCAGATGCGGTTGTCTATTTTTTTTTTAAATAATCGCAATTGCTCTTCAATTCTCTACAAAATTTGTAGCCAGTGCGAAGATTGATGATTTTGATAAATCAAAAATGTGGACAGTTTGACATTTTTGACATTTTGAGTTTCAGAAAAAATAAGTTCCTCACGAGACTATGGAACTTAGACTAAGACTAAAGCCACCTCCTCGACTTCTCGTCGGTCTTGATTGAAGTTGGCTGCCAACTAGTTGAAAGCGGTGGGGATGAAGGGCGTCGTGACGTCACGGACCGACAGAGAGCGCCTGTCTGTCACCTAATGGAGCATCCAGTGAGCGACGGCCGGCCGGAATGCCGCCAGTTCTGCCACATCGTTCATGACGCACGTCGATGCCTCGTCCATGCGATACCGATACCACATCAAGCGCACCACTCGACGTATGCTTGCGGTCGAATTAGAAAAGTATCATTGAGTGATTGGCGGTTTTTAATTTTTCATGGAGAAAAAGTGACAAGTGTTGACTGATTAATGGCAGGAGAGTGTTAAATTATTGGATAATTATTCTTGTTTTGGTGATTTAATTATTTAGTGAGAGTGAATTTGATTGAAGATGTTGACTTCGAACAGTAATCAGTACTTGCGGCCGGAGTATCTGACACCGCTTCCTACTACGGTAAGATTTTTTATTTATTTTTAAATTAATTATGGCCTTAATGTTATTGTAGCCTCTCAAAAAAAAGAATAATACCACCTTAATTTAGTCATATTTTAAGAATAAATTAATAAATTTATTTAAGGCTATTTCAGGCCATTCAAGGTCTACTAGATAAAAAAAAAACTAGATTAACTTGAATAGGCACTTTTTTACTAATTAAACTAATTAAACTAATTAATTTTAATCAGAAACTGAAATTTTAATTTTTTTCCTAAAATAATAATCGAACATTCTAATTATTTCTAATGAAGGTTAGAATGCTACTAGAGAGCATAACTTATGACTCACTTCTGCGCCTTTATTATAATAATATGAAGATCTCACCTGCGCAACTTTTGCGGAATCAAAATTTACTTCAACTTGACTTTATAGTTATTTCATTGCGTGTGTCAAAAAAATTGATAGTCGAATTTTGCCACATATTTTGGGAACAAGTAAGAGCTATTGGTCTTATCTAAAAAAAAAACAATTTTGATTGTAACATTTTTGTAGTGTTTGATGAGGCGTTGTACCTATAAAAAAATCAGCGGTTGATTTATGTTATAAAGCTTTGGGAAATCTACGCTTTGAAGGCGAAAATCTGCGCCTTGATTTTGTTAAGAGATATATGCTGATTTTGAGGGTAGATACCAAAAAATCTTGTAGCAGGATAAAAAGTTATCAAGGCTTCAAAAAAATTTGGACCAAGTTCTCTTCCAATCTAACGAGTCACAGATTAACTAACCAATTGGGTTTTTTTTTTTTCGCAATTATTAATTTTCGAGCGAGATGATTTATTGTTACAACCTAATGGGAACTTCTCTATTTATTTTTTCACGAGCCATCATAAGGAAGAGTGTGTAATAATTTTTCATAACGAAATTCGTGGGCGATAAATATTATTAATGAACGCCATAACGTTGTTTCGTTTATTATTCCTGTCGGACAAAGTCAAAACTTGTTTGTGACCGGACTGCGTTGGGATAATTTGGCATTGTTCCATTTTATTAGGAAACTTCTTGTCATGAATAATTAGAGATATTAATTAATCATTTCGAGTATAAAGGAATTTGTTAATCATCATAAATCATGTAAATTGTCATTGAAATTATTGTTCCGGCTGTCTCACATCAATACACAAACAACTGACTGGCACCGGCGGTGCTTAATTATCCACATGATATAATGAAATGTGAAAATGAGAATAAATAAATGAGTTACTTTAACTTTGAAGAAAGAAACTCATCCAATTATTCATCATTAAAATAATTACCGTCATTACGTTAAATACTTGAAAGTGTTCTCAAATTCCGTCGTTCTATTGGAGGGAATTTTTTTAGTTTTATTTTCCATCCTAAAGATTGCAAAGTATCAAAAACAGAAATGGACGATTTTTGAAGATTAAGCTAAAAAATTAAGATAAAATAGATATTTTCAAGAAAACCTTATCAATAAACGCTTCAGAGCTTTTCAAAGTTATACCAATTTTTTTTATCAGAAGCAAACTCGGAAGCAACTCTTCTTCATTCTTCTTTTCCTTCTTCCCAGCCCACTAAAAAAAAATTCCAGCCACCGTTCTACCGAATTTACCAAACAGCTCATTTTTCTTCATTCTCTGAAACTTCATAAGGTTAATTTCACATCAAACGACTTATTGATTATGAATAAAACACTAATGTTTTATAAAATTCTACTGTATATTGATGGATGGTAGAAACGTTACACGTGTTTCGCTACTTTTCATGTAGTATCTTCAGACGTAAATAAAATTATTGATACAGTAACATAGCAACAGTATTACCTAAGTGATCACAAAACAAGTAACTAGATTTAAATAAATTATTAAGAGAACTAACTAGATCATATGTAATTTCTTCAGAATCTTCTTAGTTGTTGATATCAAGAAGAAAATCAAGTAGTGGAGAACGATATGTGACTGGGAAGTCCACTTCCCTAACATTTTTACGTCTAGCTAGCTTTCTAGCGAAGTGACCAACGAGCTCACTCTTCTTCATTATCTCAAACTTCAGGTTTATTATCTCTATTTCTCTTCTTCCCAGCCCATTTACAGCAAATTTTTCCACTCACCGTTCTACCAAATTGAGCAACCAACTCACCCTTTTTCACTCTCTCAAATTTAATAAGGTTTATTGTCCCATTTCACATCGAACGACCTCTTTTTCTTCTTCCCAGCCCATTTTCCCACCTAACCAGTTCACTTTTCTTCATTCTCTCAAACTTCCTGTTTATTGTCCTTCTGTCCCCTCTTCCCAGCCCACTTAGAGCAAATTTTTCCAACCGTTCCACTGAATTGAGCAACCAACTCACTTTTGTTCACTCTATCAAACTTAATAAGATTTATCGTCCCATTTCACATCGAACGACCTGCTCTTTCCGTTCTTCCCAAACTACTTCCTGAAATTTTTTCCATCTAAATTTCTCCCGAACTGACCTAGATCATTCAAGCATACGTTCCCAGCTTTTTTTTCTAGAGCTTCTCAATATGGTCGTTCCTCTCGAGGTTCCTCTGAACCACCAACTCCTGGACAATAGACTTGTGTAACTTCCCCCTTATCCTACAACTTACCAACTTTCATCCCAATTTTGGATAAAATAATTACTTGAAACGTTTTGATTTGATTAAAAAAATAAAATTTTTCCTCCCTCAATATCGTTTAATAGCTAAATCTAATGGGTTATAAAAATTAAGTTCCTATCAAAGAACCCAAATTGGAATTAAGAAAAAACATGACAATTTTCTTTTTGATTTCAGTTGGATGCAAAGAAGAGCCCGTTAGCCCTGCTAGCCCAAACGTGCAGTCAGATAGGAGCGGACGCTCCGAACACGAAACTGCTCCAAAACTCCGAGAAATCGACCAAAACCAACCACAATAAGGAAAAGACGACAAGCTCAACGGAACATTCCCAGCAGAAATCCAGCTTCAAAGCGTACGACTCGAATCGCGAGAAATCCCGTTCGCCAGACGAGCGCTCCAACACCGCATCAACTGGAAGCCGAGTGAGGACTCCCTCGGTGTCAAAAAGTAACGGCAGCTCGTCCGGGAACAGATGTGCCAGTAACCAAAGTGCTTCTTCGCCGAGGGCGTCGCCGTCCGTCTCATCCGAGAGGAAAACTCCGGCCGGCGAATCGGCTTCAACCGACAACAGATCGTCCCCTGAAAAATCCAGCGAACGAACCACCCCCAAAACCCCGGTTTCGTCCTCGTCAAAAACAGCCTTCACTCCCAACATTCTGACGTCCTCGTCGGACCCGGCCATCAAGGATCTACCTCTGGGGACGTTCAAACCGGGAGTGGTACCAGTTTCTTCGGCTTTTCTTGGAGGGTACCCCACGCATCCCGCGTTCCCGATACCGATGGACCTGATGACTAGCAGTCTGCTCTCACACCACGCCGCTCTAAAACAAAGTGCTCTCAATCCGTATCTCTACGGGAAATTGAAACAGGACTCGATGCCATCGGTATGCCGCGATCCTTACTGCACAGGTTGCAGCGTCAACTCTCATTTATTGGCGAGTGCAAAGTCGGCTTCCAATTCGTGTCCCGCGGGATGCAATCAGTGTGACCACGCTAAACCTCCGGTGACCTCGACGGGTTACCTCACGTCGAACCCCGCCGTGGCGGCTTACGCTCACGCCCAACTGGCAGCCCTAGCTGCAGCGTCTCATCTCCCTTATGTCTGTAATTGGATCGCCGGTGACGCCGCTTATTGCGGGAAGAGATTCTCCAGTTCGGAGGAGTTGTTGTCTCATTTGAGGACTCACACGAGCACCGCTTCGGAAGCCAGCGCGGCTCTATCGATGCTGAATGCGACCGGGCTGCCGCCGACGCATCCTCTTTTGCATCGCGGTTACCCGACACCTCCGTTGAGTCCGTTGGCGACCGCCAGGTACCACCCTTACAGTAAACCGTCCCTTCTGCCTCCGTCTCTGAGCTCTTCCTCGCTCTCGGGGTTCTCGCTGACTCATCCGGGACTTCCCCCTTATCTCTCGCCTTATTCGTTGTACGGGCCCAGGCTAGGGGCCACGCCGGGGATGCATCCTTAGAATGAATCGGAGCTGTGGTATAGGTACGATTAGGGTAGCTTTAGGATGGTATTATTACCTTTTCGATTATGAAGAAGTGTCTATTTCGTATGTTGAGACGTCCAGTGTGATATTATTTTTAATATTATTGTAAATTGTGACTCTTATTCAGATGTACAGATGTATGATATGTATTATTGTTGTATCGACGGAGAGAGACGATGTTGTTGGGTTTTTCTTTTTCTTTATTACCGTTAATGTGGTTTATTTTTCTCTTATCAAGATCTGTTTCAATTTTCGCGTCGTGTTAGTTCTGTAATTATTTTTTTATTTTTATTTTTTAGTACGCTCATCTGTTGTAATAATTATCAAGCATCGTGGTTGTTGTTAATCACCGTCACCGATACGTATATCTAATGTTTGTAAATTTTATATTATATTCGTCTCGAATAATGAATGTAAATTGTATATATTTATGTACAGATTACAATTATTTATTACAATTGTTGAATTAATGTAAGTACGTGTGATTAAAATAAATAATTATGACTGCATTCGTCACATGATACAAACAATATTATTATCTTTATCTATGTCGACTATATTTGAATAAATTCGCCATTATTCTTGTATGTATATTACCTATCTAGTAGGCATGCATGCAAATGTACTGGTAATTATTCCATTTCCAACTCCAAAGGTGGTGTTGTGACACTTGAGGAAGTAAATAGAATGCGTGTTTGAAAAAAAATGTTTCAGAAGTGCGCAAGCAGGCAATATTTCAAAATAATGAACTGATAAAAAAGAGGTGATGAGAATTCCGCGCAAGTTATGAATTCAGGACAATTATTTTTGTTGCTTCATTATTTCTGACTTTCTCTTATTAGTGACAGTTCACGATAAATTTCTGGGTCGATTTTAAGCCTCAAAATAATTTCTGAATGTCCTAGTTAAATTTTTTATATGACACTTAGGTCGCTTATTTTGTTTCCTTTGCTTTGAAAACAATAAACTGTTTTTATGAAATATAAAAAAATAGAATCCCACTTCTGACACTTACCTTGCAAGCCACGATCCGCCACTGCTAATCGATCTGGGTGACTGGAACTGTAAGAAAAAGAAATAACCTTTCATTAATAATTATTGATTAAAAGCCTCAAAATTAGTATTGTTTGTGTCATGTCAATCAAATATATCAATAATACACTCCTATCTTTGCAAATTACTATACATAGTGTCATTTTTTTATAAAATCACTTAATTAATATGCGTATGTGTAAAAAAAATTATATATTTTCATCATTGTCTACTTATAAATATTTATAGTGTATATTTCTGTACCTACCTACCAACCGCTCGGTTTTTCTCCTAATCCCATCATCATATCGAATATTGTGTATTTATTAAAGTACTTATTACCTACGTACGTATAACTTTTGTCTAATAAAAAAGCTATTTTATTGTTAAACCGTTCAGATGTGTTATTTTATTTCTTATTTAAAAATAAATTTACATTTTAAACATAGTCGGCTCGTTTTATTGCGATCGTAATCTGACCGTTTAATTGATCCTGACACAGAGCTCTTTAGTTCTGTTTATAAATAACCGAAACTTTACGATCCGAGTGGGCGATCTCGTAAAGGGGGATGTATAAAAATTCTTCACTTTATTGTAGTTGCGCTCCGACCGAGACCCATAATTTATGTTTTCATCGACCGTAAAACGAAAATAATTGGGACAAACTAACGACCATGCCAGAGCCATCCGTCTTGTCCAGAAATAGATACGCGCTACCGCTACATCCTAGATACATTCGGTTAATTTTTCTTCTTGTCAGCGTGTAAATTTCAAAATGTCACTCCGACAGGACCGTAATTAGATGCACGATTGAAAAAAACGCCTCTGAAATACGCAATAATTGAGAAAAATCACTGGGGGAGGGGGATAATATTCTTGAGATGACCAGAGAGGGTAAGTATAAGAAATTGTAGTAAATTCTTTTTGTTATACCTTCTGATCATGATCCTTCGCGATATGCGAAGGTTTTAAGTGTACTGTAAATAAGAGTTCAAGAATTCCCCTTTTTATGAACGGCACCCCTGACGTTTCACACTCCTTATCAGTTCCCTCAAAAAAGAGCTAAACGTCAATCCCATCCCAAACAGTTTTCTTTCCCCTCTATTTTTTTTTTAAACCAGTACAACCGCACTTTGATCCTGGTCACGGGACCACTGTAAAAGTTCAAGAGTTTCCCCCTGACGTTTCAAGATTTTTATCAGTTCCCTCAAAACAGAGCGAAAAGTCACTCCCATCCCAAGCAACATTCTCCTCTCCCCCTTCGTTTTTTTTTAATACAACCACAGTTTGATCCTGGTTACGGCACCACTGCAAGAGTTTAAGAATTCCCCTTTTTTTGAACCATTTCAGGCACTCCCTGACGTTTCATGCTCTTTATTATTTCTTTGAAAAAAAAGCGAAACGTCCAATCCCATCCCAAGCAGTTTTCTCTCCCCTTTGCCTCTTCCCGTTTTTTTTTTTTTTACAATCGCACTTTTCATTCACGGTTCGGTTCCATAGTATAATGGTAAAGATCACTGTCAGTAAGACACCCAGCCTTGGTTCGATTTCCTTTCAGGGCTAAATTCCCTACCTAAAAAATGGAACAAAAACCCTTTATGGTATGGTATGGTAATACGATCTAGAGGTACTCCAATCTGAGTAGCTTCACTCTGATGAAAAACGACAACCTTTCTCATCCAAAACTTTAGAACTCCCCCAAAAAGAAGATAATTTCATAACACAATTATTGAGCCTCCAGAGAAATTTGGGGCAATGCGACAAATTTTCTCCCCCTCCCATCCCGCATATAACGGGATTTCAAGGAGATTTCAATAAATCCAGACGACAGAGCTAACATCAAAATGACATGGAAGCTGGAAAGAGGTGAAACAACCAAATCCCGATCCTGAATCCGGTCCTGCGAGTAAGACAGGAGAGGCGAGTTGACGTGCAGAGAACATCTGGCACAATCTTTCATGTGTGAATGTCTCCGAAGAACACATTAATCGGCATTTACCCGACAACGGTAGTGACATATTTATGATTCTTAACGCTTACACATATGAATGTTTACCATACATTAAAGTAATTTATATCTATTCGAGTTGGCATTTCTATTAGTGCGAGAGAGACGGGAGACCACTCTCCATGGCTACTAGCTGTCAGCTGCCAACAAACAACACGCAGTCAACAACGTTGTCAGGTCGGAGAGGCAGGGCTGGGGAGATAATTTCTTCGCCTCGAGATTCCTTTTTATTTTAACCCCGATCTTATTACACCTTAAATCAGCTGAAGAGGAAACTGAAGAGGGATGGAAAATATTTTTTATTGTTTTCCATAAAAAATTGTTTTCTTAAGACATTTATAAAAAATATAAAAAATATTGTAAAGTATAACAATGAAAAAATGATTTTCTAATCCTAAATGACGTCATCGCAGTAGTACTTGGGCTATTTATTTATAGGGAACGATTGAAACTGAAGAAAGCTGCGTGCGTTTAAAAATTTGACAACACCGTCAAGAAGATTTACTGCTCGATACACTCCGTGCTTCTGGCTAAGGTTAAATGGCAGCTCATTTTATAGTTTTTATTATGGCATAAATTATCGACTGCTCATAAATTACTCGTTTCGTCCGCTTCATCGAAGATGGATGATGATAATTGTTAATGTTTAATGTCTTGGTTGGCCTCGCTTCGCAGGACATGTTCACCGAGTCCTCGTCGACGACGAACTTTTATCCGTCGGTTTATGATTGCACCAGCTGAGGAACTGAGGAGTGAGGATCACCTCCTATCGTTGAAATAACAATAAGTAGATAGATAACACTCTAAAATGTTTGTCTCTTATCGAAATTTCACGTTGACTTTGTATTGACACATTAATTTGACACACGTAGGTACTTACACGTTTATATCTTATTTTCCAATATGGAGAGATAACGTTCATAAAGCCATTCAATCTGGAGACACTTTATCGATGTGTTGACCTGATCCCAGAAAATGAATTCTCATGGAAGGAGTATTACATTTTTCAAACGCACTGTGACTGGAAAAGTCTAAGCTACACAATCAGTTACGTGTGGAACGATCGACACCTAAAAAAAATCTAGCCAAACGACCTAATAAGGGTGGTATTATGTTTCTGAGGCCGTTTGTTCATAAAAATCAGTCTCAAGTTGAACTCAATATGAAAATGACTTTTAATTATTAGCTTTATTCCAACAAAATTTGTCGGAAATAAGTTTTTATTAGAGTTCTGAGCAGTCCAAGAAGAGTTCTATAGAAAAAAATCACTTTCAGTTTTCAGAAAACTCTATAATGCAAGTGTTAATAGAAAAAAATGCCAAGAAATGAGTTTTGATAAGCGTTCTAGGTAATCCAAGAAGAGTTCAATAGAAAAATATCCTCTTCCAGTTTTCAGAGAATTCAATCAATAGGGTATTTTTTAATTATTGCAAAGTCAGCAAAAATTGGCAAAAAAAAAAAGAAATTGAGAATTTACCTTTATATCCATACATATTATCAACCTTGCAAAAAGACCATTTCCTCAAAAAAATTTAAATTCAACGCTATCTCAAAAATTAACGATTTTTTGACCTTCATTTCTAGCCGAACTATGATTTTTGAGAAATTTCACAAAAACCCATTTTTGGGCAATATTTTCCCTTCATTGTACCATATTTCAGACAAAAATGTGATTTTCGGGAAAATCGCCCTTGAAACAAAATAAACTCTCAGTATAAGGGTCGTTCGGGGAGGTTATTTGTGCCGTTCCAGATCGTTACCTCTTTACTTGACCAATTATTTCTGTAGCAATCTTTTCACGGTCCAATTTATTAACACTCATGGAACACTCTGTACATACATAGGACCCTATGGAACAAACATACCTTCTTTCTCCCACGCGCATCAGCACCGATATGAGAAATCCCCTTTATGAAAAACTTGACCATACCACGATACCACCACATTCTCCCCATCAAGAATCCTCCACGAACATGGACCGCAATTCCGGCATCAATCGGAACCAAAACGTTGGCCCTAGAACTTAACCGCGCTTTAGAAAATCGAGAGACATGCAATCATCAGGGCCCACATGAGAGCAACAGCTCAAGAAGAACATGACCTTTTCACAAGATTCATTCAACTCGTTTCTTTTGCGATAATTTAATTAAGCAGAATGAGCAGCTAAAAAACTTCGCCGACCACTCAGTGAAGGTACGTACGAGTGGGTACTGCAATTTTTTTCACTTCTCGCTTCATTTATTAGCATCAATTTTTATGTTCATGGGGGGTTGTTAAATCAAGATTCATCATGCCGTTTTGAAAGTATACATTTTTAATGTTTCATTTATTATTGCTTATTTGTGTTGTTCCCATTAAATTTGTAATAATGGAACTCTCGAAAGCGCTGGAAATTACACGAATATTACATTTTTAATTAAAGCTTCGAGTTGCGGCGACGCTAACAGTAACAGAACCAGCACCAGCACTAGCACCATCCACATAAGCATTCCAGGCTATTTCAAATAGAACTTGGCTCTCAAAAGCGAGAGCCTGGTCACCACTTCTTCCATTAAGTTAAGTAATTCTCAACGATGCCTTGATTTTGCCTTGACCTCGCAAAAGATAATTTATATTATAATTAAATACCTAGCTGGCTAAAATTATAGGTAAAGTACCTACTTAAAAAATTACACAAAAAAAGAGAAATAATGAAGGTACATACATTCAAACAGTGAAAACTGACTCATTTTAATAATTTAGGTACGACTCAAGTTCAGTTCCATGTTCCATGAATATATTGCATTTTATATTATGCGATTCGCTTTTTTTTGCTACACCTATATGTTTACCTACCTACTTATTCTAGAATAAATAGACATTAGATAATAGAAAATAATACCCGTAATAATAATGCCAATAGATAAAAGTTGCATTTAAACCGCAAATTTAGTACAAAACTAGACCGGCTGGCAGGCGGTATACTTTTTACGATCGCTTATTTAAAGTTTGTCATGTCACGTCATGTTTACGGAACATATCCGCATTTATTATTGTTGGTAAAAGATAATAATAATACGACTGGCTCTGGTTATAATTATTATTTGTACTTCTTGATAGTGTCTAAGCTAATTCATTATTATCGGTTATGCTGATGCAAATGGTCATTTGTTGTAGCAAGCGGCAATAAATCATTTTAATTGGCAACGGAGACATTAAGCTATCGACTGGTATCGGTTGGTTCATTTACATTGAAGTGCCAATTTTTGTTCAGAACTTATTTTTATTTATGTGTCGGTTCGCTATCGTCTAATTTATCTTTTACTTCGCTACACTTTCATGGCCGAAACGATATTTATTATATTTTTTTTATTACCTAGTAGCATGATGCAGAAATGAATGACTCACATTTAATTATTAGGATAATAATTATTATTAAGTGAGGCATTATTATCTATTATTGTTGCAATGAAAATGACAGTTCTTAAAAAAATATTTCATAAGTTTTCCATGGTAATTTGCATTCCAAACAGATTAAAACAAGGCTTGAAATATTCTTTAAGGGTGCAAATATTAAAAATAAAATACATTAAAAACAAATGAAATATCATGTTTATTGACAAAAGGTGCCACGGTCACTGTTTTGCTGGCAATAACATTTCTTCTAAATATTACTACTATACAATTTTAACAGCAAAAGTTTTTTATTTATATCGAAATCATTATTATTTATTATACAGGATACCCGGAAATAACATGTACATATGTATCTTGAAAATGAGATGATTCTACAAAAAAAAGTAAGTAAGTGGGAGTTTTTCCCCTATAAATTTATATCCCCAGACGTACTGTTTTCAAGATATTGAATTTTCAAACTTGAATTTTTTTTGCTAATATCTCGAGAACCGTTACCTATGGGCTAAGTAAGTATCGGATGTTTGCGGCGCGCGCGCCTCCTCGTGGATTTTTTTCGCACTTTCGTGCGGCAGTATAACCTTACTTTGCAATTTTTGACAGCTCGTTTGGATATAATGAAACCCTTTTAAAATTATTATTTGGCAGTGAACTTATAGATTTTTAAATTTATTATGACTACAATAATTATTAAAAGTCATTTCCAAGCACCCAGTCTCGACTGCTTTCGTTTTAAATCGTTGAAAAATGAGCGAAATCTCATGATGAGTTTTCACATGAGCGATGTTAGAGAATACGCGTTTACATGGAACTTTTCTTCAAGGAACCGCGCTCATTTAGAGAGACTCCTGGTGCACATAGCACTCATAAAAATTAAAAAACCTATTATTGTCCCATTGTTCAGGTGATATATTAATTGTCCATTAAAAAATATCACCTTTCTTATCAACGCATAATAAGTTCATATTTCATCTCATGTTTTCGGGGTTTTTATTGAGCTTATGTATAATAAGTCGAAGAGTTTTGGACATATTTTGCAGCTGTAAACCAAGAAAATGTTACCCTTCGTCTGAAATACAGCTCGAAAAAATTATAGCAGTAGTTATTGTTTTATTAGTATTACTTATATGCCTTAAATTATTAACTAAAATTTTTAACTTTAATTTACTAGCTAAAAAAAAGATTCAGGAGTAATAAATACGTATGTAATCGGAAGCATTTGAGGTACTCGTGTACAACACAAGCCCTTCCCGATTTTTTTTTATACCTGAACGACCTCATGTTTGCAATAACAAATACATTAAAATGAATAGCGGGCACGCAGGACTTGCCGCATGAAAGTGTCAAATTTGCCTACTTGGTGGCGCCACAATAGTTACTTATTTAGCCTATGAGATACAAACAAAAATGTTCAGCACTGATGTCTTATTAGTAAGGTATCCTTGTTTCCACTTTAAGAAAAAAAAGGTTTTAAAAAAGTAAATGGGGTAGATTTTGGAGACTTTGAGGGTTTCAACCCCCTACACCACTGGAATAAACACAATTTTAAGACACATTTTACAGCCGCCCATGTATTCTACACCAAAAAGGTACTTCTGGTTAGCAGCTCTAAAGTTGACAGTTTCCGAGAAAAATGTCATTTTAGGAGAAAACATCAATGTCAATATGTTTTTAAAATTAAAATTCTTAAAATAATTTTTTCTCTCATAAAATGCCATTTTCTCTAAAACAGTTAACTTCAGAGCTGTTAACTAATTACATAGTAGGTAGGTACCTTTTAGGTGTATAAAACACGAGCAGTCCGAAAGCACTTCTTATGATCGCATTTATTCCAGTGGCGTTGAAGTTAGGGGGTTGAAATCCTCATCAAATAAGTACTCAAAATCTACGCTATTAAATTTTTATTAAACCTTTATTTTTTACAGTGAACATAGGGGAATTAATCGATTAATTAATGTATCTCATATCTCATACGACCGTTCTCGAGATATTGGCAGCAAAAATGAAAAAAAAGCAAAATTTGACCACAGAATCTTGAAAACAATTACTTCTGGGTACTGTTAATTAGAAAAAAGTTTAAATATAGGGAAAAAATCCTTTTCTAGGGACTATTTTCAGGCAGTCTGTTTATAGTAAAATCAAGCGAAACATTTGTTCAAATAACCCCTCTAAAAGAAGAAACCCCCATCCTTCTGAACCAATTCTTCATCCAACCCCCACACGTCTTATTTAAGACGCTTTACACTTTCGATCTGAAAAGTTATAACGAGAAACGGAGAAAATCAAAAGTTGCGGATAGGTACTTAATGCGTTATTTCAGTCGCGGAAAGGGAACATCAATTCCTGGGCGTCACTTTTATTACGGCCAGTTTCGATACGTTCAAATCACAAGGTAGGCAGCGCTCGCAGAAAGAAATCACCGATATTTCCCGACGGGGCCATTGTCTAAAATACAGCTTTGCTGCCCATCAAATTATACCTTCCAAGTAGTCTAAGGAGACCCGGATCGATGCTTCTTTGTAATCGGCTCTGGCAGTTACCATCAGTGACCAGTACCTACTGTTTATTACCGTAATCGTTACTTTATATTATATTTGCTCATTCACCTACTCCGACTCAGCGCAATATTATTGCTCGCTTTAAAAATTTTAGAATACAAAAAAAAACGTAAAAAATAAGTAATTAGTATGAAAAAAAAATTGAACTGAGACTGCGTTTTAACCATCACAATTCCAAATTACACCTGGCCCGAGATCGAAATAATAAGACGCTTGTATCGATTGAGTATCGACAAGAATAAGTTACTGATTACTGGGTGTGATCGTGTCTGTTGAAAGATAAATGACTGCCAGTAATGACAGTTCGTTGGAATGAGGAGTGCATGATTTGCATTAATTGGTAAACCATGTAAAATACATAGTTGTATCGTATCCTTGAAACTATGGGCGTTTGGTTCATGCATTAAATGATGAAAAATTTCATTTGTTATTGGAATCACGAAAAAATAATACTTTGTTAGAATGACACGCAATTTTTAAATAACCATCGAGAGAAATATCAAAACAATCAACTTATTGTGCCCTAAACCAACTCTCTCATTTTAAGTTACTGGCGATTTCATGAATTTTGCCATACAATAATTAAGACATATAGGTACACAAGGTTATAACGTAACATAGCTCTCGTTATCTTAATGAAGACACTCAATTTTGTAGAGTTTTGAGTGTTTTTTGCAAAGATTGCTTAAATAGCTAGTTTCGCGGAATAAAGAGAACGTAAAGCAGATCAAAATTACGTTTCGGGGGCCAACTCCACGCCTCTTCTGTATCAGAAAATGAGTTTTGATAATGCGATAAATAATAGCGAAAAGTGAAGTTTTTCTCGAATATTAATTTTTATTGGAGTTCTGGGTAGCCCCAGAAGATTTCTATAGAAAAGTCTCCTCTCACTTTTCCAAGAACTCGACGGTTTAGGTGTTTTAATTGAAAAATTAGCAATTGACAAGAATCAAACGAAAATCACAGAAAATGAGTTCCATCTGTCTAAAGTTCTAGTCTTAAGTCTCACGATTTACCAATAAATAATTGATGCCAAAGAAAAACTGCTCAAAAATCAAGCCTCATAAAGAGATTTCTCTTGAAAACTCTTTGAGAGCTATACACCTAGAACACTAATCAAAACTAAATTTCGGCGATTTTTCTTCCATAATTCTAATGTAATTTTTCTTCATTAACTCTCATTTTTCGATTTAACATAATTACCTCGTTCTTGGAATTAATTCGGGTTCTCGGAAAACTGCAAGTAGATTTTTCTACAGAACTCTTCTTGGAATACTCATGCAGAACCCTAATCGAAACTAATTTTCGACAAATTTTATTGCAGCTCTAATCAAAACTAATTTTTAGCGATTTTTGCTGATTTTGCAATTAAAAAACATAAACTCTTGAGTTTTCGGAAAACGAGCAGGGAATTCTTCTACAGAAATATTCCTGGGCTACCTAGAACAAACTCTAATCAAAACTTATTTAGGGCATCCTTTTTTTCCAATTAACACCTGAATTATTGAGTTCTCGCTAAACCGGAAGAGGATTTTTCTGCAGAATTCTTTTTGGGCTACTCAGAACTCCAATAAAAACTTTTTTTCGACAAATTTTGTTGGAACTTTAACCAAAACTTATTTTTTGTCGATTTTTGTTGGTTTTGCAATTATACCAATCATTTTTTTCAATTGATTTCAACAATTTCAATTGATTTTTCATTGGAAGGGGATTTTTTTACATAACTCTTTGGAGGCTACCCAGAGCTCTAATTAAAAATGTTCGCGGATTTTTGTTTGTTTACTGTTCATTTTTTTATTCATTGGCAACCAATATTTTCAATTAAGAAGTTGAGTTCTCGGAAAAGCCGAAATTTGAGTTCTCTAATAATTAAACTCAGGCAAAATTTACATGACACTTTTAATTCAAGTGTAAAACAAACAATTCTGTAAGCAGGTAGGTAAGTACGAAAAAAAAGATTATACACCCAGATTGCTTATTACTCATCGGTGTGTTATGTGTATTAAAGCGCACCACCTCCTTTCGTGTTCGAAATGGCGCAAACCAGAAGATTTCCTCGTTAATATAAGAATCACTCAGGGAAGACGCAACTTTCGTATCTGTCTAACCCGGTGCCGGTCGTTATCGTGATTAGATGTAATTTACCACCATAGTGAACTGTGGTTATGGCGGTGGTCCAACACTCTGTATTTATCCCAAGCCTGGCATTATCGCCGAGACCATAGGACCACAAATCACTACAATTTCGTGGCGACGCCTAGACGGCCTTTAATGGCTTTCAAGGACCAAATAGGACTTCTTTATGAGCATATAGTAAACAGTGTTGCCGGTCATAAATTATTTATCAGACGTACGTGTTTCAGCAGAAAAATTTAATTCGTACGATCAATAATAATTGAATATTAGCAATTTATTAATATGCGAATTATTAATAGTCGATAAGTAATGTTCGTAAATTATTATTGAAAAACTGGTCAGGAAAAAATTTATGTACGCAGACGAGTTGTGAATAAAAAATAAAAATGTAGATTTGGAAATCCGGCAACACCTCTGAGTCTTTTGTGTTCAGGACTAGACTAATGGCGTCTGTTCTTTTGAAACTTTTCCGCTTTCTGTGTGTATGGCTGGTAATTTCAAGAAATTAAAATGCGGCGGCATGTGGAAATTATAGCGTAACGAGGTAAACTAAAACGTTTAACAAATCGTTAGGTTATTACTGTCACGAAAGTTACAATTTTAGACGCCGTTTTACGGCCAACATCAGACAAAGGTCTAGGAATTGGCAGAAGAACCAATCTATTAAAAACTTATTTATTTTTTTAAACACTAACATGACAATAATAAATTTTTATTACCACGAAACTAATGCGAAAGCAATTTTCAATAA
This sequence comes from Malachius bipustulatus, assembly GCA_910589415.1. Classification (NCBI taxonomy): domain Eukaryota; kingdom Metazoa; phylum Arthropoda; class Insecta; order Coleoptera; family Melyridae; genus Malachius; species Malachius bipustulatus. Next base: position 31,300,446 of record OU342637.1, read on the forward strand.
TTATTCGTGATCTAACTATAATAATCAAACATGGCGCAGTCGGAAAGATTATTGTTTTTTGAACTCTTGCAATGCAATTATTAATATAATAAATCATTTCTTAATAACAGTGATACTCCTCCTAATTCGTACTTTGATAACATTCTCTAATAGCAGATCACTTCCTAACGGTATGGAGTACCACAGAGCTCTGTTCTTGGACCACGATTTTTTATTATATTTGAAAACTACCCACTTATTGGATATCTTAATATCTGAGCGTTCTTTGTACTTCTATGGATATGGATAACGTACCACCATATGGATTCTATATGAGATTTTTATGGAACATATTCAATTTCCCATCAGTCTAGTTCACAACGCGACCGATTGCATCCTTTATGCACCGGCCTTTCCGTTTATTATTGATCAAGTACCGTAATCCATCATGCGTCAAATCAAATTATACAGCCGTCCGTGAAATAAAACACCGCACCATCTGTTCCTGTGATGAAGAATCGCACAGGATAATGAGAGACCGGCCTCAGGTTAAACTTCATATACAGAGCGAGCACGCATTCACTGCACTGCAGTGTATACAATATGAGAAACGAGCGGGCGTTAATCACGGCGCCCTTGCTCTCCGGCCAGAATAATGCGCCCTTAACGCCTTTATTATGCTGTTTTGCATCTCCTCGATAAAAGTTTCCCCAGCGGCCGGGCCTGATTTATGAGCCCCACTTGTACCGTGTAATGTGTAATGGGAGCACCGTGTTATTATGAAGGCGACGCCTCGTTACGGCGCTGTCAGCCTCGCGGTGGTGTTCCCAGAGCAAGCTATCGTCGGAGAGGAATGACTACTTTAAGATTCTAAAGTTTCTCCGGCTTTTACATCTGACCAAATACGCGCTTTAAAGTCTTACATTTGCCTTGCTGTAACTTGTTATCATCTACCAGAACTACGGATTACCGGAGCTAACTGTCTAAACATCTAATGAAATCTGGCAACAGCAACATTGTCTAGATCTACCGCGAAATTTCCCTCATAATCGATGTAATCAGGAGAACTAAGCTAGATATATTTTTTTTTTTGAGACAAATTCCACTTATAACCATAACTCGCTTTTGTGAAAATGTGCTGGTGCCCCATCAAACTAGAGCCTTCTTGAGAGAAAAAAAGGACCATATCCTTGCTCTGAGGTCTCATTATGGGATACATGAGAATATACATAGCAACGTAGATTTTTATACACTCCAGAGACAAATAAGTATCTGACAAACGTTGCAGAATTCAATTTAACCGTAATTAGATCGAGAAGAAGTGATGTATGAACGATAGCCTATTGTTCTCTGTAATAATGGGATGTTTATTATTTCTTGCATCCTGTACAGAGTGTTGCGTGTCAGTTAGTACCGGCGCCTCCAGATTAATAAATAATAATGACGACGAGCAGTATCAGTACCATTAATATGATTATTATAACACCGGCGATGGGGTACTTATTTTGCATTATGTGAAGCAAAAAAAATCCCTCTCGTATTGAAATTTATTATTATTATTATTGTTATTACCCGTATGTATATGTAGAATAATTATTACTGCAAAAGTTTATTTATATCTTCGCACATCCGGTGACAGCAATAATATACAGGGTGGGTAACGTTTCTTGGTATAAAAGCCCAAATCTTCCTTTTTTTGAAGGGGAATCCTTAATCAAAAAACTAAATAGTCGATAGTAATCATGGTCGAAATGACAACCCGATATGTCAAGTCGAAAAAAAAAAGCTGCTCCTGACTTACGAACCTTCTTCAAGGTATCAGTTTACAAAATTTGAAGCGAGATGGCCCAAAAACGTTTCCTATTGAAAGATCGAGTTACTTGATGGTACTATTGGTACAAAAAATCACTGTTACTCTGTAACAGGTTCTTATCAGCACCTTTAGTACATTTTGATTTCTTCATTATCGGATAGTTTCGAGTACGGGAACTTGAATACCGTAAAAATAGCGATGAGTAGAGATTAGTGATATATTTAATCACAAATTCAACATTAAAAAACCTTAGTTACACCCATTAAATCCCCTGTGAATGTAGACACACCTCCACGCGGCGCAAACAAAAATTAAAACTATCGTTTCTCCTGAAAAACTCCCATCCAACCCGGAAATAACTGTCGTGTTAACCGTTAATAAAGATACAGTCCCGGCCCCACCTTGCTTGGCTTGAAACTGCACGTCGCATGATGTGTGCATGGGAGTGTGGGCGCGGGTGATAGATCCCCCATGTGGGGGTGCCGGTGCCAGTGCCACAACACGTGGTTGAGGATTCCCGGAGGCCGGGCCTGATATTAGAACGTATTTCAGGTGTATCAAGCGTGGCGGTGACTGTAACGACTCCGTCGAGACCGATAACGCGCCGATAGAATACTTTCGGCGAAGTAATATCGCGAGCAGTTACAGGAACGGGGACTCTGTGTTTGTAGCTATGCTGTACGGGGTAGAAATTGCTTTTTGTGGGAGTTGGCCGTATTAGTATAATAGAAAAGTAAAAGTGCTCGAGAAAAATAAAACTTGAGCGTAAGATAATCAAAATTCCGCTTAACTGACGGTTAGTGGAAGACAATCGACATTCCGTATCTGGTTATACGTTCCTCGATTATTCGAACGCACACCTGAACAATCATTAATCAAGGTTTCACTCTGCAGCTAAGACAGCAGCAGCAGCAGCAGCAGAACAGGCTCAGCAAGGAAGGCCGTTATAAGACATCGAGTGTTGTAATCACAATGGCTGGTGTGTAGAACAGGACATTAGCGTTAATTAAGCTAACCATAGCGCGTGAGATAGTGTACCACGCCACTACACATATTCAATTAAGTCATATATTATCTGCATGCGGCTAAGAACTGGTTGGACTTGGCAATATCAACAACAACACCAGCACCGGTTGTTACCACCATCGGTACCGGTAATGCACCTATAATCAAGTCAAGTCGAGACAAAGAAGTAGTAAGAAGACATAAAATTGGAAGCTTCATGTTCATTCATTTTTATTTAAGCCACACTTTCTCCCATATTCTGTTTTAGGTATGTAAATTCACTCTTCACCTTTTTTTGAAATTATTTGCTGTGCTGGACCATTTTTTTTGTATCTTTCTCCTGATTTCTAAATATTCAGACCTTCAGAGAATGGTTGATTTTGCATTCTTGCGGTCATGACAAGATTGAAGAGTAGCCCTCTAGTGTTCAGCTACTGCCAACATGTCACCGCTGTAACTCTTCAGCCGGTTTTTTTTGTGGGAGCAGTTTTTCGAGTAAAATCTTCAAATGGTAACGAATTATTGTGAATCTTCCTGCGAAGAAGACGCACTTACTCTTGTTCTGACTTGCAATCATAATAAGCTGTCTTTTTTGTTCTTCATGTTTCAACTTACGGCCTTCCTAAGTACTATAGTACATGATAACGGTTCATTTTTGTGGACGATTCTATTTTGATTCACCCAAACCTAAAAATTCAAACGATTTTCTCCAAGTTTCGTCAACCCTGCATCTGGAATTGGAAGTTTGGAAGTTCATCCAATGACTGCAGATAAACTACGAGTAGACATAAACTTTTCAAGTTTTTCCACGCATCTCTCTACTCTCTCTAATAAATCGTCCCTTGTCGATTTCGGACTTGAAATTGAATTAATTCCCAATTACTTGGAAGGTTCGTCGCGCACCAGCGCAATTAATTATCCAGATATGCCATAAAAATCCGCACAAAGCATCCAGTCCCATTGGGAAATGGGAAAGAATCCGTTGTGTTGAAATAATTGCCGCGAAAATAGAAAGCCATTTAGGAATGGGAAGGAAAAATCCAATTTAGTATTCACGGGCCCGCCGTCCTCCCACGCAGCGTGAGCCTGACAGGTGTCGCGGTTAAGATTTGTAGTCGGTAATTAGAAATGCGAATGCCTTCATTCACTCCACGTTGCCGGAGCTCGACTTTTTTATCAGGAAACGTTTTCCTATAAAATAATTATAATTCTAGAACGCTGACGCTCCTAGAAAGAGGATTTAGAATTCAATTCTTCGGGTGATAAAGTTAAAACTACTTCGATTAGGTAGCTAGTAGAAGTTAGGCAGTCTCCCGTGAGAATTCTGACAACGTCGGATTTAAATCTCCGTCCGCGTGCATCCATTTTTCATTCGGCCCCCGATGAAGTCCCTGTCTTTATTCTCCAGACATCCAGAAAGGAGAGATGCTTAACAGCTGCCGCGAGATAAGAAAAATTGCCTCGAATTAAGCAGGAAATTTAAAAGTCATACTCGAGTGGAGAACAGATTCGCGAATTATCGCCGGGATCATCCTGAGCGCTCGCAGCTGACTCGTACATCTTGATCGACCTCATCAGGGAAATTAACATCCCACGGGACTTCGTTCGGTGTCACAGATCATTGAATGTTGCAGTAGTGGTATGGGCTTACTTCTTGTCTTGATGATTCGGTGACAGTGATTACTTTTTCAAACCGAGTCGGGCTCGGGAGTTTGAAACAGAACCAAATTCTTTTTGGCATGTTCAAGTAATCGGTTTCGGGATGGCTCATTAATTAAACGTTCGTTCCACGTGTATGTGTATCGGGCTGCTTTGCCAAAATATCTGAATAACACTAAATCACTTTCGGACACACATAGTGTACGGTTTAATCACGGTTGTTGATGAATTTTGAGTCAATTTTTAACTTTTCATTACCCAATTAGAGCAAAGTTGAAAGGTTTCGTAATTTATGTCCCGGCGGTGCTGGTGCTGGTGATGTATTAGCTTTTCAGCACAGCTGCTGGTTATTAATTTTTTTCTTTCACAATCTCTCAGCGAATTTATATTCAGCTAATTTTATTTTATTTGTGAACATTTGCAAAAATTACGCAGCATCTTTTGAACCACCAGCGCAGATTTAATCAATAAAAATCAATAATAAAAATTGTTACGTATACGTGAAGCCTACTCCTTTCTTCCCGGCTAATCCGGCTTGAAAGCAAAATCGATCTTAATCTTGCAGTCAAACGCTCTATGAGGACGTTTGATTGAAGATGATCGAGACAAAAGACACCACCGAGGTCACGCACAGAAGAAATGAGAGCCTTACAATTATTGATCCTGAGGTGGATGTCTACATCTAGCCCCACAAATGACCGGACCTTGTATTCAACCTGATGGGAGTGGAGACACACCAGAACAGGTCATCATCTTATTTTCGATAGGACGATAAAATGAGCTTCGGCAAACATGTACTCGATGAGGTAGAGGAGGCCCAAAACTGGATGGCTGCTCTGATAAGGATCATGCTAAACATACGCTGCCCCAGTATGGGTGGGAGTCCTAGAGATCTCCAAATATAGAGAAATTACGGGCAGCCTTCCAAGACGATCATTACTACGGGTTATAAGGAGGAGCAGGTTATTGCGGTGACGTCCCCCAAACAGCTGTTGGCGAGGGAAAGGACGAGTCTCAGGCTGAGAGATGATGGACACACGAGAGAAACTAAGAGACAGGAAATGCGGGGGACAAAGAAAGAACTCATTAAAGATCACGGAATGGGTAAGCTGTCACCACAGGAAGACGAACTACTTCCTGATCTAATTCCTATCGGGCCATGGATTATTCATGAAAAGCGAGGCAGTGGAAGAGAGAAAAGTTTTCAGTACTCTTTGTAGACAAGGGAGTTTTTAGTGGTTAGACACTCCCCTGGATGGAAGGAACCATACCCAGGGTGTCCCTTTCACCGAAAAAAGTATATGTCCCCTCCATCGAAAAAAGGTCAGTTGATGCAAGACTAAGACCAAATCTATTGATGCAAGATCACGACAAATCTTTTAGTGCCACATCACGACCAAATCTATTGATATAAGATCAAGATCAAGCTTTTGGAGCAAGACCAAGACAAAATCTATTCATGCAAGATCAAGACCAAGTCTTTTGGTGCAAGACCAAGACCAAGTCAATTGATTCAAGATCAAAACCAAGTCAATTGATGCAAGATTCTCACCAATACTTTTGGTGTAAGACCAAGACAAAGTCAATTGATGCAAGAGCAAGTCCAAGATCAACATTAGCATAGTCTTGGCTTAATCTTAGTTTAGCTCATCATCCATAAAACTTTGTTACGTAGTCCTTTGTTACAAAATTGTGGTGCTTTAGACGAAAGGAACAGTACGGCTACCGTTGAAAATTTTTCACCACATTTGTGCTGATGGTTGATTAGATTGGAGAACAATCTTGCTTACTAGAATTTAGAGCTTGTAGCTTGGAGATTATTCAAAAAATGTTTATTACATCTCCTGAAACGTACGAGTATCTTATGCCCTACTCATTTATCGTTGCATCTCACCATGAACCCCAAAATTGATTGCAACTGAATAAAGCTCTGATAAAAATTTACCAGTTCTATAATAATATAAGACATTGTTGGAATTACCATCCCATTTACCGCAGAGTTAATCCGGAAGATATTATCGGAGATACCTGCAGCATGTTTTCATACCATCATCCTCTCTGTGACAGCCTAGATGACTATCAGTCATGCATACAATCGACCGGCACCAGCAGATGGCCACATAATATTCACATACACGTTAGATGCGTGATCCATCATCGACGGCCACTCAAGCGTGCACCAGTTCTGCAACCCTTATTAACTACACAATGGCGATGTCACCGCTAAGATACCTTCGGATTAAAAGGTGCTCCACTGTGACAAACATTCAATAACGATACCGGCCGAGGATTAGCCGGCAGGGGTTAATCAGGGCTTATATCCTAACCTACCTTTCAGGACGTCTCTTTATATAAAAGGCACGCAACGGTGGTTTCGTGAAAAGTATCGCCTTTCAGTCAGGGTTGGATGATGGGGGTAATTATTGTGAAGAGACAATGTTGCCAAATTGTTCCCTTAACCGGCCGTGCAAAAAAAAGAATCAGTATCAGAGTGACGTTCTCCGACACCTGGCAACACGGATGATGGATCTAAGTGATTTCGTGTCGTCAAACTAGTCCTGTCACCACAACTACTCCGAAATCCGTCAAACAGCCACGCCGACAATGAAACGAAACCGGCTAACAAGAAGAGAGCAGGCCGTGAAAAGGAAACCTCATCCCGTTTCTATGCCCTGCATAATCCTCCTGTACAAATACTCGATATAAATCACCCTAATCTGTCGGAGAGGGTAGACGCACGGGGATTACATGTGCTATTAGTGGCGGACAAAAGGGCTGGCCGGGGACAATGCCGATGATGATCGAAGGCATCAGCTTGTTGCGCGCCGCGGCCGGATGTCACAAAAGCGCTGACGGGACGACAATGCTGCCGGTTAGACGGGCGATAAACTCTCTCAGGTCCTCGAGAGCTCGTCCGTGAACCCGCTTGGGGATCTTGGAAGTGTCGCAGAAAAAAAAATTCTCTACCAAAACTTTGAATATGTTCAATAATTATTTAGAACGACGCGTGAATGTCACAAATTGACTGGTAGGTGGAAGAAACTGACAGGTGTGACGGAGCTAACGGAACTGCGAATTTGACAGGAGGAAGTTCAGATGGTGACATCTTTGAACCAGACAGGTCTTGGATGTGAATTGCGATTCCTTTCCGGGCTGTTGAACGCGACCGCAATTATCCAATGATCGATGCTGGAACGATTTGAACACGATAAACGTCATCTGAATGATTGTTCAACCGGGGATAAGACGATTTGACGGAGGCACAAAGTTTAAAGCCGGCGGTGTCCGAGATCCCGGAATCGATGGATTCGCATCATCACGTGGCGGGAATATTAAATTCTGATGATGCCACGCTCAAAAAAGAAAAAGAAAAGCATTTAAACGACCGAAGTGATGCTTACCGTTTATCTATTATAGTCGCAGTACTAGTGTTTATGGTCCAGAAGTTGTGCATACAGATGCAGTCATTATGTAAACGCGGCGGTCCTCCTACGCCGATCACGCCCGGAACCTTTAACCCCGCTTGATGCGACGATCCGGGTTCTGGTTCTATTTCTACGTTCTACCTACCGTCACGATGGGCTGTGTTAGTGTTGGTGTTGTGGCCTTTTAGGGACATCACGCCGGATGAGGAAAATCTAGGATTCAGGAATTAATTGTCGATTATTCAAATTTTTGATGGTTTGGCCGTTATTGTATGCTTATCTAAACTCCGGGTCGTGGAGATGCGAGATGTACGAACATGTTTACTTAGACGAAGGTAACCGTTATATATTCGAGCTGTAGAGGTCAGGAAATAACTTACTTAATAAATTCGGCACCCTAATTTATCTATAAATTGTATCAAGTAATACTAATATTTATTTATATTTTTATTATTATTTATTTAGTCATATATGGTATCGTGCCGCAATGCTTATTAAAATGGATTCTGATGATGCATCCAGATTAATAATAATATTGTAATGTATCGAACTATGAAAGTTATTAATAAAAAAAAACAACTCCACTCGAACAGAAAAAAAATAAAAATCTTCTGACATGGTCACAATAACGTGAACATGAAAGAGTAACGATTACCATAATTGCTTATTGCAGCTAATTCGCGTTCCCGTGCGCAGCGCGAGCATTATTCCGCCAGTATGAATTTCTATTAATTTTCGAAATGAGCGCTGGGTTGGCAGCTGTCAAATCGGACATAAATTACCTTTCTGAAATAACAACAAGAAACGTGATTCAGGTTGAGCCGTTAAGAGCGTTGTTTATTTCATATTGGTCGTAAACGATTTTTCATTACCGGCGGAGAATTGAAAAGTTGTATACTGGTGGGACACATAAAGTAAAAAGAACGCGCTTTCATGGCCTCCTCGATAAAAGTCTTAATATAACTCCATTTGTGACGCTTGATTTACGGACTATAATTGCGTTTACTGCCTTTTACGAGCGGGAAAACCAGCGGCGTTCATATTACTATACTTATACTCGTATCGAGTTCACCACTCCAGTGGCGTATTCTTTTTTCAATTATAACTAATCAGAAAAAAAATTCTCATCGTTATTGTTGGTCAAACCGATTCAAAGTTATTAAGTAGAACGCCTTGTTGAAATCATCTTTCAAATAAACGAAATCCGGTTGACTCATTTGTTCAAAATACGCAGGTCCATGGAGGCGGCCAGTTTGATATGGCACGTTGATGAGGCCAAAAGTGAGCTTAAACTATTCTTTTATTATTTAATTAAGCCAAGTTAAACGGCGCCCATGGGGGAGGGGAGAGTCACGACGTCTCTATTGACAAGATTAAATTGTGACAAAATTAGGATACCGCGGTACTATCATCTTCAGAGCTCTCCACAAAATCAAATTCGTAATATGATGCCAAACCAAAATGATTAAAAAAGTGGCGTGTCTACATTCGGTGATGGCGTTCCTTGAAATTTAAAATCAGAGCAGAGGAATGGTTTTAGTAAAGTTCAGTTGTAGGTGCGGCGTCCGTAAAGTTCCGCTTTTTTGTGGAAAACAAAGCAGTAAGCTGTAACAAACGTGGGTGCACGCAAAAAAGTCTCGAAAAAAGTGCGAAGTGCTTATAGTAAATAAAAAAAGGCGAATTCTAAGAAAAGAGTGAGAACTGGAAGAAGGAAGCGATTTGAAGAAAAAAGAACAAATTCGAAGATGTACGATCGCGTAGAAGCACCATAGCTTTTTTTTCGGTGAAAACTTGAACAAAAAATTGGAAATTCGGAGAAAAAGTTGTAATTCGAAGGGAAAAAAACGAATCCAAAGGAAAAAAAGCGAATTCGAAGAAAAAAGTTAGAACTGAAGGAAGAAGAAAGCGAGTTTGAAGAAAAAAAAATGAATTCGAAGATGTAGGATCGCGTAGAGGGACCATAGCAGTCTTTTCGGTGAAAACTTGAACAAAAAATTGGGAATTCGGAGAAAAGTTGTAATTCGAAGGGAAAAAAACGAATCCAAAGGAAAAAAAGCGAATTCGAAGAAAAAAGTTAGAACTGAAGGAAGAAGAAAGCGAGTTTGAAGAAAAAAAAATGAATTCGAAGATGTAGGATCGCGTAGAGGGACCATAGCAGTCTTTTCGGTGAAAACTTGAACAAAAAATTGGGAATTCGGAGAAAAGTTGTAATTCGAAGGGAAAAAAACGAATCCAAAGGAAAAAAAGCGAATTCGAAGAAAAAAGTTAGAACTGAAGGAAGAAGAAAGCGAGTTTGAAGAAAAAAAAAATGAATTCGAAGATGTAGGATCGCGTAGAGGGACCATAGCAGTCTTTTCGGTGAAAACTTGAACAAAAAATTGGGAATTCGGAGAAAAGTTGTAATTCGAAGGGAAAAAAGAATTCGAAGAAAAAAGCGCGAATTCGAAGAAAAAAAGCGAATTCTAAGAAAAAAGTGAGAACTGGAAGAAGAAAGCGAGTTCGAAGAAGAAAGGACGAATTCGAAGAAGTACGATGGCGTAGAGGGACCACATCAGTGTTTTTCGGTAGGAATTTGAACACAAAAAAAAAGGAATTCGAAGTGTAAAGCGAAGAGAAAAAGCGAATTCGAAGATAAAAGCGAATTTGAGAAAAAATTAGAGAATTGGAAGAAGAAAGCTAGTTCAAAGTAAAAAGGATGAATTCGAAGATGATAAAGCGAATTTGAAGAAAAAAGTGCGAAGTATATTCTTCGAATTCGCACTTTTTTTTTCGAATTCACAATTTTTTGTTCAATTAATCACCGAAAAGGACTCCTATGGTCCATTTAGATAATTTTACAGGCGCTATTTTTGCCTGGATGATAAAAATTCGAAGAAAAAAAAACGAATTCGAAGAAAAAAAGCGCATTCGAAGGAAAAAGTGAGAACTGAAAGAAGAAGAAAGCTAGTTCAAAGTAAAAAGGATGAATTCGAAGATGATAAAGCGAATTTGAAGAAAAAAGTGCGAAGTATATTCTTCGAATTCGCACTTTTTTTTCGAATTCACAATTTTTTGTTCAATTAATCACCGAAAAGGACTCCTATGGTCCATTTACATAATTTTACAGGCGCTATTTTTACCTGGATGATAAAAATTCGAAGAAAAAAAAACGAATTCGAAGAAAAAAAGCGCATTCGAAGGAAAAAGTGACAACTGGAAGAAGAAGAAAGCGAATTCAAAGTAAAAAGGATTAATTAGAAGATGATAAAGGGAATTTGAAGAAAAAAGGGCGAAGTATATTCTTCTGAATTCACACATTTGTCTTCGAATTTTCAATTTCTTGTTTAATTAATCACCGAAAAGGACTCCTGTGGTCCATTTACATAATTTTACAGGCGCTATTTTTGCCTGGATGATAAAAATTCGAAGAAAAAAAGCGCATTCGAAGGAAAAAGTGAGAACTGGAAGAAGAAGAAAGCGAATTCAAAGTAAAAAGGATGAAAATTTATGTTTTCAACCCTTACTTCGTAGAATCTCTGCATATTTATTGATTATGAATAAAACACTAATGTTTTATAAAATTCTACTGTATATTGATGGATTATAGAAACGTTACACGTTTAAATAATTTAAATTTTTTGTAATTTAAATTTACAACTAAAGTAAAAGAAATTTTGATTACAGAATCAGAATTAGCATTACGCTCACATAAATTTACATACGAGAAACTACAAATCACAAAACTGATTAAGAAACTCGAAAACACTAGAATCAACAATCAAAAATATTACAATGACACTTCCATATTGACATCTATAAAAACTAAAATTTCAGAAAATAATTTAATTTTAACAAAAGCAGACAAAGGTAACACTTCAGTAATACTCTCTCATGACAGTTACAAACATAAAATCTACGAATTTATAAATACTGAAAATTTAATTCAGTTACCCAGAGATCCCACAAAACAATTTCAAAACAAAACTAGAGAAACTATTCATAAATCAGATTTAGTTTTCAATAAACCAGAACAACATAGTCTCATCATAAAGAATCCTCAAGCTCCAAAATTATACGGCACCATCAAACTACATAAACCACTTCAACCCATCAGACCTGTTGTTTCATACATTAACGTTCCAAATAATAAACTTTCAGCGAAACTCAACACAATCCTAAAAAATTTTAATTACACTTCAAAATATACCGTCAAAAATTCACTAGACTTAATTCAAAAACTTAAACAACAATCTGTTCCACACAATGGCAAATTAGTTTCCTTTGATGTTAAGAGCATGTTTTCTTCAATTCCTCCACGAGAAGTTTTACCCATGCTTCAAAACTTATTAGAATCCAACAATCTTCTACCAAACTACATCTCTGAAATAATGGATTTATTCAATGTTTGTATATCCCAAAATTACTTTTCCTTTGATAATAAGTTCTACCTTCAAAATGAAGGCCTTCCAATGGGTAGTCCAATTTCTCCGATTTTAGCACATATTTTCATGAATAGTCTTGAAAAGAAAATCTTTCACTCAGACAAAGCAGATAGCATCAAGTTTTGGTTTAGGTATGTAGACGATATTCTTTCTTGTTTTGTAGGTTCCTCTAGACAATTAGATAACTTTCTTAATTTCATCAATAGCTTACATCCAAATATTAGGTTTACTGTAGAATGTGAGGAAAATAATTCTATAAACTTTTTAGACTTGTCTATCACGAGATTGAATAATCAGTTTGACTTTTCTGTCTATAGAAAACCAACACATACAAATATGACAATACCATACGATTCAAATCATCCAATTTCACACAAACTTTCAGCATATAATTCAATGATACACAGAGCTGTCACGATACCAATGTCAGTAAACAACTTCAACAGAGAAATTTCTATTATCAAACAAATTGCAAAAGAGAATGGTTATCGAAAAACATTAATAGACGACTTATTACACAAAAAACAACACAAATTAGCCATAAACCTCATTTATCCTCAACAAAACAATGAAATCAGAAAATATTCATCACTAACGTACTTTGGAAACGTTTCAACACAAATATCAAGGATAATTTCTAACACCACTACATTTAATATTTCATTCAAATCTTTTATGAGTAATGGTTTTATATTGCTGAATGCAAAAGAAAAGTTATCTAAATTACAGAAACCTGGAATTTATCGATTAAACTGTTCTCATTGTAATTCAGTTTATATAGGACAGACTTGTAGAAATCTAGAAATTAGATACAACGAACACCTAAACTCTTACAGACTCAAGCATCCAGAAAGATCAAATTTTGCAAAACACTTAATAGAAAACAATCACACTCTAACAGCAAACAACAAAATTGAATTACTACATCATTGTGATCATTATTTTAAATTAAATTTTCTTGAATCTCTAGAGATCCACAGACATTTACATAATCAACAATACACAGTAATAAATGAACAGCTAGACACATATCGTTCTCCACTACTTGATTTTCTTCTTGATATCAACAACTAAGAAGATTCTGAAGAAATACATTATGATCTAGTTAGTTCTCTTAAAAATTCATTTAAATCTAGTTACTTGTTTCATGATCACTTAGGTAATACTGTTGCTATGTTACTGTATCAATAATTTTATTTACGTCTGAAGATGCTACATGAAAAGTAGCGAAACACGTGTAACGTTTCTATAATCCATCAATATACAGTAGAATTTTATAAAACATTAGTGTTTTATTCATAATCAATAAAAAGGATTAATTAGAAGATGATAAAGTGAATTTGAAGAAAAAAGGGCGAAGTATATTCTTCGAATTCGCACTTTTTTTTTTCGAATTCCCAATTTTTTGTTCAATTAATCACCGAAAAGGACTCCTATGGTCCATTTACATAATTTTACAGACGCTATTTTTGCCTGGATGATAAAAATTCGAAGAAAAAAAAAACGAATTCGAAGAAAAAAAGCGCGTTCGAAGGAAAAAGTGACAACTGGAAGAAGAAGAAAGCGAATTCAAAGTAAAAAGGATTAATTCGAAGATGATAAAGCGAATTTGAAGAAAAAAGTGCGAAGTATATTCTTCGAATTCGCACTTTTTTTTTCGAATTCCCAATTTTTTGTTCAATTAATCACCGAAAAGGACTCCTATGGTCCATTTACATAATTTTACAGGCGCTATTTTTGTCTGGATGATAAAAATTCGAAGAAAAAAAACGAATTCGAAGAAAAAAAGCGCATTCGAAGGAAAAAGTGACAACTGGAAGAAGAAGAAAGCGAATTCAAAGTAAAAAGGATTAATTCGAAGATGATAAAGCGAATTTGAAGAAAAAAGTGCGAAGTATATTCTTCGAATTCGCACTTTTTTTTTTCGAATTCCCAATTTTTTGTTCAATTAATCACCGAAAAGGACTCCTATGGTCCATTTACATAATTTTACAGGCGCTATTTTTGTCTGGATGATAAAAATTCGAAGAAAAAAAAACGAATTCGAAGAAAAAAAGCGCGTTCGAAGGAAAAAGTGACAACTGGAAGAAGAAGAAAGCGAATTCAAAGTAAAAAGGATTAATTAGAAGATGATAAAGGGAATTTGAAGAAAAAAGGGCGAAGTATATTCTTCTGAATTCACACATTTGTCTTCGAATTTTCAATTTCTTGTTTAATTAATCACCGAAAAGGACTCCTATGGTCCATTTACATAATTTTACAGGCGCTATTTTTGCCTCGATGATAAAAATTCGAAGGAAAAAAAGCGAATTCGAAGAAAAAAAGCGAATTCGAAGGAAAAAGTCAGAACTGGAAGAAGAAGAAAGCGAATTCAAAGTAAAAAGGATGAATTCGAAGATGATAAAGCCACTTTGAAAGAAAAATTGCGAAGTATATTCTTCCGAATTCGCGTTTTTTTCTTCGAATTTTCAATTTCTTGTTCAAGTAATCAAAAAAGACAGCTATGGCCCCTCTACATAATCGCCTGCACAATATTTGTGTACCTGCGTGAAAAAAGCGTAAAATCGCCAATTCAGTCGGTCTCTTCCCATTTCATGACAGTGATGTATGAAATCACAATTTTGAAGGGCGTTTATAATCGTGACGGATCCACTAAAACTGGTTTAAAAAAAAAGGAGGGACTTGCTTAGGTCGCATAGGTAATATTGTCTCTGCAGATGTTCCATTCTTTTGATGATTTATGTGGCGTGGCAATCATTTTGATTGTAATAAATAACCCGAACAGATTGTCACTTTTTCCACCGCGTGAGCAAACTAGAACCCATTTATAATAAATAATAACTCGCATATAACATACATCACTGTAAATTGAACCAGGACTAGAAAGCCCGGCCGAACTAAGCACACACTGAGAAGGGTCGTGTGTAGTGTGTAGTTATAGTGTGTAGTATGAGTGTGTAGGGTGAGTGTGTAGTGTGAGTGTGTATTCCTCGCACAAAGGCCGAGGCTGCTCGACCCGTTCCGTTTCCTTTTCCACCGCGGCAGAGCCCTATCTGCGATACATATATTACACGACACACACAGACAAACATAACAGCGATCGAGGACAGGTAAAATACAGCGGGCCCTAAATCATTAACCCTACATTTAACATCCAAATAATGAAATTTATGACGGCCCGTCGACAGTTTTATCTATGTAGCGCGACAGTTGCCCTATTCGGTTACATAATTCATTCCCTTGTAAAAACACGGGTCTATCTGATTGGGGTTATTATTGTGTAACGTCGTGGTGGTAGTAGTATAATAGGGTAAGACTAGTAGTAGGTAGCGGGCTGCTCTTTATAGTTACGAACGATTATTGAGGTTACAAATTGAAAAAAATAGACGTCGGTCGGATGAATTGGCTTTTTGACTGGGATAAATTATCAGGGACACTGTTATATATAGGTTGGGAGCATAAACCGACTGGAAAATTATTCACTCAGAAGAACATTCAATTCAAAGTCACCTAATTATTATTATTGATTCTCTCACTCTAATTTCAATTTCACACATAGAAAGTTAATGGAGAACGTCATCAAAACTGGCGTGATGATTTATCGTTATCGTTTCAATCTAAGGGATAAGGGATGTTACGTGATTTGTCATGGGAGTGAGTCTCTTATTACCAGTCTTATCATCATCATGATTGATCCAGAAAAAAATCCTTCATAGGTAGGTGCATAAGCGAAAAAAAGTTAATTTTTGCCGAGAACTCAATAATTTAATCGTTAATTGCAAAAATGTGTGTAAAAAAAATTAGAGTTGTGAAAGAAAAATTGCAGAAAATGAGTTTTGATTGGATTTAAGGGCAGCCTACGAAGAGTTTTACAGAAAAGTCCTCTTTCATTTTGTCGAGAACTCAATAATTTAATCGTTAGTTGCAAAAAAGAGTGTAAAAAATAGAGTTGTGAAAAAATCGCGCGGAAAATGAGTTTTGATTGGATTTCTGGGTAGCCCCCGAATAGTTCTATAGAAAACTCCTCTTGAATTTTGCCGAGAACTCAATAATTTAATCGTTAATTGCAAAAACGTATGTAAAAATAAATAATAATTTAGAGTTGTGAAAGAAAAATTGCAGAAAACGAGTTTTGATTGGATTTATTTAAGGGCAGCCTCCGAAGATTTTACAGAAAAGTCCTCTTTCATTTTGTCAAGAACTCAATAATTTAATCGTTAATTTCAAAAAAGAGTGTAAAAAAATAGAGTTGTGAATGAAAATCGCGCGGAAAATGAGTTTTGATTGGATTTCTGGGTAGCCCCCGAAGAGTTCTACAGAGAAATCCTCTTTCATTTTGTCGAGAACTCAATAATTTAATCGTTAATTGCAAAAAAGAGTGTAAAAAAATAGAGTTGTGAAAAAATCGCGCGGAAAATGAGTTTTGATTGGATTTCTGGGTAGCCCCCGAAGAGTTCTACAGGGTGTCCCGTACCGTTATGTTCAAATTTTGTGAGCATATAGTAGGCTTATTTCTAAGCCTAAAAAACCCAAAAGTGGCAGGTCTATCTGCATTCGTTACGAAGTTAGAGGCCTAAGAAAATAATGTCTAGTAAATACCAGATTTAACTTTGAAAACCACATAAAACTTATTTTATTGACCAAATCTTTAGTTTATCATGTGTTAAAAATGTCCTATTCCTTGCTGAATACAAGCTTGTGCTCGGAGGCTTTATTGCAAAAGTAACAGTTTTCTCGTCTTTTTTCGCGTGCCTAATATCTCTTACCAGCTTGCTGAATACGATCAAATAATAATTTCTATCTGGTATTTAGTTACAAACACCAATTCCGAAATTTGCTGGTGCCGCATCTATTTGAATCCTAATGCCATTTCGTATGAGCAGGGTCTACTAATGTTTATTTCGGTGACGTTTACTCATGTGTGGCAATTTTTGTGGCTTACAAAGTTGAATCTTGTTATTTACTAGTCATAATTTTCTTAGGCCTGTAACTTCGTAACGAATAAAGATAGACCTGTCACTTTTGGGTTTTTTGGGCTCAAAATTAAGCCTACTATATGCTCAAGAATTTTGAACATAACGATACGGGACACCCTGTATAGAAAACTCCTCTTGAATTTTGCCGAGAACTCAATAATTTAATCGTTAATTGCAAAAACGTATGTAAAAATAAATAATAATTTAGAGTTGTGAAAGAAAAATTGCAGAAAACGAGTTTTGATTGGATTTATTTAAGGGCAGCCTCCGAAGATTTTACAGAAAAGTCCTCTTTCATTTTGTCAAGAACTCAATAATTTAATCGTTAATTTCAAAAAAGAGTGTAAAAAAATAGAGTTGTGAATAAAAATCGCGCGGAAAATGAGTTTTGACTGGATTTCTGGGTAGCCCCCGAAGAGTTCTATAGAAAACTCCTCTTTCATTTTGTCGAGAACTCAATAATTTAATCGTTAATTGCAAAAAAGAGTGTAAAAAAATAGAGTTGTGAAAAAATCGCGCGGAAAATGAGTTTTGATTGGATTTCTGGGTAGCCCCCGAATAGTTCTATAGAAAACTCCTCTTGAATTTTGCCGAGAACTCAATAATTTAATCGTTAATTGCAAAAACGTATGTAAAAATAAATAATAATTTAGAGTTGTGAAAGAAAAATTGCAGAAAACGAGTTTTGATTGGATTTATTTAAGGGCAGCCTCCGAAGATTTTACAGAAAAGTCCTCTTTCATTTTGTCAAGAACTCAATAATTTAATCGTTAATTGCAAAAAAGAGTGTAAAAAAATAGAGTTGTGAAAAAAAATCGCGCGGAAAATGAGTTTTGAATGGATTTCTGGGTAACCCCCGATGGGTTCTATAGAAAACTCTTGCATTTTGCCGAGAACTCAGTATAGTTTACAAAAACCTCAGAGGCGTTGTCAATATTTTACAATATCAAATTATCTCTAAAACCACTTCTCCTTTAAAATTTGCCGGGTGTTTTGGGAATGACTATAAATTTAATAGCAGAAAAAAATTTCAAACGAAACCCTCGTTTTTCTTTCATATATTTCAGTCTGAACCAGTACAATGCAAAAAGACACAAACCTGAGCAACCTGCGATACGTAACGCAAACATAACTGCAGATATTTTCAATTCAACGAACGAACGAACGAACGAGAGCGCCATTTATGTCGATCATGTGTCCATTAGCCAACATCAAACACCCACAGCCCTCAGCAGATACAAAGCACACACATTCTCCTCCTCAATACTAATAGTTCATCCCAGTTTGGAAAGTAAACAAGTAACAATCTCCCCTTATATCCGTGCAAGTGACTGGGAGTAGTCGGGGCCGGGGTTGGGAGATCTCCCGATCGTACCGGCGCTGCCGGAGAGACAGACGAACCGACAGTAATTACTGGCCCGCCACTCAAACCGCACACCATCACATCGATTAGTCTATTAACCGCGCCAACACTAGCGCCGGTTTCTCTTTCCACACCGACTCCATTCATCAAAGTCACTCTTCACGAGGGACAGGCCAGCCCGCCGCCCCCCAGGTTATCCTCTAGAGCTAGACGTACTAACTTACAGTCAAGGATGATACGACGATTCGTGGATTTTAGTGAACGAACGCTCGGTTATTTTTTTTCGTTTTATCATATTTTGGTACATCTGGGAGTTAATTATTATTATTGACAATGTAAATTGACAGCTATGATTGATTATGATGGAAATAAAAACAAGGCGAGAAGCTATGAGTAAAGGCCTAAGCACGCCGACAACGCAGTTAAGAATGTTGTTGTACTAAATTATTATGGAGCCTGCTTAATCATAAAATCTTCTAGGCTGGATGTTTCCGAAGGGTTTAATTTTAGCCACCTCAGAGTTATTTTCAACATTCTGTCGATCTTTGATATCTCTTCTAGCACTACAACTAAATTTTTTCAATCATCTGCTGTC
This sequence comes from Malachius bipustulatus, assembly GCA_910589415.1. Lineage (NCBI taxonomy): Eukaryota > Metazoa > Arthropoda > Insecta > Coleoptera > Melyridae > Malachius > Malachius bipustulatus. The sequence continues at coordinate 31,319,682 of OU342637.1, forward strand.
TTGGGTTTTCAAGTCTTCCGTTACTGAAGCGAGTGCAAAATCAGAAGTAGATCGAAAAGGTAGTGTTTTTCTGGTTTGCTGTCCAACCATTGCACCATTTTTTGATAGGGCCAAACTCTGTCGAACACAAATCTAGTGACGAGCCACAAAGTGACGATTCTTCTTGCATTCAACTTGACCCGATGTCTTCACCAATACAACCTCGTGGTTTATCTCGAATCGAATGGTGTGATCTCGGAAAGGTTTTTTGGGAAGAGAAACTTGGGTTGAGTAAATGAGCTTTCACTGTAGTTAACAGCAGTGATGATTATTTCACTCAGTTTTGCAGAGGTGATTGGTAAGGCTTCATTCGAGACGCCCTTTACATCTACCATCTTGATTCGAGATCCTTCAAACTGCTCAGGGAATTAAACTTGCGACAGGTAATCAAAAAATGTTTTTTCCACACGATTGAAGTTCTTGCAGTCCTAGCCATGATCGTAAAACTAACTGACATTTCGTCAAGTTAACGTCGAGACGTAACGCCACACATTTTTTTTTTTTGCATAACATGGCAACACAGCTGTTCACGTCCCTAGAACGGCTAGTCCAGGTTGATTGTAATAAATGTGAGAAGAGTATCAATTGAACAACATTAGAGAGAGACGGTGCGGTCGGGGAATACATCAAAGTCTTCCTCTGCTGACAATACAATCTATTAATCCTTGTCATGGCCGACCCCGACTAATTTATTACCGCTGTCCTGCTCTCTCTTGCACGGTTCGTCGCGCTAGCTGGCATCCGCCTTGTTGGCGAATCTGGCCTGTAATCTCTAAAGTAGAGTAGGTACATTCATATCGATTGGAAATTTTAATGTGGGGTCATCCCTGTCCCCGTTTGGTTGGATATGGTTCCCTAGTTTCCTTTTATTTTATTTTAAGGGTGAAGTTTTCTTGGCTTGAGACCTGATACGGGAATGAGGGAGATATTTTTGGGCACTTAGAGTGACTGTTCTAAGATGGCCAGAATTCCTACCACTGACTCCCTGCCTTCACACTGTAGGTACCCCATGGCAACCGGGAGGTGAATACGAAACCGACCAAAAGGTGAACTCTCGTTCGGCGAAAAGGATGGTTTTTCGTACCATCGTGGTAGCAGCGTTATTCGTATATCGTTTGGTTCGTTCGCTTTGTTGACGTTATCAACACTCAAGACGTTTTTGCGCTCACAATAACATCTGGTCAACAATAATTATCGTTTGATAAAAAAGACTTACAAGAATGCCACGACGGACATAAAATTTTGACACCAAATAAGGGGGAAATAAAAACGAAACGGCAACCTCTGATCATGTAAGTTCAAGACTACTGCACGTGAAACGGCCAAACAAAATACGATTAACATCAATCAATCCTATCGTCATAATGGGAACAATAAATAACGGCAATTAATTTTATTTCAGTCCGTCATTAATCATATCGAGATAATTAAGCCTTTCCTTCCTACTGCTGCTGGTAGGTAGAGGATACACATCGCTTGAATAATGCAGTCGTCATAGAGTATGCCCGTTCCTATTGTCGATTCGATATCGTACCAACATAATAGACACATTGCCTGCAAAACAATTATTACTGTTGCTAATGTGGCTCGATTGTCATTATTTATTTCTTCCAGCCCGAGCTGTAATAACAACAATGATTTATCGATAGTTTGTTATCAAGCTACAAAGTAGGCTGGTTAATTGCAGGCAATGAAAGGTCAAGTCTAAATTTATTGTTAAATTACCGTGAAAATATCTTAGTCTAGGTGGATATATGTATAATAAATAATAAAATACCAACTGGCATAATAATAATTAACATACGGGTACATAGTACCTACATAATTGGATATATTTCATTTTTATCGTCGCATACTGGAAGCCAACACTAAATTTATTTGCTACAAAACTATCAATTAGTACTCGGAAACATTCACAATCTAACCGATGGAACGGTCCCCAAGGTCCACTAGCAATTGCCTCAAGACCAAGAGAATTCCAGACTTAAGACTTAAGAGTACTACCACCACCTCCACCACAACTAACAAGGTCGTGGTGTTGGTAAAAAAAACAGGATACAAATGATCATGACCCTTAGAGGCTCACAAGAGGGGTAGGCAGTAGGCCTCACCTGCATATTATCTGAATTTTTATCTATTATCTTTTATTTCACCTCGTATCTTCATAACTAGAAGCTAAATCGTTTCTACAAAATTATCTTAACCACATTCGAGTCCGAGATCGAAGAGCCAAATTGAGGGAATATCGAATCATAACACGCGAATAAACAAAAGTGTTCCTGGAAATTAATCATTTTCGATTAAATCTATCTTCCCGGCCGGGATCAAATAAATATGACCACTACGGTATTTATTTTGATCGTAGAAGTGAAACGACTTTTAAAATGCTGCCAACAATTTTAATAAACTGATAAAAAAAAACAGTGCAGCTGATTCTGATTAATCTCTTTCATTGTTCAAACACTCGAACGAGCATCCAATAAGAGGAGAAAAAAAATCCCTCCTGCTCCTGCACCGAAGATAAAATCATCGACACTTCCAGAGCGTGTCTAACGTAAGGTGGCGTTGTTGAACTTTTGCAAAGGCACTCTTTTTCCCGGGGCCTTATTAATATTTCCGAGCAGATGGAGATGAATAGCTTGCAAATTGGACCCGTTCCGTTTTCTACTTGGACGCGTTCGAGTGTACGCGTCAACAAAGACACCGGCACCAGACCCGCTTTTGTTGTCGTTAATTTTTTCGCTAATTTAAAGGAGAATTGCTCGCCATCAAAGCCCGGTCTAGGGTAGAATGGGAAACTTAACAACGTTCCCCTCAAACGGTACGATGTGCACTCGCTCGATGCGACTAAGAAATAATCTCCATTGGTATCAATCATGCAACGAGAAACCAGAACTTTAAAATAATTAAGAAAACTTTAACTTTAACTTCAGATAAATTCAGGAGAAATGAGGAATATGAAGACTGAAAGTTTTGTTGTGGCTAGTCAAATTGAGTTATTTTCTGAGATGAAGAAGAGGGCGGCGTAGCGTCGGGGGAAATCATCAGAATCTGGGACTTATAATAAATAATCCTCTCAAGTCGTAATTATTGCGGTTTACACAGGGTGATTCATAATTCGGGACGTTCCTTTCAAGAATAAGCTTCACGCTTTACAAAGAAGAAGTATTCTCTACATGAAAAAATCGCTACACGCACTCATCTTGACTCCTCACACATACAAACAAGTTTCTAAAGATCCTAAAAATCACATTCCTCTGAAAGAGCAACCAGCTGGTCAAAAATTCCACGATCCCTGACCAAGACAAACGGCAGATTATGAATACCAAAACCAGGACGCATAGACTTTATGGACTTACGAAGATACACAAACCTAACGTGCCTATTCGTCCAATTATCAGTGCCATTGATTGAAGATTGAATTGGTTCCCCGACATATATTCTCTGGTCAAATATCAAATCAACCTGCTGGTGGCACATGGGACAATTTCTTCATCATATCAACAGTATATTCACCCCGTATTAAATTCACGGTGGAAATAGAAAAAAATGTAACACTACTATTTCTTGATGTTCTCGTTAACAAGAATGAAAATAGTACCTTGGGGCACATAGTCTACGGGAAACCAACAGACACATATCGGGATTTACAACACAAAACTCCAATCGTCATTCAGGCCAAAAACGAGCAGTACCTAATAAAAATCCTGGTGCTGGTGCATCCCGAATTTGCCAAACAACCCTTCCAAGAAGAGCTCGCCTATCTAGACCATGCTCTGCATGTAAATGGCTATTCGCTACACCGCTCAAAAAATCTGGAAAGCGTTACACACCTCTCAAGATCAAGAAAACGCACAAGGGGTTGGAGGTTGAAAACATGGAAATCTTTTACGGTCATCTAACAACCCCAAAATCTCAGATTATTCCGGAAAATTCCGATCTCTAACAGTGATTTAAAATCATCTAATATTACCAAAAAGCAATTTCTGTAATATCCGGTGTAAATCAAAGTGCCTCGTTAACATATGTCCTTTATCAACCGTACGTACACTCAAACACAGATCAACATTACAAGAGAAACAGCCGCCACGGCTATCAAACGACAAACGACTACAAAATTATTAATTATGCAAACATCAATCCGGGAGGTCATTTAACTGACGTTTAGTCCGCATTTGATGTCACAGCATAAACAAACAACTCGTAAAATTAATTCGTAATGATCTCCTGCCATAGACTGACTCGAATCTCGAATGCGCCCGTGATAAATTCCGCGTTCTCATTGATTAAAATCCGGGCTGCGCCGCCGTGACCGGGATGGATGCACCTAAAGCGACATTACACTGCACCTGATTGCAGTTGTCAAACCCACGCTCACTTTGACGTACCGTAATTAATCTAGTCATCATGTTCCGGACTCGCGCCCAGAGCTAGCTTGATTAATTCGCGATGATTGCGACCTCCATGCATGAATTACGAACATTTCAAATTTCAATATCCCGATCCGACAATTTATAGTTATAATCCTACCTATACGGGTCGCAGTTATCTCCATGGTGTGGGGTATGGTATTATCGTACGTTCATAGAGAGAGTATGACGTGATAATTCCGACATGACCGTTGATTATATAAATTAACAATAATCATTCACAGAGTACACAATGCGATGTATTCGAATCAATCAAATCTATTTGCGTCCGGGAATAATATGAATATGCAAATATTATAACGCAATGAAAAGTAAACAAGGGATTTAATAATGTTTTATAACACAACCCTCTAAAATCACACCCCGTTAAAGGACCCTGTTATGTTACCAGCAACAATTTTTCTCAGTACAATAATAGCTTTTTACATGACGTATGACCAATAGCACTGCGCTCGAGGATCCCACTCTCACTCTTCGCTCTAGGTGTGTGCCATATTATTACAGTCGGTCGTGGCGCAAATGTTTCTAGGTCGTGTGAGCGATTCGGCGTCTGTTGAATGTTTCATGTGAGATGAATGAAACGCAAGATAGAGGATTTACACAGCACTGACGCTAGACGCTTATAGATTTGTGAACGTCAAAAACCGTTTCAATTCAGATTTGAGTGTCATCATTTGAGATTTGTAATAATTTGAGATTTGTCAGTTGTCATAATTGATTGCAATTGTAATTCTCACTATTTCTCCATTATGCTCACTAGGATTCTAACTATTCTAAAAAGGGGGCGACTAGAGACGTCTAGTGGAGACTAGAAACGACTGGAATCATTACTGAAGATCAGTTGCGTGGACAGAATTAGTAACAATAACATAGTTCTCGCTCGCATGGCCAAAGATCTAGAAATAGTAAAAAAAATCAAACAACGCGAATTGAGTATTTTTTATCATTTTAAAAGATACTCGGCGAAATATGAGATCTTAAATCTTATTTTAGAAGGAAAAATTCCTAGCAAACGTGGTCTAGCGAGACGGAGAACATCGCGATTGAAGAATTGGAGACAATGGTTCAAGCAATGATCGTTGAACGGTAAAGGTACCAGATAATAAAAAGAAGAAGCGACTAGAGAACCAGTCCAGGAAGCAGAATTACGTGATTATAACGTCATATTTTGGTGATTATTGATCGCTGACGTCAGCAACCTATTTATAAGTGACGTCGACAACACGTCGTTTATATACCTGATATCTCACGTAATCAAGTAATGAAAAAATCAATATGAAACGTCAAAAAATCGTAAATTACGCGTTTTTTAGGTCAATATGACGTCTTTAATTTAATAGTCTTTATGTCTTTTATGTGATTTTCACGTCAATAAATGACGTCTTTGATCTTTGCCATGTTTTCGTAATTAATTTTTAGTTTTCTATGTCATTTTTAACGTGATTTTTATGACAATAAGTCACGTCTTCGATACGTGACATTTTAACGTCTTTCTCACGTCAATAAATTCGACCCTGCTATGCTATTTGGGACCTTCTTTGATACCTCAACTTTCGTTCAATGATTTTGTATGTAAAACGTGATTATAACGTCATATTTTGGTGATTATTGAACGCTGGCGTCACCTTCAAGTACCTGATACCTGAAGTAATTGAAGAAAACCAAAATTAGACGTAAAAAAACGTTATTTACGTGTTTTTAGCTCGTTTTCAGGTCTTTAGTTTGGTAGTTACTTTTTTAAGCGTGATTTTTAGCGTGAATAAACATTTCTTCGTCATTAATTTTTACGTTTTAATGTAATTTTAAAGTGATTTTTATGACAATTAGTTACGTCTTCGATACGTGACATTTAAACGTCATTCTCACGTCAAAAAATTTTACCTTACTCTGCTATCTGGGACCTTTGTTTGATCCCTGAACTTTTTCAAACGATGATTTCGAATGTAAAACGTGATTGTAACGTCATATTTTGGTGATTTTTGATCGCTAGCGTTACGTTCAAGTACCTGATACCGCACTTAATTAAAGAAAAACAAAATAAGACTTAAAAAAACGTAATTTACGTGGTTTTAGGTCATTTTCAGATCTTTAGTTTGGCAGATTTTAACGTAGTTTGATTTTCACGTGAATAAATGACGTCGTTGATCTGTGACTTCGTCATTACGACGTCATTTTCACGTCATTGATCATTCGACGTATGGGAAAACACAAAAAAAAGACGTCATGTTGACGTTGTTCTGCTACCTGAGACGTTTACCTGTTACCTTTTCGCTAAAATCGGCTCATTTCATGTGTCATAAGCTGACAACCTCCCAGGAATTTCAGCAAAATTGGCAACTAAAGTTGGTGGTTGTGCTGATGTCACATAGAATATTAGAGACTGAAATACTGTCTCTTCAAACCAAGACTCTAGCTCACACATGATGCTGATGGAATTCTAAAGGTCTTGGCACGGAATTCTTCATTTTCTGTAAACCACTGTAACTAACCTGAACAAGAGTAAGCAAGTTTATGCGATTTTCGTTGACTTTTCCAATGCCTTTGATCGGGTTGACCACAATAGTTGTGTAAACTGGAGAAAATCCTACCTTGGGCGTACCACTGGGATCAAATCTAGAGCCCATTTTGTTTATAATATTCATTAATTATTATGTTTGGTTAGATAAGTTGTAAGTATTCAAAGATTGACGAATCCTTTTGAAAACGCAATCAACAAAAATAAACCGAATTTCTTCAATCTTCAAGCATTTTATAGAGTTTCCACACCAAGCCGCAGCGGATGGATAATACAGACAGAGGAGACCTGTGAAATTAAACGTCGGGCGTGAAATTAACGCGGTGCTAGCAGCTTTGTTGTCGAACGACGGCGCCATTCGATCGCCCTCTAACTAGGGCCCGGAGGAGAAATATCGGGCCATCAATCTCGAAGGAGCTAATTGTGAAGGGAAGGTCATTTGTTCGGACACGTCTTCCGGCCCTGCTGACTTTTACTGGCTCCTCTCTTCGGGTTAAATGCGCCCCCACAAATCACCCTAATGGCCGTGCCATTGTTGTACGGGAACGCCGGGGCAAATTGCGATCGGGCAACTGCACTGCATTACACCCACGACACTACACACGATTTCTCTCGATATACGTGCGCGGTTAATGGACGAGCCACGTCTCCTCCTCGGCCGCTCGTTTATTTCAATTAACTCGGTAGCGCGGTTGCGGTCATCAAATATGGTTAAAAATTGATACAAAACTAAAACTGCGATTGTTTTTTTATAGAATCGAGAGAGCTAAAGAATGTGTTCGATTCCGGAAGACTGCAGTACCAAGAGTGGATTAATTCGATTAATCAACCACCCCACGTCACGTCTACCACCTGTTATACTACTTAATATCAAAATTCTCGATAACGCCAATCTCCACGTTAATACCGTCACGTACCTATACCTAAGTCTAAGCCGCCTCTGATTCCTCCATAATAATAATCATGTTCATCTGTGGCTAACCGCGCAGTGGAGAGACCCGACCATGGCCTACTGCTATGCTATGCTTGGGCAAGGCTAACTATCCCATTATGTCGGGATAATAGAGAGATCCCCGTTCCCGCAGGATGGCGGCGATAATTGCCGTCGGGGTCCCGTTATTGCACGGGATCTCGGGTCCTCTGACCGATATTAAGCTGGAGATATTATTGCGGATCTAGAGATAGAGAGAGAGATGTAGAAACGGGTAGGTAGATAGGGGAATTTGCTGTAATCTGTAATTGAGACGTGGACTATCCTGCAAAGGCCGGTTTTCACTGGCGCTTTAGCCCGCGTCAAAATATACCACATAAACTCTTATGAAGTTTGACGTTTGGCGGCGCGAGGTAAAGCGTTAGTGGAAACCGGCCTTAATATGAAGCTGTGTTTATTTTAATAAAATCGACTGGTTTCGTTACGAATTTTTAAGGAAGCCTTGAAACAATTCTACCAGATAATAGTAAACAATTCGATAAATATTCAAGACCGTTACAAGATTTCAACCATAAACCCGATAACGATTATCAAATCGAGTCCGCCACCGCAGATCCAGATCGGTTAGAGCAAGGGGCCACGCGGTGTGGCAAAACGTGGGTAATTTACCGGCATTTGCACGCTTGCAGAGGTATCAGTGCCGGGATTTACGACAGACGATACATCAACTCCAAGTACCAATTTACTGAGTTGTAAAGCACGACCCGCTGTTATTAAAAGCTCTGTACAATCAATAGCTCGAATGGCGTCATTAATTTTCCCGACTGTAGTAGTACGTGGGCAACTCCCTTTCTTTATTACTCTACGGAGCCGAAGGGGAACGGGGGTGGCGTTCGCGGACACGCCTGGATGCACGTCTGCTTCTCCGGAGACAATCCAGAAGGCGTTCCTGGAAGCCTTCTCGCCGGTGAAATAACGCTAAGGGATGTGTCGAATCCGAAACACAGGCAAAAGAGACCCGGGAAGTGACTTCAAGATACATCCAGTGATTCGGAAATATCTACACTCTACAGTGAGTGACAGGTCAGCTCTCTTTTTTTTATTTGCAAAGCCCGGTCGGCTCTCTTTTTTTATTTGCAAAAGTCCGGTCAGCTCTCTTTTTTTTTATTTACAAAGTCCGGTCAGCTCTCTTTTTTTTATTTGCAAAGTTCGGTTTGAAAAGGTCAGTTATCGTTGATTGAGAATAACGTAAAGGGGCACTTGGCGTAAAGGAATTCTTGCCAGCTCAGAACGCTACAGACAAAAATTTTCTAGGAATGTGGCCGAGTCAATGAATGAAGAAAGAAAAGTGTTCCCGTCCACAGTAAAATGAAATTTCTTAAAATAGTTTGTTCATCAAAAAAGGTTTTTATATGCCAAACAACGCAATCTAGTTAATTCAGCCAATTTAGGAGATCATCCGAGTCAATTATTCCTCAGACATAATATGGCATGTGATTATTTACAATAATCTTGGGGGATCAGCTCTTCACCCAAGATGAGACACTCCTGTCGATTCAACTCATCAGACGGTACGACCCACCGGAGGTCCATTGACTGAGTTCATGGAAAAGGAAAAAGAGTTACCGTCAAATGAAGAAAAAAATTTCTTGGGACATTCCTCATCAAAAAAAGGTTTTCGAGTGCAAGTCAGTGGCGGTTGCCAGGTTAAGTGGTAGATTCAGTGCCAAGTCAGTGTTAGATTGCCAGGTTAGCGAAAATTCTGCACAGGACAAGTCCAGGTCGGTTTTTTTGTCACAAGGCAAGCGCGAAAATTCGATTTTTGCACAAAAGTCCGGTCATCTCTCATTTTTTTTTCGCAATGTCCGGTCAGCTTTAATTTTTTTCGCAAAGTCCGGTTTGACAAGCTCATTTATAATTTATTTACATATACGTAAAGGGGCACTTGACTCCCTTCATATGAAAAGCCGCTACTGCTGCAAGTAAAGGAATTCTTGCCAGCTCAGCACACTAGACAAAAATTTTCTAGGAGTGCGAACAAGTCAATGGAGAATTAATAATTAATAAAATTAAGATACAGAAACAATCAAGAAACACAAAACAATAACATCTATAAACAGAAAAGTGCAAGAACGCTATTTTCAAGTTGATTTCCTCGGTCTGAGAGTCGCAACAAGAAAATAAAACGTATCCATGCGGCGTCAGGCATCAGGCGATATATCAGCAGAGATCGCATCGGGGAGCGGACGGAGATCGGTGCTAAAGCACATTTATTTCATCGGAACTTGTAAAAGCAAATAGGAGGCAACAGTAAATGTCAGAAGCACATTTCGGGAGTTAAAAATTAAAACCTCCGCCGTCGACGTTGTGATTTCTCGACCATTTACCGGCTGAGTAACGGCCCACAATGCGTCTCTCCGCGCCAAATGAAGATATACGGCAACAGTTGCTCCGACCACATGTGGAAATATTTAATTTGTGTTTGGGTAAATGTCACGAAAATATCTAAAGTTATGTCCGTGAAAATGCTCTCTCTGCTACGCCACGACGTACTACATGCAGGCAGGGGCGAAGCGAATCAACACTGTTACGATAAATTACCACTCTAATGTGTGTTGGAACTTGTACGCTGTTGCCGGTTTAAATAAATAAAAAGACTACGAACGAGATTTTTTCCCTGTGCAAGTAAACTAGATTTGAATAATATGAGAAAGGAAACTTTTGGTTCATCAGCTCAGCTTTAACAGAAAAACATGCCTTGGGTCTTGATCTATTGGGAAGCAGTAAAAAAAAGAAGACGTGTAGACAGTTAAGAAAGTGTAGACTGCGAAGTAGTGAGCGAATAAGGAAGCGATAGTGGTTTTTATAATAAAATGATTAATTCAGTTAATTGGCTATCTAAAATTATCGATGATGCCACAGAAAGAAAATTTGTAAGAATATTTAGAAAGCAGCAGGTTTTCTCTCACGCCGAGTAATATCTAGTCGTTCTAGTGAAAAAAAATTCAAGGTGCGAGGTCCATAAAACATAAAACCCAGCGTATCCAGCGTCACGAGCTTTCGGCGAGCTACAGAAGCATGAACCTGACAAGAGTGCTATCACCGCCCCGGAGTACCTAATAAAGCTTTTATATCATAATTTACGTTTCCTCCGCAGTCCACTTTTACATTTTTATGAAGAGGGCAGAGAGAATGGGTTCGCGCACGGTCGGGGCCTGTTCATTTCGCATTCTGAATTTACAACCGGCGAGCCCGCGAATACATATCTCATAAATGTCAACGGCAGCGATCTTATTTCCCGGCCCTGCCATAAACATCCAGGAACTGCGCGCACATGATACGACGCCATATTTTATTCTGATGTGACGCTGCTTTGATTTAAGAACCAATAAAACAGCATCCGAGACCTGCTGCAGTCCCGTTGAGTAATGCCCCTGCTTAATATCATTGCAATATATCGGATCCCGTTTCCAGCTTTCCATATTAAGTGTCTCATCTGTTTGGCCTGCCATATCCATAATCCAGAACAGCTACCTCGGGAAAAACTAAACGAAACGTGTTTCTTCCTCCTTATTCGATTATTAATTAACAACGACCGGAATCAATTAATTTTGCTCAACTTCTGATCACTCATGTTACTTTTTTCCACGTATAATAGTTTGTGGAAGCTTAACATTTAATTTTAATTATTTTTTTTGTGCCATTTCTCAAAGGTGCACATTATTGGGAGTGGCCTAAGTTCTTGCCTAGAATACAAAGTACCTTGCCCAAACATCATGCAACACCTAAAAGACACGTTCATACCAAACTGGTAGGATAAACAGGACAAAAGCTCTTTTAATTATCCAGCAAAAACAGCTTTTGTATTGTTTCCCAAAAAACTCAACTTTCACAGCTTCTACCACACAAATCATCCAAAATCATTGATAGGAGTGGTCAAAGCTCTTGCCTAGAATACAAAGTATTATGTCCAAACATCATGCAACAAGTAAAGGACACGTCCATGCCAAACTGGTGGGACAAACAAGACAAAAGCTCTCTTAATCATCCATCAAAAACATCTTTTGTGTAGTGTTTCGCAAAAAGATCCAATTTTGCAGCTTCTACCACACAAATCATCCCAAATCATTGATAGGAGTGGTCAAAACTCTTGCCTAGAATACAAAGTATTTTGCCCAAACATCATGCAACAAGTAAAGGACACGTCCATGCCAAACTGGTGGGACAAACAAGACAAAAGCTCTCTTAATCATCCAGCAAAAACATCTTTTGTGTAGTGTTTCGCAAAAAGATCCAATTTTGCAGCTTCTACCACACAAATCATCCCAAATCATTGATAGGAGTGGTCAAAACTCTTGCCTAGAATACAAAGTACCTTGCCCAAACATCATGCAACATGTAAAGGACACGTTCATACCAAACTGGTAGGATAAACAGGACAAAAGACTCTCCAGGAATGCTTAGAACCATGCATGGTGCAACGGTAATAAGTGCAAGCGATGGGACGCCCAAATTTTTGGGCCCTAAGCCACCTAACAACCGCCAACACCAAGAGGTCGGTTTTCTCAATAAGCTTGAGAGGTAAGTGAGACTGGTGAGAAAATCTTTGTCTATTGGAAGAGATAAACACAAAATGGCACCTGACCTGAAGAAGATAGTAGAGCACTCTAAAAATATTGTAGCACCTCTTCATCTACCAATTTGCTTGGTGACGCCTGAGAAATGATTTATATATTTTAAGGTTCAATAATTTATTATTGTATCAATTTGTTTCATAGATTCTTTCCATTCTCCTCATGGAATTAACTTTTCTGGTGTTGACTTGGGAGGCTGCAATAATTGACTTGGAGTCACCCAAATGACGGTTCAAGGCAGATGAGCCAAGAGACGCGAGAAAAAGCCTCATTTCAATCTCAATCAAGCAAACTTGACACAAGTTATCAAATGAGTAGTTTTGCTCCGTTGATGACATAAGCAAATTGATTAGAAAAAAATTGTTTGAACTGCTCTGGATTCTGAAGAGATAAAAAAATAGTTAAAAAAAAGAGAAAGCTCTTTTCCTAAGTAACTTTTCCATGAGACTCGCTCAGCAATATTTTTGCTCTATCCAGCAGAAACTCCTGGGACGTACTCCACATTACCGAAAGATATTTGCGGTGCAAGGCGGTATGATTTTTCAGCGGCTGGTTGTAAATCTGGCCGTATTAAAGCAATATATTTAGAGGCGGTGTAGTGTTATACAGAGCGTGCTTATAATCTAGGTCATAATTCAGTGGGAGAGCAGCTGACCTGACTGTTCCGTTATACATTTTCAAATTACCAACCGCATAAACCGCGCCAAGATTTAGACGCCGAGCGTCGACAGAATTTACACGCCGCCACGATGCCAGATTTTTCACCCCCACTAAGACTAATCCTTTACAAAGTGTCATGGCGCAGTTACGATTACATGAATAAATCTGAATCTTAATGACGGTAATAACGTCATCAACAGTTATTTGGTTTATTATTTTATAACCGTGTCTTTGGTATTTTTTTCTTAACATCGTAAGTCAAGTATGACAACGCCGCCTCCATTACACCTCTAAAGCATCGTCGGCGGCGGCAAGGAGGCAGGCGTGCTCGTCGGCGGCGGTAAATTATGGAGTGTAAAAATAAGCGATATGTGGCTGATCCTTTCATTGCCCGGGCTCCCGTAAATTATCCCGCTGGAACGGCCCGACACCGCGCAGGAAGAAATATGCTCGGATATAAAGAGAAGTAGAAAACGGTGTTTACTTTAACAGCCCTTTAAACGGAAAATATGGCACCTTTATTTATACGCCTCCATGACGGCGAAACTCCTCGGGGAACCCTTTACGCGAAGGTTGTTCTTCAGCTCTGACAAAGGCCTTATTACCTAGCCCGGAGGAAAATTAGATCAGTACATCAACTAGTTTGTTATCCTCTCTTTCGGTTCCGGGTTCTTGCGTGCGCGAAGGGACGGGAATTTAAATAAGAAATCGATTTCAATTTTTTTCTTGTTCTTTGAAAGCCACCTTTTTTTTAAACAGTCCAAATATTTATCTTATACAGGCCGCACTCTACTTATGGACTCACATCTCTCAAAGCTCTCAAGACTCTCAAAGCACATCATACCTCATTGATTTGAGAATGAATCAAGCAAAGCATAAACTTGATGTGATGTACATAATATACAGGCTGTATTATTTAGGGTTTCTTGAATATTTTCTTCAATGCTGAGGGAAGTATTTTTTCCCAATATACCTAAAGATGCTCGGATTCGGGAAAGATTTATGAAATATTAGAGAAGGCTTAGGGAAAGGTTAGATAAAGGTTTGAGAAAGGTTTAAGAGATATTAGGAAAAGGTTTGAGAAAATTTAGCAAAAGGTTTGTAAAAAGGTTGGGGAAAGTTTTGCGAATGGTTTGGGAAAAGTTGTGACGAGGTTAGAGAAAGTTTGGAAAAGGTTTCTTAAGGGTTTAAAAACGGTTTAAAAGAGATTAGGGAAAGGTGTAATAAAGGTTTGAGAGAGGTTTCTGAAAGGTTAGGAAAAGGTTTAAGAGAAACTAGGCAAATGTTTACTAAGGGTGTGGAAAAGGTTGGGGTTTGTGAAAAATTAGCGAAATGTTTGAGAAAGGTTAGAGAAAGATTTGTCAACGGTTAGGATAAGGTTTGGGAGAGATCAGGAAAAGGTTTGTGAGAAGTTAGCGAAAGGTTTGAAAAAGGTTGGGGAAAGATTCGGGGAGAGTTCAAGAAAAGTTGTAGAAAAGTTAGAAAAAGTTATAGATAAATTTCTGAAAGGTTAGGGAAAGTGTTAGGAGAGATTTTTAAGGTTTAGTGAAGGTTAGGCTTTGTGAGAAGTTAGCGAAATGTTTGAGAAAGGTTGGGGAAAGATTTCAAAAACGTTTGAGAGAAATTAGGAGAAATTTTTCGAAAAGTTAGCGAAAGGTTGGGGAAGGATTGGGTAAAGGTATAAGAAAAGTTGGGGAAAGGTTCGAAAAAGTTTTGGAAAGGTTTCTGAAGGGTTTGTAAAATCTCTTTCAAAGAGATTAGGGAAAGGTTTAATCAAATGAAGGTTTGAGCTAGGTTAGGGTTTGTGAAAAGTTTAAGAAAGGTTAGGGAAAGATTTGGGAAATATTCGGGAAGGATTAGGGAAATGAGAGGTTAGAAAAAAGTTTGAGAAAAGTTAACGAAAGTTAGCGAAAGTTTGAGAAAAATTGGGGAAAGGTTAGAAAAAGTTTGGGAAAGGTTTCTGAATGGTTTGTAAAAGGTTTAAAAGAGATTAAGGAAAGGTTAAGTAAAAGGTTTGTGAAAAGTCAGCGAAAGGTTCCTAAAAATCTCAATTCAAAATATTATTATTAAAATCTAAAGAGTTAAAATTGACATCGTGCCATTTCTTCTTCTTACGAGTCCTTGCGACAAATCATTTCTCAAAAATCCATATGCCTAAACAGGCAACGCAGCGCCAAACTCTCACACTCCCCCAGGACGTTATATAATGGCCCGGTTAGTAGTTGCGGTGATTGCGATGAACGGGGCTTCCCCGTGGGGCCTCCGCATTCAATGTCGAAGCGCCGAGGGCATCCTAATTGGTATCGACGTGCGCCCGGCGAAAGAACTGTAATTAGTGTTGCACGTCAATAGACGAAAACATTGAAATGAAGCCGCCCGGGGGGGTCCGGCTGACTGCGGGCGGTGAAAAAGGGTTAAGAGGTTCAGTCGAGCGTAATTGGTGAAATAATCGAAATGTGTACGAACGTGGAGAGTAATTCAATGGAGTGTAAATTAAGCCTGAAATCTATAAGACCAATGAATGCTTTAATATTGTTAAGCCTTCACGTCCGCCTCTGTGTGCAACGGGAAGAGCATAAATTTTGATCTTATGCTTGTGGTGTTTAACTCAGTTTACTTCGCAGACAGCTCGATGAAGAGGACAAGAAGTAAAGAGATTCTTTTTCCTATTTTTGGATCGATCTGCGATAAATCGGCGGTCTGACGTGTTCACATTCCCAAGTAGCCATCGCATCCGCCAGGTCGAGGTGAGTGTTGTTGCCTGTTCCAGCAGATTGCCTGGCAATTTATCGCGCCTCTTGGTCATTATCAATTCACGAATCGGAACTCGGCATTCTTGGAAATATTGCACTGTTATCTACAACAGTCGGGTACCCCATTTGTATGTGCAGTTTGTTGGAATTCTCGTGTGTTGAATCTCCTTCGATGGAACTCATGACAACATGATTGCTACTCTTCGTTGCGGAATATATTATTCCGGGACTGCGGATTTTATGGCCTCAACGGAAAATAGGAAACAATTTAAATCATACATGGAACACCTTTCAATTGTTTTATTTTCGCTCTTATCGGCGTGACGTCAGAGGTAAATCGAGGATACTCGATTTGTTTATTACTGCCACTGCTTTAGATATATCCACAGATAAGAAATCCAATTGTCTCTCCACTGAGACGTAATTAAAGGAAGAAGAGGGGGATTGTAATCGTAAAAAAATCAGACCCAATAAAAATGAGCTGAAAAGCATTATTGAAAAGGATTCTCGGCCCGAGACCAAATTTTCTAAGTCTAGGCCCCTCAAAAAAGCTAAAAATGGAAAGGGAAAGAAAAGCTGGAATTCTTCTTTCTGCGATCAATAATGATAAATCAACAAAATAATTGTCACATATTATGAATCATGAATAATGTATCCAGATTTATCCGGAAAAAATACTTTTTGCTGTATCAAAGTCACCATTATAGCTCTATCATCCTCTCCGGGAACAACCGGGAGCTTATTAACGTGATCGGGGTATTTCAGTGAGAGAGAGTGGCTCATAAATCAGGGAAGCAACCGGAAGCGGGTTCGTGTTAACATATGAACGAGGCCGCAGGATCTGACGTGCCCAGTGAATAGGCCTGGTTAGATATGATCGGTTTCGGGAAGAGAAATTGCCCTCAAACCGACCGACCTCCGCAGATACACCGCCCGTACATGGGAGGTCAAGTGTCTGGAAAAAGCTTCGGATAATCCTGTCGGAAAACACGATTTTCGTGCAGGCTTGTTTTGAATTTGCCCTAATTAGAAGCTTTTTGGCCACATCCAGGAGAATCACCACCAAGACTAACTAACTATTAAACTACTGGCGCGCCTATTTTGATTTTTTTTTAATTTTCTTGTTCCTGGAAGTTGGAATGCGCCAGCGATGCAAAATCGACCGTGCACTAGCCGACCGTTCGTACATAATTCCCTTTTCCATACATCGTGCTCCGAGTGCACCGCACATATGAAGCTCTTTCCTTCCCGTTCTTAGATTTATGTGGGCTTTTATCGCCGGCTCGACCCTTCCTTAACGACATCCGTCAGCGTTGAGGGCGTCCGTCGCATGATGTACGACCGCGTCCAGGGCGTCCTCCGCCGCCGCACTCGGTCAGAGGCCAGATATACGACCTCTTTGATGAGACATTTGCCGGAATTTATGCTCGGTACCGCTGCCGGATGGGAAATGTAAATCATCGCCGTTCACCGAACAATGGAACGCTGGAGAACGGATCTCTCACCTATAAGGGGAAGGGGGACAGACGCTTTCCCGAGGATGATTTAGGAAGTTGAATTTATTCCGTTTCGGTCTGGAGTTGGGCTAGTTCCGCTAATGCTGACCGTGTCAGTGTCAGTGGATCGATTTTATTTATGCGGGGACATACTATAAGCCTTACTAGAATAACGGTACGTTTTACGTTATAAATTGTGACGTCACGACACCGCAACGTCGAATCAAATAATTAATAAAAGTATAAAGGAAAAATTACTTTTATGACGCTGGGACGTTGCATCAGCGCCTAGTCACCGATCGAGACCTCTCACTTATACTGCACGTGGAGATCTAGTTGGCTAGACTAAAATAGAATCCACCGGCGTTCGTAGAATCGAAATCTGCTCGATCGTTTTCCGTGAAAAAGGTTTTTCGAACTTATAGAACGATTTCTCGATGCCGGAATTAATAACAAAATTTAATTTGACTTTATTAATTATAAATTATATTTTACTATAAATTAAATATAACTCTTGATTGAGATAGTGAAGGCTATGGTGCTTTAATTACTTAACTCGAGAATTTTATAAAAAAAAGGATACCTAATAGGGGAATAAAATCTTCGTGACCATGTGATCGAGCAGATTTCGATTCTACGGTCGACGCACGATTCTAATGTAGTCTAGCCTACCAGACCTTCCACGTGCGGGGTCTTCCACAATGACGGAAAACAGAGAACCACCGCTCCAGAACAATTAAACCATGACAGGGCAACGTGCTACCACTGGATTTTTGTATTTTGGATAAACATAATTTTCCCTTGTTATTTTTCTTAATTATTTGATTCGACGTTGCGGCGTTGTGACGTTCGGCACAATGTTACAAGTGGGAAATGAGGAAGGAAGTTGAAAGTAAAACAACAAACGTCCAATCTATAAATGTTTTGATCGAAAATCAAGTCTCGATGCCTACAAAGCTTATCGTGCTCTTCATCGTTCCATTAGAAAACCTAAAAAAATTAATCGTTAACAAAAGTGACATTTTACTGACGCTCTAATGCTTCATTGAAAGACCACCACTACTTAAACTGCGTTATAAAAAAACCCGATTACGCGGAAGGTTTACAATATTTTAACAGGCACATGACCAATCGAAAGCCGCTCATCGTGAATGGGAATATGCAGCGGCGAGGTACGTATTTTATACGCGGCGAAAGCTCATAAAAACTATCTCATTAAATTAATTGTTGAAAAATAAATAGTTATGTATGAATGCATGTGTGCAGCTCGTCGTTATTACCACTATAACGGCGTTTACGACTATTCAAGTCCATTAAGTTGCCTATAATAAAAGTCCGGCCCCGGATAATTTACAGCCGTTGTCCGTCACCATAATCCATGATACCGCGCGACTCCGGGTGCACTATTGCCACACTGACGAAACAGCGTTGCCTTTACCTTCACCTGAATTGATAACCTCTTCCATTATTAAGCTCCGCAATTTTATACTCTGCAGTGTATTTTTTGACCCCAAGCCATTTTTATGAGAAATTTGACAACAATCCACGCGGTCATAATGTTATACATTTGACGGTAGGTTGGTAGCCCTGTCGATGGCTTATCGGCGCATAAATCCCCGCACAAGACAAAGATACATACTGATTAGTGATTAAGAGCCGAGGTACGACATGCGAGTGGACGCTAAGGAGTTTATGGTGGTCGTAAATGCCATAAACACCGCGCACTCTAAGAGCCGACATTCCTTCCCGGTACGGACTGTGGAGTGCTTCGAGTACCATAAAGCAGTGCCATGCGATAGCGGAGGTTAGATAGCAGCGGTGCGTGAAGACAGAGGTACCTTGACAGATAAATGGCGAAATGTCATAGATAACTATGACGGTGTTGTGTGTGTGCATGGAGAATGAGGAAGAAAATATACATACCGTCTCTGTCATTCTCGCTCAGGTCGGAACGATAGGAAAAATTGAGTAAAAAAATGTACAAAAAATCGAAATCTCTTCTGAGATCCTACGTTGTGTTAAATAAATTAAATCATATAAAAAGACTACCAAATGTCAAAATTCACTTTAACCGTTGAAAGAACTTGATTGAAATTTTGATTTTATACTTCTCTAGCTTCTAGACAGGTCCCTATCGAGACGTCATTTTTTCACAATCGATGCAAGAAAACTGTAAAATGCTGACAGATTATTTATTATAGAAAAGCAAACAACCCAAATAGACCGAAAAATAGCTACCGCGGCGGTTTTTGCTAACGTGCGTTGATTGCAGAAGATTGGCACACTTGAATTAATCACATGGTTGCCATTTTCCTGTCAGAATGCTATTCGACCTACGTCAAGTAACTATACGACCGGTAAATAAAAGTTCAAGCGGCAACACTCCGGGGAAAAGTTCAATTTCGAAACCCGAGCAAGAGAAGTTGATTTGGAAAAAGTCAAGGAATCACAAAGTTAGTGATGTTTCGGTGACCGAAGAGAGGCACAAGCGAGAACTAAGCTGTGAAATTCGATTGAGTAATTTGGTTTAATTCGAGGTTTTATTATTTTTTTATTTATTCCTTTTTGTAATTTTTTTTATGCATGTCCTCCCGAAGCTACGTGCCTCACGCCTCTGACCACTACCATTGGCAAACCGCTCGGCCCACTTAATAGCGGTCCACCCCCTTAACAGCCAAAAGGAAGGTGAGTCTACAAAAACTGGTGTCAGATGTGGGGTCGACGATCTCTTCCGTCACCAGTGGACAACATTAACGCACCTGGATAAAATGTGACTTAGTATTTTTAGGTCTTATTTTGATAATTGGATTAGAAAAAATCGTTACACAAGTTTATTAGCAAACTACTTCATGTTTAACGTTTATTGGTTTAGTGGCTCCATTCAATCTGGTTTAGTTGTGGTCTGGTAGTTTTGATGGAATTGATTGGCGCAGTATGAGTAATTAACCCCTGATGTGATCATCACGCATCGTCAGATATGATGGCAATGATGACGTTAACCACTTGTGACGGAATTTAAAGGGCAGGGCTAGGGCTGTAAATTTAAACCACCCTTTACTGAAGGAATAAATCGAATCACGAAAACCAAGCCAATAACAAGACTGAATTAAGGATATATTAAGGACCCAATAAACATTTCTTCTGGTTCTTCGATGATGATGATGAAAGATTTTGTGTTAACTAACCAAAAAAAATTGCTCCATTAAGCCCACGCTTTCAGAAACGAGGTGATAAATCCATTACGCATTCGTGGGTCGGTGCAGTCGGACAGCGAGACAATGCTTGACCATAACGGGTTCGCCGCGGTCGCAATGAACACGATGTAATGTAATCTAATTACCGGTTGATACCTGCATGCGGAGCATCCTAATTGGCTGTCGTGGCATGGCCGGGCAACGCGTTACCGGGATGTATGTGTAATGACCATGTGGCCTTATTGTCAGACGACTATCGCACACACAGTAGCGACATGGACCCACGTCAGCGAGGCACAGAGGTGTGGACTGTATTAGCATTCGCTGATGGAGGCGGTGTTGTCGAGTTAATTATACAGGGTGTGCATTAGTTAGTGGTTTTCAAATGAAAATATTCATTTCCCCCCGACTGTTTTAAGGGGTAGGTAGACGCTCATATATAACGTCTGTTAAATTTAAAGTATCGACGACCATTGCTCGATAACCGTCAATAATTAATAGTTTTTACTGCCGAAGCATCGAGGCCCTTTTTTATTTTCGATCTTTATCAAAGAGATCGACCTATTGTGGAAAATCGCCAAAATTTCTCGTGACTAAAGCATTTTTTCAATTAGTTGATTGTAGTCATAGGTGCATCAAATATTTTAATAAATCTTCCTGCCATCACCAAATTCAGTACCTAATACCTAAGTAACGAAAACCGCTGACACGGAGAAGGGGTGCCGTCAGAAAAGTAACGACAGCTAATAAACTGCAAAGTCCGTAAAACTGCCAGCCCGGCGGTAATTCACATAAACCGGAGCCTCGCTGCTATATTGGAGTTATAACTTAACATCAGGCGGACGTAAATGTGTCACCTAATCAAATACACCGTCTTCGGCACGTATGTGTAACGAGACCTCTGCACGAGACGGTCCCTTAATTTGTCTACACGGGGCGGTGATATTTCTTTATTTCGCGTGGCAGCTCGGCGCGTTACTGTCGGGGCCGCGTTCCTCCCTTGATGCTTCCCGGTGATTCCGGGGGGCGTCGGGAGCGGTGTAATGGGACCACCTTCGACATTGAAGCCTTTACGGCCTCTTGGTGTTGCTGTTTGTCTTCATCTCCGGATCACGTACGCGTTGATGTAGCGAACGAGGTAAAAGCTCGAATGTACAGGGCGAGGGTTCTTTTTCTCGGGTCAGAAATGTTTGTTTGGAAAAGCTACTACCTACGCTGGAGGAACAAAAATGACGAAGAGTGTCAAAAGTTTATTTTATTCACTTTATAGTCCTCCTTTCCTCCCACAGATCCTTGAAATTAAATCCAGGAAACTCAGAATTCAGTATCGTAAACTAGCGTGGACTCTTGTAATTTTTATATAACTTCCAGCGCTTTCGAGAGTTCTACTATTACAAAAATATTGGGAAAATAAACAATAAGCAAATGAACGATTAGAAAATTGAACTTTTCAAAAAGGGCATCAGCCATTTTACTTCTACAACATTCTACGAGCATAAAAACTGACGCTAATAACATAGTACGTACCTTCACTGAGTGGTTGGCGAAGCGTTTAGCTGCTTATTTTGATTAAATGAACGAAACTACAATAGAAATCTTTAGGAGGATCTGAACGCAACAATTCTACTCTTTAGAACGGTGACGCAGCTGTCATGTTCCACGAATATTCTACAGGGTGTTCCATGAATGGTTATACATTGGACTCAAAATTGATCGCCATAAAGGTAATTGATCAAATGAAGAGGTAGCGACTTGCGTCAAAAGAACCGTTAAAACTTGTTATAGAGGATGAGGGATAAGCTCCAGAAGCACCATAAGCTCCAAATTACAAGAAAAAATGATTTGAAATAAGTGCATGTTTACTATATTCTTTTACACTCACTGTCATAAAGCTATACGGGCCTTCTCTCTCATAAATAAGCGGGTAATAAAATATTCCATTTCTTTAATGCACGTTTACACTTATTACCGAATAATAAGCTATTTTATGGGGGATAAACGTACCGAAATGCCATAAAAACGTCAATAAAAACCGAAAGATATTTCCATAAATTCAATCACATCCGCATCATTTATGCGATCCGAGATCGGTCGAATTGTGCAAACGCCAACATAAGTTATCCTCTGGGACTATGGCGATGTTGA